>CM057338.1:849642286-850894327 GCA_030015575.1 Agapanthus africanus | reverse complement strand
AGAGAGGTGAAGAAGAAGGAGATGAATTTGGATGAAAGAATGAACCATGAACTCAAGTGATGAGATGTGATAAGAATGAGATAGATAAATATCTTTGAATAATCCAAAAATAGAAGATGAGGCATTATAACGTTTTGAAAATCGTTTAGGTGAGATTTCGGAGAATCGGTAAAATAACGGGTGTTTTCCGTAAAACCCAAGATATAAATATCTTTTAATATAAAATTAAATATACCTATTCTAGTTATGAAATTGCTAGTATTTTGTATTTAATGGGTCACTTGCAAAATTTCTAGTTGACTGAAAAATTTTCCGAAATTAATTATTTTAATATTATTTTAAGCCGTCACTAATACATTTAATTAGTGATAATTATATATTAGAATGGGTTAATACAAATTTTGTGCATCATGACACATTAAACCAAAATTTATCATGTTGTTTTTGAAATGAAAAGAAATTTCCAAGATGGTTCTAAAAATTTAAAGGAAAAGGTTAAATGGAAAAAGGAAAATAAAAGGTTATTATAAGGAATAAGAAACATGGGCTTGTTGTTTGAGTTTTGGGCTTTGTTTACTTGAAATTTCCCACACCCACACCCACACTCACCCACACTAAGGAGCTGGCCGAACCATAGCGGCCCCCACTCCCATTTTCCCCACTCCTTTTCCTCACAAATTTGAAAAGAAAATGAATAAAGAAATCAATAAACTATTAAGGTATGGTGTTAGATATTTATGGTGGACTTTCTTGACCTCACACTCACCCACACACCTCACACTCTCTCCCCCTCCCCATTTGGCTGAGCCCCATTCTGCAGCAGCCCCTCTTCATGTCTCCACTTCTTTTCTCTTCAAAATCCCTCCATTTTGCTTCAAAAATCAATCCAAAGTCTCACAAATTCACCATTTATCATTTACCCAATATTCTTTGACCCAAAGTGGTTGGGATTGAGGAGAAAGGAGGCTTCTTTGGGAGGCTAGGTTGCATGTTGTTTCAAGTTTTGTGAGGTAAATCCTAACCCTAGTGTTTAATGGTTGGTTAAATGCTTTGGACCAACTTAATTAGGTGTTTAATTAGATTTAATTGCAATTTTGGAAAATTCAAGAATAGGGTTTGAATTTAATTAGGTTTTAACCATCACTACTAGGATAATCAAGTGTAGTTCATCATCTTAGGAAATGAAAAATCTAGTCTAGTTGTTGTATTGTACATTGTTGTTTCAAAATTGTTCAAATTAAATAAATTTGAGAACTAGGTTATTGTTATTAATATCAAGAGGTGAGATAAAATTTTAAAATGGGTTGTGTGACTTAGTTAAGAAAAATTAGTGAGCTTTATGGCCACTAAAATTGTTAAAATATTTATATTGGTTAAAACATCAAGTTTTGAACAAAAGGGTAACTTGTGCTAACTAGCTTTTGGTTTAATATAATTTAGCAAGATTAAAAATCTAGTAAATGTTTATGTGGCCTAATTAAGATAATTAGTGAGTATTGTGACCACTGGTTTGCTAAAACATCAAGACTTGTATTAAAACGGTTAACGACCCCTTACTAGGCATTTTGGAAATAAACCGATTTGATCAATTTATTGGTTTTGATGATTTGCACCCTATTTCATATATTTTTAGTGAGTTGTAAAACCATGATTGGTATGTTTGGTGTTTTTCTCAAATAATCGGCGTTTGTACGCCGATGTCGAGGGTTTTGTGGTCCTTCTTCATGAGCGGACCATAGGTTTTGACCTATGTAAGATTCGTGTGTCGTTGGGTCATGAGTCGGATTTTAATGCGATACGATGTGTTATGATATGTGGGTACCCTCACGAGGACTTCGAGACGACAAGCAAGCGCGTGGCGATATCGGCATCGGAAAACGAAGATCAGGTGAGTAGATATATATCTACGGGGAGAAGTCGGGTGGATGGCGTATAGCACCCCCGCAATGTCGTAAGAAATGATATGTTGTGATATAGATATACTTAAATGTGTTATTGAGGGATATGAACACTTAGCAAGAAAAGCTTTAGAAGATCATGAGTTAGTGTTAGCGAGATTTGAGGAAAGTGATTTAGTCGGTTTCATAGTTGCAAAACCTAGAGTAAAGGTTCACACACCCACATGCACACACGTGATAGGTTTGGGTGTATATGTATATGTATATCGATAGATGTGGATGCATGGGTTTATATATATACATGTACGTATACACGGATTATGAGGATGGTATAGGATATTATGAGATGAGTCGTTGGGATTGGGCATGATACCACGAGATCGGTGATGTGATTTGGTTCGTATTAGGAGATACAACATGATGTTATAACGGATCCTTAGGCGATGTGTTTCATATACACGCGTACACATATGTTGATGAGATTAGTATTGTACTAGACTTAGATCAGTACTCCCTGTTCACGATATGTGATGATGAGAATACCAGATGAATAATGAGATAAATATGATATTTGACCCGTTCCCAGATTTAGGATGCCATACGATAGATTTACCGTACGAGATATAATTATGATGTTAGATCCGCACTCTTGACTCAAGAATGTCATATGTGTATATTGTATCGTACGTGATATTATTGAGGCGAGATCACCGACTACTAGGTATATATAGATCGACTCAGACTAGGTGGTTTTCCTTACCCTTTTGACTGGGCTCGAGGCATACCTGTTTTCAAATGCAGTGTATCGTAGGTACTTTAAAGTACCAAACTGTATGACTCGTATATTGGGTAGGTTTATTTTTCAGTGTTGCTGTTGCTATATCACCTTCTGTATATTCTTGATGTTTCATCGCATTGCATGCTTATACATTTGTTATCTGTAATTATTATGAAACCATGCTATCAGGGCACCAGCACCATTACCGATGATGCGTATGCTCCACATACACTTGCTAGCTGGATCACACACATCATCATCGGTAATTGCTATGTCATGTACACTTTAGAGCATACTATTCCATTGACATAGCCTGCTAGCTGATAGTTGCAATATGTTATAGCTTTCATATGCTAGTTTAACTATTGCATTCATTTCATGATATCAGATGCATTCATATATTCATTGGTCATGCAGTATTATGGAGTTTTATGCCGATATTCACTGTTTGCTTACTCTGTATTTTTGGACTTCGGATTTTCATGAGATTTCGGGATTTGGGGGAAAACTGCAAGAATATATATATAAACTTCTCTCTCTCTTTTTAAAATGCAAGTTGCGGTTTTCTCGTGATGTATGAGTCGTCTACTATGAGTTTTCATGATAGCTGGTGGATTTTAAGACCCGTTTCGAGGAGTAGTATGAACCGTCTCGGGTACATGGTGGACCCGGTATGGTACCCCGGGGCGAGAGTGATTTCATGGAGGATGATGAGCCCAGCAGGGGCAGACTGCCTACCAGTGATTGTTTGGCACGGCGGATATCCGGAGGATACCGTTCGTAGTCGTGAGATTTGATGATACAGGCCAGTCTGGATAGCCGGAGCCTGAGATATTGAGATATTGAGATATTGAGATTTAATGATACAGGCCAGTCCGGATAGCCGGAGCCTGAGATATTAAGATATTGAGATTCATGTTTTGTGTCGATACTTGACACTGATTTCTCTGTTGATTTCATTGATGATATTCGATTTATATACATACAGGAATCTCATTAAATAAAGAAAGCAGTTGTCTCATTCATGATGTATTCTATTTCCATTCGTAATGCATTCATACATCATATATCTAATATGTTGCTATCTGAGGCACTGACACGAGCACGTGGTATTGCACTTATGTGTAGATGGATCAAGATTTTTATTTGAGAATATTACTTGATATGACCTAGTATAGCGTCATACATTCGATTTCTGCTCTGTGATATTTTCTACTCACGAGTTGGCAACTCACCCCCGTTGTGCCACAGTTTCTTGCAGGTTTTGCCGTTCAGGTATCTTGACGTCTTGCTAGCACACTGCTTTCATTTCGGGTGATTGTTTTGGTAGGTGGGTTCACTCGCATCATGACCACCCTTGTATTTTATTTTCATTGTTGTATCTAGAAACTCCATCAACCATACTTGTATTTATTTCGACCTTAGAGTCGCGCGTTTGTATTATTATGGTTTTCATGTTGATTTGACTTTTCTTTTGAGTTTTGATCCTCGCCCTTCGGCGTTGTATATTATTTTGCTTGTGTGGTTATGACCGTCGATTGACGAAGAGCTAGCTCCCGCTTGGGGATTCCTTTTATCATTTCGTATACTATTCATGTTGTACCCCGCTTGGGGCCAGTTTTTACAAAGGAAACTCTGCCGAAATTTTCAGAAAAGACTTGATATTTTAAAAGACGCATAATTCGGCTTATGCTATTAAAACTTCTTGCTTAAAAATTGGTTTTTTCTTCACTCTACTGCTTTACTTGGTTTGGATTTCTGGGTTTTGGCTTACTTAGATTACGTATGCCTCGAGACGTTTCGTAATTTAAGTGTCAGTCATGCTCGGTACTTTTCGGGTCGTGACAGTCATGGCTTCTCAAAGTTTCTACAAACTATGACTCATTCTCCAATTCTTTTTAATTCAAAAATGTTTATTATTATCTCATTCTCAATGTGAATCTCATACATCCATGTCCTTTGTATCATCAACCATGATACAAATTCATATATAAATATAACACACACACACACACACACACATATAAAGAGAAGAAAATCTTAAGTGACCTAAATATTAGTTGATATATATATATATATATATATATATATATATCAAATTATTAAATCAACCACTACTACAAAGAAGGGTTGCCCCTACGGATAAATCCGTAGGGGCAACCCACTGCCCCTACGGGTATACCCGTAGGGGCGAAAAAATACCCCGTAGGTGCAAAGGCCGCAGGTGCAAGTTGAGGCCCTGAACTTGCCCCTACGGGCCAATTATTGCCCCTACGGATATCTGTGTAGGTCCATTTGCCCCTACGGCTTAAGCCGTAGGGTACAAGATTTTATATTATTTACGGTTTATTTTAATAAATTACTTTGCCCTACGGAGATAACCGTCGGGGCATGTTATATCCCCTACGGATATATGCGTAGGTACGATTTCGTAGGGGTATAAATTCAGGATTCCTGATATGTAGCCCCTACGGCTAACTCCGTAGGGGATAGTCAGTGGCTCCTACGGATATGTCCGTAGGGGCTTTCCCAACCCCCCGGTACTGAGATCTGGGGGAAATATCAGTTACTGCTGATATTTTGCCCCTACGGCTATATCCGTAGGGGTAACATGTTGGCCTACGGATTAATCCGTAGGTACATATTATCTGAATTTTTTTTTTAAAAGTGGGCTGTTTGATTTTTCCCGCCCTGTGCACAATAATATATACATCAATCAAATCATATATTGCAGTATTCATAATCACATCTCACGCATATATATAATATACAAAAGAAACCCAAAAACTGAATATGATATAAATACAAACCAATATCAATGTCGTTTCAAAATGTAGTACAATGTGTATGATATAAATAAATACATGTTTCAAAAAAAAGAACCAAAAATCTACCCTAGCTCGGTCCAGCTCCACCTCTGAATAACGATAGAATAACGCGCGCCTGCTCCTCGGTCAATAAACTATGCAATTTGTCGGTAGCGGGAGTCTGAGCGGCATGTGGTCTACGCAGCCGCCGTCGAGGTAGTCGCTTGCGGAGCCGCGGCTGCGGGAGTCTGAGTGGGCGGTGGAGCTACATGAGCTGTCTGCGGAACCGCAGCCGATGTAGTGGCTTGCGGAGCCGCAGCCGAAGGAGTTGCGTGTGGAGGCTCGGCCGATCTACCTTGTCGCGTCTGGATATAACGTGTGCTACATGAGCGTGTAAGAACTGTTTATTATTCGAATTCGTATCATTATTAAGTTATTTCGAAACCCTGTTTGGATATCTAGTTTGGAAAAGCGTTGTTTATTTCAATTACATATGTATGTATGATTAATCAAACTTAAGTCTAAAACCAAATAAGCTCAAGCTACGTACTAATTATGGATATGTTGATATGTATATAATATGAAATGATATTTTACTATAAAGTAGTATACATACCAGCATCTCCTTCAACTCCTGAACACTGGCCCTCAAGCTATCCAGTTCATGATGGATACGTCGCTCACTGGAGACGGAGGAAGTAACCACCGGGGTGGAGTCCAACCTCATATGGGCCCTGCTAGAGCCTAGTCCTCAGCCTCTGGGAACCTACGTGGTGCCGTCCGTGTGCGGCGTCCAGGACTGGGGTCAGCAGCCTCGAATGTTGCCTTCCCCTAGCAACTGTCAGAACATTATATTTAGCACATACGGGTCTATAAAATTGACAAGAAACACCAAAATCAACAAATTCAAAGCCTTACCTACAGAGATAGAAGATGTGCTCCTCTGGTATCTGCATGTATCAAAATTTGAATAATATTAATTAATTTCAGTACATACATACTAACAAGGTAAACTCGCATATAGCGCTGCTTACACATATGACAGGGAGTGAAGGAGCTCTTGTAGATCATCAGGCGCAAATCTAATCTCATCAAGCAGCCCATGATAATGAGTTGGACGACTAAGAGCAAAAGAAATGTGTGTATATTTATGATATAGCATTCTAAATCAATATACATGCCCTATATAACATATAAACATACCTGGAGGAACGGGAGTGGCCTCTGTCCCTGATATGGACGCATCACCAACAACTAGACAATCAAACATTGACAATATAAGTAATTTTGACATAAACAGGCATGGATATCTATAATATTACATTCAAAATGGATATTAGAGGGCGCACCTGCAGTGAGAAGTGGCAAAAGTACCACCCAACTAGGGTGTAATTTACAGAATCAGTTGAGACTCTTAAAAGTCATAGAAGAACCCGACCTGCAAAAATCTGATGTATGCTTTCCATTGGACACTAAGAAGTCTCTAAAGGGAAAAGCCATCATTAGTTCATATCAGAGGATTGATGCTGAAACAGAGAACGAGAAATGTCATTTTTTTCTTCTTCCGCCACATTACTGTCTTCTCCTTCTGCCACATTACTGTCTTCTCCTTCTTATTATGTTCGCGTGCAAATTCAATGACTATATTGAGAATATGGATTAATAGTGGGTAGGAAAAGTATTTCTCAAATGGCTTTTGCGTCTTAAAACCATAAACTACTAAGTAATGACATACATAATTTTTTTAGTATAAAGGTTGTTATTTTAAGTTTTTCCTTATAGAGATATGATCTAACTGCATCTATCAACTATAAGTGTGCAGAAAATTATGATAAGAAATCATAAGAAAGGGTCGTAGCCATGCATAACCTTGAATCTACATACCAAATCATGCAAAAGCATGCACTTATTGTCACCTTGCCTTGGAATATAAAATATCTTGGAAGACTATAAGCGAGCATTTAAATCTTATTAGCTTTTGACTTCAACATATATTTTTCTCAAGTACCATGAAATATACTTGCTCCGTATAAACCGTTTTCAGGAAGATGGATTAATAATGACAAATTATCCATTGTGACTCACTAGGTTAGAATTTTCTCTTCTATTAACCATCTTTCTAATCAGCTTGGTAAATTTATTCGGAACCGGCTGTGAATCATTAAAAGAGTAGCATAAGAACGAAAGCTAAAATACAGATATATAGCATACCGATACATCGAAACTTCATAGTTGCGATGGCAATCCAGAGATATTTATTTCTACACACGTGGTGCGCGTGCGAATGCGTCAGGCAACATGGACAAATATTTCATAACATGGAAAGTATTATTCGTATAAAGTAATTAAAACTTTTAAAAAGTTTGGGTAAAGATATTTTCTTAGGTGATGCAATCATATCATGAGGACTAAATTTAAGTTATTATATATATGCATATGTATTTTTCTAACCTAAAATATCACACACACACACAGAAAGAGAGAGAGAGAACACCTGGTAGGTAAAAAAATCAGGTAGCAGGATCCTGAAGAAATGGAGTCCACAGCATTGCTCATCATCATCATCCATGATCCCTTTGATAATATTTTTTCAAAGGGATCACGGATGATGATGATGAGCAATGCTGTGGACTCCATTTCTTCAGGATCCTGCTAACTGATTTCTCTATCTACCTGGTATTCTCCCCCCCTCTCTCTCTCTCTGTGTGTGTGATATATTAGATTAGAAAAATACATAAGCATATGTATAATAGCTTAAATTTAGTCCTCATGATATGATTGCATCACCTAAGAAAATATCTCTACCCAAGCTTTTTAAAAGTTTTAATTACTTTATACGAATAATACTTTCCATGTTATGAAATATTTGTCCATGATGCCTGACGCATTCGCACGCGCACCACGTGTGTAGAAATAAATATTTCTGGATTGCCATCGCAACTATGAAGTTTCGATGTATCGGTATACTATATATCTGTATTTTAGTTTTCTTTCTTATGCATGTCTTTTAATGATTCGCAGCCGGTTCCGAATAAATTTACCAAGCTGATTAGAAAGATGGTTAATAGAAGAGAAAATTCTAACCTAGTGAGTCACAATGGATAATTTGTTATTATTAATCCATCTTCCTGAAAACGGTTTATACGGAGCAAGTATATTTCATGGTACTTGAGAAAAATATATGTTGAAGTCAAAAGCTAACAAGATTTAAATGCTCGCTTATAGTCTTCCAAGATATTTTATATTCCAAGGCAAGATGACAATAAGTGCATGCTTTTGCATGATTTGGTATGTAGATTCAAGGTTATGCATGGCTACGACCCTTTCTTATGATTTCTTATCATAATTTTCTGCACACTTATAGTTGATAGATGCAGTTAGATCATATCTCTATAAGGAAAAACTTAAAATAACAACCTTTATACTAAAAAAATTATGTATGTCATTACTTAGTAGTTTATGGTTTTAAGACGCCAAAGCCATTTGAGAAATACTTTTCCTACCCACTATTAATCCATATTCTCAATATAGTCATTGAATTTGCACGCGAACATAATAAGAAGGAGAAGACAGTAATGTGGCAGAAGGAGAAGACAGTAATGTGGCGGAAGAAGAAAAAAATGACATTTCTCGTTCTCTGTTTCAGCATCAATCCTCTGATATGAACTAATGATGGCTTTTCCCTTTAGAGACTTCTTAGTGTCCAATGGAAAGCATACATCAGATTTTTGCAGGTCGGGTTCTTCTATGACTTTTAAGAGTCTCAACTGATTCTGTAAATTACACCCTAGTTGGGTGATACTTTTACCACTTCTCACTTCTCACTGCAGGTGCGCTCTCTAATATCCATTTTGAATATCGATAATATTACATTCAAAATGGATATTAGAGAGCGCACCTGCAGTGAGAAGTTGTAAAAGTACCACCCAACTAGAGTATAATTAACAGAATCAGTTGAGACTCTTGAAAGTCATAGAAGAACCCGACCTGCAAAAATCTGATTTATGCTTTCCATTTGACACTAAGAAGTCTCTAAAGGGAAAAGCCTATGTGAAAGCCATCATTAGTTCATATCAGAAGATTGATGCTGAAACAGAGAACGAGGAATGTCATTTTTTTCTTCTTCTGCCACATTACTGTCTTCTTCTTCTTCTTCTGCCACATTATTGTCTTCTCCTTCTTATTATGTGCGCGTGCAAATTCAATGACTATATTGAGAATATGGATTAATAGTGGGTTGGAAAAGTATTTCTCAAATGGCTTTTGCGTCTAAAAAACATAAACTACTAACTAATGGCATACATAATTTTTTAGTATAAAAGTTGTTATTTTAGGTAGGACAACTGCCAATTCTATGGCTTGTGGCCACCAGCGACTGCTTTCTCACCACAGTAAAAATAATGAGGGACTATAACATATCATGAGTTCGATATGCACCGTGATTTCATAGCATATGTCTATTAACCTATAATGTATAAGTTCTCGGCGTTGATTGCAGAGGTGCATACAGTCTGAACTAGTAAATATACGTAAGAAGGAAAAAGAAGAAAGGATTCATAAATATGGTTGGGCCAGAAACAGACTTAGTCACTGAATGACATATAACTGATATTCCTTGATGTAGAAATCAATACACCTTTGATAACAAACTCATTCTTTTTTGGGAGATATATAAATAACCGACTCTGACCCTCAGCATTCCATTGAACACATGGAAATCCATCGTATCTCATATCCAGCCACCTCACTTCACCGATCCTATGATCGCCCTCTTGAGGACGCACAACCCTAGCCGCAGCCCCAGCCCAAACCCTAGCCTTAGGTGGTGGTGATGAATGTGAATCCTCATGTGATTTTGCATATTATTGCAAGAGCGTTAATGGGTTTTCAAGATTTGTACGTAGTCAAGAGCAATTGTGAGCAAGGAAAGTAAAAATAGTTTAGGAATTTTATCAAACAGCTGGTGAGCAAACTAGCAAAACGTTTTGAATGAAAATATAATGTAAAATAATTTCGAGAATCAAAAGTGATAAGCTTTGTTAATGATATGGGAGAGAAGCTTGCTTTTTCTTTTTTGTGAAAAATATTTTAGGTTTTTTTTCCTTATTTCTGTTACATCCTGACCGAAGAACTTTCACAATTGTTAAAATTCAACATTTTGGTCAGTCCTCTCCTTTATTGATATGCATGTGATGTGAGGGTTGGATTTAACACAGCAACCATTGTTCATCAATATATATTACCAAATAAAGCTCTTTATTGTTGGTTATGTTGGTTTCATCCAATTCTTGCCTCAATTTGGTGTAATTTGAAATGGCCCACGTTTCTAGGGTTTGATATGGGATGGCAATAGAAAAGAGAATTTGTTCTCAAGTTATGATCGAATACCATAATAAATTGGGAGTTGGTTAGGATTGTGAAATTGTGAAAGTAGTTGCATTTTTTTCAAGTATGATCTTGTGAAAATCGGAAGAAATATTTAACATCATTTTGTTGTTATTTAGGATTAGCACCCTCTAAAGGATTTTAAGTTAAGATAATGGATATGGATCTTTTGTCAGGATAAAGAAGATCTGCACATGCATAAATACTAGTATAAGATAATTCAAAATTTGGGACAACGGATACATACCGCTAAAAGATATAAGAGATTAATGGAGGGAAGAGGCCATAGGAGGGGATTCCCTCCTATGGCGTCGAAAAAATACCCTCTCCCTAATTTTTTCCGCCGATCGGCACCCACCATCTTCATCGTCATCATCTAAGATGTGGGTACACCAAATTTCATGTGATTTTACAACTTTTTCACCGTTGATTTAGTGGGTTCAAAATTAACGGTTTGCCGACAATAGAACTTTTTACATTGCTAAATCAACGGTGAAAAAGTTGTAGAATCACTTGAAATTTGGTATACCCACATCTTAGATGATGACAATGAAGATGTTGGGTGCCGATCGTCGGAAAAAACCATGGAAGGGGTATTTTTTCGACGCCATAGGAGGGAATTCCCTACTATGGCATCTTTCCTCCATTATTCTCAAGATATAAATCGAAAACCCAAACAATATTTTGTGATAAACTTAAGTGTTCTTGCAAACTAATACAAATCTTGTTAAAAATTTGATAAATTGACCTTCCCCTTCCCCAGCCCTAGCCCCAGCCCGCAGCCCCAGCCGCACCCCCAATAAAAAATTTGATAAATTCTACCCAGCCCCGACCCCGACCCCGACCCTAACCCTACCCCGACTGCGACCCTAACCCTACCCCGACCCCGACCCCGACCCCGACCCTTCCCCTTCCCCTTCCCCTTCCCCGACCCCGACCCCGAACCCGACCCCGCAGCCCAGCCCCTGCCCCAACCCTAACCCGACCGCGACTGCGACCGCGACCCCAGCCCAACCCAGGCCAACTCGCGCGCCATGAACCTTAAGCCCAAAATAATCCAATAAATTCTTTAACTTACCTCGAGATTTACTCACCTGAACGGCTGCTGGGGCAGGGGCGACGATCTGAACGGCGGTGGCGACGACCTTAACCGCGGTGGCGACGAGAACTCCAGTGGCGACGAAACCGGCGATGGCCACTAGGAGAACAACCTTGGCGGCGACGGCGTGGCGCATTGGGGTAGGCGATCGAACTCCAGTGGCGACGAAACCCTAACCTTATTTTCGCGCCCGATCGAGAGAGAGAGGGAAATGAGCGTAGGCGATCGATCTGGGATTTTATTAAATCGATATTTACTTGCCCCTACGGATATATCCGTAGGTCCTTTGTTTGCGGCTCCGTAGGGGCAAACACCTAATTAAGAATTAATATTTTTATTCTTGGACGTCTTTGCCCGTAGGGGCAACCATTTAGCCCTACGGATATATCCGTAGGTCCAAGTTATTTTTGCCCCTACGGATAACACTATCCGTAGGGGCAAACCCCTATTTTACTAGTGAACACTTGATTCAATAATCCGGTTATATCATATATGTAAATCGATGTCACGCACCCCGCGTGTTTGCGGGGAGGCGGAGTTTGCAAAAAACGATTTTTATATGCTTCGTAACATCGACTAAAATCTAGGATCGATACTAAACCCTAACTAACATACAAACTATGAAGTTTAAATACTATACAAGAAAGTTATACCTCAAGCTACTAGTCCTTCTTCTTCTCGCTGTTCTTCTCCTCTTCGTGAGCTCTTTGGAGTGTGTAGGGATCGCGCCTCATCGTCGGCCTCCTTGGGTCGAAGAAGATCCATCCGAGAGTGTCTACCTTGATCTTCTACCTCTAAGATGAGGTAACTAGGGTACTTGTTGTGCTAATCTAAGTATCCTAGAGTGAGTAGAGAGTGATTATGGATAGATTAGTCTCACTAACCCTAAGATTCTCAACACATGAGACAATTAGGGTTCGAGAGGAAGAAGAAGAGAGCTTGAGGAAAGAGATAGTGTTTGTGATAATGATAATGGAATATGGCTCTTGTTATGACTATAAGGCAAACAAAATATCTCCCACAAAATATCTCACACAAAAATATCTCATATAAAATATCTAAGTCAAACTTTGCCTCAAAAGTCAACCATCTTTCACCAAGTAGCCATACTTCAATTATTATATAAATAACACCTCATTTCCTCCACCTCATAAATATTTTAATCAAAAGATAAAAAACCTAATGAGGTGTCTGCTTCTAGAAGCAATCTTGAGAGAATTACAAGAATGCCCATCATCCATATATACATACCTATATCCGTATTCCGAGAAACACGAATACAATGGGACGAAACTAATCCAATAATTTAATACTAGGATCTGGCTTAAACCAAAGCCCACTAGTCCGAACATCATGCGTGCATAAGTACACATATATGTTCGAACCGTGTCATAAAACCATACGACCTCTACATCGTTTCGCCAAAAGCAGGGAAACCTTCTGTGTGGGGCTCTAAAGAATCGACACTATGCTGGTAATGGGTTTAACCACAAGTTGTCAGCGGTACTAGCTGCACGTAACGGCTACCGAGGTATCTGTCGATAAGAAGGCCGATGAGAAAACTCATCCGAACTCCTACTGAGCCTATCTGTGACAATCTCTGTACAGTCTGATCTGTTCGTCTAAGAGTATCGCATATCGAGCCTAGGGGGAGGTAACCATCAGACCCCTAATAGCGCAATAAGACGTGTCGGAGTGTAGCCCAAAACACCTTGAGAAACTACTGGAGTACCTACCAGTAAATATCGCTTGCCCTGGCCAGGGACTTTGTGTAATGGCTTTTTGAATCACAGCGCGACATCAACCCCCAACACTGGGAGAGACGAATCCTATCTAACCGCCATTGCCTCCAAGTGATTCGGGACTGAACCCAACTACTACCTGTTTGCATGACTCATCAGAGCCATGGTAGGGTAGTAATCAAAGAACGGTGGGAACACACTCGAGGCGAAATAGCAGTGTCAAGTCAACGGACTATGCTGTACTCATGTCACCTAGGAACTGCTACCTGACGATAGGTATAGTACCAACCAGCAGTTCCTCACGAGTTCGTCCATTGTAACTCATAACCCAATGAGCACCTGCATACTATCTCCAGTACGATGTACTAATGGCTGTGGGACAGATCATCTCCCCTGCTGGGATGAGAACCATATACACTAGTCTACTCTAGAGTATCGATGCGCTGTCTCGATAATCCTATGGCTAGATACCTGTATAAGATGTGCTTATAGACTACCCAGCCCCCACTAGTGTGACTGCCATCACAATGCTGCTCTATCAATATGTATTAGCGATACGTTAAAAGAAACATATACACATATTAAGATAGAAACAATCCAAGTAGCATACTACCATATTGAGCAAGACTGTCATAAAATCTGTGTATATCCCAAGCTTCCAAAATGTAATATACAAACTAGTACTATACAATAATGGCCTCTAGGGCATATAACACTAACAATCTCTCACTTGCACTAAGGCCATGTGTTGGCGTATCGCAGACCTATCATCTCGAATAGCTTCTTGAATCGCGTCTGAGGGATGACATTTGTGAATGGATCTGCAGTGTTGTTCTCCGTAGAAACTCTCCGCACCTCGATCTCTCGGCGATCCACGATCTCCCTGATCAGGTGATACCGCCTCAAGATATATCTGGACTTCTGATGGGACCTGGGTTCCTTCGCTAAAGTTATAACCCCGTTGTAGTCACAATACAGATGTATTGGATCAACAATGGACGAAACCACCTAAAATTCTGTTAAGAACTTCCTCATCCATACTGCTTCTTTTGCGACATCACATACGGCTATATACTCCGCTTCCATTGTCGACTCAGCAACGGTGCCCTGTTTGGAGCTCTTCCATCAGAACACCCCTTCATTAAGGGTAAAGACATAACCCGACATGGACTTGGAGACATCCTTGTCACTCTGGAAGCTAGGGTCAACAAAGGCCTCGATCTGGAGGTCTTTTCCGCCGTACACCAAGAACATCCCCTTAATCCTTCTCAGGTACTTGAGAATGTTTTTTTACTGCTATCCGGTGCTTCTTCCCAGGGTTTGACTGATACCGGCTTACCACGCTTAGTGCGTAAGCAACATCTGGTCTGGTACACAACATCGCATACATTATAGTGCCTACTATAGAAGCATAGGGTATAGTTGACATGCGATCCCTTACCAAATCAGTCTTGGGAGACATCTCTTTGGAGAGGGTGATTCCGTGACAAGCCTGTAGATTACAGCGCTCCAAATCTTCCATACTGAATCTTTTCAGTATGGTGTCGATGTAGCTAGACAGTGAAAGTCTCAATATCCTCTTAGATCTATCACGATAGATCTGGATCCTCAGAATATAAGAGGCATCACCTAGGTCTTTGTTCATCTCAGAAAACTGCATTTTAATACCTCTCATTCATTATCAATTTTGTTATACATCGGTACTATTAATCAGTGTCTGCTCAATAATTACAGATTACAGATATTCATGATAAAATACTGGAAACACACTCAATATCATAGATATAGCGTTTGGGAGTCGACACTGCAATCAGAGGAGAAAACCGACCAATATTCAAAGAGCTCTTTTGCAATAAACATGTGTACACAATTTTGGTCCAACATAATACAAGTGTGCACATAGCACTTTTGATCCTTGGACCATGGTGGGGCTGTCTTGGCATATGTGGGCATCATGACTAATGCAAGTAGGCACATATGGTTTGGTGTCATGAGTTAATGCTAAAAGTTGTGATGTGATATATAGCTCATTTTCCCTCCATTTCTACTGAGTACAAACCAGGTTTATTTAGAGATAACAAACAATACCAGTAGACTTGTTGAGTTCACTCGAGTTCACAATACCAACACGAGCACAAAAGCCCAAGTTTGGACCGGCGACCCCCCAATAAGACCGGCAACACCGGGTCCCTTGTCTCCAAATCACCCCATTTTTCTTCTGGAAATTTATAGGCATTACATCATCCCATCTATATTGTTTGTTTATTCTATTTTGATGCCTATAAATACCAGAATAGATTAGAGCCAAGGCGGGATGGATGTATATACCCATTTTCTATTCTATAGTTTTGTTTTAGCTTTTTGGTTTAGGCTTGAAAGTTGTGTGGGCTTTAACTTAGTTTCCTCTTCTTCTTCCCTTTTGAAGCTTTCTTTTGAGAGCTTCATTATGGAGGTTGAACAAATTACCAATATCATGTACCTCAATTTCATCAAGTGTTAAATAATTTTGCTATTGTGTTTTTTCTTTTATTCTTTTTCTTACTTGCTTTCTTTTGCTATCATTATGTGTAACTAATTTTCTTTGGTTGTGGTGATGGTGAGGAAATAAGATGAAAGGCTTTTCCTTCATCCTCCTCCTGTTTATGTTTTATATACTTAAAGCAATTCTAACTTAGAGATTGTTTTATGTATTGATGTGATATGGTATTTTGAAACCATAGTTACTTTGTAACCTCTTCATATACCATACTCACTCATTTTCCCCATTTCACAATATTTAAGTTAAAATCAATTTGGTGTTAAGTTTGCTAAGTTTAGATACGGTATTTTGTGACCAAGTGCTTGACAAACCCTCGGTTTTCATATACCCTATACTATCACAAACACTTAGCAAAGTTAACACTAAAACCAATTGCTCTCACTCGCTAATTTATGTTTTTGATGTTGTGGTATTCTTTCTGACCCTTGTGCTTAGTGTTGATATCTCAAGCTTAGACATACAAACGGTAAGTGAATAATACGGACTCGTTTCAAGTTTTGAATCGAGATCCGAGAATTTGATGATTTGTTCTTTGCAACCGCTTTGACAAGTCATGCTTCACTTCGAGATCGACACAAGGACGGACAACTCATGAGTAAGGGAGCGTCGAAGGAATCGTCGCGATTTAACCATCCGAGCCAAAGCCACGGCCATTTCCTTCTTAACTTGTTTTCTTTGTTTTCGTGTTTTATAGTTATTTAGTGACAACCAAACCAATTCATTATTTGTTGAACCTTAAGCAACAAAACCTAATACATAATTCCTTACGGATCGACCCGTACTTGCCGGATTGCTACAACGCGCCGTGCACTTGCGATTTATAAATTTTAAAACGAGATAGAGCTCGCGTGCGCATCCATTTCCTTAAAACGATTCCATTTTCAAAACATACGCGTTTGCGCATGCGGGTAAAGTCCTAACAAGTTTTTGGCGCCGTTGTCGGAGAGTTGGTAGTCATTAGAAATTTTTATTTCTGGTTCGTACTAACTCACTAATTTTTAACTCAATCTTTTCAAAACTAACAAAACACACATTTTTCTAACTTTACTCTCTATTTTTATAACCTACTAACACCTGAAATTTATTTTAAAAATCAAAGTATACCATAAGAACACTTAACTAGCCTAGAGAATCCACCAAAAATTCGAGCACCTAACTCCTAAAACAGACTGACGACATTGCTCAAATATCCGGCGCCGCCAGGTCTAAGGTGATGTTTTGGGATTTTTTCTTTTGTGGTGTCTCCAATAGGTTGTTAGTATTCTAGTGGTATTGTTTGATTTTTACAATTTTGTGTATGCAGGAATTGGGGCAGATATATCACTTTTTGCACTAAATATCGTATTTTCCGACATTTTCAGGTTTTAACGGAATTACGACCAGCGATCGTGTGGAGAAAGCTTCAAATTCCAGTGCAAGATGTCAGTGAAGTATAATGCCAAAGATCCGGATATTTTGACCCATGCAAGCGAACATTCAAATACCCGTAATCACTTCAAGGGGGTTTCTAAACCCAAAATCACATCGGTACTTATTTTCTAACACCTTCGCTCAAATCCGACACATTCCGATACTCTATCTTCTGTAGGATTCTTCACACAAACTTGCCACCAATTGCACAGAGAACTAATCCGTATTTATTGCAGCGCTTAAGCCTAAACGGAAAAAGAATTGCTTTATTGATTGAATTCTTGAATTCTTTTATTGAATTGCGCATTTGCACCTTAATACGGATCTTAAGGGCACGAAACCGAACAAGATACGGTAAAGGATTTCATCATCTTTCTCCGTGGCCCACAAATCACAAAACTGCATTCTTGCATACTCACAGTAATTTAAAATCAATTAGAACTCTAACTTTAAGGACTTCGCGCTCATTAGGAGAAGTTAACTGGGTTTAGAACACTGCTTAACGGTATATCGTTCACGTGGTGTCTAGGCAAGTGTTCACGGCGAAACCGCCAAAAGAGAAAGGGTTATTCTAATTAAGAAACTTCGTGAAAGCGTTGGAAAACCTCCATTTATCTCTGCACTTACCTGGCTTCGTGGTTCGTATATCTTAAGCCCGTTTCTCAACACAGTTTTACTTCGACAATCAGGTTCTTGAGCAGGTCTAGTTAACTTAGCATAACAGAGACTGCTAGAGGTGTGATATTCTTTGTTTTCGTGATTTTTGTGAATTCTTGTTAATATGGGTGATACACAGCTTGATTTGATTTTTCACAATTCTTATACTTTTGTTTATACTCAGTCCCAGTTCGTTTGTACAAATTGCCACAATTCTTCCCACATTCATGAAAACTATCCTTTTTTAGGGGGTGGCCAACCGTCCCAGAACTTTGATAATGGTCACCTACCTAACACTCTTGAACCCATTTCCACTTCAAACCTAGATCAAATGATTGAAAATTTAGACAAAGAGGTCGACAGGGTAACATGTTTAGCATCACCACCATCACAACCCTCCCAAGCTGAAACAACTAACCCATCATTAGGGAATGATAGTGAGATGGATGCTAGGTTGACCGCTTTAGAGAAAGGTACTGAAGTGATGATTGCGGTTGAGAATCAAACAGCTGCGACGCTAGCCCTGTTTATACAGTAGTCTGAGCAATTATTTCACGCTCAAGCTCAATCTTTAGCTAGAATCGAAGAGCATGTAGCTGTAAGGATTCTAGAGGGTGAACACAGTCAATTAGAACCACATAGTGTCAATATCTGTCATCTAGGAAGTCACCCGAGTGAGATAAATGATCAAATGAATTATGATGATTTCATAGATGATGATGTGAATGAATTAACTAAGTGTTATCAGGACACACAGGAAAGCCATTTAACTCAGTCCACCACTAACCTTCAGGTACCCACTGAACCTCCTGTCACATGTGATTTAGAGGTTGATTTAACTGAAATATTGCTTAAAGAAGACAAGGAGTTTCGGCGCAATTTGCCTGAGGCGATTGCTGTCCACGACGAACGAGTGAACAGAGTGAACGGCATCGATGGTGGTTGACTTGCGGACTTTTGTGGTTAAGGCAGAATGCCATGCTTTTAGACATCGTACAACCGTGTGAAACCGATATCCTAATGGTACCAAGAAGGGGCACGAAGTCGCTCGACCGTCTGGTGGTTTGAGTTATACCTCGTAGTGTTGTCAGTGAACGTAGTGAACGGGCTTTTGAGCTTTCTCTTGAGTCAAGTGCAACTATTTCATTGCAAAGAATTCCGTTTTTATAGGTAAATGCTCAATATCTAAGTAGGCTTACAAATTTGATCATAATCAAGTGCTTTTTATGTTTGCTTCTTACTCATGTCTTTTTGATTTGATTGGTATTTATCCCCCACAACATCTCGATTTTCTTACATACAAAGTATTCACAAAGACTATTAAGATGAGTCGTGTGCGCAAGACGGCAGGTTGTGGTCATTCTTTTCCACCGGAGAACGACGAGGACCTGGAAAGAGCGGATTTGTCTCGGTTTTCCATGGATGGAAAAAAAAAAGGTGACTAGAAAATAAAGGAGGGTTACGCTTGTCTTCAACCGATGAGGACAAAAACAAGGCTGTGCTTTACCAACCCTTACTTGTGATCCTATCGGTGTCTAGTTTTGCTGTTTTAATGGGACCAATGAAAGTCTGTATTGAATATATTACCCTAAACAAACTGTCTTAGCTGCTACCAGTGAAGCGAAGGAAGGAGCTAATCTCCTGACGAGCGGAACGGTTAACGAGTGAAGCGAGGGTCCCGAGCTGAACAGAGAATGACAGTTGAACGAGTGGAACGGCGTCAAGTCAAGTGAAAAAGGGGTAAACAAAAACTCGGTCTTCTTTTTTGCCCTGCTGCTCGAGTGAAGCGTAAGGCCTTCCGAGCTGAACGGAGAAGGACAGTTGAACGAGTGGTCAAGTCAAGCTGCAAAAAGGGAAGAAGAGGGATTAGGCGAGAGTGGCAGAGACGAGAGAAGTTGCGCCGAATTGAAAAAAGAAGGCAATGCGCGAAATCATTCAAAGTAGATGCACAATGGCATATAAAAAGTCAAATCAAATACCCGGAAATCTCCGACTCCAAGAAGAGTGCGCAGTTCCTTCTCTTCGGTCAGTGCCTTTGCATGTCTTAAGCATAGTCAGAGAGATTTCTTTATGAATGATTTAGAGATGGCAAGAATCCAAGCTTTGGAATTTACCTTTATGAACCCTTGATTAGTCGAAATTGCGTTTGTTTTAATGACGCCTGACAGGAAGTAGGGACCAACATCTAACGTTTTCGGTTCCATCGGTCATTCTTCAGGAGAAGTCCCGAACGAAAAACCATTCTTTACAAGATAGGGCCGGGCCATTCACATGAAAGAAGAGAAGAAAGGATTTCTTCTCTTCTTTCTTTCGGTCGGGCGCATTTCTAAAAATCCTTCAGGATCATAAGTGGAACGCTAAGCAAGGGTGGGTAGGCTGCGAGTGGAGCGTCGAACAGAAAGAACCAAGCAGGGGAGAGTAAACGTGTTGCCTATGCTTGCTCTCCGGCGCACTACGGCAACCCTAGTTACGCTCTGCTCTCTCACAACCCCTACTCTAATCAAATAAAGGCCCCTACTGAAGATGGAAAGGTGAGCACTGAAACGAGAAAGGTAGTTTTGACTTGAGCAAGAAAACGGATTAGGACGGATGCGCTACCGCGCAACGGCTTTCGCGCTAGGCGCTCACTCCGTTGGTTGGTCTTTTTTCTCAGGAAATGCAGCAAGTACTTGAGGAATTTGAGGACGTCATGCCCTACGAGTTAGTTGCCCAAGCCCTACCTAGGAGGTCAGTCTACCACAAGATCGAGTTTGAGCCTGGTGGAGCCAGGGGTTAGTTTGGCTGATGGCCCCTCCTTAGTTTAGTTGGTTGAGATCAGGAAAGAATTTCCGGAAGTCATATCGGCCAAATATATTTAAGCCTCCGACGGCTCCATATTTCGCCCCTCTTTTATTCCGCTTTCAATAACGGCGGGAGCCTTAGATTGAGTCGCAGATCCATTTTGCTTCCGGTAGTGGAAGGCCGCGTAGACCAAGGGCGAACACTCATCGTTTACGGCTCCAAATTGTTAGTCAAACGCTTAGATCTTATAAAGTTCTTTCATGCAGTTCCTTCTTCGCCCGCCCCTCAGTTCACCTTTGAAATCGAGATAGCCGGTTGGCTTTCTTTGAACAATCTAAGTAAGAAGAACTTAGCTTGAATAATCTTTCATTGACATTCGATTTTTTCCACAGAAAAGAAGGAGTTGATTTACCTAACTTGTGATAGAACGAGATTCGACCTGTTCATACCTTTATTGCTTAACAACCGAGCGAGATTGCTGAGTTGTTACGCGGGAGGGAGGAACCAACAAATCTGGATCGAAAGGGTTCGCAACTAAGATCTGCACATCCAGACACAGATCTTCCATTTGAAAGCCATTCTCCATCCGAGGGATGTCTCTATCCATCTGATACATGGGGGAGTTCAACCACTCTTTCTTACTGGGTGACCCCAGCTTCAAAACGGCTGCGCTCATAGCAACTAAGAAAGCCGTTGCTTGCTCTTTCTTTCAGAACCTTGCGTGCTCAAGACGGTGATTCTTTGCTTGTTGCTTCAAAACTACAGGTCGTCGAATAGCCTCCAGCAGGGTGGGCGCTTCCTTCCGGTCGGGCGCATTTCTAAAAATCCTCCAGGATCACAAGTGGAACGCTAAGCAAGGGTGGGGAGGCTGTGAGCGAAGCGTCGACCGACCGATTTTTGCGCTCCGATTTTAAAGGAGAGAGCTTGTGAATTTGACGCGTATGGTTGGGATAAATTATTAGAGGAAATCAATGATCAGGAACCCATAATTTTTGTATCACCAGTTGATATTGTTTCGGAAGAAACGTTAGTGTGGGAACTTACTTTTTTTTATGACATGTACCTAACCATTTGTGAGTGTGATGAGGGAGAAATAGTATTTGGAGAATTATAGGGCTGTAACGATTAGGATTGTGCAGGATTATAGGGAGGAAGACAGCCTTGATAAATATTCTTTCATGCAAAGTTTTGAGAAATTATTTGCGGATGAACTTGATATTCTAGGTGAGATTGAATCAGTATCAATTTGGAAACATCCCATGAACCTTTCCTTTTCTAAATTTTTTGCGGATGAACTCCAGTTTTTAAACGAACTTGACTCCGAAACTCAACATGTGTTTCTTGAAAATTCAATTCATTCGGGCAAAAATTCTTTTACCTTTTCAAAATTTCATCTTCGCCTTCAACATTTTCCGATCCCTACTTACACACACCCATGCCCTTCACTAATAACTAACACATTTTTTTTCTTTTTCTTTTTTATATACGTATTCTTTTACTAGCCCTTGTATTATATCGATAAAATTTTTGAATGGCTGGTATTAATTTCTGAACTAACACTGTCTTTTAACATGTTAATACTGTAATTAATCTTAGATTTTTAGTTTTTTGAAAATAAGATCTCACCCGTTTGGGGTGAGTACTGAATTTTTGGGGATAGCACATTGATTGAATTTCTGGTTTGAGTAAATATGTAAAGAGTTGGGTTTCTTTTTTGATGGGTTCTTTTTTTGTAAATTTCCTCTATAAACTGCATACATCAGACCCGACCTTTACCATTTGCTCAAACAACAACATCTCTCTTCTCTGCTCTCCCAAAACCTTCGCCCAAACCCTAGCTCCACCCCAACTGATCCGACCGGCGAAACTCCTAGAAAATACGACGTCGCCGGTCTTGTCGCCTCCAATTGTCGTTTGCCTTCGTCAGCTCTGTAAGAATTTTTCTTCCCCTCCCCTTCAGCGTTGTTTAGATTTCCTGAAAATTTAGAAAACCCACAGATCATGGCTCCCTTTGAATTAGAGAAAATTTTTGTCGATATGTTCACCCACGAGGTGTTTGGGAGCTATTTTTATGATGTTATCCGACAGTTGGGTTGGGAATTTTTGCTGTATGGGGATGAGGGGTTGTGTGCTTGTGAGCAATTGGTAGATGAGTTCTACGATGCGATACGTAAGGGTGAAATACTCCAGGACCGTATTCGTTTTCACTTTCGGGGTAGAAGTAGGGTCTTCTCAGCGGATACGATTTCAAATGTCACCAACATCCCTACCCGACCTAGTTTCTAGAGACTGTTAGAACTTGCCCAGTATAAGACGATAATGGGGTTACGATGCGAGTTACGAGATGCTGGGCTAAATGCCCACCCGATTTACCGAAACGTCTATACGGCTTGCCGCTGGGCTTACTGTAATGTCAAGGGGATCATTCGAGTTTCCTCATTTCCAGTGATTGTGGGGCATATTGTCCACTGTTTGATGACCAAAGACTATCAGTTTTGCATGGCAAGCATGCTATTTACCACAATCAAGGAGGGTGTCACTGCGCACAAATCATTACTTCCGGTCCTCATTACCCAGATTTGTCACTACTACACGGAGGAGGAAGATTTCGCGGCCTGCATCACTATGTACGACACCGCCCCGGTCGAGATTGAGAAGATCTCGCCGGGTTATACTGACAGCAGGAGTGAGTAGCAGATCTAGTCACCCACTGACCCCAGCAAGCATGCGGCACCACAGACCTCCTCTGAGATTTACTTAGGAGAGGATGTTCCGACTGATCCATACGAGCTACACAGGATGGAGGTCCGTGGCATTAAGACTTTGATCCAGAAAAATAAAGAGATAAAAGAACAACTGAGCCAAATCTTAGCGAACCAGGATGAAGCAAGCGGGAGCCGAAATAACAAGGAGAAGGGCAAGGCCAAGCGACGATAAGGACATCATCAATTTCAGTTTGGGGGTGAATCCTGAGTTTGGGTGCATCTTGTATCAGCATATAGTTTTGCATGTGCATCTTTCCTGCATTTTAGCACTTTATATTATGTATTTTTATTTTTATTTTTTCATGTAGTTGCATTTCATATCTTCTTTTGTATTGCATTCTGTGTTTATATTGTATTGAAAAACCCATAAAATTGAATTTTTTTTCCAAAAACATAAAAACTTGTTCGTCATGTTAGCTTGCGGGAGAACTTAGATTCAAAGTCTGACGGTTCGGGTGATAAGATTGAAGCAACTAAATCCTTTTCGAGAGATTGAAAACCCGAAAGGTAACCCTCCTTTGAGTTTAACCGTAGCCGATATACGTCTTTTATAATACTTTACACGTGTCGTATGATTTTAAGAATTAGATGAAAGTCTGACATGTCTAAAACTTTTAAAAATTGATAAACATCTTTAGGATCAAACTGGTTTGTTCTAAATTAGGTAATATCAAGAATAGTTTATAAAGTAAAGTGAATATAAAGGATATTATTGAGGTTTTAATAGAAGCTTAAAAGTCTGAAAAATAACCCATCTGGAACCTTGTTGGAGTGATTACACACCTTATTCACATAAACATGTCTTCCGATTAAAAAGAAAAACTAGCTATATCTCATTTTCCATTGCTTTAAGAATATTTTAAACGTAACAAAATGAGTCTTTTGTTTCGTGGTCTTGGTAACTTTGGTAATTAAGTCCTTTTGGTTTCTCCACACCTAATGCCCTAAAACCATCTGGTTTGGGAGTCATTGATCCAAAACTCGCTAAGTTTCCAATCGCCAAATAAAACAAGCAAAGCAAGTGTTCTCACCGAGTTAAAAGTCCTCATGGTTCTTTGTGGGAGAATAATCTTGGCGATGACAAGTTTTCGATTATAAAATAGTTTTCGCGGAGATATGAATGTTTATATTTATAAAGATGTTGTGCATGATCACGAAAGTGTGTATAAACAACAACAGGTGAAAGGTAGGAGTGAAAAATAAGACTTAGGTTCCCTGTTAAAAATGATATATATTCTGACTTGAAACCTAACTGGAGAACAAAACTTGAGAAAATCTTAACTCTTTTCAAACTCGTGTGATCCTTTAGAAGTTTATCCTGGTCCGTATTTATGACATGATGGCCCTAATCAAGTTCTTTAAAATTTATGGACACTATCCGCAAAATCATATAAAGACGTGTATTAACTTATGTTAAATAATTTGTGAGGAGTGAAAATTAGGGTTTGACGTTTCTAACTTGGATAATAGAACTTCTAATTTTGATCTCTAACTTAAGATTAGAATCAACAGTTCTCCACGACGCTAACTTGACTGGATTTGTGGGTGTAATCCGCTGAAAAACCCCATGAGACAACACTCTTCCTATTAGGGACACCTAGAGGTTTAACGGCTTGTTGCACGTGCTCAGTGCAATCGCGTTCCCTGCGAAAGTGAGCCTAGGATATTTTGTTTTTCTCGGGATGAGCAAAAGATAAGTTTGGGGGTATTTGTTCATCTCAGAAAATTGCATTTTAATACCTCTCATTCATTATCAATTTTGTTATATATCAGTACTATTAATCAGTGTCTGCTCAGTAATTACAGATTATAGGAATTCGTGATAAAATACTGGAAACACACTCAATATCACGAATATAGCGTTTAAGAGGCGACACTGTAATCAGAGCAGAAAACCGTCCAATATTCAAAGAGCTCTTTTGCAATAAACATATGTACACAATTTTGGTCCAACACAATATAAGTGTGCGCATAGCTCTTTTGATCCTTGGTGGGGATGTCTTGGCACATGTGGGCATCATGACTAATGCAAGTAGGCGCATATGGTTTGGTGTCATGAGTTAATTGTAAAAGTTGTGATATATAGCTCATTTTCCCTCCATTTCTACTGAGTACAAACAAGGATTATTTAATGAAAACAATACTAGTAGACTTGTTGAGTGCACTCGAGTTCACCATGCCAACACGAGCACAAAAGCCCAAGTTTGGATTGGCGAGCCCCCCAATAAGACCGGCACCACTGGGTCCCTTGTCTCCAAATCTTCCCATTTATCTTCTAGAACTTTATAAGCATCACATCATCCCATCTATATTGTTTATTTATTCTATTTTGATGCCTATAAATACCAGAACAGATTAGAGCCAAGGTGGATGGATGTATATACCCATTTTCTATTCTATAGTTTTGTTTTAGTTTTTTGGTTTAGACTTGAGAGTTGTGTGGGCTTTAACTTGGTTTCCTCTTCTTCTTCCCTCTTGAAGCTTTCTTTTGAGAGCTTCATTATGGAGGTTGAACAAGTTACCAATATCATGTACCTCAATTTCATCAAGTGTTAAATATTATTGCTTTTATGTTGTTTCTTTAATTCTTTTTCTTACTTGCTTTCTATTGCTATCATTTTGTGTAACTAATCTTCTTTGGTTGTGGTGATGGTGAGGAAATGAGATGAAAGGCTTTGCCTTCCTCCTCCTCTTGTTTATGTTTAATATGCTTAAAGTGATTATAACTTAGAGATTGTTTTATGTATTGATGTGATATGGTAATTTGAAACCATAGTTACTTTGTAACCTCTTCATATACCATACTCACTCCCTTTCCCCATTTCACAATGTTTAAGTTAAAATCAATTTGGTGTTAAGTTTGCTAAGTTTAGATACGGTATTTTATGACCAAATGCTTGAAAAACCCTCGGTTTTCATATACCCTATACTATCACAAACACTTAGTAAAGTTAACACTAAAACCAATTGCTCTCACTCGCTAATTTGTGTTTTTGATATTGTGGTATGCTTGCTAACCCTTGTGCTTAGTGTTGATACCTTAAGCTTGGACATACAAACGGTAAGTGAACAATATGGACTTGTTTCGTGTTTTGAGTCGAGATCCGAGAATTTGATGATTTGTGCTTTGCAACCGCTTTGACAAGTCATGCTTCACTTCGGGATCGACACAAAGACGGACAACTCATGACAAAGAGAGTGTCGAAGGAATCGTCGCGATTCAACCATCCGAGCCAAAGCCACGGCCATTTCCTTCTTAACTTGTTTTTTTTTGTTTTCGTGTTTTATAGTTATTTAGTGACAACAGTTCAGTTGATAAAACTGCACATTTGTATTACATTTTTCCTACCATTTTCATATTAAAAAAGGACTTTATTATAATATATTATACATATGAGGGTTTATGTATAAAAACACCATTTTCCATGTGTTAATATATTTTAATTGGCATTTGGTAGGAAAATGTATGCAAATAAATTCATTGACCTAATCCTAGTAGAACTAGGTCTACTAAATATTATTTGAGTGTTATGCAGATTTTTTTCCAAGTGTGCAGAATTTTTCAAAGACTAGAATCAAGCAAATCAAGTTGTTGAAGAAGACTTGCCTAATTAAGAAGCAAAACTTGGAGACCAAGTCTGGAAGCAACCGAGAGAAGATTTCTGAATTCTGAAGGTTCCAAGGATCGCCAAATGTCACAAGGACAGAGCACCAAAAATTTGATGAAGCAATCTCCACCTTTGGCCGCGGAACCGCGGCCAAACCCCCGTTAAGAAGAGTTGGGAGTTGAGGATTTTTGGGGAAAATCTCTG
Organism: Agapanthus africanus; assembly: GCA_030015575.1. Taxonomy (NCBI): domain Eukaryota; kingdom Viridiplantae; phylum Streptophyta; class Magnoliopsida; order Asparagales; family Amaryllidaceae; genus Agapanthus; species Agapanthus africanus. The sequence goes on along the minus strand of CM057338.1, from coordinate 850,866,654 downwards.
ATATATTTTACCAACTTTGGAAGAAAAGGATTCTGGTTTTAGACTATAAAAGGGCACCGAGAGCCTCTTGGAAAAAGGTATCAAGCCCAAGAGATCACGAAGCTCAAGACGGCTCACGCATCCAGGCTGATCATCAACTGTTCGTCTACCTCCTTGGAAGAGATCGAGAAGCAAACTAGTCTTTGTAATCATTTTCTAAGGAATCAAAGTGTAGATTGTTCAAGTTGATTAATAAAGGTAGTTGTTTTATTTAATTCTTTTGCATTTTACATTATGTTTTCCCTCTCTGTCTTTTCATCTTCTTTTCCCAACATGCACGAGTAATTCTCCGCTTGTTAGGGTTCGTAGGATTAGGGTAGGCTAGTGGATGATGAACATCTCTAAACCCTTTTTAAGTCCTATAAAGTTTATGAACTTTATCAAAAGAATCATTAACATCCTAATCGGGCACGCTAACAATTCTTTGTTAGTCCCGACCGTGATTAGAGATTAGATAAATGATTGTTTTGGTAAAGGCTAGATATGAACGGAGTTCCGTGTCGAGATAAGGGTTAAGAGTGGGATTCCTTTTCCCTCCAGAAACCCTAATCTACACGCATCACCGTCGTTCTAGTTTTAAATCTATTAATGGATAAAAAGGGTAACTTTTAATTAATCGTCCATAACTACTAAATCCTAACGAACCCTACAAGCCCCCTTATTATATTAACTACATCTTTAAAATAATCTAGATCTATATTTTACATTCTTGTTTAACGTAGATCTAGAAACCATTCTATAAAATTCTTCATCCCTCCTCTCTTTCTCAACACATCTAAAGTAAAAGTAAAAAGTTCAACGTTTCCCTGAGGACGACCCATACTCACCTCGGTCTAGCTACGCGCGACACCGTTCTGATTGCGGTTAAACTACAAAACACACTTTTTCGCAAAAATCAACAACCAAACCAATTCATTATTTGTTGAACCTTAAGCAACAAAACCTAATACACAATTCCTTGTGGATCGACCCGTACTTTCCGGCTTGCTACAACGCGCTGTGCACTTGCGGTTTATAAATTTTAAACCGAGACAGAGCTCGCGTGCGCATCCATTTCCTTAAAATGATTCCATTTTCAAAACATATGTGTTTGCGCGCGCGGGTAAATTCCTAACAGTCTTTCATGGAGAACCTTTGTGACAAGAATCCTTTGACAGATTGTAGCATAGGAATGCCATTTCCTATCAAGAGAATGTCATCCACGTACAAGATGAGAAATACAACAGTTCTTGCTACAATCTTACTATAAATACATGGTTCATCTAGATTTTTGATAAAGTTAAATTCTTTGACCGTCTCATCAAAACAGATGTTCCAACTCCGCGATACCTGCTTTAATCTATAAATGGATTTAAGCAAGTTGCACACTTTCTCGCTGCTCCCACTTTGAATGAAACCCTCTGGCTAATCCATATAGACGCACTCTTCCAAATTTCCATTTAGAAAAGCGGTCTTTACGTCCATCTACCAAATCTCATAATCGTGGAAGGCAGCAATGGCAAGAAGGATCCGAATGGATTTAAGCATAGCCACTGGAGAAAAAGTTTCATCATAGTACAAATCTGGTCTTTGACGAAAATGTTTTGCAACAAATCTAGCCTTATAGGTTTCAACCTATCCATCTACACCAATATTCTTTCTGAAGATCCATTAGCAGCCTACGGGTTTACCCCTTCTGGAGCAATGTCCAAAGTCCATACTTTGTTGGTGTACATGGACTCCATCTCGGTCCGCATTGCATCTGGCCATTTTACCGAGTCTCTGCTCTGAATGGCTTGCTGGAAGCTAGTTGGCTCATCATTATCAATGATGCAATCCTCTCTATCCCCATCTACGAGAAAACCATAGTATCTCTAGGGTGGATGAGACTGCCTACTACTCCTGCGGAGTGGCGCGGGGATGTCCTATTCTTTTGAAACTTCTTGTTCTACCATGCTTTCAGTAATAGCTTGTGGTTCTGGAATTTCTTCCAGTTCTATTGTGCTCCAACTAGTTTCTTTTACTAAAAATTAAGTTTCCAAGAAGTGGGCATGACGAGAAACAAAAACCTTTTGTTCCTCTGCATAATAGAAAAGATACCCCCTGGAGTTCTTTGGGTATCCCACAAACTTACACACTACTGAGCGTGCCTCGAGCTTGTCCGTATGCTACTTTTTAACAAAAGCTGGACATCCCCATATCTTCAGATACTGAAGATAGGGTTTCTTCCCACTCCACATCTGATATGGTGTGGTAGGCACAGTCTTGGTAGGAATCTTGTTCAAAAGATATGCAGCCGATTCTAGTGCATAGTCCCAGAAGGATCACAGTAGCTCAGCGTTACTCATCATGGAACGTACCATATCCAATAATGTTCGGTTCCGCCTTTCTAATACACCGTTGTGTTGTAGTGTGTATGGAGGAGTAAGCTGAGAGAGAATTCCATTCTCTTTTAAGTAATCCAGGAACTCGGCACTTAAGTATTCACCACCTCGATTAGTTCTCGATGTCTTGATACTTTTGCCGGTTTGGTTTTCCACTTCATTCTTATATTGTCAGAATTTCTCAAAGGCCGCGGATTTATGTTTCATCAAGAAGACATGTACATACCTAGAGAAATCATCCGTAAAAGTAATGAAATAAGAATAAACACTTCTTGCATATGTATACATTGGACCACACGCGTCGCTGTGTATGAGTCCCAAGAGCTCGCTCTCTCTTACTCCGACGAGGTAAGTGAACGCAGTGAATGATAGGGTTTCACGAAGTCAAGTGGAGCAGTGAATAGAGTCTTTGTCATCTTTCCTTTGAGACATGATTGACAAGTTGCATAAGACTGATATTCGAACGGATCCAAATATCCCTCTTTTTGTAACTTGGTCAACCGTGTTTCGTTGATGTGACCCAGCCTACAATGCCATAAGAAAGTTTAATTTAATTCTGGAGACTTTCTTTTGTGTGTGTTCTGGACGTTGAAAACTTGTAGTTGGTTTAATACGTATATACCATTGTATAGTGTACTCGACCCAATCAAACCATGATTAGGGTGGATGTTTACGACATCGCTTACAAATGTAAAATCATAACTTTCTTTAGATAACAAAGATACAGAAATGATATTATAAGTCAAACTAAGTACACAAAAACAGTTGTCCAAAGCCAAAATATGTCCACTTGTCAATCCTAAGTGATATTCCCCTTCGGACACAACATCCACGCTCGCTCCATTAGCAACCCTGAGGGTCATATCACCCGCCTTCAAAACTCTATGGCTTCTCAGTGCCTGCAAAGAATTACTGATAGAGATCCTGATCCGGTATCCATTACCCAGGAAGTAGAGTTGATTGGCAAACAGTTTTCAATCACAAACACACCTAAAGCTGAAGCCACAACCTGCTTCGTACCCTGGTTCTGGGCTCTCCAGGCCCTGCATTCTTTCTTCCAATGGCCCTTCTTATGATAGTAGAAGCATTCTTCATTCCCTACCGTTGGCCCCCAACTTTTGCCATGCCCCTTGCCTCTACCTTACTAACACCGCCTTTCGGCTTGGTGGGGACCTTCTTCTTCTTTCCCTTGGCTTTCGCCTTGGATCTAGAAGAGAAAGATCCTTCAACAAGCAGAGCGGGTGTCCCCCTTGACTTCTGCAGGGTGCCCTCAGCGCTCCTCAACATGTTGAGGAGTTCTAGAAGTGTAACATTCTTCCCTTGAATGTTAAAATTCAAGATAAACCAGGCATAGGTAGAGGGGAGGGATTGTAGAATCAAGTCTGTATAGAGCTCGTTCTCCAACGTGGTCCCCAAGTCCGCAAGCTCTTCAATCAAGCTGATCATCTTAAGGACATGGTTCGCTACAGATGACCCGATAGCCAACCTCGCTTGAAATAGTTTCTTCGAGGTCTCGTATCTTGCGATACGAGATTGCTCTCCATATAATTCTTTGGTATGGAGGAAGATGGATTCAAGATCCATCTTCTCGTGCCGCCTCTGGTGTTCATTATCTATAGAGGCCAGCATGAGGCACTTGGCTTTCGCACCATCAATTTCCCAGGTCTTACGGATTTCCTTATCCGCGACGCTGAAATTTGGACCTGGGACTGTAGGGGATTTAGTATTAAGAAGATAGCCCAGTTTGTCATATGTGATGGCCATCTAGACATTCCTAAGCCAATCTTTATAGTTTGACCCCGTCAATATGTTTTTATCTAAAAGTAACTTAAGACCGGTCATCTTAGTCGAGAGAGAGAGAAGAAACACTTTAGCATGATACTCTTGCAAGTTTAGATTGGTTTTTAGTTTATCTAAACAGGATGGCTCCTACTGTTTCTCGAATTAGTCAGGATTAATCTCACCGTACAATTCTTGCTTAACCTTTCAGCCAGGCTAGTGTTGGTACTTCGAGGGAGGTTTTACGACACTTTCTCGAAGTTCCTTAATTAAATAACTTATTTTCCCTGGAGGCGTAGCCCTGCTAACACCGTTCTAGCCACCTACTTGGTTTATAGCATTGATAGTTAAGTGAAAAAATCTTTCGAGGAGTAGTATATACTCACAGTAGGATCGAGATCCAAATATCCTTGTGTGATAATCCTGAAGGAATCCTACAAAAATTATCACACTCCAAATGGTATGCAACACTAGCAAGTTTCAGTTTCTTTAGAAACTCGCAATGTGGATTTTTGCTCCATGCTCTTATGACCTTGACAAAGGCCAACATATCATAAGTCACATGTCAAGTTCTACCCATCATTATCCAGGTTAATTTGAACCCACTCGTACATACCCTTGACGAAGGCCAAAATAGTAGTACGACTGTCCCAAACCAACGCATCTATCTATGCTACAGATGAATATTCAGCAGCTACCAATCACTATGCCATGGCGAAGGTCAAAATATGTAGCTTAAATACTACTGAATACCCAACTGAAATGACGGAGGGCTATGAATGGTTTTGGCGAAACCATGAACGTAGTGAACTTGATATAATCGAAGGAACCTGATAGCTTTTAAAAGGAGTGGTTTAAGCTCCATATTTTAAAAGTTTGCTATTTTGAAAAAACCGAGTGGTTTTAAAAGTGTTCCAATGATTCAGCTTTGGTTTGTTTGCTTTGCATTAATATGTGGTCCCATCAATTAACCTACCATTGCAGAAAGAAACGAAAATACAACGTACGCTTATGCCATCCGCATTCACCACGGGGCCCTGTCTTACACCGTTAGGTTACTTAACTAACGCCAGAGCTGGGTGCTGGACTAGCGCGGATACAAAACATAAGCAATGTCTATTATATAATATATATATATATATAATATCCATTCATCTCACGCAATAATAGGCATTCCAGATCACAGATGAACATATTAGACATACTAAGAATTCCGCATTTCGTTTAAGCCTGTAACGAAAGATAGATTCCACGATGTCACGACCCGAAAGTACGGAGCATGACCGGCACTTAGATTACGAAGCGTCCAGAGGCGCAACGTAACCTAAGTAAGCCGAAGCCCAGAAATCTAAACCATAAAAGAAGAAGAAGTAAAGGAAAACATGAAGAAAACAAGTATAAAAGTATCATCCAATTTTCTCAAAAATTTCGGCAGAGTCTCCTTTGTAAAAAACTGGCCCCAAACGGGTACAACAAGTATAATATACACAAACAATAAAAAGCATCCTCAAACGGGAGCTAGCTCTACGCCAAAAGGCGGAAACAACCACACAAATGCACAATAGTATACAACGCCAAAAGGCGAAGCTCAACACTTAAAAGAAAACAAAACCGCCAGATATCATAATAATACAAGCGCGACTCTAAAGTCGAAATAAATAACCGGTCCAGTAACTATCAAGTAATACAAGTTTGGTTGATGGAGCTTTCTAGATACAAATGAAATAATAAAAGTACAATGGCGGTCCAGATACAAGTGAACCAACCTACCGTGCAAATCACCCTGAAAGAAAAGATATGCCAGCAAGCTGCCAGGAAAACCTGTACATTGAACCTGTAATAAAATTTGGCACAACGGGGGTGAGTTGCCAACTCGTTAGTAGAAGATATCTGCGAAAAGAAATCGAAATGCACGATACTATCCTAGGTCATAATAATACACTAATATAATACTAATCATCAAGTAAAGACAGGATAATAAGCTACGTGTAAGTGCAAATGCTCCGTGTTCGTGTCAGTGCCTCATATAGTACTAAGCCATGTGAATGAGTATGCATGCACCATGAATGTAAAATAACCAATCCTGAAATCTAGATATATCTGTATAAGAAATCTTTAGCTTTTATCATAGTAAAATGTATATAGAAATCTGAAATCTCAACGATGAAATCCATGGAAATCCGTGTCAAGTATCGACACAAAACATGTAAATCTCAAGTCTCAATACCTCAGAATCTCAATGTCTCATAGTCTCAATATCTCGGGCTCCGTCAGTCCGGATCGGCCCATATCATCAAATCTCACGACAACGGTCGGTATCCTCCGGATATCCGCCGCGCCAGATATCACCGGCAGGTAGTCCTCCCCTGCCAGGCTCATCGTCTACAACTCGATTTTCTTGCCCCGGGGTACCATACCGGGCCCACCATGTACCCGAGACGGTTCATCCACTCCTCGAATCGGGTCTCGAAATCCAACAGAAAACATGAAATCTCATGGTGGACGACACATACATCATAAGAAAACCGCATCTTATGTTTTAAAAAGAGAGGAGAGAGAGAGAAGTTTTTATATATTCTTGCGGTTTTCCCCAAAAATCCAGAAATCTCATAGAAATCCAAAATCCCAAAATCATGAGTAAGTATATGATAAGTGTCGGCAAGTGCCCCATAATACTTCATGATAACATGAAAATGCGAGTGCATGAAATGTCTAAGTAATAAATACCATGTCTATATTAACACCAGAGAGTAATTACAATATTATATCGATCTAGCTGTTAGCTGATTGAATCAATAAAAGATAATATGATCTAAAGTGTACGTGATATAGCAATTACCGATGATGATGTGTGTGAGCCGGCAAATAAGTGTACGTGGAATATGCGCATCATCGGTAATGGTGCTGGTGTCCTAACAGGCAGAGTTTTATACTGATTATCGAAACATATGTATGAACATGCAACATTATGATTATGGTATGAATGTAAAGACGGATGTTTAATAACTACTCATCTGTGATATACAAGTAAAACTACTACTACATGACTCGAACTTACACTAGTGTCCATCTAACCTCCTAAGGAACTAAACCTAAGAAACTAATCGATAAGAACTATGAGTACACCTAAAGTCTGAATCCATATCTCTAATTGTCGGCGATCCGGCCTCAATAGCGTCACGTACGTAGTACGGCTTCCTCGAATCAAGAGTGCGGATCAATCATCATATCTATGCCTCGTACGGTAAAGTCCATCGTACGGCATCCCAATATCGGGGTACGGGTCAAGTATCACCTATGTGTCTCATCATTCGTATAATATCATTATCAACACATGTCATGATCAAGGTGCTATACTGTAATCGCATACATCAATCATATATCATTGCCAGCATAAATATACATCGTTAATTTATCCTCAGAAATGTCATGTCACATATATCATATCTTGATCAAGTCACATATGTCAAGTCGTGATTAAGTCACATATATGTATATATCATATCGTAATCAAGTTACATATATATATCATATCGAAATTAAGTCACACCTATATGATGTCGTAATCAGGTCACACATATATCATATCAGAATTTCAGGCACAGGTTACGGTCCGGGTTCTATTTAGAGTCACATATACTTCAATATCATCACCATCCTTTATTATTGTTCATGTATACAAATCCATTATCTCATTTTCTAATGATCCACTAATATCATAACACAAATGTAGCCAAGAATCACGGCATCAGCCCAGTTATATTGTTTCATCCCCGTGTATCATATCACATCCTTGTATCACATATACGTATTGCGTATATATATATACCTTCACCTAGTCCTATATATATATACATACACGTATACACCACGTCGAGTCTCAGTGTGTGCGTGTGCGTGTATCTACCTGAAACCTACGAATCTCTTCCAAGGTGTTCATCCTCTGGTAAGGTCTTTCTAAATCAATCTAGTCCAACCTAGGGTCATTACTAGGGTCCTACTCACCAAAATTCTAAGGTCACGTCAGGCTTCCTACTGACAATAAGTACTATTCCTATTCTACGTTCGCGGGGGTGTTAAACGCCATCCACCCGATTTCCCCCGTAGATACACATCTACTCACCTGGTCCTTATCTGCCGAAAATGATATCGCCATCCTCTTCTTCATCGCCCGCTGTCCACGTGAGGGGTACCTATACGCAAACATATATAGTATCGTAAACTGAATCACGGACAAAAGTCAAAAACGACGCACGGAACGCACATAGGTTAAAACCTATGTCCCGCTCATGCAAAAGAACCAAATATCGCTCGATATCGGCGTACAAACGCCGATTGATCGAGATAAACATCAACAAACAACTCGTAGTTTAAAACTCATTACTTATAATATAAAACATGATTTAATGCATCAAAACCCTAAAAATCCATCAAATCATCCGATTTCGAAAAGCCCGGAAACGCCAATTTACCGTTTTACTTCAAAACTTGACATTAAAATCAAACTAATGGTCATAAAACTCATTAAAAAGCATAACTAGATTATACAACCCATTACTATATTTTTAACGCCCCAATTGTATTAATTGGAAAAATTCTAGTTTGCAAATAGACCAATTTTAACACCTTGCAAGCAAACTATCTCAATATCACATCTAAACTGGATTTTGCATGAATTAATGCATTAAAATACAATTCATGATGATAATGATATAATGAAATCATAAATTATATTTTAAATTTCATTTATTTAAGAATTTCCAAAATCTAGTTAGCAAAATAACATGTTTTATCACTATTTTTCAATTATAAATAAAAATTAGTAATCCAATTAAGTTTTTCATTTCACCAACAAGTTAATACCCTCATTAAAACCACACTCTAGTGTTACAAATATTAATTGGAATTTTATTTCACCAATATATACAATATATAGAAATCTAGTTTACAAAGTTGTTTAATTTAAACAATTTTGGATAAACAATTTACAATATACCATCCATACAAGATTTTCCCATTCTAAAAATGTTAAACTACATAATATAACCCTACTTAATTAATAAAAACCATAACTTAATTTTAGAACCCTAACTTGAATTTTAAAACTTGTAAATAGAATTAATTTATTAAATCTAATTATGCTTAAATGAAATATCTAATAACAATAAATCAAAAGAAGAACATTTATACCTCTACAATATGAAATCCAAATATGAAAATAAGCCTCCAAAATGAATGCTTTCCATCTCCAAAATCCATGTAAAGATGAGCAAAGAATAGAGGGTAGGAATTTATTAGGATTTTGTGGATTTTTTTTATTGAATTTTTGATGAATTTTTGATCGATTTTTGCAACAAAATCAAATGGAGAAATGGGGGGCTGCCATAGTGAGGAGGCCGGCCATGTGAGGGGGAGGGAGAGGAGAGTGAGAAAAGTGAAGAAAAGTGTAGAAGGTTTCACTAAAATATCATACAATTTAGTCTTTTCATGAATTTATTTAAAAATTCTTTATTTTCTTCACTCCATTTGACCTAGAATGGTCTAGAACCATTGTAAAATTTTGAAAATAAATTTTGCATGAAACACAATTGATTCTAAGATGCAATGGTTCATTTTTTCAAATTTAACCCATTCAAATTTGTAATTTACACTAATTTATTGTAAAATAAAGCTTATGTTAATATTTAAAATAATTAATTTAAGAAAATATTTAACTAAACTAAAAATTTATAAGTGACTAAATAAACACCATTTACTAGTAATAACATAATTAAAATAGGTATTTTTAAATTTATAGTGAAAAATAATTACGGTTTAGTTTTACAAAAAATACGTTTTACTTTACCGAAAATCATAAAATTCACTTAAACGATTTTATTTATTTAATTATTTATTTAATTATTTTTAAAACGTTACACACGGTCGTGATGGATAGCCAAACCCTACCCTAGACCCCTATGGGTGTGGCAAACTACCCAACAAATTCCTAAAGTGAAGCAACCTCCCTCGGTAAAATGAGTAGGCCACTCGGCACTTCAAAGAATCCGGTAGTTTGTGCACCCCATCCTTCGGTCTATTGTAGGAGCAGAAAACAGTAAAAGAAATAATACAACGGTGGCTACAACGACAACCCGGATGTGCCCCGCAAAATAATATTACATCAAATTACAATTTACATTTGAATGAAAGAAATTCTCATCTTACATCCCTAGCTATTCATCCACGACGATCCAATAAGTTCATATAAACAAACGAACATCACAGATATGTGCAACCCTAAACTATCCGACATAGAGCAATTAGTTGAAGTTTACGAACACATATATCACAACACAGATAAATCCCGATTAGCAAATAACTTAGAATTTCGATCGAAAACTATTTTCTGTGTCTACCCCAAGTGCAAACCAGCACACAAAACATACTGGGTAGAAACTAAAATATACAAGAATACAGAACACCCAAAAATAGAACAACAGAAGAAGAACGAGTCAAAGAGGCCTCGACTCGGCTGCGGAACCACGGCGAAACGCACCGTTCCGCCGTGCTTCCACGGTCGTCTTGGCAATTCACCGACTCATTTTTCTTGGGTGTTCTAATAATACCCGGCACTGAATTTTCATTCTTCTGAAATAACTTTTCTTGCAGTTTAAATAATCGATAGAAACTGAGGGTGCAGGTGTTCCGTTTTCGCGATTTTCCGACGATCGAAGTTCTAATAACTTGCTCACTAGCTAGTAAAGGTTTAGTTAGTCTCTGATACCACTGTAAGTCGATGTCACGCACCCCACGTGTTCGTGAGGTGGCGAAGTTTGCAAAAAACGATTTTTATATGCTTCGTAACAAAGACTAAACTCCAGGATCGATACTAACCCTAACTAACATACAAACTATAAGGTTTAACTATTATGCAAGAAAGTTATACCTTAAGCTACTAGTCCTTCTTCTCGCTGTCCTTCTCCTCTTCGTGAGCTCCTTGGAGTGTATAGGGATCACGCCTCCTCATCGGCCTCCTCGAGTCGAAGAAGATCCACCCGAATGTGTCTACCTTGAGCTTCTACCTCTAAGATGAGGTGACTAGGGTACTTGGTGTGCTAATCTAAGTAGCCTAGAGTGAGTAGAGAGTGATTATGGATAGATTAGTCCCACTAACCCTAGGATTCTCAACACATGAGACAATTAGGATTTGAGAGGAAGAAGAAGAGAGCTTGAGGAAAGAAAAAGTGTTTGTGATAATGATAATGGAATATGGCTCTTGTTATGACTATAAGGCAAACAAAATATCTCCCACAAAATATCTCACACAAAAATATCTCACACAAAACATCTCACACAAAATATCTAAGTCAAACTTTGCCTCAAAAGACACCCATGAGTCACTAAGTAGCCATACTTCAATTATTATATAAATAACACCCCATTTCCTCCACCTCATAAATGTTTTAATCAAAAGATAAAAACCCTAATGAGGTGTCTCCTTCCAGAAGCAATCTTGAGAGAATTACAAGAATGCCCATCATCCGTATATACATATCTGTATCCGTATTCCAAGAAACACGAATACAATGAGACGAAACTAATCCAATAATCTAATACTAGGATCTAGCTTAAACCAAAGCCCACTAGTATAATCCGTCCGAACATCATACGTGCACAAGTACACATATATGTTCGAACCGTGTCATAAAACCATACGACCTCTACATCGTTTCGCCCGAAACAGGGAAACCCTCTGTGTGGGACTCTAAAGACTCGACACTACGCTGGCAGTGGGTTTAACCATAAGCCATCAGCGGTACTAGCTGCTCATAACGGCTACCCAAGTATCTGTCGATAAGAAGGCCGATGAGAAAACTCATCCAAACTCTTACTGAGCCTATCTGTGACAATCTCTGTATAGTCCAGTCTGTTTGTCTAAGAGTATCACATATCGGGCCTAGGAGGGCGGTAAACGTCAGACCCCTAATAGCGCAATAAGTCGTGTCGGGGTGTAGCCCAAAACATCCTGAGAAACTACTGGAGTATCTACCAGTAAATCTCGCTTGCCCTGGCCAGGGACTTTGTGTAATGGCTTTCCGAATCACAGCGCGATATCAACCCCCAACACCGGGAGAGACGAATCCTATCTAACTGCCACTGCCTCCAAGTGCTTCGGGACTGCACTCAACTACTACCTGTTTGCATGACTCATCAGAGCCTTGGTATGGTAGTAATCAAAGAACAGTGAGAACACACTCGAGGAGAAGTAACAGTGTCAAGTCAACAGACTCTGGTGTACTAATGTCACCTGGAAACTGCTACTTGACGATAAGTATAGTACTAACCAGCAGTTCCCTACGAGTCCGTCCAGTGTAATTCATAACCCAATGAGCACCTACATACTATCTCCAATACGATGTACTAATGGCTGTGGAACAGACCATCTCCCCTGCTGGGATAAGAAGCGTATACATTAGTCTACTCTTGAGTATCGATGCCTTGTCTCGATAATCCTATGGCTATGGACTTGTATAAGGATGTGCTTATAGACTACCTAGCCCCTACTAGTGTGACTGCCATCACAACGCTGGTAATCAAGAAAAGATCCTAAGTGCTCTATTAATATGTATTAGCAATACGTTAAAAGAAACATATACACATATTAAGATGGAAACAAACCAAGTATCATACTACCATATTGAGCAAGACTGTCATAAAATCTGTGTATATCCCAAGCTTTCAAAATGTAATATACAAACTAGTACTATACAATAATGGCCTCTATGGCATATAACACTAACAATATATAACCGACTAATATCATATATATTTGTATATCAAAACATTAAATTAACACTTGATTCAATTATCCGATTATATCACATATAACCGGCTACTATTCAATATTAGATATTAAATCAACACTTGATTCAATAATCCAGTCATATCATATATAACCGGGCAATATCAAACATATATACATAAATCAAATTATCGAATCAACACTTGATTCAACAATCCGGTTATATCACATATAACCTGAATGATATCAAATATTGCTAGATTAGAATACGATATCACATACTCGTATTTAATCAAGCTCCCGCACATATCTCCATATGTGCCCTACTTTGTTTCGCTTGAGATAGGAAAGCTCTGTGTGGGACTCTAAAGAACCGTCAATACTCCAGCAGTAGGTAATGATCATATCAGATACCCACAAGCCATCAGCGGTACTAGCTGGACGTAACGGCTACCCAATTATTGAACGAATAGAAGATCAACAAGCAAACTTGTCCAAACTCCCGTAAAGCCTATAAGCAACACTTACCATACAGTCCGGTCTCTTCATCTGATATGTCGCATATCGAGTCTGGGGGTGGAATCGTCAGATCCCAATAACTTGATAAGTTATACCGATATGTGGCATATAATCTTTCAAGAAACTACTGATAACACTTACCAGTAAATCTCATCAGCCCTGGCCAGGGACTTGCTGTTATAGCCAATCAAGCATAGCGCAACATCAACTCCCAATACCGGGAGAAACGAAACCCCTCCTATTGCTCACTGGCTCCATGTGACTCGGGACTGTACCTAAAATCCACCTGTTTGCAAGACTCCTTTCACCCGTGGTAGGGAGGAAATCAAAGCACAGTGGGAACCACACAAGACACTTTGACGATCTCGGGTCTACAAACTAACCTGTACAAGTGTCACCAAAGAACTGATATTTGACGATAGGTATGGTACCATCTTGGAGTTCTCGGCGAGTCCTATTCGGTGTACCCATTCACTAATGAGCACCTGTGTACAATATTTGATGTCAAACACCAATGGTTGTGGGATCAACCATTGCCCCATAAATGGTCAAAAAACGTACACACTAGTCTACTCTGGAATATCGATGCCCTGTCTCGATACTCCCTCGAATAGGAACTGTTAAAGGATGTGCTTGCGGACCACACAAGCCCCACTAATATGATCTACATCATAGTCCTGGTAGTCAAGCCAACATCCTAAGGGCTTTATCAACATGTATCTATGAGATAGTAAACTAAAACAAGTGCACATGTTAAGATAAAGAGCAACCAGATAACATACTATCATGTCGAGCAAGAAAGTTCTCTATATATATGTCCAAGTATCCACTATAATATACAATAATGGCCTCTAGGCTATACATATTCCTAACAATCTCCCACTTGCACCCAGGCCAGTTGTTGTAGTATCGCATACCCAACATCCCAAAAAATATCTCAAACTGTGTCAGGGGGAGGGCCTTCATGAGTGGATCCACCGTGTTGTCCTTTATATCTACTCTCCTGATCTCGATCTTCCGGCGATCAACTATCTTCTGGATCAGGTGATACAGCCTCAGAATATGTCTGGATTGCTAATGGGACCGGGGTTCCTTGGCCAAAGCCACAGCTCCATTGTTATCACAATACAAGGGTATTGGATCCTCAATGGATGGAACCACACCAAGTTCAGCAATGAACTTCTTCATCCAGGCAGCCTCTTTGGCAGCATCGTTGGCATCCAGGCAGCCTCTTTCATAGAGTCACCACTTATGATGGCTCGCTCGAAAGTAGTTGTGTCATCATCTTCCATGATGTAATCCCCGCTCCCACTGTCTATGAGAAAACCGTAGTATCTCTTAGGTGGATGAGTAACTCTACTAGATCTGCGGAGTGGCTGAGGTTCATCTGGGACTATCGAATCTTCTGGTTCCACCAAATCTTCAGTTGTAGTTTGTGTATCTGGAACTTCTTCCAGCTCTACCTCATTATCACTAATTTCTTTTATAAGAAATTCTTTTTCTAAAAATGTGACATGTTGAGCAGCAAACACCTTTTTTTCTTTGGTGTGGTAGAAGATATAACCTCACGAATGTTTGGGATATCCAACAAACTTACATAGAACAGACCTTGTCTCGAGTTTGTCCGTATTTTGCATTTTAACATAAGCTGGACAACCCCATATCTTAATGAAATTAAGACATGGTCTCTTCCCCTCCCATATCTCATATGGAGTAGTAGGCGCGGATTTGGTAGGAACCCTATTCAATAGGTATGCAGCCGTCTCAAGTGCATAACTACAAAAGAAAATAGGTAACTCAACAGCACTCATCATAGAGCGCACCATATCTAGTAGGGTGCGATTCCTCCGCTACGATACTCCATTGTGCCGTGCTGTATACAGAGGAGTAAGCCGAGAGAGAATCCCATTCTCTTTTAGATAATCTCGGAATTCCGTGCTTAAGTATTCACCTCCTCGATCAGATCGAAGGATTTTAATACTTTTACCTGTCTGGTTCTCTACTTCACTCTTATATTCTTTGAATTTCTCAAAAGCTTCAGATTTGTGTTTCAACAAGAATACATGTCCGAATCTTGAGAGATCATCGGTGAATGTAATAAAGTACGATGAACCATTCCTGGCATGTATAGACATAGGACCGCATACATCACTTTGTATCAGTCCTAAGAGTTTAGTAGCTCTTTCTCCATGTCCAATAAACGGAGTTTTGGTCATCTTGCTTTTGAAACATGACTGACAAATTTCATAAGATGTAAATTCGAACGGATTTAAATATCCATGTTTATGCAACTTAGCTAGTCTGGTCGTATTGATATGACCAAGTCTACTATAACACAAGAAGGTTTTGTTCATTTCTGAACTTTTCCACTTGTGTGTGTTCTATATATTTAGAACTGTATTTTGATTTAGAACGTATATACCATTACATAATATACCAAACCTAATCAACACTTGAATAAGGAAAATATTCATAACTTTTCTCTAATGCAAAGTTATATCCTTCTTTATCTAATAAAGAAACGGATATTATATTGCATATTATCGATGGTACGAAATAACAGTCGTTCAAAATCAATGTATTGCCATTTGGCAATACAAGGTGATATTCGCCGACCGTTTCGGCAGCAACAATTGCTCCGTTCCCTACTCTGAGAGACATATCACCCTTTCCCACTTCTCTATTTCTCTTTAACCCTTGTAACAGATTACAAATATGGGATTCTGATCCGGTATCTAATACCTAGGACGTAGAGCAGACTAAGAAACAGTTCTCAAAAACTAACACACCCAAAGAAGATGCATCAAAATGCTCTTTCTTCGTTCAGGTTGCGTGGAAATTCTTGCATTCCCCTATCTCTTGCTCATATTTATGACAATTGTCATAAGATAGAGCGGAACTAATATTCTTCAGCCCAGTATAATAAGCGGGTTCGGTCAATACATCCCTATTATTATCTTGATTAAGGCGTGACAGTTCTCCGCCGAAAGACGCGACCGGGACGTTGGGACGTCCGGCCTGAATTTTGAAGGCAGATGTTATTTGCTTTTATCTGTCCACCTCTCCGAAGATGCCAAGTTGATTTATGGCACCATGTATCGAAGGTTTAGATGGATGCGGTCGATATAGCAGATTTCGTCAGATTCCCCCTCATTTGAGAGGGTTTTGATTGTGGGGACGCTCTTCCCTACAGGGGCAAGCCCCTGCAGTTAATTACACTACCGCATCACGGTAACCACTTTCTCCTTCTCCAGATGGTCACTTCGTGTCGTGTGTGTTTGTTTTGTTTTTGGTTGCATGTGGATTGTATACGGAGACTAATTTATGTTGTCTCCCATAGGGCGTAGATTAGTCCAAATCCGTATTTTCTTAGATTTAGTTTTTGGTTTAGGTTTAAGGTACGTAAGTCTCATTTGAGATTAAAATCAACTTAAACGTTTGTTAAAGATACGTTAATCTAATTTTAGACTAAGATCAACTTAACAATTTGTTGAGAATATGTTAGTTTAATTTTAGACTAAGATCAACTTAACAGGTTCATTTAGATCCAACAAAAGAGCATTTGGGCTCTATTGTTTTATTTTAGGGACATTGCGGTCCATTATTAGTTTAAGGACATTACGGTCCAATGTTAGTTTAAGGACATCTCGGTCCAGTTTAAAGACATCATAGTCTGTAAAGGTTAAGGACATCATAGTCCACGAGCTTAAGGACCTCACAGTCCAGTTTAGAGACATCATAGTCTGGAAGATTTGCTGGTTGTCGGGACCCGTCACCTCTTTGAAGACAATGAGGGATTACAATGATAAATATCAGAGGAATGAAGAGATGTTCCCTTGAACCAATATTGGTTGGGGGATCTCTAGTTGGATTGATTTAAGAATCGTTAATCTCGTTTGGGATTAAGATCAACTTAAATGTTTGTTAACGATATGTTAGTCTAATTTTAGACTAAGATCTACTTAACAGGATCATTTAGATCCAACAAAAGAGCATTTGGGCTCTGTTGTTTAGTTTAGGGACATTGCGGTCCAAGTTCAGATACAAACATGGGTTTGGAAATACACCAGATAGTTATTGGCCATTGGGACCCACCACCTCTCTGAAGACATTGAAGAATTACAACGACATGTATCAGAGGTGTGAAGAGATGTACCATCGAACCAAAGTTGATTGAAAGGGTTCTGGGAATTATTTTCAATATCAAGAGTATGGTTGGAGTTCAGTTCCAGGAGATCTTGCCTCTGGAAGACTTAGCTAGTTTAGGCTAAGATTGGCTTGGATATAGTGTTAAACACTAGAGTATACTCGTCTATCACGTGCTCCCACGTGATGTGCTTAAAATAGTATTTAAACATTAAGGACGCGGCACACAAAATAGTGTTAAACACTAAAAGAAGCGCTCACGTAGGATCACGTGAGGCGCTTGAGTGTTGGGCCTAAACTTCCCTTATTTTATTCCCAGAATATTCAAATAAGTGTTAAACACTTGGCCTTTATGATCATCACATGCGGGCATATGATAGGTATCCATGATTTGGATATTAAAGTGTTTGTTAGGGGTCACAGGGGGACACGTGAGGGTGCCCAAAGTCTGTTCTGCCTTTATTTTGAGAAGTTTGTTCAAAGGTCACGTGGGAGCACGTGACCTAATTTTATTCATTCTCTTTTGATCATTAGGGGGAGAGTCACGTGTTGCCACGTGATCACGTTGGGTACTTTGATCTTTTTGCGTGCATTGAGAGATGAATCCCTTGTATAAGAATTAAATTCTCTTATAGGGTTAAACCCTAATTTTATTTAGAGGAATTATATTCCTATATATTCGAAAGAATTAAATTCTTTAAACTCAATTCTCCCTCTATGTTTTGGATCTACATGGCAGAATCTCCCCGATGAGAATTAAATTATCAATTTATGGGGAGATTTGCTTCTGCAGATCTATTACTATGAAGAAGAACTAAGTTCTTATATTAAGGGTTAAACCGTATCTTTGTTGGAGGAATTAAATTCCTATGTACTTTGTGGGAGAATAAAATTCTCTGAAACTTAGGTCCTCCCTTAGGCTTTAGATCTGCATGGCAGAATCCCCCGATGAGAATTAAATTCTCAACTTATGGGGAGATCTGCTTCTGCAGATCTCCAACCGAAAGAAGAACTAAGTTCTTATTCAGAAGAGTTAAACTCTTAGTTTGAGAATTAAATTCTCTTTTTGTTTTGTGTGAGCTTATAGAATTATCACTTTCTCTCTCTTATCTAGGGTTTATTTCTTTTCTGAAGAGATCTTCTTTTCTCTCTGGAGAATTAAATTCTCTTTTTTTTTGTATTCTCTCTCTGTTGTTGTCACTCCTCTCCCTTCTTTTTTTTTAGCTCCTATTTATAGGAGAAAGAAAAGAATCAGTTTATTTAGTCAATCTTTCATTGAAAGATTTTAATTGATTTTGTAACCAACATGATCTTTTAGATCACTTGGTGAATTTTATCCACCATTGGAATTTTAATCCAAAAGATATTTTATTGGTTGGTCCTGGCAGATTTTAGGAAAATATTTCCTGATGTAGAATATTTCTATAAACTGGTGATTTTTTAATCACCATTGGATTTTTAATCCAACGATGCTCCTCTTTACAGAGTGCAATCTTTTTGTTTGGAAAGATCTAGGGAAATATTTTTCCAATTAGGGTTTTTGATTCCTTTTAATCAGAATTTAATTCTATTAGTTCAGCGGGTTTAGGAATCCATCACGTATTGGCACGTGACCCCACTGATTAAGTATCTAATTAGAATTTAATTCTATTAGTTCAGAGGGCTCAGGAACCCATCACGTGTTGGCACATGACCCCACCGATAAAGTATTTAATTAGAATTTAATTCTATTAGTTCAGAGGTTTTAGGAACCCATCATGTGTTAGCACGTGACTCCACTGATTAAGCATTTCTAATTATTTATTTTATTCAGCGCCTATAGGCTTTGCCTGTAAAATGTCACATGTCTGCATGTGAGACCCGGTCATGTGTGGGCACGTGATCCCCATTGGGGGTTTTCCTTGCTGTTTTATTTATATATTTTATTCAGTTCTTATGAAGGAACAAATGCTTTTAATTCCTTTTAATTAGAATTTAATTCTATTAATTCAGTGGGTTCAAGAGCCCATCACGTGTGGGCATGTGACTTTATCAATTAGGCATTCATGTGTAGATAAAATCTGCCCATAAAAGGTTACGTGTTTGCATGTGATGCCCGGTCACATGTGAGCACATGATGCATAGGACTCTCCCCCCATTTTATAAGAGAACAAGTAGCTCTTGGCCAAAAATTTTAGCGGGAACAAATGCCCCCACAACTTTGCCCACGTAAGTATGTACGTGGGTGAAGTAGTGCAATGTTATGCGTGGCTAGAGAATTGATGGCTTAGGAGACAAGTTTAGGGTCCTTATAACCTAAGACTTTTTCCATCTTCATGAACTGTAAGGGTTTCAAGAAGGATATTCTCCCTACGAGTCGAAAGGATCCCGTAGGTGTAAATTCTCCCTAGAAATCATGAGGATTTCTAAGTGTTCATCGCCTCCGTGAGTCGTAAGGATCTCATTCCGGTATTTTTCCGTACGAATCTTGAAGGCCTGTAAGTAGCTTCTTTATTTCAGCGGCGAATGTGGCTTTGGCAAATGTAACCCGCAGATAGTCCATCTTGACCTCCTTGTAGAGCAGTAATGGCTTAGGAAACAGGTTCGGATCTGCCGCCTATGACTTTCCAACTTTATGTGTCGTGAGGGTCTCATAAAGACTTTTCTCTCTATGAGTCATGAGGATCTCATAGGTGTATTTTCTCCTTAGGAATCATGAGAATTCCTCAGTGCGTTTTCTCTTGAGAGTCGTAAGGATCTCATAAGAGAATTTTCTCCCTTACAAGTCGAGAGGACTCTAAGTGGTTGTTCCTTCTTGTCGATATTCGACTTAGGAGAGTGTGGCCCGTGGATAGTCCATCTTGACCTCCTTGCAGAGCAGTGATGGCTTAGGAAACAGGTTCAAATCTGCCGCCAAAGACTTTTCAACTTTATGAGCCATGAGGGTCTCATAAAGACTTTTCTCCCTACGAGTCGAGAGGATCTCGTAGGTGTATTTTCTCCTTAGGAATCGTAAGAATTCCTAAGTGTGTTTTCTCTTAAGAGTCGTAAGGATCTCACAAGAGAATTTTCTTCCTTACAAGTCGAGAGGACTCGTAAGTGGTTGATGAGTTGACCTACTCCCGAATCAAAGCATTGCTTTGACAGGGAGGTTGAGGGTTGACTTTGGCCGTTTTCCATAGGGTCAGGATTGACTTTAGCCGTGTTCTACAGGATCAGGGGTTGACTTTGACCATATGGGGTCAAGATTGACTTTAGCTATACGGGGTCTGGATTGACTTTGGGTTGTCTGTGCATCACCGAGTCCTGAAACTGGGAACTTTGTCATGGCTCCGCTTTGCTGACGTTGCGTCTACTGTAACGAGACGAATGTCGAGATGGTCTCTAGGTTGTTTGTGAACCGTCGAGGTTTGGAACTAGGGGACTTTGTCGTGGCTCCGTTTTGCTGACATCGTATATTCCTGCAGAAACATTGATTTCTCTGCGAGTTGACACGGATCGAGATGATCTTGTCAAGGATGCTGATTTCCCTGAATCAAGATTTTTTCCAAGGACACTGGTTTCCTCGGATTTGAGACGAATGGAGAGATTCCTGCAAAGAAACTGATTTTCTTGCAAGTCGACGCGAATCGAGATGCTCTCGTCAAGGACGCCGATTTCCCTGAATCGAGGTTTTTGCCAAGGACACTGATTTCCTCGGGGTTGAGACGAATCGAGAGATTCCTACAAAGACACTGATTTTCTTGTAGGTCGACGCGAATCGAGATGCTCTCGTCAAGGACGCTGATTTCCCAGAATCGAGGTTTTTGCCAAGGACACTGATTTCCCTGGGGGTTGAGACGAATCGAGGTATTCCTGCAAAGACACTGATTTCTCTGCGGGTCGACGCGAATCGAGATGCTCTCGTCAAGGACGTTGATTTCCCTGAATCAAGGTTTTTACCAAGGACACTGATTTCCTCGGGGTTGAGACGAATCGAGAGATTCCTGCAAAGACATTGATTTCCTTGCAGGTCGACGCGAATCGAGATGCTCTCGTCAAGGACGCTGATTTCCCAGAATCGAGGTTTTTGCCAAGGACACTGATTTCCCTGGGGTTTGAGATGAATCGAGGTATTCCTGCAAAGACACTGATTTCTCTGCAGGTCGACGCGAATCGAAATGCTTTCGTCAAGGACGCTGATTTCCCTGAATCGAGGTTTTTGCCAAGGACACTGATTTCCCTGGGGGTTGAGATGAATCGAGGTATTCCTACAAAGACACTGATTTCTCTGTGGGTCGACGCGAATCGAGATGCTCTCGTCAAGGACGCTGATTTCCCTAAATCGAGGTTTTTGCCAAGGACACTGATTTCCTCGGGGTTGAGACGAATCGAGAGATTCCTGCAAAGAAACTGATTTGCTTGCAGGTCGACGCGAATCGAGATGCTCTCGTCAAGGACGATGATCTCCCAGAATCGAGGTTTCTGCCAAGGACACCGATTTCCCTGGGGGTTGAGACGAATCGAGGCATTCCTGCAAAGACACTGATTTCTCTGTGGGTCGACGCGAATCGAGATGCTCTTGTCAAGGACGCTAATTTCCCTGAATCGAGGTTTTTGCCAAGGACACTGATTTCCTCGGAGTTGAGACAAATCGAGGTATTCCTGCAAAGACACTGATTTCTCTGCGGGTCGACGCGAATCGGGATGCTCTTGTCAAGGATGCTGATTTCCCAGAATCGAGGTATTTTGCTAAGGACGCTGATTTCTCTGGGGTTGGTTGACTTGTTTCCGAGACGGTGCGTTGATCCGGCGGGGAGGTCATTGGTGGACTCTAGGTTGTCTGTCGACCGTAGAGTCTTGGAACTAGGGACTTTGCCCTGGTTCCATTTGGTGATGCTGCGTCCGAATCCTGTTGTAATAAAGAGGATCACCATTGCTGATTTTTAGGCTGTAGATGTTGCCGTTAAGATTTGGAACTAGGGACTTTGCCATGGCTCCGTTTCGTTGTGTCGCTTCCGTGCCCTGCTGGCATAAGAAGGAACGCCGTTGTTAATCTTCTGAGATGCAGATGTTACCGTCGAGATCTGACTCTCCCTTTTGACAGGATCTGGTGGGGGACATGTGGTTCCCTTTTCGTTTATGCCCATAGATTGTATACAGGGGTCAGTATGGACTGCCTGTAGGGCAAAAAGTTTTATTTCATTTTTTTATTTCTTTCAACGATGCTCTATCAATTCAGCTTTTTATATCGCGAAATTCGCGATTGCCCAATCATTTCGGCTATTTTTCGCGGTGCCCAATCATTTCGGCCATTTTCTTTTTACTCGCTGCTTTTTATTGCGAGTTGCCTAACCATTTCGGCTATTTTGTATGCATATTTTATTTTACCTGCTGATTTTGTTGCAAGTTGCCCCATCATTTCAGCTATTTCATATGCATTTTTGGTTTGTTGACTTTTCGCCGCGAGTATGGAACTTGGAATCTGGTGCCAATCTTAGCATCAATATTGCTACAACTGGAATATTGCCAGGAGCGAATCATCATTTGCTGTGAAAGGGCTTGGAATTTGATACCGATTTAGGCATCAGCATCGCTACCACTGGGACATTGCCAGGAGAGAATCATCATTTGCCCTCGTCGGTTTGAATAAAGGTGGCTTAGCAAACAGGGTTAAGATCCTGTCAGCTAAGGCTTTTGACTTCATGAGTCGTAAGGGTCTCATAAAGGTATTTCTCCCTACGAGTCGTGAGAATCGCGTAGGTGCGTTTTCTCCTTAAGAATCGTGAGGATTCTTAAGTGTGTGTTCTCTTATAATTCGTAAGGATCTTACAAGAGTATTTTCTACTTGCAAGTCGAGAGGACCTACAAGTGTTTGTTCACCGGGTGAGCATATCCCTAGTCGCTGGTAGGACTCTGTTAGGAAAATGTTTATTCGTGCCCCTAGATTGTATACAAGGGTCAATATTGAACCTCTTGTAAGGCGAAAGCAGGGTGTGTGACGGCTTAAGAACAGGTTCAGATTCCTGCAGCTTAAGGCTTTTGAATCCCATGAGCCGTGAGGGTCTCAAAGGGTAATTCTCCTTATGAGTCGTAAGGATCTCGTAAGTGTATTTTCTCCTTAGGAATCATGGGGATCCCTAAGTGTGTTGCTCCTTTATGAGTCGTAAGGATCTCACGCAGGTATTTTCTCCTTACAAGGTCGAGAGGACCTTGCAACTGTCTTTTAACGAGATTGCGCCCTTTCGGGTTTTCGAAAAACTCGCCGGTAGCCCTGCTGTTTTTACTCATGGAGCCCTTTCGGGTTTTCATCCGTGCCCATCTTGCTTGTGGAAGTACCGTTTTTTTTTGTTTTTTTTTTGTTTTTTTTTATTTTTTATTTTTGTGTCAGCCTTGGGATGCTGCGGCTTGTAGTAGTTTAACGACGTTTTGGTCAGTCATTAGTTTAGGGACGTTTCGGTCCATTACTAGTTTTAGGACATCTCGGTCCGTTGTTAGTTTAAGGACATTACGGTCCGTCGTTAGTTTAAGGACATTACGGTCCGTCGTTAGTTTAAAGACATTACGGTCCGTCGTTAGTTTAAGGAAATTACAGTCCGTTGTTTATCCTGTATGCACGTGCATTTGTCACGTGACGAGATAAATGACGCTAATGTGGAATACACCTATTTAGGGTGTGATTTGATATGGCTGGAGTGTTTGTGACCCATCCCTATCACGGCTTCTCCAACTTGACGCCGACGCCTGGCCCCTTCGAATAGGGCCATTTGGCGTTCTCGATCAGCTTTGCTCTTCTGACGGGCTTCGTTCAGTAGCATGTCAATCATCTCGTCTGACGGTTCCAAGGATTTTGGCATTGATCCTTCCCCCAGCTCTTCTACATTATCTTCTGATGACGAGTAAGCTTCTTTGTTATTTAGCAACGAATGAGAGATCATGTAGCAACTTGCCACATAATCTTCTGGTTCCTGTGACGAGTTGTCTCCCTCATCATCGTCGCTATCTCCGGCCTTCAGGATATGGTTGAAAAATTCTTGGAGTGTGACCATGGTTCACGCCTTTTAGTTGTATTCCTCCAGCGCGTCAATATACTTTTGCAAGTCCGTACGCTTGTCATCAGGCTTCACGGGCTTCTTCTTCTTCTTTAAAGACTTTGACGGCTGGGCCTGAGTGTTTTGACCATCGCTACCAATTCTCGGCACCGGGCGCGGTTTTAGCATTCCCCCAATGATCTCAGGCTCTAGCGGACTTTTCCACTTGATTGCCGGGCATGTGTGAATATCCTTTAACATTCTTTTCGTCTTGGCTGAAAGAGCAACCTCCCATGGAGCTTCTTCTATAAAAGAGTACGATGCCCCCGGTGTGTCCACCCTTTTAGGAGTGTGCTGTTGTGGCGGATTCACCTTCCAGTTTTCAGATAGCGTGAACTTGCCCTGTTGGTATTGGTCTTCAACCCAGTTTTTAAAGACGTAGTGGTCTTCAATCGGATGGCCCAATATTCGGTGGTAGGGGCAGTAATTAGGATCGTTGACGTCGTTCGGTTGCAGTGGGTGTCTCGACTCTGGTAGAGTGATGAGCCCATTGCGCACTGCCAGTTCAAACAGTTTCCTTGTTTTATCCCGGGGAAAAGAGTAAGGACGTCTCAACTTCTAATCGAGAGATTGCCGCTTGTTGCTTTGGCGAACAACCGGTCTTGGACTACTCGGTTGCTGTTGAGCATTGGCGACGAAGATTGCTTTCCCTTTACCCCTTTCATTTCGAAGCTCTAACTTCGAAGAAGAGGGTCTATGACCCATCTGATCCATTTGGGCCAGTTTGTCAATCAAGGCCTGGAAAGTAGTTGGCTTGAAGAACATCATGAATTGTGAAATGGTCGCCTGAGGGTCGAGGGTCCCTACGAACATGCCTACCGTAGGCGCTTCTTCGATGCGCTGCTCGCACTTCGACCATAGATTCCGCCATCGAATTGCATACTGAACCCATGTCTCCCCTGGCTTCACTCGGGCATTGATCAACGCCGTGATTGGGGTGCGCTCGCTAGCGCTGGCGAAATGTTGGGTGAACAGCAATTCCATCTTCGTAAAAGTTTTGACGGATTCGTTGGGAAGCTCTGAGTACCATTCGAACGCCGTCTCTGCCTGCTAATGAATTGGCGAAGCAGTAGCTTATCATCCCCTCCAGTGTTGCCGCAGAGAGCCTTAAACTGAGCGACATGTTGATGGGGATTGCCTGTTCCCTTGTACACATAGAATTTAGGAATTGTGTATCCTGGCGGGTACTTTATCTGATCGTACCATCCTGGATATGCTCGCCCAGTTCTGACGACTTGGCTGGTTGCTTCATTCGCTTGATGAGATTGTATTTGCTGAGCTATATAATCATCGAGCATGGCTTTGGAGATAGTCTCTGTTAGTTATATGTATGCCCTAGAGGCCATTACTATACATAGGATGTATATTGTAGTAGATGCTTGGACATATATAGGGAGGACTTTCTTGCTCGACATGATAGTATGCTATCTGGTTGATCTTTACCTTAACGTGTACACTGATTGTCTCTCTGTTACATGTTGGTAAAGCCCTTAGGATGTGTACTTGACTACCTGGACTATGATGCGGATCATACTAGTGGGGACATGGTAGTCCATAAGTACATCCTTCAAGGTCCCTAGTCGTGGGTATATCGAGACGGGGCATCGATATACCAGAGTAGACTAGCGTATACCTTCTCGACCCATACAGATGGGCGATGGATGATCCCATATCCATTGGTGTTTGACATCAGAGATGATATACGGGTGCTCAGTGGAGACTGGGTACACTGGACGGACTCGCCGAGAACTCCCAGATGGTATTATACCTTACGTCAGATGGCAGTTCTCTGGTGACACTGGTACAGGTTAGTCTGTTGACCCGAGATCGTCATAGAGTCTTGTGTGATTCCCACTGTGCTTTGATTTCCACCTTACCACGTCCAAGAGGGCGTACAAAACGGTGGTTTTTGGGTACAGTCCCGATTCACTCGGAGGCAATGAGCGATAGGAGGGGATTCGTCTCTCCCGGTATAGGGAGTTGATGTTGCGCTGTGTTCGATTGGCTATAACCGGAAATCCCTGGCCAGGGTTGCTGAGATTTACTGGTAAGTGTTACCAGTAGTTTCTCGAACTGTTATAGACCTCATATCGACACGACTTATCGAGCTATTGGGGTCTGATGTTTACCACCCCTAGGCGAGATATGCGACATATCAGACGACGAGACCGGACTGTACGGTAAGTGTTACTGGTTGGATTCACAGGAGTGTGAGCGGGCTTGCTCGTCGATCTTCTGATCGCTCAATACCCGGGTGGCCGTTACGTTTAGCAGACCGCTTGCGGCTTGTGGGTGTTTGATATGATCATCACCTGCTGCCGGCGTATTGACGAGTCTTTAGAGTCCTACACAGAGGTTTCCTGGCTCAAGCGAAACGAAATAGGAGCGCATATGAGATATGTGCGGGACCGAGAATAATACCAGTATGTGATACTATACTCTATTCTCGCGATTTGTATCATTGGACGGTTATATATGATATAGCCGAGATACCGAATCAAGTGTTGATTCGATACATTGATACACTTGATATTAGTCGGTTATATGCGATATGACCGGATCATTAAATCAAGTGTTGATTTAATGATTTAATGTATAATTATATATTTGATATATTACTTTACATTAACTAGTATTGGTTCACTTAAGATTGATTATCTCACTTGATTGTGCACATTGTATATATGATATAGTTTTGTGCACTAGATTGTATCATGTTTGATGATACATGCAAACTTGGGTGTATGTTTGAATTAAACCATGGTTAGTTAATGGTTAGGGTTTCATATGCTTTATTTACTTATTCATTTATTTATTCATTTGAGAAAGAAATAAAATGGTGGCTAAGTTTGGATTTTGTTAAAGCTTCATGAAGCTTTGAAAGCTTGACCATTTTGTTTCTTTCCTTAACCCTAACCATTCACCTAACCCTAGTTAATTCTCTACACTTTACCATGGTTGCAATATGATAAGGGTCACTTGATTTTCTTTTGAAAATGATTATTCTTTTTCATTCTTCTTCTTCTTCTTCTTCAAGATGAAGAAAGAAAAGCTTTTTACAAAATTTCAAGTGATGATTCCAAGTGAGAAATCCAAATCCAAAGTTAACCCACTTCCTATTTCTTCATCCTCTACCACTTGCCATGTAGTATAGGGTGTTTTCTTCACAAGTTTCATGACTTGGTGAAGTTGGAGCTTGATCTTGAGTTGCCTCGACGTAGATCATCTTCGGCATCGATGTCGACGACCTAGCCCGATCATTTCTTCGACGAAACCATAGCTAGAGTCCGGGATCCGATGATCGCAGCGGAGGGACATCATCACGGAGCTAAGGTAGTGGAGGACCGGATGTACAATGGTTATATTTCCATTCACTTAGTAGTTAAGTTGTTAACTTGCTTGCATGTTTCGCCTAATATCTAGTTAACGATCGCATTAGGGTTTCTCGGCATCGGAAATTTTTGAATTTGGCATAGTTGATGCCTTGTGAGACCTCATTATCGTGCCTAGGAACCCTACAGTAGTATCAGAGCCTAGCTAGAGCCTTAGGCGATGAGTAGACGAAGTTAGAAACCCGAACGAACCCGAAACCCTAATCCGACCCCTTCTCTGTACAATTTTTGAAACTGTGGATTTTTCGTGATTAAAAATATGCAGAAAAATAAGCAGGGTTTTATAAGAATTACTGTGCAAAACGAGCTCCTAATTCCATCAAACCGCCGCGGAACCGCGGCCTTACCCCACGTGGAGCGGCGGTTCCGTGGCCATTCTGTTGCATCGCTGACCAAAATTTGCACAGTAATGTTTCTATTTGACTCCTGAATTTTCTGGGTAATTTTAATCTTTACTCAAGAGTTGAGTTTTCTGGGGTTGTTTTGGGGATTCGATTATTCGATCGGTTTATTTAATTTCGTCTATGTGTTTTTCCGGATAATTTTAGAATATGTTAAAAAGTTCGACCGGATATAAATACCCACTTTTTCCCCAGTTGGGAAATTTCCA
Source organism: Agapanthus africanus (assembly GCA_030015575.1). Lineage (NCBI taxonomy): Eukaryota > Viridiplantae > Streptophyta > Magnoliopsida > Asparagales > Amaryllidaceae > Agapanthus > Agapanthus africanus. Next base: position 850,837,975 of record CM057338.1, on the reverse strand, counting down.
AGTGTTGGATCTTTCCATAGTTTAATGACGTTCTAAGTAGTGTAAGTAACGCGATGGTCCCTCTAGAAGACAACAAACCTTAACTCGATTATGTGACCGTCTTGAACTGCCCTTTGAACCTTCGGGTTTGGGGCAGTACGGCATGCCACATGTGAGGCGTTGGCTTGACCCTTCTACGGCTGGACCGTTGGTACTGAGGCATGAACTGGATGTTTTTAAACCTATTTCATGTGTTGATTTGTTTCGGGAAAACTTGGGTGTTTGAATGTTCGATCGGAAAGTTTAACATTTTCTATTTATCTGGAATAGGATATAATACTTGGAATCCACAAGTAGTTATGAGATAACTGATATGAATGTTATAAGCATAGCACTTTAGTCTCACTTGATCGGTTGCCATGGAATTTTGATGTGATCAAAAGTCCATCGCAATCTCGTAGCGTACGCGGATACTCGCTGGTAAACTTAATAGACAGCCTCACCCCATAGCCCCGACCAAGTGACTGTAGGAGAACCCCGTCGCCGAAAGCATCCGTTTGGGTGCTGGCGGCAGCGGAGTTCCGCCTTAGTGCACTTCGTCGACGGTATCGGGGGTGCGACCGCCTACTAAAGTTTGCGACGAGCATTCGATCAGGATGTCGGGAATCTTGTTGAATTACCCGACTTAATATTGAAAAGTGTTTTCGATAATGAGACTAAAATGCAGGGTTTATAATTGTTAGGCATGCGATATCTAAGGAATTCATTTGATTAGGCATGCGATGTCTATGCAGGTTGCGGATTCCAACAGTTGTAGTTTTACACTTTCTTTTCTGTGACCGTAAGTGTAATATGTGATATCGCCGGTTTCGTTGCTATATGTCAACGACAATTGGGATACGCATATTTGCTTACGCTGATGACATGTAATGTTATGTGTTGCTGGATATGTTATATTGGATCGTCGTGTTTGAATAGCCCGGGGTTTTTTTTTGTGAGATGAGTGTTTTTCATTTTCATTCATGTAAAAACTTGTATGTAATATTCTTTCATTGGGGCACTTCCAGGTTGCGGAAGATGTCACCTTTTGTATATTATTTACTTTTCCGCACTAGGATAGACCCAAGGAGGGGAGCACAAGTAACCGGGTTCTAGGGTCCAGTGGGAGACCATCTCGAGGAGTCGAGTCCGGGTCTCCTAACCCTAGAATTGGTAGGTTTGCTTGCCGCTCTCGTAGGGGTCTAGGGGTGTGGGTTTGGCTATTCATCACGACCGTGGAATCCGTGTTTTATACTGGCTCGTATTGAAAACCCGGACGTCCTAGTATATCCAATATTTCATATGTTTCTTCTGCTGCGATATCTGTGATGTGATCATTCGATATGTTGTGATAGATACTTTATATAGTATATATGATATATTATATAGACGTTTCTTATGTTTTACACCCGCGCTAGCCCTGCCCCGCTCTGCCGTTAGTTACCTAACCTAACGGTGCACGAGGGGTTATCGAGGCGAACACGGATGGCATAAGTGTACGTCGTTTTTATCTGTGATGTTTAGGTGACTTAAATGATGGGACTTCATTAATGTGATTAATGAAAGAAAAGAAACCTAAGATGTTGTGGAATCAAATTTCTAAAAATAAAACAGATAGCTACAGTTCTTACTTTGCACAGCGGTATATATTATATATCCTGCACCTTATTCGATAAGGAAAGGACCGAGATCCCTTCACCGGGAGTGACTCCTTTAACAATAACTGGCAGATGCTACACACTCGGTTTGTCTTTTGAAAGCTTCTATAGTTTCTGTTTTGCACAGTGATATATATGATATATCCCGCACCTCATTCGACGAGGAAAGGGCCGACGATCCCTTCACCGGGAGTGACCGCTTTAGCAAAACTAGAAAAGCCTAAAAAACACTGCATTTTAAAATCATTTGATTCTACAACGATATAAAGTTCATTACGCAAAAGGTTTTCTTAAAAACCTGTCGTAGCCCTCCGTCATTTCAGATAAGTAATAGTTAGTATTCGTGCTACGTTTGTTGACTCAGTCAAGTCGTAGTGTGCGGTAGCTGATTAGTGCTTATCTGCAAAGCATATGATGCGATTGGATTAGGGTAGTCGTGCGGCCTTGTTGACTCAGTCAAGGGTCGTGCGGGTGGGTTTAATTCAATCGAGAAATGACGGGTTGAACTTTACTTGCGGTCTATGGTTTGTTGACTCATTCAAGGTCATAGATCGCTTGGGGCAAATTATTATCGGGAATTTCAAGTGTTGAAATTTGCAATGAGATTGCATACCTTCTATGAGATAGTTGGATCCCGATACCCGCTGCGAGTAAGAGTTACTCCTGGGAGAGTTTTACACATTACAATTAGCCGATCAAGTAGGTGTCTAGAAAGGTGTTAACGAGGTTACACCTCTGGGAAAACAAGGTTTACATTAATTAGGTTCGTGCGAAAGCACGGGGGACCTCCCTCAAAGTACCGACACTGGCCTGGCTGAAAGATTGGCGAACTTGTAGCGTGTAATTAATCCCGGCTAGTCTTTCCTTTTAGGGTTTGAAGGAAGATTTGATAAAAATAGTGGGAGCCATCCAGATTAGATAAAATAATAACCAATCTATTCTTGCAAGAGCGCACGCTGAGTGTTTTCTTCTCTCTCTCTCCAGGTAGCGACCATATCATGCCTTAATCAAGATAATAATACGGATATTGACCGAACCCGCTTGTTATACTGAGCTGGGGAACGTTGGTCCCGCTCCAACTTATAATTGTTATAAGACAGAGCAGGAAATTGGGGAATACCTGAATTCCTATGCCGCCCAAATGAAGAAAGGGCATATGATGCATCTCCTTTGGGTGTGTTCATCACAAAGAACTATTTCTCTGTATTCTCTACGTCCTGGGTATTTGATACCGGATCAGGATCCCAGATATGTAATCTGTTACATAGGGCTACAGAAAGGTAGAGAACTGAGAACGGGTGATAAGTTTCATGAGACAGAAAACGGGGCAAATGTTGCAGCCAAGTCTGTTGGTCACTGTCACCCTGTATTATCAGTACATTGATTCTGAACAAATGCTATTAAATACCGAACCTGATATACAAAATCATATCAGTCTCTTTATTAGTAAAGAAATGATAAAATTTTGTATTGTTGGATAATGTTTTGAACATTTCCTATATCAAAAGTTGATCGGTTCAGGCACGTTATCTAAAAGCATTGATGTTCTAAATCAAACTACAGTTCTTTAATATACAGAACACACACAAGAGGAAGAGTTCAGAAATGAACGGATCCTTCTTGAGGTATTGTAGACTAGGTCATATCAATGCGACCCGACTAGCTGAAGTTACATATAGATGCATATTTAAATCTGTTTGAATTTACATCTTGTGAAAACTTGCCAGTCATGTCACAAAGATAAGATGACCACAGCCCTGTTTATTGGAAGCAGAGAAAGAGTAAGTGTACGCTTGGGATGATACATGTAGATGTATGGAGGTCCCCTGTCTATATATGCCAATACCGGTTCTTTGTACTTCATTACATTCTCTGATGATCTCTCAAGATTCAGCCATATGTTCCTGTTGAAACATAAGTCCGAAGCTTTTGAGATATTCACAAAATATAAGTTAGAAGTAGAGAACCAAAACGGGTATAAGTATTATGTCCTATAATAAGATCAGGGAGGAGAATACTTGAGCACGGAAATCCTGGACTATTCTAAAGGAGAATGAGATTCTCTCTCAGCATTACTCCTCCGTATACACCATAGCATGATGGTAAATCAGGGCGGAGCAATAGCACCCTATGTGATATGGTGTGCTCTATGATGAGCACTACTGAGTTTCCTATTTCCTTTTTGGGAGTTATGCGCTTGAGAAGCTGCATACCTATTGAATATGGTTCCAATCAAATCAGTTGCCTACCACTCCATATGAGATATGGTATGGGAAGAGCCCATGTCTTAAGCTAGTTAAGATTTGGGGTTGTCCGGCCAATGTCTAAAAGCAAAATCCGGACAACCTCAAGGCAAGGTCTGTAATGTAGAACTGGAAAGGTTCCAGCTATACAAACTACAGAAAATGATTTGATAAAACCAAAGGATTCAATAGTTACCAACGAACCTCAGCCTCTCCGCCGATCTAGTAGGGTTTCTCACCCACCTGAGAGATACTTCGGTTACTCTATGACGGTGGGAGCGAGGATTGCATCATGAGATGATGACCCAACTAGTTTCGAGCAGGCCATCGAGAGTAGGGACTCTGTAAGAATGGCTGGATGCTTAGCGATCTGAGATAGAATCCATGTACACCAACAAAGTATGGACTTTGGTTGCTATACCTGAAGGGTTAAATCCCCATCAGGAGCAAGTATATCTTGAGAAGATTACTTGGTGTAGATGGAAAAGTTGAGACTTTCAAAGCTAGACTTGTTAAAGGTGTTCGTCATCGACCAGGTATGGATTATGTTGAAACCTTTTCTAAGAATCTATGCTTAAGTTCATCCAGATCCTACTTGCCACGGCTACATACCATGACTACGATATCTGGTGGTTGGGTGTCATGACAACTTTTCTAAATAATATTTTAGAAGAGGGCGTCTATAAGTACATAGCCAGAGGGCTTCGTAGACAGTGGGAGCAGCGGAAACGTGTACAAGTTGCTTTATAGGATAAAGCAGACATCGCGGAGTTGGAACGTCTATTTTGATGTAGTTGTCAAAAAGTTTGACTTCATCAAAATGGTAGATGAACCTTGTATATACAAAAAGGTAGTAGGGAGTATGGTGGTGATCCTCGTAGAGTACGTGGATGACATACTCTTGATAAGAAAGGAGTTTCCTATGCTACGCTCAGTCAATCTCCGCTTATCACAATGATTCTCCACATAGGATCAAAGTGATACCTGCTAAATCCTGGGTTTTGGATCTATGAGATAGATCTAATTGGATATTAGGATACTCACTAGTTGTAGTGAGACGGTATCAATTGATCCTGGGGAAAATCACTGGAAAGGTTCCAGGGTGATAGGGACGACTGAATGTCAGTCACAGGCATTGTCTTTACCCTTAGTAAAGGGACGGTATGTTGGAAGAGTTCCAATCTAGATACCGTGGCATACTAGACGATAAAGGCTGGATACATCGCTACTTAAGATGCTACCAAAGAGACAGTCTGGATGTATATTTGTTCATGAGATGAACTTAGTTCCTCCTATTGTATGACAATGGAGTTGTGGCTTATGCCAAGGAACGTCCGTCCCATCAGTGATCCAGACATATTCTAAGGCAGTATCACCTGATCATGGAGATGGTTGATCTCCAAGGAGATCGAGGTTAGGAGAGTAGACTCAGAGGACAACACGACGGATCCACTCACAAAGGCCTTTTCCCAGAGAGAGACTTTTATGGGATGGTTGAGTATGAGATAGTACAACCACTGCTATCAGATGGCCTTAGTGCAAGTGGGAGATTGTTAGTTATATGTATGCCCTAGAGGCCATTACTATACATAGGATGTATATTGTAGTGGACGCTTGGAAATATATAGGGAGGACTTTCTTGCTCGACATGATAGTATGCTATCTGGTTGATCTTTACCTTAACGTGTACACTGATTGTCTCTCTGTTACATGTTGGTAAAGCCCTTAGGATGTGTACTTGACTACCTGGACTATGATGCGGATCATACTAATGGGGACATAGTAGTCCATAAGTACATCCTTCAAGGTCCCTAGTCGTGAGTATATCGAGACGGGGCATCGATATACCAGAGTAGACTAGCGTATACTTTCTCGACCCATACAGATGGGCGATGGATGATCCCATATCCATTGGTGTTTGACATCAGAGATGATATACGGGTGCTCAGTGGAGACTGGGTACACTGGACGGACTCGCCGAGAACTCCCAGATGGTATTATACCTTACGTCAGATGGCAGTTCTCTGGTGACACTGGTACAGGTTAGTCTGTTGACCCGAGATCGTCATAGAGTCTTGTGTAATTCCCACTGTGCTTTGATTTCCACCTTACCACATCCAAGAGGGCGTGCAAAACGGTGGTTTTTGGGTACAGTCCCGATTCACATGGAGGCAATGAGCGATAGGAGGGGATTCGTCTCTCCCGGTATAGGGAGTTGATGTGGCGCTGTGTTCGATTGGCTATAACCGGAAATCCCTGGCCAGGGTTGCTGAGATTTACTGGTAAGTGTTACCAGTAGTTTCTCGAACTGTTATAGACCTCATATCGACACGACTTATCGAGCTATTGGGGTCTGACGTTTACCACCCCTAGGCGAGATATGCGACATATCAGACGACGAGACCGGACTGTACGGTAAGTGTTACTGGTTGGATTCACAGGAGTGTGAGCGGGCTTGCTCGTCGATCTTCTGATCGCTCAATACCCGGGTGGCCGTTACGTTTAGCAGACCGCTTGCGGCTTGTGGGTGTTTGATATGATCATCACCTGCTGCCGGCGTATTGACGAGTCTTTAGAGTCCTACACAGAGATTTCCTGGCTCAAGCGAAACAAAATAGGAGCGCATATGAGATATGTGCGGGACCGAGAATAATACCAGTATGTGATACTGTATTCTATTCACGCGATTTGTATCATTGGACGGTTATATATGATATAGCCGAGATACCGAATCAAGTGTTGATTCGATACATTGATACACTTGATATTAGTCGGTTATATGCGATATGACCGGATCATTAAATCAAGTGTTAATTTAATGATTTAATGTATAATTATATATTTGATATATTACTTTACATTAACTAGTATTGGTTCACTTAAGATTGATTATCTCACTTGATTGTGCACATTGTATATATGATATAGTAGTTTAACGACGTTTTGGTCAGTCATTAGTTTAGGGACGTTTCGGTTCATTACTAGTTTTAGGACATCTCGGTCCGTTGTTAGTTTAAGGACATTACGGTCCGTCGTTAGTTTAAGGACATTACGGTCCGTCATTAGTTTAAAGACATTACGGTCCGTCATTAGTTTAAGGAAATTACAGTCCGTTGTTTATCCTGTATGCACGTGCAATTGTCACGTGACGAGATACATGACGCTAATGTGGAATACACCCATTTAGGGTGTGATTTGATATGGCTGGAGTGTTTGTGACCCATCCCTATCACGGCTTCTCCAACTTGACGCCGACGCCTGGCCCCTTCGAATAGGGCCATTTGGCGTTCTCGATCAGCTTTGCTCTTCTGACGGGCTTCGTTCAGTAGCATGTCGATCATCTCGTCTGACGGTTCTATGGATTTTGTCATTGATCCTTCCCCCAGCTCTGCTATATTATCTTCTAATGCCGAGTGAGCTTCTTTGTTATTTAGCAACGAATGAGAGATCATGTAGCAACTTGCCACATAATCTTCTGGTTCCTGTGACGAGTTGTCTCCCTCATCATCGTCGCTATCTCCGGCCTTCAGGATATGGTTGAAAAATTCTTGGAGTGTGACCATGGTTCATGCCTTTTAGTTGTATTCCTCCAGCGCGTCAATATACTTTTGCAAGTCCGTACGCTTGTCATCAGGCTTCATGGGCTTCTTCTTCTTCTTTAAAGACTTTGACGGCTGGGCCTGAGTGTTTTGACCATCGCTACCAATTCTCGGCACCGAGCGCGGTTTTAGCATTCCCCCAATGATCTTAGGCTCTAGCGAACTTTTCCACTTGATTGTCGGGCATGTGTGAATATCCTTCAACATTCTTTTCGTCTTGGCTGAAAGAGCAACCTCCCATGGAGCTTCTTCTATAAAAGAGCACGATGCCCCCGGTGTGTCCACCCTTTTAGGAGTGTGCTGTTATGGCGGATTCACCTTCCAGTTTTCAGATAGCGTGAACTTGCCCTGTTGGTATTGGTCTTCAACCCAGTTTTTGAAGACGTAGTAGTCTTCAATCGGATGGCCCAATATTCGGTGGTAGGGGCAGTAATTAGGATCGTTGACGTCGTTCGGTTGCAGTGGGTATCTCGACTCTGGTAGAGTGATGAGCCCATTGCGCACTGCCAGTTCAAAAAGTTTCCTTGTTTTATCCCGGGGAAAAGAGTAAGGACGTCTCAACTTCTAATCGAGAGATTGCCGCTTGTTGCTTTGGCGAACAACCGGTCTTGGACTACTCGGTTGCTGTTGAGCATTGGCGACGAAGATTGCTTTCCCTTTACCCCTTTCGTTTCGAAGCTCTAACTTCGAAGAAGAGGGTCTATGACCCATCTGATCCATTTGGGCCAGTTTGTCAATCAAGGCCTGGAAAGTAGTTGGCTTGAAGAACATCATGAATTGTGAAATGGTCGCCTGAGGGTCGAGGGTCCCTACGAACATGCCTACCGTAGGCGCTTCTTCGATGCGCTGCTCGCACTTCGACCATAGATTCCGCCATCGAATTGCATACTGAACCCATGTCTCCCCTGGCTTCACTCGGGCATTGATCAACGCCGTGATTGGGGTGCGCTCGCTAGCGCTGGCGAAATGTTGGGTGAACAGCAATTCCATCTTCGTAAAAGTTTTGACGGATTCGTTGGGAAGCTCTGAGTACCATTCGAACGCCGTCTCTGCCAAGCTGCTAATGAATTGGCGAAGCAGTAGCTTATCATCCCCTCCAGTGTTGCCGCAGAGAGCCTTAAACTGAGCGACATGTTGATGGGGATTGCCTGTTCCCTTGTACACATAGAATTTAGGAATTGTGTATCCTGGCGGGTACTTTATCTGATCGTACCATCCTGGATATGCTCGCCCAGTTCTGACGACTTGGCTGGTTGCTTCATTCGCTTGATGAGATTGTATTTGCTGAGCTATATAATCATCGAGCATAGCTTTGGAGATAGTCTCTGTTAGTTATATGTATGCCCTAAAGGCCATTACTATACATAGGATGTATATTGTAGTGGATGCTTGGACATATATAGGGAGGACTTTCTTGCTCGACATGATAGTATGCTATCTGGTTGATCTTTACCTTAACGTGTACACTGATTGTCTCTCTGTTACATGTTGGTAAAGCCCTTAGGATGTGTACTTGACTACCTGGACTATGATGCAGATCATACTAGTAGGGACATGGTAGTCCATAAGTACATCCTTCAAGGTCCCTAGTCGTGGGTATATCGAGACGGGGCATCGATATACCAGAGTAGACTAGCGTATACCTTCTCGACCCATACAGATGGGCGATGGATGATCCCATATCCATTGGTGTTTGACATCAGAGATGATATACGGGTACTCAGTGGAGACTGGGTACACTGGACGGACTCGCCGAGAACTCCCAGATGGTATTATACCTTACGTCAGATGGCAGTTCTCTGGTGACACTGGTACAGGTTAGTCTGTTGACCCGAGATCGTCATAGAGTCTTGTGTGATTCCCACTGTGCTTTGATTTCCACCTTACCACGTCCAAGAGGGCGTGCAAAACGGTGGTTTTTGGGTACAGTCCCGATTCACTCGGAGGCAATGAGCGATAGGAGGGGATTCGTCTCTCCCGGTATAGGGAGTTGATGTTGCGCTGTGTTCGATTGGCTATAACCGGAAATCCCTGGCCAGGGTTGCCGTGATTTACTGGTAAGTGTTACCAGTAGTTTCTCGAACTGTTATAGACCTCATATCGACACGACTTATCGAGCTATTAGGGTCTGATGTTTACCACCCCTAGGCGAGATATGCGACATATCAGACGACGCGACCGGACTGTACGGTAAGTGTTACTGGTTGGATTCACAGGAGTGTGAGCGGGCTTGCTCGTCGATCTTCTGATCGCTCAATACCCGGGTGGCCGTTACGTTTAGCAGACCGCTTGCGGCTTGTGGGTGTTTGATATGATCATCACCTGCTGCCGGCGTATTGACGAGTCTTTAGAGTCCTACACAGAGGTTTCCTGGCTCAAGCGAAACGAAATAGGAGCGCATATGAGATATGTGCGGGACCGAGAATAATACCAGTATGTGATACTGTATTCTACTCTCGCGATTTGTATCATTGGACGGTTATATATGATATAGCCGAGATACCGAATCAAGTGTTGATTCGATACATTGATACACTTGATATTAGTCGGTTATATGCGATATGACCGGATCATTAAATCAAGTGTTGATTTAATGATTTAATGTATAATTATATATTTGATATATTACTTTACATTAACTAGTATTGGTTCACTTAAGATTGATTATCTCACTTGATTGTGCACATTGTATATATGATATAGTTTTGTGCACTAGATTGTATCATGTTTGATGATACATGCAAACTTGGGTGTATGTTTGAATTAAACCATGGTTAGTTAATGGTTAGGGTTTCATATGCTTTATTTACTTATTCATTTATTTATTCATTTGAGAAAGAAATAAAATGGTGGCTAAGTTTGGATTTTGTTGAAGCTTCATGAAGCTTTGAAAGCTTGACCATTTTGTTTCTTTCCTTAACCCTAACCATTCACCTAACCCTAGTTAATTCTCTACACTTTACCATGGTTGCAATATGATAAGGGTCACTTGATTTTCTTTTGAAAATGATTATTCTTTTTCATTCTTCTTCTTCTTCTTCTTCAAGATGAAGAAAGAAAAGCTTTCTACAAAATTTCAAGTGATGATTCCAAGTGAGAAATCCAAATCCAAAGTGAACCCACTTCCTATTTATTTATCCTCTACCACTTGCCATGTAGTATAGGGTGTTTTCTTCACAAGTTTCATGACTTGGTGAAGTTGGAGCTTGATCTTGAATTGCCTCGACGTAGATCATCTTCGGCATCGATGTCGACGACCTAGCCCGATCATTTCTTCGACGAAACCATAGCTAGAGTCCAGGATCTGATGATCGCAGTGGAGGGCCATCATCACGGAGCTAAGGAAGTGGAAGACCGGATCTACAAAGGTTGTATTTCTATTCACTTAGTAGTTAACTTGTTAACTTGCTTGCATGTTTCGCTTAATATCTAGTTAACGATCGCATTAGGGTTTCTCGGCACCGGAAATTTTTGAATTTGGCATGGTTGATGCCTTGTGAGACCTCATTATCGTGCCTAAGAACCCTACAGTCTCATCCTTGGCTGCTGACAGAACCGGCAGAGGATTTAATGTCTCTCCTCTATCATCTTCAATTATTACTGGAGGATCTTCGGCTGGAGGGTCCGGCCGGATCATCGTGCCTACCATATCTTGGAATAGGAGGGCCATTTGTTTTATGTTGGCCGCTTGTTCCGCAGCCTCTTTGTCCTTCTTCTCAAGCATTCTCCGAAGGAATTCAGCATCTATTTCCTACTCACGACGCTGCTCTAATGATGTCTCCGGGCTTGCTTTTGGTCCCGTGAGTGCGACCATGGCTGTTAGCATCTCTTGGAGCTTTTGTTGTTGTTGCTCCTGAGTCTTAGTCACTGACCGTGTAAGTGGTCGGTGACCTATAGAGATACGGCTATCCTCTTTTCCGGAAGCCATATAAACAGTATGCACCACCATGCCCCCAGACTTGGGGCGTTTAGATTCAGTGTCCTTGCGATTTGCCAAAGATGCAGAGATCTTCTCCGGCCTCCTTCTTTTCTGGGCGGTCGAAGTTGAGGGAGCCGTTGCAGCGGCACCCAAGCAGATGACACTTTCTGTGGTACAACAGAGTGGTCCTTCTCTTACTTAACCTTTATCTTCTTCGGTCGACGGGAGTAATCTTGATCAATCACCGAGTCTTGGACATGACGCCAAACCTTGTAAATTTTAGAGGACAGCCGCTGAGGGGGCTGCTCCAGCTTCACCTTTGAGATCTTTTCAACAGGAGGAGGAGTCTTTTTCAGCACGGCAGTTGGCGAATTCCTGCGCACCCTGTTAAGTAGTTCAAAGTTGTTCCCAGTTGGAACAACAACATCAACTTCCACCGTTGGAGCTGGCGGAGTCAGTCCAGAGGGTGAACTGCCCCCAGCTTTCCTCACTCGGCGCCAGTAGCGACGTCGAGCATGTCGTGCGGTCGGGATCACCTCCACTGTTGGATGAGCTTCTTCATGCCCCCTACTTTGAGGAGAGGCTGTTATTGGTGCTAGCCTATCAAAGACTGACGTCCGTTGAGAGGGGATAGTCAGTCTTGCGAAGGCCGACTTTCGAACAGGGGAAGCAGCCTTCGTGACTTCGCGTGGAGTAGAAGCTGAAACGGCCAGTCTTGTGAAGACCGACCCTTTAGCAGGAGAAGCCGCCTTGACGATTTCAGGAGCAGGAATGACTATCCGCTTCGAGATGACCTCTTCAGGAATCGTGGGCTTTTTCATGGGCCCATCTGAGTTTCGGCCCAGTCTGTTGAAAACTGAGGCAGTGGACTTGGACGACCCGTTGAGAGGGGCCGCAATAGGTGCAAGTCGATCAAAGACCGACTTCTTCGGAGCTTCTTATGATGGTACAGGAGCGGTGAAGCTTGTTGGCGGGATCATGGTCCCGAAGAATAGCCCAGTGGTGGTTTGGGTCATTTGTTCCACCTGCATTGTGAAAAGGGAGGCCACTTGGGGCCCATAGGTTACTCCTCCAGATGAGGCGGAACGGGAGTTGCAGTTGGAGCAGTCAGAGGCCATTGATGTTCACTTTTCTGCATGGGAGCAAAACCAAATCTTAGTACCTCGAACCCAGGGGCAACCATAGCAAACCGCGATTCGTTCGCGAAACATGACACACGAAGTGTGGAGTGGAAAGAGGAAAAGGTCCCACAGGGCGTGCCAGAATTTGTTTTCCGCCGAAAGACGCGACCGGGACGTTGGGACGTCCGGCCTTAATTTCGAGGGCAGATACTATTTGGTTTTATCCGTCCACCTCTCCGAAGATGCCAAGTTGATTTATGGCACCATGTATCGAAGGTTTAGACGGATGCGGCCGATGTAGCAGACTTCGTCAGATTCCTCCTCATTTGAGGGGTTTTTTTATTGTGGGGACGCTCTTCCCTGCAGGCGCAAGCCCCTGCAGTTAATTACGCTACCGCATCGCGGTAACCACTTTCTCCTTCACCAGATGGTCACTTCGTGTCGTGTGTGTTTGTTTTGTTTTTGGTTGCCCGTGGATTGTATACGGAGACTAATTTATGTTGTCGCCCGTAGGGCGTGGATTAGTCCAAATCCGTATTTTCTTATATTTGGTTTTTGGTTTGGGTTTAAGGATACGTTAGTCTCATTTGAGACTAAGATCAACTTAAACGTTTGTTAAAGATACGTTAGTCTAATTTTAGACTAAAATCAACTTAACATATTGTTAATAATACGTTAGTCTAATTTTAGACTAAGATCAACTTAACAGGATCATTTAGATCCAACAAAGAGCATTTGGGCTCTATTGTTTTAGTTTAGGGACATTGCGGTCCATTGTTAGTTTAAGGACATTACAGTCCAATGTTAGTTTAAGGACATCTCGGTCCAATTTAAAGACATCATAGTCTGTAAAGGTTAAGGACATCATAGTCCATGAGCTTAAGGACCTCACAGTCCAGTTTAGAGACATCATAGTCTGTAAGATTTGCTGGTTGTCGGGACCCGTCACCTCTCTGAAGACGTTGAGGGATTACAATGACAAATATCAAAGAAATGAAGAGATGTTCCCTTGAACCAATATTGGTTGGGGTTTTGTAGTTGGATTGATTTAAGAATCGTTAGTCTCGTTTGGGATTAAGATCAACTTAAATGTTTGTTAAGGATACGTTAGTGTAATTTTAGACTAAGATCTAGTTAACAGGATCATTTAGATCCAATAAAAGAGCATTTGGGCTCTGTTGTTTAGTTTAGGGACATTGCGGTCCAAGTTCAGATGCAAACATGGGTTTGAAAATGCACCAGATAGTTATTGGCCATTGGGACCCACCACCTCTCTGAAGACATTGAAGAATTACAACGACATGTATCAGAGGTGTGAAGAGATGTACCCTCGAACCAAAGTTGATTGAAAGGGTTTTGGGAATTATTTTGAATGTCAAGAGTATGATTGGAGTTCAGTTTCAGGAGATCTTGTCTCTGGAAAACTTAGCAAGTTTAGGCTAAGATTGGCTTGGATATAGTGTTAAACACTAGAGTATACTCGTCTATCACGTGCTCCCACGTGATGCGCTTAAAATAGTGTTTAAACACTAAGGACGTAGCGCACAAAATAGTGTTAAACACTAAAAGAAGCGCTCACGTGGGATTACATGAGGCCCTTGAGTGTTGGGCCCAAACTTCCCTTATTTTATTCCTAGAATATTCAAATAAGTGTTAAACACTTGGCCTTTATAACCATCATGTGCGGGCACGTGATAGGTATTCATGATTTGGATATTAAAGTGTTTGTTAGGGGTCACGTGGGGACACGTGAGGGCGCCCAAAGTCTGTTCTGCCTTTATTTGGAGAAGTTTGTTCAAGGGTCACGTGGGAGCACGTGACCTAATCTTATTCATTATCTTTTGATCATTGGGGGGAGAGTCGCGTTTTGCCACGTGATCACGTTGGGTACTTTGATCTTTTTACGTGCATTGAGAGATGAATCGCTTGTATAAGAATTAAATTCTCTTATAGGGTTAAACCTTAATTTTATTTAGAGGAATTAAATTCATATATGTTCGAAAGAATTAAATTCTTTAAACTCAATCTCCCTCTAAGTTTTGGATCTGCATAGCAGAATCTCCCCGATGAGAATTAAGTTCTCAACTTATGGGGAGATCTGCTTCTGCAGATCTATTACTATGAAGAAGAACTAAGTTCTTATTCAGAAAAGTTAAACTCTTAGTTTGAGAATTAAATTCTCCTTTTGTTTTGTGAGAGCTTATAGAATGATCTCTTTCCCTCTCTTACCTAGGGTTTATTACTTTTCTGAAGAGATCTTCTTTTCTCTCTGGAGAAATAAATTCTCTTTTTTTGTATTCTCTCTCTGTTGTTGTCTCTCCTCTCCCTTCTTTTTTTTGACTCCTATTTATAGGAGAAAGAAAAAAATCAGTTTGTTTAGTCAATCTTTCATTGAAAGATTTTAATTGATTTTGTAACCAACATGATCTTTTAGATCACTTGGTGAATTTTATCCACCATTGGATTTTTAATCCAAAAAATATTTTATTGGTTTGTCCTGGAGGATTTTAGGAAAATATTTCCTTATGTAGAATCTTTCTATAAACTGGTGATTTTTTAATCACCATTGGATTTTTAATCCAACGATGCTCCTCTTTACAGAGTGCAATCTTTTTGTTTGGAAAGATCTAGGGAAATATTTTTCCAATTAGGGTTTTTGATTCCTTTTAATCAGAATTTAATTCTATTAGTTCAGCGGGTTTAGGAATCCATCACGTGTTGGCACATGACCCCACTGATTAAGTATCTAATTAGAATTTAATTATATTAGTTCAGAGGGCTCAGAAACCCATCACGTGTTGGCACGTAACCCCACCGATAAAGTATTTAATTATAATTTAATTCTATTAGTTCAGATGTCTCAGGAACCCATCACGTGTTGGCACGTGACCCCACTGATTAAGCATTTCCAATTGTTTATTTTATTCAGCGCCTATAGGCTTTGCCTGTAAAATGTCACATGTCTGCACGTGTGACCCGGTCACGTGTGGGCACGTGATCCCCCCTTTGGGGGTTTTCCTTGCTGCTTTATTTATATATTTTATTCAGTTCCCATAAGGGAACAAATGCTTTTAATTCCTTTTAATTAGAATTTAATTCTATTAATCCAGTGGGTTCAAGAGCCCATCACGTGTGGCCACGTGACTTTATCAATTAGTCATTCAGGTGTAGATAGAATCTGCCCATAAAAGGTCGCGTGTTTGCACTTGATGCCCGGTCACGTGTGAGCACGTGATGCACAGGACCCTCCCCCTTTTTTATAAGGGAACAAGTAGCTTTTGGCCAAAAATTATAGCGGGAACAGTGACATGGTCGCTACCTGGAGAGAGAGAAAAGAAAACACTTTAGCTTGTGCTCTTGCAAGATTAGACTGGTTATTATCTTATCTAATCAGGATGACTCCCACTGTTTTTATCAAATCTTCCTTCAAACCCTAAAGTGTAAGATTATCCAGGATTAATTACACCCTACAAGTTCGCCAATTGGTCACTCAGGCAGGTGTCGGTACTCCGAGGGAGTCTCCCCGTGCTTTCGCATGGAACTAATTAAATAACCTCGTTTCCGTATGGGCATAACCCCGTTAACACCTTTCTTAGACACCTACTGGATCAGCTAATTGTAAAGTGGAAAACTCTCCCAGGAGTAACACTTACTCTCAGTGGGTATCGGGATCCAACTATCTCATATAGAAGGTATGCAATTGCAAATTTCAACACTTGAAATTCCCAATATCTGTTTTTACCCCTAACGACTTATGACCTTGACGGAGGTCAACAAACCATAAGCCGCTAGTCATGTTCAACCCGTCATTTCTTGATCGATTCGAACCCACCCACACAAACCCTTGACGGAGGTATACAATGCTGTGTGATTGTCCCTACCGATCGTATCAACATGCTACAGATAAATATTACCCAGCTACCGTACACTGTGCCTTGACGGAAGTCAACAAACATGGCACGAATACTAAATACGTATCTGAAATGACGGAGGGCTACGACTTGTTTTGAAGAAAACCTTTAACGTAATGAACTTGATATCGTTGTAGAATCTAGTGATTTGAAAAGGAGTGGTTTAAGCTCTGCTTTAAAATATAGTAGTTTTCAAAACAAACCGAGTGGTTTGTAGCATATTCTAGTTTTGCTAAAGAGGTCATTCCCGGTGAAGGAATCTAGGCTCTTTCTTCATCGAATGAGGTGCTGGATGTTCATAACGAAATACCATTATGCAAAGAAAGAACTAGAGCTATCTTTTTGAAAAATTTGATTCTATACATCTTTTAGGTTTCTTTTCTTTTCATTAATCTTATTAATGGCGTCCCATCATTTATGTTTCCCAAACATCACGAAAGAAACGAAAATAAAACACACAAATATGCCATCCGCATTCGCCACAGGGTCCCGGGTCTTCACCGTAAAGTTACTTTAACTTACGGCAGGGCGGGGTGAGGACTAGCGCGGATGCAAAACATATATAGTGTCTATTAGTATATCATATATATAAGTAGCATTCATCTCACGTAGTTATATGATCACATCACATCACAGAAACAGCAGAAGCGGATATATGAAATATAGGATATATTAGGAGGTCCGTGTTTTAGATTAAGCCAGTAATGAAAAACACGGATTCCACGGTCGTGCTGAATAACCAAGTCCACATCCTTAGACCCCTACGGGAGCGGCAAGCAACCCTGCCAATTCAAGAGTTAGGCTACCGGTCTCGACACTTTGAGATGGCCTCCAACTGGACTCTAGAACCCAGTTACTTATGCTCCCCGCCTTGGGTCTATCCTAATGCGAAAAAGTCAATAATATACATCAAATGGAGACAACATCCTCAACTCGGAAGTGTCCAAATAAAAGAATATTACATACAAATATTTACATGAATGAAAATTGAAAAACTCTTATCTCACGTAAAACCCCCCAGCTATTTAATCACAACGATACAATATAACATATCAACATCAACACAATAACATCAAATGTCATCAACGTAAGTAAATATGCGTATTTCTAATATCGTTGACGTATAACAATGAGATCGGAGATATTGCCACATATTACACTTACGGTCGCAGAAAAGAAATGAAAACTACAATAATTAGAATCCACATCATCTTTAGACATCATAAACCCGGATTATCACATATTCCGTATTTCATGCCTAACCCTATAAACCCTGCATTTAAGTCTTGAATTGAAAACACTTTTCAAAAATAAAGTCGGGCAATACAACAAGATTCCCGATTAAAAGATCGAATACTCGTCAGGAACTTTAGAAGACGGCCGCACCCCCGAGGCTGTCAACGAAGTGAACTTGGGCGGAACACCGCGACCGCGAGCACCCGATTGGATGCTTTTAGCCATGGGGTTCTCCTATTGTCACTTGGTCGAGGCTATGGGGTGTGGCTGTCTACTAGTGTCCCCCGGCGACTATTCGCGTACGATACAAGATTGCGACGGAGTTTCGATCCAAATCGAAACTCCATGGCAATCCATCATTTAAGACTAAATAGCGAGATTTACATATCGTTAACTAGTTTTCGCAAAACTAATCAATGTGGATTCCAAAAATTGTATCACATATCCAAAGCTATCGAGACAATATTAAACATTTCGATCAATATTTCAAACACTACCTTTTCACAGAGACCTCAACATCTTGAGCCTCACCAGAAATACCCAGAAAGTCCAAAATATCAATATGAAGCACCAGAAGAAAAACAAGGCAATAACACCTCAAGACGGCGGCAGAACCGCGGCCAAGACATGGTCTAGGAGGCGGTTCCATGGCCACTTTGTGGAGTTAAGGTCTCGTATTTCTTGAGGCTCCATAAAACACCCTGCATGATTTTCTGAGAATTTTTAATTATGAAAAAATCAACTTTTGAAAAATGGACAGAAACTAGCTAAAATTAGGTTTTAAAACTTCGATCAAACACTTTAACGTTGTAGAGACATCGCCTAAGTCTCTAGCTTGGCTCTGATACCATGAAAGTATGTCTTAGCACCTCTACTAGGTTTATATGAGCATCAAGTATTTAATTTTAAAAAATCTAGAGTGCTAATTATACTAACCTAGAATCGAACTAGAGAATTAGGGTTTCAAAGTAAGCAAACTAGTTCTAAACTGTCACGACCCAAATATGGCACGTGACCGGCACTTAAATCATATGACATCTAAAGACATCGACGCAATCCAAGTAAGCCGAAACCCGGAATCTAAACCCTTTTTTTTGAAAATATTAAAGGTGAGGTTTAAATAATCATCCAATAAAATCAATTTAAATAACATCTAAATTTAACTAAGTATGTTGAAAAGTCTTTATGACGTTTTGAAACTTGACATCACCTCCTTTACATTTTTATAAAAACCCGATACAACATAATAAAATAGCATCCCAATGGAAGCGAGTCTCCACGTCCAAACGATGGAACAACCAACAATCTAAATCAGAAATCGACTCCAAAGAGTGCAACATCACCACACATAAACTCCAGGTCTTGCTTCTAAGTCCATAATACACCACTTCTAAGTTGATGGTGTTTCCACTAGATACAAGAATGTATGAATAATCAAGAGTGAGTATGATACAATAATAACCCACTTACCAATCAATCCCTGAAAAGAATGTGTGCCCAAGCCGCTGATAATCCAAGCGGTGAAACCTGCAAGAAACTGTGGTACAACGGGGATGGGTTGCCAACTCGGTGAATAAAAGTACATATAAAGGTAGAAATCGAAATGCATGACGATACCTAGGTCATAAGTACAGTCCTATCATAATCTGTACCAATATATTATATGATCTGCATATGTGCAATACTAACTATCATGCAATCCCAAGTATAATATCTCAATGTCATATGAGTCAAAATCATAAATCTATAGTTCGTATTTGAATCCCTTTTTATGTATGAATGTCTGTATAAATATATGCAGGTACTGTCCCCCAGATCAGTCCTAGTGGAATCCAATAAATAATATCTAACTGTGTATCTCATGATAATGATCATATCAATATATAGAGAGAGAGAGATGTCCAGCATCAACATCGAAATCTGAAATCTCTCGTGCCCATCATCAACACGTAAATGTAGATATGTCGACACCATCTCAACAGATGATCGCCGCCCCATATCCCTGGCTACGATCAGTATCCCCTGGATATCTGCCGTGCCCAATCGAACCCCGGTCAGTATCCCCTGGATATCTGCCGTGCTCATCTCAATCTCCGGTATCGGGTATCCTCGTTAGGCTCCCCGCCTAAACTGCGGCTATCCTGCCCCTCGGCCCCGAACCAGGTCCACCATGTATCCGACTGTATAGCTACCCCACTCAGTGCGGATATTTCACAAATCCGGAACCGTATAGCTACCCCACTCGGTCCGGCATCAAAATTAGAAAACACAAAACTCATGGTGGACGTTTTACTCATCATATCAAAATATCAAGTAAGGAATAAGAATAATTGCATAAACTGTATTGATGATATACTATATATATACATATATGATAGTGTCCCATACCACCGATATATATCATCAGGAGTAAAATATCCAGAAATCCAAAGAGTCAAATACATCATCTATAGTATTATTATTCGTAATTTACAACAGGAATAAAGGAGACTACGTAATTATATCACATAAACATAGAGTTCAAATCTACTGTGTCATGGCATTACTAATGATGTGTAGTGTAGCATGCGCGTCTGTGCTCGTACAACATGGCAATCATTAGTATTTGTGCAAGTTTTTTATGGTGTAACAACCTATTTATATTAACACATATATAGCAGAACAGTTCTACAGTGACATGGTAGTACCAATGAGGTGTAATGTAACATATATTTACGTGCTTGTGCAGCATAGTATTCATTGGTATTTATGCAGTGTTCTATCAGAGTGTGCGTTATACAGAAATGTATAATATGGATAATATAATGCAACACGTAAAGTAACTTAAACTCAACTATTGTAATTACTTGCTATGAGCTATACCATTTTCTTTAGAAATGATCGAAACGTTGAGTTTGAAAGAAGGAAGCTGCCCTAGATTTAAAATAGATATCCGTTTTAGAAATTGGCACGCATACTAATACTTTTATTTAAAAGACAAACGAATCATAGTTTTTAAAAGAATATAGCTCACACAAGTATAACATCCTAAAATAGAATATAATCAAACTCTACGAGTCAAAAGATAAATTGGCCGTTAATCAGCATACAAAGTTCATCATTTCCAATACGTATAAATTCTTACATTATATCTCAGCATATCACTGTATCTGTATCATCTCAAGTCTAGCATGATCCCTCGTACAAATCTATCAAACCATATCCATATTGTATCACTGTATCACATCTATAATTATGCATGAAATTGTATGAAATTGAAGGACATACTAGATACGATACTATATAAATATCTTGAATAAATACTAAACTAACTAGATATTATAATACTATTTGTAAGGTTGTGGGGGTGCTATACGCCATCCACCCGACTTTCCCAGTAGATGTAAATCTACTCACCAACTTAAAAGCTCGCTGAATCCGCGCTGCTACATCACCAAATCCATCTCGGAATTCTCGAATCGTACCTATATTCATTTTTAAATCGCATTGATGTAAATATCATATCGAAAACCACAACAATAAGCAAAACACCCGTAGGTTAGAACCTACAGCATACTTAGCCCAAAAATGATAACAAAATATTGTCGTTAACGTATAAACGTCAACGGTTCAGCTTTAACATCAAAATACGAAAACTTCGTATCGTAAATATCTGAATTTTGATAAACCATTTCTAAAACGTTCCCAGATTTTACTGTATAAATATTTAAACAACACAAACAATACATAGACTTATAAAATACAATCTCAAAGCTACAGAAGAAAAATCAACACCAAAAGACATGAGGAGGCCGGTGTCGCCGGAATTATGGGGTGGGTTGCCGGATTTTCTAGGGAGTTTGGGGTTCATGTTTGAAGTGGTGTCTCGTAGTAGTCTCAGTAAACTTTTGGTCTTACTGGATTTTCTAGTGATTATACCTAGTGGTTCCAGATTCCGTTATAACAGCTAAATTATCACAAAATCCTAGTTTGTGATACTGCACACTAAACATGCTACATGTCGTATATAGAATTTTACCCCAATCTGATATTAGCTTACAGATTTAACCTACTGACAAATTAACTTATTTAAACAATACCAAACATCCTAATATAGATATATGGAGCTACCCTAAAATTCCCAACCCCCAATTCCTCTACAAATCCGGCGAGATCGGATTTTCCTTGATGGTCGCCGGCCAAAATCCGAGCAAAGGGTCTCGTCTTCGTAAGGTTTATTCTAGGTACAATTTATAAGGCTAAGGCACTGTTTGGGTTTCCTAATTCACATCTAAACTATAGCAGATTCATAAACAGAGCCTAATCTATCAAAATACAACATATACCGATATCATACAAAAACAGTATTGACCTAAGAACTGTAGGGTTGAACTTATACCTATTAAATGATTCACAAGAGAACACCAGCTCAAGGATGGTATGTGGGAACATCTATGGTTTGTAGTATCACAAGTTTGGAGAAGTGCACACTTGAAGAAGGAAATCATTGCTCTCTTTCTCTTGGTAGAAACACTCAGAATATTTTTTGGTTTTGGGGCTGAAGAGTGTATTATTTCAGTTGGGATTTCTAAAGAATTTCTGAGTATCATAGGTAAATAGGTGAGGAGCTTTGTAGAGAAAGCATGTGGTGTGTGTGTTGAGAGGTGGACGTGGCATGAGAGGAAGAAGGATGTGTCTCATAATGAAGCATGATGCATTCATGCAAGGAGGAGGTGTTGAATCTTGAAGAAGGAGGTGAAAAGTGATGAAGGAGGAGGTGTAAGGTTATAAGTAAGGGTGAAAATGAGGTGTTTGTATGTAAGTTAGGATAGAACGTTATATGTCAACCATTATAAGAATTATAACAATAAGTAAAAAGCTTCATATCATAAATCCAAATCCATATAACATAAAAGATATGAAATGATAAATCTATTACTTAAATATCATTAGCTTAATGAAAAATTCAATATCATGTTAAAATATCATTTTTCTTAATATCACCCACTTTATTCATAATTATCAAAATAATTACATTTTTCGGATATGATTCCGATACTCAATTTCATAAGCGATATCATTTTTCGTAAACTTATTATTTTCATTATTTTTATAATTAAATAATTATTCTTAATTTTCCAAAATATTACATAAACAAGTGAAGAGGGTTTACAATCTTTGTAGACCGGTCCTTCACTTCTAAAGCTCCGAGTTGAAGTCCCTAGAACTCTTCGTAAGTCTCCGCTTGAAGAAAGAATCGAGCTTGCTTGTTGTCTTCGATGCCGAAGTTGATCCACCTTGAAGTCTCTCTTACTCAAGCTCATTCTTCACTAATCAAGGTATTTGTGAAGCAAACAACCAAGACTAATGGGTTAGATTAGTGTAGGTTGATGAAGTAGGAGATTTGCTCACCAAAAATAATTTTCTCTTTTCTTTTCTCAACTCAAGAAAAACCCTAGAGAGGAGAAGAAGAAGGAGATGAACTTGGATGAGAGAATGAACCATGAACTCAAGTGATGAGATGTGATAAGAATGAGATAGATAAATATCTTTGAATAATCCAAGAATAGAAGATGAGTCATGGCTTCTCAAAGTTTCTACAAACCATGACTCTTTCACCAATTCTTTTTAATTCAAAAATGTTTATTATTATCTCATTCTCAATGTGATTCTCATACATCCATGTCTCTTGTATCATCAACCATGATACAATACCATATATAAATATATATATTACACATATATATAAATAAATATAAAGAGAAGAAAATCTTAAGTGAGCTAAATATTAGTTAATATATATATATATCAAATATATAAATATATATCAAATTATTAAATCAACACTTGATTCAATAATCCGGTTATATCATATATATATGTATATCAAAATATTAAATCAACACTTGATTCAATTATCCAGTTATATCATATATAACAGGCTAATATTCAATATTAGATATTAAATCAACACTTGATTCAATAATCCGGTCATATCATATATAACCGGCCAATATCAAACATATATACATAAATCAAATCATTGAATCAACATTAGATTCAATAATTCGGTTATATCACATATAACCTGACTGATATCAAATATCGCTAGATTAGAATACGGTATCACATACTCGTATTTAATCAAGCTCCCGCACATATCTCCATATGTGCCCTACTTCGTTTCGCTTGAGCTACGAAAGCTCTGTGTGGGACTCTAAAGACCCGTCAATACGCTAGCAGTAGGTAATGATCACATCAGATACCCACAAGCCGTCAGCGGTACTAGCTGGACGTAACGGCTACCCAGGTATTGAAAGAATAGAAGATCAACAAACAAACTTGTCCAAACTCCTATAAAACCTATAAGAAACACTTACCATACAGTCCAGTCTCTTCGTTTGATATGTCGCATATCGAGTCTGGGGGTGGAATCGTCAAACCCCAATAACTTGATTAGTCATGCCGATGTATGGCCTATAACCTTTCGAGAAGCTACTGATAACACTTATCAGTAAATCACATCAGCCTTGGTCAGGTACTTGCAGTTATAGCCAATCAAGCATAGCACAACATCAACTCCCAATACCGAGAGAGACGAAACCCCTCCTATCGCGCACTGCCTCCATGTGACTCAGGACTGTACCCAAAATCCACCTGTTTGCATGACTCCTTTGAGTCGTGGTAGGGAGGAAATCAAAGCACAGTAGGAACCATACAAGACACTTTGACGATCTCGGGTCTACAAACTAACATGTACAAGTGTCATCAGAGAACTGATATTTGACGATAGGTATGGTACCATCTTGGAGTTCTCGGCGAGTCCTATTCGGTGTACTCATTCTCTAATAAACACATGTGTACAATCTTTGATATCAAATACCGATGGTTGTGGGATCAACCATCGCCCCACACAGGGTCAAGAAACGTACACACTAGTCTACTCTGGAATATCGATGCCCTGTCTTGATACTCTCTCGACTAGGAACTGTTAAAGGATGTGCTTGCGGACTACACAAGCCCTACTAATATGATCTGCATCATAGTCCTGGTAGTCATGCCAACATCATAAGGGCTATCAACATGTATCTATGAGACAGTAAACTAAAACAAGTGCACATGTTAAGATAAAGAGCAACCAGATAGCATACTATCATGTCGAGTAAGAAAGTCCTCTATATATATGTCCAAGCATCCACTATAATATACAATAATGGCCTCTAGGCCATACATATTCCTAACAGCAAATTGCGGCCCAAGTCTAGAGTTAGAGTTTAGTTTTTGGTCCATAGCTCAATCATCTGATAATTAGGCTTATCCAATGTGCAGAATGTTCAAGTTTCACCTTAGGTAGAATATGCGAGTGTTTTACTAAGTTTTTGATTTCGTTTTGCAACTTTTGAAAACTAGGTTTTTGATATTTGAGTTTTGACTCGGTCGTTTGACGTTCGTATGTCAACATCGGGGGTTGTTTTGTTGTTCTTGCACGAGTGGACCATAGGTTCTAACCTATGTGCCTTTCGCGTGACGTATCGGTTTTCGGATTTGATTTCGATTTCGATACGATATGCATTGATTTATAGGTACATTCGCGTAGACTTCCATGGTCACGAAGAAGAGCAAGGCGTTCATCGACTTCGGCTAGAGCAGGTATAATAGGTGAGTATATGTTTATCTACGGGGGAAGTCGGGTGGATAGCATATAGTACCCCCGCAACCATAGTAGTAGTATATTAGAGATACAGTATATATATATAGATGTATACCTAGTGTTCCCCGCCGAACACAGAGACGCGACCGCACAGGTTCGTCTTGCCTGAAATTCGGGGCAGATGCTAATTGGTGCTATCCGTCCACCTCTCCGAAGATGCCAAGTTGATTTATGGCACCATGTATCGAAGGTTTAAACGGATGCGGCCGATGTAGCAGACTTCGTCAGATTCCCCCTCTTTTGAGGGGTTTTTGATTGTGGGGATGCTCTTCCCTGCAGGCGCAAGCCCCTGCAGTTAATTACGCTACCGCATCGCGGTAACAACTTTTTCCTTCTCCAGATGGTCACTTCGTGTCGTGGGTGTTTGTTTTGTTTTTGGTTGCCCGTGGATTGTATACGAAGACTAATTTATATTGTCACCCGTAGGGCATGGATTAGTCCAAATCTGTATCTTCTTAGATTTGGGTTTGGGGTTGCGTTTAAGGATACGTTAGCCTCATTTGAGGCTAAGATCAACTTAAACGTATGTTAAGGACAAGTTAGTCTAATTTTTAGACTAAGATCAACTTAACAGGATCATTTAGATCCAACAAAAGAGCAATTGGACTCTGTTGTTTAGTTTAGGGACATTGCGGTCGATTAGTTTAAAGACATTGCGGTCCATCGTTAGTTTAAGGACGTTTCGGTCCATTGTTAGTTTAAAGACGTTTCGGTCCGTTGTTAGTTTTAGGACATTTCGGTCCGTTGTTAGTTTAAGGATGTTTTGGTCCATTGTTAGTTTAAGGACATTTCGGTCCGGGTTAAGGACATCGTAGTCCGTGGGTTTAAAAGGGACCCCACAATCCGAGATTAGGGACATCGTAGTCCATGAGTTTAAGGACCCCACAGTCCGTAGTTTAAAGACATCGTAGTCTATGAAGTTTAAAGACATCGTAGTCCATGAGTCTAAGGACCCCACAGTCCATGAAATGTGTGGTTGTCGGGACCCGCCACCTCTCTAAAGACGTTGAAGGATCACAACGACAAATATCAGAGGAGTAAAGAGATGTACCCTTGAACCGGTGTGAGTTGGTTGAAAGATCCGTAGTCCAGTTTGGGATTGAGATTTGTTAAATATTCGTGAGCAGATGGGCTCAGTTCAATATAAGTTGAGAACTTATGACCAAAATTGGGCTAAGTCCAATAAGATTAAAATGTTTAACATTTTATTGTTCTGGGCTGTTGAGCCTTTATTTAGGCTTGGCCCTTTTAATAATGCTGAGCATTGGATCCTAACATTTTTTTGTCTTGTATTGAATGCATAGCATTCATCAGAACAATGTGTGTTCTGACAGCGCGCCACATGGTGCGCCAGGCGCTTTGCGCCAATTAAAGAGCGCATTGCACTTCTGCCAAGTAGCGCACACGAAAAGGACACGTGTCGCGCTTGGCGCTAAGCACCAGATGATGGGCGCATTGCGCCAGTTTATGAGCGCATTGCGCTTTCAATTTATAAGAACATTGCGCTAGTTTAGTGGCGCATAAGTGAGTGCCACGTGGCGCGCTTGGCGCTGAACGCCGGACCATGAGCGCAGTGCGCTGTTTCAGAAGCGCAAAGCCAAGTTGTATACGTGGTTGACGCGTGGCACGTTTTGGCACTGCGCGCCAGTCCAAGGAGCGCAGAAGCGCAGTTCAAGAGTGCAAGGCACTTTTCAATAACGCAAAGCGCATTTGATCAAATTTATTATCTGTGAACAAATTTATGTTCTTTTTAAAGGGGGCTTTGCCTCAAGATTCAAGAACAACAGTTCTTATTTTTGAAAGGGTTTTGCCTTTGCAGATCAATGATTTGTGAATGAAGTAAATACTTCTATGATGAGATCTTTTGATCTCTTTTTATAAAAGACCTTGGTCTTTTGTAGATCTATGATCTTTTAAGAAGATAATTCTTCTGTTTTAATGAGATGATTTCATCTCTTTGTTCAAGAATCATTCTTTTTATCTTGAAGAAATGATCTTCTTTCAAGAGCTTGCTCTCTTTCTTTTGAGTCTTCTCAAAATTTGTAGGGGGTTTCTCTATCTCAGACTTGAAGTCTTGGGGCCTTTATATGTAAGTCCATGTCGCGCACCCCGCGGAATCGCGGGGAGGCGGAATAGGTCAAAAATAATTTTCAAAAGATTGTGGCACGGACTTGGACTCCAGGATCGGTGCTAAACCCTAACTAGCAAACTAATCGTGAGGTTAACTTGATGTACAGAAGTTTATACCTCACGATTCCGGTCCTTCGGGTCTTCATTCCTCGCTGTCCTTCTTCTGGTTGTTGACTCTGTGGATCGTTTGGATCGCCGCTCCCTCATCGGACTCCTCAAATCCATGATGATCCACCCGAGGAGATGTGCATCGAACTCCTACCTCAACGGAGGCAACTAGGGCATCAAGGTCGCTACCCATGATGTCGTAGAGGATGTAGAGATGTGTAGATGGATTGTAATATCTATGCTTGCCCTAGATCACTCAACACATGAGTTCACTAGAGCTTTGAGGAAGAAGATGGCCTTTTAGAAAATGCTAGTGAGGAAAGAGAATGAGAATGAAGATAGCTCTCATATTTTTCTCAACTGAACCATATTGATAATTCAATTGATAAATCAATATCAATTATCACATATATGGTTCAATTAACAAAGAATGACTCATGGGCCAAAAACTCACCATGTGTCATAAGAAGCTATGTCCATCTTCAGGCAATTTCTACCTCATCCTCTTATGTCATAAAGCATTTTTCATTTAAACCAAAATGAATAATAACAATATGACATGTCACCTTCTAGAAGCATCTTTAACCAATTTACAAAAATGCCCCTCGTCCGTACATATGCACCCATATCCGTATTCCGAAAAATGCGGATTCAAAAGACGAAAACAATCCATCAGTACAATACTAGGATCCGGCTTAAACCAAATCCCTCTAGTATTGCCCGCCCGAATCATCATGCACGCACGAGTACACGCATGTGATCGAACCCTGTCGTAAAACCATACGACATCTACATCTTTTGTCCAATGTAGGGAAACCCTCTGTGTGGGACTCTAAAGACCCGACATTATTCTGGCAGTGGGTTTAACCACAGGTCGCAAGCGGCACTAGCTGTACATAACGACCCCCAGGTATATGTCGATGAGAAGGCTGATGAGAATAACTCATCCGAACTTCAACTGAGCCTATCTGTGACAATCTCCATACAGTCCGGTCTGTTCGTCTAAGAGTATCGCATATCGGGCTAAGGGGGTGGTAAACGTCAGACCCCTAATAGTGGTATAAATCGTGTCGGAGTGAAGCCCATTACACTTTGAGAATCTACTGAAGTACCTACCAGTAAATCTCGCTTGCCCTGGCCAGGGACTTTGTGTAACGGCTCTCCAAACACAGTGCGATATCAACCCCCAATACCGGGAGAGATGAATCCTATCTAACTGCCACTGCCTCCAAGTGCTTCGGAACTGCACCCAACTACTACCTGTTTGCACGACTCCTTTGAGCCGTGGTAGGGTAGTAATCAAAGTACAGTGGGAACACACTCGAGGCGAAGCAGCAGTGTCAAGTCGACGGACTAAGCTGTACTCATGTCACTTGAGAACTGCTACCTGATGATAGGTATATTACCAACCAGCAGTTCCCAACGAGTCCTGTCCGGTGTAGTCATAACCTAATGAGCACCTACATACTATCTCCAGTACGACGTACTAATGGCTATAGGACAGACCATCTCCCCTGCTAGGATGAGAAGCGTACACACTAGTCTATTCTGGAGTATCGATGCACTGTCTCGATAATCCTGCGACTAGATACCTGTATAAGGATGTGCATACAGACTACCCAGCCCCCACTAGTGTGACTGCCATCACAACACTGGTAATCAAGCAATGATCCTAAGGGCTCTACTAATATGTATAAGCGATATGTTAAAAGAAACACATGCACATATTGAAGTAGAAACAAACTAGGTAGCATACTACCATTTTGAGCAAGATTGTCAATACAACTGTGAATATCCCAAGCTTCCATTAAGTAATATACAAACCAGTATGATACAATAATGGCCTCTATGGCATATACACTAACATTATATAGGGAAAATTGATTTGTTAAATCAGTTAAAGAGATCTTTCTCTGATTGATTTGGGGATGTTTCCCCACCGTTGGATCTTTGATCCTAGGGTTTCTGTTTTACAGAAGACAATCTTCTTGTTTTTTAACAAGATTGGAAAAATCTTTCCATAACAGAATTTAATTCTGATTAATTAATGATTTATCATTATTAGATCTTTTGATCTAACGGTGGGGAATTTTTAATTCCAGCGCTGGCGCACTCGTGCTTTGCACGTGGTGCGCTGCTCAGAGCGCAGCGCACTTTGCGCTAGCGCACCTACGTTTGATACGTGGCGCGCAGCGCAGCCTGTGCTAGCGCACCCGTGTTTGACACGTGGCGCGCAGCGTGTCTAGCGCTAGTGCACTCATGGTGCACTGCCTAGGGCGCAGCGCACCTGGCGCTAGCGCATCCGTGTTTGACACGTGGCGCGCAGCGCGCCTAGTGCTGAATCTGAAGCGTTGATTCAATTTTTGAATTTTGAATTTTTAAAACAGAGCTTTGCTCTGATTGGGGGTGTGCTGCCTAGGGCGCAGCGCACCTGACGCTAGCGCATCTGTGTTTGACACGTGGCGCGCAGCGCGCCTAACGCTGAATCTGAAGTGTTGCTTCAATTTTTAAATTTTGAATTTTAAAACAGAACTTTGCTCTGATTAGGGAAAACAAATGCCCCCCACCATTGCGCTCACGTAGCGTACATGTGAGTGCAGCGGTGGCAGCATCTGAGCCCTTGGATCAACTCAGAAGTCGAAGAGGCGGTTCAATGCCTATAAATAGGACCTTTGGTCGCTTAGATGATTTTCATCTTCTTTCTTGAGAATTTTTATTCAGAGCATTGCTCTTCAGAACTTTTCAAGAGTCAGAACTTTATCAAAACTTAGGTAAAGTTTAAATTTTTTTAATGAATTAGGGTTGTACCCATTAACAGAGCATTGCTCTTCAAAGATCTTTGATCTAAAGAAAACCCATTTAGGGTTTCATTAGCAGAGCTTTACTCTCATGAACCCATAGATCTAAAGAGATCTTTTCTTGGGGTTTCTTAGCCCATGAATCAGAGCTCTACTCTTTCGATAACATGTAGATTTCTTAATTTTTGATGAAGTGCTCTTAAGAGTTTGTTCATGGATCTCGAAGACCCTAAAAAATTTTAATTCATAAAAATTAATTTTAATTAATTCTTGATGGATTTTTTCATCATCATTACAGAGCCATGCTCTTAAGGAATCTTATTCCTTCATGATTAGAGTTTGACAAGTGTCATTCTGTCATGGAGCTTTGCTCTCAAAGGGAGATTTTCTCCTTTTCCCGAGGGATCTCTCATTTAATGAGAATTTTCTTGAGGATTTTCTCATTTAATGATTGTTTCATCCAATGATGAGGCTGCTTTATTAATTGATGCATTGTCATCTAGATTTTGTGGGTCCCCATTTGGTCCCCTTTCCACTGCATTGCAGTGCGGTACAAATTTTAAAGTACCGAGTATCAAAATTTAAAATTAAATTATAGCACTGACAGTTGACTTCTGTCCCCTTTTTTTTGCAGGCGACATGTCTTTCGATGATACGTTTCCATTCGTCCGTTCAGAGGGAGGATTCCCAGAGGCACCTGTGGACCGGGAGGTTCTCGTTCTCATCAAAGACCGTGACCCGGAACACAAAAATCTTCACTTGTGGGGTAGATGGTACGACCAGATTATCAGAGATCGTCAAAGCTTCTCTTGTGCGACGCCGTCGGAGCCTATCTCGGCGATCCCGTATGCGGATGCACCCCCGGTGAACTATACCGTGGAGGTTGTTAATTGGACTTCGGAGGGTCTTCTTCAGCCTTCGATCGCCGCAGTACCCATGCAGCCGCCGGCGGCTTTGGATACCCTGGGGCGGCGCATATGCCAGGGCGAGTCGCGCCCTTAGGGATAACCCTACAACATCGGGCTAACTCCCTGTCATCCAGCTGGGTACTTGCAGTGGGCCCGATACATCTTGTCGGTGAAGAAATCGCAGCTGTTGAGGCTTGGGTTATACCCTGCGGTCTACGCTTCGTTGTTCCAATATTCTGCACCTCCCATGTGGTGGATTAAGGCGTTCTTAGAGCAGTGGAACATCCCGACCCATACCTTCCTTCTGCTGGACAGAGAGGTCTCCATTTCTTTGGAAGAATTCGCCGAGGTTTCTGGTCTACCGGTCAGGGGGGAGCACTATGAGGAGCTTCTTCCTCTAGATGAATACGTTTTTGCCACCAAGCCAGTGGTGATGGGCCTCATGCCAGAGAACGCCATTCAGCACCAGTTCCTCAGCCTGAAAAAGGTGTTGAACCTGTACGAGAGCCTCTTCCTTATATCCGGAGGCCGGGGGGTCAGTTTTGCGGACTTCATTGCCCAGTTTCTTCCCCCGGAGATTTTTCACGACGAGGAGAAAAGTTTTCTAAGCTCAATGATCCCTTCGGCTTTGGCTTGGACCGTCAGCCGGTACTGGCAGCTAATCAGACTTTCTGACGCTGCGATCATCCCTCTGTCAGAAATCGCCGCTCCGGGCATTGACGAGGAGGCATTCTTTCTTGGGTTTCTTGGGCTATGGTTGAGCTGGTTTGCGCTCCCTATGCATCCTCGTTACATGAGGCCTTCCGTCTTCTACCCCGCGCATCGCATGGTTGCCGGAATACAAGTGGACATCGGGATCGCCGGGTTAGCCCACCTATACCACGGTCTTAGCGTAGCGGCGGATACCACTGAACCGGGGGTGCATCCTGCCAACTTCCCGATGCATTACTTCACTTCATGGATAGAGATGCACGTACTCAGGGTCTTCGGCATTCATAAGAAGTCTTCGTTTTACGAGAGATGCAAGTTCCCTCGGATTATGAGGCTGGTTGACGCCTCCATCGTGAGTCTGTCACAGCGGGAAGCTAGGGGCTTGCTCCTTCGTCCGCGCACGGTTGGAGATGGTATGTCTTTCATGAACAAAGTCTTGACCATCGGCCAGGAAACTTCCAAAGCGGTGCTGTCACTGCAAGACATTTTTAAGGACGGGGCCTCCGTGTTGAAAGCCCGGGAAATTCTCCATTTGTACTCCATCAGGCCGGGCTTTCTTGTATTCAGGCAAAATGATGCGGCGCTATTCATGAGATACAACCCCCATCATTTTGCCCAGCAGCTGAGTTATAATCAAGGAGTCCAGCTGGAGGCTTTCTTGGCAGAACCTGTTGCCACTGAAGAGGGAATGCGGGGCGCGCTGCATCATTTCATGCGCTTAAATACGGGATCTCACTTCTTTATCAGTGAACCGAGTTGCGTCCTGAGGGCCCTTAACGTATACGTGGCCTGGTATCAACATGCAACGGGTGCTGTTATCAGGGAGGAGAAGCGGCTGCTACTTGACCGCAAGGGTGCACCCCTTTTTAGAGACTGAAACCTTCCCTTGAAGCGACGGACCATTCTCATTCCTCCGCTAAAAGGAGTTACCGTGATTAAAGTCCCCGACGACAGGTCTGAGCTACCGGTGCCCCGTGCTCCTGTGGAGACGGTGGATGTACCACCGGTGCCTCGTGCTCCCGCGGAGACAATAAATGTAGCTTCCTACGAATCTGGCGTAGGCTCAAATATCAGGACTCGTCGCCTTAAAGTGCCCACTAAGCGTAAGCTTGTGCTTGCTGCGACTGGAGCTCGCGCGCAGAAGAGGAAGAAGAAGTCGGTCCTCTCTCTAGATGCTGTACTCGGCCTGGAGCCTCAGGCTCCTTATAACGAGGGCCTGAGCGAATATGGGACCAACGAAGTTCTCTTCATAGCGCCGAAAGATACTGATCTCGAGGCCGCTATTGCAGCTTCTGTGCGGTCCGCAAGCCACCAAGCGGAAATAGCCACCCTCGTGCAATCAAGTAAACATCAGTCGCACCTTTTTATTGCATTATATCTTTATCTTTATTATCATGTCTTGACTGACATTTTTCCTTCTCTAACAGGCTTTACCACTGAAGAGGCTCTGGCGGCTTCCCTTAGGACCTTTGAGAAGGAGGAGAAGAATCGCGCTTTGTTAGGCATCGGTATGTCTCGGCTCATTGCATCTTCATTCTCCTTTCTTATGGGCAATCTAACCCCTTTTTTATCTTATCACAGGGACCACAATGCCAATCCCGCAAGGTGATGCAGAGATTCTTTCTGGGCCAGCCACCGAAGTCCCGGCCTCTTCAGCACTGCCGAAAGAGGCCTTACTCAAACGACCGATGACGGAAGCTATAACGGCACCAGAGGTAATCTTTGGCATGGATGACGGCGTCCTATTGATGGAGGCGTCCAGAAGATCCGCTTTGACGGCCCGAGCGGAAAGGAAGCGCCGAATGCGCGCGGCAAGGGAGCGTAGTGCTGCTTCGGGAGCAGAGCAGTCACAGAATGGAAATTTGGCCGCGGGTGCGGGTTCGAGCACGCTACCCCTTCCCCTACTCCTTCAGAGGAATTCCTGGCTGCCTTGTCCACTGCCTATAGACGGGCAGCACGTGCGGCTCGGGAAGCGGTCGGAAGACCAACTCAAGGTAATATGACACGGGGTTCCGTTGTTAAAGTTTTAAATATCAATTCTCATATATCTTACCTTGAAGGGCCGAGTCTTACCGAAGAAGTGGCGACGACCGCTAAGCCTGGGGTAGCGATAGAGGAGGTAGTCGTGATTGCCAAACCTGAGGCGGCAGTAGGTGAGATGGCTACGATCGCCGAGTTCGAGGTAGCGGCAGGTGAGACAGTCACGATTGCCGAGCCTGAGATGGCGGTAGGTGAGATGACCACCATTGCCGAGCCCGAGGTGGTGATGGGTGAGATGGCTATAGCCGCCGAGCCTGAGGTGACGATGGGTGAGACGGGTACAGCCGCCGAGCCCGAGGTAGTCACTCTTTCACAAGAGTCGGGCACTGCCCCGATTGTCGTTTTTTCCGCCTGTGGCTCTTTGCCATCTCCTGGCGTCGCCAGCGTTACGACGGCTCTCGTAGAGTCAAGGGATGAGGCGACGGGAGGTAAGACCATCCCGATGGAAGAGGATGAAGCAGTTGCTGTATCAAGTGACGCCCTCGTCGCGGTTCTGACTGGCGACTC
The DNA here is from genome assembly GCA_030015575.1 of Agapanthus africanus. Lineage (NCBI taxonomy): Eukaryota > Viridiplantae > Streptophyta > Magnoliopsida > Asparagales > Amaryllidaceae > Agapanthus > Agapanthus africanus. Next base: position 850,803,378 of record CM057338.1, on the reverse strand, counting down.
ATCAGGTAGATTTTGGGTCATTGATTTTCTTTTTATTCTGCAATCATTTTCGATCTTTCCTGACAGTATTTATCTCGTTTCTAATGCAGGCGTGGCGAGCGCTGAGGTCGCGCTACCCGAGGCAACGCCATCAGTTACCGTTTTGACGGTGACCCTTTCTCTACCTTCTCTCGCACCGTCTCAGATGTTGGAAGGTACGGATTTGTGACCCATCAGTCTCACTTCTAGGCTGTATAATTTATGTACTGACATTGCATTACTGCGTCCTTGCAGGAGTCCTTTTTGACCACGCGTATCAGGTGTTGCACCCACACTTCTCCTTCCTGTCAGAGATTAGTCCGCCTGCTGGTGCCGGTGAGTATCTTTTCCAAACGACGTCCTTTCTTTAACGGGCAGTCACATTATTGCTAATCCCTCTTTGTATTGCTTGTAGCCTTACAAATCGAAGGCAGGGAAGAGGCTATCGTTGCGCCACAAGTACTCCCAGCTCTGCCCCCTATTGCAGCCGGTATAGTAGACTCTATTTTTCGTGTATTTTCTTTATTTCCTGAGCCGACATCTGACTATGATTTATTTTGCAGCAATCACATCGACTCCAGCCCCGTTCGAGTCTCGCATTATGATGCCGACAGGGCCCTTTTCCAGACGTCCATCCTCGAAAGGCGACGCGAATAGTCTGCGCATGCTGAGTGACTATATTGAGAAGCTCGACGTAGAAACTCCCACATCTGCTGCGTATTTTGCCCCGGAGGTTAACCCTATGCTGGGAACGCTCGTGAACTTTCATGGTGAGGGCGTCGTTGAGTCTTGGGTTAATCGCTGCAGGGAAATTGAGGCTTGCCTGCATGAGCTTGAGCTTAGGCGTCCTGCACCTAAGATTCTGGCTGTGAGCACTCAACGGGCTGCGTGGATCGAGCAGAGTACTTCTTACTTCCGCCATCTTGAACAAGAAGTGGCTTTAAAGCAGAAGGAATGTAAAGAAACTTCAAGCGAATCTGCTCGACTGCATGCTCAGGTTGATGCGAATGCTGCCCAGCTGAAAGTTATCTTTGAAGGCCTTCTGCGATGCATTTCTGACGGGTTAACACTGAGACAGAAGCTCGACGTCATCGAGCGGGATGCACAAAATCGTGAAGCAGCTCAGCGAGCCATCGAGGAACAACTTTCGTCTTACTTGCAGCAGCGAGCCCAGGTCAAAGCAGAGTTGACCGCGGCAGCTGATCAAGAAGAGAGGCTGAAGGAAGTACGCGAGCGGCTAATCGAATTATTGAAAGCGCTTCCCTCTCAATAATTTTTTTTGTACCATTTGTAATTTTGAATAAAATGTATTCATTCTTTTATTCTTTCATATGATATATTTTTTACCCAATTGAATTCATGAATAAAAGATACATTTTTTTTGCAATGTCTTGTGTCATTTCTCTACTTTCTTCTTTCTTTTGTTATCATCATGTCACCTTAGCAAGCATAGCCGGCAGATGATAGAGTGGGCATCTTATCTTGGCTTCTTTGAGGGGTAGTGATGGCTTAGGAAGCAGGTTCAGATCTGCTACCTAAGACTTTTTAACTTGATGAGCTGTGAGGGTCCCATGAAGACTTTTCTCCCTACGAGTCGTGAGGATCTCGTAAGTGTCTTTTCTCCTTAGGAGTCGTGAGGATTCCTAAGTGTGTTTTCCCTTATAAGTCGTAAGGATCTTATAAGAGATTTTTCTTCCTTATGAATCGAGAGGACTCGTAAGTGTTTAATGAGATTGACGTTATCCGCATTTCACGGCGTCATTGGGTGACGTATTTCCGAGGCGGGGTCATGCAGATGACGTATTTCCGCGACGGGGTCATGTGGATGACGTATTTCCGAGACGGGGTCATGTGGATGATGTATTTCCGTGACAGGTTCATTTGGATGACGTATTTCTGAGACGGGGTCATATGGATGACGTATTTCTGTGACGGGGTGATATAGACGACGTATTTCCGAGATGGGGCCATGTGGATGACGTATTTCTGAGACGGGGTCATGTGGATGACGTATTTCCGAAACGGGGTCATTTGGATGACGTATTTCCGTGACGGGGTCATGTGGATGACGTATTTCCGAGACGGGGTCATGTGGATGACGTATTTCCATGACGGGGTCATGTGGATGACGTATTTCCGAGACGGGGTCATGTGGATGACGTATTTCCGAAACGGGGTCATGTGGATGACGTATTTCTGTGACGGGGTCATTTGGATGACGTATTTCCAAGACGGGGTCATGTGGATGACGTATTTCCGAGACGGGGTCATGTGGATGACGTATTTCCGAGACAGGGTCATTTGAATGACGTATTTCCGTGACGGGGTCATGTGGATGACGTATTTCCGTGACGAGGTCATGTGGATGACGTATTTCCGAGACGGGGTCATGTGGATGACGTATTTCCGAAACGGGGTCATGTGGATGACGTATTTCCGCGACAGGGTCATGTGGATGACGTATTTCCGCAACGGGGTCATGTGGATGACGTATTTCCGAGACGGGGTCATGTGGATGACGTATTTCCGCGACGGGGTCATGTGGATGACGTATTTCCGCGATGGGGTCATGTGGATGACGTATTTCCGTGACGGGGTCATGTGGATGATGTATTTCTGCGATGGGGTCATTTGGATGACGTATTTCCGCGACGGGGTCATTTGGATGACGTATTTCCGTGACGGGGTCATGTGAATGACGTATTTCCGAGACGGGGTCATATGGATGACGTATTTCCATGACGGAGTCATATGGATGACGTATTTCCGCTACGGGGTCATGTGGATGACGTATTTCCGTGATGGGGTCATTTGGATGACGTATTTCCGCAACGGGGTCATGTGGATGACGTATTTCCGCGACGGGGTCATGTGGATGACGTATTTTCGAAACGGGATCATGTGGATGACGTATTTCCGCGACTGGGGTCATGTGGATGATGTATTTCCGAAACGGGGTCATGTGGATGACGTATTTCCGCAACGGGGTCATTTGGATGACGTTGTGTCTGTTGTAATGAGACGAATATTGAAGTGGTCTCTAGGTTGTCTGTGAACCGTTGAGATTTGGCTTCTTCTTCTGATGGAGCCTGGGGAGGGAAAGTGTGATTCCTTTTTTGTTTGCGCCCGTGGATTGTATACAGGGATTGATGTGACATCACCTGTAGGGCATAAATTTCATTTTTCATTTTTTTATTATTTTCCGCGATGCTCTATCATTTCAGCTTTTATATCGCGAAGGTCGCGATTACCCAATCATTTCGGCTATTTTTCGCGGTGCCAAATCATTTCGGCTATTTATTTTATTTTTACTCGCTGCTTTTTATTGCGAGTTGCCCAATCATTTCGGCTCTTTTGCATGCATACATTTTTACTTGCTAATTTTTGTCGCAAGTTGCCCAATCATTTCGGCTATTTCATATGCATGCGTGGCTCGCTAGCTTCTTTGCTGCAAGCTTGGAGTTAGACACCGATTTCGGCATCAGCACCGCTACAACTGGGACATTGCCAGGAGTGAATCATCATTTGCCTCCGTCGATGTCGAACAAAAGTGGCTTAGCGAACAGGGTTAGGATCCTGTCGACTAAGGCTTTTGACTTCATGAACCGTAAGGGTCTCATGAAGGTATTTCTCCCTATGAGTCGTGAGGATCTCGTAGGTGTGTTTTCTCCTTAGGAATCGTGAGGATTCCTAAGTGTGTGTTCTCTTATAAGTCGTAAGGATCTTACAAGAGTGTCTTCTCCTTATAAGTCGAGAGGACTTACAAGGGTTGTTCACCATGTAAACATATCCATAGTCACGGATGGGACTTTGTTAGGGAAATGTTTATCCGCGCACGTGGATTGTATACAAGGGTTGGCATTGAGCCATTTGTAGGGCAGCATTGGAGGTTGTAGTGGCCGCTTAAGAACAAGTTCAGATCCCTGTAGCTTAAGTCTTTTGAATCTTATGAGCCGTGAGGGTCTCATAAGAGGGTTCTCCTTACGAGTCGTGAGGATCTCGCAAGTGTAATTTCTCCTTAGGAATCGTAGGGATCCCTAAGTGTGTTGCTCCCTTGTGAGGCGTAAGGATCTCACGCAGGTGGTTTCTCCTCACAAGGTCGAGAGGCCCCTGCAAGTGTCTTTTAATGAGGTTGTGCCCTTTCGGGTTTTCACAAAAACTCGCTGGTAGCCCTGCTGTTTTTACTCACAGAGCCCTTTCGGGTTTTCATCCGTGCCCTTCTTGCTTATGGACATAACGTTTTTTTATTCTCTTTTTTTTATTCTTTTCTCTTTTTTTTGTGTCAGCCTTGGGATGCTGCAGTCCACAGTAGTTTATCGAAGTCTCGGTCGACAGCTAGTTTTACGACATAGTGGTCCATTGTTAGTTTAAGGACGTTTCGGTCCGTTGTTAGTTTAATGACGTTTCGATCCGTTTTTAGTTTAAGGACGTTTCATTCCGTTGTTAGTTTTAGGACATTTCGGTCCATTTTTAGTTTTAGGACGTTTCAGTCCATTGTTAGTTTTAGGACATTTCGGTCCATTGTTAGTTTAAGGACGTTTCGATGCATTAGCCGGCTACTACTTATAGAGTTTGGGCTTAGGAAGATAGCGAGCGGACATAGTCGTCGTCATCCATCATTGACCTAGGCCGTGACTCGTCAGGCGTAGTATTTTTTTAGAAAGCGACCATTTATTGGCCTGAAAGGTCTTTCACCATGCATGTCCATGAGTAGATAGGCCCCACCGTGGTAGACCTTGTCTATGATATACGGACCTTCATAGTTCGGCTCGAATTTCCCCCTCTTGGCGCGATTAGGGATCATAGGTTTTTTGACTACTAGCATGAGTTCGCCTTGGCGGAATGTCCTCGGCCTAGTCAATCTTTCGTATGAGCGCGTCATCTTTGCTTTATAAGCCTTCAGATTTTGTTGCGCTATGAGCCGAGTTTCATCAAGGGCATCGAGCTCCTCAAGCCGATGGTGAGCATTATCTTCGTCCGTTAGCTCGTAGTGAACTGCCACTCGTAGAGAGGGTAACTCTATCTCGAGGGGGAGTACCGCCTCCTTACCAAACACCAATGTATACGGCGTCGTGTTAGTGGATGTTTTGAATGTAGTTCGATACGCCCAGAGAGCTTCATGCAGTCTCTCATGCCAGTCCTTCTTATTTCGGGACACCGTCTTTTTCACGATCTTTGTCAAGGTCTTGTTGGAACCCTCAGCTGGACCATTAGCTCGGGGATTATAGACTGAAGAGTATCTCCAGTCTGTGTTATATTGTTGTGTGAAGCGGCTGATCTTGTGGCTTCTATAGGCTGGCCCGTTATCGAAGATGATCCGTCGTGAAGTTCCAAACCGATAAATGACGTGTGCCTTGAAGAAATGGAGGATATTCTCCGTCTTCACTTCCCTCAGCGGTACTGCTTCTGCCCATTTGGAGAAGTAATCAGTTGTTGCTAAAATGAATCGATGTCCTCTGGACGATACTGGTTTGATGGGGTCGATTATGTCAGTCCCCCACATTACGAACGGCCAGCTAGCCACTGTTGGATGTAGTGGATTTGAATGTAGATGGATAATGTCCCCATGAATCTGGCACAAATGGCACTGCTTTACGTATTCGAGGCAGTCTTGGATCATCGTGGGCCAATAATAACCCATCCGTTTGATCTTCAGCTCATCTTCGGCCCGGCTTGGTGAGAACCGCAAAGTCCGTCGTGAGTTTCTTGGACGACTCTCTTTGCCTCTTCAGACCCCAGGCATCTTAACCACAGAGAATCAAATGATCTCTTATACAGAGTATCATTGACGAAAGCAAAAGACAGAGCTCGTTTTATAAGCTGATGTCTTGAGGACGCATCTTCAGGTGTTCGACGGGATTTGAAATAGTCTATAAAGACTTCTCTCCAATCGGCAACCTTTTCCTGGTCTTTTATTTGCAGAGTCATTCGCTCGGTCGCTTCCTTTTCTTCGGACAACTCCGGAGATATTTCTGCCGGTGCGAGAACCCGACGGCTTTGCACAACGATCCTCACGTCATCGAGGTTTTCGTCAGCCAGTTCTTTAGCGAGCTTGGCTAATGCGTCCGCTTTGCTATTTTCCACATGCGGTATGCTTTCCAAAGTGTAGGAAGGAATTGAGTCAGCAGTCGCTGTACTCTCTCTCCGTATTTCACCAACTCAGGCTTGCATGTCTAATAATCTCCGTTTACTTGACTAACGACCAGTTGGGAGTCTCCGTATATGAGAAGGTTTTCAATTCCCATGTCGATGGCGATCTCGAGACCTGCTATCAAAGCTTTGTATTCGGCTTCATTGTTCGTTCTCGGCTCTGTTAAGGAGAAAGAAAAGCGTATTATCCCTCCTTGTGGAGTCACGAAGATGAGGCCTATCCCTAATTTGATTATGGGGGTGCTTTGTTTGAGATTCTTCATGGAAGACGCTCCATCAAAATAGAGTTCCCACCGGGTATCATTTCCGTCGATCGTGTCAACGCATGTTCGTCTGGCAATTCCCAGTTCAAAGGAGAATCAGCGGATATCAGGTGCTCAGCGAGGAAGACGGCGATGGCCTGGCCTTTCACTGCCTTGAGAGGACGATAAGTTATCGAGAACTCCATCAAGAGGAGGGCCCATTTAGCGAGCCGTCCTGTTAATATGGCCTTTTACATCAAATATTTGAGGGGATCCACCTTTGATATGAGATGGACCTCATGTGCCAACGCATAGTGTCTGAGCTTCGTTATTGCGAAGATCAACGCCAGACAGTGTTTTTCGATGGGGGAGTAATTACTTTCTGCCCCCAGGAGAACTCGACTCAGATAATAAAGGGCTCTCTCCTTCTCTTGGTCGTTCTCTTGTGCTCATAATGCGTCTAAGGAACCTTCAAGGGCGGTTGTATACAGAATGAGAGGTTTTCCTTTAACGGGAGCGGCCAGTACTGGCGGATTCTGCAGGTATTGCTTGATTTCGTCCAGTCCATTTTGGCATTTGTAATCCCAGACGAAAGGGGTTCCCTTCTTTATCAGGTGACTGTAAGGACGGCACTTGCCTGAGAGATTGGCTATAAATCGCCGGATATATGCGAGCTTTCCTTGGAGAGACCGCGGTTGTTTGAGAGTCCTTGGCGGAGGAATTTCCATGATCGTCTTGATCTTTGACGGATCTATCTCGATGCCTCGGTGTCGGACGATGAATCCTAGGAATTTGCCCGATGAAACTCCGAACGGGCATTTGAGAGGGTTCGTCTTCAAGTTGTATTGCCGAAGGAGCTGAAACACGATCTTCAGATGCTCTAAATATTCCTCGTATGATTTGCTTTTAACCATGAGGTCGTCGATATAGCATTCGACAATTTCATGTATGAGGTCGTCGAAGATCTTCGTCATGGCCCTCTGATAGGTGGCACCAGCGTTCTTTAGACCGAAAGGCATTACCTTGTAGCAGAATATGCCCAAAGGGGTTCGGAACGCGGTGTGCTTCTGGTCCTCGGAATGCATCTTTATCTGATTGTATCCTGACGAGCCGTCCATGAAGGAGAAAACTTCATGAGTGGACGTATTGTCTATCATCAGCTCGGTGACCGGTACTGGGAAGTATTCTTTCGGGCAGGCTTTATTGAGATCCCGAAAGTCCACACAGATGCGCACCGTCCCATTCTTCTTCATCACTGGGACGATGTTGGCGATCCAGTCAGGGTATTGAACCTCTTGGATGAAGCCGGAGTCGATTAGCTTCTTGACCTCGGCGTTGATGCTCATCTCAAGCTCGAGTCGCATTCTTCTCGGCGCTTGTTTGATCGGCTTGACGTCCGGGGATATCGCCAATTTTTGTACAACAATCTCTGGATCTAGTCCTGGCATCTCAGAATAGTTCCATGCGAAGCAATCTTTATGCTGCATGAGCACGACCTTTAGCATAGCCACCCTTTCTTCAGACAACAGCTCACTGACGAACGTCGGCCGCGGGTCAATTGCCGTCCCCATATCAATTTTCTTGAGGTTATCTGCAGTGGTATGTATTCCATCTTCCAGCTCTTTTGGCGGCGGTGGAAACTCTGAGATGACCTCGCCATCATCGTTTTCGAAGCACCAGGAGAGGTCATCCATATTTTCGGGCTCTTCTTCGGACAGCGTTATCACGTGACAGGTACGAGCTCGTTTCCAAGACCGATGTGGCTCTGGGTCTACTCTCGCGGCCTTGGGTTCATGCTTTTGCGGCGGGGTTACCCTCCAGCTGCTGGATAGAGCGAACCTGCCTTGCTGATATTGGTCTTTTACCCAGTCTTTAAATATGAAGCAGTCTTCGAGAGGATGTCCTATTGACCTGTGATAGGAGCATTAGTCCGGGTGAGAGACTTCGCCTGCTGGCTCGGGATGCTTGGAATCCGGGAGTGTCATCATTTGATATTTTATGACAAGATAGAATATCTTCCTTGTCTTGTCTTGGGGAAAAGAATATGCTCGACCCATCTTTTTTATAAGAGATGAATCCGGACTGCTCGATTCCTGATCGCGTGGCTTCTTGGACCCGCTTTGTCGCTGTCGAATGCCTTTCCCGTTCGTTGGTTTGTTTCTGCCTTTGCATCGGGCCTTTTGTACAACGGGTTGACAAGGAGTAGCATTTTCATTTTTCACAGCCTGTTGAAGGAGGCGCTGCATCCTGGCTTTCTCGTAGATGGCCATTTCGCGATTATGATCGTCTCGAACCTTTTGACCCGCTTCCCTTATAAGCTTGTCCATTTGTTCTTCGAATGACGGACTGGGCATTTTCATAGCGGGAACTCTTTCTGGTTCAGGATTAGCAACTTCCAACAGAGTATCTCCTTCTTCATCAAAGTCATGTATGACGTACCAGTCACGTAGTAGCTCCCGTTTCTTGGATTGAACATACCCAAGCCCGGTCGTTTCCTTTCTACAGCTGGGCAACTTTCATTGAGTTCCGGGAACATTCCAGATCCTGTTATAGAACCATGCTTGTCGCGCAGTTTGCTTAAGGGGCCACTGGGCTGCTGTTGAGCATTGGCGACGACGATCGCTTTCCCCTTTCCCTTCTCATTTCGAGAGTCTGGCTTTGGAGGAGACGGTCTATGACCCATCTGGTCCATTTGGGCCAACTTATCAATCAAGGCCTGGAACGTGGTTGTCTTGAAGAATATCATGAATTGGGAAATAGTTGCATGAGGGTCTAGAGAGCCCATGAACATGCCCACCGCCGGCGCTTCTTCAATGCGCTGTTCGCATTTCGACCGCAGATTCCGCCATCGGATTGCGTATTGAACCCACGTATCGCCTGGATTCACCCTGACATTGATCAATGCCGTTATTGGGGTGCGTTCACCAGCACTCGCGAATCGCTGGGTGAATAATAGCTCCATTTCCGCAAAAGTCTTGACGGAGTCGTTTGGAAGTTCAAAATACTATTCGAACGCTGTCTCCGACAAGCTGCCAACAAACTGACGGAGCAAAAGTTTATCATCACCCCCGGTGTTGCCGCAAAAAACCCGGAACTAAGCGACATGATGGTGGGGATTGCCCGTCCCTTTGTATACATGAAATTTAGGGATCGTGTATCCCGGCGGGTATTTTATTTGGTCATACCAGCCTGGATACGGTCGCCCAGTTTTAACAACTTGACCGGCCGCTTCATTCGCCTGGTGAGCTCGTATTTGCTGAGCTATGTAGTCATACAGAGCGGCCTTGGAAATGCTTTCCTCTTTTGCTGCTGAAAGAGCCGAAGGAGGGTTCGATGCCTCCCCTATGTCGTCTTCAATAATGATCGGAGGGTCTTCAGCTGGAGGATCCGGCTGTAACATTATCCCGACCATGTCTTGGAAGAGAAGTTCCATTCGTTTTATATTGGCAGCTTGTTCTGCTGCTTCTCTGTCCTTCTTTTCAAGGACTCTGAGTAGGAAGTCAGCATCGGTTTCTTGTTCGTGACACTGCTCTGATGACGCCTCCGGGCTTTCTTTTGGCCCGGTGAGTGCGGCCATTTGCATCAACATTTCCTGAAGCTTCTGCTGCTGCCCCTGGGCTTTTGTTATGGATTGGGTGAGCGGTCGGTGACCCGTCGAAGCGCGGCTTTCCTCTTTTCCGGAAGCCATGTAAACAGTATGCACCTTTATGCCCCCAGACTTGGGGCATTTGGGCTCAGCATCTTTGTGGTCAGCCATAGTTACAGGGGCTTTCTTTGGCCTCCTTCTCTTTTGAGCAGTTGACGTTGAGAGGGTCATTGCAGCGGGCACCCAGGTAGTTGCCGTCCTTTATGGCTTGACAGGACGGTTCTCTTCCTGTTGAACCTACAGCTTTTTCTGTCGGCGAGGATAGTCTTGATCAATCACCGACTTCTGGACCCGTCGCCAGACTTTGTAAACTTTGGAGGACAGCCGCTGAGGGGGCTTGATTTGTACGAAAAATTTGTGTTTGTAGTTAACCGCAATCAATAACGGTGTCGCGTGTAGCTAGACCGAGATGAGCACGGGTCGTCCTCTGGGAAACGTGGAACCTTTTACTCTTAGTTTAGATGTGTTGAAAAAGAGAGGAGGGATAAAGAATATTGTAGAATGGTTTCTAGATCTACGTTAAGCACTAATGCAAAATATAGATCTAGATTATTTATGAATGTAAGTTTATATAAGAAGAGGACTTGTAGGGTTCATTAGGATTTAGTAGTTATGGATGATTAATTAAAAATTACTCTTTCTATCCTTTAATAGATTTAAAACTAGAATGACAGTGATGCGTGTAGATTAGGGTTTCTGGAGGGAAAAGAAATCCCACTCTTAACCCCTATCTCGACACGGAACTCCGTTCATATCTAGCCTTTACCAAAACAATCATTAATCTAATCTCTAATCGCGGTCGCTGCTAACAATGAATTGGTAGCGCGCCCGATTAGGATGTTAATGATTCTTTTGATAAAGTTTATAAACTTTATAGGACTTAAAAAGAGTTTAGGGATTTTCATCATCCATTAGCCTACCCTAATCCTACGAACCCTAACAAGCGGAGAATTATTCGCGCATGTTGGGAGAAAAAGAGATGGAGAGAAAATGCATAATTAAACTACGAAGAAATAGAATAAGAAAAAGAAAGCTACCTTTATTAATCAACAATATTCATTACACTTTGATTCCTTAGAAAATGATTACAAGTACTAGTTGCTTCTCGATCTCTTCTAAGGAGGTAGATGAACCGTTGATGACCAGCCTGGATGCGTGAGCCGTCTTGGACTTCGTGATCGCGTCGGCTTGATGATTTTTCCAAGACGTTGTCGGTCCTTATTTATAGTCCCAGAGTCAGAACCCTAGTTTCTTAATATGGAAACTAGTTGTTACAATCCTAAAAAAATCCAGAATCCCAACTCCCTTAAAGTGCGGCGGAACCGCGGCCGTTGGATGGGTTTGGCCGTGGATCCGCGGTCTTATGGAGGGATCTTGGCCTTAAATTTCTTGTGGCTTCTTCTGGTGACATGTGGTGATCTTTTGAATCTCTGGAAACTGAAAATCTTTTCTACGTCACTGCCAGAATTGATTTCTTTAGTTTACTTTCTTAATTAGGCAGGTTTGTTTTGCCAACTTTGTTTTCCTTGATTTCAGCCCTGCAAATTCTGCACAATATCTCAACAAATAATATTGGTAGAGTTTGTTTTATTGAGATATTAACTTAACCATTAAGAATTGGTCAAAAGTATTTAATAAGGTAAGCATATTTAAATGGGCCAAATGTTACATGGATATTATATGCTTACTTTTTCCTACCAAATGATAATTATAATATACAAACACATGAAAATAGTATTTTTATAGATAAACCCTCATATGTATCGTATATTATAATAAACACCTTTCATTATATAGAAATAGTAGGGAAAATGTCATATTAAATGTGCAGTTTTATCAACTGAACAAATACCCCCAAACTTATTTTTGATCGTCCCGAGCAAATTAGTTTATTCAAGAGAAGGAGAAAAAGATAGGAGAAATCTAAGCACACTTTCGTAGGCAACACGATTGCACTGAGCACGTGCAACAAGCCGTTAAACCTCTAGGTGTCCCCAGTAGGAGGAGTGTTGTCTCCGGAGGGTTTTCAGCGGATTACACCCACAAAATCCTATAATAAAAGAGAGATGGTGAAATTTACATATAAAGATAAGAACCATAAAAGAAATACTTTGAAAATTTAGAGTTTCCAACCACACTAGCTTTTCAGTTGTCATGAGCCCTATCTTAATAGTCATGAAAAGATATTAGAAATCACATCATCCCTCAATAAAACATCGTCTTTATTCTTCATTCCTACCTTTCATCCAAACATCGATCATATAACCCTACGTGTGTGTAAAAAACATCCTACACCCGGAGAATTCAATTCAAGCTATCATACTCTTGTCCATCTACCTCAGTACTTTTTAATTTGATGAATATTTATATGGATTTGCTCACACATTTTCATGCGACCGTTAATACTTCTTGAGGTACTAACCGACCGATTACTCATGTGCTTATTGATTAGTATTTTCCTTGTCTTGCACCACCTAAGGCTTAGCAGTGACTCCCAAACCAGTTGGTCTAAGGCACTAGGTGATGAAGCACCCTCGCTATATTTTTTTTATTGCTGCCTTGGCGATAACAAAACCAGTGTTCATTTTTCTTTTCACCATTTTTATATTTTCTTCATTTATTATTTCCTTCATACTTTGGCTTTTAGACAAGAGCATTTCAAGGTATCCTCTACTATCCCGAGTTTCAAGACGTGTGTAAGTGCATATAGTAGGGTATCAACATTCAAATGTTTGGCTTCCAGAATAGAAACTATTTTTCAAACTTATTTTTATCCTCAGATTAGTGACTTCCTTCATCTTACTAACCCTTGGGACAACAGCTCATAACTACTTATTACCAGTTCGTTTAAGAAAACTTCTAATTTTCTTGGTTTTCTTAAACTATTCCTATCTTTTGGATGTAATTTTTCACTTTCTACTCTTTTGTTATAAAAGAAAAAAAAAATTAAAATTTTTGAAAATGTTGTGCTTATGCAAAGTATGATGCAAATTGATGCGTAAATAAGCGCAAACCTCCCCCAAACCTGTTTACAGCAGTGTCCTTACTGATGTCATCCGTTAAGCTTAAAAACCTGTAGACTTGAGAGGAGAAAGGGGACAAGAAATAATGCAAGTGAAATCCTCCCCCAAACTTATTTTTGGCTCACAACCTTAAAAATTCTTTTTCTTTCAAGAGCCAAAATATACCCCCCCCCCCAAACTTGAGTTAAACAATGTTAATCTTTTAAAATCACACGAGGAGGTCAAGGTTATTGGTCAATGCCAAGCTTTGCAAAGACCGAAGGTCAACACCAACCATTCAAAAATTTTATCGATGAAGCACCAAGGTTGGTGGAAGAACATGTCACCTTTCGACGTGAAGAAGTGGGGAAGTGATAAGAGGTGTAATGGAAAAGGATTGCGTCTCAATTTGCAGAGACGACACAGTGATAATAAAGATGGATTACTCGCATTATCATGATTGTCCAGAAGAAGGGGTGGAGGTTCAATTTCTTTATCTTGGAGTTGATTCATCTCAACACCCGTATCTTTTTAAAATGTGAGTTCATCAGCGAAAATTTCCTCAAAGCTTTCGTCGATACTCCGAAGAATAATGTCATCAGAAAAAATAGGGTGATCGTCAGACTCTATAAAAATTTCCTCATCAGCGTTAGATGTTGACCCGGAGAACTCGGTGGAAGAGTCTGTGTCAAGCAACAACATATGAAAAGAGTCAGAATTATGAGGTTGATCAAATTCGCTGCTGTCGACATCCATTAATTCGACAGAACACACATGAGCATAAGGTTCGTAGGGTTCACTTCCCAACTTGTAAATGTTAAGCTCAATTGACTTCTTTCCAAAGGATAGGGTCATAGAGCCGTTTCTACAATTGATTACTGCCTTGGAAGTGGCCAAAAAGGGTCGACCGAGTATCACCGGGATTTGATTGCGTGGGTTTGCCACAGGCTATGTATCTAAAACAATAAAGTCTACAGGGAATATAAATTCCCCGACTTTGATTAACACATCCTCTAGCTCACCCCTAGGTTGAGTGATAGATCGATCGGCCATCTGAAAAGTGCAATGCGCCGGTTTTAACTCTCCGATGCCTAATTGCTCATAAACAGAATACGGAAGCAAGTTAACACTAGCACCTAAATCGAGTAAAGCACGATTGATATTTTTACCCCCAATAGAAATAGAAATTGTAGGACTTCCGGGGTCCTTCCGTTTCTTGGGGAGTTGTTGTGTAAAAGCAGTGCTCACATTACTCGCAAGGAAAACTTTTTTAGGTACTTCAACTTTTCTCTTCCTAGTGCACAAGTCCTTTAGGATTTTCGCATATGACGGAACTTGTTGAATAGCATCTAGGAGAGGAATGTTTATATTAACTTGCTTAAAAATTTCCGCAATCTTCTCCATTTGTGGACCTGGTCTGTTGCCCCTTAACCTGTTTAGATAAAGTGCTTTATCAATAAGGGTTTGGTCCAACATTGGAGAGGATTGTGGGGATGGAGTGGATCTCAGAATTGGATTGGGCATCGTTTTAGGTAGATTCGAGGAAATGGGCGAAGGGTTCGAGCCTTGGGGAAAACGGAGAATAGGCTCGGATGAAGGTGGGAGACTAGATGAATTAGGGGAAGAAGAAGAAGCTGGGGTATCATTGGTGTCACTAACATCATCACATTGCTCACCCACTCGGTTATTCAGCACTTTTCCCGATCTCAACGTAGTAACGACACTCACATTATAACTTTGTGAGTGGCCAGGATTAGGTATGGGTTGAGATGGGAGTTTCCCTTTCTCTCTCGCACTCATTGCGGCGTTTAACTGTGCAAGTTGGTTTTCTATTGATTTAATACTTTCGCCGTGGGAGGCGGAATCTTTCTTTATGGTATCAATAGAAGACTTCATCTCAGCCAACATTTGATGGTATGTTTCATAAACATATCCAAAGTTTGTGCGAGTGAAGAGTTGTCAGTACCGGCCACTTGTGGTGTAGAAATGTTAGCCGGATTTTGGAAATTCTGTGACTGAAAAGGAAGCTGACTTTGTAGTTGTGGTTGCTGTGGAGGAGGTCTTTGATAATTGCTTTGTTGGTTTTGGTTCCAAGCAAAGTTAGGATGATTCCTCCATCCTTGATTGTACGTGGAAGAATAAGGATCATTTCTAGGTCGCTGCTGAAAAGCAGCATTAGTTTGCTCGTGACCTTGAAACGATGCATTCATAGGACATTCTTCCGTCAAGTGTGAAGGATCAGAACAGCAACCACACACGGTTTTAGGAAGCGTAACCTGGTTTAAGGAGGCTAATGAAAATTTGTTCTCAATAGCGTCGAGTTTCTTCTGCATCGCTGCCATTTCGGCTTTTACTGCGATGGAAATATCGAGCTGATGAATACCTCCCCTAGATGAAGGTGGTCTTACGCTTTCCCACTCCAAAGTGTTTTCAGCGAGGTCTTCCAGATATTTCCATGCTTCACTGTCATCTTTAGACATGAAATTGCATTGACACATTGTTTCAAGCATCTGCTTTGTCGCTGGATTAATGCCCTCATATATTATTCGGCATAAATCCCATCTATTGATTCCATGATGAGGACATTAGACAAGTAGATCTTTGAAACGTTCAAAGCACTTCCAAAATGGTTCATTAGGAAGCTAGGTAAACTGGTTGATCTCGCTCCTAACACGGGCAGTCTTATGGTTTGGGTAAAACTTCTTAAGAAATGCTATTACTAATTCATCCCAATTAGTGATAGAGTGTGCGGCAGTATTATAAGGCAATTTTTCTGCCAAGTAGCACAGTGTGAATGGGAGAAGACGCAAGCGCATAGCATCCACAGTCAATTATGAAGTAGCCATCATTGCGCATACGTTTTCGAATTTGGTGATGAAAACGTACGCGTCTTCCGACTCAAGCCCATGAAATTTGGGCAGCAGATTGATGTAGTGGGGTTTAATTTCGAAATTATCCCCGTTAGCTGGTGGAATGGATAGACAAGTAGGAAGAGGACCACGGATAGGATACCATCTCTCTTGGAGAGAGATGCGCGGTGGATTCTGCTCACCTACGGGCGGTGGCAGCGTGGTGTTATAATTTGATGGAGTGCCATCCATCTCGGTCGTGGTGTGTGGTGGGGAAAAAGAATATGAAGAAGTACCGACTTCGGAGTCGATAGCAGGAACGCGGACAAGACGGGCACTAGGATCCCGTGTCCAGCCGAGCATGCACTAAGCGGGTTTAGTGCAAGTGGCAGCGTGTGTGTGATTTAAAATTAGTTTGTTTTGAAAAAAGTGGGACTCAAGACAAATCACAAAAAATGCACAAACAACCCTAGAACTAAGGTTACCTAGGTCCAGTCTCTAGACCGCTCCTAGACTTCCAAAGGACAAGCCGTAGGATCAATCCTCTACCGTCTCTTTACTACCCTTGTAGCCAGGTAAGTGCCAGATGAGTGGGAGGCTCCCCACTACGAAAGTAGTGGTCCTAATTAAGTAACCACTCGCCTCAGACACACTTGCCTAGACACCACAAAAGTAATGCGGATAAGCGATAGATTACCCACGACCTTTCTCTGTCCTTATTGAGCGTGACAGTCCTTAGAGTCTGGTCTAGATATTTTTTAAATTAATGTAGGGTTGATGCAGATGCTCGGTTTGTGATTTGTGGGGCTTAGGAAGGGTGATGAAATCCCCACCTAATCTGGATTTGGTCTTTGCCCCTTAAAGTCCGTATTAAAATATGCAAAACAAAACCAATCACAAAACTTTTGCAAAAAGATTTTTTTTTTTGAGCGGCGCTATTTTGCAAAGAATCCTGCAGAAAATAGATTTTATTGGATTTGAGAGGAGAGAGGAAGAGGTTAGAATGTTACCAGAGAAGACTGAAGCCCTAGATCACCTAACCGGCCGCGCTTCCGCCGCCGATGTGCAATTCCGGCCGCGGATCAGCCGCAGGGAAGAGTGACCACTTGATGAAAATTTTTTTCTGTGGCCTTCTGTACTCCTCTGGATCTCAATGAATGTCTCTGTCTCCTGTTTCCTCAAGTCTGTGACTCCAGATCTCCTTGCAAAATTCACACAATAATCGTTAAATATGCGATTCGCAGTTTTGTTTTAATTATGATATGAATCGAATAAGGATTCAACACAAATAGTAAGACTAAAAAATTACGCACGTATCCTCGGCAACGGCGCCATTTGATTTGTACGAAAAAGTTGTGTTTGTAGTTAACCACAATCAATAACGGTGTCGCGTGTAGCTAGACCGAGATGAGTACGGGTCGTCCTCTGGGAAACGTGGAACCTTTTACTCTTAGTTTAGATGTGTTGAAAAAGAAAGGAGGGATAAAGAATATTGTAGAATGGTTTCTAGATCTACGTTAAGTACCAATGCAAAATATAGATCTAGATTATTTATGAATGTATGTTTATATAAGAAGAGGGCTTGTAGGGTTCATTAGGATTTAGTAGTTATGGATGATTAATTAAAAATTACTCTTTCTATCCTTTAATAGATTTAAAACTAGAATGACAATGATGCGTGTAGATTAGGGTTTCTAGAAGGAAAAGGAATCCCACTCTTAACCCCTATCTCCACACGGAACTCCGTTCATATCTAGCCTTTACCAAAACAATCATTAATCTAATCTCTAATCGCGGTCGCTGCTAACAATGAATTGTAGCGCGCCCGATTAGGATGTTAATGATTCTTTTGATAAAGTTTATAAACTTTATAGGACTTAAAAAGAGTTTAGGGATTTTCATCATCCATTAGCCTACCCTAATCCTACGAACCCTAACAAGCGGAGAATTATTCGAGCATGTTGGGAGAAAAAGAGATGGAGAGAAAATGCATAATTAAACTACGAAGAAATAGAATAAGAAAAAGAAAGCTACCTTTATTAATCGACAATATTCATTACACTTTGATTCCTTAGAAAATGATTACAAGTACTAGTTGCTTCTCGATCTCTTCTAAGGAGATAGATGAACCGTTGATGACCAGCCTGGATGCGTGAGCCGTTTTGGACTTCGTGATCGCATCGGCTTGATGATTTTTCCAAGAGGTTGTCGGTCCTTATTTATAGTCCCAGAGTCAGAACCCTAGTTTCCTAATATGGAAACTAGTTGTTACGATCCTAACTAAAAAAATCCAGAATCCCAACTCCCTTAAAGTGCGGCGGAACCGCGGCCGTTGGATGGGTTTGGCCGTGGATCCGCGGTCTTATGGTGGGATCTTGGCCTTAAATTTCTTGTGGCTTCTTCTGGTGACATGTGGTGATCTTTTGAATCTCTGGAAACTGAAAATCTTTTCTACGTCACTGCCAGAATTGATTTCTTTAGTTTACTTTCTTAATTAGGCAGGTTTGTTTTGCCAACTTTGTTTTCCTTGATTTCAGCCCTGCAAATTCTGCACAATATCTCAACAAATAATATTGGTAGAGTTTGTTTTATTGAGATATTAACTTAACCATTAAGAATTGGTCAAAGGTATTTAATAAGGTAAGCATATTTAAATGGGCCAAATGTTACATGGATATTATATGCTTACTTTTTCCTACCAAATGTTAATTATAATATACAAACACATGAAAATAGTATTTTTATATATAAACCCTCATATGTATCGTATATTATAATAAACGCCTTTCATTATATAGAAATAGTAGGGAAAATGTCATATTAAATGTGCAGTTTTATCAACTGAACATGGCTGCTCCGGCTTTGTTTCTATAACATTCTCCACGGGTGGAGGAGATCTTTTCAGTACGGCGGTAGGAGAGTTCCTGCGCACCCTGTTCAGCAATTCAAAGCTGTTCCCGGTTGGAACAGCAGCATTGACTCCCACCGTTAGGGCTGGTGGAGTTAGCCCAGAAAGGGAGTTGCCCCAGCTTTCCTTACTCGGAGCCAGTGGCGACGTCGAACGTGCCGAGCTGCTGGGATTGATTCAGCGATGGAGATGGCTTCGTCATGCCCCCTGTTTTGGAGAAGGGTTGTTGCCGGCGTCAGCCTCTTGAAGACTGATGTCCGTTGAGTAGCAGTATCTAATCTGTCAAAGACAGACTTTGGAGCAGGGACGGGAGCCGGAGTGGGAGCCGGAACAGTCAATCTTGTAAAGACCGACCCTTTGGCAGGAGAAGCCGCCTTGACGACTTCGGGAGCAGGGATGGCTATCCTCTTAGGAATAACCTTTTCTGGAACCGCATGCTTCATCATGGGCCCGCATGAACTTTTTCCCAATCTGGCGAAGACTGAGGCGCTGGAGCTGGACGACCCGTTGAGGGGGGCCGCTGTAGTTGCAAGCCGATCGAAGACCGACTTCTTGGGAGCTTCTTGCGATGGTACAGGGGCGCTGAAGCTCATCGGTGGGAGCATGGTCCTGAAAAACAATCCAGTGGTGGACTGAGTCACCTGGTCCACCGGTATTGTGAACAGGGAGGCCGCTTGGGGCCCGTAAGCTATGCCTCCAGATGAGGCGGAGCGTGAGTTGCAGTTGCAGCTGGAACACTTCACGCGAGTAGACGCCATTGATGTTTCATTTTCCTGCGCCAAGAAAGAAACCAAATCTTAGTACCTCGAAACCAAGGGCAACCATATCAAACCGCGTTTCGTTCGCGAACACGACACACGAAGTGTGGAGTGGAAAGAGGAAACGGTCCTACCGGGGGTGCCAGAATCTGTTCCCCGCTGAACACAGAGACACGATCGTGCAGGTTCGGCCTGCCTGAAATTTAGGGCAGATGCTAATTGGTGCTATCCGTCCACCTCTCCGAAGATGCCAAGTTGATTTATGGCACCATGTATCGAAGGTTTAAACGGATGCGGCCGATGTAGCAGACTTCGTCAGATTCCCCCTCTTTTGAGGGGTTTTTGATTGTGGGGACGCTCTTCCCTGCAGGTGCAAGCCCCTGCAGTTAATTACGCTACCGCATCGCGGTAACAACTTTCTCCTTCTCCAGATGGTCACTTCGTGTCGTGGGTGTTTGTTTTGTTTTTGGTTGCCCGTGGATTGTATACGGAGACTAATTTATGTTGTCACCCGTAGGGCGTTGAATAGTCCAAATCCGTATCTTCTTAGATTTGGGTTTGAGGGTTGGGTTTAAGGATACGTTAGCCTCATTTGAGGCTAAGATCAACTTAAACGTATTTTAAGGACACGTTAGTCTAATTTTTAGACTAAGATCAACTTAACGGGATCGTTTAGATCCAACAAAAGAGCAATTGGACTCTGTTGTTTAGTATAGGGACATTGCGGTCGATTAGTTTAAGGACGTTTCGGTCCGTTGTTAGTTTAAGGACGTTTCGGTCCGTTGTTAGTTTAAGGACGTTTCGGTCTCTTGTTAGTTTAAGGACGTTTCGGTCCGGATTAGGACATCGTAGTCCATGGGTTTAAAAGGGACCCCACAGTCCGAGGTTAGGGACATCGTAATCCATGAGTTTAAGGACCCCACAGTCCGTAGTTTAAAGACATCGTAGTCTATGAAGTTTAAGGACATCGTAGTCTATGAGTCTAAGGACTCCACAGTCCATGAAATGTGTGGTTGTCGGGACCCGTCACCTCTTTGAAGACGTTGAAGGATCACAACGACAGATATCAAAGGAGTAAAGAGATGTACCCTTGAACCGGTGTGAGTTGGTTGAAAGATCTATAGTCCAGTTTGGGATTAAGATCTGTTAAATATTCGTGAGCAGATGGGCTCAGTTCAATATAAGTTGAGGACTTATGGCCAATATTGGGCTAAGTCCAATAAGATTAAAATGTTTAACATTTTATTGTTCTGGGCTGTTGAGCCTTTTATTTGGGCTTGGCCCTTTTAATAATGCTGAGTATTGGATCTTGACATTTTTTGTCTTGTATTGAATGCATAGCATTCATCAGAACAATGTGTGTTCTGATAGCACGCCACGTGGCGCGCCAGGTGCTTTGCGCCAATTAAAGAGCGCATTGCACTTCTGCTAAGTAGCGCACACGAAAAGGACACGTGTCGC
Organism: Agapanthus africanus; assembly: GCA_030015575.1. NCBI lineage: Eukaryota > Viridiplantae > Streptophyta > Magnoliopsida > Asparagales > Amaryllidaceae > Agapanthus > Agapanthus africanus. The sequence continues at coordinate 850,782,344 of CM057338.1, read as the reverse complement.
GCTTGGCGCTAAGCGCCAGATGATAGGCGCATTGCGCCAGTTTATGAGCGCATTGCGCTTTCAATTTATAAGCGCGTTGCGCTAGTTTAGTGGCGCACAAGTGAGTGCCACGTGGCGCGCTTGGCGCTAAACGCCGGCCCATGAGCGCAGTGCGCTGTTTCAGAAGCGTAAAGCGCAAGTTGTATACGTGGTTGACGCGTGGCACGTTTTGGCGATGCGCGCCAGTCCAAGGAGCGCAGAAGCGCAGTTCAAGTGTGCAAGGCACTTTTCAATAGCACAAAGCGCATTTGATCAAATTTATGATCTGTGAACAAATTTATGTTCTTTTTAAAGGGGGCTTTGCCTCAAGATTCAAGAACAACAGTTCTTATTTTTGAAAAGGCTTTGCCTTTGCAGATCAATGATCTGTGAATGAAGTAAATACTTCTATGATGAGACCTTTTGATCTCTTTTTATAAAAGATCTTGGTCTTTTGTAAATCTATGATCTTTTAAGAAGATAATTCTTCTGTTTTAATGAGATGATTTCATCTCTTTATTCAAGAATCATTCTTTTTACCTTGAAGAAATGATCTTCTTTCAAGAGCTTGCTCTCTTTCTTTTGAGTTTTCTCAAAGTTTGTAGGGGGGTTTCTCTATCTCAGACTTGAAGTCTTGGGGCCTTTATATAGGGCAAATTGATTTGTTAAATCAGTTAAAGAGATCTTTCTCTGATTGATTTGGGGATGTTTCCCCACCGTTGGATCTTTGATCCTAGGGTTTCTGTTTTACAGAAGGCAATCTTCTTATTTTTTAACAAGATTGGAAAAATCTTTCCATAACAGAATTTAATTCTGATTAATTAATGATTTATCATTATTAGATCTTTTGATCTAACGGTGGGGAATTTTTAATTCCAGCGCTGGCGCACCCGTGCTTTGCACATGGTATGCTGCTCAGAGCATAGCGCACTTTGCGCTAGCGCACCTATGTTTGACATGTGGCGCGCAGCGCAAAGCGCAGCGCAGCCTGCGCTAGCGCACTCATGTTTGACACGTGGCGCGCAGCGCGCCTAGCGTTAGCGCACTCATGGTGCACTGCCTAGGGCGCAGCACACCTGGCGCTAGCGCATCCGTGTTTGACACGTGGCGCGCAGCACGCCTAGCGCTGAATCTGAAGCATTGCTTCAATTTTTGAATTTTTAATTTTTAAAACAGAGCTTTGCTCTGATTGGGGGTGCGCTGCCTAGGGCGCAGCGCACCTAACGCTAGCGCATCTGTGTTTGACACGTGGCGCGCGGCGCGCCTAGCGTTGAATCTGAAGCGTTGCTTCAATTTTTAAATTTTGAATTTTAAAACAGAGCTTTGCTCTGATTGGGGAAAACACCTAGCTAATAGGGTTCTGGGATACTATAAACTATAGTAGTGTACGTGTAGGATGGTATATCTCTAGTTTTAGTTTTCCTTATTCCATGAATTATATGTATTTACGCTTATATATATGTCTATAAACATGAGGAAATTCAAGATGATATAATGAGATGAGGATATGATCGGATATGATGACACGAGTGGATATGATTTGGTATGAGGATATGAGGCGATATATATATGACGATATGAGATGAGATGATGTACATGACTATAGATCCGTACTATTGATTGATGATATCGTACGATGGATTATACCATACGTGATATGATGATGATGAATCGCCGACACCTATATATCGACTTGGGGAATATTGATTAAGATCACTAAAGTAGATATTAGGATATATTTAGAACCATACCTATTGTCAAAACTAATGAATCGTTATGCACTTTTAAATGACAATCTCAAGGGACGCTATGGATTTTCTAATGGCATCTTTTTCCCAAAAGCACCGTAACCCCCATTTTCAAACAACGATTCATACTATTTTAAGCTATACTGTATGGCTCATATGTAGTCACGTATTTTATACTGTTTGTATTTACGCTTTTCTTATTTTTGTTACGCTCGTATTACTTTTCATTGGCGACATACATACTACGTTTTCTTGTTTTTATTTTTATATGACTTCGTCTGCTAAGATACATGCACCATTACCGATGATGCGCATGTTGCATGTACACATACTCGCCGGCTCACACACTCATCATCGGTAATTGCCATGACACGTACACATTAGAAACTGCTATATCGTTGAATTGTTCCTTAATTTATAGAATTATAGTTATTTGTTTAGTACTCATTACCGCACATACTAGTTTAGATATTGCACTTCCTTACCTAGTTACATGCCATGCTTATATGAAAACACCGGTTATACCTCACAGTACTGTTCTGTGCTTGTATTTATCATTCCATCATGGTTACATGATTATGAGATTCTGTTTTCATAAGATTGTTGGATTTGAGAACCGCAGATATATTTTTAAAGTCTTATGATTGTTTTAAAAAAAACACGGTTTCTCTTGATATGATATTTCGACGTCCATCATGAGATTTCTCGATTCTGAGCTATGATACTACCCGATTCGAGGAGTGAGGAGGCATCGTTTGCAAGTACATGGTGGACCCGGTACGATACCCCGGGGCAAGAAAATCATATAGAGAGACATTGAGCCCGACAGAGGAACACTACTTACCGGTGATAGTGTTGGACTCGGTGGATATCCGGAGGATACCGACCAGAGCGATTGAGACAGATGGATATGAGGGCCGATCCGATGAGACGGCGTCTGAGATATAAGGATTTACGTGTCGATACTGGACACGGGTTTTATGATGTTTTCGAGTGTTGATGCGGGGCATTCAGGTTTTTATGATGATTTGATGTGTCGTTGATGGACACATGTTGGATGATACACATATATACATGTATATGATACAGATGACATGGTACCATATTGTGACACATGCACGATAATTTTATTATTATTATACTTATGTATACACGATTACCCTTCTTACCACCTGATATTATATTATTATATTACTGTATGATCTAAGAGATCGCCATACATTCAATTTCTTCCCGCTGATGTCTTCTACTCACAAGTGAAACTCACCCCCGTTGTCCCACAGTTTTCTTGCAGGATCGACTGCTTGGATTCAGTAGCAGCTTGTTAGCACACTGCTTTTTTCTGGGTGATTGCATTTGGTAGGTGGGTTACAGTTCAGTGCGTAACCACCCTTGTATGCATTTATTATTCATTTGTATCTAGTTAAAAGCTCCAACAACTAGACTATATATATTTGGTAGATTTAGAAAACACAGACTTTTATATTCTTTCAGACTTAGAGCGAGATGTGTGTATTATTCTTTATTCCGGGTTTGATGATGTTTTGGTTTCTTTACTTTCATTTCTGTGTTTGATCTTCGTCTTGGGCGTCGTATATTTGTATTTGTGTAGTTGTTTCCGCCAATTGGCGAAGAGCTAGCTCCCGCTTGGGGATGCCTATATTATTGTTGTTATGTATTGGTTTTGGATCAAATTTACAAAGGAAGTACTACCCAAATTTCAAATAACGAAAATGTTTTCAAAAAAATAGTATACCACTCACCTGTATTTTCATATAACATTACTTATACTTTTCAAGAAAGAATTTGAATCCATTATACTTTTATTCAAAACCGCACCCCCATTATTTTCCTAAAAAGGTTTAGATTTTTGGCCTTTCGGCTTACTTGAATTACGGTGGGGTCCTATAGACTTCACGTGATTTAAGTGTCGGTCATGTGCTAATCACGGGTCATGACAGTGCCATTTTAATTTTAGTCGTTATATGTTTATCGTTGCCATCAACAATTACACATTCATCTTTCAAAAAATTTACTAGATATCCTTTTTGTATTAATTGTCTCACACTTAGCAAATTTGTTTTTAGTTTTGTAACATAAAGAACATCTGAAATAAACTTTGTGTTACCTCTCTTTATTTGCACCACTATCTCTCATTTTCCCTTGGATTTATGCGGATTTCCATTACCGAGCTTTTTCTGAGAATCGACCCTTTCATTTAAGTTGACGAAGATGCATTTATTTTCTGTCATATGATTGCTGAAACCACTATCCGAATATCGGAAAACTTTTGCGTCTGATTGAGCGTTAAAATAGGAGTATAATACATGATTTGCTTATGAAAAATTTGACTCATCATTTTTTTGAAACCAGCAACCTCATTAGGAGTGATTAGGAATTTTACATATTGTACATTTGTATTGGCAATTTTCTAATCTGCGATTGGATTTTCCGCAAACTAAACAATTTGAGGAAAATTCGTTTCAAAGGTTTTGTTTTTTTTTGTCATACCTCCTTCTTTGAAGTTGATCATAACCTTCAAGCTTCTTTTGGTATTGATCTTGATCGGTTTTTCTGAACTGCTGCTTTTGAAAGAATTTCTTTCCATTATTTCTTTTCTGAAATTGTCTTTCTCTTTTTTCTGATATTGCCACCTTACTCTGGAAAGCTTGCTCAATCTCTTTTGTTGCGGACTTGTTCATTCACAACTTGTGTGTCTCCAAAGATACCATTAGTTCATTGAAAATCAAAATTGATAAGTCTTTTGACTCTTCAATGGTAGCAAAAATATGATCCCATTTTTGTGGCAAATTTCTTAATATTTTTTCAACAATATTTTCTTATTAACAGTATCACCATAGGTTCTGATTTGGTTAACTATTACGGTAACTCTATCAAAAAAAATTTCATTGATTCGTTATTTTTCATGGCGAAATTGTTGAAATCTCGCCATAAAGATTGTAGTTTGATAGAGATTACCTTCGCGGAACCTTTGAATTGTTGTATAAGAATTTACAAAGCTTCTTTTGATGTAGCGGCGGTCGTGAATCTAGGGAAGATTGTTCTGCTCACAACTTGCTGAATAAAGAGAAGTGTTTTTTCGTGTTTCTTTCTATTCTCACGGTACACCTTTTGTTTTGTCTGAGTCCATGATGCAAGTGTTTCGAAATTATTGGCTATTTTGAGGCCACTTTCAACAAGCTCCTAAAGTTTTTGAGAGATGAAGAGGGTGTTCATTTAGAGACTCCAAAATTCACAACTCTCGCCGTTAAAATCGGGAAGAAGATTTTGTGAGTAGTTGAATAGCGATGGTGCCGATAGAGAAGATTTTGCCATGTCGATAGAGATAGAAATGAATGGCTCTGATACCAAATTTGTTGAGGGTAGACGAAAGTCTAATGGATTGTGGAATGAATTTTAGGAAAGTAAACTTGATCTGAAGAGTAATTACAACAATTTTGTGTTGTACAATAGAAAGAAGTAGAGAGTCACTTAATAGAAGTTTTCTTTTGATATGTATTATTTGTGTTGCGGGATTGAATTCTTAACAAGGCAACATACAACGAGTATTTAGCACACCTACTTCATCTAATAATTTATTATTACACCAAACACCTACTATTCTATCTACTAAGCATGTTACATATTTTTCACATAAGCTTAAGTTTCATGTGGTCAAAAATGTTGCAAAGTTCAAATTGATTTCCCCCAATAGATGCATTTGTCATATGTTTTTCGAATCGTATAACTTGTGAAAAAATATATTTTTGTGGGTATGTGTCGGCTGATGGTGTGGCAGCTGTTCGAAAAGGATTCAAACATTTCATAATCATGCGAGCTAAAAAACATAAACCAGGTGAGGGTTCTATTCCTATATTGTGAATAAATATTATGGGCAAAATGAACTAACTTGGGGTCTAATGATGTTAAATTTGCATATTTTTCAAGACACCATAGTCTAACCAATGACCTTAAATCTTTTTCAACTTAATTCACTCGACTTGCATCGAGTGTCCTGCAAACTTCTACGGTTGTTTTACCAGCCGTCGAGTTGAGACAAGCCAAGCCGAGAGATGAGAGTGGAAGAAGTGGCATAAAGAAACATTGGGATAAATAGACCACATCCTCTCATGTATTAGTCTTTGGATATATTACGAATGAGTGCAGGGAAAATGTTAGGGCATTTTTAAAGTTGTGAACCTTATGATACATTCTGAATGTCATCATATAAACTGACATGTTTACCTTGGATGATCTATATACACTACTACAAAAGTACTCAAAGGTAACGAGAATTTAGCCACGGTTTAAACCGTGACCGTTTTATAGTCATGGTCGTAAAGAATTGGTCACGCTTTTAACCGTGACCAATTGTAGTAAGTGGCGGGCCCCACTAGCCATTCTTGATTAAAACCCAAATTTCCCCTTTTCCCCCCACCCGAGCTTATCTTTCCCCCCAAATTTTTTTCCTCCTCGTTTTCCCAAATCTCCCGTCCCTCTCAGCCGAGCTCCGCCATGCCGTCTCGCCTCCCTAGGACCTTCGAAGGCCTGGCCCCGTCGAAGCCCTCTCCTCCTTATTCCCATTGAAACCTATGGCCCCATCGATTGAGCCCAAGGTCGTCGTCACCATCGGCAGAATTCTTCTCCGCCCCTAAGTCGTCTTCGAAGGTTGCCGGCGTCATCAATCGGTAAGTATAAACTGTTAATGTTAATTTTTTCTGGTTAAATTTATCTAAATTTTTTTTATACCTTTATTTTTCCCTGGCTCCTATCGCCACCCCTGTTGCTCTCCGCCGGTCGACTCGAGCTCCGTGGACGTCGCTGCTCGTTAGATTGTCAACAGGTTAGTGTTAATTTGGTTAATTTTGATTTTATAAGTTTGTTGATTTTTTGAATTGATGTAGTTAAAATCTATAGATTATTCACTGTTGTTGTTCATGTTATTTATTGTTACTGAATTGGTTAGGGTTAGGGTCAGGTTAGGGCCGCCGGCCGGTTAAGATTAGGGGTTAGCTAGGTGTTAGGGATAGGGTTAGGGATTGAGTTAGGGTTAAGGATTGAGTGAGGGTTTTGGGTTAGGGATTGAGTTAGGGTCAGTGGTTAGGGTAGTTATTTAAGGGGTTAGGGTTAGGGTTAGGGACAGGGTCAGGGTTAGGGATAGGGTTAGAGTTTTGGGTTTGGGTTAGGGTTGTTAATTAAGGGTTAGGGTTGGGGTTAACGTTAGATGTTGGGGTTAGGGTTAGGGTATGGGTTAGGGATAGATAGTTTGGTGAAATGAAAGAATAATTAAGGGTATTTTAATGACATAATTATAAAAATTAAGGGTATTTTAATGTAAAAAAATAAAGTTGAGTGAACTGGTGTTATACTAAAAAACTTAATCATGGTTTAGTGAAAAACAACAATAATTAAGGGTATTTTAGTGAATTTTATATTAACTTAGTTAATTTAAGAATATGAGTTGTTTATTTAAATTTGTTAAAGTAGTTTTGTGGAAACCCCCCATCTGTTAAGGGTATTTTAGTGTAATATACACAAAGACACATACACACACAAGCATACACACACACACACATGCACGCGCACGCGCGCGCGAGCACACACACACATACGTACAAGGCGAAACCATAATTCATCTTCGATTATTATTCTCTATATTGAACTCTTGTCAAATACCATCCTAATCCCAACCCTAAATCTTAAATTTTAAACTCGATTAAGAAAACCCTAAGTTTTAAAATCTTTACCCAAAAATAAAAACTTCAACACATTGAAATCGAAATGTAAATATAAAACTAGTTCAAATTAAATATTAAACTTGCGCGTATGATATTCGATGAAATATGAAATTTTCATATTATCGTCGCTAATCATATATGAAAATCAAAACGTGACTTAGTTCCTGTCTATCGGTTAACATATGTGCGATATTCGTCGTGACATAAAACTACACGAAGGTTGTTAAATATCAGACGGTATCGCTCGGTTTCTAATAACTGTCGCGTGGTCTATGTGACAAGAATTAGTATTCAATCGTATGATAACCGATAGATTTGTTCTGTGTGGACAAATTAGGAATGTATAAAGTAGACATCTGCATTCACTTGTGTTTTTCATTCGTTTCGAGATATTTCGTCGGTACCTTTCCGCTGGTTCTCCATGTATAATGATAGATTAGATGCTTGTTTCAATGTTGTTTGACAGCATTGAAATGAACATCTTTTCTATTACAGTGTACTCGGAGAACAGCGGGGAGGTGCTGCCGAAATTTTCTCGAAACGGATGAAAACACAAGTGAATGGGTGTATTCTTTATACATTCTTAATAGGATAGGTGCCTTACCCACGACAGCCGCTACCCTCGATATCCAATATAGAACATTTAATATGATCATCATCTTTCTTGGAAGAAGAATCCAACTCCCTACCTATGAGTATTTGTTCTCGGTCCTTGATAATCTTTATAGCTAAATCGTCAATTAAAAGTTAAATTAACTAAGTCATCAATTCAACCAAGCACTAACGCTTCTTACTATCACGGCTATCGCGTATCTGTCAAGAAATCTTAATCCAATGCGTATTGTTTATAGGAACCTTGCTTCGTCCGGGATGTTCCAATATGTCATTCCCGTACCTCCATGACAAGAGTTAGATGCATGTCGATGCTCTCTCAAGATTCAACCGCTTTTTCGTTGACGGTGTTATCTTTTTCACCGATTTTGCCTACGCACGTCATGGGTTACCGAAAGAGCAAAAAATCTATTGTCCTTGGTTTAAGTGTATGAATAAGCGATTGCTCAAGAAGTCGGAAGTTGAGTTACACATTGTGAGATACGATTTCATCAGAGATTACACTACGTGGGAACTTCACGGAGAAAATGTCATTGTAACGGGATACAAGGCATGGGTGCAAGAGACGGAAAACGAATTCATCAAAACGGAAACCACAGAGTGGCAAGGAATAGTAGAAGAAGAGGAGAAAGAGGAATGGCAGTTTGAAGAAGACAAAGTCATTGAAAAAGATGATGCTGTATTCGCGCCGATTGATGACATAGATGAGCTTATAAATACTGCTGGACTTCCTTATGATATGAAAAGCACTGGACTCCCTGTTACATGTTGATAAAGCCCTTAGGATGTGTACTCGACTTCCAGGACTATGATGAAGATCATACTAGTAGGGCCTGGGTAGTCCATGAGTACATCCTTCAATGTTCCTAGTCGTGGGAATATCGAGACGGGGCATCGAAATTCCAGAGTAGACTAGCGTATATCTTCTCGACCCATGTGATGGGCGAAGGATGATCCCATATCCATTAGTGTTTGACATCAGAGATGGTATGTGGGTGCTCAGTGGAGACTGGGTACACTGAACGGACTCGCCGAGAACTCCCAGATGGTATTATACCTCACGTCAGATGGCAGTTCTCTGGTGACACTGGTGCAGCTTAGTCTGCTGACCCGAGATCGTCATAGAGTCTTGTGTGTCTCCCATTGTGCTTTGATTTCCACCCTACTACGGCTCTACTGAGTCATGCAAACAGGTGGTTTTTGGGTACAGTCCCGATACACATGGAGGCAATGAGCGATAGGAGGGGATTCGTCTCTCCCGGTATTGAGGGTTGATGTTGCGCTATGCTCGACTAGCCATAACTGGAAATCCCTAGCCAGGGTTGCAGTGATCTACTGGTAAGTGTTATCAGTAGTTTCACACATTGTTATGGACCTCACGTCGGCATGACTTATCGAGCTATTGGGGTCTGATGTTTACCACCCCTAGGCGAGATATGCGACATATCAGACAAACAGACCGGACTGTACAGTAAGTGTTACTGGTTGGATTCACAGGAATGTGAGCGGGCTTGCTCGTCGATCTTCCGATCGCTCAATACCCGGGTGGCCGTTACGTTTAGCAGACCGCTTGCGGCTTGTGGGTGTTTGATATAATCATCACCTACTGTCGGCGTATTGACGAGTCTTTAGAGTCCTACACAGAGGTTTCCTGGCTCAAGCGAAACGAAATAGGAGCGCATATGAGATATGTGCGGGACCGAGAATAATGTGTGTATGTGATACCGTATTTTATTCTCGCGATGAATGTATCGATTGGTTGTATGCGATATAACCTAGTTATCGAATCGAGGATTGATTCGATAAGCCGATACATTGGATATTAGTCGGTCATATGCGATATGACCGGATCGTTAAATCAAGTGTTGATTTAATGATTTAATGTATAATTATATATTTGATATATTACTTTACATTAACTAGTATTTGTTCACTTTAAATGGATTTTCTCACTTGAGGTGCACATTGTATATGTGATATACTTTTGTACACTTGTTTGTATCATGTTTGATGATACATGCAAACTTGGGTGTGTATGATTAAACCATGGTTATGTTAATGGTTAGGGTTTTGATTTACTTATTTATTTATTCTTTTTATTTATTTTTGGGCAAAATAAATCATGGTGGCTTTCTTTGTTTGCTAGTTGAAGCTTCTTGAAGCTTTGAAAAGTCTAGCTAGTTTGTCATTTGCCTTAACCCTAACCATTCAACCTAAGCCTAGTTTAGTCTCTACACTTAACCATGGTTGAAAATATGATAAGTATCGTCTTATTTTCTATTTTCAAATATAACTTATCATATTCTTTCTTCTTCTTCTTCTTCTTCAACAAAGAAGAAATCTTGCCTCCATTAATGGAAAATTGAGAAAAAGAGTGAGAAATCCAATTCTAAAGTGAACCCACTTCCTATTTCTTCATCCTCTACCACTTGCCAAGTAGTATAGGGTGTTTTCTTCACAAGTTTCATGACTTGGTGAAGTTGGAGTTTGATCTTGAGTTGCCTCGACGTAGATCATCTTCGGCATCGAAGTCGACGACCTAGCCCGATCTTTTCTCCGATGAGACCACCGCGAGAGTCTAGGATTCCGATGGGTACAGCGGAGGGACGTCATCACGGAGCTAGAGAGGTGGAGGACCGGATCTACAAAGGTTGTAGCCCCCTTTCCTTTTAGTTAAAGTTGTTTACTTGCATTGCATCACCTATACATCCAGTTAACGATCCGTATTAGGGTTTGTAGGCACATAAAAAAATTTGAATTGGCCAAGTTTGATCACTTGTAGAATCTCATGGGTGTGCCTAGGAACCCTACACCTATGACGCAGATGGTAAACAATTTTTTCAGATATGGTCTGCTTTGTTGTGCACTATTAATGATTTTCCTGCGTACGACATGCTGTCAGGGTGGACAAATCAAGATAAGCTTGCTTGCCCCAGTTGTCATATTCATACGAGTACCGTACACTTGAAGTTTAGCAGGCAAGAGTCATTTATGGGTCAACGACATTTCTTTCCTATATCTCACAGATTCAGAAAGAATAAAGAATTTTTCAACGATAAGACGGAGACCAGTAGGCCTCCTAAACCATTGTCCGGTAATGATATATTGCAACAATGGAGAGGTTATCAGAATATCACATTCCGAAAAAAAACAAAACAAAGATGCAATACCATGCTCAACCGGTTGGAAGAAACTAAGTGGTTTATTTCTATTTCCGTACTGGTCCGATCTACCACTCCGCCATAATATAGATGTTATCCATATCGAGAAGGGTGTCTCTGAACACGTCATCAATCTTATGCTTTGTAAGGATGGAAAAAAGAAGGACAATTTCAATGCTTGCCGTAATTTGACAGATTTGGATGGTTTGTCCATTAAATAAGAATTGCATTCTCGGGACAGGAAAAAGATAATACCCCAAAACTTATCTTTTGCTCGTCCCGAGCAAACCAAAATCGTAGCCTCACTTTCGCAGAGAACGCGATTGCACTGAGCACGTGCAACAAGCCATTAAAACTCTAGGTGTCCCTAGTAGGAGGAGTGTTGTCTCCTGAGGGTTTTCAGCGGATTAACCCACAAAATCCCGTCAAGATGGTTTCACAAGTTAACATTGATTCTACTCCTACAGTTTAGTATCTAAATTATAAATTCTATCATCCAAAGTTATAAATATTCAACCCTTATGTTTCATACCTCAATTTATTCAACCTCAGATCTTATACATTTTACAGTTTAGAAAGATCTCTGTATCTCTTGAGTTTTCCTTCTAAAGTTCGGTCTCCAATCAGGGATTTTTTATCAACTTTACGGAAAACATAAATCTTATTCTTTATTCATATCTTTTCTCCAAACATCGATTGTATACCCCTATGTGTGTGTATAATTTCACCCCTACACATAAGAATTCAATTCAAGCTATAGTATTATTGCCTTAATACCTAATACTACTTCTTTTCGTTTTTAATGATGGAAGGTTTTGCGCACACACCTTTCATGCGACTATTAATGCTTCTTGAGGCACTAACGGGCGATTACTGAATGTGTAAGCTTAAAGCGTAAATAGCACTTTCCAAGTCTTGACTTTATTTATTTATTTATTTTTCTTTATTTTTCTTTTTCAAGACCGGATATATTTTTTTCAATGATGCTCTTTTGGTGTTTAGCTTTAAAAACCGTTTTTTTTCATACTAGGTTTTCAGGTAAGAGTATTTCTAGATATCCTCTACTATCCCAAGTTTCAAGGTGCGTGTCTGTGCAATTATAGGGTATATACTTTCTAAATTTGGACTCAAGAATAGAAACTATTTTTCAGATTTATTTTTCAGTAAAGCTTTCAATACTTTCCCTTCATCTCGACTTAACATAAGAACTGAACTCAAGATTACCTATTTGTATAAAAAAAACTATAAGGACATATAATTACCAAGGTTATTTCTATAAAAAAAACAATAAGGACATATAATTACCAAGGTTAAACAGAAGGAGGGTTATTTTTAGGGTTTTCAATTCCTGAGCCTAGAATTTAGTTATTTCTAACGTATTAACTAAACTTTCGAAAATAAAACTCTAAGTTACCCTATTAGCTAACTTGACGACAAAGTTTTTATATTTTTGTAAAAAATTTCGATTTTTATGGGTTTTAAATAAGCATGCAAATGAAAAATATACATATGAATGCGAAGGTAGAAAACTTACCGAGCATACCCCAAACTTAAACTTGACAGTGCCCTCACTGTCAGGCTACACCTAGAGGGTCAAAATTTTCGGCGCTCCCCTGTTGTTTTTTTTAATTTATTTTTTATAAGAACAGAAAAAGGAAACAAAATATTTACAAAAAGCCCCCCCCAAACTTAAATGAAACAGTGTTTCCACTGTTTAAGCGCTAAGTTTAGAGTTAAGGGGGAGAACAGTATTAATCTATATAAGGTCTTACAAAGGCCAAAAGTTAACACCAACCATTCAAAAAATTTATAGTTATAATGTGCAGGTTGGTGAAAGAATACGGAGAGGAAAGAAATGGAGAATACGCGAGACCGTATGGGGATAGAAGTGGTATACGGTCTCGGTGGGGGAGAAAAATGGTGGAAGGGAGAAAGAAGTCGAATACGAACTTGAGGGTGAAAATGGAGTGAATAAATTAGTACAATTTATGATGACCGATGTGTAACAAGAGATTGTATTAATCTACTAACCCATCGAGAAATGGGGTCAAATCCTTCAAGATTCATGAGAAAACATGGGTACACCGAACTTGGTAAACCAGACATTGGAAATGAAAGTGATACGGTTTCTTGCAAGGTCGGAATGATGAAAAGGATAGAGGGGAGTGAATGAGGAATGGTTAAAGATTCAGGAGGGTGTACACAGTCAATGAAAGGGATAAGATGAATTGGAAAATCCGACTCATTAAGTAAAACTAGTTCATCCTCAAAACTATCCTCAAAAGTCTCCTCAAAATTCAGCTTATCCATGCAATTCTCATCAAAATCAAGACGCATATGAAGTTCGGGAAAAACAGTTAATGACTCGGGATAATGAACTGGAGAGAAAAACCCATCCAAAGCTGTGGGTTCATCATCCAAAATATTCCCAGCGTCAATATCCATGATCAAGTGAAAATCAAATTTCTCAGACACCTCATCAAAAGCATGGATTTCAATCAATTGTGGTTCTAAGATGGAGGAGTAGAGGTCAAAGGAATTTGGTGTGGTTTCACTCGACAGGGTCCCTTCACAATCGGGTAAATCAAACACTACAAAGTCGCACAACTCAACAATCATTCTATCTTCAATTTGTGAATCATTTGGGACACTCGATAGACATTCAAAACCAAAGTTGTGGGATTCAATTTGCAACGGGTAGGTTTGATTTGGAAGGGTGTACCTCTCACTCTCACTACTCAAATTCTCAGCCTTTCCTATCGCCTCTTCATACATTAGAAAATTTGGAACTAGTTGGAAACTAGCTACCAGATCACTAAGTTGTATGAGGGCGGCCATGGACGTATTCAAATCCATCATCTGTTGGTACGATGCTACCCGAAAGTCTTCTAACGACTGTTCCAGACTAGACATAGGTTGTGGAGGGGTTTCAGTAAAAGATTCAACATTGGTTGGATACATGAAACTCCCAAATGACTGTGTAGAAGCAATGTCTAGGGAAGGCGTAAAAGTCGGGTAGGACTGGTAGAAATTGAATGGTTGGACAGGAGTAGGATCAACATTCGGATAAGAAGGTGATTGGAATTGTTGATCAAAAGAAGTTGCAGTGGTGAAAGGATTGAAAGATCGGCTACGAGATTGTAACGTTTTAAAAATAAATAAATAAATAAAATCCTTTAGGTGAATTTTCTGATAATCGGTAAAATAAATCGTATTTTCCATAAAACTTAACTATAATTATTTTTCATCATAGACTTAAATACATCTATTTTAGCTATCTAATTTCTAGTATTTGGTATTTATTTAGTCACTTATAAATTATTAGTTTACTTAAATATTTTTCCTTAATTAATTATTTTAAATAATATTATAAGCTTTCATTTATACATTTAAATTAGCGTAAATTATAAGTTGGAATGGGTTAATCATTCATTAGTGAAACATGACAACTTAGGATCAAGTTTGTAACATGCTCCTTTCTTCTCAAATTGTCTCCAAGTTTCTAGAGATTTCTAGGATTAAGATAATTAGAAAAATTAATTAATTAAGAAATAAATTAATATATGTAATATTGTACTTTGTCTTGACATGGAAAAATTCCACACACACACACACACACACACACACACACACACACACTTGCAGCCGAAATCTGCACAGCCCCCCTCTCATTCAACTTCACTTTATCTCAAAAAAAAGAAAAAAATGTAAAAAGGGAATTAATATGGGTTATAATTGGAGACTTCTATAAAATTCCACACACCTCTCTCTCTCTCTCTCTCTCTCTCTCACTCTCTCACACAAAACCCACTCAATTTCTGGCCGAGCATTCCTATGGTGCTGCCCCCATTTCTCAACCGCTTTTTCACTTCCATAAATCCATAAAAATGCATCAAAAAATTAATACAAACCTCACTAATTACTAATTATACCTTTACCCTATACTCTTTAGCCCAAACTAGCAAGGATCTTGGGGCAAAGGATGCATTTTGGAGGCTAAGTTGCAAGTTGATCTCAAACTTGTTAAGGTACAATCCTAAGCCTAGGTTTTGATTGTCGGTTAATTTCTTTAATTTAGCTAATGAAGTGTTTAAATTTGGTTTTAATCTTAAGAATTAGTTTTAAAGAGAAGGGTTTTGAATTCAAGATAGAGTTTTATCACATCATTAAGATTGCCATGAGTGATTTAACATTATAGAATATGCAAAATCTAGTTTAGTTGTTAATTTGTAAAGTGTTACTTTAAAATTGTTAAAATTAGAAAATTTTGCAAACTAGATTTTTAGGATTTAATTAAATTGGTGATATAAAATTTAAGTAATGGTTTGTGTGACTTAGTTAAGATATTAAGTGAATATTGTGGTCACTAGATTTGTTAAAACATGAAGATTTGCACAAAAACGGTAAATGGGTGCTTACTAGGTTTTCGGAATAAATTGATTTTAAATTAGGTTGAGGTTTTGATGTTATACAACCGATTTCATATAACATTTAGTGTATTGTGATTACGCAATTGGTACGATTAGGTTCTAGGCTCGGTAGTTTTTACGTATAGCGACCCTAGTTGTAGTTTGCGGCATTGTCGTGAGCGCGTTTGTGCACTAAGTATGTGCGTGTCTTGTTGTGCGCATGGATTGATTTGTGTCAATTGTGTCTGCGACTATTCATATATTTATTCTCTTAATTGCTTATGTGTGATTCTAGGATCGGGTGCAGATACGTCGGACACGACACGGAAAGACAGGGCGGAGATCGGATCAGATTAGCCGAGGCGTCCCGGTGAGTAGATGTACACATCTATGGGGGGATCATCTGGATGGCGCGAGGCGTCCGGCAGTAGGACCACTAATAGTACTTGCATTATATGCGTAGTTCCTAATTAGCCATCTCATTGCATCGCATCGTTATATATATACATATTTATATGATATCATCTCATAGGACACTTGCACCATTATCATTGGTTCCTGCCGCACGTACACTATTTATGCGAACATACACGCTATTGGTAATTGCTATACCACGAACACTATAGAACCTACCTAGATCAGTATCGAAAGCATTTTCATCATACATGATACATAAAACTGGTGGTTGTATATTTCATTTCATTAAGATGGATATGTGGGATTGTAGTCATATATATACATACCTCATTGCATCATGATTCATGCATAGTTCTAGCCGTACTTCGCATGATATATACTACTGAATCATAGATTTCCACATCATTGGCATTTTTATATATTGTGATTCTTTTCGAGGATTTCAGTATTTATGAGATTTCTGGATTTTGGAGAAAACCGCAATAATTTTATAAACCTATTATTATTTTTAAAAACAGAAATTTGCGGTTTTCTCGTGATGTGATGTGTGTGGCGTCCACCATGAGTTTTCTCGGTTCTTGAGCAGTATCATATACCTGATTCGAGGAGGGGTGTGCACCGTCTGCGGGTACATGGTGGACCTGGTATGGTACCCTAGGGCGAGAGCGGTTTCGTGGAGATGACGATGAGCCCGACAGGGGAGCACTACCTACCGGTTATTTATGACGGGACGGATATCCGGAGGATACCGACCGTAGTCGTGATATTTGATGATATGGGCCGATCCGGACTGACGGAGCCCGAGATATTGAGATATTTAGATTTGAGATACAGAGATATTGAGATATTGTGACATTGAGATGTCGAGACATTGAGATATTAAGGAATTGAAATATACATATTTAGTGTCGATGCTTGACATGGATTTCAGTTGATTTCATTGATGATACTTCAGTTATTTCACAAAAGTTTTACTAAGATAAGAATACAGATTTTCTCGTACCAAACATATTCAGGTTTCATGTTGATTATGCATTCATGTTGCACACATACTAGTGCATCGCATCATATCAGTATATGTAGGTGGTGACGTATCAGGGTGCATGCTTACGATATCCTTATTAGATGTTGCTTACTACTCATGAGTTGGCAACTCACCCCCGTTGTGCCACAGTATTATGCAGGTCTGACCCGTCAGCACTGTAGCGGCGGGTGTACTTTCGATTCCGCTTCGTTTGCTTCGGCTTGCAGCTTGCTCATAGGTGGGCCTTGGAGGATTTTCTTTTTCTCCAACCGTGTATTTTATTTGTATCTAGTATACTCTATCTACCCTTGTATATTGGACTAGACGGTGAGACTTGAGACTTGTATTTGTGGCTTGGTGTCGATGCTCACTTGAGCCGACGTGATTCTTTTATGCTTTGTTTGTTATTTCACATTATTATGATATATTTATTGCATGTGGTTGTGATTCCTTCTTTGGAGAAGAGCTATCTCCCACTTGGGGATGCCTTTATTCATGATTATATGTATTTTCTTGTGTTGTACCCGTTTGGGGGTCAGTATTTACAAAGGAGACTTTGCCAAAATTTTCGGAAAATATTGATGTTTTTATAATATTTAATACGGCTTATTTGGTTTAAATCACTTTCTTTAAATGAGTTTTCCTTCATTCTATTTCTTAAATGGTTTAGATTTCTGGGCTTTGGCTTACTTAGATTACGTTACGCCTTGAGATGTTTCGTAATTTAAGTACCAGTCACGTTCCGTACTTTCGGGTCGTGACAGAGATTGTTCAATACGTTCAGCAATAGACATAGGTTTCGGAGTTATAACAGGACTCTCAAAAACGGTATCAATGTAAGAAGGTGGGGTAGATTGAAATGGTTGATACAAAGTGGATTGCGGAGTCCAATTGTTTGTCCTAGACGCGTCTATCCGATCTTTCAAAGAAAATTTGGGCATGGAGGGATCGTTCGAAGTTTGACCAAAACAAGAACCGTAAGAAGTAATGTCTGGTTGTGGGTACCAAAGTTCGGCAAGAGTTTTTCTAGGTGGGGTACCCATGATATGAGGAGATGAAGAAGAAGAAGAGAAAAGGAGGGGGAAAAGAATGCGATTTTTTAATATTTTTTTAGTTATTAACAAAAGAATGAAATATACACACAAAAAGAATCTGGACAAAAACAATCACGACATAAAAATAACACGCACCTAATCGGTCTAGGGTTCACTTAGGTCAACTAGACCTGCTCAAAAACTTGATTGTCGAAGTAAAACTGTGTCGAGAAATGGGCTCATGATATACTGATCACGAAGCAAGGTAAGTGCAGAGATAAGGGGAGGTTTTTCAACGCTTTCGAAAAGGTTCTTAATTAGATAACTCTTTCTCTTTTGGCGGTTTCGCCGTGAACACTTTTCTAGACACCCCGGGTACGATATACCGTTAAGCGGTATTCTAAACACAGTTAACTTCTCGTAGTGAGCGCGAAGTCCTTAAGGCTTAACGTCTAGTTTCTTTTAAAATTTGTGCGGGTAAATATTATGCTCAATTTCATGATTTGTGGGCCACGGAAAAGGTGATAAAATCCTTTACCGTATGTTGTGGGGTTCGCTTTCCCTTAAATCGTATTAATGGATGCAATGCGCAATTCAATAAAAAAAATTATTCAAGAATCAAACAATCGTTTTTACGTTTAAGCTCGGCACTGCAACAAATACGGGTTAGTCACTTTATCATTTGCTAGCGAACTTGCAAAGAATCTTGCAAAGATAGAATATTGGATGCGTCGGATTTGAGAAGAAGGTGTTAGGAAAATACATACTGATAAATTTTCGGGTTAAGAAACCCTTGTTGAATTGAATCCGAATAGATTGGAAAGTTCGCTTGCGCGGGTCAAACTATCCGGATCTTTGGCACTGTACTTTGCAATCACCTTAACTTGAATGCACACTTTACTTCCTACGATCGCAATTCGCAAATCCGCAAAAATCTGAAAATGTCGGAAAAAACGGGTTTTAGTGCAAAAAAGCGATATGAATGCCCAAACACCTGCACACTCAAAATTATAAAAAAAACAAGCAATAAAAATGGGACAAAAACAGAACGCTAGAGCACAGAGAAGAAATTGGAGGCAAAATGAGGCTCTTGGGCCGGCGAGCTAGGATTTTTAGGGGAAGTCTCCGGTTTGACTTTGGAGTTTGGGCTCCAAATTTCTTCTGTAATCTATATGCTCAATTATTGTCTCAATGGTATTGCTTATCTTTTCAGTTAAGATCCAGAGTGCTTGCTGGTCAAAAATCTAGAGAACAAAAAAAGTTGGCAATGTTAGTTTTTATTTTGGTTTTGAAATTTTTGATTTTTAGTTTGTTTTTTGTAGAAAAGTGTTAGAGGATATAAACAAGATTAATCCGAAATAACAAAAATAAAAACGTTATCGTCTTTCCGACAACGGCGCCATTTGATTGGCACGCTTTTGGCGTGTCAAGTATTTGAAGTTCTAAAATTAACCGCAATCAGGACGGTGTCGCTTTGCAGCTAGCCACGATGAGTACGGGTCGTCTGCAGGGAGACGGTGCATTTAAGGTTCTTGTTTTGACAAGTTAATGCACGTGGCGGAAATGTTCGTATCTAACCTATGTGTATATATGCAAAGTAAAAGCTTGTTAGGATTAGATAGGATAGTGTAAGTGAAGGAAATTCATACTCAATCCTTTGAGCCGAGCTCGACCACTAAAGCTAGAGCAATCGGCAACAACGTGGATTAGGGTGCTTAAGCACGGTATTTATGAAATCCGGCTTATTGACCCTTGTCTTTCTGTTCTTGTCGCTTGCATTCGCCTCCAGCCAATCCGAACGCAACCAGTCGCGGTTAGGAAACACCGATACCTTGGTAGGGTAGGGTGCCTAACGGAACGCTTGCGTAAGGTTTGGCCGGAGTTTAATGGAAAAAATCAGGAAAAGGAAATGAGAAGAAAAACCTTAACTTACAATATAGTTTTCTTTCCTAACAACATTAATATTCACAACAACAAACAAAAGAGCAAAGAAAAGATAAACAAAGAAAAAAAAGAGCATTGCAAGAAAATAAATGACATGGTAATAAAATGCAAGTAAGTAAAGCATGGAAATAAATTGCAAGAAAGTAAAGCAAGAAATAAAGATACTAGGAACCATAGAACACATTACAAACCATGGGTTCAATAGCCTAAACTTAAACTTGCAAGCTCAATGAAGAGATTGCAAGATCAAGAGAAGGCTAAGAACACAAGGCAAATGAAGGCAAAAACGCTTTATTGATTCCAAATGAAGATACAACCCTTGAGATCAATAACAAAAACTTAAACTTCCAAGCTCAATGAAGAGGTTGCAAGATCAAGAGAAGGCAAAGAACTCAGGGGGGACTAGCGATAAACAAGAACAAAACAAAAAGAGATACAAAGTGTTGAACAAAACTTGGACAATGTATTAACAAAGAATGACCCCCTCTCCCTTGCTCACTGGTCTACTTTTATAGGCATAAAAGCAAATTAAATAAGCAATAAAAATAATATGACGTGGCATCAAGGGAGGGATCACAGGAAACTGGTGCACATTGGGGCAAAGGGGGCCGGCCTGCTCGGCCAAAGTGGTAATGTGGTCGGTCCAAATCCGAGCAAGTTGGCTCGTTTTCGTTGTGTGGTCTTATGTGCTCTCCAATATAACTATGGTGCTGCTAGATTTCTCAATAGAGGCCTGGGATGCACTCAGGGATTTGGAGGGAAACTTGATGCTACACATCACATCATATCTTTTTGCATTAAACACACATCACTTCTCATGCCCGCTTGTGCCTTGCATCATGGCAGCCCCCACTCTAGGTCCATGCATCAAAAGAGCTACTGCACACTTGCTATGTGTTGGACCAAAATGTGTGTGCACTTATTTATTAGCAAAAACTCTTTGAATATCAGTCGGTTTCCAATTCCGGTTGCAGTGTTGGCTCACAAACGATATATCCGTGATTTTAAGTATATTTCCAGTATTTTGTCACGGATACCTATAATCTGTAATTACTGAGCAGACACTGGTTAATAGTACCGATATATAACAAAACAGATAATGAATGAGCGGTATTGAAATGCAGTTTTCAGTGATAAACAGTAGGCCTCCTAAACCATTGTCCGGTAATGACATATTGCAACAATGGAGAGGTTATCAGAATATCACATTCCGAAAAAACAAAACAAAGATGCAATGCCATGCTCAACCGGTTGGAAGAAACTAAGTGGTTTATTTCTATTTCCGTACTGGTCCGATCTACCACTCCTCCATAATTTAGATGTTATGCATATCGAGAAGGGTGTCTCTGAACACGTCATCAATCCTCTGCTTTGTAAGGATGGAAAAATGAAGGACAATTTCAACGCTTGCCGTGATTTGACAGATTTGGATAGTTTGTCCATTAAAGAAGAATTGCATTCTCGGCTTGTGGCTGGTAAACCAGGTTATTACGAGATCCCACCGGCAATCTACAACCTGGACAAAGTGGAGAAGTGGCGGTTACTGCGGGTGTTGAAAGAATTGAAAGTCCCAGATAGTTTCTCATCAAACATTTCCAAACAGGTACAAGTAGAAAGTGGAAAAATCATAGGACTCAAGAGCCACGACTACCACATATTGATGCAACAACTTCTTACTTTATGCCTGAGTGCATCAGTAAAATCCGAAGTCGGTCTTGTTCTTAACGACTTTTGCATGTATTTTCAACAACTGTGTTCTAAAAACGTGGACGCCAATAAGATAACAAAGCTCGAAAAAGATATTCCCATGATCTTCTGCAAGCTCGAAACAATCTTTCCACCTTCCTTTTTCGACATTACTGTTCACCTGTCCGTCTATTTGGTAACCGAGGTCAAGATTTGTCACGACCCGAAAGTAGCACGTGACCGGCACTTAAATCACGTGACATCTAAAGACGTCGACGCGGTCTAAGTAAGCTGAAACCCGGAATCTAAATCCTTTTTTTAAAATATTGGAGTTGAGATTTAAAATAGTCATCAGATGGAATCCATTTAAAATAAACATTTAAGTTTAACTAGGTATGTTTGAAAAAGCATCTATGACGTTTTGAAATTCGACAACACATCCTTTGTAAATTTTGAATAAAACCCGCTACAACATAAAAATATAAATAGCATTCCCAACGGGAGCTAGCTTCCATGCCCAAACGGCGAAGCAACCACGCAAACAATATACGACGCACCATGGCGAAAAAAAGAAAAGCGAAACCAATCAGCAATATAAACAGGTCGACTCCAAAGAGTACGACGCCCACAACACACAATTCTATGTATCGCTTCTAAGTCCATAATATACAAGTTCTAAGTTGATGGAGTTTTACTAGATACAAGAATATATAAATATACAAGTGTGGGTATGAACAATAGTAGCCCACCTGCAAAAGAAATCACCGAGAAGAAGGGTGTGCCGCAATCCGCTGATAATCCGAGTGGTAAAACCTGCAAGAAAATGTGGCACAACGTGGGTGAGTTGCCAACTCAGTGAATAAAAGTACATTACAAGGTAGAAATCGAAATGCACAACGATACCTAGGTCATAACTATAGTACTATCATATCCTGTACTAATATAATATAAGATATGCATAAGTATCATAAATGTAACTCAATCCATCACATGAACCCAAAATAGAATATATCAATGCAAATGACCTGTATCTAGGTATAAGCCCAAAAGTAGCCGAAAATATATATGTAAAACCTCTCCTTTAAATTAGCCGCGGAATACATATATCACGGCATAAAGGCAGACGTTATAGTATGAAATATAATAGGTATTTTAATTAAGATATACGTCTTACTGTTTTAGTAAAGAGTGATAAGAGCTTTACAGTTTAAAAGATCTCAGTGTCATACTAGACATGACAAAATAAATGAGGCTATAGCTTGATTTTTAAATTCCTTTTTAAATGCAATAACCCGTAAAAAGGTATGCAGGTATTATCCCCCTGATTAGTCCTGGTCGGCTACAATAACTCATAACATAATTGTATACCTCATAAGATAGCAACATATCAACATCTGGATGTTCAACATCGACACCCAAAATAAAAAATCTCCCATGTCCATCCCCGACACGCAAGTCCTCAAATCTCTTGTGTCCATCACCGACACGCAAATGCAGATATCGTCGACACCATCTCAACAGATGATCGCCACCCGATATCCCTGGCCCCAGTCGGTATCCCCTGGATATCCGTCGTGCCCAAAATCGAGCCCCGGTCAGTATCCCCTGGATATCTGCCGTGCTCATCTCTATCTCCGGTATCGAGTGTCCTCACTGGGCTCCCCGCCACAAATGCGGCTATCCTGCCCCTCGGTCTTGACCGGATCCACTATGTATCTGACTGTATATCCCCCCCCCCACTAAGTCTGGATAATGTAGTAATCCGTAACCGTATAGCCCCCCCACTCGGTTCGGAATAAAACAAAACATAAAAACGACTCATGGTGGACATCAACTCATCATATCCAAAGATAACAAGTAAAGAATAAGAATAATCTCATATATCCTTCTGATGATATATTATATATATACATATATAACAGCGTCCCATACCACTGATATATATCATCAAAATAAAACATCCTAAAAACTCATAAGAATCAAATATGAATATCCATGTTACTGATGTTCACATAATTCAGCAGGTAATGCTGGTACAGTACATAAATAAAGACATGCAGGCAACAAACGTATCAATTCTACTGTGTCATGGCAATACTAATGATGTGTGGTGTAGCATACGCGTCTGTGCTCATGCAGCATGGCAATCATTAGTATTTGTGCAAATGTTCTAAAAGTGTATATAGCATACTCGTATCGACATCTACATATGTATCACGTAGTATAACAGTCCTACATACCAATGAGGTGCAGTGTAACATATGCGTATGTGCTTGTGCAGCATAATACTCATTGGTAGTTGTGCGGTGTTCTATCATTGTGTTCGTAGCACGGAAACGTGTAAAATCGATAATTATGTCGCGAACATGTAAAGTAAATCTAAGCGTAACTATTAAATATAACTACTTGCTATGAGCTAGACCATTATCTTTGAAATGGAACGAATCGTTGGTTTTGAAATAAGAAAGCTGGCTTAGGTCAAAATAGATATTATTTTTGGAAATTAGCATTACATTCTTGTCATTTATCATTAAAAAGGGAAACGAATTGTTAATTTTTAAAAGAGTATTGCTCACTCAAGTATTACGTTCTAAAACGAAATAAACATGACTCTACAAGTCTAAAGAAAACTTGGCCGTTATTCGGCATGCTAATCTCATCATCATAAGTACTGTATGATTCCTAGTACAATATCCACATTATCACAATATCCAAATTATCTCAAGTACGACATGATCCTTCGTACAATTCCACCAAACCATGAATAAAACTATATGCACATGAACAATATACTAGATGCAACACAACACTAATACCAATAACTTGAATTAATACTAAAAACTAACTAGATAGCATAATTATCCTAGTTATATGGTGCGGGGGTGCTATACGCCATCCACCCGACTTCCCCCGTAGATGTAAATCTACTCACAAACTTGTCGAGCTCGTTGAATCCACGATTGCTATGTCCGTCAACTCAGTCTCAGAAACCTTCACGATCGTACCTATAATCGTAATTAAATTATATCGATATAAATATCATATCAAAAACCAAAGTAACAAGCTAAGCACCCGTAGGTTAGAACCTACAGCTCACTTACCCCAAAACGACGAAATATCCCTGTTGTTAACGTACGAACGTCAACAATCTAGTTATGGCATAAAGATACGAAAACCCGAATCGAAATATCGGAAACTTTAGCAAAACCCATACTAAAATATCCCCAGATTTCTCTGTATGAATATTGGGACAAATCAAACAATATTGTAGATCATAAAATAATCAAATACATCTACAGAACAAAAATCAATACAAAAGCTCCTAAGAAATCCGGCGGCGCCGGTCAAAACACAAATGCCGCTGGGTCAACATGTGATTTTGGTGCTCGGGCTTATAATGTGTCGTTCTAGTGGTCTCATCATACTACAGTATTGTTAGTTTTCCTAGTGATATTACCTAGTGGTTCCAGATTCAAATATACACTCTCAATTATCACACAAAGTTCCAGTTTTAGACACTGCACATAAAAACAGATATTGAACAAGTTTGAATATGCAAAGAAAGAAGGAATTATACCAATGGAGATTGTGTACAAGTGAACACCAGCTCAAGAAGTGTAGGTGGAAGCTCCTAGATGTTGTAGTGAATCAAACATGAGGTTGTGAACAATTTGATGAAGGGACCATGGCCTAACTCTTTTTGAATTGATGAACACTTAGAAATTTTTAGTGTTGGAGCTTGAAGAATTAAGTTTGTTCAGTTGGAAAAGCAAAAGGAATTCCTATGTATTGTGTTGTGTAGAGAGAGCATGAGGTGGAGGGTTGTAAGATGGAGGTGTCAAGTGAGAATGAGGGGGTGGAGGGAGGAGAGTAAGTGTGTGTTGGTGTGAAGGTTAAACCTAGCTAACATAAACCCATCCTCAACTTAAATAAAAAGAAACAAAAGAAAACCCTTTTTCTTTAATTAAAACCCTTCATGTAAAAATCTAAATCCATGTTTTAAAAAAAGAAATGAAATACTTATCATAACACTTAAATATCATTATTTTAATGTAAAATATCATGTCATGTTAAAATATCATTTTTATGATATCACACACTTTTCTTCATATTTACCAAAATAATTACATTTTTACGGATATCATTCCGATACTCAATTTCAAAAGCGATATCATTTTTGTAAACTTATCAAATTCATATTTAAAATTATAAATTAATATTTATAATTTTTCCAAAATGTTACAATATCTCCCACATAAACAAATTCGGTCCCCGAATTTAACTTAAACCCCCATCTTAAAACATTTTTCTCAATCCAATCAACTCAATTCAAAACAATTTGCCGGGGTCCAAAATTTTAAAACATATTGTCCTCTCAATACAACGGAACTCCAAAGTTCCATATGAGCTAAAACGTAACATAACGCAATAGTGTGTGTGAAAATTCAAAAGATATAAATTCACATAACTGTAACTCTAGTGGTTGCTATGAGAATTACTCTAATTATGATGAAAAAATGCCAAATATGAAAACTGTTGTGTATATCAAATACATGATCAATGCCATAGTCGTAGTGCAATATCGGTAGCACACGACCAAGCGAAAATATAGAAATCAAATTTATAACATATCCTATCAAGTGCAAAGCATGAAAACGAAATCAATCCTAACGGTTTTGCACAAAAATCCAAACCACATGCAATGGGGTGTGCATGAAAACAAAAATTGCACCAAGTGCTACAGGTGTGCATGAAACAATATCCACTGCATCAACTGTGCTTGGAGCAAATATCAAGTGCATTTAAAGTGCACAAAATCAATCTCAAGCGCATCGGGGTACACAAAATAAATCTCAAGTGCATCTGGGTGCACAAAATATCAAAACGTGCAACTGGTGTGCACAAAATCATACCGAGTATACCTAAAGTATATATATATAAAATCTCTTAATCATGTGCAACTGATGTGCATGGAAAATATCATTTTAGTGCATCTGGTGTACACAACACTCCAATCGAGTGCAGTCACCTCGCACGAAAATCTCAAACAAGTGCACCTGGTGTGCACAAAACATAAATCAAAGTGCAATCATCGTGCACGGAAATCTCATCAAGTGCATCTGGTGTGCACAAAACATTGTGTGACCCTCAAATCCTAAAAATACATATGTCAAAATAACGGACGTTGAGTTGTCTCCTTTTCAACGTTTGAAAACGAAATATTCGGATCATAAAAACGTAAATCGAAAACAAATGACATCGAAGTATATCTTCTTCAAGATCGAAAGGTGTCTATACACCCGGAACTGGCATAGCAAGAATTACTACTTGCCTTCTACCACGGTCTAGCGTTCTCTATCTTTGAATTCTGGTTCTTCTTATGGATCTCTAACGCCATGGCCTCTTTATACAATCGTCCGGTGAGAAGCAACGACACAATCAGTCCTACTGCTGAAACCTCTCACCACATCTTCTTGACAATTAGTCCAGTCTCTCTCAACGCAACATGTAGACGACGGTGATCTCTAACCTCTGCGTGTGCGCCAAACAACCGATCCTGGGTCTAATCTTACTTATTATAAACTCCTGGAAAGAATCCATCAAGTCTCCTGCTGATAACATTTATCCAGCCTGACCGAAACTAGCACTCACTACTGAATCCATTTTCTCTTTCGTAACAACTGCCATCTCCTCAAGATTTTCCTCTGAAAGTGTAGTCGTGCGCGCCTCTGCATTCGCATTGAATCTTCAATGTCGACGGTGAAGAACAACTGCCCACTGAGACTTCACACCAATCTCTTGTTCCATTACTCTCCCATATCCATCAATTAAGGAGCATACCACAATAGTCACGCGAATTGCAAGTCATACTCGGTTATGACCAAGCTCGAAGTCTTACACGAAAACTCGAAAATACGAATTCGGCATCTCTGCCACTCTGTAGAAGAATCTGGCTAAGCTCAACTACGCGCACTCGTCCCAATTAGTTGGACAATAAGACCTCTCTCAAGCGACTCGTAACAGGTCTGAGCAAGACCCATCAAAAGAAGCTAATCAACTTCACCAATCTCGCATCGGAGCACCACAACGGATTAAAATATCCTAGCCATCACCTATCTAAACGAATACGACCCTCAGTTCCATCTATACTTGTAAATATAGGCAACATTTAACTTCATGAGCTCTGGAAGCAACACCTCATTAACCTCAGCAATGATTGGTACCACTGTCTGAACAGTACGCAACACCACGATCTATGGAAAACATCACGCCTCAAGTCTGGATGATCTCCAGCAATGACCCGACCCTTTGGTGCGGATCCCGAAGAACTCGCTTCAACATTAGAAACCCGATCATATATAGATAAACAACATGTTCCTATGTCACCGGAATATCACCCTGGTCAGTTCTCGTCCCAAACAAGTCTGCCCTGACCTTGTCACTAGTCGCAGCCCTCTCGGCTCGCGTAGACATGGTGACCGGAACAATCAACATGTATCGATGAGGATAGATCAACAGAACGAATAGAAGGAAGTTCTCAAGATATATATCCTAAGGTAATTTAGGCGGAGTATCATATCGTAAATATGTCGCAGAACATATATACGGTACGTCACTCTACTTAGTACCTACTCCATCAATCAAGGTCATCCTATATAACGAAAGTTCGGGTATAAGACCCCCAAAGTCAAGTCTAAGTCCTATAAGGTCAAGCTTAGGTAACGAAAGCGTATGCCTAGACCCCATATAGCCATACCCAGACTCGAACAAAGGTTAAACCAAACACTTTGATACCAACTTTGTCACGACCCGAAAGTGACACGTGACCGGCACTTAAATCACATGATATCTAAAGACGTCGACGCGGTCCAAGTAAGCCGAAACCCGGAATCTAAACCCCTTTTTTTAAAATATTGGAGGCGGGGTTTAAAAATAGTCATAAGATGGAATTAGTTTAAAATAAACATTTAAGTTTAACTACGTATGTTTCAAAAATCTTCTATGATGTTTTGAAATTCAACAGCACTTCCTTTGTAAATTTTGAATAAAACCCGCTACAAAATAAAAATATAAATAGCATTCCCAACGGGAGCTAGCTTCCACGTCCAAACGGCGGAGCAACCACGCAAACAATATACGACGCACCATGGCGAAGAAAAGAAAAGCAAAACCAATCAGCAATATAAACAGGTCGACTTCAAGGAGTACGACGCCCACAACACACAATTCTATGTCTCGCTTCTAAGTCTATAATATACAAGTTCTAAGTCAATGGAGTTTTACTAGATACAAGAATATATAAATATGCAAGTGTGGGTACGAACAACAGTAGCCCACCTACAAAAGCAATCACCGAGAAGAAGAGTGTGCCGCAATCCGTTGATAATCCGAGTGGTAAAACCTACAAGAAACTATGGCACAACGGGGGTGAGTTGCCAACTCAGTGAATAAAAGTACATCACAAGGTAGAAATCGAAATGCACAACGATACCAGGTCAAAAGTATAGTACCACATATTCTGTACTAATATAATATATGATATGCATAAGTATCATAAATGTAACTCTATCCATCACATGAGCCCAAAATAGAATATATCAATGCAAATGACCTGTATCTAGGTATAAGCCCAAAAGTAGCTGAAAATATATATGTAAAACCTCTCCTTTAAATTAGCCGCGGAATACATATGTCACGGCATAAAGGCAGACGTGATAGTATGAAATATAATAAGTATCTTAATTAAGATATACATCTTGTTATTTTAGTAAAGAGTGATAAGAGGTTTATGCTTTAAAAGATCCCAGTGTCATACTAGACATGTCAAAATAAATGAGACTATAGCTCGATTTTTAAATTCCTTTTTAAATGCAATAACCTGTAAAAAGGTATGTAGGTACTGTCCCCCTGATCAGTCCTGGTCGGCTACAATAACTCATAACATAACTGTATACCTCATAAGATAGCAATATATCAACATCTAGATGTCCGGTATCGACACCCGAAATTAGAAATCTCTCGTGTCCATCCCCGACATGCAAATCATCAAATCTCTTATGTCCATCACCGACACGCAAATGCAGATATCGTCGACACCATCTCAACAGATGATTGCCACCCGATATCTCTGGCCCCGGTCAGTATCCCCTGAATATCCGCCGTGCCCAAAATCGAACCCTGGTCAGTATCCCCCGGATATCTGCCGTGCTCATTTCTATCTCCGGTATCAAGTGTCCTCGCTAGGCTCCCCGCCTCAAATGCGGCTATCCTGCCCCTCGGTCTTGACTGGGTCCACCATGTATCTAACTGTATATTCCCCTCACTCAGTCTGGATAACGTAGTAATCCGTAACCGTATAGCACCCCCCCCACTCGGTTCGGAGTAAAATAAAACATAAAAATGACTCATGGTGGACATCAACTCATCATATCCAAAGATAACAAGTAAAGAATAAGAATAATCATAGATCCTTTTGATGATATATTATATATATACATATATAACAGTGTCCCATACCACTGATATATATCATCAAAATAAAACATCCTGAAAACTCATAAGAATCAAATATGAATATCCATGTTACTGATATGCACATAATTCAACAGGTGATGATGGTACTGTATATAAATATAGACATGCAGGCAACAAACGTATCAATTCTACTGTGTCATGGCAATACTAATGATGTGTAGTGTAGCATACGCATCTGTGCTCGTGCAGCATGGCAACCATTAGTATTTGTGCAAATGTTCTAAAAGTTTATATAGCATACTCGTATCGACATCTACATACGCATCACGTAGTATAACAGTCCTACGGTGACATGGCAATACCAATGAGGTGTAGTGTAACATATGCGTATGTGCTTGTGCAACATAATACTTATTGGTAGTTGTGCAGTGTTCTATCATTATGTTCGTAGCACGGAAACGTATAAAATCGATAATTATGTCGCGAACATGTAAAGTAAATTTAAGTGTAACTATTAAATGTAACTACTTGCCATGAGCTATAACACTATCTTTGAAATGGAACGAATCGTTGGTTTTGAAATAAAGAAGCTGCCTTAGGTTAAAATAGATATTCTTTTTGGAAATTGGCACCGCATCCTTATCATTTACCATTAAAAAGGGAAACGAATCGTTAGTTTTTAAAAGAGTAAAGCTCACTCAAGTATTACGTTCTAAAACGTAATAAACATGACTCTACGAGTCTAAAGAAAACTTGGTCGTTATTCTGTATGCTAATCTCGTCATCATAAGTACGGTAGATTCCGCGTACAATATCCACATTATCACAATATCCAAACTATCTCAACTTAAATAAAAAGAAACAAAAGAAAGCCCTTTTTCTTTAATTAAAACCTTTCATGTCAAAATCTGAATCCATGTTTAAAAAAAAAAGAAATGAAATACTTATCATAACACTTAAATATCATTATTTTAATGTAAAATATCAT
This sequence comes from Agapanthus africanus, assembly GCA_030015575.1. NCBI lineage: Eukaryota > Viridiplantae > Streptophyta > Magnoliopsida > Asparagales > Amaryllidaceae > Agapanthus > Agapanthus africanus. The sequence continues at coordinate 850,751,090 of CM057338.1, read as the reverse complement.
GTCATGTTAAAATATCATTTTTATGGTATCACACACTTTTTTCATATTTACCAAAATAATTACATTTTTACGGATATCAATTGGATACCCAATTTCATAAGCGATATCATTTTTGTAAACTAATCAAATTCATATTTAAAATTATAAATTAATATTTATAATTTTTTCAAAATGTTACAAGATTGGCGATCCGGTGCATTATTGTTGGATGTATCCCATTGAGAGGTATGAAAATGTTTATTATTAATCATTTAAATTGCAAAACATTATCGTGGATTATTAATATCTATTATTTTCAACAGATATCTATTAACTTTAAAAAACTATATCCGCAACAAGTATCGTCCTGAAGATTAGATTATGGAAGGTTATCTCTTAGAAGAAGTGGCGTCTTTCTGTGCTCGTTTCCTGAACGACGACGTCAGGACGAAACTGAACAAATCGCCGCGTGTTCCTGACAGTCCAATTGGATCAGGAAGGTTAAAAAACATCTCTTACGATTTCATTGGTGGTTTATATGTGTTCATCTTGCTAAACGGCGAATGTTTTACTAAATATGCAGAGTAAGTTTTTCTAATTTCATCCATTTAAACCATTTAAAATAGAGTATAATCTAAATGATATAACAGTAAATTAACGAACAAAGCGCATAAAACTATACTCAAGAGATCAAATCCTAGGACGTGGACAAAAGACAGAATCGAAGAAGAACAGAGATGCACTTTCGTCGCTTGGTGTAGAGAAGAAGTCGACGGAAAAATGAATCGTGGTGAGCAGATTGATAGAGAGGTCCAGGACATTTTAATAGGACCATTGGTTGCAGCTACATTTTACAACGAGTATGGGGTTTCCGGCTATAAATTTGAGATCGAAAGGACGGAACGTATTAGAGCTACGCAAAATAGCGGCGTCGCAACCTCCAACAACAGAGGAAATCCCTATTACGGTGTTCTTGAGTAGTTTATAGTGGTCTTATACATCATAAGGCCACCCCATTTTTTATATTCCAATGCAGATGGTACAATACCAAGTCTGAACGGGGTATGAGGTTGATGAATACAAACTCACTTTGGTAAACACCAAACGGACAGCCTACGAATACGATAACTTTATCTTTCCATCGATGGCAACAAAAATATATTATTCACGAGACCTGAAGAAGACTGATTGGAGTGTATTTTATCGTTGGAAACCAAGAGATTATTATAATGTGCTGACGTTGAGTGACTCTGAAGATGAGAGTGACGAGGAAGAGGTGATAACACGTCTTAGTACTTCTATTGAACGTACCAACGATTTAAACTATTCTGTGTCGTCCATCAATATGTTAGTGAGATGTGACATCGGCTAAGTGATTGTCACAGATCAAGATTTCGATAATCCACCTAACGAATCTTCAGCCAATGCACCGAACAAACATGCTAAGTGTTAGGAATATGTATGCCCTAGAGGCCATTATTGTTGATATAGTGGATGCTTGGACATATATATATAGGACTTTCTTACCCGACATGATAGTATGCTATCTGGTTACATTTATCTTAACATGTAGACTGGTATCTTTATACTGTCTGTCTCTTGCATGTTGATAAAGCCCTTAGGATATGTACTTGACTACCAGGATTATGATGAGATCATACTAGTGGGGCCAGGGCGGTCTAAAAGTACATCCTTTAACTGTTCCTAGTCGAGGGGATATCGAGACTAGGGCATCAATATTCCAGAGTAGACTAGTGTGTACGTTTCTTGTCCCTTAGAGGGCGATGGCTGATCCCACATCCATTGGTGCGTGACATCAAAGATTGTACACAGATGCTCATTAGAGAATGCGTACACCGAACGGACTCGCCGAGGACTCCTAGTTGGTATTATACATATCGTCAAATAGCAGTACTCTGGTGACACTGGTACAGCTTAGTCTGTAGACCCGAGATCGTCATAAAGTCTTGTGTGGCTCACACTGTGCTTTGATTTCCTCCCTACCATGCTCAAGAGGAGTTGTGCAAACAAGTGGATTTTGGGTACAGTCCTGAATCACATGGAGGCAATGAGCGATAGGAGGGGTTTCGTCTCTCCCGGTATTGGGGGTTGATGTTGCGCTATGCTTGATTGGCTATAACTGGAAGTCCCTGGCTAGGGCTGCTGCTGAGATTTACTGATAAGAGTTATCAGTAGTTTCTCGAACCGTTATAGGCCATACATCGGCATGACTTATCACGTTACTGGGGTCTGACGTTTACCACCCCTAGACATGATATGCGACATATCAGACGAAGAGAGCGGACTGTATGGTAGTGTTACTAATAGGCTTCATGGAGAGTATGGACAAGCTTGCTTGTTGATCTTCATATCACTCAATACCCGGGTAGCCGTTACGTCCAGCTAATACCGCTGACGGCTTGTAGGTGACTGATGTGATCATCACCTACTGCTGGCGTATTGACGAGTCTTCAGAGTCCCACACAGAAGTGCCCTGGTTCAAGTGAAACGAAGTAGGACACATATGTGATATGTGTGTGGGCCTGATTAAATACGTGTATGTGATACCGTATTGTAATCTAGCAGTTATCTGTTATCAAGTTAGGTTATATATGATATAACCAGATTATCGAATCAATTGTTGATTTGATAATGTGATACACAGATAAATGATATTAGTCGGTCATATGTAATATAACCGGATTATTAAATCAAGTGTTGATTTAATAATATGATATATATTATATTTGATATAATTATATCTTAACTAATATCATTAGCTCACTAGTTATTCTTTATAATATACATATATTAATACACACACACACACACACACTTTATGAAGCATGGCATGATTTTTATTTTTGTGAAAAATGAAAATAAGAGGTGGAAAATGAAGAGCATGGGTGAGGCATGGCTTGATATTATTTTATATTGGTCTCACTTCACTATTGAAGTATGATTCCATTTGTTTATTTGAAACAAATGGATGCTTTAATAAGTGAAGGGGTCAAGCCATTCGTCACTAAGTTTTTGCTCATTTTTCTTGGCTTGAGCTCACACTCTCCTATTCATCTTCTTCTTCCTCCTCTACATGCATCAAAGTTCTAACCCCTCACATGAGATGTGAACCATGGAACTTTGAACAAACTAGTGAGCAAACCAAATCCCCTACTTCACCATACTACACTTGACTAGCGATCAAGTGTAGCGTGTTTCCAACACTAAAAGAGTTTAGTGTAGAGGTAGCTTCAGTTGGAGGGAATTCGCGTGGATCATCTTCGGCATGAAGGTCTTCGGAAGAAGCTCGTCCAAACCCTCAAGTGGAGCCTAGAGGAGTCGCGGAACTACTACACGGAGCATGTGAAGTGTAGGACTCGATCTACGAGGGTATAGCCATCTTCACTTCTTATAGTTTAATATAGTTATCAAACTAAAACCCTAATAGTCTAATTAAAGATCTTGTTTAGTCTAGATTAGCACCTATAAAAATTATAATTTGGTATGCTTGATGTCATTAGAATCTCATGTTGGTGCTAGGGTAGACTTTCATGGTATCATAGCCAAAACTAGAAGATTAGATGATATAATTAGAATCACGAAACCGAAAAACTCCGAAACAACCGAACCCAAAATCAAGTTTCTGTCGATTTTCAAATGATCTGTAAAAATTATTTAAGCAACTGCAAAATGTTGTATATGATGCAACTTGAACACTGGAGAAATTCGAGGCCAAAATTCCATAGTTGACCCGGCGAGATCCCCATATTTCTCGGCTTCACCGGTCCCCTATGCAAATTTTTGGCTCGAAATTTTTTGGTGTTCCGGTAGTTTGATTTTTGGGTTTATGGTATTATTTGATTAACCCAGTTTGCATGTGATGTTAACAGTTCAATTGGGGCTAATACGGAGTGTTTCGTATTCGTAATTTAACATCGTTTCGGGTTTAAGTTTGATATGGATGCAGTAGCTAGGATCCATATTAAATTAGTTTTGTGAAAACTAGTTTGTTTGTAAATCTAGTATTTTAGTCTCGGATAATCGGTTGCCACGGAGTCTTGATTCGGATTAAAATACCGTCGCAGTCGCGTATTGTATGCGAATACTCGCCAAATTACTTTGCTGGGTAGCCACGCCCCATAGCCCCGACCAAGTGACTGTAGGAGAACCCCGCTGCCAAAAGCATCCATTCGGGTGCTTGCGGCCACGGTGTTCCGCCTTAGTGCACTTCGTCGACGGCATCCGGGATGCGGCCATCTGCTAAAGTTTCCGAAAAGTATTCGATAATGTAGTCGGGAATCTTGCTGAATCCCCGACTAAGTAATTGAAAAGTGTTTTCAATTTGAGACTAAAATACAAGATTTATGTGGTTAGGCATGAAATCCGGAGTATGAGATATTCCGGGTTTATGATGTCTAAGGATTTGCGGATTCTAATTATTGCAGTTTTACATTTCTTTTCTGCGACCGTAAGTGTAATACGTGGGATATCCTATATCTCGTTGCTATATGTTAACGGAATTTAGGATACGCGTATTTACTTACATTGATGATATGTGATATTATGTGTCGCTGATATGTTTTATTGGATTGTCGTGATTGAATAACCGGGGGGGTTTATGTGGGATGAGAGTTTTTCAATTTTCATTCATGTAAAATCTGTATATAATATTCTTTATTGGGGCACTTCCGGGTTGAGGATGATGTCACCACTGTTGTATATTATTTACTTTTCCATATTAGGATAGACCCAATGTGGGGAGCACAAGTAACCGGGTTCTAGAGTCCAGTGGGAGACCATCTCAAGGAGTTGAGACCGGGTCTTCTAACTCTAAAATTGGTAGGGTTACTTACTGCTCTCGTAGGGGTCTAGGAATGTGGGTTTGGCTATTCTTCACGACTGTGGAATCCGTGTTTTACATTACTGGCTAAATTTAAAACACGGAAATCCTAGTATATCCAATAGTTCATATGTTGCTTCTGTTGCTTGGTTCTGTGATGTGATCATATAACTGCGTGAGATGAATGCTATATTATATATATGATATATAATAAATATTGCTTATGTTTTGTACCCACGCTAGTCCAGCCCCCGCTCTGCCGGTAGTTAAGTAACCTAACGGTGCATGACGGGGCCCAGTGGCGAATGCGGATGGCATAAGCGTACATTCTATTTTCGTTTCATTTTTCAGTAATGTTTAGGAAACATTAAATGATGGGACTTCATTAATGAGATTAATGAAAAGAAAGAAACTTAAAGATGTTGTAGAATCAAATTTTCAAAAAGGGTAGCTCTAGTTTTTGCTTTGCATAGTGGTATTCCTTGATGAATATCCAGCACCTCATTCAATGAGGAAAGAGCCAAGATCCCTTCACTGGGAGTGCCCTCTTTAGCGAAACTAGCAAATGCTACAACCCACTCAATTTTGTTTTTGATAGCTTCTCTAGTTCTTGCTTTGCATAGTGGTATTCCTGAATATCCCGCACCTCATTCGATGAGGAAAGAGCCGAGATCCCTTCACCGGGAGTGACCTCTTTAGCGAAACTAGCAAAAGCCTAAAAAACACTCCTTTTCAAAATCATTAGATTCTACAACGATTTCAAGTTCATTACGCTCATGATTTTCTTAAAAACCTGCGTAGCCTTCCGTCATTTCAGATAAGTACTATTTTAGTATTCGTGCTACATTTGTTGGCCTGCATTAAGGCATAGTGTGCGGTAGCTGATTAGTGCTTATCTTCTAGCATATGATGCGATTAGATTAGGGTAGTCATACGGCATTGTTTGTCCTGTGTTAAGATTCGTACGTGTGGGTTTAATTCAATCAAGAAATGAACGGGTTGAACTTGACTAGCGCCCTATGGGTTGTTTGGCCTGCGTCAAGGTCATAAGACGCTAGGGGTAAAAACCATTATCGGGAATTTCAAGTGTTGAAATTTGCAATGAGATTGTATACCATCTATATGATAGTTGGATCCTGATACCCGCATCTATCGGGAGTTACATATCGGGAGTTACTCCTGGGAGAGTTTTGCACTTTACAATTAGCTAATCAAGTAGGTGTCTAGAAAGATGTCAACGGGGTTATACCTGTAGGGAAACGAAGTTTATTTTAATTAGGTCCGTGCGAAAGCACGGAGAACCTCCCTAGGAGTACCGATACCTGCTTGGCCGAACGATTGACGAATCTGTAGGGTGTAATTAATCCCGGCTAATCTTACCTTTTAGGGTTTGAAGGAAGATTTGATAAAATAGTGGGAGCCATTCTTATTAGATAAAAACCAATCTAATCTTGCAAAGAGCGCACGCAAAGTGATTATCCTTCTCTCTCTCTCCTGGTAGCGACCAATGAAATGCCTTCATCAAGATAATAATATGGATGTTTTGACCGAACCTACTTATTATATTGTGCTTGGTTCCGCTCTACCTTATGATTGTCATAAGTCTGAGCAAGGAATAGGGGAATATCTAGATTCCCACGCCACCCAAACAAAAAATAAAGTATGTTGATTCATCTTCTTCGGGTGTGATCGTTATCAAGAACTGTTTCTCAGTTAACTCTACGTCCTGGGTATTGGATACCGGATCGGGATCCCATATATGTAATTTTTTACATGGGCTACAGATAGGTAGAGAATCGAGAAAGGGTGATATGTCTCTATTAGTAGGGAATGGTATAATTGTTGCAGCCAAGGCAGTTGGCAATTATCACCTAGTGTTACCAAAAGGTAATACATTGATTCTGAGCGACTGTTATTCCGTACTAAAAATATTGTGAATACTTTCCTAAATCAAGTGTTGATTGGGTATAGTATGTTGTATAACAGTATACACGTTCTGAATCAAACCACAGTTCCAAACGTACAGAACGCACACAAGAGGAACAGTTCAGAAATGAACGAAGTCTTCTTATGGCATTGTAGACTGGGTCATATCGATGAAACAAGACTATCTAAAGTTCCATAAGGATGCATATTTGAATCCATTCGAATTTACATCTTATGAAACTTGCCAGTCATGTCTCAAAGACCAGTGACCAAATCTCCGTTTACTGGAAACGGAGAATGAGCTACTGAATTCTTGGACAGATACATGGTGATATATGCGGTCCTGTATTTACACATGCCAGGGATGGTTCCGCGTACTCTATTACATTCACCGATGTTCTCTCAAGATACAGACATGTGTTCTTGTTGAAACACAAATCTGAATCTTTTGAGAATTTTAAGGAATATAAGTACGAAGTTGAGAACCAGATGGGTAAAAGTATTCATATCCTTCGATATGATCGGGAAGGAGAATACTTGAGCACGGAATTCCGGAATTATTTAAAAGAGAATGAGATTATCTCCCAGCTTACTCCTCCGTATACACCACAGCACAATGGTATATCGGGGTGGAGGAATCGCACCCTATTAGATATGGTGCGCTCTATGATGAGTACTGCTGAGTTACCTATTTCCTTTTGGGGATATGCACTTAAGATAGTTGCATGCCTATTGAATAGAGTTCCGACCAAATCCACCACTCCATATGAGATATGGAATGGGAAGAGACCATCTCTTAAACGAGTTAAGATATGGGGTTGTCCGGCCTATGTTGAAAAGCAAAATCCGGACAAGCTTGAGACAAGGTCAGTTCTGTGCAAGTTTGTAGGATATCCCAAACATTTGTGAGGGTATATCTTCTACCACCGAGGAACAAAAGGTGTTTTGTTTCTCGAAATGCCACCTTTTTGAAAAAGGAATTTCTTATGGAAGAAATTAGTGGCAATGAGGTAGAACTGGAAGAAGTTCTATCAACGCAAACTATAACTGACGATTTGGTGGAACCGGAGGATTCAATAGTTTCCAACGAACCGCAGCCACTCCACAGATCTAGTAGAGCTCCTCATCCACCAGAGAGATACTATGGTTTTCTCATAGACGGTTGGAGCGAGAATTGCATCATGGAGATGATGACCCAACTAGTTTCGAGCGGGCCATCATGAGTGGAGATTCTCTGAAGTGGTTGGATGCTATGCGATCTGAGATGGAATCCATGTATACCAACAAAGTGTTGACTTTGGAAGTTGCTCCTGAAGGGGACCCATCGGGAGCAAGAGAATCTTTAAGAAAGATAATTTGGTGTAGATGGAGAAGTTGAGACTTTCAAAGCTAGACTTGTAGCAAAAGGTTTTCGTCTACAACCTGGTGTCGACTATGATGAAACCTTTTCTCCTGTCGCTATGCTTAAGTCCATAAAGATCCTACTTGCCATTACTGCATACCGTAACTACGAAATATGGCAGACTGCATGTCAAAACCGCTTTTCTAAATGTTGATTTAGAAGAGAGCGTGTATATGACACTGCTAGAGAGCTTCGTAGACAGTGGGAGCAGCGGAAGTGTGTGCAAGATGCTTGAATCCATCTACGGATTAAAGAAGGCATCGTGGAGATGGAACATCTGTTTTGATGATGCTGTCAAAGAGTTTGACTTCATCAAAAAGGTAGATGGACCATGTATATATAAGAAGGTTGTAGAGAGTATAGTTGTCTTCTTCGTATTGTATGCAGATGACATACTCTTGATAGGAAACGATGTTCCTATGCTACACTAGGTCAAGCTCCTCTTATCACATAAGTTCTCCATGAAAGATCTAACTGATGCCTCCTACATCCTGGGGATATAGATCTATAAAGATAGATCTAAATGGATTTGGGATTGTCCCAATCCAGATACATAGACACCATACTAAAGGGGTTTAGTATGGAAGATTCTACGCATGATAATGTATCCGCCTGTTCAGGAATAACTCTCTCCAAAGAGATGTCTCCCAAGACTGATTTGGAGAGGGCTCGCATACATGGGATACCCTATGCTTCGGCAGTCGGGTCAATCATGTATGCGATGTTGTGTACCAGACCGAATGCAGCTTACTCGCTAAGTGTAGTGAGTAAGTATCGAAAAGATCTTGGGGAAAACCACTGGAAAGCTGTGAAGAACATTCTTAAGTACTTGAAAAGCACTAAAGAGATGTTCTTGGTGTATGGTAACGGTGAACTCCAGGTGGAGCCCTTTACCGATTCGAGCTTCCAGAGTGATAAGGACGACTGAAAGTCAGTCTCAGGTTTTGTCTTCACCCTCAGTGGAGGGACGGTATGTTGGAAGGGTTCCAAGCTATATCCCGTAGCAGACTCGTTGATAGAGGCTGATTACATCGCTACCAACGATGCTGCCAAAGAGGCTATCTGGATGAATAAAGTTCATAAGATGAACTTGGTTCCTACCATTAGGCATCCAGTACCTGTGTATTGCGATGACAATGGAGTTATGGTTTTGGCCTAGGAACCCCGGTCCTGTCAGCGATCCAGACATATTCTTAGACAGTATCACCTGATCAGGGAGATGATTGATCTCCGGGAGATCGAGGTCAGGAGAGTTGACACAGAGGATAACACAGCAGATCCACTCACCAAGGCCCTCCCCCTGATGCTATTCGAGAGACGTTGGGTATGAGATACTAAAATAATTGGCCTTGGTGCAAGTGGGAGATTGTTAGGAATATGTATGCCCTGGAGTCCATTATTGTTGATATAGTGGATGCTTGGACATATATATAGAGGACTTTCTTGCTCGACATGATAGTATGATATCTGGTTACATTTATCTTAACATGTAGACTGGTATCTTTATACTATCTGTCTCTTACATGTTGATAAAGCCCTTAGGATATGTACTTGACTACCAGGATTATGATGAGATCATACTAGTGGGGCCAGAGTGGTCCAAAAGTACATCCTTTAACTGTTCCTATTCGAGGGGATATCGAGACTAGGGCATCGATATTCCAGAGTAGACTAGTGTGTACGTTTCTTGTCCCTTAGAGGGCGATTCCTGATCCCACAGCCATTGGTGTGTGACATCAAAGATTGTACAGAGGTGCTCATTATAGAATGGGTACACCGAACGGACTCGCCGAGGACTCCTAGTTGGTATTATACCTATCGTCAGATAGCAGTCTTCTGGTGACACTGGTACAGCTTAGTCTGTAGACCCGAGATCATCATAGAGTCTTGTATGGCTCCCACTGTGCTTTGATTTCCTCCCTACCAGGCTCAAGAAGAGTTGTGCAAATAGGTGGATTTTGGGTACATTCCTGAATTACATGGAGGCAATGAGCGATAGGAGGGGTTTCATATCTCCCGGTATTAGGGGTTGATGTTGCGCTATGCTCAATTGGCTATAACTGAAAGTCCCTGACCAGGGCTGCTGCTGAGATTTACTAATAAGAGTTATCAGTAGTTTCTCGAACCGTTATAGGCCAGACATCGGCATGACGTATCACGTTACTGGGGTCTAACGTTTACCACCCCTAGATATAATATGCGACATATCAGACGAAGAGACCGGACTGTACGGTAGTGTTAGGCTTCATGAAGAGTATGGACAATCTTTCTTGTTAATCTTCATATCTCTCAATACCCGGGTAGCCGTTACGTCCAGCTAGTACCGCTAACGGCTTGTAGGTGACTGATGTGATCAGCACCTACTGCTGGCGTATTGACGAGTCTTTAGAGTCCCATACAAAAGTTCCCTGGTTCAAGCGAAACGAAGTAAGACACTTATGTGATATGTGTGTGGGCCTGATTAAATACGTGTATGTGATACCGTATTGTAATTTGGAAGTTATCTGTTATCAAGTTAGGTTATATGTGATATAACCAGATTATCAAATCAAGTGTTGATTTGATAATGTGATACACAGATAAATGATATTAGTCTGTCATATGTGATATAACCAGATTATTAAATCAAGTGTTGATTTAATAATGTGATATATATTATATTTGATATAATTATATCTTAACTAATATCATTATCTCACTAATTATTCTTCATAATATACATATATTAATATATTATATATATACACACACACACACACTTTATGAAGCATGGCATGATTTTTATTTTTGTGAAAAATGAAAATAAGAGGTGGAAAATGAAGAGCATGGGTGAGGCATGGCTTGATATTATTTTATATCGGTCTCACTTCACTATTGAAGTATGGTTCCATTTGTTTATTTGAAATAAATGGATGCTTCAATAAGTGAAGGGGTCAAGCCATTCTTCACTAAGTTTTTGCTCATTTTTCTTGGCTTGAGCTCACACTCTCCTCTTCATCTTCTTCTTCCTCCTCTGCATGCATCAAAGTTCCAACCCCTCACATGAGATGTGAACCATGGAACTTTGAACAAACTAGTGAGCAAACCAAATCCCTTAATTCACTATTCTACACTTGACTAGCGATCAAGTTTAGCGTGTTTTCTACACTAAAAGAGTTTAGTGTAGAGCTTGCTTGAGTTGGAGGGACTTCGCGTGGATCATCTTCGGCATGAAGGTCTTCGGAGGAAGCTCGTCCAAACCCTCAAGTGGAGCCTAGTGGAGTCGCGGGACTACTACACGGAGCATGTGAAGTGAAGGACTTGATCTACGAGGGTATAGCCATCTTCACTTCTTATAGTTTAATATAGTTATCAAACTAAAACCCTAATAGTCTAGTTAAAGATCTTGTTTAGTTTAGCATAGCGCCTAAAAAAATTAGAATTTAGCATGCTTGATGTCATTAGAACCTCATGGTGGTGCTAAGGTAGACTTTCACTAAATAATGAAATTGAACTAAATGTTTTAAATTGTATTGTTGGGTTACACTAATGCCCTGGCCATCATCCGTGGCCGTTTGCGGAACAATTTTTTTTCTACGATTGTAAAACTGGCGCTAGAATAACCCGTTAGCGGATCTACTATAAACCTAACAAGCTAACTAAGAGGAGCAATCTATTATGTTGAAGAGTCTCACCAAGAGATCCGTGTCCTACGGTCTTTGTTCCTCTTCATAAGCTCCTAGTGGTCTCCATGATTGAGCTTGATCGTCCGTCTCCCTCCGTCGAAGATGATCCACCCAGGGTTTGTGGTCCATGGCTCGAGCTCTACACTAAGTGTCAAGTGGAGAAACTAGAGGACTTGGATTGCTAATCTAAGAACTCTAGGATATATTGTGAGGTTCTAAGTGTGCTTCTATCTCACCTCCTCTCTTGATTCTCAACTCATGAGAAAGTAGAGAGGAGGATGAAGATGAAGGTGGATGAGCACAAGAGTAAAGGAGAGGAGTGAAGCAAATGGTGAGTTTAAGAATAATGAGGCTAGCATGAGAGAGAAAATAACTCATAATGGTTTTGTATATCAATATCCACAAATTAAAAAAAGTATCAACCATGCTTCAATAGTTGCTACAAATGAATTAAGAATTCATTTGTTAACTATTGAGGCATAGTTCTCACCATACTCCCATCACTTTAATTTTCACCTCATTTCCATTTAAAGATAAATGGAAAAATACACAATGAGGTGTCCACCTTCTAGAATGTTATCCGTAATAAAACACGGATTACAGTCTACTGAATATACATACCTGCATTCGCATAAAAACATGAATGCCCAAAGAGATAGAATAACACAAATAACATAATACTAGAATATACATATCGATATACATATATGTAAATTATTAAATCAATACCTGATTTAATAATCCGGCTTAAAACCCTAGCCGGCTAGTATTATCAACTGTCCGATCGAAAGTCCGGGTACACAGTACCATCAATCAATCGGAACCTTCACGTATCCAATACGGCTACTATATCATTTCGCCTGAACCAGGGAAACCCTCTGTATGGGACTCTAAAGACTCGACAGTACACCGGCAGTGAGTTACTGGATAAATCCATAACCACAAGCACGTCAGTGGCACTAACTGTACGTAACGGCTACCCGGGTACCTGTCGAAACGGAAGGCCGACGAGCAAACTCATCTGGATCCCTACTGAGCCTATCCGTGACAATCTCCATACAGTCCAGTCTCTTCGTCTGAGAGTATCGCATACCGGGTCTAGGGGTGGTAAACGTCAGACCCTAATAACCTGATAATTCGTGCTGATGTGACTCATGACCAATCCGGTAAACTACTGATCAACCTATCGGTAAATCCCAACTGCCTTGGCCAAGGTCTTATGGTCCTGACCAATCGAACACAGTGCAATATCGACTCCCTATACCGGGAGAGACGAATCCCTAACAATCACTCACTACCTCCATGTGGCTCGGGACTGTACACAACCAAAACCTGTCTACACGACTCAGTAGAGCCGTGGTAGGGTAGTGATCAAAGTACAGCGGGAACTCATATGAGACAAATGACGATCTCAGGTCCAAAGACTAACCTGTACTCATGTCACCTGAGAACTTCCATCTGACAATAGGTATAGTACCATCTAGAAGTTCTCGGTAAGTTCGTCCAATGTACTCACCCCAGTGAGCACCTGTATACAATATTAGGTGATCAAACCAACGATTGTGGGACCAACCATCGCCCCTCGTCGGGATCTAGAAATGTATACACAAGTCTACTCTGGAGTATCAATGCCCGATCTCGATACTCCTACGACGTGGGACCTTTAAAGGATGTGCTTATGGACTACCCAGCTCCCATAAGTATGATCGCCATCAAAACGCTGGTAGTCAAGCAAGATCCTATGGAATTTATCAACATGTAAAAATGATACGTAAATAAAACATATGCACATGTTAAGATAAAGACAAACCAGATAGTATACTATCATATCGAGTAAAATTGTCATGTATATATATATATATATATATATATATATATATATATATATATATATATATATGTCCAAGCATCCACATGTATACATATACAATAATGGCCTTTAGGGCATACATATCAAACATGTATAATGATTATAAGTAAAATTTTAATATTTGAATAAATATGTAGGGTGTGATGGGAGGCTGTGGATCCAGCTCTAGACGTCATAAGAAACGACGTCTAGACAAGATTGACAGGATGTCAGTAGCTGCAGCAGTGGCGGCAGCAGTGCCTACCCTTACCCGTACCCCACGCACTGGTGCCCCTCCTACCTGCGACCCTCTTACTGTCCCTCCTACCATGGCCCCTCCTACCGCCCTCCTACCATGGACCTCCTACCGGCGCCCCTACTACAGGACCCCCACTATCTCCAGCAGCAGCATCACCACAATACCCGCTGTCTACCCCTATTAGTGGGGTAGCAGATCCTCCTACCCCAGTCACTTCTCCTGCACATGGTATATAGTTAACTATTCATTTTTTAGTTTTCTATTAAAATAATTCTATTAAATCATCTAACAGTTTATTTTTTGCATTCACGCATGGTACTGACAGGACGGGGTCTGGTGTCGGTTCTAGCGCCATGCCGGGGACGTCAGGTATAATCATTATTGCTTAAATCTTTTAAATAACGATCGTAATTTAATTTTGTAAAATTCTATATATATACTCTGAATATTATAATATTGTTTCCGTATATCTATCTTTTTTCAGGCTCCACCAGTGTTAGAACGAGGGGTCCTACTAGGCTTTCCTCCTCTAAGCTAGCCCCAAGTGTTGTTTCATGGACGCTGGAGTGGACCGCGTCAGGTGTGTCCGTTGGTGAGTACTCGACCAAGTGGGGGGATTATATAGAAGCGGAGATCTATACCTACTATAGGTTCCCGCTCTATATTAGGTAGAGCCCACACCAGACCGATTATGTTCGGCAGTTTTTTTGCAGCGGCCATGGTATCACATACCCTTTTATACATTTAAATTTAATCGTTGTTATATATATATATATATATATATATATATATATATATATATAGATAGATAGATAGATAGATAGATAGATAGATGATAGATAGATATACTTATTTATTTAAATTTTTGTAATTTCAGACCCATGGACATTATAAATTCATTGGCGTCATCGGCGAGGATGGCGTTCCTACACCGTTCGATGCACATTGGGCTATAGAATGGGTCATATCAGAGTGCTAAGTTATCAAGAGGAGACACCGATATGAAGTAAGAAAGAATCATTACATTCCGTGGGCTGTAGCGACTGAGGAGTGGGAGGCGACGATGGAGGCTATTTTTCGGGATGTCCTGAAAGAGGATTGGCCGGTCTTGGTCGCGTATTACGAGCGCGATGATGTTCAGGTATAAATTTAACTTTTAAGATTATAATAATATAACATGAAATCATATTTTGTGATATATAATATTATCTTCTTTATATTTGCAAGGCGGCATCGGTTCGCAACAGAAAGAACCGGAATAACGGCATCAGAGAATGCGCTATCCCGATCCAAGGGAAGCGGTCGCAGGCTAGCGCTTAGCACTAGCTCATGAGTATCTCAACGTTTAAGAATATATGTTTTCTTTGTTGCAAATTACTTATTGAAATAAATCTTAATTTTATCGTAGAAAAAGAAAAACCTCGCTAACTACACTGCTACCAGGGGATGGTTCGCATTACACAGGGGCACGTCCGAGTACATGGTAAGTTTCATATAATCAAGTCGATAATGTATTTAAGTTAACACACATACACAAACATCTTCTTTATAGACCCAGTTCCAGGAGAGGACGGATGCCTTAGAACTTGGTCCCGACGACTCGATTACTGCCATTGTCCCTGTTCTGGATTTGATATTCGGCAGATATCACGATGGCTATAAGTGCGGGCTTGGTCCCGGGGACCACTGACACTTTGCCAGGCGTTCGTCCATCCACGAGTACACTATGGCCCAGACGCGGACAGATATGGTCGCTGTGTCGCAGGAGGAGATTCGTCAGCTCCAAGATCAGGTGGAGCAGCAGAATGTACGGGTGGATACGCTTGAGGCGCAGATCAAGGAGCTGAGGCGATCGAATACTGAGGCCATCAGGCAGGCTATACGAGACAAGTTTGGGAGTATGTTCAGGTCACGGGACGATGGAGCAGGATCGTCCCAACGACCATAGATTATTGATTTTTTGATACAAACATTTGTTTTATTGGTTTATTAATTATACTGTTTGGTGTATATATTTTGTTTATAATTGCGTTTAATTCTAATCATATTACTTCTTCATTGTTATAATTGCGTGAGATTTGATCATTTTATTATTATTATTGCTGGTTGTAATTGAAAGTAGCACGCGTGGGTCGCGTAGATTTCTGTTTTAAAAAATTGATAATATATTTGGTCACGGTTTTACAGTGGCTAAATAATATATGGTTAAGGTTTTAACCATGACCATAGGATATAGTAATGGTTACCTGCTAGTAGCAGGTAAGCTTCACTATGGTTTCCCCTTATGGTCCTCACGGTTTAAACAGTGAGCATAGGGATTCTATAGTCATGGTTACCTGCTATAGAAAATATCCTACATTACGGTTTAACTTTTTGGTTACGGTTTAAACCATGACCATATATATAGACCCCACACAGATTTCATTTAATTATTTGGACCATTTTTTGTAACGCCACGTATATGTTCATGGTTTTAACCGTGACTAAAAAAACATATGGTCACTGTTAAGGGAATGAATAGGTTTCTCGTGGCGGGGTTTTAGACGACAGGTGTGTGCTGGATTTAACCGTGACTAGACGTATTTTTAGTCATGGTTAAAACTGTGACCAAATCCATACTCTGTAGTAGTGATATGATTAGTTGAATTTAATTTTTTGCTGTTGTATTTATTGTTCATATTATATATTTGTTGTGGTAACAGGTTTATAAAATGACAATACAGTCTTTTAATACTTTGTTTAAATTAAATCTTTCTTTAACACTTCTAGGCGAATGTATGAACACTATAAACTTATTGTAAGCCCCATGGGTGGACACTATAAACTTATTGTAAGCCCTATAGGCCAATGTATGAACATAAGCAGGATTCTATTATCGAGCTACGACAAACCTATAAATGCATAAATCTACTTAGGATCCATGTACGCGATCAATTGAATCATGACTATATCGGCTATTCTGATATGTAAATTCAACATATATTAAATTGTAGAAAGGAGGTCCTTATATTTCCTTAGACCGCTAAATGCAAGAATTTCTCAATATTTCTGATTTTATCTTCTTGTTGATAGATGCTCTATAAGAGAAGATCGATATTCTTTATCAATACATAGAAAAACGTCGATGATATTTCAAAAATCAAGAGTGGGACACCAAATCCATGTATCTTTACCAATTAACTAATTTCTCGACGCAAGAGTTGATCCTAAAGAGGTCCCATGCTTAATCATGAATTCATATTGAATCAGGATCTTTTGGCATAACTTTATTCAAATTTTGCTTTGAGGGAGCAACCCTTTGTTTACCATAAATTGGTCAAAATACGCATGTTTTATGTGTTTTCGTAGAGGATTAGACATACTACCAGGATGTCTGTAATTGAGATATTGCCAGTTGAGTGATATTTCTCATCATCATATAACTTTTGTCGGTAATATGTATAGGTGTCACGACCCGGAAATGTCACGTGACCGGTACTTGGATCACGTAAAGTCTGTAAGACCACAACGTAACCCAAGTAAACCGAAAAACCCAGAAATCTAAACCTTTTTAGTAAAATAGCAGAGGTGGAGTTTTGAAAAGGGAGTATAAATGAAATCAAGTTCTTTTTTTTAAGTATATATAAAGTTCGTTTGAAATGCAAGTGAATTATATATTATAATTTGAAAACGTTTTCGTCATTTGAAATTTGGGCAGCACCTCCTATGTAAATTTTAATCCAAAACCAGTATATAACAAGATAATATAGGCATTCCCAAGCGGGAGCTAGTTTTTCGCCAATTGGCGGAATCACAACCATGCAAGTAAAATATACGACGCCCAAGACAAAAATCAAACACATAAAGAAAATAAAGAAAGCCAAAACATTATCAAACTCAATATAAAAAATAATACAAGTCTCGACTCTAAAACCAAAGAATACACAAACTGGTCTCTAGGTCGACCAAATATATATAGTCTCATTGATAGAGCTTTTAACTAGATACAATGAATATAAAAGTAAACAATGGTGGTTACGCTCTGAACTGTAACCTACCTACCTACCAATGCAAGTCACTCAAAAAAGAGCAAAGTGCCAGCAAGCTGCTCCTGAATCCGAGCGGTCGATCTTGCAAGAAAACTATGGCACAACGGGAATGAATTACCAACTCGTGAGTAGAAGATATCAGCAGGTAGAAATCGAATGTATAATGATCTCCTAGGTCATACAGTAATATAAAAATATCATGTCATGTGTGTTAGGGTCAAAAGTCATACCCCGATCGACCAAGTAAAATTCAATCAACCCCCAAGCCAAGTGGGTCCAAGCCTGAGTCAGGACCAAGCATGGAAGGGGCCGGCTCCATACAAAGAATGAAGCAATAAATTAGTTTAATGCAATTTTTTAGAAAAAAAATGTATGAAAAATGGGTAGAAAACCAAAATTTTGTAAATCCCATGGCTTATGTGCAAAATGAAATAAGCACATAAGACATGGGGTAGCACAAGTGCCATTTGGTAAAGCCCAAGGGGCTATATGTAAAGTGTGTAGCCTATAAAGGCAAACATGATGAAAAAATCAAGAACAACTTTTCATTCTCTCAAAAATTAGGATTCTGTGCCTCCTTCTCCTTCCTCAAGGTTCTAAACCCTCTTTCTTTTTTTTTGAATTAAATTAAGAGTTTAACTCTTCTTTTTCCAAAAAGAAACAGTTTTTAACCATAAAACCCTTGAAGGAGAGCTCGGATCTTCCATCAAATCCCCAAAAGAGAAGATTTTTAAGTCTCGCCCCTTTTTCTCTAAGATCCAGCCAACAGAGAGGAGGAGGAAGGAGACCTATCTCCCAAAAACCCAAATTTGGGAAGAACCAAGGCTCAAAAGAAGATCCAGGGATAAAGGGGAGAAGAAAGGGGTCCCCTTTGATCATCTCCAAAGATTTCTATGAATTCAACTCCATTTGTCAAAAATCTTTTGGAGTTTAACTCCATAAATAAAATCCTTTTGGGAGTTTAACTCCACTCAAAATCTTTTTGGGAATATAACTCCATAAAGATAAAAATCCTTCCCTTTTCTGGGAGTCTCCAAAGCCCCTCTGGAGTTTAACTCCCAACCCAGGGGCTAAGCCCCTTTCTCTGCTGGCGCTTCCAGTGGTCGCGTGCCGTGCACGTGACCAGTTGGCACCCGGCGCCCACGCACAGGGCACGTGACCCACGGGCGCTCGGTGCCCATGCGCCACTCACGTGATCCGCTGGTGCCCGGCTCCCACACGCAGGGCGCATGACCCGCGGGCGCCCGGCGCCGGCGCCACTCACGTAACCTGCAGGAGTCCGTGCCACTCACATGACCCGCGGATGCCCAGCGTCCACGCGCCACTCACACGTCCTTAGGACGCTCCTCACCCCTCTTTTTTTCATACACTCCACACTTAAAACACGTCCCCCATTGAAAAAAAATTCTAACGGGGCGCTGTCCTGCACTCCGCAAAGGGGCTGCTAGCCCTCTTGACCCCCAGCCCACTATCCGGGTAGCGGGACCCTCATAAACTCTGTGAGTCCCCCAATATACCCAAAACCCCTCAAGACACACATACGCACACTGCACATTGAGTTCGCATGACTAGTTGACCCATTAATCAGAGGTTCTTTCGCTTCAAAGGTGAGGAGTAATTAACGACAGCTTAATCCATGGATGCCGGAGATTCGGATCCCCACAATCAATAAACCCTGTCCTACCCTAGGAAGGGGGAATCTGTATACGCCTGACAAGCGACGTGTATTTATATCTCAATGGGGTGACGAAAAACACCATACAGATTCTAGCACGCCCAGTAGGACCCTTCTCTCCTCCCATGTCTCGGGTCAAGCGTTCATGCGAACTCATTTAACATATACACCGATGTTTGTACTGAATAACGTTTTTCCGTGCAGCAATCAACTTTTAACGACGATGTCTTCTAAGATGAATTCAGCTTCCGACGCGATCCCGATCCAGTACGTGGTCAAGATCAATTCCCGCATGGTTCTCCCTGCAAGTCTCAGCCGGCAATGGGAGGAGACACCCCATCAATTTGGTTCCGTCATCATCTACCCTGCCAGAAGCGCTCATCTGGCGGAGGTCACAGCAAACCAAGCGGCCAAAACAACCTCAAAGGGCACGAGGCTGAACTTTATGGTCGCCAAAGCATCCCACCCAAATGCAAATCTGTATTCGGAACGCTCTCCGCTATTCCGACTGGGGGTAAGGCCGTCAACACTAATGGAACCACAAAGCATCTCCAGCAAGCTCAAAAGGTGCCCTTGACAATCGCACGATCAGGAATCTTCTCTGAGCTCTCCATTGATTGGTCTATGGCGGCTTCCCGAAGAGTCGATGCTTGCCAAGTGCTCAAAACAGAAAGGTTGAGACAGAAGCGGCTCAGGTATCGAGCCAACAAGAGGGCCAGGACTCCAGCCAAGTGGAATCTTGTGAGGTTCTAAAAGCAGGGTTATCCCATGATGACGGCTAAGTCGGCCGTAAAAATCAGCAATTCCTTCGAACCTCTGAAGTGGGTTCAGAAAAATGTCATGACCGCCAGAATCAAGAAGACGAAAGTCCAAATGATGCTACAAAGAGACGTGTCCCAGCCCCAACAGAGAAAGCATGACATCGTCTCTTCAAGAGTCTATCAGGTGCTCTGTGCCACGCGAAAACAGCTGGGCAAAACCAAAAAGGAAGTGTCAGCACCATTCAAGAACCCGGTCAGGCCAGCCGTCTTAAGTCGATTTCCCGTTACCGAAAAAGAAGGGCCACGACATCATTCCGCAAAATCAGATGCCAATAATGAAAAAACGGCTGGATATGTTATCCATACGGTCTATATGGCGAGCGCGCGTCCCAGCGATAACTTGCGCGGTAAAAGCAAGGATGGGGCCACCACATCTCAAGCCCTATCTGACTTGAATATGGTTGCCGTTTTCCAAGATTAGCCGCCTCCGCTGGACGATGAAAACCCTCTTGATGAGGCTGATAGGCAGAAGGATCTCTCAGTCCATGTGGAGTCAAGCTCGGACAGTGAGGAAGAGCCGATTTTCCGCCCCAAGACCGCAGAGCAAGAGCTGCTTCAAGAGCTTCGAAAACAGCTCAGAAGCAAAGATAAAGAGATGGCCAAGCTCTACTCAAAAATTGATGACCTAACGAATGTTGCGATGCAGCTCATGGCTTAAATTGCTCGGGCGCCTTCCAATCTAGCACATGTTTCTACTCATGAGCCGGGTGATGACAACCCGAAGCAACCGATGCTTGTCCCATTGGGTCCAAGATTGGGTGAGCCGCACAAAAGCCGGCCACATTCCGCTTCTGAGGACGCCTTGGCTCCAGATAGCACTATCCCGCTAACACAAGATCGAATAATGGATTTGGTCACCAGCAAGGCTAAACATTGGTTGCCGAAGCCGAAGCTCAGAAAGAAATTGGCGGTAATGGGCGGCTATATCCCGCACGGTACGCTCTGATCGAGTTCCCGAGCGGCTACGTCATTCCTAAGTTCAGAAGATTTGACGGGATGGGAAACGCAAATTAGCACGTCGCCCACATTAAAGCGTCATGCGGAAATATAGGGGGCAATGATGCGCTCATTCTTCATCAGTTTGTCAACAGCCTGACTGCTATCGCTTTCGACTGGTATGCAAGTATACCAGAAGGGTCCGTCACTACTTTTGCCTAAATGGAGTCTCTGTTTTGGCAAAGATTCATGAGTGTTAGTGATAAAATATCCATTACTGACCTTGTGAGAACCAAGCTGGGGAAAAACGAAAGCAACACGGAATTTATTGCCCGATGGCGCAACCTCACTGTCAAGAGTGAACTGCCGCTAGAGCAGGACCAGTCCGTCAGCCTCCTTATTGGGAACCTCAGCAATTGGATGGTCTCATTCTTATGTACAGCGGGCCTCAAGACGTTTCAAGAGCTGACCAAGAGAGTACAAATGTTGGAACGCTCGAAGCAAGAGTATACCCCAGACTCTCAGGGTGACAAGTCTTGGAAGAGTAGAAAAAACGACAACCGTAAAAATGGGAGCTCCAATAAAACCAACACCTTTAATGCGTATAACAGTGAAGATAAGAAAAAGGCGAGCGGGTCAAAAATATACCGGGCCCGAAATCCAGTGCTAGGAGGAGAAGGGCCTTCCCTAGAGGAGAAAAAGAACAAAGTCTACTCTTTCAGGAGGGATAAGGTTTGCAAGATATTCAAGGATGCCCTGAACAACGGTCTACGATTGCCGGAGTCCAAGAGACCTCACGAAGCGAAAATGACTGACAATCCCCTGTATTGCCCGTACCTCAGAGTAGTAAGCCATGTGATCGAGGATTGCTACATTTTCAAAGACTGGGTCAAAAAGCAATACAAGACCGGAGAGATCGAACTATCCAAGAGTGTGTTAGTGAACAACCAAGCTGCAACCACCAACTTTATACAGACAGAAGCTGAAGCCTTTTGGGAGAAGACAGCTGAATCCGCTGCCTCGAGAAATGAATCCGACTCGCCGCAACCTCCTTGGAGCATGCACATGTCCAAAAAGATGAAGAAGATGCTAAAACTACTTCAGAAAAAGCCCAGAACAGAATGAGAGGGGCAGAAGGAGCCCACCGTTCCAGCTACCACTTTGGCTCAATCAGGCTCAAAATCTAAAAAGCTCAAGAAGAAGAAAAGTTCAGCTCGACATGAAAAAGATTCTGCAGGAAGATCGACCATTCAAAAATATATCGATTCCTTTGAAGACTATGAACAAAAGGAAAGAACTCTAATTCAATTGAAGGAGTTCTTCCCCGTAGAAGCGGCTGAGATTCTGAAGGAGCTAGAAGAAGATTCCGATGATGAGATCTCTATAGTTGCCTGCTATGTCGTCCACCTTGGTAGCGATTATGAGGAAGAACTTTGTTTTCCTGAAGAAGACGAGGAGCTCTCCACGAAGTCCAACCAAATCCAGCTCAGAAGCAGCAAAGCTCTACCGCCAAATCAAGGCAACGCCCCAAAAGGGAAGGAAAAACAAGTCGCTAATGAAGAAGATGGCAGAGTGCTTTCTCATGAAGACTCGAGTCCTTCCCCAGTGGACTATACTGTCTTGGCTTATCTCCAAAAGCTTCCGTCTCCCTTAAGCATCTATGATGCTCTAGTCCTTTCCAAGGATCTCAGAGATATTCTCATGCATGCTCTACAAAACCCCGAGTGGTACCAGGCTCGCTTTGCAGAAATTAATATGAAAGAGGCCCAGTACACTCTGCATACAGTCACGGTCATATTTAAGGATGAAGACCTGTTACTGGGAACAGCTGAGCACAACCGACCGCTTTACGTGACAGGGTACAGCGATGGAGATCGGATTAATCGCATATTGATTGATCTAAGGTCCTCAGTGAAAATAATGAACTTGCATACTCTAAAGAGTTCATCAATGGATGTCCGACACCTGTCAAGGGAGAGGATTGTCATCCAGGGTTCAATAAAAACTTCCAGCAAGTTCTGGGATCCATAATTTTGCCGATCAGGTTTGGGGACCTGCAAACCGAAGCTAAGATATACGTGTTCGACGCTGACACATCCTATAGGGTCCTCCTGGGATGACCAAGGTTTCACGATTATGGCATCGTTCCGTCAACTCTCTATCAGTGCATGAAGTATACCAAAAATGGTGAAGAAAGACGCATTGACGGGGATATCCAGCCATTCAGTGTGTATGAAGTCCGATACGAAGATTCTCGGTACTTTGTGAACCTCCAAAGTGCTGAGCCACAGCTGACCAAAAACATAACGGCCCCGAAATTTAAAAGCAAATCTGAGCTGGCAGTCACTTTCAAAAGCAAAAACCGCCAGGTGCGTCCGTGTTTCGGCAGTGACACTGATAAGTCTGATGCTGGAAGTCCGTCCTTCTGTAAAACTCGCCCTCATTTCGGTAGCGATACGGATGAGTCTGATATTGAAGGCTCATCCGGCAGAAAAATTTTCCCTCGTTTAGACAGTGACACTGAAGAATCAGAAGAAGAGGATCCGTCTTGCAACAGCTGTGCAAATCGGGCTCTCGTGCAAAAAGCGAAGCTAAGAGAGACCTTCAAAGTTACGGAAGGGTCCCTAGCTGTTAAAAGGGTGCCGGAACAAATGTGCAAAGAGCTCAATGCATTGTCAGTCTCCACCGTGGACCAGCTGAAGACCTTCTACGTTTTCGGAAGAAAGAGTGGACAGAAGGGCATCCTGTTTTATGGGTCAAATCCTATCGTGCATCCGGACGATTTGTCTATCATGTGTCTTCCCTATGAAAGAGGCATAAGAGCTGTCCTAAACCCCAGATATTATGCGCCCGAGATGCGGGAATATTTTAAAAAGTGCGAATGTCGGTTATATCAAACGGACTCCGAAGCGAAGTTTTATGAGAGGTTGTGGCACATGCCTCAGTTCTGAGCACTCATCGATGGAAGATTCCCAGATAGACGGGGTATATGTTTCATTCAACCTGACATCAAGGCATGCTAAATGATCCATATTACTGAAGCCAGCAAAGAATCAAATGATGAAGACGAGCTAGCCGAGCCAGAAGAAGCCCCTCAAGAGTTCGAAGATGGCGAACAAGCAATCTTCGACGAGCTAACTGAGGTTGATTTGGAAACGCCCGATAATCCAAGGCCGACCTACATCATCTCACTCTCGTCAGAGGAAATAAAAGAGCAGATAATCACTATGCTGCATGAGTTTGCCGACTGCTTCACGTGGACATACAAAGAAATGCCTGGCCTCTCCACTGAAGTGGTCGTGCATAAGCTGGCTATATCTTCTAATGCCAAGCCAGTCAAACAAATTCCTCGAAGAATGAGAAGAGAACTGGAAGAAAAAGTCATCGAGGAAACCAAGAAACTCATTGTTGACGGTTTCGTCAGAGAAGAGAAATATACGGACTGGATCGCATACATCGTCCTAGTGAAAAAGAAGAACGGGCAGATCCGAGTCTGCGTCGATTTCAGAGGCCTTAACAAGGTATGCCCTAAAGATGATTTTCTGCTACCGGTCATGAAAATGATGGTCAACGATATCTCAAATTACGAGCTGTTCACCTTCATGGATGGTTCGTCTGGATATAATCAGATCAAGATATTGCCCGAGGATGAGAAACACACAACGTTTCGAACCCCGATCGGGATAAACTGGTACAAGGTGATACCGTTCGGACTGAAGAATGCGGGCGCCACATATCAAAGGGTAATGACCAAAATCTTTGATGACTTAATCCATAAGGTCATCGAATGTTATGTTGATGATTTAGTCTTCAAGACAAAAGCGAAGGCCGGTCACATCTGAGATCTCAGGACTGTTTTCACCCGATTGAGGAAACACGATCTGAAGATGAATCCTCTAAAGTTCACTTTTGGCGTGTCTTCAGGAAAATTCTTGGGCTTCATAGTCCGACATCGGGGGATCGAAGTTGACCCATCAAAGATAAAGGCCATCATGGAGATGCCTCCTTCGAAGAATCTGACGCAGCTAAGATCCTTTCAAGGAAAACTAGCTTACATATGAAAGTTCATCTCGAACCTATTGGGAAGATGTCGGCCTTTCTCAAAGCTCATGAAGAAAGGAGCTCCCTTTGTATGGGATGTCGAATGTTAAGAAGTGTTCGAAAGTATCAAACAGTACCTGTTACGCCCTCCAGTGCTTGCTGCTCCTATTCCAAATAAACCGTTGATTCTCTATACTGCCGCGTTAGATGAGTCACTCGGTGTGTTCCTTACTTAGAACAACGAGGAGGGAAAAGAAAATACGCTCTACTACCTCAGTCGATCTTTAGTCGGGGCAGAACACAACTATTCCCCGATCGAAAAGCAATGCTGACTCTGATATTCGCTGTGAAGAAGCTGAAGCACTATCTGCTCGCTCATCGGGTTAGGCTAATCTCCAAGGTCGACCAGCTTAAACACTTAATGACCAAGGCAAGCCTAGCCGGCAGAATGGAAAGATAGGCTGTCATGTTGGTTGAGTTTGACATAGTTTATATTCCTCAGAAAGCGGTAAAAGGGCAAGCCCTCGCCGACTTTCTCGCTGCTCATCTCATACTAGAAGGGTCGCCGCTAAACTGTGAATTACCCAATGAACAAGTGCTGCACCTCGAGGATAGCAAGCCATGTTAGAAGTTCTACTTCGATGGAGCCTCTTTAATAAGGATCTCTAGCAAATCAAGCATCCCGGAGATAAAAGCAGGGATAGGATTAGTGTTCGTCACGCCATCAGGAGGAACCCTACGACATTCTTTTGCTCTTACAGAGCCTCGCACAAACAACGAGGATGAGTACGAAGCTCTGATAGTTGGTCTGGAGCTCTCCATAGAAATTAAAATCTTTCGGCTACGGGTTTACTGTGACTCCCAGCTTGTCGTCAACCAGGTGAGCGGCGATTACAAGATATATAAGCTCGAGTTAGCTTGATACAGAAGCCGAATGGTGGAACTCATGAAACAGTTCACTCACATTGAACTAATGAGAGTCCCTAGGGCGTTGAACGGAAAAGCCGACGTACTCGCTCGCCTAACCAAAGAGCTGGCTGATCCTAATATAGACGAAATTCTGATCACAGTCAGAAGCTGGCAAATTCTACTCCCAGTCTCTTTACGAGAAGAGGAAAGTGCAGAACAAAAGAGTAATCCTGCCGAAAGAGTTCTGATCATTCAAGATGAGCCAGATTGGAGAGAACCCTTCATAGAGTACCTCCGATACGACAAGCTGCCCGAAGAAAAATCTGCGAGGGTTCAGTTGAAGAAGAGAGCTTTCTGATACGTGTTTATAAATAATACGCTATACCGCAGATCATATGACCAACTATAGCTCAGGTGTCTGTCATCGGCTGAAACCCAAAAGGTCATGAAAGAAGTTCACTCAGGCGTCTGCGGAGCTCACCAATTTGGCCCCAAAATGCGGCTTCAAATTAAACAGCTTGGGTATTGCTGGCCAACCATGATAAGGGATTGCGAAGAGCATGCGAAGAGGTGTCATCTCTGCCAAATTCACCGGGACTTCATTCATAAGCATCCCAATCCAGTGCATCCTAAGGTGGTGTCATAGCCCTTTGAAGTTTGGGGCACTAACATAGTTGGTCCAAATAATCATCCATCATCCAAAGGCCACCGGTTCATATTGGCTACAACTGACTATTTCTCCAGATGGGCTGAAGCTGTCCCGCTAAAAGAAGTCAAGACAGAAGATATTCTGATGTTCTTCCGGAATAATATTTTATACCGCTTCAGTATACCTAGAAGAATCATTTCTGACAACGGGCCTTCTTTCAATAGCTTCAAAGTCTTAAGATTTGCTACTCAGTATAAGATAGACTGGAGATATTTCTCCATCTATAATCCAAGAACTAATGGGCTATCCAAAGCCTTCAATAAGACTCTATGCAAGCGACTGAGGAAAAATGCTTCAGCCAACAAGAGAGACTGGAATCTCAAGCTCCATGAGGCATTGTGGGCATATCGTACCACGCATCGCACTCCAACTCAGTCTACTCCATACTCACTACTCTTCGGAGTGGAAGAAATCCTCCCGCTTGAAGTCGAAGTTCCATGCCTCAGAATGGCTGTCCAGCATGGTTTGACAGAGGAGGAAAATTTCTTCTTTCGCCTCGAAAAGCTCGATGCACTCGAGAAAAAGAGGCTCGCAGTACAGCAAAATCTGGAGTTGTACTGAGCCCAAATGTCATGGGCCTATAATAAGATGACTCGTCTCCGTGGTTTTAAGAAAGGCGAATTGATGGTCCTCAAAAGACCGATCATCCCCAATCGACATGTCAAGGGAAAATTCGAGCCAAACTGGGAAGGACCATACGTCATCGAGAAATTGTTTGATGGAGGATCCTACCAGCTGATAAATGCCGAGGGAGAAAGGCTCATGCCACTCATCAATGGCCGATATCTGAAGAAATACTATGCATGAATGCTCCAAGTCGCAGGAGAATTGAACACACCGGCCGTACGGTTTGGATCATACATCCTGTAAAACCGTATACAATCCACGGGAGCAAATGAGCTTTATCTCTCCCAAGTCCAACTGGCAAGACTACATCTGAAATCCTACCAGCGATGAAGCTAAAAAATGGTATGTCCACAAGCAAAACGGGCACGGATGAAAACCCGAAAGGGCTCCGTGAGTAAAAAAAAAAAGCAGGACTGCCAGCGAGTTTGTGAAAACCCGAAAGGGCGCAAACTCATGAAAAGAGATAAAATACACTCGCAAAGTCCTCTCGACCTTGTGAGGAGAAAATTCCCACATGAGATCCTTACGACTTACAAAGGAGCAACACACTTAGGAATCCCCATGATTGCTAGGGAGAAAATACACCTACGAAATCCTTTCGACTCGTAGGGAGAAAATGTTTTTATGAGACCCTCACGGCTCATATAATTGAAAAGCCTTAGATGATAGGGATCTAAACGTGTCTCCTGAGCCATCGCTCCCAAATGGGCAACAGCAAATGATGAGTCACTCCTGGCACCATGCTTCAGTATTAGCGGTGCTGATGCCGACCCAAAACCCAAATTTCAAGTCTTCCTAAAGGCAAATGATGAGTCGCTCTTGGTACTACGCTTCAGTGTTAGCGGTGCTAATGCCGACGCAAAAACCAAATCCAAAGTCCACCCGAGGCAAATGATGAGTTGCTCCTGGCATTATTCCAGTGCAGCAATACTGATGCTAAACAAAATCCAAATTCCATGTTCCTCTCAGATTCAAAAATCCTGCCAAATAAGGCAGAAATCAAACAGATCAAATCAAAGTCCTACCCGGCAGCACTTCTAAGCTCGAAAGTCCCGCTGGACAGGTAGAGAACTTTTAAAACAAATCAACCCAACACCGCAGAAAATGGAGCAAGTCAACCTATACCCCGACACCACAGAAAGCGGAGCAAGTCAAATCAAATCCCGACACTGCAAGAAGCGGAGCAAGTCAACTTCAACCCCGACACCGCAGAAAGCGGAGCAGGTCAACTTCAACCTCGACACCGCAGAAAGCGGAGCAGGTCAACTTCAACCCCGATACCGCAGAAAGCGGAGCAAGTCAAATCAAATCCCGACACCGCAGAAAGCGGAGCAAGTCAAATCAAATCCCGACACTGTAAAAAGCGGAGCAAGTCATCGACCGTCCAAGTCTCAAAATGGCAGCACCGACCGTCTAAGTCGCAAAAATGGGAGCACCGACCGTCTAAGTCGCAAAAATGGCAGCACCGACGTCCAAGTCGCAAAAATGGCAGCATCGGCCATCCAAGTCGCTAAAAGGGCAGCACCGACCGTCCAAGTCGCAAAAAAGCCAGCACCGACCGACAGCACCGACTGTCCAAATCGCTAAAAGGGAAGTATCGACCATCCAAGTCACTAAAAGGACAGCACTGACCGTCTAAGTCGCAAAATTGGCAGCACCGATCGTCCAAGTCGCTAAAAGGGCAGCACCGACCGTCCAAGTCGCTTAAAGGACTGCACCGACCGTCCAAGTCGCTAAAAGGACTGCACCGACCATCCAAATTGCTAAAAGGGCAGCATCAACCGTCCACGTCGCTAAAAGGGCAGCAACGACCATCCATGTTGCATAAAGGGCAGCACCGATTGTCCAAGTCGCTAAAAGGGCAGCACTGACCGTCCAAGTTGCTAAAAAGGCAGCACCGACCTCCACGTCGTCAAAACAGGAACCAAATCAAGGCAATCTCCATGCGAAAGAAGATCCATCAATTTCATGCATATGACACATATATGTGGTGTGTATTTATTGATGGGGGCACTTTGTTGGGGTCAAAAGTCATACCCCAATCGACCAAATCAAATTCAATCAACCCCCAAGCCAAGTGGGCCCAAGCCTAAGTTAGGACCAAGCATGGAAAGGGCCGGCTCCATGCCAAGAATGAAGCAATAAATTAGTTTAATGCAATTCTTTAGAAATAAATGTATGAAAAATGGGCAGAAAGTCAAAATTTTGTAACCCCTAGAAATAAGCACATAAGGCATGGGGTGGCACAAGTGCCATTTGGCAAAGCCCAAAAGGCTATATGTAAAGTGTGTAGTCTATAAAGACAAACATGATGAAAAGATCAAGAATAACTTTTCATTCTCTCAAAAAGTAGGGTTATGTGCCTCCTTCTCCTTCCTCAAGGTTTTAAACCCTCTTTCTTTCTTTTTTTGAACTAAATCAAGAGTTTAACTCTTCTTTTTCCAAAAAGAAACAGTTTTTCACCATAAAATGCTTGAAGGGGAGCTCGGATCTTCCATCAAATCCCCAAAAAGGGAGATTTTTAAGTCTCACCCTTTTTTCTCCAAGATCCAGCCAATAGAGAGGAGAAGGAAGAAGACACATCTCCCAAAATCCCTACTTCAGGAAGATCCAAGGCTCAAAAGAAGATCCAGTGCTAAAGGGGAGTAGAAAGGGGTCCCCTTTGATCGTCTCCAAAGATTTCTGGGAGTTCAACTCCATTTGTCAAAAATATTTTGGAGTTTAACTACATAAATAAAATCCTTTTGGGAGTTTAACTCCACTCAAAATCCTTTTGGGAGTATAACTCCATAAAGATAAAAATCCTTCCCTTTTCTGGGAGTCTCCAAAGCCCCTCGAGAGTTCAACTCCCAGCCCAGAAGCTAAGACTCTTTCTTTATTGGTGTTTCCAGCGGTCGCGTGCTGCGCACGTGACCCGCTGGCGACCAGCGGGTCACGTGCTCGAGCAGTTGCGTGCCGAGCACGTGACCCGCTAGCGCCCGGCGCCCATGCGCAGGGTATGTGACCCGCGGGTGTCCAGTGCCCACGCGCTACTCACATGACCCGTGGGCACCCAGCGCCCGCGCCCACGCGCATGGCGCATGACCCGTTGGTGCTCAGCGCCTACGCGCCACTAGCGCATCCTTAGGATGCTCCCCACCTCTCTTTTTTTCATACACTCTACACCCAAAACACGTCTCCCATTAGAAAAAAAAATTTAACAGGACGCTGCCCTGCACCCCGCAAGGGGGCTGCTAACCTCTTGACCCCCAGCCTGCTATCCGGGTAGTGGAACCCCCGTAAACTCTGCGAGGCCCTCGATATATCCAAAACCGCTCAAGACACGCATACACACACTGCACATTGAGTTCGTATGACTAGTTGACCCGTCAATCGGAGGTTTCTTCGCTTCAAAGGCGAGGGGTAATTAACGGAAGCTTAGTCCGCGGATGCCGGAGATTCGGATCCCCACAATCAATAAACCCCGGCCTACCCTAGGCAGGGGGAATCTGTATACACCTGACAAGCGATGCATATTCCCATCTCAATAGGGTGACGAAAAACACCCTGCAATGTGGTAACGAAGGTGACCGTGTATTCATACGTATAATAAAATATATAAAGTCATGCCTGTGTCAATATATGGTACCATGTCAACTGTGTCATATATATCATCCAACGCATGTCCATCAACGACACATCAAATCCACATAAAATCCTGAGTGCCCAGTAGCGACATTTGAAATCATCATAAAATCTGTGTCCAGCATCGACACGTAAATCATCATATCTCAAGGGCCGTCTCATCAGATCGGTCCTCATATCCATCTGTCTCATATCACTCCGGTCGATATCCTCCGGATATCCGCCGAGTCCAATACTGTCACCGGTAGGTAGTGTTCCCCTGCCGGGCTCAACGCCTTTCTATACAATCTTTTTGCCTCTGGATACCATACCGGTTCCACCATGTACCCGCAGACGGTGACTCCTCTCTTCTTGAATCGGATAATCATCATAGTTCAGCACCAAGAAAACTCATGGTGAATTTTGAAATATTATATTAAGAGAAACCGTATTTTTAAAACAATCATAAGTTTTTAAAATGTATCTGCGGTTTTTCAAATTCAGAAATCTCTTGCAAACAGAATCTCATAAGCATGTAATAATGATGAAACAAAATATATAGGCACAGAATAATACTGTAAAGTATAGCAAGTGTGTTCATATGAGCGTATTATATAACTAGGTAAGGAAGTGCAATATCTGAACTAGTATGTGTGGTACTGGGTACTAAACCATAACTAAAATTCTACAGGTTATAAGACGATACAATGACATAGTAATTTCTAATGTGTATGTAGCATGGCAATTACCGATGATGTGTGTGTGAGCCGGCCAGTATGTGCACGTGCAACATGCACATCATCGGTAATGGTGTTTGTGTCCTAGCAAACGAAGTCGTATAAAGATAAGTACACGAAACGTAGTATATATGTCGTAAATGAAAATAATACGAGTGTATGCAGAAATAAGAAAACGTAAATGCGAACAATATAAAATACGTAACTACGTATGAGCCATACAGTTATAGTTTAAAATAGT
Organism: Agapanthus africanus; assembly: GCA_030015575.1. NCBI lineage: Eukaryota > Viridiplantae > Streptophyta > Magnoliopsida > Asparagales > Amaryllidaceae > Agapanthus > Agapanthus africanus. Next base: position 850,718,843 of record CM057338.1, on the reverse strand, counting down.
ATGAATCGTTGTTTTTGAAAATATGGGCTACGATGTTTTTGAAAAAGACACCATTTGAAAATCTGTAGTATCCCTTGAAGTTATCATTTAAAAGTGCATAACGATTTGTTAGTTTTGAAAATTCGTATGGCTCTAAATATATCCTAATATTTACTTAAGTGATTTAAAAACAATATTTCTCGAGTCGATATATACATTAGTCGGCGATCCATTCTCATCATATCATGTACGGTATAATCCATCGTACGATATCATCGAATCAATAGTACGGATCTATAGTCGCGTACATCATCAACTCATATCATCATATGTTGTATCGTATTATGTAATGCTATCTCATATCATATTATATAACATCACCTCATACCATCATGTCTAATTATATCGACTCGTGTCATCATAACATATCATATCTTTATCTCATTATGTTGTATCGTAATTATCCTCAAATTTATGTGTGTGTGTATATAAAAGCGTATATACATATGGCTCAAGGCTAAGAAAATTTAGAACTAAGGATATACATTTGTACAAGTATACTACTATTGCTTATAGTTTCCTAAAACCTTAGTAGATAGGCATACATATCTAATACATATATATATACACACACACACACATATATATATAGTATCCTGGTACTACAGTTGCGGAGATGCTATATACCATTCACCCGACTTCCCCCGTAGATATGCATCTACTCACATACAATTCCTGGCTCTAGTCGATCACGACGGATGCCTTGCCCTCTTTCGTCGTCCTGAAAGTCCACGCGCTTGTACCTACAAATCAAGTCCATAACCAAAATCTAATGAAAACCAGAATCGAATTTCATAGAAATCCATATCCAAAACTGATACGACAAGAGAAAAGTACATAGGTTAGAAGCTATGGTCAATACATGCTAAAACAACAAAATAACATCTGACATCGATGTACGAACGTCAAACGATCGAGTCAAAACTCAAATATCAAAAATCGCAAAATATCGCCAGAACTCAAGTAAAACAACTCTAGATTTTTCTTAAGGTGGAATTAGACTTTTTTGCATAAATGGTAGGTCTAGTTATCTAAAACGTGAGCTACAGACCAAATTTCAGACCCTATCTCCAAAATTGGGCCGCAAATTGCGGCTAATTCAAATAAAACGGCGGCCAAAAGATGAGGGCTTGAGCTCGGGCTTCTAGGGTGGCTTTCTAGTTGTCTGCACATCTCACAATATCCGCTATAAAATTTTCAGAGTTCCCAAATTATCCCAGATTCTAATTGATCGCCACAAGTCTTACAAAACCGATATCGAAAAATTCTAAACTCAACTTTGAGACTTTAAAGTTCATCTAGACCAGCAATTCTACCACTTAAAAAGGTTATGGTCACTATCTAAATCTCTATTACTCCACTACTACTCAATTGATCCACAAAACCTCACTTTAGAAAACTTAAGTTTAGAAAAACCTACATTTTATGCTCTAAACTAACTCTAACTAGTTTAAGATTTTAAGAAGTTTGAAACTTATTTAAAAGTGAGGTTTTTACCTTATGGAAGCAACTCTAGAATTTTCCAAGATGGTCCAAAAAGCTTAAAACCTAAACTTGATCTCACTATGATGTGTAGGATGGGACGAGGAACAACTTTTGTGAAGATGATATGAGGTTTTGATAAAGTTTTGGAAGAGTTTTGGTGGTGGTAGTGAGGTGGTGGAGGAGTGAAGAAGAAGGAGATAAAGAAAAAGATGATAAGGAGAAAAGAAAAGTAAATGAATGGTTTATCAACCATATCTCTCTCCCTTTCTCATTCTCTCTCCTCATAACTCCATGTCACTTCCATGTCCTCCCTCTCATTATTATTTTGTTTTGTTTTCTTTTTCTTATCTTTTCTCTTCTTTTATAAAAAACCATAATAAAACAATGTGAGGTGTTAACATGTACATGATATGTCATGCACACTAAAACATGTTTAACAAATAAATTTGATTCAATGCATAATTAGTGAATTACTAATCGAGTTTAACATTAACTTGTATGAAAATAAATATATTTTAATTTATAAAAGCCCCAAATCAAATAAATGCTTTAATAAATGATATTTCATTTTAAATTATAATTATTTCCCAAAATATAGGTATATAATTATACCATTTTACTAAAACTTATTGCCATATTTGTATAATATTCATTAAATTTATTATATTATTATTTAAATTCCAAAAATATTATTTCCTATTTTCTGAAATGTTACAATAAGGCCTTTTGGCATAACTTCATTCTAATTTTGCTTTGAGGGAGCAACCCTTTGTTTACCATAAATCAGTCAAAATACTCATGTTTTATGAGTTTCCATAGATGATTAGATCTAATACCAATATGTCTATAATTGAGTGATATTGCCAGTTAAGTGATATTTCTTATCATCATATAACTATTGTTGGTCATATGTATAGGACCAACAAGGGTATTGGTCATGCCCATAAAGACATTTTAGATATTGATGTCGGATAAGCATATGATGTAGGACCGATGTGGATCCTACATGGAAAACTTTCACTTGGTAAAAGTGAAAAGCAATAAATCATACAACCAAGAGTATTTCCAATGGTGGGATGTTCTACAGACCGGTGACAAACCTAGTGCTACGGTGATTTTTGGGAATTTGTTCCCTAAATAAACCTAGTAAATAAATTAAATCCCTAAATAACCCCGAAGTGAAAATAACTACCAAAATGACTCAAGGTATGAACAGCATGGTATGACCATCGCTACGTAAGGATTGAAGCTATAACGGTTGGAAAACACAAGGCGGGCTTACGTGTTACCTCAAGGGAAAACGCAAGGTGGGATTGCGTTTTCCCCCCACCTTGCGTTTTCTCTAAGGGAACTAAAAAAAATATTTGCATGAAGCTTTTCTCAGGCGTTAACACTGACCATCTCCTCACTTCCTTGACGAGTTCCTATTATAGTCTAGATTCAAAATATTTTGTTTTCCTTTCAAGCAAAACGGACAATTTATGATGAATTGTAATAACCGCTAAATTCTGAAATAAAATGGACAATATTTCCTTTGTAAATATTGATCTATTTCTATAGATACATAATAATCTCCACTCCGGAGTAATACAGGCCACACTCAGCTCCAAAAAAAATCTCACCTCGAAGGATGGATCCACACAATAGAAAATATATCACATAACACATAAATACAGAAGCACACAAACTAGAAACTAAGAAAATGTATTCTGGATACAAACATCATAAATAAACATCATACAACTTCGCATAAAATTATAGTATTGTCTCTTCTTCTTATTTTTCTTCTTTTGTGGGACTTGCTGCGATGGTCCTGCTATGTCAGCCGGGACTTGCTGCGATGGTCCTGCAATGTCATCCAGAGTCACCAGAGTCAACTGCGACACATGGATGATATCAAGATCGTGCTCCACCGCCACCACTTCATCCGCCGCCGCCTCATCCTCATCTGCTTCATACTCGTGTCTTCGGTGGGGAACACTGGGCCTTGCTCGATCATCTGATCGATACGTGTGACTCCGCTGGTCATGGACGGGACCTGCTATCATTGCCTCAAATCCGGGATTCTCACACGCCGCATGCATCACGCCCCGACAATGTCCAATGTAACATGCACGAATTGTTTCACCGCATCCACTGCATCACTCCGTATAGTCTTCACTTCCATACATACAAGCTTTCACACGTGTCTTACCTGAAAAAACAATGTTTATTTAGTATAAACATTTTATAAATCATACAGTTTGATAATATAATATTAAATAAACAATTAAAATAACATACCATCTTAACTTTCGAGAGAGCTATGGGCTGAAATAAAAGGGACATCTCCTCCAGCAACATATGGCTGATTAGGCGTGAAAACATACAGTCAAGTCCTTGGGATATACCAGCACATGTACTTGACATGGCGTATAGGATCATACACATGGATCCCTTCTCCAACGATGAGTGCAAACCTATCGATGTCCCATTTCTGTATGTGTGGCATATGCCTATGCCTCCAGTCCTCCTTGGCCTTACCTCATGCATCTATCTTGTGCAACTTGGTGTCAAAAACTCGATCTAGTAGGATTCCTTAGTGCAAACAAAACTAGCGCAATACTTTATCTGGATAATAGTACTCGACAAACATAAAGTGTATGAGTGGCACCGTAGTCAACTAGCAAGTGGTGAGGAGAGGACGTGCATAGAGGCGGTAGAAACATGACACACTCATCTGTGTAAGGATGCCACGTCACGAACTCGTCCTGTAGCGTGTTCAGTTGATCCCTGTATAAGTCCAGACATTCGTGAGGGTTTCTCCTCCATGTCAGCCGATCTGCCCACCGAACACCTAGAGGAGATCTCCGATCCTTAAGACCATCGATGATCAACCTATCCGAGAGATGAGTGATCTCATGGCGTCCAACGTGGAGTCTCTCCCATGCCCATATTTGAAGGAACATATAACATCTGGTCATCTGTGTAAGGCCATGCGTTACATGACACAAGCCACGATATAGACATGCCAGTATCGTGCTGCCCCAGCTAAATTATCCCGCTGTCTCTCTAGTAAGATCGGCAATCGATGGTAGATATAACAATGATACCATATTTCCGGATGAATTCGGGAATAAGAAACCCTCAAACAAAGTCAAAATGTACGCACGAGCATAATACTCTATGTGATACAGATCGGAGTCCTCGATGACGGTATCATGAAACTGATCATGTAACCACGGGCGCCGTAGACGTGAACCCCGAAGCTGACTTGCTGGCGGCACAACACCCAAAAGCTGATTACATGATGTCGGCCAATCATAAACTGAAATGCCGGTCACTGCGAGACCATCCACTGGAACTCCCGATAGTATACCGACGTCCTGTAGTGTTGGTGTCATCTCACCAGCTAGAAAATGAAACGTGTATGTTTCGGGCCTCCAATGCTCTATCAATACTGTGAATAGAGCGTGATCCAACTGTATACCGCTGTTCACACCAGAATATTGCATTATTATATTCCCCATTCTTATTCTTTTTATAAATAAACAGGTGCTTTTGACGCATGTCTGCTATATGTTACAGGTTACAGGTTCTTGGAGCGAAAACAGTGAAAAAGACAAAAGACGACACAAAAAAGGGGATTTTGACCAACAAATAGAAGGATCTTAATCAAGCCTATGTCAAAGATAAAATTCACAAAGTACAAGGAAATGCAAGGTCCAAGATTACAAGCGAACGGTTAAAAGTCTACCGCAATTATTCACTGGAGATCTGGAAGAAACATAGAAGCTATTTTTATAAAAGAACCAAATAATAAAGAAGCTCAAAGACAGAAGAGCCCACAAAGGAAATTTCAAGGCCCAGTACTTCCTTTTAATAAAAGACAGAGACATAAAATTTTACCCAAGCTTGGAGTCTACTTTGACTAGGTCTTCCTAAGGATATTTTAGTAAATGTAGACGTGCGAATCAATTGTAACCTAGGGTTTCCTATCCTCTATAAATAGGAACTCTAAATCATTGTAAAGGCTATGCCTCCCTTCATTAATAAATTTCAGCATTCTTTTGGAGAGCATCATTTTTGTAAGTTCTTTATTTTTAGCCCTAAGTTAATTTTCTATTCTTGCCCTAGATAAATTTAATTCCTTACCCTAGTTAATCTTTTACTCTCTGCCCTAGATAAATGTATTTTAATTCCCTAATGAGTGAGTAGTCTCCTCGCTTGTTTGGGTTAGATCTGGGGAAGGTTTGAGAGACGAAGATCTCTCATCCCCTTTCTTGCCCGTCATATATTTTCATAGAACTCCATGCATACCTTCTTATTCCGCTCCCTACGGCACTCTACCCATGAGGTAGCGGTGATACCGTAGTCTAAAGGCCCGGATTTTAAGGTTTTCCATGGAGGTTAGGGTAAAGATTAAGAAAGGAAGGACAAGGATCTAGAGGAAGAACAATCTTCCCAATCATCCTAATCCCTTTTATTAATATTTACCATAACACCTAATTAGATCTTCATATGGGTATAGAAAGCGATGAGATTTATAGACTTTCCAAACTTAACCTAGACCTAACCCTAGCAAGACTAGATCTAGATAATCGTAGTATAGAATAATTTAGGTTTTTAGATTTAATAATCAATCCGAACACCCTTCGGAATTAACTCGTTAGCGCGACTAGGAGATTCACAACATCCCTGTGGACCAACCCGTATTCACCGGCTAGCTACATGCAACGCCGTTCTTGATTGCAGTTTAGAAATAGTTTTTGAGACAAATCAACCGCGGATGCGTTCGACTCCATACAATCCACACTCAACAAGTATATCAGCTATTCGTGGTATCATAGGTAAGAAATCATGGCTGTGGAACTCTATGTCGAATACCGCATCACTGCTCGACACGGCCTCTGATCTATGCCCTGCCTGGAGGGTCAAGAGTGTCGGTACTTGAGGACCCGGATTTGTAATATCATTGTCTCGTGAGATGGGTGGCTCATCCTGATCATAAAGACGACCTCAGCCACTGGGAGATCGACCACCACAAAATCCACCACCACGTGCTCGTATATCGTATAAACCCGTAAAGTAGAAAACAATAAGATATTAGAATATGATAAACGATAATAGAACTACAAAAATGTTAAGCGTATGCTATAATATTACTAAACAATGCTACACTATTCAAGATAACAACATCCATAACACAATCTAAGCAATGCTACAATATCAAAGATAACAACACAATCTCCAAGCTCATCTATACTCGTTAAATTTGCATACATATTTTCATTCTACCTCAATACTCATACTAATTTAGATTAACACAAACTCCACATTGTTACTACAATTTGCATACATATTCTCATTCCACCTCAATACTCATACTAATTTACATCAACACAAATTCTACAGTATAAAGTTCTACGACCATTCATTGACACGACGGACCCGCTTCATCACGTAGTGGACACCTACGACTGTTGTGTCTCACTTGATGACATTTCTTGCACCGATATTGAGTGGATGTTTTATCTTGCCTCACATCCATTTCATTGTGAATGCATGTCGCCGGATGTTGACCTTTCTTGCATCTTCGCAAAGACTCGTCGGGAACAACATGTGCACCGGTATAGGTGCACCAATACTCCTCACAGGGATAGGGAAAAAATTGAGTGCCCAAGTAGAGGAGAAACAAGATATGGAATAGTGTGGGTCGATGAAGGAACGGTAGTCAACCACTCGAGGTGCGCAAGTTTCCATAACATGCAAGCAAAGGAGGTGATAGGCCTACATTTTCCCACAAGAACATCTTGGAAAGCTGTGAAGGTTAACTATCTGTGTTATGTCACCTCTAAGCCGATCGCCTACAAGATATGTACCGGTTTTAAACGAAAATAGTCCAGTGTTTTGATCGTACATCATCACTTCATGACAATTAATCTTCTCATGCCTAATATCTAACATTGCTTAAACTCTCGGAGTGAACATTTGACTCTCGGCAATAAGTGCTTATGCCACAGAACGACGCTCGTTAAAATAGCAATTCAGCCGATGGAATGTAAACTGAACAATTGCCGTGACTGGAAAACTACGAACTCCCTTCAAAACAGAGTTGAGTATCTCTGACAAATTCGTAGTCATCATGTCAAAGCTACGGCCATTATCGAATGCAATAACCCATTTTTCACGAGGTTCTTTTTCCATCCAAGCAATCATTTCAACATTCACCTCTTTAATTCTTGCAATGCCTCTATCATATTTTCTTCTTTGATTCTCGGTGGCTGTTTTCTTTAGTCAGTTCATCAATCGTATGTTGCCAAATTTTTTTTTGAAAGTTTGACATAAAATGTCGCATACAATAACAGTGATAAGCAAATGATTCGTTCCATCCATACATTGGCTTCCTCATAGTGTTAAGAATACCTATGTGACGATCTGATATAATATATAGCAGATGTCTTTGAGTTACATGAACTCGTATGTTGTACATAAACCAACCCCAGCTATTTGTGTTCTCCGATTCGACTATAGCAAATGCAAGGGGAAATAACTGATCTTTGGCATCCAGAACTACTGCTATTAAAAGTGTGCCTTTGTATTTTCTATACAGAAAAGTTCCATCAATGCTAATAACCAGCCGACAGTATTCGAAACCCTCGATTGATGGATCGAATGCCCATAATACTCTTTGAAACAATTCCTTTCCAGGCTCAATAATCACAGTTTGAAGCTGAACAACAGTTTGCATATTAGCAGCCTGCAACGCTATCATGAACTTAGGCAGTTCAGCATATGACGTTGTGAAATTCCCGAACAGTATTTCCAATGCTCTACACTTTGTCCACCAAGCCTTCTTGTAGCTTATAACATAACCGAACATAAATTTTATAGTCTGAATAATGGCTTGAGGTGTGGTAATCAAATTCGCTTTCACAATATCAACAATTATTTTTGCCACAAAACGTGAGTCAATCTGCAAGCGGTCCGGATTTACAATTGGATTGATACAAGTATGAGGCTTTTTGAGTGTTTTGATCATGAATCGCTCGTTCGTATTGTGTCTAGACGCATGAAGATCCTATGGACAACCTTCATCGATCTTGCACATAACCCACCACGTCAATGTGCTTGGCTTTGCAATTGAATATTGGCAATGATTTTTAACGGAATGCATCGTCACTGCATGTTTAAGATCCGTCTTACTTTGAAACTGTTGTCCTTTATACAACTCTGAACTACTTCCTCCGGCAAAATTCAGCTTGTCAAAATTGTCGACTACCACATTTCCAATCCAATTTGTAAAGATAAAACTCAGGGGTCGCCACATTTTGATATGTCAATTGACCTATATTCTGCTCAGCAGGATCGTCTTCATCATCACCATCCCCTATATCGCCCACATCCTCATCCCCATTCTCCAATATCAATTCGTTGTTCATCCGGGCATATACAAATAATTGAGTAGGATTTTCATTCAAGATACAATTTGGAAACACGCCATGAGTAGCATGTTCACCAAGCGAGGCTTCATTTGGTGGAAGTGCTTCATAGTGTGTGAAATAAGGCTCACTTTGTGAAGCGTCAACTGTTAACGGGACTTCACTCTGCGACGTGAAGTGAGGCTCATTTATCGGCATTCCACCTGTCAGTAGGACTTCATTATGCGAAAGGATGACAAACTGCGACGATGACTGATCGACATGGAGTTGGTGTTGTTCAATATATAATTCTAAACCACCCCAAGACGTATCCGAGGATGATAAATACTCGATCATCGATTGCAGTGAATTATTATATACAATGCTCATAAGCTTAAAGTGTGATCTTCCCCATACCAATATCATATCGTGCTTGGATCGTCACATAATATCTTGTTCTGTCCACTCCTAGTTTCTCATAAATTACCCTTAGAAAGTCATCCATCGATATTTGACGACGGATCCAAACTTGTTCGCCTATGGTATGGCCCTTATACCCAACCCCATTAGAATCGGTGTTCACAATCTGTCCACCAAAATACAACCAACATGGAATAGACGAGCCCATCGTATAACCTAGACATCAAGAAGGTTTTTTTTCAATACAATTCATATAAATAGGTTTGTTAAGAAAAACTTCATAAATCATACTACAATCAACTTAATTATCTATGTTTTCTATTAAAACAAATTTTTAAAATTTCACATAAATTCCTTGAACTATCCTTTTTCTAAAATTTCAAACCCATTTTCAGATCCAATTTAGATCCAGTGATTTTCGATGTATTTTTTAATCAAACAAATATCAAATTTGTGATCCAAACCCCCATGAAGCTCATGCAGACATTGTAATCAAACCAAAAACCTATCAAAAACCAACCAATCAACATGCATAAAAAGGCGATCATCATAGAAATGGGTTGAGATGTACCATTGCTTGAGCTAAGATGAATTCTCCTCCGACCTTCGAATTTAATTTGAGAGAGCCCAGAGAGTTATGGCTTTATTTTGGGTTACTATGAGAGGAAGGGGAGAGTGAGTGGAGAGAGAGATGGTTGGAAAGTCACAAGAGTTTTAAGAGAGAGAGTCACGAGAGTTTTAAGAGAGGAGGGGCGGGTCCAAATCGTGACCGGTGGACGCGATTTCCCTCAACGGAAAACGCGACCTGGGATCGCGATTTTCCTCAAGGAAAATCGCGAATCCAGGTTGCGATTTCCATTGAGGGAAATCGTGACCCCAGGTTGCGATTCCTTTGAGGGAGGCCCCGTCCTTTTTTGCTTACGTGGCCACCAAAACTCCACGTTAGCAACTCCAGAGTTATTTTGAAAATTAAGTTTGGACTAGAGTCATTTTGGGATTTAATTATTTAATTAGGGTTAATTCATGAATGGCTCTAATACCAAATTTGTTGGGAGAGACGGAAGTCGAATGAATATTGGGAAAGTAAACTTGATTTGAAGAGTAATTACAACAACTTTGTGTCGCACAATAAAAAAAAGTAGAGCGGGACTTAATAGAAGTTTTCCTTTGATATAAATTATTTTTGTTGCTGGATTGAATTCTTAACAAGACTGCATACAACTCCTTTTATAGAGTATTTAACACACCTATTTCACTAACAATTTATTATTACACTAAACACCTACTATTCTATCTGCTAAGCATGTTACATGTTTCTCATATAAGCTTAAGTTTCATGTGGTCAAATATGTTGCAAAGTTCAAATTGATTTTCAAAAATAGATGCATTTGTCATATGTTTTCGAATCGTATAACTTGTGAAAAAATATATTTTTGTGGGTATGTGTCAGCTGATTGTGGCTGTTCGAAAGGTATTCAAACATTTCATAATCCTGCGAGCTAAAAAACGCTAACCAGGTGTGAGGGTTCTATTCGTGCATTGTGAATAAATATTATGGGCAAAATGAACTAACTTGGGGTCTAATGCTGTTAAATGTGCATATTATTCAAGACACCATAGTCTAACCAATGACCTTAATTCTTTTTCAGCTTAATTTACTCGACTTGCATCCAGTGTCATGCAAAATTCTACGGTTGTTTTACCAGTCGTCGAGTTGAGACAAGCCAAACCAACCCGAGATGAGCGTGGAAGAAGTGGCATAAAGAAATATTGAGATAAATAGACCACATCCTCGCATGTATTAGTCTTTGTTTTGATATATTCGTATGTTTGCAGGGAAAATGGAGGAGCGTTTCTATACATTTTGAATGTTTTGGATGACATCATATAAACTGACATGCTTATCTTGGATGACCTGTATATGATTAGTAGAATTTAATTTTTTTGTTGTTGTATTTATTGTTCATATTATATTTTTGTTGTGTTAACAGGTTTATAAAATGGACAGTTGTGTCTTTTAATACTTTGTTCAAATTAAATCTTTCTTCATCACTTTGAGGGAGCAACCCTTTGTGGGTTTTTTTTTTGAAATAATATTATTTTAAAATTATATTATTAAAATAGGGTAGTAAAAATTTAAATTATGAATATAGGACGGTTTACACCCCAACCCCCCTACCCAACCCCAACCCCCAAAATAGGGGGCGGGTTCTGGGAACCCGCCCCCTATACATTTGTATAGAGGGCGAGTTCTGGGCCCCTATACATTTGTATAGGGGGCGGGTTCCCAGAACCCGCCCCATTTTTTTTATATTTTTAAATTATTTTTAAATTATTAATTATAATTATTAATTATATAATTATAATATTATTATTATTATAATTATAATTATAATTATAATTATAATTCTTAAAAATAAAATAAAAGTAAATAAACGAAAAAATATTTAAATTAAATAATAAAATTTTACTATATCAATGTTTTTTACAGAATGAATCCGTCAAAATTTACAATACCAAAAATTCCTATCCGATTTCTATCTCGACGGTCAAATTTATAATATCAAAATGAATCCGTCAAATTTCCAATGTGAAAAAATCCTATCTGTTTGTAAAATTTAAATACTATTTTTTTCCTTTTCCTTTTCCCTTATGAAATCCGAGAAGGCTTGACATAAGCCTATGCCTCCTGAGATGACTGGAGGAACAACCTGTTTCTTGGATAGATGGCGGCGGCGGCGGCGTCTGCTCTGCTGCTTCGGGTTCGGGTTCTGCTTCAGCTTCGTCTTCAGCAGCGTCTTGGTCAGGCTGTTGATCCGCAAATCCTGAACCTGAATGTGGGACAGGTGTCGGATATGTGCTGCTTCCCAACAAATTTGCGTAGGACGCTAAATCTGTGTCCCAACTGGGCAGTTGTAGCGAAGAACCTGTCCCGGTTTCATGCGGCTGATGTCGCACAAAACCTTGGCCCCATGGCTGCGCAAATCCTGACCCCCAAGGGTGCTGTTGTTGCGCAAAACCTGACCCCCAAGACGGCTGTTCTGCAAAACTTGATCCCCAAGACTGGTGTTGTTGCGCCTGTCCGGTATGCCAGGGTTGCTGCTGACGGTATGGTGATCCAAACCACCGATCCTGCTGCGCTGGATCTCCTTGATGCTGCGGCTCTGGTGCCGGGTCATACTGCAGCTGCGGTGCCGGTTCATACTGCGGCTCCGGTGCCGGCTGATACTGTGGCTCCAGTGCCGGCGATAAATGTTGAGAAATACCATATGAACCGAATACATCACCAATTAATTGGTCGACATTTGAAAATCGAGCCTGAGATGTCGGACCAGCATCAGTCGGGTATGGTTCCTGCACCATTGTTTGTACGAGATGCAACCCACGAGCCTGTCGTTACATTAGAAATAAGAAATAAGTATTGACTCATACCGCCGGATGTTAAAAAGTAATATGATATAAAGAATTCAACTTACCAAATCTCGTTCCATGTGGCCTCTAGACTCGTACCGCGAGATGTTTGGGAAGTTTTTGGGGGGAGCAGAAAGATATCTTATGGTGACACGCTTATACCACTGTAGATATACTTTGGTAGCGTCGGTGGCTGTGTGGTCACCTATTTGCTGTAAGGCAATACTACGCTGCCTATCCTCCCATCTCAGCAAATACTGATGATGATGCTCCCTCCAATCACGCTCCGTATTTCCTCCTCGCATGTCTCTCTCTATTGTCATAGGCGAAGGCGGCGGGACAGGAATATGTTGCAATCTATCAAACTGTCGCAACACGCTATCCGGGAGGTGTATGACAACGACATTAATGCAGACGAGTGGGCATCGAGCCCGCCAAACCGGCTCTCCTTCGAGACAAATGCCGGGTAAACGTTGTAGACGATCTACTGTATAAGGCGTCCACAGAAACTGCGCAAATAACATAGTAAAAAAATTGTGATTAAGGTATTTCAAAATTGTAAAACAAATTTAATTACCTAAATTATGGTTACCTGAGCCGCCTCCATGCGATCCAACTCATCTCTATAGTACTTAAGTACTCGACGAGGAGCCTTATACACTTTCTTCCCATTCCACCAGCAGCCGAGCGGCTTTCCGGAAATATCCAAGCCAGTTATTTTAATATTCTCTGGTCTTCCTATATACATATGCTCCCATGACCAGATCTATAAATAAAGTTTCAGATTATAAGAGAGAAAACCAATATTACAATTTTGCAAAATTCTAGCTGTGAAAAATAAAGAATTTACCTGAAGTAATGTAATGCATCCATAAATTTTATTCTTCGTAGGAGCACATGCCTTATCGAGTTCCTTATAAAGAAAGGTCAGGACCCCTGCTCCCCAAGCATATTGGCCACAGAGATCAAAATCCGTTAGGAAAGCAAGATATAACGGATGGACATGCGTTGTTGATTGGTCCGGCATCAACCAAGAACCGATCATGTACAGAATGTAGGCACGTGCATGTCTATCCAAAACTTCATCGGTGGCTTCATCAGGGATATTACTAAATGTATCTCTTAACCAGTTTAAACTGATTTTATACCCCTTACTGTGGCCTCCTGGTGCTTGATATTAGCATTTTTTTTAAATATTAAAGCTAGAAATAATGTAAAACATAAAATAGGTACACTAAAGAGAGGAATCAGAATGAAATTGTTTACCTGTCCAAGAGCAGACTCGGCATATGTATCCCAGTATGGGTGGTCGGTATCTGGACCAACAATTTTTCCTCCGACCAACCCAAGCCCATTGACCCGTAAACCGAGTGAGAGGCCAATATCCTGGAGTGTGATTGTGGCCTCACCCCATTTTAGATGAAAGGTGTGGGTCTTTTTTCTCCAACGCTCAACCAGAGAGGTGACGAGAGCGTGGTCGATTTGGATATGACGAATCAACGACGCTTCATAAAATCCGGCCCGTCTAAGCCGATGGTTTATTCGTTGGTCGCTAACTATCCATTTGTCTGAGCTATGCGTGACAACGGTGAGATTATCTCCATCCTGCAAAATTAAATAATGTTATTTTCAACTATTAGAATTAAATGAAAGGTGTAATTAAAAAAATTAACTAAGTTTAGAATATTTCATCCCCGTGTAATATATTGAACGATCTGTGTTCGTTTTGATGCACAAGCAGAGATTTGTCGAGTGGTTGATTCTCCATTGAAATGTACTGGAGCAGAGATTTGTCGAGAGTTTTATCAAGTAGAGATTAGAAAGTGTGGTTGATTCTCACTGAAGAAAGTGTGGTTGATGCTCACGAGGTTTTATAGAGGGTGGACGGGTTGCAGGAACCCGCTACAGTCTCTGTTCTCAAAGAGGGCGGGTTCCAGGAACCCGCCCTCTTCAATAATTATCAAATCAGTTACTATTCACAAAGGAAGAGGGCGGGTTCCAGAAACCCGCCCTCTTCATTAATTACCAGAGAGCTGTCAAATCAGTTCCTATTCACAAAGAGAAACCCGCCCTCTTCATTAATTTCCAGAGAGGTGTCAAATCAGTTCCTGGGTTTACTATTCAGAAAAGAAGAGGGCGAGTTCCTGGAACCCGCCCTCTTCATTAATTTTGTTTTTTTATATACTTGTCTTGTCAAATCACTTTATTTTACTATATTTATTTATTAAAATTAAGTGGAAGTGTCAGTGTAATTGTCAGAACATCATATTGAAGAGGGCGGGTTATTAAAACTCACCCTCTTCATTAATTAACAGAGAGGTGTCAAATCAGTTACTGGGTTTACTATTCACAAAGGAAGAGGGCGGGTTCTTGGAACCCGCCCTCTTCATTAATTTTGTTTTTTTATATACTTGTCTTGTCAAATCACTTTATTTTAATATATTTATTTATTAAAATTAAGTGGAAGTGTCAGAACATCATATTGAAGAGGGCGGGTTTTAATACCAGCATGCCAGAGTCGGTCAGGTCAATTAAGAGGGCGGGTTGTTAGAACCCGCCCTCTTCAAAATCTTGCCGGCCCTCATATCCTATAAATATGTCTCCGCTATACATTTCACTGTCAAATTTTCATGCTACACCGGTCACTATCCATTTACTTCGATCAATTCTTCTCCGCTATCAATTTTGTGTAAGTGTGGAGTTTTAGAAGAAGGTCAAGTTCAGTACCATAGTCTGCGAGTAAGCAATCTTCGAGCAGTGGAACAGTTCATAAAGTATTGGAAGTAAGCAATCTTCGAGTTTGAAAGTTTTTTGCAATTTCAACACAACATAAAAAAATATAACTGTTTTTTGTGCAGGATTATGGCCTCCCCAAGTATATTTGTTGTATGTAAATACGATGGCCAGGTTATCACAAGTGCACAAGGTCCCGAGTATATGGGCGGGTCTGCACGGATCATGCGATTGGAAGCATCAACGACTTATGATGAACTAGAAACTAAAGTGTTCAAAATTACGAAATACGATCCCCGTGAAAGTAGGGTTAAGTTAAGTTGTATATGGCCTATGTTCAGTGGAAATGCATTGGTTGAAATTATAGACGATGCATCAATATCTTCGATGATAGATTTCGGTCTCTCAAGCACCCAGTATTCTTTTGAACTTTTGGTTCAGAAGGAGCAATTGGAAGTATCAGATGCCCCTCCAACGGGTAATTTTGATGGTAATGCTGGAGATAGTTCGTGGGGGTACGGTCACATGGTCAACGATGATACCGTCAGTGCCGGTGGATATGACTATACACAACATTATTCAAACCTTCAAACTCATGGGTAAACATTTTATAAACCCATATTTAAACATTTTAGTAATACCTATATACTAATATTCAAACATTTAATAAAATCCATAAATCCAGGTTCTTCCAGTCGACTGATGCAGTTACATGCACCCCAGAAGAACAGCAAGAATTACCATACACAGCCTTCCACGGGTAAATAAATCTGAAACAAGTGATGATTTAGTTACGAAAATATTAAGGAATAATATTATAATAACAATTTATATACTAAACGCAGATTTCCCCACACCTCCGCATCATTCCAACACGATCCAAGCAGCGCATTCCAAGCATGTCCGTCCACATCTTTTCGGTCTTCTCACCCCGAACCATCCACATTACATCGACCACAACCATCATATATTGCACCCGAGCCTTATGTTGCTACGGGTGATATTGATATGTGTGGCAGTGATGATGATGAAATCGGTGAAGGTCATCAGGTGGAGGATAGCGTGGAATATGCTGCTGGATTGAATGAGGTAGCATTCTTTGATGGTATGGTTGCGAATAACAATTTTATCGAACTAGAAGATCCCGGCCTCGATCCGCTGGAAGATGATGGTTGGGTAGACTTAGCCGTGGCAGAAGTAAATACGGCACCCTATTTGGACGCGACAGCAGCAAGCGAAGATTGCATCAGCGTCGGGGATTTGTTTCAAGAAAAAGGAGATCTTATTTGCAAGCTGAAGTCGTGGTCCATTCAGCAAAACGTTACATTTAAAACCGAAGAGTCAAATAAGACATACTATACTGTGGTATGTACGAAAACTCCTGAATGTCAGTGGAGATTGCATGCATGTTGTTCCAAAAGAGCCAAGGCTTGGAAGGTCACGAAATACAACCAAGAACACACTTGCATCAATTCTATTATGTTACAGGATCACCGGAATTACACTTCATCTTACATTTGCTCGCTAATCATGCCCCTGATCCGTACAGATGTGGCGATGACTCCCCAAGAGATACGGCTCTTGGTTAGCGGAGAGCATAAAATTCAGATTTCGTATGTGAAGGCATGGGATGCTCGTAGAAAGGCTTTGTGCAAAATATTTGGGGACTGGGAAAGCTCGTACAACTCACTAGTCCCTTTTATGGAAGCCATGAAATCATCAAATCCGGGGACCGTATACCGGTTAAAAACCACAGAAACAGACGTCGAGGGCTCTGTCAGGTTTCAAAGAATTTTCTGGTGCTTTGGTCCATGTGCGGCTGGTTTCACACACTGTCGGCCGGTATTGTGCGTTGATGGTACGTATCTATACGGTAAGCACAGAGGCTGCATGTTAATTGCTACAGGTGTTGATGCTAATAACGGTATATTTCCGTTGGGATTTTCTATTGTCGAGAGTGAAAATACATCATCCTGATCATGGTTTTTCCGTCACCTCAAAAATATCCCATCTGTTCTTCATAGAACGGATTTATGCATCATATCTGATAGACATCCGGGAATACTAGCTGCAATGAGATCTGTATTTCCGACGACCCCACATAGGTTTTGCCTACGACACTTCAGGCAAAATTTTGATCGAAAATTTAAAAATTCGGATCTACATAAACTTATGTACAGAGCCGGTGAAACGCCTGACCCTAATGTTCACGACATATACATGACGAAAATTGGGGAGATGAGTCAAGCCGCGAAAGCGTAGTTAGATGAGTATCCAGTACGCATGTGGTCACAAGCACATGATGATGGGTGCAGATATCTCCTAATGACGACTAATATGTCTGAAAGTTTCAACAGGGTCCTTAAAGGGGTTAGAGGCTTACCAATACAGGGGTTGATTGTTCGAACCTTTTTCCGGATGAATACTTATTTTGTGCACAGAAGAGAAAAGTCCTTGGCGATGGACACTCCGCTCACCGCGTATTACGAAGATATCTTTCGGAAAAGAGAGCGCAGAGCACAATACTACAGATCCGAAAGGTTTGACACGGCGGAGTTTCAGGTAACGGGCGGTAATGGGAATCAATATACCGTGAACTTTAGAGATGAAGGGCTCTCTTCGTGTACATGCGGTCTTTTCCAGCAACAACATTTACCTTGTGCCCACGCAATTGCTGCTGCGAGAAGTATGCATACCTCACATTACAATTTTGCTTCCCATTACTATACAGTTTCTAATTACCAAGGCGCATACGATCCAAAATTTCATCCTATACCGGACAGTCGCTATTGGCACTATTATACTGCCAACAGACAAACACCGACTGTATTACCGCCGGAAAAAAATATAAGGCCCGGAAGACCTAAGGTGCGTCGAGATCGAATGACAATGGATGCTGATCCTCAGCAAAGGCAATCCAGATGTAGCCTATGCAAACAACCAGGCCATTATAGGACCAGATGTGCAGGACATGCATCAGGGGCGGGACCTTCAGGATCGTAACAAGTGCACTCAGATTTTTTTGTATTATAAATTTGACGGATTCATTTTGTTATTATAAATTTGACCGTCGATATAGTATTTACATTTTACAAACAGATAGGATTTTTTTACATTGTAAATTTGACGGATTCATTCTGTAAAAAACATTCATATAATGAAATTTTAATATTTTTTCCAAATTTATTTTCGTTTATTTATTTTTAAACAATTTTTAAAATAATTATAATTATCATTATATAATTTTAATTATAATTAAAATCAGAATTAATATTATATTTATAATTATAATTATATAATTAATAATTATAATTAATAATTTAAAAATAATTTTAAAAAAAAAAAATGGGGCGGGTTCCCAGAACCCGCCCCCTATTCTGGGGGTGGGGGTGGGGGTGGGGTCGGAGGGTGGGGTGCAAACCGCCCTATATTCATAATTTTAATTTTTACTACCCTATTTTAATAATATAATTTTAAAATAATATTATTTCAAAAAAAAACCACCCTTTGTTTACCATAAATTGGCCAAAAGACGCATGTCTTATGAGTTTCCGTAGAGGATTAGACCCAATACCAGGATGTCCGTAATTGAGAGATATTGTCAGTTAGTGATATTTCTCATCATCATACAACTATTGTCGGTCATATGTATAGGGCCTTTTGGCATAACTTCATTCCAATTTTGCTTGTGACTGTTAATATTCCTGTTTTAATAAGCAAGCTTTTCAATATGGGTTTAAGCCTGCATTGCTAAGAACTCGGATGCATTTTTCCACATGAATCTATTGATTTTGGCTAATAAAGAGTAAACACAAATAATTAAATTGTCACAAATTAGTAAGTTTGCTATTCTGGTAAGAGCGATGAGAAGAGCAGGTAGTGAGTCTATTAAATCCAGAAGCCAGCAATCGAAAAAGTCATCATTCCTAAAAATCATGAGTAAAATCAAAGAGATGATTCAAGACTAGTTCTTCAAAATTTTGGTGTTCTTCATAAAGAACACGCTATAATTCCTAATTAATAGGTCTACTGCACGTGAAATCTCTGTACAAGTTATGTGTGAGCTAATGTGTAGGATACACCAAGGGAACTCTAAGCCAGGCATTTAAGCTGATCAACTAAAGAATTCACAAGACACAAAGATGGCAACTAAAGCATCACGGTTATATGGTATGAATTAGCAGGCACAGGTTGTTTTGTCACAATTATTGATGCCACATGACGACCCTGATTATGTGTTATATAGTTTTCATTTGTGTACAATTATTGAGGAGGAAAGTGGAGTTATAAATACCAAGGCCCTGTTAGGGCATGGAGTTAGAAAAGCCAGAATGTAATTATTATGACGTGGAGACTATGCAAGCTCTAGTTTGCAGGACGCTACCTTCATTCACCTGAAAAGGGGCTGTTTCAGTTTGGAGTGGTCTAAAATCCAAAATGTTGTTTCATAGATACCTGAACTCCAAAAAAATTTCTACAGGCTTTTTGGGGTTCGCATAAGTTAGGTTTGATTGGAGTTTCTGTACTCCGGTTATATCAATCTAGGAGTTTAGATAATCATGTCGTCTAAACTCAAAAATTAACACAAAATGTGGAATAGTTGGGGTTTTTGGAGTTGAGTTTAAATAACTTTATGAAACTCCGATTATCCTAACTTAAATCCATACCCGTAATAACTTAAATCCATACCCATAGGCCCTAAATATCATGTTTTTGTGTAGAAGAAACTTTGTTCGACCAAGTTAACTGATCAATGGAAATCACCGTTATTCATTTCCTATGTTCAATATTTACACTACATGCTAATGATTTCTTTTGAATTAAATAACATGCAGAGATGAAGCATTTAACCCAAATTTATTTTCAGGTCAGACCTGTGTGAGATGTTATCTTAATTCAAATAAAGCAATATTCGACTAGAAAAGAAATGGTAACTAGATTATTGATGAGTTACAAACAATATGCAATCTAATAAATAAGATACCTGGCCACCTCTTTAACCATTCTCTTGAAATTTGAATGGTGCTCAACACATTTTACCAAAAACACTTGGCATCATAACTTGCCTTTCTTACATGGAAACCCTCTTCCTAGTGTTTAACCTCCCCCTCGATCTTTGAGAATTACCATTTCCATGTGATCTCCCTCCAACATTTCGCTCCACATTTCTATCATTTCTCCTTGTGTAGTTAGCTTGGCGCCTATCAATGGGTCTTCGCGGCTCAAAATTCTCAACTTGAATACCTCGAGAACCTTGTCTTACATTCTCTTGACCAACATAATAATCCTCCTCATCCTCGTCGTCGTCGTCACTTTCCTCATCATTGCTTTCCTCATCCTCCGAATCAAAATCCGAAACCCCTGAAACCTCTTCTTCATCATTATCAACTTCATCCCCGTCATAATCTTCCTTTCCCTCTCGATCTCCATCATCAAACTCACCAACCGTCCGTTTACCCTCTCTCTTCAACTTCAGCTTCTTCCTCTTCTTCCTGCTATCGATGCTCCCTTCCTTCTCCTTCCTCATAAGATGTATATACTGATACCTCATCCCCATCAACGGATGCTTCTCCACCAACAGGTCCCTCCTATATGCCTCCCTCAGCACCACTGTCTGAGTCCTCAGCTTATTCGACAGATAAAAGATCCCGGGGTAATTCAAAACCATCTTCCTAAACCCTGCAGGCAGCCCCAGGTACCTCGCGACCATCTCCAAGCTATCCTTCTCCGTCTTCTTCGGCACCGTCAAGCACAAGAACTCATGCATCATCCCGACGGCCCACTTCTCCCAGACCCCGCTCTTGGAAGGCAGCCTCGACCCCTCCTCGTACGGTGAAACATAAGGCAGCTTCTGAAAGTCCTCGACCCACTTCCTGACCTTCTTCTCCATCTCGAACCCCCTTGAGAACCTCTGAGGGAAGGATAGGGCCATGCCCTTCTTGTACCCGCCCGTCTTCATTGCGTACCGCTCCATCTCGGACACGGCAAGGTCCTTTCTGTAGCAGACCAGCTCGAGATCGAGCTCGTTGGTGAGATCCCCTTCGACGATCTGGAAGTAGTCGGGGTAGTCGGGGAGGAGGGACTTGACGAAATCGCGGGGGAGGCCGAGGTCCCAGCGGAGCCTATCAATAATCTTGAGTGGGATTTTCCGCCCAGGGCAGAGCATGAGGAGGCGGAGGAGGCGGTCGGCGGTCTCGGCGCGGCAGGAGGGGTAGAGGAGCTGCTCCTCCTGGTGGAGGGTGAGGAGGTGGGGGGAGGGGGAGAAGTGGGGGTGGGGAATGGTGGGGTTGGGGGTGGGGGTGGGGTTAGGGTTAATGGAGGGGAGGTGTTCGAGGAAGGAGGAGGGGAAGAGGCGGAGGAAGCGGATGGGGCGGAAGGGGAGGCGGAGGGAGGAGGAGGCGGAGGAGATGGAGGAGAGGGAGAGGGATGGGGTGGGGGAGGAGATGATGAGGAGGTCTTTGAGGTTGTGGAAGGGGAGGAGGTGCTTCTCCTTTTCGACGGCGTGGTCAAGGGCGCGGTCGAGGACCCATGGCAAGCGGGCGTCGATGAAGGGGCGGAATTGTTGGTGGTGGTGGTGGTGGTGGTGGTCGTGGTGGAGAGGGCGGCGGCGGAGGTGCTGGAGCATTAGGGTTAGGGTTAGGGTTTTGGTGGATGGTGGGAAATGAGAGGGGGTTTAGAAAGGGTTTTGAGGTCGGGGACTGGGTCGCGGCTGCTCAATTTTGTTCGGTTTTTCATTTTTAATTAATTATTATTATTATTTTTAACGGATTTTAGGATAAATTGTCAAATAAAAACCCAAGCAGTTTTTTCCGCTCACAAAACCCCCGGCCTCGAAGCGGTTGTAAAAAAACCGAGAGTTGTCAAAAAAAAAAAAACTCGGCCTACGGTATCAGTATAGTTGCCTACGATATCTATACAGTTGCCTGCGATATGTAAGCAGTTTCTGGCCTTATCTATGACATATTTACATATAGCAGACAACTATACAAATACCGCATGAAAATTTTTCAAGAGCTTTCGGACAACCCTTTCGAGGCCGGTTTTTTTTTCCCACCGGAAAAAAATTCTTGGTTTTTATTTTACAATTTACCAAATTATTTTGATGTTGAAATCGCCTTAAATGTATATTTGTATTTCTCAAAAAAAAAAAGAAAAAACATGTAAATTTGTAACCCCTCAAATTATTGTATTGAAATATTGCTTTTGCTTTGTACTTTGTGGGTGATTGCAATTATAATAATCAGCAGGTGTGAAATTTTTAAGGACATTAGTGAACAATAAGACAAGATTCTTTAAAGATATTTTTATAAGCTTATGAAATTATCAAATAACTAGGTTTGTGATGTGCAATGAATGTAATTGAATTAATAAAATAACTTATCAGAAAAAAGATTTCTTAATTTTTTTACTTAAATGTGCTAATGTTTTTTACTTTAATTTGTTAGTAATTTATTTATTAAAAAGATTTGAGAAGATTTATAAGGTTAGTTATGATTTCATTAAAACATTTTTTCTCAAAATTATAAGAATTTTTCTTGTTTGTATCAACATTAATTATATTCAAATTACCATTTTTTAAATTAAGAACATCCTCCTCTTTAGCATTAATAGTAGGTTAGTATTTTGCACGTGTGTTGTATGTAAATAAAGTTAACTAGATTCTAAGCGCGTGCGATGCGTGTGAAAAAGAAAGAAGAGAAGAGCGCGTTCGATGCATGTGTAAGTCGATGTCAAACACTCCACAGGGTTTGTATAAAGGTAGAATTAACAAAAAATAATTTTAGAGTGGGCAACATCGACTAAACTTCCATGATCGACCATAAGCCCTAACTAGCTAAATTAACAAAAGTTCTAACCTACTATGAAATGATTTATACCTATGTATTCAAGTTCTTCGGGTCTTCTTATTCTCTTCTTAAGCTCATCGTTTGTATGGATCGAGCTTGGTTATCGGCATCCTCGTGTCGAAGAAGATCCATCCGAAAGTCTATGGTTCAAGCTCTAACCTCAAGAATGAGGTAACTAAATTACCTAGTTTGCTAATCTAGATAGCTTAGATGATGTAAAGAGTTAATTAGACTAATTTATCTCAATCACCCTAGGATTCTCAACACATGAGAGTGTTTAGGGTTTGAAGAAGAAGAAGAGAGCATAGGAAGAAAGAGAGTGTCAAGTGAAGAATGAGATTAAAGAATGGCTAAGTGTTGATAACTATGAAGCATATCGTTTCAATAATAATAATAACAATAATACAACCATGCTTCAATAGTCATCCAAAGTAATTGAGTCATCAAAGTAGCCATGCTTCAACCATGCTCTAATAACACCTCATTTCTCCACCTCATTATCCATTTAAATAAATGGGTTAATCACAAATGAGATGTTTTCTTTTAGAAGCACTCTTATGAAAATTCAAGAATACCCTTCACCGTATATACATACCCGTATTTGTACCACGAATACCAAGAGATGAAAATAATCCAATATTATAATACTATAATACGGCTTAATCCTAAGCCTACTAGTATTATCCGTCCGATCAAAAATACGTGTAGCTAGTATATGATCGAAACCCTGCACGTAAAACCATATAACCTCTACATTGTTTCGCCTGAACCAAGGAAACCCTCTATGTGGGACTCTAAAGACTTGACAGTACGCTGGCAGTGGGTTTAACCACAAGCACGTCAGTGGCACTAGCCGTACGTAACGGCTATGTTGGTGATATATGCCTTAAAGGCCATTATTGTATCATACTAGTTTGTATATTACATTTTGGGAGCTTGGGATATATACACAGATTTATGGCATTCATGCTCAATATGGTAGTATGCCACTTGGTTTGTATCTATCTAAATGTGTGTATATGTTTCTTCTAACGTATCGCTAATACATATTGATAGAGCCCTTACGATCTTTTGCTTGACTACCAGCGTTGTGATGGCAGTCACACTAGTGGGGGCTGGGTAGTCTACAAGCACATCCTTATACAGGTCCCTAGTCGCAGAATTATCGATACAGGGCATCGATAATCCAGAGTAGACTAGTGTATACGCTTCTCTTCTCAGGATGGGAGATGGTCTGTCCCACAGCCATCAGTACGTCGTACTGGAGATAGTATGCAGGTACTTATTAGGTTATGAGTTACACTGGACGGACTCATTGGGAACTGCTAGTTGGTAATATACCTATCGTTAGATAGCAGTTCCCAGATGACATGAGTATAGCTTAGTCCGTTGACTTGACATTGCTGCTTCGCCTTAAGTGTGTTCCCATTATTCTTAGATTACTATCCTACCACGGCTCTACTAAATCGTGCAAACAGGTAGTAGTTGGATGCAGTCCCGAAGCACTTGGAGGGAGTGGCAGTTAGATAGGATTCGTCTCTCCCGGTATTGGGGGTTGATGTAGCGCTGTGTTCGGAACGCCATTACACAAAGTCCCTGGCCAGGGCAAGCGAGATTTACTGGTAGATACTCCAGTAGTTTCTCAGGGTGTTTTAGACTATACTCCGACACGACTTATACCGCTATTAGGGGTCTGACGTTTACCGCCCCCCTAGGCCCGATATGCGATACTCTTAGGCGAACAGACCGGACTGTACGGAGATTGTCACAGATAGGCTTAACTAGATTCTAAGCGCGTGTGATGCGTGTGAAAAAGAAAGAAGAGAAGAGCGCGTTCGATGCATGTGTAAGTCGATGTCGAACACTCCACAGGGTTTGTAGAAAGGCAGATTAACAAAAAATAATTTTATAGTAGGCAATATCGACTAAACTTCCATGATCGACCATAAGCCCTAACTAGCTAAATTAACAAAAGTTCTAACCTACTATGAAATGATTTATACCTATATGTTCAAGTCCTTCGGGTCTTCTTATTCTCTTCTTAAGCTCATCGTTTGTATGGATCGAGCTTGGTTATCAGCATCATCGTGTCGAAGAAGATCCACCCGAGAGTCTATGGTTCAAGCTCTAACCTCAAGAATGAGGTAACTAAATTACCTAGTTTGCTAATCTAGATAGCTTAGATGATATAAAGAGTTAATTAGACTAATTTACCTCAATCACCCTAAGATTCTCAACACATGAGAGTGTTTAGGATTTGAAGAAGAAGAAGAGAGCATAGGAGGAAAGAGAGTGTCAAGTGAAGAATGAGATTAAAGAATGGCTAAGTGTTGATAACTATGAAGCATATCTTTTCAATAATAATAATAACAATAATACAACCATACTTCAATAGTCATCCAAAGTAAATGAGTCATCAAAGTAGCCATGCTTCAACCATGCTCTAATAACACCTCATTTCTCCACCTCATTTTCTATTTAAATAAATAGGTTAATCACAAATAAGATGTTTTCTTCTAAAAGCACTCTTATGAAAATTCAAGAATACCCTTCATCGTATATACATACCCGTATTTGTACCACGAATACCAAGAGATGAAAATAATCCAATATTATAATACTATAATACGGCTTAATCCTAAGCTTGCTAGTATTATCCGTCCGATCAAAAATACGTGTAGCTAGTACACGTATATGATCGAAACCCTGCACGTAAAATCATATAGCCTCTACATTGTTTCGCCTGAACCAGGGAAACCCTCTATGTGGGACTCTAAAGACTTGACAGTACGCTGGCAGTGGGTTTAACCACAAGCACGTCAGTGGCACTAGCCATACGTAATGGCTATGTTGGTGATATATGCTCTAGAGGCCATTATTGTATCATACTAGTTTGTATATTACATTTTAGGAGCTTGGGATATATACACATATTTATGACATTCTTGCTCAATATGGTAGTATGCCACTTGGTTTGTATCTATCTAAATATGTGTATATGTTTCTTCTAACGTATCGCTAATACATATTGATAGAGCCCTAAGGATCTTTTACTTGACTACCAGCGTTGTGATGGCAGTCACACTAGTGAGGGCTGGGTAGTCTACAAGCACATCCTTATACAGGTCTCTAGTCGCAGGACTATCGATACAGGGCATCGATAATCCAGAGTAGACTAGTGTATACGCTTCTCTTCCCAGGAGGGGAGATGGTCTGTCCCACATCCATCAGTACGTCGTACTGGAGATAGTATGCAGGTGCTCATTAGGTTATGAGTTACACTGGACAAACTCATTGGGAACTGCTGATTGGTAATATACCTATCGTCAGATAGCAGTTCCCAGGTGACATGAATACAGCTTAGTCCGTTGACTTGACACTGCTGCTTCGCCTCAAGTGTGTTCCCATTGTTCTTAGATTATGTAGCGTTTTGAAAATCGTTTCGGTGAAATTTCGGAAAATCGGTAAAATAAGGGGGTTTTTTGTAAAAAGTCAAAATACAAATATCTTATTATAAAAATTAAATATACATATTCTACCTATGTAATTTCTAGTATTTGGTGTTTATTGAGCCACTGGTGAAATTTCAAATTTTCTGAAAAAAAATTTATTTTATTATTATTTTAAGCCGTCACTAATACATTTAATTAGGGAAAATTACAAATTTGAATGAGTTGAAACAAATTTTGTGCATCATAAAACATTCAATAAAATTTTATCATGTGGTTTTTGAAACGAAATCGTTTGTCAAAACGGTTTAGAAAATATTGAAGAAAAAGGTTTATTTTGTGAAAATAAAAGGGATTTGGTGCATATTGAATTGGTATTTGGTGTTCATTGTTTCACACACACACACACCACCTCCACCTCCCCCTTTTTCTGGCCGAAAATGGGCTTCCCCAATCCCCAAAGTTGTCCCCACTTAAAGAAAAAGTCAAAGAAAAGAAAATGGAATTAATAAAATGGGGCATGACTTTGTTGACTTGGAAATTATATCATTCTTTCAACCCATACTCTCTCTCCCCTCTCCCCATCCCCTAGCCGAGGCCCCCCCCTCTCCCCAAATCAGCAGCAGCCCTCCCCTTGTTCTCCCCTCTTTCACCACAAAAAAATTCCACAAAATGCCCAAAAATCAACACAAAAATCCCACAAAATCAAAATCCAATCTCTACCCATTTCTTCTTGACCTATTCTAGTGTGGATCATGGATCAAGAGAGCAATTTGGAGGCCAAGATTTTGGTGCTAGGTCTCTAATTTTATGAGGTATAATCTTAGCATTTTGCATAAGTTATTGTTTGATTACTTCAATCTAGCTATTATGTGTTTAATTAGGAGTTAATTGTGGTTTTGATATTAAAGATTTAACTTTCAAGAAAGGGTTTTGAATGCAACTTAGGGTTTTATGATGTGAGATTATGGTTGTGTGATATTTTTGACATATTAATGTTATGCTAAAACTAACCTAGTTGCTAGTTTACTAATTGATGCTTGAAATTGTTAAAATTGGAATTTTATGCAAACTAGGTTTTGGAAATTTATTGCAAATGTTAGACTAAAAATCTAATTAGGTTTTTCATGACATCATTAACATTATTAAGTGTAGTTTAATGCTTTAGATCATGCAAATCTAAGCTAGATTGTAGTTTGTGCATTTTTGCTATGAAATTGTTAAAATTTAGGTATTTTGTAAACTAGAATTTTAGGGTTTTTGGAATTTAATGAGATTAAATTATGAGAATTGTTTTTATAACTTATTTAAGATATTTAGTGAATATTGTGGCCGCTAGATTCGTTTATACATCGAGTTTTGTACTAAAACCGTGATTTGTGCTTGCTAGATTTTCGGGAAAATGACTTTTTCAGCGAAATTGGGATTTTTGTGAATTTTAAGCTATTTTATATTATAATTAGTACTTGTAATTATACAAATGAGTGTGTTGGGAGCTTTCTCAATGGTTTGGCGTTTGTACGCCGACGTCGAGGGTTTTGGGGTCGATTTGTGAAGGCAACCATAGGTTTTGACCTATGTGGGATTCGTGTGTCATTTTGGTCATGAGTCGGATTTTAATACGATACGATGCGTTGTGATATGTAGGTACCCCCATGTGGACTTCGAGACGACAAGCAAGCGCGTGGCGACGTCGGCACCGGCTAGCGAGGACCAGGTGAGTAGATTTATATCTACGTGGAGAAGTCGGATGGATGGCGTATAGCACCCCCGCAGTCCGTAGTGTAGCTCATATATATATGTATATATAGGTGTCTTATGATACGAGAATGTTCATTCATGTTATGTTTATGTGTTCATGGAGTACCTTTGGCTTAGTTGCGAAACCCTAGAGTAGTTGTTATACCCACATACGCACACACAAACTTGCATACTTTACTTTCTTGTGCATAGATTGGGATGTGTATATATGAATATATGCGTGGGTATGGGACTATGCATATGTACATTCATATACACATGCATGGATAATGAGGATGTACTTGGGATTTAAGATGAGTCGATGAGATTTGATTTGAGGCCGTGAGATCGGTGATATAGCAGGGTTCGTATTTGAGATACGACATGACGTTGTAACGGGTCTTGACGTAGTGTTTCACACACGTGCATGCATACTTAGGCGGTATCAGTATTGTACTAGACGTAGATCAGTATCCCGATCATGATATTTGATAAAGAGGATACCAGGTGAATAGTATGATGAATGTGATATTGACCCGTACCCAGATTTGGGATGCCGTACGCCGGATTTACGTACGAGCTATATTGATGATTGATCCGCACTCTTGACTTGGGATGTCTGATTGTAGATATGGTATCGGATATGATATTATTGAGGCGGGATCACCGACTAATATATATATATACAGGTATGTATATGGATCGACTCAGATGTTAGGCGGTTTCCTTACCTGTAGTCCAGCTTATTAGCTTAGCCCTTTAGTTTAGTTTAGTTGTTAGATTAGATTCGATTCTTACCTATTTCAAAAACTAACGAATCGTGGGTATTTTAAAAGACAGCCCAAGGGATCCTACGGATATTTCAAAAGACGTATCTTTTCATAAAAAACACCATAGCCCCTATTTTCAAAACCCCATGATTCGTGTTATTTCAAAAGGCACCATTTGTAGGACTTATATTAGATTAATGCAGGTTAGTTACAGTTGCGTCTTGTATTCAGCTCCCGCTTATTATTGTGGTTCGCTTCGCATCGCATACTTATGTTATAATTTCTTATTGCAATGTTGATATCATATTGTTAGGACACCAGCACCATTACCGATGATGCGTATGTACCACGTACACTTACTTGCCGGCTCACACGCATCTTCATCGGTAATTGCCATGTCACGTACACCTTAGAAAAGATTATTGCTTGACTTAGCATGTTAGTTAGTACTTTGACATGATATTAGTGTACCTGCCTTATATGCCAGCTTAACATTGTAGTTATTACTTGCCACTTCATGCATACTGTTATTCATTGTTATGCCTATATTCATGGTTTTACATGCTATTGATGATTTGGATTCGGATTTCCATGAGATTTTCTGGATTTGGGGGGAAAACCGCAAAACTTATATAAACTGATTCCTCTCTTTTTAAATAAAAAGTGCGGTTTTTCCCATGATGTATGAGTCGTCCACCATGAGTTTGCTGATGGATTTCGAGACCCGATTCGAGGAGACGGATGAACCGTTTCGGGTACATGGTGGACCCGGTAAGGTACCCCGGGGCAAGAAGCGCGTGATGATGACGATGTGAGCCTGGCAGGGGAGCACTACCTACCGGTGATTTTACCCGACGCATCGGATATCCGGAGGATACCGTCGTGGTCTTGAGATGGATGGTAGGGGCCGGTCTGGACTGACGGCGCCTTAGATATTGTGACTGAGATATTGAGATTTCAAGATATTGAGGTACAGAGACTGTGATACAGAGATATCGAGATATTGGGGTTACGTTTTGTGCCGATGCTAGGCACTGTTTTATACTGATTTCATTTATGATATCTCATTTTAAAAATACAAAGGAAATCTCACTAGATTATGAAAATAGTTTCTTCATTTACATGTATTCTGTTTTCATGCATTCATACCTCATTCATATGATATATTGCTACCTGAGGCACTGACACGGGCACATGAGATTACACTCGGGTTAGATATTTACCCTAGCCTTGTTATAGGTTGCATGTTATATATATAATTGAGGATTTATTATGATCATTGACCTAGATTGCGTTATTTATGTGATTTCTTTCCGTAGATGTTTTTCTATTCACGAGTTGGCAACTCACCCCCGTTGTGCCCCAGTTTCTTGCAGGTTTGCCGTACAGGTTTCTTTACGGCTTGCGGGCATAGTTTCCTTCGGGTGATTTGCTAGTAGGTGGGTTTACTTGTATCGTATCCCCCCATTATATAACTTGTATATTATTACTCTGTTGTATCTAGAAGTTCCATCAACCAAACATTTATTTACTTTGAGATAGAGACCAGTGATGTTATTCCTTCGACCTTAGAGTCGCGCGTTATTTTTCTGTGGTTTTGAGTTTCCTTTGAATTTTAATCCTCGCCGTTGGCGTTGTATATTATATTGCTTGTGTGGTTGTGACCGTCGATTGACGAAGAGCTAGCTCCCGCTTGGGGATGCCTTTTTATTGATTTCGTATACTATTCATGTTGTATCCCGTTTGGGAGCCAGTATTTTCAAAGGAGACTCTGCCGAAATTTTTCAGGAAATACTTGATGTTTTTAAAACCGCACAACTCGGCTTATGCTATTAAAACTACTTGATTTTAAATTGGTTTTCCTTCACTCTACTACTTTTCTTGGTTTGGATTTCTGGGTTTTCGGTTTACTTAGATTACGTAAGCCTCGAGACATTCGTAGTTTAAGTGCTGGTCATGTTCCATACTTTCGGATCGTAACAAAGGTTGGTATCAGAGCGTTAGGTTTTACCTTCGGAGCGTAGGATGACCCTTGGTTGATGGAATAGGTAACTAAAGTAGAGTGACGTACCGTGGGTATGTTCCGCGGCATACTTACGATACGCTACTCCACTTAAGAAGCCTTAGGATGTACATTTCTTTGTTCAGTATTATATTCATTCCTGATCTAGCCTCATCAGTACCAGTTTTAGTTTTGCTGCCATGATTACGGGCAGGGAGAGCTACAGCTAGAGTTGTGGTCAGCACGAGCTCGTCACGAACGAGGACTGACCAGGGCGAATTCCGGCGACACACGATTGCGGAGATGTGTCTTTTTACTGTGTTTCCGCGCCACGAGCGTTTGGCGGATCGCCTTTTTGAGGTTACTCGGATGTGCTGATCGACACTAGAGGATTGAGCCAATGATAGAGGCCAGCCAGATTTTGATGACCGTTGGTGTATTGCTTATTCATGATGGTCGAGGCACTGTTCAGCGTGCAGATGAGCGAGCCAGCTATTGCTGCGAACAACGAGATATCGCCCCAGATGTTGGAGCTATTGCGGTACGAGTTGTACTAAGAGATGATAGAAGGTCGCTAGTCACCCGAGGATGAATGACTAGGACATGTGGTTCTTTCGCCTACCCCGATACGAGGTCATCAGATAGATTGATTCCAGCTAGAGACGACTTCACGCGGAGACATTGAGAGTCGACAGAGACGATCGAATGTCAGAAACCTATTATTCCAAGTTTAAAGTAGTCGGAAAGACATGCAGGCAATTCTATGGTCCCTCTAGAAGAATGAAACCCTAACTCGACTTAATGACCGTGTGAAAGCCTTTGAACCTTAGGGTTTGCGGCAGTTCCACGGCGCCATTAGTGAGGCTTGGGTTTGCCCTTCTACGGCTGGACCACCGATGCTGTGGTATGTACTCGATACTATTAAACTGTGCCCAAGATGTTGAGCCCTTGGGGGATTATGAGGTTTTGACAATCGATTGGATGGTTCGACTTAATTCGGATGCTAGGTGGTGGGATGCATTTCTTGGGAGACTCCCGATACGAGGATAGCCGTTGGAGCTCAGTCCATGCAGCCGCGACGAGATGAGTCCAAAGCAAACGACATTAGAGAAAAGTGAAGTAAGATGTTCATACCAGATCTAGATGAGATGACGTTCCACTCCGCCGACATCAGAGATGCGATGTGCATGCCGAGGCATGGTACTTTGATTTACCTTCCAGAAAGAGTCGCGATAAGTATGCAGTCGTTCCAGAGCAAGATGCAGATATAGGAAAGGACGATGACTTCCGGACAGTTGGCAGAGACGAGACATGGAAGAGACCGTGAGCAGGATTCCTTCCAGGACACTGCTGCAATGATACTTGCACCTAGGATCAGAGGTGTCACGTACATTCAGAGAGCCAGAGGCCGACGCCAGTGATATGCTGTCTTACGAGTGGTCGCGATGATTGACCGAGAGATGACCAGAGAAGTGCCAGAACGGAATCATCCCCGTTAGCACACCTGACAGGGCCGATGAGCCGATGGACCGAGAGATTGGTAATTCACAGTGAAGACCTTGACCCAGGAGTGGTCATTGTTACGCACACCAGCAGGCCAGAGTTCATGATCATCGACGAGACGTCCCACTAGTGACCGCGACAGTTGGCCCGAGATTCTTAGAGGATGCGCTTGAGCGGTACTATTCCGCCATTATTGATTTCGATGTTTTGGGTGATTTATTCGCATGATTTGATTTTGATGATTGAGGATTTACGATCTTTGCACAGTGTTGCACTTGATATCGTTTTCGTGCTTTGGTTTCACATGTTTGTGATTTGACGGTTTTAGACATTTGAGTTGATTTTGTGTGTATATACGCACACGATTTGGTTCCTGCACTCTGTATAGTTTATATATGCTTGCAGTGCAGTGATACGCCTTTTGTGCACTTAGATGCACTGGACTTCGATTTCGATTGTGATACTCGATATTTGTTTTGTGCACCTTGTGCACCTGATTTGATTTTGCGCATGTTCGGCGCTTGATATTAGATTTCATGATTTCGTGCATGATGGATGCATCTGGTTTTGGGTTTTCGCGCATGTTGAGCGCATGTCTTGAGATGCGATTTTGGTGCACACCAGATGCACTAAATCGAAAAAAAAATTCGTGCATGTCAGATGCAACTGATTTGGCTGTCAGGCACACACGTTGCCTACGACAGATGCTTTGTGCACACCCGATGCACTTAGATCTTATTTCTGTGCACTTGTATGGCACGTATATGGATTTTTATTTGTCGTGCGCACCAGACACACGTAGTATTCATACGCGTATTTTGGGATTGATTTCTTATAGAGCAGTACGTTTTTTTTATGATAATTGCGATGTGTTTTCGTACTAAGCAGGACTAGTCAGAGGAGAGTACCTGAATGTATTTTGCATGCATTGATAGCTATTGAAGGGAATTCCAAAAAGCGAGCTATAGTCTCAGTATTTTCCTACGTGTCTGATACGACACGAAACGTTTAAAACAAGGAAACCCTTCTAAATTGTTTCCCAAAACGGCGGAACGTACATTTCAAACAAAAGGTATATATGTATACGATTATTTCCTTATGATAGACGTCCGCCACTGTGCAGTGTTATGCGCATTGCACAGCGACTTTAAGAGATTTGGCATGCATTTCCTTCAGATATTTACATACATAGATTTGATATTTACGTGTATAGTTTCGAGTTATATCATATTGGTTTTGTATTGGATTTGATATTTGTGTCTTTACCATGACTCCGATGATTGCGGGATACTTGACGGAGTTTTGATTTTGAGTTATATGCTCATTTTTCATGCGCATGCGCTGCGCTACGATTTGTTTGATGTATTTATGATTTCGGAGCCCCGACGACTTGATGGTTTTGGTTAGATATTTTTTTGTATTTGGGGGGAGTTTGAAATTAAATTCGGGGACCGAATTTCTTTAAGGGGGGAAGATTGTAGCGTTTTGAAAATCGTTTCGGTGAAATTTCGGAAAATCGGTAAAATAAGGGGGGTTTTTGTAAAAAGTTAAAATACAAATATCTTATTATAAAAATTAAATATACATATTCTAGCTATGTAATTGCTAGTATTTGGTGTTTATTGAGCCACCGGTGAAATTTCAAATTTTCTGAAAAAAATTTATTTTATTATTATTTTAAGCCGTCACTAATACATTTAATTAGGGAAAAATTACAAATTGGAATGAGTTGAAATAAATTTTGTGCATCATAAAACATTCAATAAAATTTTATCATGTGATTTTTGAAACGAAATCGTTTGTCAAAACGGTTTAGAAAATATTGAAGAAAAAGGCTTATTTTGTGAAAATAAAAGGGATTTGGTGCATATTGAATTGGTGTTTGGTGTTCATTGCTTCACACACACACACACCACCTCCACCTCCCCCTTTTTCTGGCCGAAAATGGGCTTCCCCAATCCCCAAAGTTGTTCCCACTTAAAGAAAAAGTCAAAGAAAAGAAAATGGAATTAATAAAATGGGGCATGACTTTGTTGACTTGGAAATTGTATCATTCTTTCAACCCACACTCTCTCTCCCCTCTCCCCATCCCCTAGCCGAGCCCCCCCTCTCCCCAAATCAGCAGCAGCCCTCCCCTTGTTCTCCCCTCTTTCACCATAAAAAAATTCCACAAAATGCCCAAAAATCAACACAAAAATCCCACAAAATCAAAATCCAATCTCTACCCATTTCTTCTTAACCTATTCTAGTGTGGATCATGGATCAAGAGAGCAATTTGGAGGCCAAGATTTTGGTGCTAGGTCTCTAATTTTATGAGGTATAATCTTAGCATTTTGCATAAGTTATTGTTTGATTACTTCAATCTAGCTATTATGTGTTTAATTAGGAGTTAATTGTGGTTTTGATATTAAAGATTTAACTTTCAAGAAAGGGTTTTGAATGCAACTTAGGGTTTTATGATGTGAGATTATGGTTGTGTGATATTTTTGACATATTAATGTTATGCTAAAACTAACCTAGTTGCTAGTTTACTAATTGATGCTTGAAATTGTTAAAATTGGAATTTTATACAAACTAGGTTTTGGAAATTTATTGCAAATGTTAGACTAAAAATCTAATTAGGTTTTTCATGACATCATTAACATTATTAAGTGTAGTTTAATACTTTAGATCATGCAAATCTAAGCTAGATTGTAGTTTGTGCATTTTTGCTATGAAATTGTTAAAATTTAGGTATTTTGTAAACTAGAATTTTAGGGTTTTTGGAATTTAATGAGATTAAATTATGAGAATTGTTTTTATGACTTATTTAAAATATTTAGTGAATATTGTGGCCGCTAGATTCGTTTATACATCGAGTTTTGTACTAAAACGGTGATTTGTGCTTGCTAGATTTTCGGGAAAATGACTTTTTCAGCGAAATTGGGGTTTTTGTGAATTTTAAGCTATTTTATATTATAATTAGTGCTTCTAATTGTACAAATGAGTGTGTTGGGAGCTTTCTCGATGGTTTGGCGTTTGTACGCCGACGTCGAGGGTTTTTGGGTCGATTTGTGAAGGCAACCATAGGTTTTGACCTATGTGGGATTCGTGTGTCATTTTGGTCATGAG
This sequence comes from Agapanthus africanus, assembly GCA_030015575.1. Taxonomy (NCBI): domain Eukaryota; kingdom Viridiplantae; phylum Streptophyta; class Magnoliopsida; order Asparagales; family Amaryllidaceae; genus Agapanthus; species Agapanthus africanus. The sequence continues at coordinate 850,682,933 of CM057338.1, read as the reverse complement.
TCGGATTTTAATACGATACGATGCGTTGTGATATGTAGGTATCCCCATGTGGACTTCGAGACGACAAGCAAGCGCGTGGCGACGTCGGCACCGGCTAGCGAGGACCAGGTGAGTAGATTTATATCTACGGGGAGAAGTCGGGTGGATGGCATATAGCACCCCCGCAGTCCGTAGTGTAGCTCATATATATATGTATATATAGGTGTCTTATGATACGAGAATGTTCATTCATGTTATGTTTATGTGTTCATGGAGTACCTTTGGCTTAGTTGCGAAACCCTAGAGTAGTTGTTATACCCACATACGCACACACAAACTTGCATACTTTACTTTCTTGTGCGTAGATTGGGATGTGTATATATGTATATATGCGTGGGTATGGGACTATGCATATGTACATTCATATACACATGCATGGATAATGAGGATGTACTTGGGATTTAAGAAGAGTCGATGAGATTTGATTTGAGGCCGTGAGATCGATGATATAGCAGGGTTCGTATTTGAGATACGACATGACGTTGTAACGGGTCTTGACGTAGTGTTTCACACACGTGCATGCATACTTAGGCGGTATCAGTATTGTACTAGACGTAGATCAGTACCCCGATCATGATATTTGATAAAGAGGATACCAGGTGAATAGTATGATGAATGTGATATTGAACCGTACCCAGATTTGGGATGCCGTACGCCGGATTTACGTACGAGCTATATTGATGATTGATCCGCACTCTTGACTTGGGATGTCTGATTGTAGATATTGTATCGGATATGATATTATTGAGACGGGATCACCAACTAATATATATATATACAGGTATGTATATGGATCGACTCAGATGTTAGGCGGTTTCCTTACCTGTAGTCCAGCTTGTTAGCTTAGACCTTTAGTTTAGTTTAGTTGTTAGATTAGATTCGATTCTTACCTATTTCAAAAACTAACGAATCGTGGGTATTTTAAAAGACAGCCCAAGGGATCCTACGAATATTTCAAAAAACGTATCTTTTCATAAAAAACACCATAGCCCCTATTTTCAAAACCCCATGATTCGTGTTATTTCAAAAGGCACCATTTGTAGGACTTATATTAGATTAATGCAGGTTAGTTACAATTGCGTCTTGTATTAAGCTCCCGCTTATTATTGTGGTTCGCTTCGCATCGCATACTTATGTTATAATTTCTTATTGCAATGTTGATATCATATTGTTAGGACACCAGCACCATTACCGATGATACGTATGTACCACGTACACTTACTTGCCGGCTCACACACATCTTCATCGGTAATTGCCATGTCACGTACACCTTAGAAAAGATTATTGCTTGACTTAGCTTATTAGTTAGTACTTTGACATGATATTAGTGTACCTGCCTTATATGCCAACTTAACATTGTAGTTATTACTTGCCACTTCATGCATACTGTTATTTATTGTTATGCCTATATTCATGGTTTTACATGCTATTGATGATTTGGATTCGGATTTCCATGAGATTTTCTGGATTTGGGGGGAAAACCGCAAAACTTATATAAACTGATTCCTCTCTTTTTAAATAAAAAGTGCGGTTTTTCCCATGATGTATGAGTCGTCCACCATGAGTTTGCTGATGGATTTCGAGACCCGATTCGAGGAGACGGATGAACCGTTTCGGGTACATGGTGGACCCGGTAAGGTACCCCGGGGCAAGAAGCGCGTGATGATGACGATGTGAGCCTGGCAGGGGAGCACTACCTATCGGTGATTTTACCCGACGCGTCGGATATCCGGAGGATACCGTCGTGGTCTTGAGATGGATGGTAGGGGCCGGTCTGGACTGACGGCGCCCTAAATATTGTGACTGAGACATTGAGATTTCGAGATATTGAGGTACAGAGACTGTGATACAGAGATATCGAGATATTGGGGTTACGTTTTGTGCCGATGCTAGGCACTGTTTTATGCTGATTTCATTTATGATATCTCATTTTAAAAATACAAAGGAAATCTCACTAGATTATGAAAACAGTTTCTTCATTTACATGTATTCTGTTTTCATGCATTCATACCTCATTCATATGATATATTGCTACCTGAGGCACTGACACGGGCACATGAGATTACACTCGGGTTAGATATTTACCCTAGCCTTGTTATAGGTTGCATGTTATATATATAATTGAGGATTTATTATGATCATTGACCTAGATTGCGTTATTTATGCGATTTCTTTCCGTAGATATTTTTCTATTCACGAGTTGGCAACTCACCCCCGTTGTGCCCCAGTTTCTTACAGGTTTGCCGTACAGGTTTCTTTACGGCTTGCGGGCATACTTTCCTTTGGGTGATTTGCTAGTAGGTGGGTTTACTTGTATCGTACCCCCCCATTATATAACTTGTATATTATTACTCTGTTGTATCTAGAAGTTCCATCAACCAAACATTTATTTACTTTGAGATAGAGACCAGTGATGTTATTCCTTCGACCTTAGAGTCGCGCGTTATTTTTCTGTGGTTTTCTTGTGGTTTTGAGTTTCCTTTGAATTTTAATCCTCGCCGTTGGCGTTGTATATTATATTGCTTGTGTGGTTGTGACCGTCGATTGACGAAGAGCTAGCTCCCGCTTGGGGATGCCTTTTTATTGATTTCGTATACTATTCATGTTGTATCCCGTTTGGGAGCCAGTATTTTCAAAGGAGACTCTGCCGAAATTTTTCAGGAAATACTTGATATTTTTAAAACCGCACAACTCGGCTTATGCTATTAAAACTACTTGATTTTAAATTGGTTTTCCTTCACTCTACTACTTTTCTTGGTTTGGATTTCTGGGTTTTCAGTTTACTTAGATTACGTAAGCCTCGAGACATTCGTAGTTTAAGTGCCGGTCATGTTCCGTACTTTCAGGTCGTGACAGATTACTATCCTACCACGGCTCTACTGAGTCGTGCAAACAGGTAGTAGTTGGGTGGAGTCCCGAAGCACTTGGAGGCAGTGGCAGTTAAATAGGATTCGTCCCTCCCGGTATTGGGGGTTGATGCCACGCTGTGTTCGGAACACCATTACACAAAGTCCCTGGCCAGGGCAAACGAGATTTATCGGTAGGTACTCCAGTAGTTTCTCAGGGTGTTTTGGACTGTACTCCGACACGACTTATACCGCTATTAGGGGTCTGACATTTACCGCCCCCCTAGACCCGATATGCGATACTCTTAGGCGAACAGACCGGACTGTACGGAGATTGTCACAGATAGGCTTAACTAGATTCTAAGCGCGTGCGATGCGTGTGAAAAAGAAAGAAGAGAAGAGCGCGTTCGATGCATGTGTAAGTCGATATCGAACACTCCACAGGGTTTGTAGAAAGGCAGAATTAACAAAAAATAATTTTATAGTGGGCAACATCGACTAAACTTCCATGATCGACCATAAGCCCTAACTAGCTAAATTAACAAAAGTTCTAACCTACTATGAAATGATTTATACCTATGTGTTCAAGTCCTTCGGGTCTTCTTATTCTCTTCTTAAGCTCATTGTTTGTATGAATCGAGCTTGGTTATCGGCATCCTTATGTCGAAGAAAATCCACTCGAGAGTCTATGGTTCAAGCTCTAACCTCAAGAATGAGGTAACTAAATTACCTAGTTTGCTAATCTAGATAGCTTAGATGATGTAGAGAGTTAATTAAACTAATTTATCTCAATCACCCTAGGATTCTCAACACATGAGAGTGTTTAGGGTTTGAAGAAGAAGAAGAGAGCATAGGAGGAAAGAGAGTGTCAAGTGAAGAATGAGATTAAAGAATGGCTTAGTGTTGATAACTATGAAGCATATCTTTTCAATAATAATAATAACAATAATACAACCATACTTCAATAGTCATCCAAAGTAAATGAGTCATCAAAGTAGCCAAGCTTCAACCATGATCTAATAACACCTCATTTCTCCACCTCATTGTCCATTTAAATAAATGGGTTAATCACAAATGAGATGTTTTCTTCTAGAAGTACTCTTATGAAAATTCAAGAATACCCTTCACCGTATATACATACATGTATTTGTACCACGAATACCAAGAGATGAAAATAATCCAATATTATAAAACTATAATACGGCTTAATCCTAAACTTGCTAGTATTATCCGTCCGATCAAAAATACGTGTAGCTAGTACACGTATATGATCGAAACCCTGCACGTAAAACCATATAGCCTCTACATTGTTTCGCCTGAACCAGGGAAACTCTCTATGTGGGACTCTAAAGACTTGACAGTACGCTGGCAGTGGGCTTAACCAGAAGCACGTCAGTGGCACTAGCCGTACGTAACGGCTATATTGGTGATATATGCCCTAGAGGCCATTACTGTATCATACTAGTTTGTATATTACATTTTGGGAGCTTGGGATATATACACATATTTATGACATTCTTGCTCAATATGGTAGTATGCCACTTGGTTTGTATCTATCTAAATATGTGTATATGTTTCTTCTAGCGTATCGCTAATACATATTGATAGAGCCCTTAGGATATTTTGCTTGACTACCAGCGTTGTGATGGCAGTCACACTTGTGGGGGCTGGGTAGTCTACAAGCACATCCTTATACAGGTCCCTAGTCGCAAGATTATCGATACAGGGCATCGATAATCCAGAGTAGACTAGTGTATACGCTTCTCTTCCCAGGAGGGGAGATGGTCTGTCCCACAGCCATCAGTACGTCGTACTGGAGATAGTATGCAGGTGCTCATTAGGTTATGAGTTACACTGGACGGACTCATTGGGAACTGCTGGTTGGTAATATACCTATCGTTAGATAGCAGTTCCTAGGTGACATGAGTACAGCTTAGTCTGTTGACTTGACACTGCTGCTTCGCCTCAAGTGTGTTCCTATTATTCTTAGATTACTACTCTACCACGGCTCTACTGAGTCGTGCAAACAGGTAGTAGTTGGGTGCAGTCCCGAAGCACTTGGAGGTAGTGGCAGTTAGATAGGATTCGTCTCTCCCGGTATTGGGGGTTGATGTCGCTGTTCCCCTCCGAATGGCGGCGCACACGACTGCGAAGTCCTGGCACTGAGATTCGGGGCAGATGCTATTTGGTTTTATCCGTCTACCTCTCCGAAGATGCCAAGTTGATTTATGGCACCGTCTATCAATGGTTTAGACGGATGCGGCCGATATAGCAGACTTTGTCAGATTCCCCCTCGCTTGAGGGGTTTTTGATTGTGGGGACGCTCTTCCCTGCAGGCGCAAGCCCCTGCAGTTAATTACGCTACCGCATCGCGGTAACCACTTTCTCCTTCTCCAGAATTTCACTTCGTGTCGTGTGTGTTTGTTTTGTTTGTGGTTGCCCGTGGATTATATACGGAGACTGAGTAATACCATCGCCCGTAGGACGTGGATTAGTCCAAATCCGTATTTACTTAGATTTGGGTTTGGTGTTTTTAGTTTAAGGATGCCTTAGTCGCGTTGCGGCTAAGATCGACTTAAACGTTCGTTAAGGATACGTTAGTCCTGTTTTGAGACTAAGATCAACTTAACGGAATAATCCATTTAATATCTGGCCATCGGGACTCGTCACCTCTCTAACGTCGTTGAAGGATTACAACGGCAGATGTCAGAGGAGTTCAGAGATGTACCCTTGAACCAAGGTTGATTTGAAGTTTTATAGTCCGTTTGAATGTTTAAGGATACGTTAGCCGTGTTTGGGGGCTAAGATCAACTTAAACGGGATCGTTTAGATCCGGCAAAAGAGCATTTGGAGGCTCTATTGTTCCAGTTTAGGGACGTAGTGGTCCATAGGTAGTTTAAGGACGTTGCGATCCATGCTCCAGTTTAGGGACGTGGTGGTCCATGTTCCAGTTTAGGGACGTGGTGGTCCACCATTAGTTTAGGGACGTTTCAGTCCAACATTAGTTTAGGGACGTTTCGGTCCAACATTAGTTTAGGGACGTTTCAGTCCACGAGTTTAAGGACCCCGCAGTCCGTATTGATGTGTGGTCGTTGGGACCCGTCACCTCTTTGACGTCGTTGAGGAATTACAACGATGGATGTCAAAGGAGTTCGGAGATGTACCCTCGAACCGGATATAAATTGATTTGAGAGAGAGCATTTGTGCTCAGTTCAATTTAATTTAAGGACTTACGGCCAGAATTGGGCTAAGTCCAGTTGAAAATGTTCAACATTTTATTTATTTTTAGTCCATTAGACCTGTGCTAGGGCTTTGCCCACACTTAAATAATGCATTGCATTACTTCTACTTTCTTGTTTGGGCTCTGCCCATAAAAGATGCAGAGCATCAATTTATTTTGGGCTCTGCAAGGCATCTGCATGGCATTTTATTATTTTTGTTTGGGCTTTGCCCATTTATAAATGATGCAGAGCATCAATTTAATTAGGCATGTTTGGTCTTTTAATTGGGCTTGGCCCTGCATTGCATTTGTTAGGCGCTTTGCGCCACTCACTGAGCGCAAGCGCTTGTGGTGAAGACACGTGTCATGCTCTGGTGAGCGCAAGCGCAACAGTGCAGTGCGCTGCACTAGTGCGCTGCGCTGTTGCGCTGCTGACACGTGGCGCGCTCTGGTGAGCGCAAGCGCAACAGTGCAGTGCGCTGCGCTAGTGCGCTGCGCTGTTGCGCTGCTGACACGTGGCGCGCTCTGGTGAGTTGCGCCAACTCCAGAGAGCGAAGCTCTTATTTCGTAGCGCAAGTGGTTTAGATGCTGACACGTGGCGCTCTCCCAAGAGCGCAACAGCGCAGTTTGCAAGTGCAAAGCACCAAGAATCTTTTAGATTCAAGAACAGAAGTGCAAAGCACTATTTGATTTCTTGATCTAATTTAGATCAAAGAAAAATAAGTTTTTTTTTTGTTTTTCTTATCTCAGAGAACCAAAGGTTCATGAAAAGTGCAAAGCACTATTTTTATTTTATTTTTATTAAAGATCATTGATCTTGTTTTTAGATCTATGATCTGTTCCTAAGAGAACTTTCTCTTTTTTTCTAAAGGTTTTTACCTTTTTTTATTCTTGAGAAGTTTCTCAGAGTTCTCTTCTCTCCTTCTTTTTTTTTTTAGAAAGATGTTGATGCCTTTTAATTGAGGCCTAGGGTCCTTTTTATAGTGCCCATAAATTAGTTAAATTTGTTAAAGAGGTCTTTTTCTGAGTGATTTGGGGAATTTTCCCCACCGTTGGATCTTTAATCCAAGGGCTTCTGCTTTGCAGAAGAAAATCTTCTTGTTTTAACAAGAACAGAAAAGATTTCTTAAAATTTTAATTCTGTTCGGCGCAGATGCCCCAGCGCGTGACACGTGTCGCACAGCGCAGCGCAACTGCGCTAGCGCATCTGCGCTGACACGTGTCGCGCAGCGCAGCGCCTGCGCAACTGAAGCGTTGCTTCCTTTAATAGAGCTTTGCTCTGATTGGGTGCGCCTTCTTGGGCGCTGCACTGACGTATCAGCGCCTGACATGTGGCGCGTTGCGCCCGAGACTTGAAGCGTTGCTTCAGAATTTTTGAATTTTGAATTTCAACAGAGCTTTGCTCTGATTGGGCGAAACAAATATCCCCTCACCGTTGCGCTCACGTGGCGCACACGTGAGTGCAGTGGTGGCAAACTCCTGATCGTTGGATCAAGGGGTGAGCTCAAGGGGCGCAAGCGCTTATAAATAGGACCCTTGGTCTTTAGTAAATGTTTTACCATTTTCAAGAATCTTGATTTTCAGAGTCTTGCTCTTGTTTTTGAGAACTTTAGAGCCTTGCTCTCGTTTCTTTTCAAGAACTCCAGAGTTCAGATTTTAGATCATCTTAGGTAAAATTTAACTTAACTTAAATTAAATCAAATTAACTTTAATCAACAGAGCCTTGCTCTTATAGATCTTTGATCTAAAGAAAACCCGTTTGGGGTTTCACCAACAAAGCCTTGCTCTCAAGAGTTCATAGATCTACAGAGATCTTGTTTCATGGATTTTAACCCATGAACAAAGCTCTGCTCTTGGATCAAATGTATATCTTTTTTATCTGAAAATGAAGTACTCCTAAGAGTTTTCATGGATCTTTGAGATCCCAAAATTTTTAATCTTTAGGAGTTTAAAGAAAAAATTTCTTTTAATAGATTTTATTATCACAGAGCTAGGCTCTTTTAAGGAATTTTATTCCCCTGATACCAGAGTTTGACAAGTGTCACTCTGTGACGGAGCTTTGCTCTGAAAGAGGAGATTTTCTCCTTGTCTCTAGGGATTTCCCATCAATGAGGATATTCTTTTGGGGATCTATTCATTAATTGACAGTCTCATCCAATGGTGGGGCCGTCTTATTAAATGACGTACTGTCATCCAGATTTCGTGGGCCCCCTCTTTGGTCCCCCTATCCACTGCATTGCGGTATGGTATAAAAATTTTAAAATGTTGAGCGTTGGAATTATAATACCGACGACTAATTTTTGTCTCTTTGCAGAAAACATGTCTGCCAATTTGTCTTTTCCGTTTGTTCGCTCGGAGGGAGGGTCTCCCCAGGCACCGGTGGACCGTGTGGTGTTCGCTCTCATCAAGGATCATGACCCCGAGCACAAGAATCTTCACTTGTGGGGTAGGTGGTACAATGAGATCATCCAGGGTCGCCGAAGTTTCGGTTTCGCCACGCCGTCTGAGCCAACATCTTCACTCCCCTAAGCAGATGAACCCCCGGTGAAGTATGCCGTGAGGTCAAAAATTGGAATTCGGATGACCTCCTCCAGCCCGCGATTGGTGCTATCCCCGTGCAGCCGCCGCCAGCAAAAGATATTTTAGGGAGGAGAATTTTACAAGGTGAAGCATGCCCTTGGGGACAGGCTTATAACATTGGATTGATCCCACGACCGCCTGCCGGATATTTGCAATGGGCCCGGTACATCCTATCAGCGAAGAGGACTCATCTGATGAGGATTGGCTTGTACTCGGCCATTTACGTCTCGCTCTTTGAGTATCCCTCTCCTCCAACGTGGTGGGTTAAGGCTTTTATCGAGCAATGGAATATCCCCACCCACACCTTCCTGATGACGGACCGGGAAGTCTCTATCTCCTTGGAGGAGTTTGCTGAAATCTCGGGTCTGCCGATGAAGGGAGAGCCTTACGAGGAGCTGCTTCCTCCCGATGAGTATGTCTTTGCCACCAAGCCGCCGGTGTTTGACCTAACGCCGAAGAACGCTATTCAGCACCAGTACCCGGGCTTGGTTAAGGTACTGGAGATCTATGAAGGACTCTATCTGGAATCGGGCATCCAGGGTGTCAGTTTCGCAGATTTTATTGCCCGCTTCATTCGACCGGAGTTCTTATCGGAGCGGAGCGAGAAGTTCGCCCAGCTCGACGACCCTTTTGGATTCGGTTTGGATCGCCGACCCACATCGGAGGATGACCACAAAGACTTTTACCTCCCTGGTGCTGCCGTCGTCTCTTTTTCAGAAATCGCCGTCCCCAACATGGATGAAGAGACCTTCTTTGTAGGGTTCTTGGGCTTGTGGTTGTGCAGTTTTGCTCTTCCTATGCATCCACGCTATATGCAGCCGACTGTTTTCTACCCAGCGCATCGGATGGTGGCTGGTTTGCAGTTGTCAGTAGGAATCGCCGGGCTGGCTTATCTTTATAATGGACTTAGCGTAGCGGCGGACGCTAGTGAGCCTGGGGTGCAACCCGCCAACTTCCCGATGCACTACTTTACTTCTTGGATGGAAATGCACGTGCACGGGGTGTTTGGCGCCCATAGGATTCCTCCCTTTTTTGAGAAATGCAGGCTCCCGAGGGTCATACGGTTGGTCGGGGCTTCGATCGTAGTTGCACCTCCGCGGGAGGCTAGGGGGCTGCACCTTCGACCACACCTGGTCGGGGCGAAGGTTTCCTTCTTGGATAAGGTCATAACAATAGGCTCAGAAACCACCAAGTCGGTAGTGTCGCTACGCGATGATTTTAAAGACGGGGTTTCCATACTGAAGGCTCGGGAAATCCTCCATCTCTACTCCATTCGGCCAGGCTATCTGGTGTTCAGGCAGAATGAGACAGCACTCTTCATGAGGTATAATCCTCACCGGTTTGCTCAGCAATCGAGCTATAACCAAGGGATCCCGATGGAAGCCTTCTTGGAAAAGCCCGTAGTTAGCCGAGAGGGGATAAAGAACGCAATGCACCACTTTATGCGGCTTAACACGGGTTCTTATTTCTTCATCAGCGGGCCGAGCTGCATCCCCAAAGTCCTCAATGCGTACGTGGCTTGGTATGCGGATGCTATGGGTCCAGTTATCCAAATGGAAAAACGCATGCTGGTTGACCGCAAGGGCGCGCCTCCCGGCGGCGATCGCAAGGCTCCCTTGAAGCCAAGGACCCCGGTTATTTCTCCATTGAAAGGTGCTGGAGTCGGACCTCCGCGCGTGTTGAGTCCTCCGCGCGGATTGCCGCTTCACGATATTGTGGATGCGCCACCAGCCTTCCATGCTCCAGTGGAGGCGGTAAATGTGGTATCGCCAGAGTCTGGTGCAGGCGAGGATATCGGGACCCGCCGCCCCAAGGCGTCCGCCAAGCGTAAATCAGTCCCGGGTGCATCCAGAGCTGGCGGGCAAAAGAAGAAGAAGTCGCTCCTTTCCCTTGACGCGATTCTTAGCTTAGAGCCTAAGGCCCCTCTTACCGAAGGAATAAGTGAATATGGCAGCAATAAGGGCTTCGCGGTAGACCCCGCAGACACCGATCTGGCGGCCGCCATTGCGGCTTCTGAGCGATCAGCGAGGCTTGAAACGTGGTTGAGTAAACTCGCTGAGTCAGGTAATTATTAGCTGCTCTCCTCATTATTTCATCGCATTTTTCATCATTATTCTTGACTAATACTTTTCCCCATTTTCAACAGGTGTCTCTACCGAAGAAGCTATTGCTGCCTCTTTGAAAACCTTCCAAAAGGAGGAGGAGAAACGCGCTTTGGCGGGCGCCGGTATGTCCCACCCCCCCATTTTTTAAAACAAATTTCTTCATTCTTTTCGATGATCAACCTGACTTTCTTTCTTTGTTTCTTTCTAGGGGTTATACCAGTCGACGAAGAGATCCTTTCGGAACCCGTCACTGGAGTTCCGGTCTCGTCGGGGCTGCTGCAAGAGCCTCGACTTGACAAGTCGACGAGGGATGCCTTGAAGAGCTTGGAGGCATCCCTGTATACAGACGAGGACGCCTCAATGAGAGAGGCTCTGTTGAGGTCCGTCTCAACGGCCCAGAAGGAGAGAAAGCGGCTGAGGCGCGAGGCGAAAGCGCGCCGGACTGCTTTGGCTACGGGAGCGGGCACAAGCACCGTCCCTCGGGCAGATACTCCTTCCGAAGAGGCCCCTGTCGCCCTATCCACTACTCGCAGACAAGTGGCGCGCGCCGTTCGAAGCGCAAATGATAAATCTACTTCAGGTAACATTTCTTTCAGAATTTTTATTGTGAGAGTTATAATGCCGATGGTTCTTATATATATTATTTTGCAGGGCCAAGTCCGACCGAGGGTGAGGCGGAGACCGTTGGACCCCAGGGAACAGAGAAAGCGGTGCTTGCCGAACCCGAGCCGACAGTGGGCAACATCGTTGAGGCCTTGGAGTCTAATGCGGAGGTTGAGGGGCCTATAGCCGAGAAGGTCATTGATGCCCAGCCTGAAGTGGTAGCAGATGAAATGATCATTATAACTGAGCCCAGGGTGGTGATGGACGAGGCACTTGAGGCTGGCGACCTCGTGGTGACGGTGGACGAGACGACCGCGACTACTGAACTTGAGGGAGTAGTGGGTGAGGTGGCCATGATTCCCGAGGATGAGCCAACCGCTCCTTCTCTGGAGTCTGGCAATGCTCCAGTCATAGCCCTCCCTGTCTATGGTCCTCCGCCGTCTCCCGGTCTCGCGAGCACGACAACGGTTCCCATTGAGTCGGGTGATGAGGCCACGGGCGGTGACCTCATGTCAACAGAGGAAGGAATCGCCTCCATTTCAGCTGGCAGCTCATCAGGTAAATCTGAAGTTGCTATCTTCTTTATCTTACCATCCTTTCTGACAAGTTCACTTTTTTTTCGTAACGCAGGTGCAGCCAGCACTGATGCCCCACTGTTCGAGGGAGCGTCTTCAACGACCGCCTTGGCGGTGGTCACCTCTCCACCCTCTCTCATACCATCGAATATGTTGGAAGGTATAGGTTTGCAATTTATTGATCTTATCTTTCAGACGTATAATTTATGTACTAAAGTCGTACTGTTGTGCCTTTTCAGGAGTGCTCTTTGACCATCTTTATCAAGTGTTGCTTCCACACTTCTCCTTTCCATCTGAACTCACTTCTCCCTCTGGTGGTGCTAGGGAGTATAGTTTCCGACTAATATCTTTCTTTTTCATTGATGGAATTATTTCTAACTTTTTTCTCGTCTTGACTGCAGTGCTTCGAATCGAAGGGGGAGATGAAAGATTGGCCGCGCCCCCGGCCCTTCCGGCCTTGCCACCCGCTGCAGCTGGTATAGTAGACCATCTCATCAATAATTTCTTCATATTTCTTGAACCGTTATCTAATCGCATTTTGTCTTTTCAGCTGTCGTTCCGATCTCGGCGCCTTTCGAGTCTCGTATTATAATGCCATCAGGCCCCTTCGTGAGACGTCCGTCTTCAAAGGGTGCCGTGAATAGCCTGCGCATGGTGAGCGACTATATTGAGGAGCTCGACGTCGAGACTCCTACGTCTGCTGCAGATTTTGCTATGATGGTTAACCCAATGCTGGTGATATTCGTGAACTTCCATAACGAGGACATCGTCGCGTCTTGGGTTAACCACTGTCAGGAGATTGAAGCCCACCTGCATCAGCTGGAGCTTATGCGCCCTGCTCCTAAGACCTTAGCCGCAAATCGTCAAAGAGCCGCGTGGATTGAGAAAAGCGCTTCTTACGTCCACCACTTGGAACAAGATGCAGCTTTAAGGCTGAGGGAATATCAAGAGATCTCGAATAAGACTGCTCGCCTGCGTGCTGCGGTTGAAGCGAATGCTGCCCAAGTGAAGGCAATTTTTGAGGGCCTCATGGAACGCATCTCTCACGGGCTAAACATGAAGCGGGAGCTTGACGTCGCCGAACGCGACGTTCCAGGCCGCGAAGCTACTCATCAGGCCGTAGGGGAGCAGCTTGCATCTTTCTTGCAGCAGCGGGCTCAAGTGGATGCAGACCTGGCGATGGTGGCCAATCAGGAGAAAGCGTGGAAGGAGGTGCGCGAACAATTGTTAGGACTATGCAAGACGCTTCCTGTTGGAGATAGTGCCCTCAGAGTCAATTATTGGATCACAGGCACGTGATTGCAATGATTGAGGGAGGACCTATCCCGGTACGACAGTCTTACTCGAGATGATAGTATGCTATCTGGTTTACCTTTATCATCGTGTACTGCTTTAGGTGACCTGACAGGTCGCTATTGCACGTTGATAGAGCCCCTAGGATTCTTGCTTGACTGCCAGCAGTATGAGGGCGATCATATACGTGAGAGCTGGGGTCTACAAGCATATCCTTAAAAGGTCCCTAGTCGTAGGAGTTTCGAGACAGGGCATCGATTCTCCAGAGTAGACTAGTGTATACAGTCGAGACCCCGACGAGGGGCGGTGGCCGGTCTCACAAGCCACTGGTGTCAGTTGGATCACCTAAGATGTATACAGGTGCTCATTGGGTTATGAGTACACCGGACAGGACTCGCCGGGAACATGCTAGTTGGTCTTATACCTGACGTCAGATAGCAGTTCCCAGGTGACATGTGTACAGGTTAGTTCATCGACCTGGGGATCGTCATTTGTCTCGTGTGAGTTCCCACTGTACTTTGATTACTACCCTACCACGGCTCAAAGGAGTCGTGCAAACAGGTTTTAGTTGGGTACAGTCCCGAGCCACATGGAGGCAGTGAGCGGATCTTCGGGGGTTCGTCTCTCCCGGTATTGGGGGTGAGGTCGCGCTGTGTCTAGGAGAGCCATTACACAAAGTCCTTGGCCAAGGCAGGAGATTTACTGGTAGGTATTCCAGTAGTATCTCAGGGTGTTCTGGGCTACACTCCGACACGACTTGTACCGCTTTTGGGGGTCTGACTTTTACCCACCCCCTAGGCCCGACATGCGATGCTCATAGACGAACGGACCGGACTGTACGGATATTGTCACTGACAGGCTCAGTAGGGTGTCAGGATGAGTTCGCTCGTCGACGTCCCTTTTAGTCAATATCTGGTGGCCCGTCACGTATTGGCTTATACCTCTGACGTGCTAGTGGTTAAATCCACAGCCATAGTATTGACGAGTCTTTAGAGTCCACCACACTTTCAGTTACTCAAGTTTTCGGGCGAAACGCTGTAGAGGCCGAATGGAGATATGGCAGGGTCCGATCAGATACGTGCGGTATTGCACGGATCAGGATCGGACGGTTTGTACTAGAGGCCGTATAGATATATGGCACGGTTCGATCGGATACGTACGGTATTGCACGGATCGGGATCGAACGGATATTACTAGCCGGCTTTGGTTTAAGCCGGATCCTAGTTTAGTACAGTGTAGATTTTGTCTCTTTGCATTTGTATCCGGACGGAATACAGATGCGGGTGTGTATGCACAGTATCGGGGTTTTCCTGTAATTTATTACGGGACTAGTTTTCTGGAGTTGCCAGTTTGCATTCCGTTCCGGCCGGTTTTCCTTTGTTCTTTCCCGGCCGGACTTTTCCAATGGAGGGGGTTATTTGCAATTGTGCAAATAACTTTTGTGGAGGGGTTTATTGCAAAAGGATTTATTATGAGAGCATCTTTTCTTTTGCACCATTCTTGCATTTATTGTGAAGTGAATGGATTTGATTTGGGTATGGGTTTTGTTATGATGATGTTTGTATATGGATACCTCCTTACTTTATCCTACCATCACCTCCCTCTTATGTTTTGGTTTTCCCTCCACCATTTTCCTAATGAAATTGGCCGGCCACTTGAGTGAGAAGAGAGAGGGAATTTCATTTTGTGAAGTGGGAAAATTATCATCTCATTTTGATACACCAAAGTTCATCTCCATTTTGTTCATCAATTCCCTCCATCCAATGGCAACTTCATTACTCCAATGAGACATAGACTCTACACATCCTACAGCAAGTCTTGGGCATGTCGACTTGCCAGCTTCATGCCCGAGTTACCTCGGTATTGAGGTGGGAGCCCGTAAAAGATGCAGGCGATGTGGTGCCCTTCCGGCGAGGAGGCGACGACCGGAGTTTCCGCGAGGAGATCGGAGTGGAGATGAAGACCGGAGGACTCGGATCAGTCGGTATATCTCTAACCCGTCTTGTAGTTAGCTAGACCTAGTTTAATGGCCCGATCCGGGGTTTAGTGCGCGGTGGTGCCGGTTTGCTAAGTCCGCAAAATTAAAGTTTATCACCGCTTCCGCATTTGGCCGTCGGTTTGACGGCCGGAGCGCCGCCGTGCACTTACAGTGGTATCAGAGCCTCGCCATTAACTTCGTCTAGCTTCGTTTGATGTGTTTTGCATTTTCGATCGACCAAAATTCCAAAACTTGCATTTTTGTTCACATCAGTTTTCTGTTGAAATTTTTTGGTCTCGAAAAATTTTTCAGGTTGTCTCAGAGTGATGTGCAGGGAGTTCTAAGAACTCTGGGAAAATTCGAGACAATGATCCCTCAGCTCAAGCGCGGAACCGCGGCAAAACCCCCCTTGTTGCCGCGGTTCCGCCGCAGGTTAGTGGGATCAATGCTTCAAAATTCTCCAGTGGGCTTCTGGGCTGTAATTATGGGTTTTGGAATATTAATATTGGGCCCAGATTTTCTGTGAGTGCTACAGTATTGCTTGGGGGCCCACTTGTTAATTTTTGATCGATCGGATATTTTAAACACATTTTTCACAGTATTTACATTATATCTGCGACCGTGAATGTCACTCGATCGGTAAATCCGGTCTAACTGCTATAGCCCGGTTAGACGGTTTTGCGAACGTGACTTTCACGTTGATGTTCTGTGTTTTTGCTGTGATGTTGCGGATCGGTCGTGGGGGATAGCCTGGATGCAATACTAGTACAGTTTCTGTTGTATCATGTACATTTGATATTGCGGGGCGAGCGTCCGACATGTGGACTGCCGTCACTGCCTGATTGTATTATTCTTTTGGGGCACGACCTGGTTGCGGTCGATGTACCCGTTGTATGTATATTTTACTTTCTGTACTAGGTTTACCCTGCGGTGGGGTGCACGGATAGCCGGGTTCTGGAGGGCAACAAGCCCGCATCTCATGGCATTGGGACGGAGGGGGCTTCACTCCAGGATTAGCGGGCTATTCGACGCACTCGTAGGGGGTATAGTTTGACCCAGGAGGGGTGCCCAAGTTACCGGATTCCGTGAAGTGCTGGGTGGTCCATTCACGGCGCTGAAGGGGGCTGCCTCGCTTCAGGTTTTGGCGGGTAACTTGCCGCGCCCGTAGGGGTCTAGGATTTCATTGCACAGGCTATCCACACGACCAGGGGAACGTCGGGTTTCAGTAGTGGCTCTATGAAACCCGGGGATCCCAGATATCTGTATTGTTCTGTGATGCTGTACATTTCTGTGATGTTGCATTTTATACACGCCTTGAGCGAAATACTATATATTGGTATATATATTAGTAGATGTTGTATATGTTTTTCATCCGCGCTAGTCCAGTCCCCGCTCTGCCGTTAGTTAGCTAACCTAACGGGTAATGACGGGACCCAGTGACGAATGCGGATGGCATATACGTACGTCAGTATATTTTCGTTCTTTGTGGTGTGATCAATTGATGGGACTGCATTGATTCGGATCAATGCAAGATAAACAAACCTATTCTGATGTTGTTGGAACACTTTTCAAAAAGCTGTTATTGCAAGGACGTTCACTTTTGTTTTGCATCGTGGTATTCATTTGGAATATCTTGCTCCTCAGTCGACGAGGCAAGGGCCGAGATCCCTTCACCGGGAGTGACCCCTTGGACAGAAGTTTGCGTCAGGGCATTAACTTCACTATAGCCGATTACTTTTGCTTTGCACCGTGGTATTCAGTTGGAATATCCTGCACCTCATTCTACGGGGAAAGAGCCGAGATCCCTTCACCGGGAGTGACCTCTTTAGTAAAGGTTTTCGTCACTATATTTTCTAAAAAGCTATCCGTTCCTTCAACGATATCAAGTTCATTACGTTAAAGGTTTTCGCCAGAAACCATTCGTAGCCCTCCGTCGTTTCATATGGATAGTCAATAGTATTCAAGCTGTGTATGTTGGCCAAAGTCAAGGCACAGTGTTTGGTAGCTGTTAGTTATTCATATGCAGCATAGATAGATGTGTTGGTTTGGGGCAGTCGTACTACCATTTTGGCCCAAGTCAAGGGTATGTACGGGTGGGCTCAAATTAACCTGGAGAATGACGGGTTGAACTTGACATGTGACTTATGATATGTTGGCCAAAGTCAAGGTCATAAGAGCATGGGGTAGAAATCACATCGGGAGTTTCAAAAGAACTGAAACTTGCCAGATATGCGCATACCTTCTGGAGTGTGATACCATGAGCGGATTCCGTCACGTTATCATGCGATGAGAGTTGGATCCCGATTCCCACTGATGAGTTTGTTTACTCCTCGGGTGACCCCGACTAATTCTTCTTTCAGGTTTGGAGAAGAATTTGAGGTACAGTGGGAGGTTTCCAGATTAGATAAATTGGTAACCATTCTGATCTAGGTTAGAGTGCATGCTGAGTGTTTATTTTCTCTCTCTCTCTGGCAGCGACCATTGACCCAACCCTAAGACTATGACTCAGTGACCAAGTTGACCGAACCTTCTTTAACACTGGCTTTTGGATTGTCAGAGTTGCAAACCTCTTTGCCACTCCTACTTTTACCCTTTTCTCCAGGACACCCCGTATTACTGCGAACGTCCACTTCCATTGGACAAAACCATCGTATGGTTAGATACGAACTCGAAGGAATTCGAGGATGGTTTCCGGTTCTGAAGAAAATGGATAGGATTATTCAGTTGTCTTTTCCCTTTTACCTTCTCTCAAGTTGTGAGTACTCCTTGGTTTAGGAGATAGTACACCTATTATGCAAATTGGATAGTCTTCTTCCAAACCTTAGGCTGGTGCCGACCGGTAGGGAATGAAGAAAACCAATTAGCCTAAACGATGTGCAGAAGGTATTAAGATTAAGACAAAGCAAGGGGTTAGTAAGAGGGCAAAGTAAATTGCGACTGATATTCACGACCAAACCAAGTATTTCTTCGCCAATCCTAAATCACCTTTGTATTTCTCCAGGACACTCCGTATCACTACGAAGATCCACAGTTTATTGGATACTCCATCGTATGGTTATATACGAACTCGAAAGGAACTTGTTCCAGTTCGGGGATGGATTCTGGTTCAGGAGAAATAGGAATAAGGTTTATTCAGGTGTATTTTATCTTCACCTTCTCTCGCATTGCGAGTGCTCCTAGGACTAGGACAGTACACCCATTATGCTTATTGGATAGTCTTCTTCCAAACCATAGGCTGGTGCCGAACGGTAGGGAAGGAAGAAAACCATTTGGCCTAAAGGGGTGTGCGGAAGGTAATGACTAAAGACATATATAAAGGGATTTGGAGAGGTGGCAAAGAATTATACGGTTATAGTTGTGAATCTGGATAATGGAAGAGGCATTACTAGGAATACCAGGATACCCCATCGAAACATTTCAATGTTTCAGTTCAACTGTGTACTGTTAAATGAAAACTGATTTCCCGATTAGACACTTGCTCCAGGGTATGTATTTACCAGGTTCGATTCTCACATCTGTATGGTTTTACAGATGATGAGTGGGAGTAAGTTATTGGGAATTGGGTGATCATCCTCATTATATCGGGATTCGTTGTAATCGGTGATATTTGAGGAGATCACCTGGGATGTTTGCCGGTCGGCAAATATTTGGTTTTGAATATTCGCTGTTGTGCACCAATTTCAAATTGATATATCTGTACGTCTATTTTCATAGAGTGAGATATACCTTTTGATATTATGTCGATGACATTTACCTATATCAGTGGATGGTTAGGTAAGGAGCATTAAACAGCGGTGTAATTCTTCTTAACCATAAGTACAGTTTTCAACCTACGACACACAGTGAAAGAGTTGTTAAACTCAGCGGACTTATACAGAGTATTGTATGTTGTCCAGTGTCTATTAGGACAGAGGGCTTGGTCCTCATACTATATTCTGTTTACTTTTAACTTCTCTAGTTCTTAGACATGTGTTTCGTAGAAACACAGGGTCTAAGTTTTGAGGAGTTATAGGTATTTGAATAGAGTAGAGAACCAGGTATAGCAAGTATCGGGATTCTTCAAAGTGATCGAAGATGTAGATACTTGTGTATGGTATTCAGTTGATAGTAATGATAAAGAGAAATTGCTTCTCTTTCAGGTTACTCATAATTGGAAGCATTCCTAAGTTGAGTAACGCTGATCGGCCTCTCTCCATTTAGTTGACATGCACTGGAGACAGCTGCATGATTTGAATCTGGTTCAATTAAATCAGTGCCTATGGTTCTATATTGGATATAGTACAGTTCATATCTTAACATAGTTAAGGTACGGGGAGTTGTCCGGCTTATGATTAAAACCAGACTCTAGATAACTCAAGGCACGTTTCTATAATGGCTGTTTGTGGGTTGACCCAGGCTATGACGAGGGTTGACTTTCTACCATAAGAAAGATCAATAGTGATATTGTTCTTGACTCGCCACAGTTTTAATAAAAATGGATTTTTTTTTTTCAAAAACAGTAGTGGGAGTATGGTAGAACTGGAAGTGATTCCAGAACCGCAAACGATTACTGAAGATTTGATAAGGAACCTAAAGATTCAATCTGATTTGACATTCCATTGGCCACTCCGCAGATAAGGTGGGTAACTTCAGGCACCCGAGAGGTACTCCGGTAGCCTCAAGGACGGTGACAGGGAAGTTCTTGTTTACCCACACTTGCCATTGTTGTTGTTCCAGGCTGCGAGACCCGGCAGGAGGATGAATATAGCGTCGTTCTAAACTAGCTTTAGAAGTGCACGTCTATATGACTCTGCCAGAGGGTTGTCGTAGTCAGTGGGAGCAGCGGAAGCATTGGTGGACATCAGGCTTATGTCTATTTATAGACTAAAGCAGATATAGCGGAGATAGATCATCTATTTCTGATGTGACAGTCATAGGTTTGACGTCATCAGAATAGGGGATGGATCTGTTGAGAAGGTAGTAGAGTGTGATGTCATGGTATTTGGATGACATACACAAAGTAGGAAAGGAAACTCCTATACTACGGTCGGTTATACTTTGGTCGTCACACAGTGGTTTCTCCACATGGGACTTGGACATTATATCAGACATACTGGTTACTAGATCTATAGTTTTAGATCTAGATTTGGGTGGTTTCCCAATCTGGGTACTTGGACAACATTCTAAGAGTATTTAGAATGGACGACTCCTAGCACGGTAGTGTACCTGCAGATGATGGAGTCACCCTCTCTAAAGGTGTCTTATAGACTAAAGTAGAGAGGGATGTGCATGATTGGCAGATCACTTGCTTAGGCAATTGAGTCAATCATGAGATGTCAAGTACCACACCAGATGTTGTTCTTGCACCAGATGCAATAAGTTGACATTGATCCAATCCTGGAGAAACAGTCGGAAGCAGTTTTAGAACATAAGTGAATGTTCTAGGGATATGATAACGGCTGCCTCCTTTAGGAGACGGTTATCACTCCAGGCTTCCAAGGTGACATGGACGACAAGGAGGTTGTCAGAGTTATAGTTTTCCTTCTGACGAGGGGCAGTATTCTGGACAGGTGATCCAAGGCAATACTGAGGGAGGCATGGCGCAGGATACTGATTAAGTTCAGTTGACGATACAGTCTAAGAAGTTTGTATTTGGAGTTCATTTATGAGCTCGGTCCCATCAGACATCCAGACACTCTAAGAAAGATATTGCTCATTTCGGGAGATGGCTTTCTCCGCGAACTTGAGATATAGAGAGAGACATAGAAAGAAACTTCAGAGCGGATCCACTCGCTGAGGCTATTCCTCGAACGCAATGGTCTCGCAAACGAGCTTTGTGAGACTGACTTGTAGAGGAGTTGGGTGTTCGGTATCACACGGGCTGTGAGTATGCGACATCGGAATAATTAGCCTTGAGTGCAAGTGGGAGATTGTTGGAGATAGTGCCATCAGAGTCAATTATTGGATCACAGGCACATGATTGCAATGATTGAGGGAGGACCTATCCCGGTACGACAGTCTTACTCGAGATGATAGTATGCTATCTGGTTTACCTTTATCATCGTGTACTGCTTTAGGTGACCTGACAGGTCGCTATTGCACGTTGATAGAGCCCCTAGGATTCTTGCTTGACTGCCGGCAGTATGAGGGCGATCATATACGTGAGAGCTGGGGTCTACAAGCATATCCTTAAAAGGTCCCTAGTCGTAGGAGTTTCGAGACAGGGCAACGATTCTCCAGAGTAGACTAGTGTATACAGTCGAGACCCCGACGAGGGGCGGTGGCCGGTCTCACAAGCCACTGGTGTCAGTTGGATCACCTAAGATGTATACAGGTGCTCATTGGGTTATGAGTACACCGGACAGGACTCGCCGGGAACATGCTAGTTGGTCTTATACCTGACGTCAGATAGCAGTTCCCAGGTGACATGTGTACAGGTTAGTTCATCGACCTGGGGATCGTCATTTGTCTCGTGTGAGTTCCCACTGTACTTTGATTACTACCCTACCACGGCTCAAAGGAGTCGTGCAAACAGGTTTTAGTTGGGTACAGTCCCGAGCCACATGGAGGCAGTGAGCGGATCTTCGGGGGTTCGTCTCTCCCGGTATTGGGGGTGAGGTCGCGCTGTGTCTAGGAGAGCCATTACACAAAGTCCTTGGCCAAGGCAGGAGATTTACTGGTAGGTATTCCAGTAGTATCTCAGGGTGTTCTAGGCTACACTCCGACACGACTTGTACCGCTTTTGGGGGTCTGACTTTTACCCACCCCCTAGGCCCGACATGCGATGCTCATAGACGAACGGACCGGACTGTACGGATATTGTCACTGACAGGCTCAGTAGGGTGTCAGGATGAGTTCGCTCGTCGACGTCCCTTTTAGTCAATATCTGGTGGCCCGTCACGTATTGGCTTATACCTCTGACGTGCTAGTGGTTAAATCCACAGCCATAGTATTGACGAGTCTTTAGAGTCCACCACACTTTCAGTTACTCAAGTTTTCGGGCGAAACGCTGTAGAGGCCGTATGGAGATATGGCAGGGTCCGATCAGATACGTGCGGTATTGCACGGATCAGGATCGGACGGTTTGTACTAGAGGCCGTATAGATATATGGCAGGGTTCGATCGGATACGTGCGGTATTGCACGGATCGGGATCGAACGGATATTACTAGCCGGCTTTGGTTTAAGCCGGATCCTAGTTTAGTACAGTGTAGATTTTGTCTCTTTGCATTTGTATCCGGACAGAATACAGATGCGGGTGTGTATGCACAGTATCGGGGTTTTCCTGTAATTTATTACGGGACCAGTTTTCTGGAGTTGCCAGTTTGCATTCCGTTCCGGCCGGTTTTCCTTTGTTCTTTCCCGGCCGGACTTTTCCGATGGAGGGGGTTATTTGCAATTGTGCAAATAACTTTTGTGGAGGGGTTTATTGCAAAAGGATTTATTATGAGAGCATCTTTTCTTTTGCACCATTCTTGCATTTATTGTGAAGTGAATGGATTTGATTTGGGTATGGGTTTTGTTATGATGATGTTTGTATATGGACACCTCCTTACTTTATCCTACCATCACCTCCCTCTTATGTTTTGGTTTTCCCTCCACCATTTTCCTAATGAAATTGGCCGGCCACTTGAGTGAGAAGAGAGAGGGAATTTCATTTTGTGAAGTGGGAAAATTATCATCTCATTTTGATACACCAAAGTTCATCTCCATTTTGTTCATCAATTCCCTCCATCCAATGGCAACTTCATTACTCCAATGAGACATAGACTCTACACATCCTACAGCAAGTCTTGGGCATGTCGACTTGCCAGCTTCATGCCCGAGTTGCCTCGGTATTGAGGTGGGAGCCCGTAAAAGATGCAGGCGATGTGGTGCCCTTCCGGCGAGGAGGCGACGACCGGAGTTTCCGCGAGGAGATCGGAGTGGAGATGAAGACCGGAGGACTCGGATCAGTCGGTATATCTCTAACCCGTCTTGTAGTTAGCTAGACCTAGTTTAATGGCCCGATCCGGGGTTTAGTGCGCGGTGGTGCCGGTTTGCTAAGTCCGCAAAATTAAAGTTTATCACCGCTTCCGCATTTGGCCGTCGGTTTGACGGCCGGAGCGCCGCCGTGCACTTACACTTCCTTCCCCGTGGTTCCCCTTGTATCCATTTACTTGTAAAAATTTTTCCTTTTCGAATAACATGTATCCATTCTTTATTCTTTTGTACAATCCACCTTGTACTTGACTGAATTAATAAAGATACACAATTTTTTTTTCTTTGCAATGTCTTGTATGCCCTTCGGCTTTTCTCCCCTTCTCTTATCATCAGTATATTGTCGTGATGAACATGATTGACAGATAATAGAGTAAGCGTCTTAATTCCTCCACGAGATAGCGATGGCTTAGGCCGCAGGTTCAGATCTGCTGCCTAAGACTTTTCAACTCTATGAGCCGTGAGGATCTCATAGAGACTTTTCTCCCTACGGATCGAGAGGATCTCGTAGGTAGGTTTTTTCTCCTTAGGAATCGTGAGGATTCCTAAGTGTGGTTTTCTCTTATAAGTCGTAAGGATCCTATAAGAGAATTTTTCCCTCTTACGAGTCGAGAGGACTTGTAAGCGGTTGTTTCCCTCCTTATTGAAGTTCGATGTTGGAGAGTGAGACCCGTGGATGGTATGCAAGAGACCGTTTTGGGCCAACTTACGGGGTCCCAGTGCTTAGAAAACAGGCTTCTTTTATGCCCACTGCCTAAGGCTTTATCTCACGAGTCGAGCCGCCTCAACAATTTTTCACAAGTCGAGACGAATCGAGCGTTTCTCGCAAGAACATCTTAACGTCGCATTTAACCTCTACTCTTTACGACAGAAGCCCGTTAAGGTTGGTGGTACTTAGGGTTTTGGCCATCGTACCGTCGCATAAGCTGATATAGTCCTCGATAGGCAATCGTGCTGTTCGAGTAGCCCTGCGACTGCCGTGTCTCTGATCCCTTCGGGGGCTGGACAAGACGTCTTCAAGCAATCCTCCTTGGCAGTTTGACTGTCGGAAGAGCAAGCGTTAGGAATTTGCCATGTCGCTTTTTACTTGAGGTTAGGCTTATTTTGGTGAGCCCCGATGAGTCATAACCACTCCGCGCTGGTGTGGGGATGATCTCCGATAGTCTTTCGGGCTTTATGTAAGTTGCCGTCAAGACCCTGAAGCTAGGAATTTGGCCTTTGCTTCATTTGCTGGCATTGCGTCTGCTGTATCGAGACGAATGTTGCGGTGGGAACTAGGGATTTTGCCGTGGCTCCGTTTGTTTGATGACGTTGCGTCTGCTATGTCGAGACGAACGTTGGGGTGACATCTCGTCTGCTGTATCGAGACGGACGTCGAGGTGGTGACCATTCTGTGCTGGTGCGAGATGATCTCCGATTGTTTTTCCGGTTTTATATGAGTTACCGTCAAGACGTCGAAGCCAGGAATGTGGCCTTCGCTTCGTTTGCTTTGGTGTGTCCAAATCCTGTTGGAGGAAGAACGCTGGGGTTGATATTTCGTCTGCTGTATCGAGACGAACGTCGGGGTAGAGCTGGGATTTTGCCGTGGCTCCGTTTGTTTGATTGTCGCATCCAAATCCCGCTGGAGGAAGCACGCTGGGTTGACATTTCGTCTGCTGTATCGAAACGAACGTCGGGATGAAGCTGGGATTTTGCCGTGGCTCCGTTTTGTTTCGACCATGGGGTCTTTCGTTGACGTTGCATCTACACCCTACTGGACTGCGAAGGAACGCCGTTATTGACATTGCGTCTGCTGTATCGAGATGAATGCTGAGGTAGTCTCTAAGTTGTCAGTGAACCGTCGAGACTTGGCTCTCTTTTGGATAGAGCCTGTTGGGAAGGTATGGTTCCCTCTTTATCTGTGCCCCTGGATTGTATACAGGGATCGATGTGATTTCACCTGTAGGGCAAAAAGTTTCATTCTTTCATTTTTTTTTATTCTTTCCGCGATGCTCTATCATTTCAGCTTTTTATATCGCGAAAATCGCGATTGCCCAATCATTTCGGCTATTTTTCGCGGTGCCCTAATCATTTCGGCTATTTTTTCTTTTTACTCGCTGCTTTTTATTGCGAGTTGCCTAATCATTTTGGCTATTTATTTTATTTTTACTCGCTGTTTTTTTATTGCGAGTTGCCCAATCATTTCGGCTATTTTTTTTATTTTTACTCGCTCTTTTTTATTGCAAGTTGCCCAATCATTTCGGCTATTTCGTGTGCCCAATCGTTTCGGCTGTTTATTTTGTTTTTACTCGCTGCTTTTTATTGCGAGTTGCCCAATCATTTCGGCTGTTTAGTGTGCATACGTTTTTACTTGCTGCTTTTGTTGCAAGTTGCCCCATCATTTCGGCTATTTAATATGCATTTTCAGCTCGCTGATTTTTATCGCGAGCGTAGAACTTGGAATTTGGTGCCAATCTCAGCATCAGCATCGCTACAACCAGAATATTGCCAGGAGCGAATCATCATCTGCCATGAAAGGACTTGGAATTTGATACCGATTTAGGCATCAGTATCGCTACAACTGGGATATTGCCAGGAGAGAATCATCATCTACCATGAAAGGACTTGGAATTTGATACCGATTTAGGCATCAGTATCGCTACAACTGGGATATTGCCAGGAGCGAATCATCATCTGCCTCCGTCGATGTCGAACAAAGGTGGCTTAGCGAACAGGGTTAAGGTCCTGTTGACTAAGGCTTTTGACTTCATGAGCCGTAAGGGTTTCACAAAGGTATGTCTCCCTGCAAGTCGTGAGGATCTTGTAGATGTATTTTCTCCTTAGGAGTCGTGAGGATTCCTAAGTGTATGTTCCTCGGTAAGTCGTAAGGATCCTACAAGAGGGTTTTCTCCTTGTAAATCGAGAGGACTTACAAGTGTTGTTTGCTGTACGAGCATATCCCTAGTCACGGATGAGACTTTGTTAGGGAAATGTTTATTCACGCCCGTGGATTGTATACAAGGGTCAGTATTGAGCCACTTGTAGGGCAATAACGAAAGTTGTGGGGGTTGCTTAAGCACAGGTTTAGGTCTCTGTAACTTAAGACTTTCAAATCTTATGAGCCGTGAGGGTCCCATAAGAGAGTTCTCCTTACGAGTCGTGAGGATCTCGCAAGTGTATTTTCTCCTTAGGAATCGTGGGGATCCCTAAGTGTGCTGCTCCCTTTGTGAGTCGTAAGGATCTCACGCGGGTGGTTTCTCCTTACAAGGTCGAGGGAACCTTATAAGTGTCTTTTAACGAGGTTGTGCCCTTTCAGGTTTTCACGAACACTCGCCGGTAGCCCTGCTGTTTTTACTCACGGAACCCTTTCGGGTTTTCATCCGTGCCCGTTTCGCTTATGGACATACCGTCTTTTTTTTATTATTATTTACGAGGTCGCGCCCTTTCGGGTTTTCACGAACACTCGCCGGTAGTCCTGCTGTTTTTACTCACGGAGCCCTTTCGGGTTTTCATCCATGCCCGTTTTGCTTATGGACATACCATTTTTTAATTTTTTTTTAATTCTTTATATATATATATATATATATATATATATATTTTATATTTTTTTTATCTCGTCAGCCTAAGAATGCTGCGGTAGTAGTTTAAATACGTTTCGGTCATTTGCAAGTTTTAGGACATTGCGGTCCATTATTAGTTTAAGGACATCTCAGTCCGCCGTCGCCGTATTTGAGGCGAATATCTAGTTTATTGACTTTTCGGTCTATGGGGCTTTCTCCATGACTGACCATGTTGCCCCCGGCGTATCCATCTTTCTCGGAGCATGCGGTTGTGGCGGGTTCACCTTCCAATTTTCGAACAACGCGAACTTGCCTTATTGGTATTGGTCTTCAACCCAGTTCTTGAAGACGTAGCAGTTCTTGAAGACGATCTACTGTTTGATGGTAAGGGCAATAATTAGGATTATTAACATCGCCTGGCCGCAACGGACATTTTGGACTCGGCAGTTTGATGGGTCTGTCGCACACTGCCAGCTCGAACAGTCCCCTTGTTTTATCTTGCAGAAACGAATAAGGACGTTTCAACTTTTCCTGGAGGGGTTGCCGCTTGTTGCTTTGGCCAGCAACCGGTCTAGGGTCACGTAATTGTTGTTGAGCGCTGGCGATGAAGGCCGTTTTTCCTTTTCCTTTATCCTTTTTGTTCGCTCCGTTGTTTGCGGGGCCGGGATTTTTTCCGAGTAGCGTGCGATTGCATGGCTGAACGTTCTCGCAGCTCCTCAATTCCTTCATTTTTGAAATAGATTCCCTGAGGGAAGGGTTGGGGGTAGCTTCTTCGTCAGAGTCGCTTCCAAAGATGATAATTTGCGATACCTTAGAGTCGGACGTATGACAATCGTCGGCGGCTCTTTTGCGATCATCTATCGCATTTTTTCGACGTCTACAAGCTTCACATTTTGTCCTGTCGAAGTGTTGCTTTTGAGCGACATACCCTTGCCACCAACAGTTAAAAGATTCGCAGTCTTCGGTAGGATGTATGATCTTCTGATGATATAAGCAGAACTTAGGGTGCATCTCTACCTCAGCGAGAGTATTTTCTTCAAAGGGCGGTAGCTTCATTCCTACTGATAAAGCTTTGGCGAACCTTTTCCTCGTCTTGAATTTGTTTTTACCCGCAGTGTATGGCTTCTGATTTGACGGGAATGCCTTGGCTCTTTCCAGTATGGCCATTTCACGCTCTTGATTGGCTTTTGCGTTCAGACGAATTTCATTTAGGAAGACATCGATCAACTCGTCTGATGGCTGTAGAATCTCCGGCTCAGGGTTCGCCATTGATTTCTCAGCGCAAGGAGCCTCCTCCTCATCCGTCAGTGAGTGAGAAATCACATGACAAGTCGCTACGTAGTCTTCGAATTCATCTGATAAGTTTTCTCCACCGTTTTCATCCTTGACTAAAGAACAAGCTGCCCCCGGCGTGTCCGTCTTCTTTAGAGAATGCGGCTACGGTAGGTTTACCTTCCAGTTTTCCGACAGCGCGAACTTGCCTTGTAGGTACTGATCCTCGATCCATCCTTTAAAGACGAAACAATCCTCAATCGGGTGACCTACCGTTTGGTGGTAAGGGCAATAATTGGGATTATTAAGATCTCCTGGCTGCGACAGACGCTTTGGATTCGGCAGATTAATGAGTCTGTTGCGCACTGCCAGCTCGAACAGTCTTCTCGTTTTATTCTGAAGAAATGAGTAAGGACGTCCTAGCCTCTCTTCGAGGGATGGGCGTGGACGCACGCTGTTTTGGCAAACGACCGGCTTTGAGTTGTTCGACTGTTGCTGAGCATTGGCGACGACGATCGCTTTCCCTTTTTCCTTTCTCATTTCGAGAATCTGGTTTTGGAGGAGACGGTCCATGGCCCATGTGGTCCATTTGGGCTAATTTGTCGATCAAGGCCTGGAAGGTGGTCGGCCTGAAGAACATCATGAATTGCGAGATGGTCGCCTGCGGATCGAGAGTGCCCATAAACATGCTTACCACAGGTGCCTCTTCTGTGCGTTGTTCGCATTTCGACCATAGGTTTCGCCATCGTGTTGCACATTGGACCCACATTTCGCTTGGCCTTATTCTGGCATTTATTAGTGCTGTTATCGGGGTGCGTTCACTAGCACTCGCGAATCTTTGTGTAAACAGCAGCTCCATCTCTGTAAATGTTTTGACAGAGTCGTTAGGTAGCTCCGAATACCATTCAAAGGCTGTTTCTGCTAAGCTACCGACGAATTGACGTAGCAACAATTTGTCATCACCTCCAGTATTGCCGCATAAGGCCCTGAATTGAGCGATATGCTGATGCGGATTCCCTGTCCCTTTATATACATGGAATTTAGGGATCGTATATCCCGGCGGGTAACTGATTTGGTCATACCAGCCCGGATAGGGTCGTCCAGTTCTAACAATTTGTCCAGCCGCTTCATTCGCCTGATGAACCCGGATCTGCTGAGCTATATAGTCATCTAGTGCAGCTTTGGAAATGGTTTCCTCCTTGGCTGTTGAATGAGCCGGAGGAGGATTAGATGTCTCCTCTTTATCGTCTTCAATAATGATCGGAGGGTCTTCAGCTGGAGGGTCCGGCTGTAACATCATTCCCACCATGTCTTGGAAGAGAAGCGCCATCTGTTTTATGTTAGCCGCTTGCTCTGCAGCTTCTTTGTCCCTCTTTTCGAGGACTCTGCATAAAAATTCAGCGTCGGTTTCTTGTTCTTGACGCTCATCCGAAGACGTTTCAGAGCTTTCTTTTGGCTCAGTGAGTGCAACCATTGTAGTCATCATTTCCTGAAGCTTTTGTTGTTGCTCCTGGGCTTTCGTCACGGATCGGGTGAGCGGTCGGTGGCCCGTAGAAGTGCGGCTTTCCTCCTTTCCAGAAGCCATATAAACAGTGTGCACCACCATGCCCCCAGATTTGGGGCGTTTGTGTTCAGCGCTTTTATGCTTCGTCATGTTCACAGGGGCTTTTTGCAGCCTCCTTTTCTTCTGAGTGATTGGAGTTAAGGAGGCCGTTGTAATAGGCACCCGGGTAACTATTGGTTTTTAGGGCTTGACGGAGTAATCCTTCTCCTGCCTTACCTTCATCTTTTCTTGTCAGCGAAGATAGTTTTTATCAATTACCGACTCTTGGACCTGTCGCCAGACCTTGTAAATTTTAGAGGACAGCCGTTGAGGGGGCTGCTCTAGCTTCTTCTCTGGAGTATTCTCCATAGGTGAAGGAGTTCATTTCAACATCGCAGTAGGAGAGTTTCTGCGCACCGTATTCAGCAATTCAAAGCTGTTCCCAGTTGGAACAGCAGCATCGATCCCCACCATCGGAGCTGGTGGCGTAAATCCAGAGGGGGAGTTGCCCCCAGCCTTTCTTACTCGACGCCAGTGGCGACGTCGAACGTGTCTTGCTAATGGAGTTGTTTCAGCTATAGGGGTGACCTCCTCATGCCCCCCGTGTTGGTCAGAATATGCTGGTACCAGCCTTTTAAAGACCGACGTCCGTTGAACGGGGACGGCCAACCTGTCAGAAGCGGACTTCCGAGCATGGGAAGCAACCTTGGTGACTTCGCCAAGAACGGGAGCTGGGATGGCTATCCGCTTCGGGATAACGTCTTCTGGTATGGCAAGCTTCTTCATGGGCCCGATGGAGTTCTGGCCTAATCCATTAAAACCTGAAGCAGTGGAGTTGGGCGACCTGTTGAGAGGGGTCACGGCAGTGGTAAGTCGATCGAAGACCGACTTCTTTGGAGTTTCTTGCAATGTCATTAGGGCGTGTTCAGACCATAATATTGCATTTTTTATTCCCCTATTCTTATCCATTTTATAAATAAACTGTTACTCGTGACGCACGTTTGTTGCATGTTACAGAATACAGGTCTTGGATGCGAATACAGTGAAAAAGACGAAAGCTGATACAGAAAAGGGATTTTTGACCAACAAGTAGACGGATCCTAGTCAAGCCTAGACGAAGAACAGTGCAAGGTCCAAAATGTCAAGTGAACGGTTAAAAGATCGCTACAAGTATTCACTGAAACATCTGGAGGAGAATAAGAAGTCCAACAGAGAAAATACATATGAAAATAGGAAGCCCAAGATATCCTGAATCCAGCCCAGAAATATAGTGAGCCAAGCCCACCAAAGGGCCGCGGAACCGCGGCCCAAGCGCCCTATTGCCGCGGTTCCGCGGCCATTCCAAGCCCGTGTCGGTGCAAATTTCGGGTGTCGGTGCGTCGGTGCGGGGGTTTGGATTTTCAGTGGGCAAATCTGTATTTTCACATGTGCGAGAGTCTGTAACCCTAGTTTCCCTCTTTTTCTTATAAATTGTAGTCAAAAATTGTAAAACCTATGCCTCTTTTCAATCAATAAAATTCAGAATTTCTGGGAATTATATTCAGATCTGTTCTTCTTGCTTGGAGGGAGCCATCGAATTAGTAAGTAATTTTATTTCTGTTCCTTTAATTAAAATATTTTCTCATCCCCTAATGAGCGAGTAATCTCCTCGCTTGTTAGGGTTAGCCTTAGGGAAAGGGTTGAGAGATGAGATCTCTCACCCCTTTCGATGCCACATGTACCTAATGAATTAGAACTCCACGCATACGCGCACAACCGCTCCCTACGGCACCCTACCCCTCGAGGTAACGGTGAACCGTAGTATAAAGGGCCGGCTGCGCGCGTTTTCCGTGGGGGTTAGGGTAATTATCAACAACGGAAGGATACAAATCTAGAGGAAGAAACATCTTCCCAAAAGATTTGGATCCACTTTATTAATGATTACCTTAACATCTAATAGATCTAAAAAGAAGGCATTGAAAGCGGTGAGGAAAAACGGTAATCTCCAAAACTTCCCCTAAGCCTACCCCTAGCAAGACTTTTAATTAGATTAATTAGATCCAGTTTTCATAGATTTTTATAAACCAACCAAAACGACACTTTGAATCAACTCGTTAAAACACATAAAAGGAATTTACCCATCTCTGCGGATCGACCCGTACTCACCGGCTAGCTGCGAAGCGACGCCGTTTCTGATTACGGTAAACAAGTAGCATTTGGATTAATCAAATGGCGCCGTTGCCGGGGATGGCGTAATTTTTCTTTTTGTGAATTTTCGGGTTGATATAAATTTTAAAAATTATAAAAATCTGAAAATATTAAAAAAATACAAAAATTATCAAATTTGATCTGTTTGAAGGGTGTATCTTTTAAATCTTGCAGGAACAGCGAAGAATTGAGGATCTGGAAATTTACAGAGGGCAAAACAAAAATTGGTACATAAGAACAGAGAGGAATTGAAAGTACAGAACCACAGAATTTTTTCCAGAGCCTGATCCCCTCTTTCCACCGCGCTTCCGCGGCAAAGGTGGGCACCAGACCGCGGATCCGCCGCACTCCCGCCACGTCCGCACATAAAAATTAGTTGGTTCGATCCCTCATTCTCCCCTCTGTAACCTACAATATATCCACTGTCAAAATTTTCTGCAGGGTTCCTTGCGCTAAAAATTTTTCCTCCCCCTTCTAAATAACATATTTTCTGCAGGTTTTTTTGCGCCGCGCTAAAAATTGATTGCAAGTGAATTTTATTGTTTTGCATAATTTAACCGGACTCTAAGGGGCTAATTGACCAAACTCAGATTGGGTGGGGATTTCATCACCCTTCCCAGGACCCCAGAAAACACCTAAAGCATTTTGCATCGACCACAATTAAATAAAAAAGACTAGACTCAGACCTAAGGACATCGAGCTCAATAGGAAAAGGACTAGTATAGGCATCGGCCGTTTATCCTAACCGACATTGCGGTGTCTAGGCCAGTGGTTATTAATTAGGCCCACTGTAGTGGTGGTTCCTTCCCACTTACCTGGCCGTATTTTTCCGTGAAGAGGCGGTTTGAGGTCCTATCTCTAGCCCTAGTTAGGAACTGTCTAGCAGACCTAGGCGACCCTAGATCTAGGCCTGATTGTGCATGTGTGGTTGATACATTTGTGTCACGAGTCCCATTTCAAAAACCTATTTGCAAAACTCACACAAAAATAAAAAAATATATATATAAATCTTTTCAAAAACTTGCAACTTGCCGCTAAAAAAAAAAAAAAACTTGCAACTCACTTTCACTCACTTCTTCTCCATTGACGTTATCTTACCCCCACATTCTGTTTTTCTATTTTTTTCTGACTACACTACTCCTTTAGTGTATGTCACTTTGGACTAGGGATACTAACGTCCGGTTAGTCCGTGTTTCGTTGGTACCGACCGACGAACCCTTCGACGAACCCTTCGTCGACATTCCGTCCATTTCCTTACCTCCACCTTCAAATTCTTCTTTCGAAGGTATGTCGGGATTCAACCCCAACGATACCTTACCGACGGGAATGATTCCACCTCCGCCAGGTGCGAATAACCCGAATCTTCCGCCTGTTGTAACGCCCGCACGAGTTGCGCTCCAGGATCTCTTCTACCCCGTCCGCACTTCTTTACCTACATGTCTTTCACCCCCGCCGGCAAATGGGGACAATTTTGAAATAAAACCACATTTCATCAATATGCTGCCAAAATTTCATGGTTTGGAATCTGAAGATGCATATATTTTTATTAATAAATTCCAAAATGTGTGCGCTATGATGAAAACAACCCAATTAAGTGATGACGCGATAAGGCTAAGGGTCATTCCTTTTACCTTATGTGACCTAGCCGAGAAGTGGCTATATAGCACCGCATCACATTCCATTAGAAATTGGGACGAGTTTGTAAAAGCTTTTCTGAAAAAGTTCTATCCTCATCACAAAACTGCCAGAATCCGTAATGAGATTATACAATTTTCATAGCTTCCTTCCGAACCATTTTTGAAGTGTTTCGAGAGATTTAAAGACCTACTTGTTCAATGCCCTCATCATGGGATCGAAAGTTGGCAACTTTGCCAAACATTATACGAGGGATTGAACGCAGCAACGAAGCAGTTGCTAGAAACAATATGTCAAGGTCATTTTCTCTCCAAGTCTAGTGACGAAGCATGGCAGTTTCTTGAGGATCTTAGTGAGCAAACAATTCAGTGGGAGAGTACCAAGACCACAGCATCTTCTTCTGTTGGTCAATCTAGGGCAGGCATACATCAAATAGATATGTCGATTGCTATGAAGGCCGAGATGGCCTCACTTATGAAAAAGCTAGAAGCCATTGAAACCAAAATCTCATCGTCTTCTCCTGCCCCTACTCTAACCACACGAACTGTTTGTGCTTGTTGTGCGAATCCATCGCATCTAACAGAAGAGTGTCCTTATAATGCATCTACTCAAGGACAGGATCAAGTCAATGCTGCATTTCAGCAACGACAACGAAACGATCCGTACTCTTCGACATACAATCCGGGGTGGAGGAGTCACTCAAATCAACAATTCCAAGGGAATAACAATTTTCAAAGACCCCCTCCTCCACAACAACAACAAGCACCCTCACAAACTCAAAACCAGCAACCTTTCCAACAACAACCTTATACAAATCAAACGAACAATTTGGTTCAACCAAATGACGATAAGGTTATCTCGCTCGAAAAAAGTCTAGATGCTTTTCTCAAGCAATCTACAGAATCCGCAGCAAGATTTGAAAGTTATGTTCAGTCTTTGATGCATAACAATGCCTCACACGATCAAAGTATCAAATCTATTGAGGCACAAATTGCACAATTAACTGCTGCGTTGAGCGAGAGAGAAAAGGGAAAGCTTCCATCTCAACCATTGCCTAATCCCGGTCACCCACAAAACGCATATCACAATCACAATGTTAATGCGGTGACCACGTTGAGATCCGGAAGAGTGTTGCAAAATAATGTGGGAACTAGCGATGACATCCCCGCCGGTGGTTCTTCTTCTTCTTCTTCTTCTTCTTCTTCATCGTCACCTTCCCCTTCTTCATTTTCTTCACTTTCTTCTTCACCTTTTTCTTTAGAGCCTATTCTCCACCCTTCACACGGCTCTACTTCTTCTAGCTCTAACGGACCCATTTCTCACAACATGAACACATCTACACCGGGATCCGTTCCTAATCCACAGTCTACTCCACAGACATTTGACTCGACTAATTTTCAAAATGCACCATTTTCAAACAGGTTGAGTCCTAATAAACCAACTGCACAAGTGGAAAAGATTGTGGAGTTATTTAAGCAGGTTAGCATAAATATACCTCTCTTGGATGCAATCCAACAAGTCCCTTCATACGCGAAAATCTTAAAGGGCTTATGCACCTCAAAGAGAAAAGCATCTCAAGTACCCAAGAAAGTGCTAGTGGCTAGTGCAGTGAGCAATGCTATTAACCACCATCAAACCTTACCCCAAAAACGAAAGGACCCCGGCTGTCCTACAATTTCAATCACAATTGGGGATAAGAAAATTAATCGAGCACTTTTAGATCTTGGGTCTAGTGTTAACCTGATTCCCTACTCCGTGTACGAACAATTAGGGGTTGGAGAGTTGAAACCCACTCGTTGCACTCTCCAAATGGCTGATCGATCAATCACCCATCCAAGGGGTCAACTAGAGGATGTGTTGATCAAAGTTGGGGAGTTCATATTCCCCGTTAATTTTATCGTTATGGATACACAACCTGTTGCTAACCCAAGAAACCAAATTCCGGTGATTCTCGGTCGACCATTTTTGGCCACTTCCAATGCCGTAATAAATTGTCGCAATGGCTCCATGACTCTATCCTTTGGGAAAATATCTAGTGAGTTCAATATTTATAAGATGGGAAGTCTGCCCCCCGTACCAAAAACTAGTACACGAGAAGTTTGCTCTATTCATGAAATCGCGCAGGAGGACTGCGAGCTTGAGAGATTTCTATTTGATGAAAACAGTTTTGACGCCACTAGTGCGTCCCTCCTTGAGCCTACCACCGTTGACACAACCGATATTGATTATGAATGTTTTACTTTTTCGGATGATGACGACTCACAGCCCGAATATGAGGTTTTTGAATTTTTGGATGAGTTAGTCGAGCCATCCGAATCGGTTGTTTGCAGTGATTTCAAACCTGTGTTGGAGTCCTTTGAGTTCAAGGTAGATTCCGCAATGATTCTTTCGCCTCCGAAACTCGAACTCATACCCTTGCCTTCTCACCTTAGATATGCTTACATAGGTGAGAATGAGACCTTTCCAATTATCATATCGGCCTCTCTAGCCTTCGAGCAAGAGAACGCCCTTTTAATGGTCTTACGAGATAGGCGGCAAGTTTTCGATTGGACTATGGCGGACATCGAGGAGATAAGTTCCCTCATAATTGAATATCATATACAATTGATGAATGATGCCAAGTCAATAGAAGACCCACAGGAACATCTTGGGGGTATTGTGGTGAGTCAACCTCCTTCAGAAGTTGAAATACCCCCATTTCTTTTAATAAGCTACGAGAATGCCAACATTCCACTGATTGCTGATCATTTACATTCTCGTTTTGATACATCACCATCTCCTGTATATTTACCTCCACACCTCCCTTACCACTA
The DNA here is from genome assembly GCA_030015575.1 of Agapanthus africanus. NCBI lineage: Eukaryota > Viridiplantae > Streptophyta > Magnoliopsida > Asparagales > Amaryllidaceae > Agapanthus > Agapanthus africanus. The sequence goes on along the minus strand of CM057338.1, from coordinate 850,646,747 downwards.
CTTCTATCTTTCCCAATTCTTTGCGGATCGCTACAACTTATTCTTCCACCAACCAATACTCTTTACTGATCAAATTTTCAACTGGTTGGTGTTGGTCTATACAAAGTTTGGCAGTAATATCTAACATAGTTTAAATGAAGTTTGGGGGAGGGCCTTTTTGTATATATTTTTGTTTTTCTTAGCAATAAAAAATTTTTGTAAATAAATAAATAGGGAAGTGCCGGTATTTTGACCCTCTTAATTTAGTATGACAGTGAGGACACTGTCAAGTTCAAGTTTGGGGGTATGCTCGGTACGTCTTCTTCCTTCGCATTCATTTGTATATATTTTTGCATTTGCATACTTATTTGAAAACCCATAAAAATTGAAAATTTTCGAAAATTATAAAAAAATATTGTATTCAATTTTGGTCTAATTGACTTGAGTTTTACAAATAGGTTAACTGGCTAGGAACAACTAGATCTTAGACTTAGTAAATTAAAAACCCTAAAAATAACCTCCCTTAAAGTTTAATGGTAGAGAGTATATGTCTTTGTAGTTTATTTAGAAATAGGCAAATTTTGGATTCACTTCTTGGGCTAAGTCAAAACGAGGGAAGTGTATTGATGTTCTTATTAGAGTATAAGTTTGAAAAATAGTTCCTAGCTTAAGTCTAGATTCTGAAAATGTATACCCTACAATTTGCACAATCACGCACCTTGAAACTTGGAATAGTAGAAGAGACCTTGAAATGCTCTTGTCTAAAGTCCTTAGTACAATGAAAATAAAAGAAAAAAAGTGAATAAAAAAAAAATGGACACTGGTTTTTGTGATTACTTAAGGCTGTAAAAAAATAGAAAAATATTTAGCAAGGGTGCCTTATCACCTAGTGCCTTAGACCAACTGGTTTGGGAGTCACTGCTAAAGCCTTGGGTGTTAAAAAAAACTAGGAAGTACGCTTTCAAGTGCTAACGCATCTTGTAATCGGTTGTTGGTACCTCAAGAAGTATTAACAGTCGCATGAAGGATGTGTAAGCGAAATTCGAAATTCACGAATTAATAAGTGCTTTGGACAATGGACGAGAGTACGATTGCTTGATTTGAATTTCCAAGTGTAGGGATGATCTATACACACACGTAGGGGTATGTGATTGGAATTTAGATAAGAGAGATGAATGAAAGATAGAACTTGTATCTTTAATAGAGTGATAGAAATTCCCAAGTGGAGATGAAACCCTAGAAGGAAGACTTAAGAGATGCCGAAAGCTAAATAAGTCTATAGAACATATATAATCTTAAGTTAAATGATGAGGAAGTGTGAAGAATATGGGTGGATAATTTGCGAGTCAAAAGGTAATAGAATTCCTTGTTAGAAAACCTAATTGGAAAACAAAAGTCAATGGGCCGAGTTGATAGGATTTTGTGGGTGTAATCCGCTGAAAACTCTCAGGAGACAACACTCCTCCTACTAGGGACACCTAGAGGTTTAACGGCTTGTTGCACGTGCTCAGTGTAATCGCGTTTCCCTGCGAAAGTGTGGTTAGGATTTTAGTGAATAAAAGATAAGTTTGGTCGAGAACGAGCAAAAGATAAGTTTGGGGGTATTTGTTCAGACCATAATATTGCATTTTTTATTCCCCTATTCTTATCCATTTTATAAATAAACAGTTACTCGTGACGCACGTTTATTGCATGTTACAGAATACAGGGCTTGGATGCGAATATAGTGAAAAAGACGAAAGCTGATACAGAAAAGGGATTTTTGACCAACAAGTAGACGGATCCTAGTCAAGCCTAGACGAAGAACAGTGCAAGGTCCAAAATGTCAAGTGAACGGTTAAAAGATCGCTACAAGTATTCACTGAAACATCTGGAGGAGAATAAGAAGTCCAACAGAGAAAATACATATGAAAATATGAAGCCCAAGATATCCTGAATCCAGCCCAGAAATATAGTGAGCCAAGCCCACCAAAGGGCCGCGGAACCGCGGCCCAAGCGCCCTATTGCCGCGGTTCCGCGGCCATTCCAAGCCCGTGTCGGTGCAAATTTCGGGTGTCGGTGCGTCGGTGCGGGGGTTTGGATTTTCAGTGGGCAAATCTGTATTTTCACATGTGCGAGAGTCTGTAACCCTAGTTTCCCTCTTTTTCTTATAAATTGTAGTCAAAAATTGTAAAACCCTATGCCTCTTTTCAATCAATAAAATTCAGAATTTCTGGGAATTATATTCAGATCTGTTCTTCTTGCTTGGAGGGAGCCATCGAATTAGTAATTTATTTTATTTCTGTTCCTTTAATTAAAATGTTTTCTCATCCCCTAATGAGCGAGTAATCTCCTCGCTTGTTAGGGTTAGCCTTAGGGAAAGGGTTGAGAGATGAGATCTCTCACCCTTTTCGATGCCACATGTACCTAATGAATTAGAACTCCACGCATAGGCGCACACTCGCTCCCTACAGCACCCTACCCCTCGAGGTAACGGTGAACCGTAGTATAAAGGGCCGGCTGCGCGCGTTTTCCGTGGGGGTTAGGGTAATTATCAACAACGGAAGGATACAAATCTAGAGGAAGAAACATCTTCCCAAAAGATTTGGATCCACTTTATTAATGATTACCTTAACATCTAATAGATCTAAAAAGAAGGCATTGAAAGCGGTGAGGAAAAACGTTAATCTCCAAAACTTCCCCTAAGCCTACCCCTAGCAAGACTTTTAATTAGATTAATTAGATCCAGTTTTCATAGATTTTTATAAACCAACCAAAACGACACTTTGAATCAACTCGTTAAAACACATAAAAGGAATTTACCCATCTCTGCGGATCGACCCGTACTCACCAGCTAGCTGCGAAGCGACGCCGTTTCTGATTACGGTAAACAAGTAGTTTTTGGATTAATCAGGGCGTTGAAGCTCATTGGTAGGAACATGGTCCTAAAAAATAGTCCAGTGGTGGTTTGAGCCACCTGCTCCACCGGCATTTTGAAAAGGGAGGCCGCTTGGGGCCCATAAGTCACTTCTCCAGTAAGGACCAAGCGAGAATTGCAGTTGTAGGCAGTGCAGTTTGAAGCCATTGATCTTCTGTTTTCTGCACGGAGCAAGACACCAAATCTTAGTACCTCGAATCCACAGGCAACCACAGTAAACCGCGATTCGTTCGCGAACACGACACACGAAGTGTGGAGTGGAAAGAGGAAGAGGTCCCACCGGGCGTGCCAGAATCTGTTCCCCTCCGAATGGCGGCGCACACGACTGCGAAGTCCTAGCACTGAGATTCGGGGCAGATGTTATTTGGTTTTATCCGTCTACCTCTCCGAAAATGCCAAGTTGATTTATGGCACCGTGTATCGAAGGTTTAGACGGATGCGGCCGATGTAGCAGACTTTGTCAGATTCCCCCTCGCTTGAGGGGTTTTTGATTATGGGGACGCTCTTCCCTGCAGGCGCAAGCCCCTGCAGTTAATTACGCTACCGCATCGCGGTAGCCACTTTCTCCTTCTCCAGAATTTCACTTCGTGTCGTGTGTGTTTGTTTTGTTTGTGGTTGCCCGTGGATTGTATACGGAGACTAAGTAATACCGTCGCCCGTAGGACGTGGATTAGTCCAAATCCGTATTTACTTAGATTTGGGTTTGGTGTTTTTAGTTTAAGGATGCCTTAGTCGCGTTGCGGCTAAGATCGACTTAAACGTTCGTTAAGGATACGTTAGTCCTGTTTTGAGACTAAGATCAACTTAACGGAATAATCCATTTAATATCTGGCCATCGGGACTCGTCACCTCTCGAACGTCGTTGAAGGATTACAACAGCAGATATCAGAGGAGTTCAGAGATGTACCCTTGAACCAAGGTTGATTTGAAGTTTTATAGTCCGTTTGAATGTTTAAGGATACGTTAGCCGTGTTTGGGGGCTAAGATCAACTTAAACGGGATCGTTTAGATCCGGCAAAAGAGCATTTGGAGGCTCTATTGTTCCAGTTTAGGGACGTAGTGGTCCATAGGTAGTTTAAGGACGTTGCGGTCCATGCTCCAGTTTAGGGACGTGGTGGTCCATGTTCCAGTTTAGGGACGTGGTGGTCCACCATTAGTTTAGGGACGTTTCGGTCCAAGATTAGTTTAGGGACGTTTCGGTCCAACATTAGTTTAGGGACGTTTCAGTCCACGAGTTTAAGGACCCCGCAGTCCGTATTGATGTGTGGTCGTTGGGACCCGTCACCTCTTTGACGTCGTTGAGGAATTACAACGATGGATGTCAAAGGAGTTCGGAGATGTACCCTCGAACCGGATATAAATTGATTTGAGAGAGAGCATTTGTGCTCAGTTCAATTTAATTTAAGGACTTACGGCCAGAATTGGGCTAAGTCCAGTTGAAAATGTTCAACATTTTATTTATTTTTAGTCCATTAGACCTGTGCTAGGGCTTTGCCCACAATTAAATAATGCATTGCATTACTTCTACTTTCTTGTTTGGGCTATGCCCATAAAAGATGCAGAGCATCAATTTATTTTGGGCTCTGCAAGGCATCTGCATAGCATTTTATTATTTTTGTTTGGGCTTTGCCCATTTATAAATGATGCAGAGTATCAATTTAATTAGGCATGTTTGGTCTTTTAATTGGGCTTGGCCCTGCATTGCATTTGTTAGGCGCTTTGCGCCACTCACTGAGCGCAAGCGCTTGTGGTGAAGACACGTGTCATGCTCTGGTGAGCGCAAGCGCAACAGTGCAGTGCGCTGCGCTGTTGCGCTGCTGATACGTGGCGCGCTCTGGTGAGTGCAAGCGCAACAGTGCAGTGCGCTGCGCTGTTGCGCTGCTGACACGTGGCGCGCTCTGGTGAGTTGCGCCAACTCCAGAGAGCGAAGCTCTTATTTCGTAGCGCAAGTGGTTTAGATGCTGACACGTGGCGCTCTCCCAAGAGCGCAACAGCGCAGTTTGCAAGTGCAAAGCACCAAGAATCTTTTAGATTCAAGAACAGAAGTGCAAAGCACTATTTGATTTCTTGATCTAATTTAGATCAAAGAAAAATAAGTTTTTTTTTTTGTTTTTCTTATCTCAGAGAACCAAAGGTTCATGAAAAGTGCAAAGCACTATTTTTATTTTATTTTTATTATAGATCATTGATCTTGTTTTTAGATCTATGATCTGTTCCTAAGAGAACTTTCTCTTTTTTTCTAAAGGTGTTTACCTTTTTTTATTCTTGAGGAGTTTCTCAGAGTTCGCTTCTCTCCTTCTTTTTTTTTTTTTAGAAAGATATTGATGCCTTTTAATTGAGGCCTAGGGTCCTTTTTATAGTGCCCATAAATTAGTTAAATTTGTTAAAGAGGTGTTTCTCTGAGTGATTTGGGAAATTTTCCCCACCGTTGGATCTTTGATCCAAGGGCTTCTGTTTTGCAGAAGAAAATCTTCTTGTTTTAATAAGAACAGAAAAGATTTCTTAAAATTTTAATTCTGTTCGGCGCAGATGCCCCAGCGCGTGACACGTGTCGCGCAGCGCACAGCGCAGCGCAACTGCGCTAGCGCATCTGTGCTGACACGTGTCGCACAGCGCAGCGCAACTTGCGCTAGCGCATCTGCGCTGACACGTGTCGCGCAGCACAACGCCTGCGCAACTGAAGCGTTGCTTCCTTTAATAGAGCTTTGCTCTGATTGGGTGCGCCTTCTTGGGCGCTGCGCTAACGTATCAGCGCCTGACATGTGGCGCGTTGCGCCCGAGACTTAAAGCGTTACTTCAGAATTTTTGAATTTTGAATTTCAACAGAGCTTTGCTCTGATTGGGCGAAACAGTCGCGTTGTGTTCGGAACGCCATTACACAAAGTCCCTGGCCAGGGCAAGCGAGATTTACCGGTAGGTACTCCAGTAGTTTCTCAGGGTGTTTTGGACTGTACTCCGACACGACTTATACCGCTATTAGGGGTCTGACGTTTACCGCCCCCCTAGACCCGATATGCGATACTCTTAGGCGAACAGACCGGACTGTACAGAGATTGTCATAGATAGGCTCAGTTGGAGTTCGGATGAGTTATTCTCATCGGCCTTCTCATCGACATATACCTGGGGGCCGTTACGTACAGCTAGTGCCGCTTGCGACCTGTGGTAAAACCCACTGCCGGTGTAGTGTCGAGTCTTTAGAATCCCACACAGAGGGTTTCCCTGCATCAGACAAAAGATTTAGAGGTCGTATGGTTTTACGACAGGGTTCGGTCACGTGCGTGTACTTGTGCGTGCATGATGATACGGACGAACAATACTAGTGGGCTTTGGTTTAAGCAGGATCCTAGTATTGTACTGATGGATTGTTTTCGTCTTTTGTATCCGCATTTTTCGGAACATGGATACGGGTACGTATGTACGGACGAGGGGCATTTTTGTAAATTGGTCAAAAATGCTTCTAGAAGGTGACAAGTCATGTTGTTATTATTCATTTTGGTTTAAATGAAAAATGCATTATGACATGGAAAAGATGAGGTGGAATATGCATGAAAATGGACTTAGCTTCTCATGACACATGGTGGCATTTTGGCCCATGAGTCATTTTTGTTACTTGAACCATATATGTGATAATTCATTATTGATTTATCAATGGAATTATGAATATGGTTCAGTTGAACAAAAGGGTGGAGAGCTAACTCCATTCTTCATTCTATTTCCTCACAAGTCTTTTTCATTAGCCATCTTCTTCCTCAAAGCCTTAGTGAACTCATGTGTTGAGTGATCTAGGGTAAGCAAAGACAATTCATTTTATCTACACAACTCTACATTCTCTACGGCATCATGAGTAGCGACCTTGATGCCCTAGTTGCCTCGGTTGAGGTAGGAGTTCGATGCACATCTCCTCGGGTGGATCATCTTGGATTTGAGGAGTCCGGCGAGAGAGCGGCGATCCGAATCGATCCATAGAGTCAACAACAAGAAGAAGGACAGCGAGGAATGAAGACCCGAAGGACCGGAATCGTGAGGTATAATTTCTGTACTCATCTTTATACTTCATATGATTGTTGCTAGATACGGTTTAGATTACGATCAAGGCTAATAGTCGATGTTATGATGTAAAATTATCGTTTTTCACCTTCCGCCTCCCCGCCTTTCTTGCGGGGTGTATAGCATCGACTTACAGTGGTATCAGAGCCAACTAAACCTAATCTAGCATATTAGCAAGTAGTAGGATTTCGATCGTCAGAAAAACCGGAAAACTAAATACCGAAAACCCCAGTTTCTGTTGATTTTCAAAACTGTCTGTAAAATTATTTCAGTACCATAAAAAATACGTGACATAAGAAATTCAAGCTACTGAATCGCCAAGACAACCGCGGATCCGCGGCAAAATCGTTATTCTGCGGTGGAACCGCGGCCGAGTCAAGGCCGATTCAACTCGTATTTCTTCTGTTATATCTTAATTTTGGTATTTTGGTTTCTGAAATATTTGGTTTCTACCCAGTAAGTTTCAGAGTGCTGGTTTGCATTTGGGGTAGATACGGAAAATATGTTTCGATCGAATTTCTATTGTACTTAGCTAATTGGTTCTTCTGTATTGTTATATGTGTTTTAAACGTCGACTAATTGCTATACGTCGATTAGCCGGGGTTGCACATATCTGTTGGTTTGTGTATATAAACATTTTTTATCGTCGATGATGAATAGCCGGGAATGTGAGATGAGTGTTTTTTTATCTTTCATTCAATATAAATTATAATTTAATGTAATATTATTTTGCGGGGCACATCCGGGTTGAGGTTGTAGCCACCGTTATATTATTTTCTTTTTACTGTTTTCTGCTCCTAAGATAGACCCAAGGTGGGGTATACAAACTACAGGGTTCTTTGAAGTGTCGAGTGGCCTACCCACTTTATTGAGGGAAGTTGCTTCACTTCTGGAATTTTGCGGTTAGTTTGCCGTACCCGTAGGGGTCTGGGGTGGGGTTTGGCTATTCATCACGACCGTGGAATCCGTTTTTCGTTACAGGCTTATACGAAACGCGATATTCCTAGCATATCTAAAATGTTTATCTGTGACTGGAATGATTATTATTGCGTGAGATGATTGTAAAATATCTATATATTGTATATAGTAGGCGTCATTTATGTTTTACATCCGCGCTAGTCCAGCCCCCGCTCTGTCGTTAGTTAAGTAACCTAGAGGGTGATGACGGGGCCCCGTGGCAAATGCGGATGGCATAAAAGGACGTGATATTTTTTTTCAATTCTCTCTATAATGATAGGAGTAAATGATGGGACTGCATTAGATTAATGCAAAGCAAATAAACCAAAGTTGAATCGTTGGAACAAATTTGAAAACTACTCGGTTTTTTCAAAACAGCAAACTTTTTAATTGCGGAGCTTAAACCACTCCTTTTAAAAGCTATAAAGTTCCTTCGATTATATCAAGTTCACTACGTTCACGGTTTTACCAAAACCAACCGTAGCCCTCCGTCATTTCAGTTGAATGTTCAGTAGTATTCAAGCTATGTATGTTGGCCTTCGTCAAGGCATGGTGATTGGTAGCTGCTGAGTATTCATCTGTAGTACAGATAGATGCGTTGGTTTGGGACAGTCGTACTGCTATTTTGGCCTTCGTCAAGGGTATGTACGGATGGGTTCAAATTAACCTGGATAATGACGGGTAGAACTTGACATGTGACTTATGATATGTTGGCCTTCGTCAAGGTCATAAGAGCATGGGGCAAAACTCCACATCGGGAGTTTCTAAAGAAACTGAAACTTGCTAGTGTTGCATACCATTTGGAGTGTGATAATTTTGGTAGGATTCCTTCAGTTTTATCACACAATGATATTTGGATCCCGATCCTACTTTAAGTATATGCTACTCCAAAGGAGATCTTTTCACTAACACAATCAATGCTATAAACCAAGTAGGTGTCAAGAACGGTGTTAGCGGGGCTACGCCTCCAGAGAAAAGAGGTTCTGTAATTAAGGAACTTCGCGAAAGCGTTGGAAAACTTCCCTCGAAGTACCAACACCAGCCTGGCTGAACGGTTAAGCAAGTATTGTAGGGTGAGATTAATCCCGACTAATTCTTCTTTTATGGTTTGAAGAAGGATTTGAGAAACAGTGGGAGCCATCCTGTTTAGATAAACTAAAAACCAATCTAAACTTGCAAGAGCATCATACTGAGTGTATTCTTCTCTCTCTCCTAATTGCAGCAACCAGGTGACCAGATTAGATTACAGTTAGATAATAACATGACTGAGTTTTACTATAAATTGGCAAAGGTTTGTCCAGATGTCCATTACCTATGACTAACTGGACCACCTCATTACTACTCACGCCCCTGCCATCCCAGGTCCAGTTTCCACCGTCGCGGATGATATCTGTAAGACAAAGGGAAAAGACTGTGCGAATGCCAAGTGACTCGTATTGGCCTCAGTAGACAGTGAAAACCAGAGGGAACACGAGAAGATAGACTTTGTTTCTATCTTCCTCCATAACAAAATTTTATATGGAGAGAAATCTATCGCAAGATATGAGATCTCGAAGGAATTGTTTCAAGTGAGATTGGCTATCGGATCATTTGTAGGGGACCACGTCCCTACAATGATTAGTTGTATTAAACAGCTCATGGACCTAGAGACCACGTTGGAGAACGAGTCATATGCTGACTTGATTCTACAGTACCTTCTACTTACGTCCATGGGAAGAAATATATACTTCCAGTTGGGGGCACCCTGAAGGAAACCAGGGAGGCACCCACTCTGCTTATTGGGGAATCTTCCTCTTCTAAATCCAATGTGAAAGCCAAAGGAAAGAAGAAGAAGAAGAAGATCTCCACAAAGCCGATAGGCGGTGTCTGTAAAGTAGAAGAAAAGGGAAGGGCAAAAGTTTCAGGGCTAACAGTAGTGAAGGAGGGATGTTCCTATTGTCACGGGAAAGGGCATTGGCAGAAGAGATGCAGGGCTTGGAAAACCAGAATCCAGGATCCGAATCATGTTGTGGCTTCGGCTTCGGGTGTGTTAGTGTTTGAAAACTGTCTGTCAATTAGCTCTACTTCCTGGGTACATGATACCAGATCGGGATCTCTCATCTGTAATTTCTTTACAGACTTTAAGAAACCGTAGAGTTATCATGGCTGGTGATATGACTCTCTGAGATGCTAACGGAATGAGCATGGATGCTGTATCCGTAGAGGAATATCATCTAGAATTGACAAGTGGGCAGTTATTGATTCTACGTAACTGTTAGTATGTACCTAGTCAAGGTTGTAAATGACATATCTGTATCTTTACATTCTAAAGAAGGATATGATTTACATATGTAAGCGATGTGATCCACATCCACCTAAATCAAAGATTTGATTGGGTCAGGTACATTAGATAACGGTATATACGTATTAGATCAAGCTCAGGTTTTCAAACGTCCAGAACACACTTATAAGAAAGTCTCCAGAATCAAATAAGACTTTCTTATGGCATTATAGACTGGGTCATATCATTGAAACAAGGTTAACGTAGTTACATAGAGAGGGATATTTGGATCCGTTCGAATATCAGTCTTATGCAACTAGTCAATCATGTCTCATAGGAAAGATGGAAAAGACTCCGTTCACTGGACACGGAGTAAGAGCGAGCGAGCTCTTAGGACTCATACACAGTATTGTGTGTCACGACCCATCCCCAAACACAGATGGTATTGTCCGCTCTGGCCGAAGCCGCACGGTTTTGTCCCTTTGAATGAACCCGGTGCTACTTCCCAGTAGGTCACCCATCCCAGAATTTCTCTGGCTCAAGCACGCTTAATTACGGAGTTCTTCAAACTCCGGAGTTCCGATTCATCCAAAAGGTGCCTCTGTGTTATAAGAGTGGTATCATTTCATTTATAGTTCAGATCGTGCCCTCTTTCGAAATGGAATTCGATACTCCCCATTGTTCTGGTAGGTCCCCCCGTGTGCATCCGTATCGGTTACATCCCCACCTCGATACCGGATAACATCACACTTCTTACGGGGTAGGTGGTATTCAGCCCCAACTCCACCTGGGGTATTACATTCCCCCCCCCCCACTTAGAACAATGGTTCGTCCTCGAACCACAGACCTACTTTTGAGGGACCGTCTCTGATACCATATTTGTCACGATCCACCCCCAAACACAAATGGTATTGTCCGCTCCGGCCGAAACCGCACGGTTTTATACCTTTGAATGAACCCGGGGATACTTCCCAGTAGGTCACCCATCCCAGAATTTCTCGGGCTCAAGCACGCTTAACTACGGAGTTCTTCAAACTCCGGAGTTCTTCAAACTCCGGAGTTCCGATTCATCCAAAAAGCGCCTCTGTGTTATAAGAGTGGTATCATTTCATTTATAGTTCAGATCATGCCCTCTTTCGGAATGGAATTCGATACTCCTCATTGTTCTGGTGGTCCCCGTGTGCATCCGTATTGGTTACATCCCCACCTCGATACCGGATAACATCACACTTCTCACGGGGTAGGTGGTATTCAGCCCCAACTCCACCAGGGGTAATACATTTCAGGCAGAGATGCGACAGGTGATAGGTAGTCTATCTTGAGTTAAGAGACGAAAGTGATTCGTCAGATTTGATACGCCGACGTAGGCCCAGTTGAGTTGAAGATTTCCAGTATGGAGAGTCTTACTCAGATTTAGAGTAGATCGATCCAGAGATAACGTTGTTCGTTGGATGATCCGATAGGAGATCAGTAAGTGGACCAACTTCAAATAGAGGACCTCACCCAGATGCGTTGTGAGTTGATCTAGAGCGGATGAATAAAGTATATTCCTCCGATGGTTGGGACGAGTTTCCGATGACGTGTTCGGCTGGATATCTTCTACTGAGTGATGAAGATACCGAGTTCGTGATTTCGAGTCTGTGTGAGAGATTCCGGATTGATTGTAGCCGAAAATATTTGCAGTACGCAGATAGCATGACGTGACGTCGAAGTGGGCGATAATAAAGACGAGTGGAACAAGAAGTTCGTGCGAGACGCTGACGAGCTGTTGTTACTCCCCATTGAGATTAAAGATCTGATATGTATACAGAGGCGTTGGGATACGGTCAGTTCCCGAGGAAATGTTGTGCTGAGAACGCAAATGTCTAGAAAGCGAGAAAAGATTTGTAAGAGTACCAGCCTTCGTATAGTTCGGTATAGGCGAGATCGGAAGAGACCTTGAGCAGCTTCTTTCCAGGACACTGCTGCAATAAGATTTGCACCGAGAATCGGTTGTGTCACGTGTATTCAGAGGGCCAGAGGCCGACGCCAGTGACGTGCTGCTTTACGAGTGGTCATACTAATTGGCCGAGAGATGACCAGAGAAGTGCCAGAGCGGAATCATTTCCTTTAGCACACCTGACCAGGCCAACGAGCCGATGGATTGCGAGATTGGTAATCCACAGAGAAAATGAGGACCCATAGATAGAGGACGCCAGACCGTGAGCAGGAGGCAAGCGGATGTTCTTGCTCTGCCAGTTTTGGGCGCACCGACATTTTTCGACATTGTAGGAGGTGTACCTCGATGTCATTTGTTGCGATTTGCGTTTGTGATCCAAATATCACGCTTATATCGCTTGGATTGAGTTTCATGATATGGTTTTTTTGCACCATGGCTGCACCTACTGGAGATTTATATTTGTGCACAGTTATTGCACTTGATTATGTTTTATACACCGTTGTGTTGGTTTATGATTTGTGCACATCTATTGCACTTGGTATCGATTCGTGCCTTCGTTGCATGTATTTATGATTTCATGGATTTCATACGGTTGATTTGATTTTGTGCATGTAGTACGCACTCGATTCGATTTTTGCACTCGGTATAGCTCATGTATGCTTGCAGTGCATTGACACGTGTTTTGTGCACGCAGTTGCACACGTTTATGATTTTTTATACACCTTGGTACACTCAATGTAGTTTTCATACGCATTTGAGTTAGTGATGAGTTTCCGTGCATTTGTTGCACTAGATTGGTATTTCGTGCACTGGATGCACCCGATTTGTATTTTGTGCATTTGCTGCACCAGATTTGTATTTTGTGCATTTGTTGCACCAGGTGGGTATTTCGTGCATTGGTTGCACTAGATTTATACTCCGTACATTGGTTGCACCCGATTTATGTGTTTGAGCATTCGTTTTACCAGATTTGTGTTTTCGTGCGCGTGTGTACTTGATGTTCGTTTTTGTGCATGCTACTGCACTAGATGTTTTAAACGAACCTGACGCGCTTGGGTTGGATTTTGTGCACATTGGATCCACTTGATTTAGATTTTATTCGTGCATGTTGGATGCACTTGAGTTAGATTTCGTTCGTGCATGACGGATGCACTTGATTTGGATTTTCGCACATGTTGGACGCATGATATGAGATGTGATTTGTGCACACCGGATGCACTCGATTGGGATTTTCATTCATGCATGCTAGTTGCGCTGGATTGAGATTTTCGTGCACTATAGAAGCACTAGATGTTGTTGTCATGCACATCCGTTGCACTGGACAGATGCTTTCATGCACACCCGTTGCACTTAGTTTTGCTTTTGTACACATTCGTAGCACTTGTATTGGATTTGATTTCCGTGCGCACCAGACGTACATGATTATTGGATATGCCTTTTGGGGTTGATTTTGCTCTTGAGCACTTTGTTTTCATGATGGGTACTATATTATGTAGTAACCGAACAGGACTGATCTGAGGACAGTGCCTGAGTATTTTGCATGCATAAAAAGTTTACCAAGAGGCTGTCAAAAAGGAGCTATAGTCTCGCTATTTCTTACGTGTCCACGAGCGACACGAACGTTTACAAAGGAAAATCGTTTAGGATGTTTTAAAACGGCGGGACGTATAACTGAGCAAAACATATATAAGTATATATTTATTATTTTACAAATGATCGCCCGCCACTTGTACCATGAGCTACGCATATCACGAAGATTTGGGAAAGATTTGACATGTGTTTCATTCAGTTTTTAAAAATGGTTTTACAAAGATGCGTTCTATATACGTATTATGATTTGACTATAGTGCATTTGGATTCCACTAGGGGAATTCGAGATTCGTATTTCAATTTTAACTCCGATGATTGCGTGATGCTTGACGGAGTTTGATTCTGAGTTTTGTACTCGTGTTCATGCGCACATGATGCACTGTGGTAATTGCATGTCTTCCGTGATTTCGGAACCCCGTTGATTTGAGCTAATTATTGAAATGTTTTAGCACTTGGTGATTTAAATTTAAATTCGAGGACCGAATTTATTTAAGGTGGGAAGATTGTAACATTTCAGAAATATAAAATATTATTTTTTGAATTTAATATTAAAATAATATATTCCGCGAAAACTATTCGATTGGCGAATAGGGATTTTTCGTAAAATGGTATAAGTATATACCAATATTTGGAAATTTATCGGAGAATAAAATGATTTATTTATTTTAATGATACTTATCGGATTTTTTAGATAAAATCCGTGTTTATACATTTTTCAGGATTTTGCACCATGTCATATGCATGTGTGCATGTGTGTGTTTGTGAGTTAGAGAGAATGAGAAAAGAAGAGAAAGGAAAAGAAAATCAAACAAAGAAAACAAAAGAAAGAAAAGAGTGTGAATGGAATAATATTGATGCCTTGAGATATTTTATGAAGAAAACAAAATAGATATTTGTTGTGAGAGAGTGAGTGTAGGAGAGGGTGAGCTTAAGATAGAGAGACAGCCTTGGCTGCTCCATTTCCTTCACTTTTCCATTATTTCCTTCATCTTCATCATCTTCATCACTCCCTCACTACCTCCATGCCTCATCTCCAAATATTTCTCAAAACCTTATGCACCCTTCACATAAAACATGCACAAAGTTATCCCAAACCCTTAGAACCTTTCAAGTTTGGATTTTGAAGACTTTGGGCAATTCAAGAAATTTCTTTAGTTGCTTATGAGGTATATCTTTTCTCCTTAGTTATATATTTGTGTTATATATCGTATTTTAGTTTAGAATTTGAGTTAAATAGGTTTGTGATTTTTGAAAATTGAAAGTTGCTATCAAGTGGCCAATTGAGGTGTAGTGAGTGTTTACAAGACCTTAGAGATTGATTTAGAGGCCTGAAATTGAGTTTAGAACCCGATACACAAAGTTAGAATTGTTCCGTGTCGGTTTTGTGAAACCTTAAGGCCTACAGGGAATCTGTGATGACCTGGGAGGTTTATGAGAAAAACTAGCAACTCCAGAGACTTATTTAAGATACTAGGAGACCATCCTGAGAAGACGGACCCAAACGGAGCACCCCGGGCCGAGCTCGCCGGATCTATGGGCAATGTGGCCGGTCAAGTTGAGGTATTTGGTGCCTAGGTTTGGTCTGTAGCTCAGTTACTTCATATATAACCCCACTGCATTGCTAGTTTAATCCCATTTTACCTGAATCAAAATCTGGGAGCTATTGTGAGTAGTTTTGGTTATGTTTTCCGTATTTTGGAATTCTTGGTTTTAGTATTTGATATTGTATTGGGTCGTTGGATATTTGTACGTCAACGATGAGGGTTGTTTGGTTGGTTTTGCATGCGTAGGCTATAGGTTCTAACCTATAGGCAATCCATGTGCCGTATCGGTTTTCGGATATTGATTGTGTTTGCATTTCGATGGTGTATTGATTATAGGTACTTCGCGTGGACTTCTGAGACTACGAAGCACATCGACTTCAACTAAGCGAGGAGTTTAGCAGGTAAGTAGATCTATATCTACGGGGGAAGTCGGATGGATGGCGTATAGCACCCCCGCAAACATTGATATGGAAGATCGTTTAATAATTATATTTTGATAAATGATATGCCACGGGCATGATTATAGGATTTAGTAACGATAATATGATAGACACTAATGAACATATTGACATATGAGAATATGAAATGAGAAGTGAATCATGATAGGTAAGAATTAAAAGAGAACAAGTATGAGTTGATAATGGTATGAGGTGTATTCGAGATCAATAAACACGACACGAGATTGAGATAGAGGTGTTGTGGAATTAATAAGATATGACGTTTATACAATGTGATGTGAGATATTAATGTGATGAACGAGTATACGATGTGATATGATGACTTAGTGTGATATATCGTTATATGGATGCGAGTCGATATGAGATAGTTGATACCTTTGTCGGTCCCACGATATGAGATTGATACGGATGTGACCTGGGATATAAGTATATAGATATATATAATGTTGTGAATCTTGAGTGATATGTCGTACGATGGATTATACCGTACGTGATGTTGTGAGGCTGGATGCCGATTGATAGATTCACCGACTCGGATATATTGTAGACCTGTATACTTTGTAGCGTTTCGCTTACGATGTACTTTATGCTACGTTCACGATATTCGCATTGCATTGCATATACCTGTGCTAGTACACCTACACCATTATCGATGATGTGTATGTTACACTTACACAGATTGGCCGGCTCACACATCTTCATCATCGATAATTGTTATGTCACTTACACAGTAGAATTGCTACATCATGCTATGATATATTGCTATGCTCACATCACTATGCTATGTTGCATGATATACTTGCTATATTCACATCACTGTTTCATATTGCATGATATACGGATATGCTTACATTTTTGTTATATGTCGCATACATCATGCTTTACGATTATACGCATTGAGATGATGTTTTCATGAGATTCTAGATTTGAGAACCGTGGTTATGTTTCAAAAGAAAGTAAGTATTGTTTTAAAAACCCGGTTTCTCTTGATATGATATTTCAGTGCGTCCACCATGCATTTTCTCGGTTCTGAGACATGTGATATGCGAAACCCGATTCGAGAAGTTGGATGATCCGTTTGCGGGTTCATGGCGGACCCGGTATGGTACCCCGGGGCAAGAAAGGGATGTCGCGCAGTAGACGATGAGCCTGGCAGAGGGACTACTACCTACCGGTGATTGGTTGGACCTGGCGGTTATCCGGAGGATACCGACCGAAGTCGAGAGATGGATATTGGCCGATTCGTACTGCCGAAGCGCGAGGGCCGATCCGGACAAATGGTGCCCATGGCCCGATCCGGACCGACGGAGCCTGAGATATAAGGATTTACGTGTCGATGTTGGACACGGGTTTCATGATGTTTCGAGTGTTGATGTGGGACACTCAGGTTCCATGATTGTGATCTGTCGTTGCTGGACACGCGTTGATTTATATCCTCATATTTACATGTATATGCTTTCATGATATTATACATGCATGATGTTGTTGTGTCATTGGTTGACACGTGGATATGATACACATGCATACAGGTATTGATTATATGGTTGGATGATATCCACATGCTGATAGACATTGTTTATGTTGTTGGCACATATGCAGATACGGTCACCCTAGATATCATAGTATTACCTTTATGATATAGTTGACCTAGGAATTGTTGTTTTATTCGATTTCTACCTGATGATGTTTTCTACTCACGAGTTGGAAACTCACCCCCATTGTGCTACAGTTCTTGCCGGTTGACCGCATGGATCAGTAGCGGTATCGCTGGCACACAGCTATATTCGGGTGATTGTTTTGGTAGGTGGTACATGTTGGATCGTGCCACTCTTGTATTATTATTCCTATTGTTTCTAGTCAACTCCATCAATCAGAAACTAGTGTTTGTATAAGTAGTGAGACTTAGCAAGACTTGTAGTTGCGAGACTTGAGCGATGGGTTATATGTTCACTTGGTGGGTTTGATGTCTTGCTTTACATTATTTCTTGTGTTGATCTTCGCCGTGGGGCGTCGTCTACTTATATTTTGTCTTGCGTGGTTGTGACTCCGCCAATTGGCGAAGAGCTAGCTCCCGGTTGGGGATGCTTTTTATATTCTCATGGATATATGGTTTTGGATCAAAATATACAAGGGAGGTGCTGCCCAAATTTTCAAAGGACGAAACATATTTTCAACGAGAAAAATCCTCTTCTATTTTCTTAAAATGGTTTAGATTTCTGGGTTTCGGCTTACTTAATTTACGTTGCGCCTTTAGACGTTGCGTGATTTAAATGCTGGTCACGAACTAAATTCAGGTTGTGACACATGTGGCTCTGGACTGTACCCAACTAAAACCTGTTTGCACGACTCCTTTGAGCCGTGGTATGGTAGTAATCAAAGCACGGTGGGAACTCACACGAGAAAAATGATGATCTCAGGTCGACAGACTAACCTGCACACATATCACCTGAGAACTGCTATCTGATAATAGGTATACTACCAACTAGCAGGTTCCCGGCGAGTCCGTCCAGTATACTCATAACCCAATAAGCACATGTATACTATTTTAGGTGAACAAATTAACACCAATGGCTTGTGAGACCTGGCCACCGCCCCTCGTCGGGGTCTCAATCAGTATACACTACTCTACTCTGGAGTATCGATACCCAGTCTCGAAACTCCCACGATTAGGGACATTTAAGGATGTGCTTATAGACCACCCAGCTCCCATGTATATGATCGCCATCATAATGCTGGTGGTCAAGCAAGAATCCTATGGGCTCTATCAATATGTAATAGTAATCTGTAATACCATATAAAGCATGTACATTGTGATAAAGACAAACCAGATAGCATACTATCATTTTGAGTAAGACTGTTCTATCCGTATAGGTCCTCTCTCAATCATCGCAATCGCGTGCCTGCGATTCAATAATTGACTTGAGAGCACTATAACCAACAAGGAGATGGGGTCGGGCTTCTAGGGTATCTTCCTAATAGCCTGCACGTCCTACTGTATCTGCAAAATATTTTTCAGAGTTCTCGAGTCATTCCAGATTCCATTTGAACCCCACAATTCAACAAAAACCCGATATCGGAAAATTCTAAGTTCGTGTTTTGGGACTTCTACACTCACTTAGACCAGGGATTCTATCACTAAAGGCTAGTTGTCACTCTCTAAACTCTCTACTATAACACTACTACTCATTCAACCCACCAAAGATTACCCTAGAATTTTCCAAGTTCACTAAACATAACTTGTATAGCTCTAAACTAATATAGGAGATTAGTAAATTTAAACACTTAACTAAAAGTGAGAGGATTACCTTAAAAGAGCAACTCAAAAAAATTCTATGATGACCAAATAAGCTCAAGACTAGAAATTGATCCCCCCCCCCCCCCCCCGATGCTTATAGTGAGCTTAGAAATAATTTTTGTGAAGGGAAAATGGGATTTTAATGAAGTTTTGGGGGTGTTGTATGGTGGTAGTGAGGGTGGAGATGAAGGAAGAAGGAAATGAAGAAGGAGGTGAAGAAAATGTAGAGATAAAGGCTTCATGGTTGCTAGAACCATTCTTCCCCCCCCCCCCCCCTTCTCTCTCTCTCTCTCTCTCTCACAACCATAACCCCCCCCCCCCTCTTTGTCCCCCCTCTCTTCCATTTATTTTCCTTTTCTTTCTCTTTTCCTTTCTCATTAAAACAAAACAAATTAAATGCAAACTAAAAATGAAACTATGGTAATAAATATGAACAAATGTTACAAAATAAAATGTTGCATGTCATGATGCATAAATATGGTTTAATACATAATTAGCGAAATACCAATCAAGTTTAGCATAAACTTGTATGTAAATAATGGTGTAATAATTTATAAAATCTCAAATCCAATTAATGCTTTCATAAGTAATAATTCAATTTAAAATTCCAATTATTTTCCAAATTATATGTATATAATTACACCATTTCATTAAAACTAATTTCCATACTTTTATAATATTCATAAAATTTATTATTTTATTATTTAAATTCCAAAAATAATATTTTATATTTTCTGAAATGTTACAACCGATGCCCAGTCTCGATGCTCCTACGAATAGGGACGTTTAAGGATATGCGTATAGATTACTCAGGCCCCACTACTATGATCATTATCATAATCCTGCTAATCAAGCAAAGATCCTAGGAGCTTTATTATCATGTAATAGTGATACGTTATAGCAAACAAAACGTATACTTATGAATGACAAATACTAACCAGATAGCGTACTATCATCTCGAGCAAGATTGTTCTTGGTATAGGTCCTCATGAATTCAGTAATTTCATTCCTACAACTACAATAATTGACTTGAGAACACATATATCCAACACTTTGAACTTTGGTCAGGATTGAAGATTAACTATGATAAAAACACATTGACTTGCCTTGGAGATAAGTCTGAGTGGAAGAAATGGCTAGTAAGGATATTCAACTGCAAAACCTCTGAGTTTCCGATAAAATACCTACGCCTACCTTTAAGATCAGGAACTCTCAAAAAATCGGATTGGAACCCTTTGATTGAGTGTGTTCAACACAAATTGGACGATTGGAAAGCCCCATGTTTATCGATGTGTGGAAGAGTTATCTTAATTAATTCGGTATTGACGGCTTTGACGTTATACTACATGTCTTTTTATTTACTACCGAGATAAGTCATCCAAAGAATAAATCAATTAAGACGAAGATTTCTATGGAAAGGATATTCTGGACGGCGGAAGGGATACAACTTGGTTAAATGGAAGATTGTGTGTAAACCAAAAAAGGAGGGAGGACTGGAAATTAAAACCTTGGTAGACATGAATGAAGCATTGCTAGGAAAATGGTAGTGGAAATGGGTTTCAAACAAGGTGGCTGGCTGGGTAAGGACTATTAGAGCCGCTTATGCCAATAGCTCCGGGGTCCTAAATGCTACAAACAAAAATATGAGTTCATCTTTGGGCTTTTGGAAAAGAATCTCTTCAATGAGAGAAGCATTTTTTAAAAGGGGAATCTTTACTATCAGCAGTGGAAGTTGTATCAATTTCTGGCATGATTATTGGTGTAAAGGACCGACCTGCAGGAAAGATTTCCAAGCCTTTATCAACTAGCCAAAAATTATAATGTCCCTATAGCTAAGCAGTGGAGAACTACCAAGGGGTGGCCAACGTTCCGACGTGCACTAACGCCTGTAGAGAGAAAGGATAGAAAGAACATGATCCAATTCTTACTAGATTGGAAGCCAATAGGTATTGAGAGTGAGGATAGATTGAATTGGAGATGGGGCCGCATGGTAGCTTCTCAGTTAAATCTTTCTATCAGTTGCTTAATTTTGGTGGAGGTGGAAATGGATTCGCGCCTATTTTATGGAAGCTAAAGATACCGTTTAAAGTAAAAACTTTCTTATGATTGGCGTATAAAAATACCATCCTAACAAGGGACAATTCGGTCAAACAAAAATGGGTGGGGCCGGTTGATTGCATCCTTTGCGGACACACACAAGAAACAGTGGATCGCCTATTTATCCAATGTCCGTTAGCGATTAATATTTGGGAACGAACCGATAAGAAGATAGGAGTGCTTACTTCACCACATACTTTCCATGATCTTTGGGGGTTTTGGAAGGCCATTGCTATCCATAGTAATATTTTATCGATGTGGGGTTGTTGGAACACAGCCACTTGTTGGCTGATTTGAAAGGAGAAGAATAATAGAATTTTTACTTGCAAAGTTAAAACTATTAGTGGAGTTGGATGTTGGATTGACACGACCACATTATTCCGGAGAGGTGAGACTTCGGCGGGAGTGAAGAAGAGAGCTAGGATGCAAGTTATCGGGGATGCTAAGCTGGGAGCACGGACGCGGATAGAGACTGCAGATACCAAATCGTAAATCACCTGCTGAAGAAAGGAACAGGGACTGCAGATACAGATATAGGGAGATAGACCTCGAGGGAGGCCAGAGCCGAGGAGGACATGCATGAGAGCCGAGACGGACGTGCTTAGTGGAGTATTCGGGACATATGCGAGGTTGACACTAGGTGTTGGGGCTTCTTTTTCCTTTGTTGGCCAGCGTTTTTTTTGTTTGCTTTGGTGTTTGTACGCTTTTGTTTTGATTCGAGGTTTGTTCCGCGTGCTTGTGGACTTGGATGTAGTTTCTTTCTTTTTTATATTTTGTTAAAACTCCTTTAATGAAACGTGAGGGTTCCGTTTTAACTCAAAAATAAACAAGCATTACGGTTTAATTTAACTGAAAAAGTATAAATGGACTATTACTTTGGTAACAATAACAAAATTAGTTATATAATAATCAATTATGTTATTTTACTATTATACAAATATATTATTCAGTTTACCGATATGTATAACTATAGACAGAGGATCGTATACATATGGTTGCATTCGGATTCGGATATCCAGATAACATATTGATTTTTAATGCCCAAAATTGAGTTATTTAAAAATATTAAAACATGGTTTTTTTTTCAAATTAAACTATTTTAACAATAATTTACCAAAAATAATATACACAATAGATTTTTTTTTTACCGCAACAAAGCGCACCCGCCTGTGTGTCCTTTTTCCAAGCATTAAATGGAAGCCCATAAACTCCTATTGTCCACCACAGGGACACGTGTCCCAGGGGATATACACAATAGCTCACCTGCCCATATCGGGTCCGTTAAAATCCTTAATTGGCCAATGCTAAATGACTTGCTTTAATCTCACATTAATAAAAAAAACTAAAATCGAATCAAGTGAAGAAAGAAGAGAGAGATGGCAGCAATCACCAGCGCAGTGATCGCGATAGTGGCGGTGGTATTGGGGTGGATCACGATCGAGATCGCTTGCAAGCCCTGCCTCAACAAAGGAAGAGACGCCATCGATCGATCCCTCGATCCCAACTTCGACCCCGACGACTCACCACACCAGCAGCAGCCTGAATCCTCTTCGATCCAACATCCTCTTCTCGATCCCTCGCCTGCTACTAAGATCGTCGACTGATGATGGAGATGATGATGATATTTCTAATGAGTGGATGAATGTATGTTGTGGATCTCTTTGCTTGTATTCTATATAATATAAGATTTTGCTGCTTCTTGATTTTTGATTGGTATTGAATGTCGCAGTTTGTGGAGCTTTGTAAAGCAAATTAATTGCACGAAACACCCCTATAGTGGTTGTTGTTCATCAACCCAAATCCTCAAATTCTACTTTAAACAACACCGGGAAAGTTTTAGGGTTAACATTAGACAGACATTTGAGTTGTTCAGAGCTGAATCCGAGTATTTTTAAGGGTTTGGTCAATGAGCGCTAATAAATCACTTGATGAGGCATAAGTGCTATAGGGAGCAAACTATAGGGAGGCCCGACTTGAAAATCTGAAACTGGGATATGTATGACGGCTAAAATAAAGTTTAGAAGACTCGAAAGCTATTGAAAACAATTCAATTCGAATTTTTTCCACAGAAGTTTGTCAAACTCCAATGCTTTTTTCCTGTTTCTCCAAGGTTTGAACTTTTTGAAAATAGTATGCAAACGAGTACTGATCTACATAACTAAACAAGCAAAAAGATATATATATAGAGAGAGAGAGAGAGAAACGAAAGATCAAAGGCATGAATAAGATCAAAACTGGATATCGATTAATACTAAGATATTTACACAATTTGATAGATGATTGATAAAGTTATCCCCACAACGTTATGTGAGAAGTGATCCATAGTCTCATCTAAAATGACAGCTTGACGGTTGAGCTGTGAAAATTCTGGTCCTAAAATCAAAAACCTGTGTTCTAAAATAATTGTTCATTTACTTCCACATGATAAACATCGATCTATAGATCATTAGGTAACTTCCGTCCATTCCCCCAAGTCATCTACACAACTTCCAAGCCCTGTACAAGATCTTTTTGCAACCCATTTACATTTGAGATTCCAATACATGGGAATCAAATTTTTTTTAAAAATAAGATAATTAAGAGCATTTTAATTTCATCAGTTTCCATTATCTGTTTGCCCACAATCATCATCTTGTCCTCAAGAGCTTCCTCCATATTAGTTTTCTGCTGATGATGATGCTGATTCATCATTTTCATCGGCATACGCTTGGGAACTCACTACATGCCCGTACAAGTCTCTGTGTTTCAGATTGCCCGTCCAAAAAGTACATCCACTCAACCTGTTATGAAGGAGAGCCTTAACATGAAACAAGAATCGCTCCATTGATCTTTTAGTAGCAGGAATCTTGCCGGCGATCAACGTTCGTTTCAACCCCTTTGCCTCAGAACAAATGGTCTGTATAATTCTTGTTGCCTTCTGAAGCTCTTTGACCAATTGGATGATAATGTCATGAGCCCGGAAGTGGACTTGCAGGAAGTTGAAAACTTTCAGGAAAGTATCAACAAATTTGCCCCCATATTTGACTGCCATAGCATGCGCAGCTACCTTGTCATGATCCTTGCACAGATTTACTAAAGCTACATGTTCACCGACTGGCGGAGCTTTACCGATACATCATTTATAGTTTCCTTTTGATCATTTCCTCTCGACTTCAAAGTAACACCCTTGACTAATTTGTTGAGGATTTCAAGGTTCTCTTCATGAACTACTCGAGACCATGTAAGGAACATTGCAGGGCATAGTGTTGGAAATCCATGGTTAACTTCTTGGGTGCTTTTTTTACATGTGGGGACCTTAGGCAATACCGAACATGCTAGCTCATCAAGTAAATCAGAAGTAGATTCGCTATTTTTCAAGTAAGTATGCAATATCTTATGTATTATATCACCTTTATTCTTTCCTTCGATCTCATTATCCTCGCCAACCCAATCATGCACTAGTAACTTGTGAGCAGACAAACGAAGCCTACTTCTCAAAAAAGGTTGGACTTTCTGGAAGCATCCCAGGTGCATGTTTTTCCCATTTGCTTCGGAAGATTTTTCAATCAACAATACGATGGAGTTGACAAGTGACTGCAGAGTAGATAATACTTCTGATGCTAGCAAAAATGAGAATGAGCAAGCTGCATAGAAAAATCTGTCAAAAACACTGGAGTAGCATGTAAATTGTGACAATGTGTAGCATATAACAAACTAGTTATTTTCAGAACAAGCGAGCTATATTTTTTTTAGTAGGTAAATATACCCTTTTATATTACAAAAACTCTTTCCAACACACATTTATTACTTTTGAAGAGGCCAATATGCAAAAAGGAATAAATTGATGGAAGAGGGAAATTTTGCACTCAAGAAAAATTGTAGCCACATAATTAATGAAGGTGCAACATGGCCTTCTTAGAAGAAAGGGAATGTGTGGAATCCAATGGAAACATTTGTAAATCTATCCCAAAGGCTTTTGCATGTACTTGTGATACCTTGATATGTGGTAATCTTGGATTAAAATCTAACCATCATTACCTGCTTCCAATATCCCTTCAAGAAATGAATATACGCCACAGTATAAGTAGTCTACGTTCTCAGCTGTAGGGGCTGGGTTGAGCCCTGAAACAAAATTGCCTGGCTTCTCTAACGGCTGGAAAGCTTCCAGCATATCCCTGAGAATTGGTTGGTTTGTTCGAAGAAATAGATCGGGAAGGGTAAGCAGCTGCGTTCAAGAGACCAAAAAAATGAATATGGATTGTAAGAGAATTTGCAATAGAAATCATTTATACAGATGCTTTGCTATAGCAGCAAAGAACTTCTCTAAATACAAAGTTGGCAGCTGAAGCTTCTGAAACAACCATATTTGGTAAACTTGAGTTTCCAGCAGAAGTTGAATGAGCTTCCCAATGTCCTTCGCAGGTTTCAGATCCTACAAAAACAAAGTCGTGATATTGCATGTTACCAACTTTTATAAAGACTATTGCCACTGCACCACAACCCAAAGTTGTGATGAGTGCCGAGGGATATACTTTTATATTCTAACACGTCCCTACAGATTGAACGTTCTGTTTTTGTGTCTGACACACAACTGTATTATTAAACTGCTTATCAAATGCATGTCTAATGGTATTTTAACCAGTGTTGCTTTGGGTTAATCTAAAATCATCTTAATCCTAGTAACTGGACCAGACCTCGGATGTTTTGATGAGGGCTGAAGGACATATTTATATGCTAACACCAACAAACAGATTAAACAGAATAGGGTGATTTTAGCATCTTACCATCCCTAAGAATAGAAATAGCAGCATCTAGATGTTTCTTCAGGCTTGGAAACAATGGTCTAATCTTGCTCAGAAACTCACTGGGTGTCACCCTGCAGTACCCAGGTGAAGCTTTCACCGAGCAAGTAGCTGGAAACTGTTTGTTTGGAGTCGAGCAATCTAGCTTGTTGTGAAAATCACGGAGAAGATACAGATGCAATGGCAGCTAGAACAAAAATTAAGCATTTGTCAACTGAAATTTTTGTTTTGAGCTACTGCAAAGAAGAGAGAAACCACTAGTAACCAAAGGTTGTGCAAATACCTCAGCTGCGCTATCTGAACAACAAGAATCACGACTCTGCCATGAAACAAAAGGAATCAGACTCATTCATTGCTCTATGGAAAATGAAGATAGCGAGAAGTTCAATCTAAGTAACGGAACATGGGAGAATTTTTATATTGAAAGGTTCCAAATAGAGCAGTATTACTCTTTACAAACCAAAAGAATAGTAACACGAAAAGGATAATTGTTGGACGTGGTTATGTATATGAGCTTGATCTGAGCATAAATTTGGCAAGATAAGAGTTGAAAATGGACAGATGATCAATTCGCAGCAGTGCAAAATAATAGCATTGAAAGTAAGCACCTTTAGGTTAAAAAAACGCAACACATGTAACTATAATCTATACACAATTAGCAGATAATGCTGCACGAGAACTCAAAATGTCATTATGAAAGGGATGGATTGGTCAAAGACAGCAGATTCCAGAAGTTAGAACCAGACATGATAAGAAAGAAGGCATGAATCACATGAAATCAGTGCATATTTTACCTCAGAGAAGGACAATATTGACAAGCAATCAACAAGTAGAGGTCTGAACTTAAATCTCGGTGCATCAAGGACTTTAAATTCTGCTGATATATCAATAAGCCCAGCCTCATTTGAGTCAAAATCCTGATCTTTAATGCTCTGTGATGTCCCATTAGAGGAATTTCCTGGAGAACTCTCATTAACTTCCTGGCTTACAACTACTCCTGCCCGTTTAAATGCGTCCAATATAGTAGGTTGTTTGAGTTTTTCATTAGGATTTGATTTTTCTAAGGTTGCTTGATCCTTTTTATGTCTCCTTTTATTGTTCTGGGAAGTACCCTCAATCAGCATTCTTTCACTGCTCTTCTTTTCCCTATGCATTGAATAGTTACCCCTGCTCACAAGAGGAGATGCAGGATGTTCCACAAAATTGTGGAGGTCAGGAAGAGACATGGGGTGATGCTGGAGGGATGCATCGAGTAAACACTCCATTAAACTGCAAGAACCGGAATTTACTCATTATAAAACCACCAAAGACATAACCATAATGTAAAGTAACATCACAGGATTTAAGAAAAAGTAGGATGTCAGCTACTTAGTTGAACTTGAAAATAAGGCATGTTAAGCAGTTTAAAATAAAGCTTTTAATAATGTTTGTTGAGTAGTAACCAACTTTTTGCATAATCAAACATATACATGGGAGTAAAGTTCACTTTGTTTTTATAAGACTAGTATTTACCCTAGTAAGTCAGTTAATAATTGTGAGATGACCATTTTCAGTAAAATAAGAATCATCAAATCCAAATTATCGTAATACTTACAATTGATAATCTTGTGCAGACCACAGAACATATGACAAAAGGTGAAATGAGACTCGGGTGTAATCTAACACTAATTCCAGAATTCAAATCCTAATTAATGCATTAAGTTTTAGTTGATCCACAAATAAACCAATACAGAGTGGAGAGATATATTAGACATCATTTGGAAATTAGTGAAAGATAATCGCTTAATAGTGAAAGCTTTGGTTTTCCATACTTGAACAGTTGAACTGTAATCCAAGCAACGATGACTCGATAACTAAAATGTTATATAAATTTCAAATTGAGATGAACAATGTAGTAAATATTTGATGGAGAAAAATTGAACGTCATCATTTCGCTTCATCTTACAATACCATAAAACAACTATAGAATGACTCAATCTAATGTTTGGTGCCTGTTATAAGAAACTTTTGCAATTGAAAGATATATGGATATACAAAAATTACTCACACTAAATTCCTCAAACGCTTCAGTAGTTTTATTGTTGCCTCATTCGTTGTAGACTGAGTTATGCAATCAATTCTCCCAAGGACTTGTGTAATAAATGCATTGAGCTGCAAAGCATCAGAAGTACTAGGTGAGGAATCACAAATAATACTGCAAGTGCCCTTTTCAACAATGGTGATATAAGTTGCATATACCAATTCTCGTGTCCAGTTGATTGCGTAGTAAAATGATAAACAAACTATCTGCTTCTGCTGTCTTGTGAGCTTCTTCCACTGACCTCGAAGTAAGTACTGCTCAGCATACAAACAAATTAACCAAGAACTGCAATAACTTTTAATTTAGTAAATACCTGAAATAAGGTACACAGAGCTCCAGAAAACAAGGTATTGTATTATCAAATCATCTTATCTGTGTACCTTACGACAGCATTCGTTTACTAGGATTAATAGCTATTAGCAAAACTTTTCATTTCAAAATTAATAGATGATACATGGTGGGAGGTGGAAGGCCAGATAGTGAAATGGCATCCTGCAGTTTAAGCAGGTCCCATACATGCATACACATATGTGATGCTCAATCATGCATTATGCATTAAAAAACACTTGGACATGGATCATTGAGAGTTCTATCTTTATGTTTATGGATAAATATACAAACCGGAAGGCAGATATCAGAAAAGATAATAAGGACAAGTTCTGAGTAATAGGATATACGGAACCACATACAAACCAGAATTCACAAAGTCAAGAGCGAGATGAGAGAAAGCATGTTGATGAGGTATAGATATTGCTAGTATTTTTGCACATGTGATGCACGTGTGTATATTTTGAACATATACTGGAGGTATGCATTTTTTTTATTCTGGACATTACATGAAAATTTCTAAAGATATCTATAGTTTTTCTAAATTTAAATTAAATGAATGCGGTTCATGGTAATATTAGAATTGAGAAATTTTTGAGTTATACAGAATAACAAAGATATAAGGAGTTGTGTATAAATTTGTAAGGCACGTCTCTTTTTAGGTTTTTGAGCTTGAGAGAGAGAGAGAGAGAGAGAGAGAGGTTTGTTGACTTTTCATTTTCTTATTTTTGTCTTTTGTGGTGGATGAGATAGACATCTCCAATTCTCAACTTTGACTATTGGAATTTTGTCGTTTTTTTCTATTTTTTATTTTGTTGATTAATGGCATCATCTAAGGACTCGTTATAATAATAAAGATGAAGAGATTTTATAATAACTTACAATTCACAACCTAAATATGTTAATTAATCATACTTCTCATAAGCCTGTTACTGTTAGTAAACTGACCCAAACCCTTGGAGGGGGGATTTGTATGGATTTTATATTTTTGTGGTGCTTCTCTCTCCCTCCCTCTCCCCCTCCCCCCCCCCACACACACACACAATTTTTATTTTTATTTTTTTCTTGCGGGGGAAGGGGGGGGGGGAAGTGGGGGTCCTCTCCACGATGAATTTTAAAAGAAAACAAGCATAACAGTTTAGTTATGTTCAGCCTATATATCATGTATCATACCTTAGTAGAAGGAAGGTGCAAAGGACAACCAAGAAGTGCATCAATTCCGCCAAGAGAATCTTGATTTGTCAGCCTTTCAATCTAATAAAATATAGGGAACAGCTAGTTATCATTTTCACAATTTTGTTTGTACTGTAACAGAGATCAGAATACCATATACTTACAACAGATAATAGCGAAAATTCACTAGGAAGAATTTGTAGTGATGAACACCTGAAAATAACAAAGATCAGCACTTCAGGAGAGTCTGTTATGACCTATAGGACAATCTTTAACCTAGGTTAATCTGAAAAACATTAACATAGAAGAACTACTGATGCAAAGGAGAGGAAAGCAGCGGCAGGATATTTAAGCATATAGGAGAAAGATCGCCATCCAAGTTCATCCATAGCTCACCTGGGAGGTGAGAATAATAAGTTACAGTTCTTATGCTGAAAAAAATAAATAACAAATTTAGTAGTTCTGCTCACCAACCTTCTATGCAATTAGATGAGTCTTTCAAGGGCAACTTCCCTTCCTCAAGATCAGATAAAAACAGTGACTCAAATTCACCAACATGCTGGCCAATCCTAAAAGTAGAATTTTGTATTAACCTTCTTGAAGCTGCAAGCAATAACTCAAAAATAATATCATAGGAAACATGCAGGATAGTTAATTCCACTGGATGAACCTGAATGATGGCAAATATTTTTTTAGTACTTGGACCTAAAGCTACCCACCATTCTATAAAAGCTGGATGAAGAGTCTTGCAATCCAATAAAACAATCAGTTCATCGTCTAGTAGTATCAACGGCAATGTAACTGTTCTGCATGAGTCTAGGGACATTTTCAGCAATTCCAAAGCCTCTTGACAATTCAATTTCTGTAGAAGAAATTAAAAATATTAAAGAAAATAGTTAGAACATGTATGAATGTTTCCTGAAGCATGCCCTGACCATGTAATTATCATCTGCATTGCCATCTAAGCTTTTCTCCCTTCAAAATGGGGTTTGCAATGGAGCACAAGGCTCCACATCTCTTTTACCATCAAATTCAAAATAACCAAGAAATCCAAATAACAGGTCGATCAAAGTCTGCAGGGAGTCCAACCATGATAATGTAAACACATGCACATGTGGGAAAACTACTGTTAATTTCCTCGTCCTTGCTAATTGCTTTTATTAGATACCTGTTCAGAGACTTTCTTGCACACGAATACAAGGTGTCTGATACCAGAGCTCCATTAAGGAAAAACACTAGGCTACAGTACTAGTGATCGTTCATCCCACATATCCACAGTTCCACACATTTATATGTGAAGGAAATAAAGGTGCCTATATGTGAACCACACAATCTTTTACAAGGTGAGTTAACAAACAAAATGTTATATACGATAGAGTATTTTTAAAAATTAGCACTTTTCCATGTAAATAAGTTTTCAAAGGGATATGTAGCTTTAGGAGTTTATACATGCCCCAGACTAGTGTTTAAACATGTAATTATACAAGTAACATAAGCCTCAATTAATCAGTGAAGCTCTTAGAAGTATTTTGTAACCCTACCTGAGATGATGAGGAACTAGTGGCAGCATTTGTGTCCCCAAGAGAGGAAACAATCTTAAAGTCCCGAGTATCCCCATCTTCTTGTACTTCGAATCTGAATCGATGACCTAAATTCATAATAGAAAGTTCAGCAACCATGATAATAGCAAACGAGAGAAAAACAATCCATCTAATATTGTTCTATTTTGGAGGTACCATTCTTATTGCTCTCTTCCGTTACCTGCTTCCTTATAATCATCAAAAGTTCATTTGCAATGGAAGAACAGGTAGAACCAGAATGGGTGCGAGCAGACAATGCCAAATTGCAGAAGACTTCATATACCTATGAATCACAGTAATTATTGACAGAGTACAGGCATCAAAGAGCGACTTATTAAAGTCAAATTTATCAAAAAAAAATTTATAAAAGTCCAAGAACCTTGTGCAAACTTTCTTCATGAAAGCCTTCTAGGTAGTCCAAGATACCTGAACCAGGAGAAGCGAAGAAAAAGTAAAGGTTGATGTATGGCTCCACAAAGATAGAGTGTAAAAACTGGAAAGTACAAAGTATTACCATTTATGTGGGAAGAGATTGGGAGCAGTTCCTGCGAATATTTTGATGTCAAAAGAGTTAAAGTGTCCAAAGCAGAACTAACTTCAAAAGCAATCCCAGAACCCATATGACCAGCGCACCGAGGACCTGTATAATACGTATTAGAAGTTATGATTCCCCAATATTTATCTTGTAAAAACTCAGTGAAGCCGATAAGTATTACTTCTAAGGGATTCCCTTCTTCATCTTATGAAACAACAGGTGAATATCATGTGCTCTGGAAATTTTAACTTTAGTTTCTTATATTGTTTATTATTTAATTAAGGCTAATGAAAATACATACTTCTTGTCTTGAGTATGTATCGCTAAATTCTTCAAACAGCAACTTATACAGATATATGCCAAATTCCCTTGCTTGTTTTTCTTTGCACGACATTAGACACTCGCAAACAGAGAGAAATGATGGGAAATGCTCCTGCACGCAATGACAATAAAAGAGCTCAAATCATGCAATGGATCATGGTAACATACATGTCATTCGAACGTGAAATGGTACCATTATGAAAAGCAAATACAAAGTGTTACCTTTACTAGCTCCCACTGGCCATGAATACATTGATCAAAGAGAGGTTCATGAAAACAACCATCAACTACTTTCTTCTTTAATATTTTCTCAGCATTTTTCTGCAGCGAGCCTCCATTTGTGTATATTAGCATAAGGAACCACAGATCGATAACCTTGTGGTCACGTGGTTGGTCAAGGCTTTTCAGTTCTTTCAAAATAGCTTCACAGATAATCTGCAGCAAGATTGACTGGTATGTGAGAAGCAATACCATAGATATATACAAAGAGCTAGGCTAGCAATAAAATAATAAGAAATCAAACCTTTTCTCTAAGAATTTATTACTATTCTTCAGAATGATATAATTACAGAAGAAAAGGTATGCAATTGCATATATGACTCATAGCACAGAAGAGTGCAGATATTCTTGTCTACTTATCATTAAAGAAACAAGAACATGTCATTAATTATTTGTGCGAAGCTAATTTTGACAATCACAACTTTTAGCTCTCATCGAATTTATGATAACTATTAAACTTTGAGCAAAAACTAGTATACCAAGATTGGTGGTATCAGAATGGGTTCCTGCCATCAATGGTTCTAGTTGACTATCAAATGAATGGTTTCTTAGATAATTTGAGGATCATTAATATTTTGTACTGAATTGAATATTTTAGGAAAATTTAAAGAGTGCCATTTCCTAACTTGCATTCTTAAATCTTAGGCTCAATCTCAAGGCATCAAGAATAAATGCCTCGGTGCTATCAGCCAAAGATTTCCCTTTCAGCTTCTTGTGCTTGGCAAAGCGAGGGTCACTTGCTCCAACAAATTTCAATTGCTCGCGTATTTGAGAAATTATCCTCCCAACATTGGCAGATGTAGCTGATAGTAGCAAAAACCTAAGCAAATGTGGCATGTGCTCCGCGTCCACTGTTCTAATGCAAGACAGTGCTATTGTCACAGCCTTCAGTAAACCAGTAAACCATGTCAAGTGTTAGAATTAAAACAATATTTATCAATCCTTATGAGCACTCTGGAGTTTTGGTGTAGAGCAATCCAGAATCATATTCCACCGGACTCGCATTCAAAAAGAGGATTACCAAAAAAATAAAATAAAATTACCAGATCACAAAAGTCCAGGTTTTGGCATGCAAAAAGAGTGTTCAGCTGAACTTTTGTATTTCATTATTGATCTTTAATGAATGTTGGTGTGGTTAACACCAATTTTTATCAACAAAAAAAAAAAGAGTGTTCAGCTGCAATGCTGAAGGGGTGTGTAACGTGAGTTAGGATAAGATATAAGTATATAACCATCTACCCTCAGTACAACTCTAAAGCTTTGGTGCAATGATAGGGATATTGAAAATAAGGCCATATTTGGCTTTGGATTTCAATAAGAGTGTCTGGAATTTTAAACAATTATCAAAACTTAACTCCAACTCCAACGTTAGCCATGTTTAGCATTCATTTCAAGCTGGGATGTTCGGGTTAAGTAACACCTAAATAATCAAACAAACAAAAACCTGAATTGTGATATTAGAAAGTATACTTGTTCTTGCAGCTGATCATCCAAGTTCAGATTAGAGAATGAGTCGAGCACTGGCACGA
This sequence comes from Agapanthus africanus, assembly GCA_030015575.1. NCBI lineage: Eukaryota > Viridiplantae > Streptophyta > Magnoliopsida > Asparagales > Amaryllidaceae > Agapanthus > Agapanthus africanus. The sequence goes on along the minus strand of CM057338.1, from coordinate 850,613,059 downwards.
TGACCTCAGAGTCCTGTTGTAGCAGCCTCTCTAGAGCGGCAACAACAGTACTGTTATTCTCATCTCCAATTATCTCCGGAAGAGATCCGATTATCTCCTTCTTCGATTGAAGTGGCGAAATCGATAAAATCTCCATAAGCTTATCAGCAAAACCCTTGGAACCCACAAGAAAATCAAGCCAGCGGAACTGATTAATGATGAGTCTGGCCACATCATTGTTAAGATTGAGAGAAGGCCCGGTATCAAAATATTCAGGAAGCTTCTCAAGCAGAATCTGCTGAATCTGTGCTTGAATGGATCCCACTAAGAGCAGCAACCGCACCAAGCTATCCCCTTTCGCGGTTCCACCGTCAATTGAAGCAGGAATCAAGACCCTAGATCACAAACATAATACCTTTTTTTAGCTTCGCCAATCAGAAATCACTCGAGGTACATTATTTAGGTTATGGGTGTCTCAGGTGTAAGCTTTGAAGCCAGAATGAAAGGTGATGAGTCTTTTAACCCTTGATTGAAAACAAGTATTTATTCTCAAATTGCTTCTAGAATTGGAAAATCTAGGAAGAATCGGTGCCAAATTAATTTTGAGCTCTGGATGTAACAATTTAAGCCAGACAAAAATTGAGAGGGTAAAAATGTCTTTAATTTAACCCTAGATTGAGAACAAATATTCAAACTCGATTTGCTTCTTGGATTGGAAATCAAGCCTTCAGTATGTTTTAGGCATCGGTGGGTTTGGATGTAATAGCTGAAGCCGTAATCAAAATGAGAGAGGGAATGTCTGTATTAACCCAACATCAAGATCCGTTATTTGTTAAACTCAGTTTGCTCCTTGAATTCACAGAAGACCACACGTGTATTTTTTTCCATTGGATTTGCTAATTGTATTGGAAATTAATCAAGAATTCAGTGCTCATATGTTACTATTGAGGCCAGAAACAGAAACTAGTCTTTTTAGCTCCAGTTGCTTCACAAAATGAAAATCAAGTGAGAATCACTGCCTCCTCAAGTTTTGTGGCGCTCGTACGTAGAAACTGAATCCAGAAACGAACTGAGAAGCAATCTCGGAATCCGAAGCGAACCGGCTCTCGACATACCGCCGGAGCTTGTGAGAGTCGGAGGTAAGCGAGGGCGGAGCGCTGTTCGAGGATCGTAGAGTGCAGCCGCCGCCGGCGAGCAACGCGATCATGGCGCTGACGTGGACCTCTTTGCCCTCATCGGTCGCCTTCGCTTTCGATGTGCCGTTTGTGTCGTTGGCGATCTTCGAAGGGGCGGAGATTGAAGGTGAGGGCTGAGGTTTGGGTTGCGATTGCGGATCGAGAGAAGGAGCGGAGCGCTTCCTAGGGTTTGGGGGAGCGCTTCGTTGAAGGAACACCATGGCTAGGGTTTTGGAGAATGGGGAGGAAATTATTGTTTTTTGTTGGATTTGGGGGAAGTGAATGGTCAACTGGGAGGAGAATTTTCGTGCCTTTTATTCAAAAATGAGTATGGTTTATTTATGTGTATTTTTTTGAAATAGGGTACTTTTAAATTAAAATTATTAAAATAAAACGATTTGATTTTAATTTATAGGAATAGGACGGTTTGTGACGACCCCACCTCCCTCCAGTTTAAAGGGCTGGTTCCTAGAACCCACCCCCAAGACATTATAGGAGAGGGCGGGTTTCTCTCCAATAAAATGAAGAGGGCGGGTTCTCCTATATAAAGGAGAGGGTGGGTTCTCGGAACCCGTCCCATTTTTTTTAAAATTTTTTTTAAATAAATAATAGAAAATTGGTAAAAATTCGAATAAAAGAATAAAATTGTATAATATGAATCTGATATACACTCTAATAACAAAATGAATCCGTCAAATTTATAATACAAAAAAATCGTATTTGTTTGTAAAATTATATAACTATCGCTTTCCCTTTCTCTTTCCCTTTCCCAATCCGAGGAAGCTTGACATAAGCCTATGCCTCTTTGGATGACTGGATGATCCTCCCATTTCTTGGGTATATGGCGGTAGCGGCGGCGTCTACTCTTCTGCTTCTGCTTCGGCTTCGGCTTCAGCTTCGTCTTCAGCAGCGTCTTGGACAGGCTGTTGTTCCGAAAATCCTGAATGTGGGACAGGTGTTGGATATGTGCTGCCTCCCAACAACTGTATGTAGGACGAAAGATCCGTATCCCAACTGGGCAGTTGTTGCGAAGAACCTGTCCCGGTTTCATGCGGCTGCTGTTGCACAAAACCTGGGCCCCATGGCTACGCAAATCCTAACCCCCAAGATTGCTGTTGTTGCGCAAAACCTGACCCCAAGACGGCTGTTGTGCAAAACCTGACCCCCAAGACGGTTGTTGCGCAAAACCGGTCCCCCAAAACCTGTTGTTCCTCTGGTTGTTGCGCTTGTCTGGTTTGCCAGGGTTGCTGCTGACAGTATGGTGATCCAAACCACCGATCCTGCTGCTCTGGATCTCCCTGATGCTGCGGCTCTGGTGCCGGTTCATGCTGCTGCTCCGGTGCCGGCTCATGCTGCTGATCTGGTGCCGGCGAGAAATGTGGAAGCATATTATATGAACCGAATATACCACCAATATATGAGTCGCAATTTGAAAATAAAGCCTGAGTATCCGGACCAGCATCAGGCGGATATGGATCCTGCATCATTGATTGTATATAATGCAACCCATGAGCCTGTCGTTACATTAGAAATAAGAAATAAGTATTGACGCATACCGCCGGATGTTAAAAAGTAATATAATTTAAAGAATTCAACTCACCAGATCTCGTTCCACGTGGCCTCTAGGCTCATACCGCTGGATGTTTGGGAAGTCGTTAGGGGGAGCAGAAAAATATCTTATGGTGACACGCTTATACCACTGTAGATATGCTTCGGTAGCGTCGGTGGTTGTTTGGTCACATATTTGCTGTAAGGCAATATTACGCTGCCTATCCTCCCGTCTCAGCAAATACTGATGATGATGCTCCCTCCAATCACGCTCCGCGTTTCCTCCTCGCATGTCTCCCTCTATTGTCATAGGCGAAGGCGGCGGGACAGGAATATGTTGCAATCTACTAAACTGTCGTAACACCGGTCCGGTAGGTGCATGACAACGATATTAATGCAGAGGAGTGGGTATCGAGCCCGCCAAACCGGCTCTCCTTCGATACAAATGTCGGGTAAGCCTTGCAGACGATATGTTGTATAAGGCGTCCACGTGAACTGCGCAAATAAAGTACCAAATTGTAATGAAGACAATTTAAAATTTTAAAACAAAGTTGATTTCCTAAGTTATGGTTACCTGAGTCGCCTCCATGCGATCCAACTCATCTCTATAGTACCTAAGTACTCGACGAGGAGCCTTATAAGCTTTCTTGCCATTCCACCAAGAGCCGAGAGGCTTTTCATGGGTATCCATGGAAGTGATTTTAATTCGATCCGGTCTTCCCATACACATGTGCTCCCATGACCAAATTTATAAATAAAGTATCAGATGATAAGAGAAAGAACCAATATTACAATTTTGCAAAGGTCTAGCTTTTAAAAACAAGGAATGTACCTAATGTAATGTAATGCAGCCACAAATTTTATTCTTCGTTGGAGCACATGCCTTATCGATTTTCTTGTAAAGAAAGGCCAGGACCCCTGCTCCCCAAGCATATTGGCCACACACATCAAAGTCCGTAGGGAACCCAAGGTATAAAGGATGGACATGCATTACCGATTGGTCCGGTATCAACCAAGAACCGATCATGTACAGAATGTAGGCACGTGCATGTCTATCCAAGACTTCATCGGTGGCTTCATCAGGAATATTAGTAAATGTATCTTTCAGCCAGTTTAAACTGATCTTATACCCCTTACTATAGCCTCCTGGTGCCTGATATTAGCATTTTTTTTGAAATATTAAAACTAAAAATAATGTACAAAATGTCCATGCAATAGGTACACTAAAGAGGGGAAAGAAGAGAATCTGAATCTGAATATTAAATATAAATAATTTACTTAGCTAAAATTTAAACTTCATAATTATATTAAAAATAAGATCTAGTTTTTAATAAGGTATAAAACAATATTTGGTGTTGAAAAGATATCGAGAGTTTATTGACATTAATTTTTTTACCTGTCCGAGAGCAGACTCGGCATATGTATCCCAGTATGGGTGGTCGGTATCTGGACCAACAATTTTTCCTCTGACCAATCCAAGCCCATTGACCCGTAAACCGAGTAAAAGACCAATATCCTGGAGTGTGATAGTGGCATCACCCCATCTTGGATGAAAAGTGTGGGTCTCTTTTCTCCAACGCTCAACTAGAGAGATAACGAGGGCGTGGTCGATTTGGATATGACGAAGCAATGAAGCTTCATAAAATCTGGCCCTTCGAATCCGCTCGATTATTCGCTGGTCGGTAACTTGCCACTTGTCAGAATTATGGCTGACGACAGTGAGATTATCTCCATTCTACAAAATTAAATCATGTTATTTTCAACTATTAAAATTAAAAGAAATTGGGGAATTAAAAAAATTGAATAAATTTTGAATCTTTCCTCTCCGTGTAATATATTGAAAGATCTGTGTTCGTTTTGATCTACGAGCAGAGATTTGTTGAATGGTTGTTTCTCCATTGAAATTATTTTGGTATTTTAATCCCTAAAAGATTTAGATAAGAGAAGGGAATTTGGAGACAGAGTTAATTTGAACAAACCATACTGAAGAGGAGGGCAGGTTTTTATAGGGAAAGGATCTTTGCATTTTTTTGGACACAGTGAGTGATATTTGTTTTTTTAAGTGTTGTCACATCATCTTTTTTATTCAATGTGAAGCCACATCATGTTTTTAAATTTTTTTTTTTATCATATTGAAGAGGGCGGGTTCTTAGAACGCGCTCCCTTCAATAATTTGAAGAGGGCGTGTTCTTAGAACGCGCTCCCTTCAATAATTTAAAGAGGGCGTGTTCCAAAATCCCGCCCTCATCTTTTATTAATATTTTTTTAACGGTGTTTTGTCAAATCAAGCAGTACAAATAATTAGCAGTACAAATAATTAAACTGAAACGAAGAGGGCGGGTTCTTAGAACGCGCCCCCTTCAATAATTTGAAGAGCAAGAACCCGCCCTCATCTTTGTGACTGATATGTTTCTATCACGCATAGTGCGGATTTATTTTTAGTGTTGTCACATCATCTTTTTTATTCAGTGAGAAGCCACATTATGTTTTTTAAATTTTTTTATCATATTGAAGAGGGCGGGTTCTTAGAACGCGCCCCCTTCAATAATTTGAAGAGGTCGTGTTCCAAGAACCCGCCCTCATCTTTGTTTTTTTTTGACACAGTGACAGATATGTTTTTATTACGCATAGTGCGGATTTTTTTTAGTGTTGTCATATCATCTTTTTTATTCAGTGTGAAGTCACATCATATTTTTAAAATTTTTTCAACAGTGTGTTGTAAAATCAAGCAGGACCAATAATTAAACCTGTGAAACGAAGAGGGCGGGTTCTTAGAACGCGCCCCCTTCAATATTTTGAAGAGGGCGTGTTCCAAGAATCCTATAAATACAGCTCTCTGCAACTCTCCATTCCGCTACCCTTATTTTGTGCAAGTGTGCAGGCGAGAAAGAAGGTCAAGTTCAGTGTCATAGCAATTTGAAGTTAGACCCATATCTAGCGGCTATACCGCGACGGATCAAGACGGAACCACGGCTTGCTGTAAAATTCTTGAGCAAATTCAGTGACCAAACCAAGGTTCAGGGGCTCTAAACAGGAAGAGAAGACCAAAACAAGCACAGGGAAGAAATTTGAAGTTCCAAATTCTCTGTGAGTATTTCAATTCTCTTCTCACCTCCTCTGAACTCCTCTGAACTATTCTTCCTGCAGTATTCTTTGCACAAACTCTCTTCCCCTCTCCAATAAAACTGTTTGTGTGCAGGATTCTTTGCGCCGACCCAAATAAATTTTTTGCAAGTGTTTTGGATTTTTGTTTGTTACTGTTTTGCATAAATAATACGGACTTTAAGGGGCTATAACACTAATTCAGATTGGGTGGGAATTTCATCACCCTTCCTAAGACCCCAAAAATCACTAAAAGCATACGCATTACCCTTGAGCTTAATAAAAAAAATATCTAGACTCAGCCAACTGAGGACTGTCGTGCTTAATAGGGCAGAGGAAGGTTGTGGGCATTCGATCGTTTATCTAAACTTGACTTTGTGGTGCCTAGGCTAAACAAGTGAGAAAGGTAATTTTAAAAGGCCCGTCTCATGGTGATTCGTGAGCGGAACCCTCCTTTCCTCACTTGTGCTTACCTGGCCACAATTGACAGTGAAGAGACGATTTGAGGGTTATCTCACAACTTGTCACTTTGGAACAGTTAGGAGCAGTCTAGTGGACTTTGAAGACCGTATCTCTAGGTATGATTGTGCATGTTTTCTTACCCTCACTTTCTACGCTTTGACTACACGATCGACTCCGACGTCGAAACTCCATCCACACCTCTTTCACCTTTACCTTTGCCGGCCAACTCCGACGTTGACCGGGATTATGTTCATACATCCTCACCTCTTTTGCCTAGTCCGTGTTTCGTTAGCATTTTTTGTAGTGTTGTCAGATTAAATTGTTAACGCTTTTTTTATTGTTGGCTTGATATTGTTTGATACAGATTATGGTAAGTTCAAGTTTATTTGTTGTATGTAAATACGATGGCCGGATTATTACAAGTGCACAAGGTCCCGAGTATATGGGCGGGTCCGCAAAAATCATGCGATTAGAACCATCAACGACTTATAATGAAATCGAGAATAAAGTGTTTAAAATCACGAAATATGATCCACATGAAATTAAGCTTAAGTTAAGTTGTATATGGCCTATGTTTAGTGGAAATACATTCATTGAAATTATAGACGATGCATCAATATCTTCGATGATAGACTTCGGTCTGGCAAATACCCAGCATTCGTTTGAACTTTTTGTTCAGAAGGAACAATTGGAAGTATCAGATGTCGCTCTGACGGGTAATTTTGATGGTAATGCTAGAGGTAGTTCCTGGGGGTACGGTCACATGGTTGACGATGATACCGTCAGTCTCAGTGGATATGACTATACACAACATTATCCAAACCTTCAAACTCAAGGGTAAACATTTTATTAATCCACCATTGTAATACCAAAATACTAATATATTTTATATAGTGAATACAGGTTTTCCCAAGAGACTGCTGCAGTTATATGCAACCCTGAAGAACAACAAGAATTACCATATACAACCTTCCAAAAGTAAATAAATCTGAAACAAGTGGTGATTATGTTTATATTCTTCGAAATACGAAAATATTAAGAAATAATTATATAAGAACAATTTATATACTAAACGCAGATTTTCCCATACCTGTCACGACCCGAAATTGGCACGTGAAGGCCCTTAAACTACGCAACGTCTACAGGCGTAACGCAATTTAAGCAAGCCGAAAAACCTAGCAATCTAAACCATCAAAAGTAGTAAGTGATAATAGAAGTTTTAAAACATTTGAAATCTCAACCCAAATTCTTTAAAAAGTCCAACTTTATTTTCTTGAAAATTTTGGCAGCACCTCCATTATAAAAACTAACCCAAAAAATGGGTACAACATAAATATAAGTAAAGTATCCCCAAAGGAGCAAATCCACGCCCAACGGCAAAAAACAACCACCACAACAGATATACGACGCCGTAGCGAAGAAATAAAAGACGATATAAGTAAAACTGCATAAAAGACCTCTAAGTCACAAAATAATATACAATATCGTCCTCACATCAAGTCTCTAAGTCGTACAAATGAAAGTGGTAGATGGAGAGTACAGGATACAATGAATATAAGCGGATAACCACAAAACCCGCCTAAAGCAAATCTGCACACTGTGAGCCGAAGCGGTATCCGCCGCAAAAGATGATAAGATAGATGAATAGCCTGCCTCGACTACTCTGGGGAACAACCCGCAAATAATGTGGCACAACGGGGGCGAGTTGCCAACTCATGAATTGTAAATAACATATGCAGGTAATCGCAAGTATGCACGTACAACGCGAATCTAACATATGCAAGCTAATAGCAATAAATGGTCATATGTATGCAATAGTCATGAAAGGTACACAAGCAGATACAACTAATACATGAAGCAATAATAATATGACAATCTGTATGAAACAATCATGTAAGGTACTCTATCAGGTGCTACCAATATATGAAGCAATGATATGACAATGTATATATGCAACAGTCATGAAAGGTAAGCTAGCAGGTACAACTAATAGATGAAGCAATGCATATAAAATAAAGTATGTAAATGCAACAGTTATGGAATGTACTCTATCAGGTACAACTAATACATGAAGCAGTGCATAAACAATAAATGTGGAGTATGGAATGAAACATGTCATTTCCACGGAATCCTGACATCGTAGAAGGACCAAAGTCCATCAAGACAATCCAAATCCCAATTCCTCAAATCAGCCCCCAAATTGGCTCTCATATCATATAAGTTTCACAAACCCTGAATATACAATATCAAGCAAATCTCATATATCCTGAATGTACAAAATCAACAATCTCATATATATCCTGTATCCAATCTCAAATGAATCTCCTATATCCCAAATCCAATATCAAATGAATCTCATATATCCTAAGTATATTTGCATGAATAATTATGAAGAAGTATAAGAATTTATATGCAGACATATATATTAGCGTCCCATTCCACTAATATATATATATATATATATATATATATATATAATAGCGTCCCATTCCATTGTTATATATACTTAGGAGTAAAATATCATGAAACCAATATGTCAAGCATCGACACAGAAATGCTGATCTATCAGGTGCTGTCACCACGACTGGCACCCTGATAGGTACGTATCATACGCTATACCGAAAGCTCGAGTGCCTAGCTCTGAACCTCGCCTCTCGACGTATCCATACGCACATGACTCCCGTCGGTATCCCCACGATAACCGCCGAGTCATTGGTACTGTCACCGGATGGTATGGTTCCCCTGCCACGCTCAATCGGCAAGATCCTTCAATAGTCTTGCCCCGGGATACCTCCGGGTCCCCCCATGTACCCTCATACGTCCCACGACGCTCCTCGCATGGGGTATATATATCAGAATCGATAAATCTCATGGTGGCTGCTGAAATATCATATTAAGAGAAACCGGGTTTTTCAAATAATGTATAATTTCATGAAACTACCACGGTCCTCAAATCCAGAAAACATCATGAAAAATCCATATCTCAATGCGAAAATCCATGAATATAATATACGCAATATAAAACTGAAATGCGAGCATATAAAGGAAAAGCCGCTATTTAACTGCAACAAGTTAATATAAATATCATGCAGTTCCTAATTCCTCCAAGTCTATATAACATCAAATAAAGGTAAACATATAGCTATGGCCAGATATATGTGTAAACATAAAGGCATAGCAAGGTATATGTATCTACCTATAAGTAATGATATAATATACCACCCACCCCCAAGGTATAAGTGAAGTACGTATGCAAGGTATACATGTAGCTATGTCATTATGTGTGTATGTATATACCCATCGCTAATGGTACAATACCCTATAGGTATATAGGTAACTAGCATGTAAGCATGTCAAGGCATATGTGTAAGCATGTAGGTATACAGCTATGCTATAAATCATATGCATAAAGAAATATGAATCAATGTCTCAATATCCCTAACCAAACAATATCATATAGGTAGGTGTGTTGTGCGTAACATGGCAATTATTGACGGTGTGTGTGGCATACAATCAGTGCTCGTGCAACATGAGCCGTCAATAATAGTGCAGTGTCCTAAGGGTACTAGTCCAAGCACAACAAATAACTAAGTAATAAGGGTATGCGTAAACTCTATATATGAAATAGAATATGCGACAATATATAACATCTCTAGCCCAGACGCATAACGCCATGCGGGCAATTCCCCTGTAGATGTTAAATCTACTCACCAACGCTCCTGGCTAAGTAAAGCCTACCACCTGTTTCCCCTTCTTCGCAGCGCCCGAAGTCCCCGCCTGCGAACCTATAACATAAAACAATATAACAGGTATATATTAGCAATAGACCCAAAACACGTACAAATCACGCTGACCAACGCGACAACACAAAACTTGCTCTCAAGTGTTCGTATTGTGGCTAACGCGCGTAGCGACACTACGAAACCAACTCAAGAGCAAAAGCTACACAAAGACACGAACGACATCGACACGACCCTAACTAGGAATGCAAAGCGACACAACTACCAAGCCTAGACCCTGATCGTACCGATCGCGCATTCAAAACACAATAATAAATGTGGAATCAATATAATTAATGTCGCAACGTCAAAAGAAACTCACGCCTAAAATTCACCGAAACCTAGTAAGCAATATATATCATTTTAGCACCAAACTACAAGTTTTTACCAAAATTAGAATTTACAAACATCACAATATAGCAAGATTAAACCATTCTTACCTTTATTAGAATTTTAATCTTACCTAATTAGGATTAGAAAAAGTTTAGTTTGTTAATTATGCTAATTAGCTAATTAGGAAAAATATCATTTAACAAATCTAGCAAGTAGGTTAGGTTTTCTTTTGATTAAAACTAACAATTAACCTATTCACTAAACAAAACCCTAATTAATTATCCAAAAACCATTTCTAGAATTTTAAACATGCAATTAAATAGCTTAATTTTAACAACTAATAAGCTAATTAAAATATTAGAACAACAAAGAGATTAGGGTTAGGGATTTATACCTCCAAATTTGATTTGAAACTCAAGTTTGCTAGCCGACAAGTCCAAAATTGAAGTAGAGAGAATGTAGAATATCTTGCCTCAAGGCACCCAACGAATCGGATGAAAGTTAATTGAAGTTGCCTTTTGGAGTTGTGAAGTGAGTGAGCTAAAAAATTTGCAATGAATCAAAAAAATTGCAACAAAAAATGGGCTCGGCCAAGGTGGGGGGTTCACTGGTTGTATGTGATTGGGGGGTGAGCACAAGCACAAGAGAGGTGACCACATCCAAACCATATCACAAATATCCTAAGCTTTCCAAAAGCAATTAAACCTAAAGCCACCTCATGAAAAGCCCATGCTCATCTAGAATCATCCATGATGACTCACCAAAACAAATGAAGCCACCAGATTTCGGCCACAAAGGAAATGTAAGATATATGGCCCAAAAAATGATAGCACAAAAGAAACCATTAATTAAATGCATAAATAACAACTTAAAATAATAATTTAATTAGGGAAAAATTCTATGTGAACCAAAACTTCCCATTGACCCCCAAAGTCCGCGCACTAGCTTCATTCTAGCTAAACTAGGTGCCGACAAGTCTATACAGAAGTTTGATCACAATCGGATTAAAACGGAAAATACCGACTATTTTTCCCTAAAAACGGAAAATTCGCAAAACGATTTCGAAAACGTTACAATCTTCCCCCCTTAAAGAAATTCGGTCCCCGAATTTAAAATTTTCACTAAGCGTACCTTCAAAAAGATGAGTACAAAAACTCTCAAATCTCGCTCGCAGCCTCCCAAGTGATCACCTCACTATATGGCTACGCCAAGAAAACCCTCCATAGATGGCAAGACTCTTGACCGAAGTTTCTCCACCTGCCGATCCACTAACACTATCGGCTGCTGGTGAACAAAAAGATCGCGTCCAAACTAAACGTCTGATGCTAAATCATGTGGGAAAGGTTATGAAAGTTAATTGCGAAGTATCGACACAAGGAATACGGGGTGAATAATCAAAAAATCTGGGCGGAAGTGCCAAATTATATGCAACGGAACTAACTCGCTCGAGGATCTCAAAGGACCAACAATCTGAGATAAGATTCCTAAAACTCAACACGTCATTTATCGGATAATCCGTAGGAATACATAATCTCCCACTGCGAACTCAAGTCTGCGACAACCACGGTCGGCATAAGACCTCTGTCTGCACTGGGCTGCTCTCATCCTGACCTGAACCAACTGGATCATCTCCGAAGTCTCTAGACTAGCTGGGGTCCAAAAATCCTACTCTCCCAGAGTCAGAAAAACAGAATGGCGATCGACACGACCTAACAACTAAACCTAAAGGTTGCCAATTGGAGTGCCTCCTGATAACAGCTATCGAGGGAGAACCCTAACAATGGCAAGTGACGATCCCAACTGCCAACAACAATTAGTACGTACGCACAAGCATATCCTCCAGAGTCTGTATAGCCCGCTCTCACAAACCCTCATCCTGCGGATGGAAAAGCGGAGCTAAAGTTCAGCCAGTACCCAAGACTTCCTGAAACTTCTGCCCAAGACGGCAAGCGAAAAGGGTGTCTCTATTGGATACATCGCATGAAGGAACTCCGTGCAACGCACCAACTTGACAAAGAACAACTGAGCAAACTGAGCATAACCAGACAACAAACACCCAAATGGAGTAACACTCTGTCTAGACCGGGGTAGACACCAAAACGAAATTCGTGGAGATCTGCTCCCATCCCCACTCGGAACGGTTAAAAGTTGCAACCCTCCAACCGGTCTCAGATGCTCAACCTTAGCTCACAACAAGACAGACACCTTGAAACGAAATCCGAAACTTCACTCTTCATCCCTACCCACCCGTAACTATCTCACAAGTCACGTCACATATTGGTGGACTTGAATGAACACAGAAAGCTGACTGATGTGCTTGCTCTAGGATTTCGCGTATCTACCCATCAGTAGTAGGTACACACAAACGCGTCCCTAAACGTAGCACACCCTGGTCACAAATCAAGGACTCTGAATCATTACCCAGCCAAGTATGCTCAAGAATCTCTGACGAACGAGCATCGGCGGGCTGTGCCTCGCGGAAGCGATTAAGGAAAAGTGGTCGGGCGTGGACATGAGCAAGCTGTCCCCTCAGTAGAGGCGAACAAAAGCTGTACTCAACGATCGCACACGAACTGTAAATCTGCAGAAGACTGTCTCAACAATCAAAACCCGCTGCAGGAAGATATACATTAAGCTCTGGTGGTCAGTGAAAATCTGACACGACTCTCCGAACAAGTAGTGTCCTCAGATCTTCAACGCACGACCACCGCGGCCATCTCCAGATCATGAGTGGGATATCCTGCTCGTTCTTTCTCCAACTGTCGGGAAGCATAAGCGATAACTCTACAGTGCCACATTAGCGCAAAATCGAGCCACACTCGCGAAACATCACAGTTAAATAACAAAGTCGCCCGAACCAAAAGCAAAGAATGAACTGGTGCAGTTGTCAACTGAGTCTCCAACTGCTGAAAACTCCGCAAGCATGCCTTAGTCCAAGAAAAGGAACCTCCTTACCGGTCAGTTCAGTCAACGGTGCAGCGATACACTAGCAACCCTGCTCGAAACGGCGGTAAAAACCTGCTAAGCCCAAAAATCTGCGGACCTCCGTCCGTACACAAGTCTGGGCCAAAGCTGTACGGCCTCGATCTTCCTCGGGTCCGTACGAAAATCGTCTCCCGTAACTACAAGTCCTAGGAGTCAATACAATTAAGCCTGAAGGAACACTCCGAGAATTTAGCAGACAACTGGTGCTCTCCCAGTATCTGCAAAACAAATCCTCAAGTGCAGCTCCTGTTCCTCACGACACATTGGAATAGACCAGAATGTCATCAATAACACAACAATAAACTGGTCGAGAAACGGCCTGAAGAAATCTGGTTCATCACATCCATGAATGCTGCTAGGGCATTGGTGGGTCCAACGACATCACCAAAACACATAAATCCCATAGCGTGCACAAAGCAGTCTTCAGAATGTCATCACTCCGAACCCGCAACAAATGATGACCTGATCCCAAACAAACTTAGAAAATGTCTCACACTCTGGAGCTGATCGAAGAAATCGTCAATGCGAGGTAAAGGATACCTATCCGCACCGTAAGCCGGTTCAATTGACGATCAATCAACCACAACCTCAAACTGTCGTCTTTCTCCTGACGAACAGAATAGGATCTCCGAAAAACGAAACACTCAGACGCACAAGCCCCCCAACAAACAACTCTGCAGCTGATCCTTAGGCTCCCTAAGCTTCACCAGCTCATCTGGAACAACATCGGAAAACTCTCGCACGAAAGGAACCCAGTCCAACCATCCCACTGTGGCTCCGGTATCACGAATGAACGCCAAGAATCCTCGATATGCTCTCCTCAAAAGCCGACTAGCGAAAAAGGCTGAATTCAAGCTGTGAGAGGCGGCACCACTGTCCCCCTACACAATAAGAACTGACTCGCCGGGAAAACAAAACCTGACTGTTTCCACGCAGCAGTCCACAGACGCCTAGCACGTAGCTAACCAGTCCGTGCCCAGGAGAACGTCAAATCCAACATCTCTAGAAGGATCACAACGACAGACGAATCTCTATCTCCTATCCGATTGGCACACGACCGAAACACGTATCGCGCAACTAAAGAATCGCTGACAGAAGTTAACACAACAAACGGCTGATCTAGCTAATATGACTCTCCTCGTCCCAAGCCTCTGCTACTCCCGCGACGTGCATGAAACCTGTCACGGCGACCGAACCTCTGCCTCGGGGCTGGTATACCTGCACGAGTCCTCCACTATTCCGGAACTCCTAAAGTCTTTGGAAGGCGTACCTCGTCAACTAGGGCAGCATCCACTGGTGCTGCGTAAGTAACACTATGCTGTGTGCTGATCACAAGGAACTATTGGGTAACAGGGGTGACAACCTCCTGTCGCTGCGCTCTATTGGCCTCAACCAAAGACCTCATCGTCTGGCGCAAGTCCTGCATCTCTGCCTCAAGCCTAGCAATACGATCTGTCGAAGGCAGATCCATCTGCTCCAGTGCAACGAGCGTGCCATCCTGGTCAGTCCTCGTCCCCACACGAGTCACTCTGACCTCGGCCCTCACTGCACCTCTCTGAGTCCCCATAGTCATCGGCGGCAAAGGCTATAAATGGAAATAAGATTCTATATGAACACGGAAATTGAATCACAAGGATATGTATCATCAAGGAAGGAATTTCAAGCAATTAGTACTTAGGTCACTTTAGGCGGAGTACCGCGTCGTGAGTATGCCGCAGACATACACACACTACGTTACTCTGCTTAAGCTACATACTCCATCATACCAAGGTCATCCTACACTCCGAAAGGTAAAACCCAGCGCTCTGATATCAACTTTGTCACGACCCGAAATTGGCACGTGACGGCCCTTAAACTACACAACGTCTACAGGCGTAACGCAATTTAAGCAAGCCGAAAAACCCAGCAATCTAAACCATCAAAAGTAGTAAGTGATAATAGAAGTTTTAAAACATTTGAAATCTCAACCCAAATTCTTTAAAAAGTCCAACTTTATTTTCTTGAAAATTTTGGCAGCACCTCCTTTGTAAAAACTAACCCCAAAAATGGGTACAACATAAATATAAGTAAAGCATCCCCAACGGTAGAAAATCCATCCCCAACGGCGGAAAACAACCACCACAACAGATATACGATGCCGTAGCGAAGAAATAAAAGACGATATAAGTAAAACTGCATAAAAGACCTCCAAGTCATAAAATAATATACAATATCGTCCTCACATCAAGTCTCTAAGTCATACAAATGAAAGTGGTAGATGTAGAGTACACGATACAATGAATATACAATGAATATAAGCGGATAACCACAAAACCAACCTAAAGCAAATCTGCACACTGTGAGCCGAAGCGGTATCCGCCGCAAAAGATGATAAGATAGATGAATAGCCTGCCTCGACTACTCTGGGGAACAACCTGCAAACACTGTGGCACAACGGGGGTGAGTTGCCAACTCGTGAATAGTAAATAACATATACAGGTAATCGCAAGTATGCACGTACAGCGCGAATCTAATATATGCAAGTTAATAGCAATAAATGGGCATATGTATGCAATAGTCATGAAAGGTACATAAGCAGGTACAACTAATACATGAAGCAATAATAATATGATAATCTGTATGAAACAATCATGTAAGGTACTCTATCAGGTACTACCAATACATGAAGCAATGATATGACAATGTATATATGCAACAGTCATGAAAGGTAAGCTAGCAGGTACAACTAATACATAAAGCAATGCATATAAAATAAAGTATGTAAATGCAACAGTCATGGAAGGTACTCTATCAGGTACAACTAATACATGAAGCAGTGCATAAACAATAAATGTGGAGTATGTAATGAATCATGTCATTTCCACGGAATCCTGATATCGTGGTAGGACCAAAGTCCATCAATACAATCCAAATCCCAATTCCTCAAATCAGCCCCCAAATTGGCTCTCATATCATGTAAGTCTCACAAACCCTGAATATACAATATAAAGCAAATCTCATATATCCTGAATGTACAAAATCAGCAATCTCATATATATCCTGTATCCAATCTCAAATGAATCTCCTATATCCCAAATCCAATATCAAGTGAATCTCATATATCCTAAGTATATTTGCATGAATAATTATGAAGAAGTATATGAATTTATATGTATACATATATATTAGCGTCCCATTCCACTAATATATATATATATATATATATATATATATATATATATATATATATATAACAGCGTCTCATTCCACTGTTATATATACTTAGGAGTAAAATATCATGAAACCAATGTGTCAAGTATCAACACAGAAATGCTGAGCTATCAGGTGCTGTCACCACGACTGGCACCCTGATAGGTACGTATCATACGCTATACCGAAAGCTCGAGTGCCTAGCTCTGACCCTCGCCTCTTGACGTATCCATACGCACATGACTCCCGTCGGTATCCCCACGATAACCGCCGAGTCATTGGTACTGTCACCGGATGGTATGGTTCCCCTGCCAGGCTCAATCGGCAAGGTCTTTCAATCGTCTTGCCCCGGGGTACCTCCGGGCCCCACCATGTACCCTCATACGGCCCACGACGCTCCTCGCATGGGGTATATATATCAGAACCGATAAATCTCATGGCGACTGCTGAAATATCATATCAAGAGAAACCGGGTTTTTCAAATAACCACGGTCCTCAAATCCAGAAAACATCATGAAAAATCCATATCTCAATGCGAAAATCCATGAATATAATATACGCAACATAAAACTGAAATGCGAGCATATAAAGGAAAAGCCGCTATTTAACTGCAACAAGTTAATATAAATATCATGCGGTTCCTAAATCCTCCAAGTCTATATAACATCAAATAAAGGTAAACATGTAGCTATGGCCAGATATATGTGTAAACATAAAGGTATAGCAAGGTATATGTATCTACCTATAAGTAATGATGTAATATACCCCCAGGTATAAGTGAAGTATGCATGCAAGGTATACATGTAGCTATGTCATTATGTGTGTATGTACTTATCACTAATGGTACAATACCCTATAGGTATACAGGTAACTAGCATGTAAGCATGTCAAGGCATATGTGTAAGCATGTAGGTATACAGGTATGCTGTATGTCATATGCATAAAGAAATATGAATCAATATCTCAATGTTCCTAACAAAACAATATCATATAGGTAGGTGTGTTGTGTGTAATATGGCAATTATTGACGGTGTGTGTGGCATACAATTAGTGCTCGTGCAACATGAGCCGTCAATAATAGTGCAGTGTCCTAAGGGTACTAGTCCAAGCACGACAAATAACTAAGCAATAAGGGTATGCGCAAACTCTATATATGAAATAGAATATGCGACAATATATAACATCTCTAGCCCAGACGCATAACGCCATGCGGGCGATTCCCCTGTAGATGTTAAATCTACTCACCAACGCTCCTGGCTAAGTAAAGCCTACCACCTGTTTCCCCTTCTTCGCAGCGCCCGAAGTCCCCGCCTGCGAACCTATAACATAAAACAATATAACAGGTATATATTAGCAATAGACCCAAAACACGTACAAATCACGCTGACCAACGCGACAACACAAAACTTGCTCTCAAGTGTTCGTATTGTGGCTAACGCGCGTAGCGACACTACGAAACCAACTCAAGAGCAAAAGCTACACAAAGACACGAACGACATCGACACGACCCTAACTAGGAATGCAAAGCGACACAACTACCAAGCCTAGACCCTGATCGTACCGATCGCGCATTCAAAACACAATAATAAATGTGGAATCAATATAATTAATGTCGCAACGTCAAAAGAAACTCACGCCTAAAATTCACCGAAACCTAGTAAGCAATATATATCATTTTAGCACCAAACTACAAGTTTTTACCAAAATTAGAATTTACAAACATCACAATATAGCAAGATTAAACCATTCTTACCTTTATTAGAATTTTAATCTTACCTAATTAGGATTAGAAAAAGTTTAGTTTGTTAATTATGCTAATTAGCTAATTAGGAAAAATATTATTTAACAAATCTAGTAAGTAGGTTAAGTTTTCTTTTGATTAAAACTAACAATTAACCTATTCACTAAACAAAATCCTAATTAATTATCCAAAAACCATTTCTAGAATTTTAAACATGCAATTAAATAGCTTAATTTTAACAACTAATAAGCTAATTAAAATATTAGAACAACAAAGAGATTAGGGTTAGGGTTTTATACCTCCAAATTTGATTTGAAACTCAAGTTTGCTAGCCGATAAGTCCAAGATTGAAGTAGAGAGAATGTAGAATACCTTACCTCAAGGCACCTAACGAATCTGGTGAAAGTTAATTGAAGTTGCTTTTTGGAGTTGTGAAGTGAGTGAGCTAACAAATTTGCAATGAATCAAAAAAATCGCAACAAAAAATAGGCTCGGCCAAAGTGGGGGGTTCACTGGTTGTATGTGATTGGGGGGTGAGCACAAGCACAAGAGAGGTGACCACATCCAAACCATATCACAAATATCACAACAAATATCCTAAACTTTCCAAAAGCAATTAAAGCTAAAGCCACCTCATGAAAAGCCTATTCTCATCAAGAATCATCCATGATGACTCACCAAAACAAATGAATCCACCAGATTTCGTCCACAAAGGAAATGTAAGATATATGGCCCAAAAAATGATAGCACAAAAGAAACCATTAATTAAATGCATAAATAACAACTTAAAATAATAATTTAATTAGAGAAAAATTCTATGTGAACCAAAACTTCCCATTGACCCCCAAAGTCCGCGCACTAGCTTCATTCTAGCTAAACTAGGTGCCGACAAGTCTATACATAAGTTTGATCACAATCGGATTAAAACGGAAAACGCCGACTATTTTTCCCTAAAAACGGAAAATTCGCAAAACGATTTCTAAAACGTTATAATACCTCCGCATCATTCCAACACGATCCAAGTAGCGCATTCCAAGTATGTCCGTCCACATCTTTCCGGTCTTTTCACCCCGAACCATCCACATTACACCGACCCCAACCATCATATATTGCACCTGAGCCTTATGTTGCTACGGGTGACATTGATATGTGTGGCAGTGATGATGATGAAACTGGTGAAGGTCATCAAGGGGAGGATAGCATGGAATATGCCGCTGGATTGAATGAGGTAGCATTGTTTGATAATATGGTTGTGAATAATGATTTGTCGAACTAGAAGATCCCGGCCTCGATCCGCTGGAAGATGATAGTTGGGTAGACTTAGCCGTGGCAGAAGTAAATATGGCACCCTATTTGGAA
This sequence comes from Agapanthus africanus, assembly GCA_030015575.1. Taxonomy (NCBI): domain Eukaryota; kingdom Viridiplantae; phylum Streptophyta; class Magnoliopsida; order Asparagales; family Amaryllidaceae; genus Agapanthus; species Agapanthus africanus. The sequence goes on along the minus strand of CM057338.1, from coordinate 850,593,407 downwards.
GCGACAGTAGCAAGCGAAGATTGCGTCACTGTCGGGGATTTGTTTCAGGAAAAAGGAGATCTTATTTGTATGCTGAAGTCGTGGGCTATTCAGCAAAATATTACATTTAAAACCGAAGAGTCAAATAAGACGTACTATACCGTGGTATGTACGAAAGCTCCTGAATGTAAGTGGAGATTGCATGCATGTTGTTCCAAAAGAGCCAAAACTTGGAAGGTCACGAAATACAACCAAGAACATACTTGCATCAATTCTATTATGTTACAAGATCACATGAATTGCACTTCATCTTATATTTGCTCACTAATCATGCCACTAATCCGTACAGATGTGGCGATGACTCCCCGAGAGATACGGCTCTACGTTAGCGGAGAGCACAAAATTCAGATTTCGTATGTGAAGGCATGGGATGCTCGTAGAAAGGCTTTATGCAAGATATTTGGGGACTGGGAAAGCTCGTACAACTCACTAGTCCCTTTTATGGAATCCATGAAAGCATCAAATCCGGGGACCGTATACCGGTTAAAAACCACAGAAACAGATGTCGATGGCTCTGCCAGGTTTCAAAGAATTTTCTGACGCTTTGCTCCAAGTGCGGCTGGTTTCACACTGTCGGCCGGTATTGTGCGTTGATGGGACGTATCTATACGGTAACTACAGAGGTTGCATGTTAATTGCCACGGGTGTTGATGCTAATAACGGTTTATTTCCGTTGGGATTTTCTATTGTCAAGAGTGAAAATACATCATCCTGGTCATGGTTTTTCCGTCAACTCAAAAGTATCCTATCTGTTATTGATAAAACAGATTTATACATCATATCTGATAGACATCTAGGAATACTACCTGCAATGAGACCTGTATTTTCGACGACCCCACATAGGTTTTGCCTGCGGCACTTCAGGCAAAATTTTGATAGAAAATTTAAAAATTCAGATCTACATAAGCTTATGTACAAAGCCGGTGAAGCGTATGACCCTAATGTTCATGACATGTACATGACGAAAATTGGAGAGATGAGTCAAGCCGCGAAAGCGTGGTTAGATGAGTATCCAGTACGCATGTGGTCACAAGCACATGATAATGGATGCAGATATCTACTAATGACCACTAATATGTCTGAAAGGTTCAACGGGGTCCTTAAAGGTGTTAGAAGCTTACCGATACAGGGGTTGATTGTTCGAATCTTTTTCCAGGTGAATACTTACTTTGTGCAAAGAAAAGAAAAGTCCTTGGCGATGGAGACTCCACTCACCGCGTATTACGAAGATATATTCCGGAAAAGAGAGCGCAGAGCACAATACTATAGATCCGAAAGGTTTGACACGGCGGAGTTTCAAGTAACGGGAAGTAATAGGAATCACTATACTGTAAACTTTAGAGACGAAGGGCTCTCTTCGTGCACATGCGGTGTTTTCCAGCAACAACATTTACCTTGTGCCCACACAATTGCTGCTGCGAGCAACATGCATAACTCACATTACAATTTTGCTTCCCATTACTATACAGTTTCCAATTATCAAGGCTCATACGATCCAAAATTTTATCCTATACCGGACAATCGCTATTGGCATTATTATACTGGGAATATACAAACACCAACTGTATTACCACCGGAAAAAAATATAGGGCTCGGAAGACCTAAGTTGCGTCGAGATCGAATGGTAATGGATGCTGATCTTCAGCAAAGGCACGCCAGATGTAGCCTATGCAAACAACCAGGTCATTATAGGACCAGATGTCCAGGACAGTCACCAAGGACGGGACTTTCGAGATCGTGACAAGTGCACCAGAAGATTTTTTTGTATTATAAATTTGACGGATTCATTTTGTTATTATAAATTTGACCGTCGAGATAGAATTTACATTTTACAAACAGATATGAATTTTTTGTATTATAAATTTGACGGATTCATTTTGTTATTGTAAATTTGACCGTCGAGATAGAATTTACATTTTACAAACAGATACGATTTTTTTGTATTATAAATTTGACGGATTCATTTTGTTATTAGAGTGTACACCAGATTCATATTATACAATTTTATTCTTTTATTTGAATTTTTACCAATTTTCTGTTATTTATTTAAAAATAATAATTTTAAATGGGGCGGGTTCCCAGAACCCGCCCTCTCCTTTATATAGGAGAGAACCCGCCCTCTTCATTTTATTGGAGAGGGCGGGTTCTTCGAACCCGCCCTCTCCTATAATGTCTAGGGGGCGGGTTCTAGAAACCCGCCCTCTAAACTGGGTGGGGTGGGATCGTCACAAACCTTCCTATTCCTATAAATTAAAATCAAATCGTTTTATTTTAATAATTTTAATTTAAAAATACCCTATTTCAAAAACATACCCTTTATTTATTGAGTAAACTACACTGAAATACCCTTAACTATCCTAGTTTTTCATTACATTAACTTGAAGTTTTTTATTAAGGTAAAATATCTTCGCTGGCACTTTTGAGGGTATGTTAGTGGGAAAAAATCCTTTGAAAACGGAAAAATTCTTTTGTATGCGTTGTGCTTGTATCTAGTCATCAGAGAAATAAATAGAAATATGGACCCAACAAAACTCCTCAAGGCGTGCCCGAAAAATCCCTCTTTTTCTCTCTCCTGCCCGGAAGCATTGAACCTGATATACTGAATAATTTCTCATCAATAACCATAATTTAAGGCCTTTTACCGTAATTATAAACTTTAGGGTATTTTAGGGAAAACCGTGATAGTTTAAGGTGATTGTTCCCGCCAAAAATTTCTGCGCAAAAGAGTCCAAGGTATCAAACGGCAGCGATACGCTTAAGGAAATGCGAACCGGTATCTTCCGGCCTGTATTTTGATAATCTCCCGAAGGAGAAACTATTAAATTCTGATGGTATCGAAAGCATCTCGAAAAATCATTCGATTTGATATATTATGGGCTTCATAATTCATCCGGGATCAAAAGTTATGAGCAAATATGCTATGCACTGTTCCCTGATTAAAAATCAGGAATTACCTCAATGAGGTATCACGTGCTTACACGTGACCAATGGTCATGTATTGACACGTGATAGTTAAAACAGAAATAAAAACAACGGCTGAAGAAGGACCCAATTGGGGGTCACGTGCTCACACGTGACCAATGGTCACATGTTGACACGTGACAATCAAAACAGAAATAAAATAATAAACGGCTGAAGGAAATATCTCAATGAGATGTCACGTGCTCACACGTGACCAATGGTCACGTGTTGACACGTGATGGTTAAAACTGAAGCGTAAGTAAACGCTGAGAAAAGGACTCAATTGGGGGTCACGTGCTCATACGTGACCAAGGGTCATGTGTCAGCACGTGACTAGCTTCGAAAGCCTTACAGTTAATAGAATTAAATTCTAAAAGGTTCTAAATCTTTCCAAATGGAAAAGGATTATGGAGACCGTTGGATTAAAGATCCAAGGGTGATTAAAAATCACCAATTTATGGAAAGATTTTAGACAAGGAAAGATTTCCTTGAAAATCTCACCAGAAATAACAAACAGAATATCTTTGGATTTAAAATCCAACGGTGAATAAAATTCACTTAATGATCTAAAGGCTCATACCAATTATGAAAACAATTAAAATCTTTCAATGAAAGATTCATTAAACAAATTGATTCTTTTCATTCTCCTATAAATAGGAGCCAAGAAGAGAAGAGAGATAGATAATTTTTGGGGCATCTTGAAAATTTAGAGAGAAAAGAAAGGAGAATTTAATTCTCAGCAAAGAAAACCCTAGGTGAGAAAAGAAAGGGAATCAAAACTTCAAACAGAGAATTTAATTCTCAAAATCTAAGAGTTTAACTCTTCTGCACGAACTTAGTTCTTTCTCTGGTTGAAGATCTGCAAAGAGCACATCTCCCCATAAGTTGAGAATTTAATTCTCATCGGGTTGAGATCCTGCCATGCAGATCCGAAACTTAGAGGGAGAATTGAGTTTAGAGAATTTAATTCTCCCAAGATAAAACTAGGGTTTAACCCTATATGAGAATTTAATTCTCCCAAAATTATAGGAATTTAATTCCTCTAAAATAAAATTAGGGTTCAACCCTGCATGAGAATTCAATTCTCCCAAAATCATAGGAATTTAATTCCTCCAAGACAGAACTAGGGTTTAACCCTATATAAGAATTAAATTCTTTTACATATATGGGAACTTAATTCCTCTAAAAGAAATTAGGGTTTAACCCTACAGAGAATTTAATTCTCAAAATAAAATAAGGAGACTTAAAAAATCTCTGTGCATGAAAAGAACTAAGGTCACGTGTCCCCACGTGACCCCTGAAAAGATCCCTAAAAATAAAAAGGAAAATGTTCTGAGGCAATGCCTCACGTGCTCCCACGTGACTTCCAAAACACAGGGAATAAAAGCAAAGGAAGCCTAAGCTTTGGGCGCTCTCACGTGTTATCACGTGACCCCTCAGCAAATGCTTTAACAATTGGCGCACAGATCTCCACCACGTGCCAACACGTGATGCTCGAAAATATAAAAAGTGTTTAACACTTAATTGCAGAACGAAGAAAAGGAATCTGGTCCCACCTTTGGGTGCTCTCACGTGTCCACACGTGACCTCTTTTTCTTTAGTGTTTAACACTAATTTGAGAGCTTTATTTCCAGTGTTTAACACTGTTATTTTCTAGTGTTTAACACTAATTTGGGATTCTATATTTCCAGTGTTTAACACTTTTGTTCTTTAGTGTTTAACACTACTTTTAGCCAAATTGGTTATTTCCCTGAGGCAAAAGTCTCCCCTTCAACCGAATCTCAAAATTAAGTAAATCAAAGGTAAAAATGTTGCCAAAGCCCTCCAACTCTCGTTTAGCATTGCTAAATAATATGGGCTCGAATCCAGACAAATGTCTAATGGTCCAACAGAGGGCCAACACTTCAAACTTAATTGGACTTAGCCCAAACTTGCCATAAGTCCTCATTCCAGATTCAACTGAGCCAATGTGCTCACAATCTAATAAATTGACCGTAGTTCCAAATTGGACTACAGATCACTTAATCCACACTGGTTCGAGGGTACATCTCTTTACTCCTCCGATATCTGTCGTTGTAATCTTTCAACGTCTTCAGAGAGGTAACGGGTCCCGACAACCACACATTTCATGGACCACTCCGTCCTTAAACTGATATTGGACCACCATATCCTTAAACTGGTAATCGACCGCAATGTCCCTAAACTAAACAATAGAGTCCAAATGCTCTCTTGTTGGATCTAAATGATCCTGTTAAGTTGATCTTAGTCTGGAAATTAGACTAACGTATCCTTAACAAACGTTTAAGTTGATCTTAGTCTCAAATAAGGCTAACGTATCCTTAAACCCAAACCAAAACCCAAATCTAAGAAAATACGGATTTGGACTAATCCACGTCCTACGGGCGACAACGTAAATTAGTCTCCATATACAATCCACGGGCAACCACAAGCAAAACAAACACCCACGACACGAAGTGACCATCTGGAGAAGGAGAAAGTTGTTACCGCGATGCGGTAGCGTAATTAACTGCTGAGGCTTGCGCCTGCAGGGAAGAGCGTCCCCACAATCAAAAACCCCTCAAACGAGGGGGAATCTGACGAAGTCTGTTACATCGGCCGCATCCGTTTAAACCTCCGATATACGGTGCCATAAATCAACTTGGTATCTTCGGAGAGGTGGACGGATAACACCAAATAGCATCTGCCCCCAGATTCAGACAAGATAGTGCGTCTTCCCGGTTTCCGGCGGTAAACAGTAATCCACTATGTATGTTTCTTTGGCCGCATTGGAGCTCGGATTGGATCCAAACTATATATGGACATTGTTGGGTTTCTTGCGCCTATCCCCTCCTAAAACATATGTATTTTCATCTATACCCATGTATTTCACATATCGATGCACCTCCCAATAAAGTTTTAGATTGATCTGGGATGCCTCCTGCTTAAACTCTGCTACTAAACTCGAACTTTAGGGGTGTCATTTACCATTTTGTCATTTTTCAGAAAAACTTTAAAACATGGATAAAATTGAAATCCCCCACCCCCCAACAGAAAAAAAACGCAAGAAGGCTCCCATGTCCTACAACAGGAACCGGAAAATTACACAAAAACCTTCACTTATATTTCACGTGCATCGCATGTCACAAATTCAAGTTAACCATATACTAGGGCTCCTAAATAGTTGTGATGGATCGGATGAAAATGACCGACATACCATCTCTTCATGAGCATCGCCCATGAGGCTTTTATGATAGACAAATGCATGTCCTTGAATCCTTCCGGAATCTACAATTATCTCACCATTCTCTTCTATGACTACATATAGTTGGCTCTCCTTTTCATACTAGCTATCCTGTAAAGGTATGTTGTATTTTCGACCTCTTCCTTAAACCAACGTTCTTTCGCCCTTCGGGCTCCGGTCTATCTCCTCTTTCATGAAAATTTCCTTCAGATCTATCCTCCATTTCTTAAGCCCCTCATATTCCTCTATGAATAATGGTCTTGATTCTCAATCTTATCCATCCTATGTAGGCAATTCAGTCTTTCTAAACAGAATATGTTCGTATCTTTTGCTTATTCTACTTTGTCAATATCCCCTTACGTCATGTTTGGATAGTTAGAGTTAAAGTCCATAGGATTAAAATGTGTTGGAATGCATGTGCATTCCAAAAGTACAATTCCAATACATTTTGATAACATAATGCATGTTTGGATGGTTGGGATAAAGAGAGCATTAAAATGGGTGAGAGAATGAAAAAAAGAGGTTGTTGTGACTATTAGAAATCATAGATCAGGGAAGAGAAGAAAATATTATTATTAATGATTGATCAAGATACAATATACAATGCGTCTCCTTATATATAGCCTACAAGATTAAATCCTAATACTAAGAGATAAGATTAAATCCCTATATAAAGAGATAAAAATAAAAAGATATATGAAAGATTTATAAATATCTTAACAGCCCCTTTCAAATTCATGGTGAATCATAAACCGGAAGTTTGGACAAGAAATGCAAAAGTGGAGTACGCGTTTGAGACTTCGTAAAGAGATCGGCCACTTGATTATTGGAATAAATGTAAGGAAGTGAAATCCGGACTCGGTCGTATTCTTGGCGAACTATGTGTCAATCCACTTCAATATGTTTAGTACGTTCATAAAAAACTGGATTTTCAGCAATACGAACAACACTCTTGTTGTCACAAGAAAGTGGAACGCGAGAAGGAATGACGACATCCATATCAATAAATAAACTACGAAGCCATTTAAGCTCTGCAGCAGTATCAGCCATTACACGAAACTCAGCTTCAGTGCTGGAGCGAGAGACGGTATCTTGGCGCTTGCTGCACCAAGAAATCAAAGATGTACTCAATAAGACACATAACCCAGTGGTAGATTGACGAGTATCAGGTTCGTCAGCCTATCAAGAGTATGCGCGTAAAGTAAGGTCAGAATCGGAAGGAAACAACAGTGACGAATATGAGTGACACGAAGGTATCGAAGAACCCGTATGAGAGCTGTATAGTGAGCTGATGTAGGAGTACTAATAAACTGACTGAGAACATGAACATGTATAATGTTTGGTCTGATAAGAGTGAGGTAAATAAGTGCACCAACCAACTCACGATACCGAGTGGGGTTAGATAGGGTCACTCCATCTGCTTGACGAAGTTTCTGATGAAACTCCATCGGCATAGCTGTAGAAGTATTGGCAGTAATAGCAGAATCATCAACCATGGCTCATGCGAGAAGATCATAAATGTACTTCTGCTGTGATAGAAGATAACCACGGGAAGAGTAAGCAACTTCGATCCCTAAGAAATAGCGTAAATTTCCAAAATCCTTCATCTCAAACTACTGCTGAAGAAGTTCCTTTAGATATGTGATAGTTGCTATATCATCACCAGTGATGATCATATCATCAATATAGATCAAGAGAAGAGCTCTGCTTTTAGAGGAAGAGCGATAAAAGAGTGCATAATCAGTAAGGCACTAGGTGAATCCTGCAGTCAAAAGAGTTTGACAAAAGCGTTTAATTCAACTGCAGGGTGCCTACTTAAAACCATAAAGAGCATGACGCAGACGACCCGCATACCCAGGGGAAGCGGAGACACCAAGAGGAGGCTCCATATAAATCTTCTTCGAAAGATCATCGTTGAGAAAAGCATTCTTAACGTCCATCTGAAATATAGGCTAGCGACGAGTTGCAGCAACCGTAATGAGCACGCGAATGAAAGTGATCTTGGCAACTGGAGAAAAAGTCTCTTAATAATCAATATCATATTCCTGAGAAAACCCATGAGACACAAGACGTGCCTTATAACGTTCGAGTGATCTATCTGACTTGGTTTTGACCTTGTAAATCCACTTATAGCTAATAGGCTTAACATCTGATGGTAAAGAAACAAGATCCCACGTGTCAGTATCATGGAAAGCCTGCAATTCTTCCTGCACAGCCTGCTACCATTCTGGATATTTCATAGCCTCGGTGTATGACTTGGGTTCCTGAATAAAATGAATAGCAGAATGAAAAGATACAAACCGAGGAGAATAATAGTTAGTCATGCAAAATCTATAACGGGTAGGTGGTCGTCTTTCTCGTGGAGGATTCCGACAAGGTAGAAGAGAAGAAATAGCATCCAGAGAAGACGGTACAAGCATAAGTGAATACTCGGTCGTCACTGTATCAGCGGAGGGTGTTTGATATAGGTGCCCTGAAGGCAATTATTGCAATTGCATATGGACCTATATGGATAGAAAAATCTTTCTCGAGATGATAGTATGCCATCTGGTTTATTTTTATCATTCATGTGTATCTGTTTTACTTGTTATTACGTATCGCTAATACATGATGATTAAGCCCATAGGATGTTTGCTGGATTACCAGGATTATGATGGAGATCATAATAGTGGTGCCTGGATAGTCTATAAGAATATCCTTAAATGTTCATAGTCGTAGGATTATCGAGGCTGGGCATCGGTACTTCAGATTAGACTAGTGTATACGCTTCCTAACTCGGTTGGAGGGCGATAGCTGGTCCACAGTTATTGGTGTTTGACACCGAGGATAATATACATGTACTCATTAGAGAATGAGTTCTACTGAATGGACTCACCGAAAACTCCTAAATGGTATTATTGCAGGGTTACCTAAGACGGCAGCAAGGTTTCGGGAGGCATCGTCCATGCCAAATTCAAAAATTTGCCGTTTTAGCTAACCCTAACAAAGAATCGTTAACTAGAAATCGACGGAAAAATAAATGCAAACTCTTTGCAACCTAAGTGAGCAAGGAATACAACCTTTGTAGACCGGTCCTTCACTTCAATAGCTCCGTGTAGTAGTCCCCTTCGCTGCGATCGTGAACTCCGGACTCTAGAGAGGCTCCCTTGAAAAAACGAACATGCTTGCTTCGAAGACTTCGAGGCCGAAGATGATCTACGTCGAGGAGACGCTAACCCAAGTTAGTGAAGCAAACACCCTATACTAAATGGCAAGTAGTGGAGGATGATGAAGTAGGAAGTGGGCTCACTTTAGAATTGATTTTCTCACATTTTATCTCATAACTCTATTGAAGCTAGAAAGCTTGAGAGGAAGAAGAAGATGAAGAAGAACTCATCATATGAGTTAATCCCAATGAATTATTGCAACCATGGGTGAGTTAAGCCCTCATGCCTAACTCATGTAGAGAATTAACCAAGGGCTAAGGTTAAGGGTAGGGTTAACAAATATCTTAAGCAATGACAAAAGAGTTGAAAAAGTCAATGAGTCCATAAGCTTCTACAAGCTTATCCTTGACTAATTCAAATATTTTATGAATTACTTAATGATAAATAAAACCCAAACACAAACCCTGGTATGGTATAAGTCTCATACACCCATCTTGCATGTATCATCAAGCATGACACAATTCATGTACACAAATATACATATCATATATATACAATGTGTACATCAAGTGAGAAAAGAAATCTTAAGTGAGCTAATACTAGTTAATGTAATGTAATATATCTAATATATAATTATACATTATTTTATCAAATCGACTCTTGATTTAATAATCCGGCTATATCACATATAACTGACTAATATTATGTGTAACAACTTATCGAATCAACACTTGATCAGATAACCCGGCTATATCGTATATAACCGACCAATGTCACAATTCGCGAGAATAGGATACGGTATCTCATATCGTATCAATCTCGGTCCTGCACATATCATATATGTGCTCCTACTCCGTTTCGCTTGAGCCAGGAAACCCCTGTGTAGGACTCTAAAGACTCGTCAATACGCCAGCAGTAGGTGATGATCAAATCAAACACGCACAAGCCGCGAGCGGTCTGCTAAATATAACGGCCACCCGGGTATTGAGCGATCAGAAGATCAACAAGCAAACCTGCTCTCTCTCCTGCGAATCCAATCAGTAACACTACCGTACAGTCCGGTCTCTTCGTCTGATATATCGCATATCTCGTCTAGGGGTGGTAAACGTCAGATCCCAGTAACTCGATAAGTCGTGTCGATATGAGGCTTATAACGGGTCGAGAAACTACTGATAACTCTTATTAGTATATCTCTGAAGCAGCCTTGGCCAATGACTTCCTATTATAGCCAATCGAGCACAGCGCAACATCAACTCCCAATACCGGGAGAGACGAAACCCCTCCTATCGCTCATTGCCTCCATGTGACTCGGGACTGTACCCAAAAGCCACCATTTTGCACGTTCTCTTGAACGTGGTAAGGTGGAAATCAAAGCACAGTGGGAATCACACAAGACTCTATGACGATCTCGGGTCTACAGACTAACCTGTACCAGTGTCACCAGAGAACTGCCATCTGACGTGAGTATAATACCATCTGGGAGTTCTCGGCGAGTCCGTCTAGTGTACCCAGTCTCCACTGAGCACCCATATACTGTCTCTGATGTCAAACACCAATGGATATGGGATCATCCATCGCCCATCTACATGGGTCGAGAAGCTATACGCTAGTCTACTCTGGTATATCGATGCCCTGTCTCGATACACCTACGACTAAGAACATTTGAAGGATGTACTTAGCGACTAATCTGTCCCCACTAGTATGATCTGCATCATAGTCCTGGTAGTCAAGTACTCATCTTAAGGGCTTTATCAACATGTAACATAGAGACAATCAGAGTACATGTTAAGATAAAATGCAACCAGATAGCATACTATCATGTCGAGCAAGAAAGTCCTCCCTATATGTCCAAGCATTCACTACAATATACATCGTATGTACAGTAATGGCCTCTAGGGCATACATATAACTAACAATTATACCCATTGTCAGATAGCAGTTCTCTGGTGATATGAGTATAGAGTAGTCTTTTGACCTAAGATTGCTATAGTGTCTTATGTGTGTTCTCACTGTACTTTGATTACTACCCTACCACGGCTTTAAAGATTCATGCAAACAGGTTTTAGTTGGGTATAGTCCATAAGCACATGAGGGCAGAGAGCAGTCGAAGGGATTCGTCTCTCCCGGTATTGGGAGTTTATGTCGCGTTGTGCTTGACTTGCTATAACCATAAGTCCTTGGCCAAAGCGGTTGAGATGAACTGATAAGTGTTATCGGTTGTATATTAGGGTTATTAGTTCGACATCAGCATAACTTATCGGGTTATTTGGGGTCCGACAGTTTCCTCCCCTAGACCCGATATGCAATACTCTCTGACGAAGAGACCGGACTGTACGGTGATTGTCACTGATATACTCTGATTACGTATGGATGATCTTACTTGTCGACCTTTATTTTGATTAATATCTGGGTAGCCGTTACGTGCAGCTAGTACCTTTGACGTGCTTGTGGGTTAACCCGTCAGGGGATTTGATCTGAAAGTGTTTCAGATCAATCGAATTTGATCCTAATCTATTACCAGCGTATTGATTTAGTCTTTAGAGTTCCACACGGAGATTTTTCCCGGTCAGGCGAAACGATATAGTGTGCGTATGGTGACACCTGCTGGAGTTCAATTAAATACGTGTATTTGATACATGTGCATTAATCGGATGTTTTGTAATACTAGCTGGTTTATGTTTAAGTCGGATTATTAAATCAAGTATTGATTTAATAATATATATATATATATATATATATATATATTCTAGTATTATGTTCACTTTCTATTTCTCTCTCATTTGGTATTTGTATACGATACAAATACGCGTATATGTATACGATACATATATTTTGTGTATATGATACACATTCATGCTTCTAGAAGGGACACCTCATTTCTTATAATTAGAAAAAAAAGAAATGAGTCATTTCTTTATATTAATAAAGAATTGAGATAAGGCGTAGAGAGGTATGGCTTCTATTCTTTAAATGGAAAAAGATTTTTAAATGATGAAGCATTCTTTCTCTTCACTTTACTTCTTCATGCTCGTTCTCTCTCCTCTCTTTCCTTTGAAGAGAATGAGACCTCTTGAGAGAAAAATAAGAGAGAAAATGAGAGTGAGCTTGCTACATCTCTTCATCTCAAATCCTAGCAAAGTTTGTGATCAAGTTACTTCACAAGATGCATTCATTTGGTGAAGTTGAAGCATGAGTTTGGGTTTTCCTCGATGTGGATCATCTTCGGCGAAAAGATCCGCTTGCAAGCTCGTTTTTACGACGATGGAGTCTAGTTAGGGTCTTCCACGATTGGGTAGACACGCTACAAAGGTTGTAGCCCCCTAAACTTTACTCCATACTTACTAGTTTTTGACAACTATTAGAATTTGAATGATTTTGGGATTGGTTTTTGGTGCTATGTTCTTGATAATTTTTGTTAATCATTCCGCCACGGTCCGCGAGTGTTGCAGCCCTAGCACCAAATCCCAACAAGGTATCAGAGCCGATTCAAATACTAGTAGTTGTTGTCGATAATCCGATAAAACTAAACATGATCTATGCTTTATTTGCTCTCTTTAAAAATCAGTTTTTTAAACTTTAATTATTGCTTAAACCCTTACCTTTGCTCTCATAACTGCTCCCCATAACCCCGGATCCGAGCACACACAGTGGGCCTTCGGGTTCACCCCACTCGGGGCTGAACTCAAGCCCGAGCCCCGCTCGGGGTGGGGTTTTGGGTTGTCTATCCGTGCCCGTCGGGGCTTTTCTTGGGGGCAGGCATTGGGGTTTTTGAACCTGTAATATTTCAGAAAATGGAAAATATTATTTTAGAATTTAAATAATAAAATAATGAATTTTATGGGTATTATACAAGTATGGATTTGAGTTTTCGTAGATTGGTATAATTATACCTCTATTTGTGGAAAACAATTGGAATTTAAAATGAATTGTTATTTATAAAAGCATTTAGTTAATTTGGCTTTTCATAAATTAGTATATAAATATATTCATACAAGTTTAATATTTAAGTTAATTTGTGTTTTCCTATTTTGTGCACTAAACCTAGTTTTATTTTTTATTAACCATGCTTAGTGACATGACATATTTATATGAGAGGGTTGATATTTCATTTGTGTTTTTAAGTGACGGTTTTACATTTTTTAATAAAGAAAAAGAATTGTGAGCATAGTTATATTATTATATGAAGTATGGGCATGAGAGAGAGAGAGAGGGGTTATGTTTGCAACACCATTCCATTCTTCATATCATTTTCATCTTCCTCTTCTCCTCATCTTTTTCCACCTCCTCCACTCTCATCTACAACCCCAAAACACCATTCAAATCACCTCAAAACACCATGAAACCTTCACTAAAAATGTTTCTATTCTCATCCTAAGCATCATGGTGTGATCAAGTCTCCATTTTGAGATCTTTTGCCATCTTGGAACTTTCTTTAGTTGCCATCATGAAGTAAAAATTGCTCTCTTTAACCATATTGTTATTATCTTTCCTAGACAAACCAGCTTTGGAGCCTTTGTCCATGTTTTCTAAGTTTTGAAAAATTCAAAGGTGGGTTTTTGTGGATAGTGTTGGGATTCCTCAGCACCTAGCCTAGGGTTTGCAAACATCACTCATGCTACAACAAAAATTAAAGGGGGTGCTAAGCAATCAACCTAAAGATCATACTAGAAAACTAGGGTAACAAAACTAGTAATCCAACATTACAAAGAGAAGTGAATGAAAATACAACCTTTGTAGATCCGGTCCTTCACTTCTAAAGCTCCATGTGGACGTCCCTTCGCTGCGATCATCATAGTCCCGAACTCTAGAAAGGATTTCCTCGGAGAAATGAACAAGCTAGCTCGTTGACTTCGAGGTCGAAAATGATCTACGTCGAAGTAACTCAAACTCAAGCTCCCTCTTCACTTGGTCAAGAAATTTGTGAAGAGAACACCCTAAACTAAATGGCAAGTAGTAGAGGATGATGAGATAGGAAATGGGTTCACTTTATATTTTGATTTCTCACTTTATTTCTTCCCTTAGAAAATTCTAGCAAGGTTTTCTTCTTGATGAAGAAGAAGAAGAAAAAGAATGAAAATAATGAGAATGAATAAACAAGTGAATATTATAATCATAATGCAACCATGGATGGGTTAACATCATCCACTAACCTTTGTAGAGACTAAACCATAGTTTAAGTTAGTGGTTTGGTTAATAAATATCTTTAGTGAGACAAAGTTAGTGGACTTGGTCAAATGATGCTAAAAGCTTCATGAAACTTCAAGCATGACAAAGTGCACACTAATTTTGAATTACAAAATAAATATAAACCTTTTCCACTAACTTAAATATGGTATAAGTCACTCATACACCCAAGTTTGCATGTATCATCAAGCATGATACAATCTAGTGCACAAACATATATCACATATACAACATGTGCACATAAAGTGAGAAAATCAATCTTACATGAACAAATACTAGTTAATGTAAAGTAATATATCAAATATATAATTATACATTAAATCATTAAATCAACACTTGATTTAATGATCCGTTCATATCGCATATAACCGACTAATATCTAGTGTATCATTATATCGAATCAACACTTGATTCGGTAACTCGGCTATATCTCATATGACCGACCAATGATACAAATCGTAAGAATAGAATACAGTATCACATACTGGTATTATTCTCGGTCCCGCATATATCTCATATGCGCCCCTATTTCGTTTCGCTTGAGCCAGGAAACCTCTGTGTAGGACTCTAAAGACTCGTCAATACACCGGCAGTAGGTGGTGATCATATCAGTCACCCACAAGCCGCAATCGGTTTGCTAAACGTAACGGCCACGCGGGTATTGAGCGATCGGAAGATCAACGAGCAAGCCTGCTCACACTTCTGCAAATCCAATCAGTAAAACTTACCGCACAGTCCGGTCTGTTCGTCTAATATGTTGCATATCTCGCCTAGGGATGGTAAACGTCAGACCCCAGTAGCTTGATAAGTCATGCCGATGTTGTTAAGTTTACCTAGCACCCTATGAAAGGTTTGGAAGCATCACATGTACCAAAGATTAGTTTTTTTATGGTGCTAAGTAAGCATACAAAGGATCTATCCTAGAAAATTAGGGTTTCAAAACTTTAACCAACATCATAAGTAACAAAGACTAGGGTTTTGAGAGTACAACCTTTGTTGCTCCCTACGCTAGATTCCTTGGCTACTTGAGGGTTGGAGAACGGTTAGCTTGAAGTCTTCTAGTGTCCACGACGATCCACCCGAAGCTCCTTTGTCCAAGCTAGCAACTTCACTTGATCAAGAAAAAAAAATGAAGATAACACTCTAAACAAGTGGGCAAGACTTGTATAGAATGATGTTGTGGTGGCTTTTCTCACTTCAAAAATCTAACTTGATGAGTATTTTGCTCACTACAAAAGTCTAGAGAGTAAAAGAAGAAGGAGGAAGAAGATGATGGCCTTTTTAGAACATGAGAAAAGATAATGTCTAATGGAAAAATAGAAAATATATGTATATATATTTTCCACTTCTCATCTCAAACCATGGTTAAATGATAAAGATATTATTCAATTTGAGTTAAAACATAAAGGAAAGTTAATCCATGGTTAAAAGTAGGTGAGCATGGTAAGGTCAAAGAAGAGTGTAGAAACTAATCCATGAATTACCATTTTCCATTTTCCTTTTTGTTTTAACACAAATAGAAATAATAATCCATATTCTTTAACCAAGGTGTGAGTCTTATATTGCCATCATTTTCAATTTATATACAACCATGAAGGATGATGTATGTATGTATGTGTGCATGCACATCCATATGTGCATGAATCAAGAAGGAATGCATACATGCATGCATACATCCAAAAATACAAGAAAAGATTTCTAGTGAGAATCTAATGGTTAAATGATAAATCAACACTTGATTTATCAATCCGGCCATATCACATACGACCTAACCAAAAGCAAGCCGTCCGATTAATATACGGTATCTCATACGCGCATTTTAACCGGGTCCATGCGCATATCGCATACGCGCACCACAACGTTTCGCCTGGACTAGGTAACTCCTTTGTGGGACTCTAAGACTCGTCAATACGCCGGCAGTGGGTGATGATCATATCAAGCACCCCCAAGCCGCAAGCGGTCAGCTAAACGTAACGGCCACCCGGGTATTGAGCGATCAGAAGAAAACAAGCGAACCTGCTACAACTCCCGTCGAGCCAACCGGCAACACTACCGTGCAGTCCGGTCTCTTCGTCAGATATGCTGCATATCGAGCCTAGGGATGGTAAACGTCAGACCCCAATAACCGATAAGTCATGCCGATGTGAGGCCCATAACGGGTCGAGAAACTACTGGTAACACTTACCGGTAAATCTCTAAAACAGCCCTGGCCAGGGACTTCCCTGTTATGGCCAATCGAACACAGCGCAACATCAACCCCCAATACCGGGAGAGACGAAACCCCTCCTATCGCTCATTGCCTCCATGTGACTCGGGACTGTACCCAAAAACCACCGTTTTGCACGCCCTCATGGACATGGTAAGGTGGAAATCAAAGCACAGTGGGAATCACACAAGACTCTATGACGATCTCGGGTCTACAGACTAACCTGCACAAGTGTCACCAGAGAACTGCCATCTGACGTGAGGTATAATACCATCTGGGAGTTCTCGGCGAGTCCGTCCAGTGTACCCAGTCTCTACTGAGCACCCGTATACCATCTCTGATGTCAAACATCAATGGATATGGGATCATCCATCGCCCATCTCATGGGTCGAGAAGCGTATACGCTAGTCTACACTGGTATATCGATGTCTCGTCTCGATATACCCACGACTAGGGACCTTGAAGGATGTATTTATGGACTACCATGTCCCTACTAGTATGATCCACATCATAGTCCAGGTAGTTAAGCACACATCCTAAGGGCTTTACCAACATGTAACTATAAGACAGTGAAAAGAGACAAGTATACATGTTAAGATAAAGAGCAACCAGATAGCATACTATCATATCGAGCAAGAAAGTCATCTCTATATATGTCCAAGCATCCAATATAATATACATCATCTGTACAATACTGGCCTCTAGGGCATACATATAACTAACAATCTCCCACTTGCACTAGGGCCAGCTGCTGTAGTATCGCATACCGAGCATCCCGAAGAGTCTCTCAAACTGTATCTGGGGAATGGCCTTCATGAGTGGATCCGCTGAGTTATTCTTCGTGTCAACCCTTCTGACCTCGATCTCCCGGCGATCAACTATCTCCCGAATCAGGTGATACCGCCTCAGAATATGCCTGGATCGCTGATCGGACCTGGGTTCCTTGGCCAAAGCCACCGCTCCATTGTTATCACAATACAAAGGTATTGGATTCTCAATGGATGGAACCACTCCAAGTTCAGTAATGAACTTCTTGATCCAGACAGCCTCTTTGGCAGCATCGTTGGCAGCGATGTATTCAGCCTCCATCGTCGAGTCTGCCACGGTTTCCTGCTTGGAACTCTTCCAGCTAACCGTCCCTCCGTAAAGGGTAAAGACAAATCCCGACTGCGACTTAGAGTCGTCCTTATCACTCTGGAAGCTCGAATCGGTAAAGGACTCCACTTGGAGTTCTCCGTTACCATACACCAAGAGCATCTCTTTAGTCTTTCGTAAGTACTTGAGAATGCTCTTCACAGCTGTCCAGTGACTCTCTCCAGGATCAGCTTGATACCTGCTCACTATACTTAGTGAGTATGCTACATCGGGTCTGGTACATAGCATCGCGTACATGATAGAGCCTACAGCCGAAGCATAGGGTATCCCATGCATGCGAGCTCTCTCCAAATCAGTCTTGGGAGACATCTCTTTGGAGAGAGTGACTCCAGAGATCGTGGGTAAGTTCCCACGCTTGGATTCTTCCATACTAAACCTCTTTAGTATGATGTCAATGTACCTGGACTGGGACAATCCCAATATCCTTTTAGATCAATCTCTATAGATCCTGATTCCCAATATGCAGGAGGCATCACCTAGATCTTTCATTGAGAATTTTTGTGATAAGAAGAGCTTGACTGATTGCAGCATAGGAATGTCATTTCCTATCAAGAGTATGTCGTCCACGTACAATACGAGGAAGACAACCTTAGTCTCTGCCACCTTCTTGTAGATACAAGGTTCATCTACGTTTTTGACAAAATCAAACTCTTTGATAACGACGTCAAAGCAGATGTTCCAACTCCGCGATGCTTGCTTTAATCCATAAATGGATTTAAGCAGCTTGCACACCTTCCCGCTGCTCCCACTATCTACGAAGCCCTCTGGCTGAGTCATATACACGCACTCTTCGAAATCACCATTTAGAAAGGCGGTCTTAATATCCATTTGCCAGATTTCGTAATCATGATATGCAGCGATGGCAAGCATGATCCGGATGGATTTAAGCATAGCCACTGGAGAAAAAGTTTCGTCATAGTCCACACCTGGTCTTTGACGAAAACCCTTTGCAACAAGTCTAGCTTTGAAAGTCTCCACTTTCCCATTTAAATCAAGTTGTTTCTTGAAGATCCACTTGCTCCCAATGGGTTTTTGTAACGTTTTGAAAATCGTTTCGGTGAAATTTCGAAAAATCGGTAAAATAAGGGGGGTTTCTGTAAAAAAAGTCAAAATACAAATATCTTTCTTATAAAATTAAATATACATATTCTAGCTATGTAATTGCTAGTAATTGGTGTTTATTGAGCCACTGGTGAAATTTCAAATTTTCTGAAATTTTTTCCGAAATTAATTATTTTAATATTATTTTAAGCCAGTAAGAAAATACATTAAATTAGCGATAAATACAAATTTAAATGTGCTAAATTTTATCTTTAAAATTATGTTAATTAAAATCTAGTTGTAATATAATTTTTTAGTATTTTATTTCAAGATTTAATTGGTTTTTATTAGGGGAAACAAAAATATATTATTTTGAGCTAAAACTTGCAAATATGGTATTGTGGGGGGTCTTTTTGCATAGAATTTTTTTGTACACTCTCTCACAACCTCACCCCACTTATTTGGCCGGCCCCACAACTATTTCAGCAGCCCCAAAAAAAAATTTCCCTCCTCTTGTTGTCATGGTTCATGTGAATGAAAAGGGTTTTAATATAAGTTAAATGGGTGGGGGTATTATGGTAAATTGTGAGGGCTTTGACTTGGGTATTTCCACACAACACTCACTCACTTTTCCCCATCCTCCCCTTTGGCCGAAAATACCTCCTACTGCAGCCCCAATTCTCCCCCATTTTCCCCATCTCATTTGCTTCAAAATCCATCTCAAAATCCATTAAAAATCGACAAATCCTTCACAAATTCAAAGCTAATCCCTATTTTACCTCTTCTAACACTCATATTGGTTTAAAGCATGATGAAAGGAGGTGTCTTTGGAGGTTAGAGAAACCTAGGGTTTCAAACTTGAGAGGTATAATTCTAATTTAATGTTTAATTTGTAGTTTGATTATGCTAAAATAGGCTTTTAAAGTGTTAAATTGGTTGTTGTGGTTTGTGTGATGAAAATTCAAGAGAAGAACTTGAAAGAAAGTTAGGGTTTTGTGAAATTGGTGTATGGTTGTGTAATGTATTTAAGCTCTTATGACATGTTAAAACAAGTTAGTAGCTAGTTGTTATTTGTTAGTTTAAAAATTGTGATAATTACGTTAAATTGCTATCTAGGTTTTTGGAAATGGTTAAACAATTTGGTTTAAAATTGTAATTAGTTTTTTCATGACTTCATTAACATTATTAAGTGTAGTTTAGTACTTTAGTTCATGAAAATCCAAGCTAAATTGTTGTTTGTGAATTTTGCTATAAAATTGTTAAAATTTGGGTATATTGTATACTAGAATTTTGGGGTTAATGGAATTTAATGAAATTAAATTATGGAAATTGTTTTTATGACTTATTTAAGATGTTTAATAAGTATTATGGCCATTAGAATTGTTTAAACATCGAGTTTTGTACTAAAACGGGTAATTTTTACTTGCTAGATTTTCGGAAAAATGGCTTTTAAGGTGAATTCAGGGTTTTTATGAATTTTAAGCTATTTTATATTATAATTAGTGTTTGTGAATGCGCAAATGAGAGTGTTTGGGTTCTTCTCGATGGTTTGGCGTTTGTACGCCGACGTCGAGGGTTTTTGGGTTGATTTGTGAAAGCAACCATAGGTTTTGACCTATGTGGGTTTCGTGTGTCGTTTTGGTCATGAATCGGATTATAATGCGATACGGTGCGTTATGATATGTAGGTACCCATGTGGACTTCGAGACGACAATCAAGCACGTGGCGACGTCGGCACCGGCGAGCGAGGACCAGGTGAGTAGATTTATATCTACGGGGAGAAGTCGGGTGGATGGCGTATAGCACCCCCGCAGTTCGTGGTGATGTATACGAATACGTATACACACATTTATTGATTATATTTTGTTTGAGTTTATTGATGATAAATATGGATGGTTTAGTATCGCGAAACCCTAGAGTAGTGGTCGCACCATACATGCACCCACCCACCCATACTTGCATACATTCTTCTTCCATTTGTGTTTACGGGAATATATATAGTTATGTGTTCACATGGGTATGGGACTATGTGTTCACATACGGATTTGAGGATGATACTTGGGATTGAGATGAGTCGATGAGATTTGTGTTGAGGTTGTGATATCGGTGATATGGCAGGATTCGTACTTGAGGTACGTCCTGGTGTTATAGCGGATCTTGGGGCGGCGATACGGGTGAATAGTGTTATAAATAAAATGGTCGACATGTGATCGTGATATGAGGCATGATATGCTAGGATATTGATATTAGGCCGTATCGGGCGATGTATAACCCTTTATGATGATATGTGCTGACGATATCGGTTTGTACGAGATTGTCGATCAGTAGTCAGATCATGAGTATATTGAGGATATTAGTATTGTACTAGACATAGGTCAGTACCCTAGACTATGATCTTGGATAAAGAGGATACCAGAGGAATAGTGTGAGGAATATGATATTGACCCGTACCCAGATTTGGGGATGCCGTACGACGGATTTACGTACGACCTATATCTTGATGATTGATCCGCACTCTTGACTTGGGATGTCTGATTATAGATATGGTATCGGATATGATATTATTGAGGCGGGATCACCGACTAATATATATACAGGTATGTACATGTATCGACTCAGATGTTAGGCGGTTTCCTTACCTGTAGCCTAGCTTGTAGCTTAGCCCTTTAGTTTAGTTAGTTGTTAGATTAGATTCGGTTCCTACCTATTTCAAAGCTTACGAATCGTGCGTATTTTAAAAGACAAGTCAAGGGATTCTACGGATATTTCAAAAAACGTATCTTTTCTTAAAAAACACCGTAACCCCTATTTTCAAAACCCCACGATTCGTGTTATTTCAAAAGGCACCATTGTAGGACTTATATTAGGTTAATGCAGATTAGTTATCGTTGCGTCTAGTATTCAGCTCCCGCTCATTATTGTTGTTCGCTCCGCATCACATGCTTATATTATGCTTCATATTCTACTGTTGATATCTTGTGGTTAGGACACCAGCACCATTACCGATGATGCGTATGTACCACGTACACTTACTTGCCGGCTCACACACATCTTCATCGGTAATTGCCATGTCACGTACACCTTAGAAAATATTATTGCTTGACATAGCCTGTTAGCTAATAGTTTAGACATGATATTAGTGTACTTGCCTTATATGTTAGTTTAGACATTGTGGTTATTACCTGCTACTTCATGTATACTGTTATTCATTGTTATGCCGCATTCATGGATTCTCATGCATATATTCACTTTTTACGTGCTATTGAGGTTTTGGATTCGGATTCCATGAGATTTTCTGGATTTGAGGAAAACCGCAAAACATATACAAACTTCTTCTTTCTCTTTTTAAATGAAAAGCGCGGTTTTTCCCATGATGTATGAGTCGTCCACCATGAGTTTGCTGATGGATTTCGAGACCCGATTCGAGGAGTTGGATGAACCGTTTCGGGTACATGGTGGACCCGGTAAGGTACCCCGGGGCAAGAAGCTCGTGGTGATGACGATGAGCCTGGCAGGGGGAGACTACCTACCGGTGATTTTACCCGACGCGTCGGATATCCGTAGGATACCGTCGTGGTCTTGAGATGGATGGTAGGGGCCGGTCTGGACTGACGGCGCCCTAGATATTGAGATTGAGACATTGAGATTTCGAGATATTGAGGTACTGAGATTTGATGATACAGGCCAGTCCGGATAGCCGAAGCCTGAGGCTTTGAGACATTGAGATTTATGTTTTGTGTCGATGCTAGACACTGTTGATGCTGATTTCATTTATGATACCTCATTTTAAAAATACAAAGGAAATCTCACTAATTTATGAAAACAGTTTCTTCATTTACATGTATTCTGTTTTCATGCATTCATACCTCATTCATATGATATATTGCTACCTGAGGCACTGACACGGGCACATGAGATCACACTCGGGTTAGATATTACCCTAGCCATTGTTATAGGCTGCATGTTATTCATATATTTGAGGATATATTATGATCATTGACCTAGGTTGCGTTATTTATGCGATTTCTGTGCGTAGATGTTTTTCTATTCACGAGTTGGCAACTCACCCCCGTTGTGCCCCAGTTTCTTGCAGGTTTGCCGTACAGGTTTCATTACGGCTTGCGGGCATAGTTTCCTTCGGGTGATTTGCTAGTAGGTGGGTTTACTTGTATCGTACCCCCATTATATATCTTGTATATTATTATTCTGTTGTATCTAGAAGTTCCATCAACCAAACATGTATTTATTTTTGAGATAGAGACCAGTGATGTTATTCTTTCGACCTTAGAGTCGCGCGTTATATTTCTGCGGATTTCTTGTGGTTTTGAGTTTCCTTTTGAGTTTTTGATCCTCGCCGTTGGCGTTGTATATTATATTGCTTATGTGGTTGTGACCGTCGATTGACGAAGAGCTAGCTCCCGCTTGGGGATGCCTTTTTTTTGATTTCGTATACTATTCATGTTGTATCCCGTTTGGGGGCCAGTATTTACAAAGGAGACTCTGCCGAAATTTTCAGGAAATTTTTGATGTTTTTTTTAAAACCGCATAATTTGGCTTATGCTGTTAAAACTACTTGTTTTAAATTGGTTTTCCTTCACTCTACTACTTTTCTTGGTTTGGATTTCTGGGTTTTCGGTTTACTTAGATTACGTACGCCTCGAGACGTTCGTAGTTTAAGTGCCGGTCATGTTCCGTACTTTCGGGACGTGACAAAGTTGGTATCAGAGCGTCAGGTTTTACCTTCGGAGCGTAGGATGAACCTTGGTTGATGGAATAGGTGACTAAAGTAGAGTGACGTACCGTGGGTATGTTCCGCGGCATACTTACGATACGCTACTCCACTTAAGAAGCCTTAGGATGTACATTTCTTTGCTCAGTATTATATTCATTCCGATCTAGCCTCATAAGTACCAGTTATGGTTTTGCTGCCACGATTACGGGCAGGGAGAGCTACGGCTAGAGTTGTGGTCAGCACGAGCTCGTCACGAACGAGGACTGACTAGGGCGTAATTCCGGCGACACACGATTGCGGAGATGTGTCTTTTCATTGTGTTTTCGCGCCACGAGCGTTGGGTGGATTGCTGTATGAGGTTACTCGGACGTGCCGATCAGTACCAGAAGATTGAGCCACTGACAGAGGCCAGCCAGATTTTGATGACCGTTGAGGTATTGCTTACTCCTGATGATTGAGGCACTGTTCAGTGTGCAGACGAGTGAGCCAGTCATTGCTGCGAATGACGAGATATCGCCCCAGATGTTGGAACTATTGCAGTACAGGTTGTACTAAGAGATGATAGAAGGTCGCTAGTCACCCGAGGATGAATGAATAGGACATGTGGTTTGTTCGCTTACCTCGATGCGAGGTCATCAGATAGATTGATTCCAGTTAGAGACGACTTCACGCAGAGACGTTGAGAGTCGACAGAGACGATTGAATGTCAGCAACCTATTATTCCAAGTTTAAAGTATTCGGAAAGACATACAGGCAATTCTATGGACCCTCTAGAAGAATGAAACCCTAACTCGACTTAATGACCGTGTGAAAGCCTTTGAACCTTAGGGTTTGCGGCAGTTCCGCGGTGCCATTAGTGAGGCTTGGGTTTGCCCTTCTACGGCTGGACCATCGATGCTGTGGTACGTACTCGATACTGTTAAACTGTACCCAAGATTTTGAGCTCTTGGGGGATTATGAGGTTTTGAAAAATCGATCGGATGGATCGACTTCATTCGGATGCCAGGTGGTGAGATGCATTTCTTGGGAGACTCCAGATACGAGGATAGCCGTAGGAGCTCAGTCCATGCAGCCACGACGAGATGAGTCCGAAGCAGTCGACATTAGAGAAAGTGGAGTAAGAGGTTCGTACGAGATCTTGATGAGACGACGTTCCACTCCGCCGACATCAGAGATGCGATACGCATGCCGAGGCATTGTACTTGGATATACCTTCCAGAAGGAGTCGCGATGAGTATACAGCCGTTCCAGAACGAGCACATATCTAGTAAGGGACGATGACTTTCGGACAGTTCGGCAGAGGCGAGATTTGGGAGAGATCTCGACGGGACCTTTCTGGAATAAATTACGAGAAGACCTGGACCCAGGAGTAGTCATGTTATGCACACCGGCAGGCCAGAGTTCAGGATCGTCGACGAGACATGCTATGAGTGACCACGGCAGTTGGCCAGAGATTCTTGGAGGTTGTGCTTGAGCGGGACTATTCTGCCATACTTGATTTTGCGTATTTTGGGCGATCTATTCGTATGATTGATTTTGATGATTGAGTTTCATGATATTTGTTTTCATGGACCATGGTTGCACCTACTGAGTATTTACGATTTTTGCACAGTTGTTGCACTTGAGATAGTTTTCGTGCCTTGGTTTCTCATGTTGTGATTATGTGGATTTCATACAGTTGAGTTGATTTGTGCGTATATACGCATATGATTTGGTTTTTGCACTCAGTATGATTCACATATGCTTGCAGTGCAGTGATACGCCTTTTGTGCACTTAGATGCACTGGACTTCGATTTCGATTGTGATGCTCGATATTTGTTTTGTGCACCTTGTGCACCTAATTTGATTTTGCGTATATTCGGCGCTTGATATTGGATTTCATGATTTCGTGCACGATGGATGCACCTGATTTGGATTTTCGCGCATGTTGGGCGCATGTTTTGAGGTGCGATTTTGGTGCACACCAGATGCACTAAATCGAGATTTTTCGTGCATGTCAGATGCACCTGATTTTGCTGTCCGGCACACACGTTGCCTACGACAGATGCTTTGTGCACACCCGATGCACTTGTTTCTGTGCACTTGTATGGCACGTATATGGATTTTGATTGTCGTGCGCACCAGACGCACGTAGTATTCATACGCGTATTTTGGGATTGATTTCTTATAGAGCAGTACGTTTTTTTATGATAATTGCGATGTGTTTTCGTACTAAGCAGGACTAGTCAGAGGACAGTACCTGAATGTATTTTGCATGCATTGATAGCTATTGAAGGGAATTCCAAAAAGCGAGCTATAGTCTCAGTATTTACCTACATGTCTGATATGATGCGAAACGTTTAAAACAAGGAAAACCCTTCTAAATTGTTTCCCAAAACGGTGGAACGTACATTTCAAACAAAGGTATATATGTATATAGTTATTTTCTTATGATAGACGTCCGCCACTGTGCAGTGTTATGTGCATCGCACAGCAACTTAAAGGATTTGGCATGCATTTCCTCCTGATATTTACATGTATAGTTCCGATTTATAGCATATCGGTCTTGCTTGAGATTTGGCATTCGTGTCTTCACCTTGACTCCGATGATTGCGGGATGCTTGACGGAGTTTTGATTTCGAGTTATCTACTCATTACTCATGCGCATGCATTGCGCTATGATGCGTTTTATGTATTTATGATTTCGGAGCCCCGGCGATTTGATTGTTTTGGCTGAAATATTTTAGTATTTGGGGGGAGTTGTAATTTAAATTCGGGGACCGAATTTCTTTAAGGGGGGAAGATTGTAACGTTTTGAAAATCGTTTCGGTGAAATTTCGAAAAATCGGTAAAATAAGGAGGGTTTCTGTAAAAAAAGTCAAAATACAAATATCTTTCTTATAAAATTAAATATACATATTCTAGCTATGTAGTTGCTAGTAATTAGTGTTTATTGAGCCACTGGTGAAATTTCAAATTTTCTGAAATTTTTTCCGAAATTAATTATTTTAATATTATTTTAAGCCGGTAAGAAAATACATTAAATTAGCGATAAATACAAATTTAAATGTGCTAAATTTTATCTTTAAAATCATGTTAATTAAAATCTAGTTGTAATATAATTTTTTAGTATTTTATTTCAAGATTTAATTGGTTTTTATTAGGGGAAACAAAAATATATTATTTTGAGCTAAAACTTGCAAATATGGTATTGTGGGGGGTCTTTTTGCATAGAATTTTTTTGTACACTCTCTCACAACCTCACCCCACTTATTTGGCCGGCCCCACCACTATTTCAGCAGCCCCAAAAAAAAAATTTCCCTCCTCTTGTTGTCATGGTTCATGTGAATGAAAAGGGTTTTAATATAAGTTAAATGGGTGGGGGTATTATGGTAAATTGTGAGGGCTTTGACTTGGGTATTTCCACACAACACTCCCTCACTTTTCCCCATCCTCCCCTTTGGCCGAAAATACCTCCTGCTGCAGCCCCAATTCTCCCCCATTTTCCCCATCTCATTTGCTTCAAAATCCATCTCAAAATCCATTAAAAATCGACAAATCCTTCACAAATTCAAAGCTAATCCCTATTTTACCTCTTCTAACACTCATATTGGTTTAAAGCATGATGAAAGGAGGTGTCTTTGGAGGTTAGAGAAACCTAGGGTTTCAAACTTGAGAGGTATAATTCTAATTTAATGTTTAATTTGTAGTTTGATTATGCTAAAATAGGCTTTTAAAGTGTTAAATTGGTTGTTGTGGTTTGTGTGATGAAAATTCAAGAGAAGAACTTGAAAGAAAGTTAGGGTTTTGTGAAATTGGTGTATGGTTGTGTAATGTATTTAAGCTCTTATGACATGTTAAAACAAGTTAGTAGCTAGTTGTTATTTGTTAGTTTAAAAATTGTGATAATTACGTTAAATTGCTATCTAGGTTTTTGGAAATGGTTAAACAATTTGGTTTAAAATTGTAATTAGTTTTTTCATGACTTCATTAACATTATTAAGTGTAGTTTAGTACTTTAGTTCATGAAAATCCAAGCTAAATTGTTGTTTGTGAATTTTGCTATAAAATTGTTAAAATTTGGGTATATTGTATACTAGAATTTTGGGGTTAATGGAATTTAATGAAATTAAATTATGGAAATTGTTTTTATGACTTATTTAAGATGTTTAATAAGTATTATGGCCATTAGAATTGTTTAAACATCGAGTTTTGTACTAAAACGGGTAATTTTTACTTGCTAGATTTTCGGAAAAATGGCTTTTAAGGTGAATTCAGGGTTTTTATGAATTTTAAGCTATTTTATATTATAATTAGTGTTTGTGAATGCGCAAATGAGAGTGTTTGGGTTCTTCTCGATGGTTTGGCGTTTGTACGCCGACGTCGAGGGTTTTTGGGTTGATTTGTGAAAGCAACCATAGGTTTTGACCTATGTGGGTTTCGTGTGTCGTTTTGGTCATGAATCGGATTATAATGCGATACGGTGCGTTATGATATGTAGGTACCCATGTGGACTTCGAGACGACAATCAAGCACGTGGCGACGTCGGCACCGGCGAGCGAGGACCAGGTGAGTAGATTTATATCTACGGGGAGAAGTCGGGTGGATGGCGTATAGCACCCCCGCAGTTCGTGGTGATGTATACGAATACGTATACACACATTTATTGATTATATTTTGCTTGAGTTTATTGATGATAAATATGGATGGTTTAGTATCGCGAAACCCTAGAGTAGTGGTCGCACCATACATGCACCCACCCACCCATACTTGCATACATTCTTCTTCCATTTGTGTTTACGGGAATATATATAGTTATGTGTTCACATGGGTATGGGACTATGTGTTCACATACGGATTTGAGGATGATACTTGGGATTGAGATGAGTCGATGAGATTTGTGTTGAGGTTGTGATATCGGTGATATGGCAGGATTCGTACTTGAGGTACGTCCTGGTGTTATAGCGGATCTTGGGGCGGCGATACGGGTGAATAGTGTTATAAATAAAATGGTCGACATGTGATCGTGATATGAGGCATGATATGCTAAGATATTGATATTAGGCCGTATCGGGCGGTGTATAACCCTTGATGATGATATGTGCTGACGATATCGGTTTGTACGAGATTGTCGATCAGTAGTCAGATCATGAGTATATTGAGGATATTAGTATTGTACTAGACATAGGTCAGTACCCTAGACTATGATCTTGGATAAAGAGGATACCAGAGGAATAGTGTGAGGAATATGATATTGACCCGTACCCAGATTTGGGGATGCCGTACGACGGATTTACGTACGACCTATATCTTGATGATTGATCCGCACTCTTGACTTGGGATGTCTGATTATAGATATGGTATCGGATATGATATTATTGAGGCGGGATCACCGACTAATATATATACAGGTATGTACATGTATCGACTCAGATGTTAGGCGGTTTCCTTACCTGTAGCCTAGCTTGTAGCTTAGCCCTTTAGTTTAGTTAGTTGTTAGATTAGATTCGGTTCCTACCTATTTCAAAGCTTACGAATCGTGCGTATTTTAAAAGACAAGTCAAGGGATTCTACGGATATTTCAAAAAACGTATCTTTTCTTAAAAAACACCGTAACCCCTATTTTCAAAACCCCACGATTCGTGTTATTTCAAAAGGCACCATTGTAGGACTTATATTAGGTTAATGCAGATTAGTTATCGTTGCGTCTAGTATTCAGCTCCCGCTCATTATTGTTGTTCGCTCCGCATCACATGCTTATATTATGCTTCATATTCTACTGTTGATATCTTGTGGTTAGGACACCAGCACCATTACCGATGATGCGTATGTACCACGTACACTTACTTGCCGGCTCACACACATCTTCATCGGTAATTGCCATGTCACGTACACCTTAGAAAATATTATTGCTTGACATAGCCTGTTAGCTAATAGTTTAGACATGATATTAGTGTACTTGCCTTATATGTTAGTTTAGACATTGTGGTTATTACCTGCTACTTCATGTATACTGTTATTCATTGTTATGCCGCATTCATGGATTCTCATGCATATATTCACTTTTTACGTGCTATTGAGGTTTTGGATTCGGATTCCATGAGATTTTCTGGATTTGAGGAAAACCGCAAAACATATACAAACTTCTTCTTTCTCTTTTTAAATGAAAAGCGCGGTTTTTCCCATGATGTATGAGTCGTCCACCATGAGTTTGCTGATGGATTTCGAGACCCGATTCGAGGAGTTGGATGAACCGTTTCGGGTACATGGTGGACCCGGTAAGGTACCCCGGGGCAAGAAGCTCGTGGTGATGACGATGAGCCTGGCAGGGGGAGACTACCTACCGGTGATTTTACCCGACGCGTCGGATATCCGTAGGATACCGTCGTGGTCTTGAGATGGATGGTAGGGGCCGGTCTGGACTGACGGCGCCCTAGATATTGAGATTGAGACATTGAGATTTCGAGATATTGAGGTACTGAGATTTGATGATACAGGCCAGTCCGGATAGCCGGAGCCTGAGGCTTTGAGACATTGAGATTTATGTTTTGTGTCGATGCTAAACACTGTTGATGCTGATTTCATTTATGATACCTCATTTTAAAAATACAAAGGAAATCTCACTAATTTATGAAAACAGTTTCTTCATTTACATGTATTCTGTTTTCATGCATTCATACCTCATTCATATGATATATTGCTACCTGAGGCACTGACACGGGCACATGAGATCACACTCGGGTTAGATATTACCCTAGCCATTGTTATAGGCTGCATGTTATTCATATATTTGAGGATATATTATGATCATTGACTAGGTTGCGTTATTTATGCGATTTCTGTGCGTAGATGTTTTTCTATTCACGAGTTGGCAACTCACCCCCGTTGTGCCCCAGTTTCTTGCAGGTTTGCCGTACAGGTTTCATTACGGTTTGCGGGCATAGTTTCCTTCGGGTGATTTGCTAGTAGGTGGGTTTACTTGTATCGTACCCCCATTATATATCTTGTATATTATTATTCTGTTGTATCTAGAAGTTCCATCAACCAAACATGTATTTATTTTTGAGATAGAGACCAGTGATGTTATTCTTTCGACCTTAGAGTCGCGCGTTATATTTCTGCGGATTTCTTGTGGTTTTGAGTTTCCTTTTGAGTTTTTGATCCTCGCCGTTGGCGTTGTATATTATATTGCTTGTGTGGTTGTGACCGTCGATTGACGAAGAGCTAGCTCCCGTTTGGGGATGCTTTTTTTTGATTTCGTATACTATTCATGTTGTATCCCGTTTGGGGGCCAGTATTTACAAAGGAGACTCTGCCGAAATTTTCAGGAAATTTTTGATGTTTTTTTTAAAACCGCATAATTCGGCTTATGCTGTTAAAACTACTTGTTTTAAATTGGTTTTCCTTCACTCTACTACTTTTCTTGGTTTGGATTTCTGGGTTTTCGGTTTACTTAGATTACGTACGCCTCGAGACGTTCGTAGTTTAAGTGCCGGTCATGTTCCGTACTTTCGGGACGTGACAGTTTTACCCCTTCAGGAGCTACTTCCAAAGTCCATACTTTATTGGTGTACATGGATTCCATCTCAGATCGCATTGCATCCAGCCATTTCACAGAGTCACCACTCGTTATGGCCTGCTTGAAACTAGTTGGGTCATCATCTTCCATGATGCAATCCTCGCTTCTACCATCAATGAGAAAACTCTAGTATCTCTCAGGCGGATGAGAAACCCTGCTAGATCGGCGGAGAGGCTGGGGTTCGTCGGGCACTACTGAATCCTCTGGTTCTATCAAATCATCTGTTGTAGTTTGTTCTGCTGGAACTTCTTCCAGTTCTACCTCAATGCCACTAATCTGTTTCATAAGAAAACCTTTTTCAAAGAAAGTGGCATGTCGAGAAACAAACACCTTTTGTTCCTCGGAGTGGTAGAAGATATACCCTCGCGAATGTTTGGGATATCCAACAAACTTACATAGAACAGAGCTTGTCGCGAGCTTGTCCGGATTTTGTGTTTTAACATAGGCCGGACAACCCCATATCTGAATAAAATTAAGACATGGTCTCTTATCATTCCATATCTCATATGGAGTGGTAGGCACTGATTTGGTTGGAACTCTATTCAATAGGTATGCAGCTGTCTCCAGTGCATATCCCCAGAAGGAAATAGGTAACTCAGCTGTACTCATCATAGAGCGCACCATATCTAATAGGGTGCGATTCTTCCGCTCCGATACACCGTTGTGCTGTGGTGTATATGGAGGAGTAAGCTGAGAGTGAATCCCATTCTCTTTTAGATAATCTAGGAATTCATTGCTTAAGTATTCTCCTACTCGATCAGATCGAAGGATCTTAATACTTTTGCCCGTTTGGTTCTCTACTTCGTGCTTATATTCTCTGAATTTCTCTAAAGCTTCAGACTTGTGTTTCATTAGGAACACATATCCGAATCTTGAGAGATCGTCAGTGAATGTAATGAAGTAGGAAGAACCGTTCTTGGCATGCGTAGACATGGGACCGCATACATCACTATGTACCAGTCCTAAGAGTTCCGTAACTCTTTCTCCGTGTCCACTAAACGGAGCTTTGGTCATTTTTCCTTTGAGACATGAATGACAAGTATCATAAGATGATAATTCGAACGAATTCAAATATCCATCTTTATGTAACTTAGCCAGTCGTGTCGTATTGATGTGACCAAGTCTATAATGCCACAAGAAGGATTCGTTCATTTCTGAACTTTTCCTCTTGTGTGTGTTTTGTATATTGAGAACTGTATTTTGATTTAGAATGAATATGCCATTATGTAACGAGCCTGATGCAATCAACTTTTGATTTAGGAATATGTTCATAACATTATCCTTTACTACAAAATTATATTCTTCTTTACTTAATAAAGAAACTGATATAATGTTGCACATCATGTTCGGTATATAATAGCACTTATTTAGAATCAGTGTATCACCACTTGGTAATACTAGGTGATATTCGCCAACTGCTTTGGCTGCAATATTTGCCCCATTCCCTACTTGAACGGAATGATCACCTTTTCCCAGTTCTCTACCTTTCCGTTGCCCATGTAACAATTTACATATGTGGGATCCTGATCCGGTATCTAATACCCAGGACGTAGGGTGAACTGAGAAACAGTTCTCAATAACTAACACACCTGAAGAAGATGCATCAACATGCATGTTCTTTTGGGCGGCTTGAGAATCCAGATATTCTCCTATTCCCTGTTCAGTCTTATAACTCTTATAAGAAAGAACGGGTCCAACGTTCCCCTGCTCAGTATAATAAGCGGGTTCAGTTAATACATCCATATTATTATCTTGATTATGGCCTGACATGGTCGCTACCTGGAGAGAGAGAGAGAGAAGAAAACACTTTAGCGTATGCTCTTGCAAGATTAGATTGGTTATTATCTTATCTAATCAGGATGGCTCCCACTGTTTTTTATCAAATCTTCCTTCAAACCTTAAAAGGAAAGACTAGCCGGGATTAATTACACCCTATAATTTCGCCAATCTTTCAGCCAGGCCAGTGTCGGTACTTTGAGGGAGGTTCCCCGTGCTTTCGCACGGACCTAATTAAAGTAAACCTCGTTTTCCCAGAGGAGTAACCCCGTTGACACCTTTCTAGACACCTACTTGATCGGTTAATTGTCCTGTGTAAAACTCTCCCAGGAGTAACAATTACTCGCAGTGGGTATCGGGATCCAACTATCTCATAGAAGGTATGCAATCTCATTGCAAATTTCAACACTTGAAATTCCCGATAATGCTTTTGCCTCTAGCGTCCCATGACCTTGACGGAGGCCAAACTACCCATAGGGCGCTAGTCAAGTTCAACCCGTCATTTCTTGATTGAATTAAACCCATCCGTACGACCCTTGACGGAGGCCAAACTACGCCGTACGAATACCCTAATCCAATCGCATCATATGCTAACAGATAAGCACTAGTTAGCTACCATACACTACGCCTTGACGGAGGCCAAACTACCGCAGCATGAATACTAAGTAGTACTTATCTGAAATGACGGAGGGCTACGCAGGTTTTTTCAGAAAAACCATGAGCGTAATGAACTTGATATCGTTGTAGAATCATGTGAAATTTTGAAATGGAGTGTTTTTTTAGGCTTTCATCAGTTTTGCTAAAGAGGTCACTCCCGGTGAAGGGATCTCGGCTCTTTCCCCATTGAATAAGGTGTAGGGTATATCATATATACCACTATGCAAAGCAAAACTCTAAAAGCAATCAAAAGACAAACCGAGTTTTGTAGCATCTGCCAGTTTCGCTAAAGAGGTCACTCCCGGTGAAGGGATCTCGGCTCTTTCCTCATCGAATAAGGTGCGGGATATATCATATATATCGCTATGCAAAGCAAAACTGTAGCTACCCTTTTTTTTTGAAAAATTTGATTCTACAACATCTTTTAGGTTTCTTTTCTTTCATTAATCACATTAATGAAGTCCCATCATTTAAGTCACCTAAACATCACAGATAAATACGACGTACACTTATACCATCCGCATTCGCCTCGATGTCCCCTCGTGCACCGTTAGGTTAGGTAACTAACGACAGAGCAGGGCAGGGCTAGTGCGGGTGTAAAACATAAGTAACGTCTATATAATATATCATATATACTATATACTGTATCCATCACAACATATCAAATGATCACATCACAGATATCGCAGCAGAAACATAGATATAATGTGGGATATACTAGGACGTCCGTATTTAGTATTTAGCCAACAATAGAAAATACGGATTCCACAGTCGCGATGAATAGCCAAGCCTACACCCCTAGACCCCTACGAGAGCGGCAAGCGACCCTACCAATCCTGGAGTTTAGGAGACCCGGTCTCGACTCCTCGAGATGGCCTCCTACTGAACCCCAGAACACGGTCACTCGTGCTCCCCTCCTTGGGTCTATCCTAATGCGGAAAAGTAAATAATATACAACACTGGTGACATCAATCTCAACCCGGAAGTGCCCCAAATAAAAGAATATTACATTACATTTGAATTTTACATGAATGAAAAATAAAACTCTCATCTCACATAAAAAAAACCCGGCTATTCAATCGCGACAATCCTGCACATCATATCTCAGCAACACATAATATCATATATCATCAACGTAAGTAAGTATGCGTACCCCAATTGTCGTTGATGTATAGCAACGAAACCGGCGATATCGACATACTACACTTACGGTCACAGAAAAGAAAGTGTAAAACTTCAATATTTGGAATCCGCATTCTCTTTAGACATCATAAATCCGAGATATCACATACCTCGCATTTCATGCCTAACTATGTGAATTCCACATATTGTATCACATTCCAGATAAATAGACAGTATTAAATTCTTCGAACGAATAATCAAATACCCAAAAATTCCCTAAAGCTCAATACTTGAGCGGAGTTCAAAAACCCGGAGTGTGACACAGTAGTAGCGGTCCAGCCGTAGAAGGGTCAAGTCAACGCCTCACATGTGGCACGCCGTACTGCCTCAAACCCTAAGGTTCAAAAGGCAGTTCAAGACGGTCACATAATCGAGTTAAGGTTTGTTGTCTTCTAGAGGGTCCACCACAAAAAAACTTGCACGTATTTCCGAAAGATTTAAACCCCGTGAAAAGTGAGTAAATGATACTTGTTCGAACAATTCAATACTTTCTAATTTACCCGGAAAAGACACGAAATCAAAATTCCGATCGAATCATTGAACTCAAAACCATCCCCAGAATATTCAGCACAAGAATAAGATTAAACATACTTAAAACAATATACGAGCAGGTATAGGAATTACTGTGTAAATAATAAGCCATGAAGCCTCTGTACGGCCGCGGAGCCGCGGCCCAAGCAAGGATTGGCCGCGGTTCCGCGGCGGCTTGAACGGCTCATGGCCTCGTATTTCACAGTATTTCATAGATTTTCCTGCTGTATTTTTTAAGTATTTTTAATTCTGAAAATGACCAGGTTTGAAAAAATGTCCAGAGAGGGTCCCGAAAATCCGTATTTTGGTTCGATCGGAGTTTTTACTTCGTTAAAGTGTCGCCTAATGTTCTAGGTCGGCTCTGATACCAATGTTAGGTTTACCTAGCACCCTATGAAAGGTTTGGAAGCATCACATGTACCAAAGATTAGTTTTTTTATGGTGCTAAGTAAGCATACAAAGGATCTATCCTAGAAAATTAGGGTTTCAAAACTTTAACCAACATCATAAGTAACAAAGACTAGGGTTTTGAGAGTACAACCTTTGTTGCTCCCTACGCTAGACTCCTTGGCCACTTGAGGGTTGGAGAACGGTTAGCTTGAAGTCTTCTAGTGTCCACGACGATCCACCCGAAGCTCCTTTGTCCAAGCTAGCAACTTCACTTGATCAAGAAAAAAAAATGAAGATAACACTCTAAACAAGTGGGCAAGACTTGTATAGAATGATGTTGTGGTGGCTTTTCTCACTTCAAAAATCTAACTTGATGAGTATTTTGCTCACTACAAAAGTCTAGAGAGCAAAAGAAGAAGGGGGAAGAAGATGATGGCCTTTTTAGAATATGAGAAAAGATAATGTCTAATGGAAAAATAGAAAATATATGTATATATATTTTTCACTTCTCATCTCAAACCATGGTTAAATGATAAAGATATTATTCAATTTGAGTTAAAACATAAAGGAAAGTTAATCCATGGTTAAAAGTAGGTGAGCATGGTAAGGTCAAAGAAGAGTGTAGAAACTAATCCATGAATTACCATTTTCCATTTTCCTTTTTGTTTTAACACAAATAGAAATAATAATCCATATTATTTAACCAAGGTGTGAGTCTTATATTGCCATCATTTTCAATGTATATACAACCATGAAGGATGATGTATGTATGTATGTGTGCATGCACATCCATATGTGCATGAATCAAGAAGGAATGCATACATGCATGCATACATCCAAAAATACAAGAAAGGATTTCTAGTGAGAATCTAATGGTTAAATGATAAATCAACACTTGATTTATCAATCCGGCTATATCACATACGACCCAACCAAAAGCAAGCCGCCCGATTAATATACGGTATCTCATACGCGCATTTTAACCGGGTCCATGCGCATATCGCATACGCGCACCACAACGTTTCGCCTGGACTAGGTAACTCCTTTGTGGGACTCTAAGACTCGTCAATACGCCAGCAGTGGGTGATGATCATATCAAGCACCCCCAAGCCGCAAGCGGTCAGCTAAACGTAACGGCCACCCGGGTATTGAGCGATCAGAAGAAAACAAGCGAACCTGCTACAACTCCCGTCGAGCCAACCGGCAACACTACCGTACAGTCCGGTCTCTTCGTTAGATATGCTGCATATCGAGCCTAGGGATGGTAAACGTCAGACCCCAATAACCGATAAGTCATGCCGATGTGAGGCCCATAACGGGTCGAGAAACTACTGGTAACACTTACCGGTAAATCTCTAAAACAGCCCTGGCCAGGGACTTCCCTGTTACGGCCAATCGAACACAGCGCAACATCAACCCCCAATACCGGGAGAGACGAAACCCCTCCTATCGCTCATTGCCTCCATGTGACTCGGGACTGTACCCAAAAACCACCGTTTTGCACGCCCTCATGGACATGGTAAGGTGGAAATCAAAGCACAGTGGGAATCACACAAGACTCTATGACGATCTCGGGTCTACAGACTAACCTGCACAAGTGTCACCAAAGAACTGCCATCTGACGTGAGGTATAATACCATCTGGGAGTTCTCGGCGAGTCCGTCCAGTGTACCCAGTCTCTACTGAGCACCCGTATACCATCTCTGATGTCAAACATCAATGGATATGGGATCATCCATCGCCCATCTCATGGGTCGAGAAGCGTATACGCTAATCTACATTGGTATATCGATGCCTCGTCTCGATATACCCACGACTAGGGACCTTGAAGGATGTATTTATGGACTACCATGTCCCTACTAGTATGATTCGCATCATAGTCCAGGTAGTCAAGTACACATCCTAAGGGTTTTACCAACATGTAACTATAAGACAGTGAAAAGAGACAAGTATACATGTTAAGATAAAGAGCAACCAGATAGCATACTATCATATCGAGCAAGAAAGTCATCTCTATATATGTCCAAGTATCCAATATAATATACATCATCTGTACAATACTGGCCTCTAAGGCATACATATAACTAACAGATGTAAGGTCCATAACGTTCGTGAAATTACTGATAACACTTACCAGTAAATCACAGCAACCCTGGCCAAGGATTTCCAATTATGGCCAATCGAGCATGGCGCAACATCAACCCCCAATACCGGGAGAGACGAATCCCCTCCTATCGCTCATTGCCTCCATGTGACCCGGGACTATACCCAAAAACCACCTGTTTGCATGACTCAGTAGAGCCGTGGTAGGGTGGAAATCAAAGCACAGTGGGAGACACACAAGACTCTATGATGATCTCGGGTCAACGGACTAAGCTGTACCAGTGTCACCAAAGAACTGCCATATGACGTGAGGTATAATACCATCTGGGAGTTCTCGGCGAGTCCGTTCAGTGTACCCAGTCTCCACTGAGCACCCGCATACCGTCTCTGATGTCAAACACCAATGGATATGGGAACTTCCATCGCCCATCACATGGGTCGAGAAGATATACGCTAGTCTACTCTGGAATATCGATGCCCCGTCTCGATATTCCCACGACTAGGAACATTGAAGGATTTACTCATGGACTACCCAGGCCCCACTAGTATGATCTGCATCATAATCCTGAAAGTCGAGTACACATCCTAAGGGTTTTATCAACATGTAACAGAGAGACAATAAGTGTACATGTTAAGATAAAGAGCAACCAGATAGCGTACTATCATGTCGAGCAAGAAAGTCCTCCCTATATATATCCCAGTATCCACTACAATATACATCTCATGTACAGTAATGGCCTCTAGGGCATACATACAACTAACAGATAGAACTTATAGTGGTGGTGTAGTGGAGCTTTAGTGAGTAATTACGACCTTATTAGTGATAGGTGGGAGTGTTTTAGTGCAAGTATCTTTGGTTTAAATGAGTTTTGAAGTTTTAAAACAAGGTTTTCATTGAGTTTTGATGTTAATTTCAAATCTGGAGCAACTTGGGGTCTCTGCAAAATATTTTGCATATATATTAGACCCAGTTAGACCACCAGGAGACATCACCATGAAGACGAGGCCCTAACTCCCAACTCGACCCGTAATTTGCGGCCAAAATGAATATTTTGGTGGTTTACTGTAGCAATTAGGTGTCAGTGTTTGGTCAGTAGGTGTTTTACATCATATATAAGCCTATTTTGTATGCTATTTTGCCCCAGATTTCCTTAGTTAAAATTTGGAGTTGTTTTACTTGGATTTTAAC
The DNA here is from genome assembly GCA_030015575.1 of Agapanthus africanus. NCBI lineage: Eukaryota > Viridiplantae > Streptophyta > Magnoliopsida > Asparagales > Amaryllidaceae > Agapanthus > Agapanthus africanus. Next base: position 850,554,315 of record CM057338.1, on the reverse strand, counting down.
GATGTTTTGAAAGTTTTGAAATTTAGTTTTCAGATTTCTATGTTGTGATTCGGTCGTTCGACGTTCGTACATCGACGCCGGGAGTATTTTATCGGATTTAGCATGCGTTGACCATGGGTTCTAACATGTGCGCTTCGCTCGTCATATCGGTTTTTGATATGGATTTTAATGCGATTTTGGTTATGATTTCGATTGTAGGTACAATCGCGTGGATTCCGAGACGATGAATAAGGGCGAGGCATCCGTTGACCTCGACTAAGGCGATGCAATTAGGTGGGTAGATGTATATCTACGGGGGAAGTCGAGTGGATGACGTATAGCCCCCCCGCAACCGTAGAGATTAGTATACTGTATATATACTAGAATTATATACATAATCTAACCATATGCAATAGTAGTACACTTAGTAGATGATTATGCTCTTAGTCCCTATTTCTTGCCATTAGGCTACATACATACATACATACATACACACACATACATACATACATACATACACACACATACATACATACATACATATATACACATACACACACACACATATATTTACATATATATACATACATAAATACATATATAAGGATATTTAAGATATAAGTATACATGATATGGTATGATATAATATGAGACGATATGCTATGAGACGAGACGATATGATATGGTGTACGTGACTATAGATCCGTACCATATTGATTGGATGATATCGTACGAGGGATATTCCGTACGTAATATGATGAGAATTGATTGCCGATTACGGCCGATATGTATTTTGACTCGAGGAGTCTTGTTAATTTTTCAAAGTGGAAAATATGAGATGTTTAGAGCCATACCTACTTTCAAAACTAACGATTCGTTACGTACTTTTAAATGATAAATTCAAGGGTGCGCTACGAATTTTTAAATGGTATCTATTTCAATAACATCGTAGTCCCCTATTTCTAAAAACAACGTTTCGTGCTATTTTAAACTATAACTATATGGCTCATTCGTGGTTGGATATTTTAATACTTGTTCACGTTACGACTTTATTATTCTGCATGCTCTCGCATTTCGATTTCTTTTTTCTGCATAGGCTCGCGCTTCGAACATTCATGATATATATATTACGTTTATACCTTTAGCACTACTTGACTTCGTTTTTTAGGACACGCGCACCATTACCGATGACTTACATGTTGCACGTACACATACTCGTATGCTCACAAACACATTATCGGTAATTGTCATGCCACATACACAGATAAAACTCGCTATGTCACCGTATCACACTATACCCAGTTAGCATTTTAGATTTCTATTAGTACCCAGCACCACGTACTATTTCGGATATTGTACCTTCTTTACACTGCTTATACGACACGTTGATATGAACACCCTAAACCCAAGCTACCAGAACACCAGACAAAATACGAGGCAAAAAACTACATGGGGCCGGCCAGGCCGGGAATTTAGCTAATGTGGCCGGCTAAAAGTTTGTTGTTTTGTCTCGTTTTTCTTTGGTGTTCTAGTTACATCACATGTAACATTCTGCAACTGTTTAAAAAAAATTCAGAGGACTTAAATTTTTTTACAGAAACTTGGGTTTTAGTTCGTCTGTTTCGGAGTTGTTTCGATTTTGTAATTTCTATACATCGTCTAATACTCTAGCTTAGCTCTGATACCATGAAAGTGTGCCTTAGCAGCACCACTAGGTTTTTACAAGTATCAAGTATGCAATTTTAAAAAATCTTGGGTGCTAAGCTACACTAACCTAGAATTTAACTAGAGAATTAGGGTTTTTAACAAGTAAACAAGTTCTATACTAAAGTGAAGAAGGTTACAACCTTTGTAGACCAAGTCCTTTACTTCTAAAGCTCCAAGTAGTAGTCCCTATAACTCTTCTTGGCTCCACTTGAAGAAAGGATCGAGTTTGCTGCGCGATCTTCGAGGCCGAGAATGATCCACCTTGAAGTCTCTCTAGGTCAAGCTACCTCTTCACTAATCAAGGTATTAGTGAAGCAAACAACCTAAACTAAAATGCTCGGATAGTGTAGGTTGATGAAGTAGGAATTTAGCTCACTTTTGAAATCCTTTTCTCTTTATTTTTCCAACTAAAGAAAAAGACTAGAGGAGGAAGAAGATGAACTTGGGTGAGTGAGGTTATAAATGAATAATGAGAGAGTGAACCATAGGTTAAAGATAAGGGTGAGATGAAAAAATATCTAAGGATAAGACAAAATGAGAGAATGAGTTATGGCTTCTCAATGCTTCTACAAGCATCCAAGCCATGACTTATTTTCCACCCATTTTGATTTTCCTTCAAATATAAATCATCATTAATCTTTAACTCATGTGTGAGTCTCATACACCCATGTTCAATATATCATCAAGCATGATACAATAATCCATTTATATATATTAATACATATATCAAATATATATATATATATATATATATATATATCAAGAGAAGAAAAACATTAGTGAGCTAATATTAGTTAATATATATATATATCAAATATATTAATATATATCAAATTATTAAATCAACACTTGATTCAATAATCCGGTTATATCATATATAACCAACTAATATCATTTATTTGTATATCATATTATCAAATCAACACTTGATTCAATAATCCGGTTATATCGTATCTAACCGACAATATTCAATTTCAATATCAAATCAACACTTGATTCAATAATCCGGTCATATCATATATAACCGGCCAATATCAAATGTAAATACATATAACAAATCATTGAATCAACACTTGATTCAATAATCCGGTTATATCACATATAACCTTACCGATATCAAATATCGCGAGATTAGAATACGATATCATATACTCGTATTTAATCAAGCTCCCGTACATATCACCATATGTGCCCTACTTCGTTTCGCTTGAGCTAAGAAACCTCTGTGTGGGACTCTAAAGACTCGTCAATACGCCAGCAGCAAGTATTGATCATATCAGATACCCATAAGCCGTCAGCGGTACTAGCTGGACGTAACGGCTACCTAGGTATTGAACGGATAGAAGATCAACAAGCAAGCTTGTCCAAACTCTCGTGAAGCCTATAAGCAACACTTACCGTGCAGTCCGGTCTCTTCGTCTGATATGTCGCATATCGAGTCTAGGGGTAGAATCATCAGATCCCAGTAACTTGATAAGTCATGCCGATGTGTGGCTCATAACGATTCGAGAAATTACTGATAACACTTACCAGTAAATCTCATCAGTCCTGACTAGGGACTTACTGTTATAGCCAATCGAGTATAGCGCAACATCAACTCCCTATACCGGGAGAGACGAAACCCCTCCTATCGCTCACTGCCTCCATGTGATTCGGGACTGTACCCAAAATCCACCTGTTTGCACGCCTCCTTTGAGCCGTGGTAGGGAGGAAATCAAAGCACAGTGGGAACCACACAAGACACTATGACAATTTCGGGTCTACAGACTAACCTATACCAGTGTCACCAGAGAACTGCTATCTGACGATAGGTATGTTACCATCTAGGAGTTCTCGGCGAGTTCTGTTCGGTGTACCCATTCTCTAATGAGCACCTGTGTACAATCTTTGATGTCAAACACCAATGGTTATGGGATCAACCATCGCCCCCTAAAGGGTCATGAAACGTACACACTAGTATACTCTGGAATATCGATGCCCTGTCTCGATATCCTCTCAACTAGGAACTATTAAAGGATGTGCTTGTAGACTATCCAGGCCCCACTAGTATGATCTGCATCATAGTTCTGGCAGTCAAGTCCAGATACTAAGAGCTTTATCAACATGTATCAGAAAGATAGTGTAATAATACAAGTGTACATGTTAAGATAAAGAGCAACCATATAGCATACTATCATGTCGAGCAAGAAAGTCCTATATATATATGTCCAAGCATCCACTATATCATACAATAATGGCCTTTAGGGCATACATATTCCTAACACATCCATCCAAACCTCTGATATACGGTGTCATAAATCAACTTGGTATCTTCGGAAAGGTGGACAGATATGTTCCATATAGCCCCTAGATTCAGGCCTGGAAGCGCTCCCCGCGCCTCGGTCTGGTTTCCGACGGTAAACACCTAGTATTTGTAAGAAAGATATAGGGAGTACTGTCTTATTCCTTATATGGTATGTGGATGACATACTCCTAATAAGAAGTGATGTTCCTATGCTTCAATCGGTCAAACTATGGTTGTCACGGATATTTCTCCATATAGGATTTAGGTAATATATATCATTTGATCTGAGGATTAGATCTATATAGATAGATCTAGACGGATTCAGGGAGTGTCCCAATCCGGATACTATGACACCATTCTAAAGAGGTTTAGAATGGACGACTCCTGGCGCGATAGTGTACCCGTATGAGGTGGAGTCACCCTCTCTAAAGAGATGTCTTTTAAACTTATGAAGAGAGGGACTCGCACGTATAGCAGTAATATCAATCGTGCAATGTTAAGTACCAGACCAGATGGAGCTTATACAGTTGATGTGGTAAGCAGATATTAGTCCAATCTTGGAGAAACATTGGATAGCAATGAAGAACATATGAGGATATTCTTGATGTATGGTAATGGCAGCCTCCTATGAGAGGCAGTTACCGATTCCACCTTCCTATGTGACATGTATGACGGAGTGTCTATCACGAGTTATAAGTTTAGCCTCTTCTGAGGAGCAGTATATTAGAAAGAGTTCCAAGTGAGATACTGAGATAGACATGGCGCTGGATGCTGATTATAACCCAACAGAGGATACAGTCTAAGAAGTTGTTGGATAAAATTGTTCATTTATGAACTTGGTCCCATTATCTATCCAGACAAATTCTAAGACAGGTATCGCTTGATTCGGGAGATAGTTGATCTCCGTGAGATTGAGATATAGAGAGATAAAGTTGGAAACATTGTAGCGGATCTACTCACTGAGTCTGTTTCTCAAATACGGTATGCGAAAATGTTAGTAGAGAAGTTGAGTATGCGATAGCACATGAGATGTGGGTTTGCGATACCACAATAATTGGTCTTAAGAGCAAGTGGGATATTGTTGGATATAGTGCCCTCAAGGCAATTATTCTAATTACAGGATGGCAATTACTGTAGTTGAAGAAGGACCTATACGGATATAATAGTCTTGCTCGAGATGATATTATACTGTCTGGTTTGTCTTTATCATCTATATGTATACGTTTTACTTGTTATTAGGTGTCGCTAATACATAATGATAAAGTTTGTAGGATCTTTGCTTGACTACCAGGATTAATAATAGAGATCATACTAGTGGGGAATAGGCAGTCCATAAGCACATCCTTAAATGTCCCTAGTCGTAGGAGTATTGAGACTGGGTATCAGTACTCCAGTTTAGACTAGTGTGTACGTTTCCTGACCCGGTTGGAGGGCGATAGCTGATCCCACGGCTATTGGTGTTTGACACCGAGGATTGTATACAAGTGCTCATTAGGTTATAAGTTACATTGGACGGAATCACCAAGAACTCCTAGATAGTATTATACCTATCGTCAGATAGCAGTTCTCTGGTGACATGAGTACAGGGTAGTCTGTAGACTTGAGATCGTCATAGTGTCTTGTGTGGTTCCCATTGTGCTTTGATTACTACCCTACCACGGTTTTAAAGAGCCATGCAAATAGGTTTTAGTTGGGTACCGTCTCAAGCCATATGGAGGCAGTGAGCAATCGGAAGGGATCCGTCTCTCCCGGTATAGGGAGTTGATGTCGCGCTGTGCACGATTGGCTATAACCATAAGTCCCTATCCAGGGTAGATGAGATTTACCGAGAAGCGTTAGCAGTAGTTTCTCAGTTGGTTATGAGCTTGATATCGACACGACTTATCGAGTTATTAGGGGTCTGACGGTTTCCACCTCCCAGACTCGATATGCAACACTCGTAGACGAAGAGACCGGACTGTACGGTGACTATCACTAATATGCTCTGCAGGGTACGGATGAGCTTGCTTGTCGACCTTACTGTTTCCCCCAATAAGAGAGTAAGGCTCTGTTCAAAATTTGAAATGAGGCATCGCCTAACATGCCTTGCACGAGGGCGTCAGCGCCAAGAGTTAAAAACTCTAAGGCAGTGCCTCACGTGCCTTGCACGAGGGCGGCAGCGCCGAGAGTTAAAAACTCTGAGGAAGCACATCACATGTCCAGCACGAGGGCGCCGGCGCCAGAACTAAAAGTTCTCTGCCATTAGATCAAAGATCCAACGGGGATGACAAATCATCAAAATACAGAATTAAATTCTGTTGAGGAAATATTCCTCAAATCTTTCTAAACGAGAAAGATTATTCTCTGTAAAACAGAGTACCGTTGGATTAAAAATCCAATGGTGATTAAAAATCACCAAGCTACAGAATAAGCTCTGTATGGGAAAATATTTCCCCAATCTTGTTAAAAACAAGAAAAATATCTTCTGTAAAATAGAAGTTCTTGGATAAAAAAATCCAACGGTGGATAAAATCCCCAAATAAATTAAGGATCTCTCAATGAGAGATTTCTTCAACTAAATCAACAGACTTGCCTCTACTATATAAAGGACCCAAGACTTCAAGTCTTGTAGAGAGGAACCCCCCATAAACTTCAAGCTAAAAAAAAAAAGAGCAAGCAAAAAGAAAGCTTTAAGAGGGAAGAAAGAAGAACTTTCTTCGAGGTAAATAAAAGTAATAGAGATCAGAGCATCTCATCTGCATATCCAAGGATTTAACCCTTATTAAAGAACTTAGTTCTTTCCCTGGATCTGAGATCCATGAGACAAGTCTCCCATAAATGAGAATTTAATTCTTATGGGGATGAACTTGCTCTTGGGGATCAAAGATCCAGAAAAGAACAGATAATTGAACTCTTCAGAACATAATACACGAAGAAAAACCAGCGCCTCACGTGCCCTTCACGTGGGCGCTGCTCAATAAAGAGTGCTTAGCACTCAATGGTGGGCGCTCAGTGCCAAGCGCCTCACGTGCTCTTCACGTGGGCGCCGCTCAATAAGGAGTGCTTAGCACTCAATGGTGGGCGCTCAACGCCAAGCGCCTCACGTAGGCACTGCTCGATAAAGAGTTCTTAGCACTTAGTAGTTGGCGCTCAGCGCCAAGCGTCTCACATGCTCCGCACGTGGGCGCCATAAAGAATGTTTAACACTCCATAAAAAACAAAAAAAAGAAGAGGGAAAATAAAGTAAAGTAAAGGGTGAGCGTCAGAACCCATATCAATGCCCAGCATTGTTTACACAGAAAAGGGACTGAGCCCAAGCAAGTGTTTAACACTTTATTCAAATACTGAGAGGGCTGAGTCCAAGTTGACCAAGAATCCCTAATTCAGATCAACCGAGCCCATGTGCTCATCATTTTCCAAATTGGTTTAAGTCCCAAACACGGCTACTGATCTTCCAACGGACATTGGTTCAAGGGTACATCTCCCCACATCTCTGATACATGTCGTTGTAATTCTTCAGCGTCTTTAGAGAGGTGGTGAGTCCCGATAACCAACAACTCTTTGGTGCACTCCTAAATTGACGGGCACATCCCAATATGGACCGCAACGTCCTTAAACTAGCTATGGACCGCAACGTCCTTAAACTAGCTATGGACCGAAACATCCTTAAACTAAAACAATAGAGCCCAAATGCTCTTTTGTTGGATCTGAATGATCCAAAATCATGTTGGGTAGATCTTAGTCTAAAATTAGACTAACGTATCCTCAACAAACATTTAAGTTGATCTTAATCTCAATCGAGATTAACGATCCTTAAATCAACCCAAACCCAAATCTAAGAATACACGGATTTGGACTAATCCACGTCCTACGGGCAACAACATAAATTAGTCTCTATATACAATCCACGGGCAACCAAAAAATAAAACAAACACACACGACACGAAGTGACCTTGTGGAGCAGGAGAAAGTGGTTATCGCTACGCGGTAACGTAATTAACTGCAGGGGCTTACGCCTGCAGGGAAGAGCGTCTCCACAATCAAAACCCCCTTGCAAATGAGGGGGAATCTGACGAAGTCTGCTACAACGGCTGCATCCGTCCAAACCTCCGATACATAGTGTCATAAATCAACTTTGCATCTTCGGAGAGGTGGACGGATAAAACCAAATAGCATCTGCCCCCAAATTCAGGCGAGACGTTTGTCTTCCCCGTTTTCGGCGGTAAACAGATTCTGGCACGCCTGGTGGGACCTTTTCCTCTTTCCACTCCACACTCCGTGTGTCGTGTTCGCGAACAAATCACGCTTTAATATGGTTGCCTTGGATTCAAGGTACTAAGATTTGGTGTCTTGCTATTGTGCAGAAAGATAACATCAATGGCGTCCAGCTGCACCAACTGCAACAGCAACTTCCGCTCCGTCCCCTCCGGAGGAGTGACTTATGGGGCCCAAGCGGCCTCCATCTTTGCAATGCCAGTGGAACAGATGACCCAGGCTAGCACTGGACTGTTTTTGGGAACATGATCCCGCCAGCAAGCTTCACTACCCCAGTGCCATCATAAGAAGCTCCCAAGAAGTCGGTCTTCAATCGACTTGCAATCTCCACGGCCCCTCTCAACGGATCGTCCAATTCTAATGCCTCAGTCTTTAACAGGCTGAGCCTCAGCTCAAGTGGGTCCGTAAAGAGGCTTGCGATACCTGAAGGGGTTATCCCGAAGCGGATAGCCTTTCCAGTTCCGGCAGATGAAGTCGTCAGTTCCGGTAGATGAAGTCGTCAAAGGGGCTTCTCCTACTAATGGATCGGTCTTCGCAAGGCTGGCCGTTCCGACTCTTGCTACGGGTGAAGTCGTCAAAAATTCTTCCCCTGTCAAAAGGTCGGCCTTTGCAAGATTGACCGTCCCCTCTCAACGGACGTCAGTCTTCAACAGGATGACACCAACAGCGGCCACTCATCAAAACGGCGGGCATGACGAAGCCGCTCCCACGACAGAGTTAGTTTCGTCCGCACGACATGCTCGACGTCACCACTGGCGCTGAGTGAGGAAAGTTGGGGGCAGTTCCTCCTCTGGACTTACTCCACCAGCTCCAATGGTGGAAATTGACGATGCTGTTCCAACTGGGAACAGCTTCGAGCTGCTCAGGAGAGTGTGCAAGAACTCTCCAACCGCCGTATTGAAGAAGTCTCCTCCGCCTGTTGAAACCACAATGCAGGAAAAGCCAGAGCGCCCCCCTCAGCGGCTGTCCTCCAAAATCCACAGGGTCTGGTGGAAAGTCCAAGACTCAGTAATTGACAAAGACTACTCCCGCCAACTGAAAAAAACGAATGCTCGGCAAGAGGAAGACCACCCTTCCGTCGTACCACGGAAGGTATCATCTGCATGGGTGCCTACTGCAACGCCCCCCTTAACTTCGACCTCTCACAAGAGGAGAAGGCCAGATAAAATCCCCATGCTTGCAACAAATGTTAAAGGCAATGAATCCAAACGCCCCAAGTCTTGGGGTATGATAGTACACACGGTGTACATGGCTTCCGGGAAAGAGGAAAGTCGTACTTCCACGTGTCATCGACCACTCACACGGTCTGTGACGAAAGCTCAGGAGCAGCAGCAAAAGCTCCAGGAGATGCTGACAAAGATGGCCGCACTCACTGGGCATAAAGAAAGCCCGGAAGCAACGTCTGAGCAGCACCAGGAACAAGAGACCGACACTGAGTTCCTACGGAGGGTGCTAGAAAGAAAGGATAAAGAGGTCGCGGAACATGCCGCTAATATAAAGCAGATGGCGCTTCTGTTCCAAGACAGGTTGGGATGATGATCCAGCCGGAACCTCCAGCAGAAGACCCTCCGATAATTATCGAAGACGACAGAGGGGAAACGTCAAACCCTCCTCCGGCTGTCTCAGCAGTCCAAGAATAGACAATTTCCAAGGCTGCCCTTGACAACCATATAGATCAACAAATACGAGCTCATCAGGCAAGCGAAGCGGCTAGCTAAGTCGTCAGAACTGGGTGACCTTATCCAGGCTGGTACGATCAAATCAAGTACCCGCCGGGATATACGATCCTTAAATTCCACGTGTATAAGGGGACAGGCAATCCCTATCAGCACGTCGCTCAGTTCAGAGCTCTATGCGGCAATACTGGAGGCGACGACAAACTGCTGCTTCGCCAGTTCGTCGGTAGTTTGGCTGAGACAGCATTTGAATGGTACTCGGAGCTTCCGAATGACTCCATCAAAACATTTACAGAAATGGATCTACTGTTCACGCAGCGTTTCATAAGCGCAGGAGAGCGCACCCCGATCACCACATTAATTAATGCCAGGGTGAAGCCGGGAGAAACCTGGGTTCAATACGCAATTCGATGGCGGAACCTATGGTCAAAATGTGAACAACGCATAGAGGAAGCTCCTGCCGTGGGTATGTTCATAGGGACCCTTGATCCTTAGGCGGCTATATCCCAATTTATGATGTTCTTCAAGCCGACCACCTTCCAGGCCTTGATTGACAAGCTGTCCCAAATGGACCAGATGGGCCCTAGGCCGTCCTCTTCAAAAACGGATCTCCGGAATGAAAATGGCAAAGGGAAAGCGGGTTTCGTTGCCAACGCTCAACAACAACCGAGTGACCCGAAACTGGTTGCTCGCCAAAGCAACAAACCACGATCCCTCGAAGAGAAGTTGAGACGTCCTTACTCGTTTTCCCGGGATAAAACGAGGAGACTGTTCGAACTGGCGGTGCGCAACAGGCTCATCACTCTACCGGATCCAAGACGCCCACTGCAGCCTAGTGACGTCAACAGTCCCAACTACTGCCCCTACCACAGAGTAATGGGCCACCCAATCGAAGATTACTATGTCTTCAAAAACTGGGTTGAGGACCAGTACCAACTAGGCAAGTTCGTGTTATCCGAAAACTGGAAGGTAAACCCACCACAGCAGCACGCTCCTAAAAAGGTGGACACACCAGGGGCATCATGCTCTTTTATAGAAGAAGCTGCGTGGGGAATTGTTCTTTCGGCTAAAACTAAAAGAATGCTGAAGGATCTTCAAACATGCCCGGCGATCAGATGGAAAAGCCCGCTAGCCCGAGATCATTGAAGGGATGCTTAAACCGCGCTCGGCACCGAACGCTGGTAACAATGGGCAAAACACCCAGGTCAAGTCTTCGAAGGGAAAGAAGAAGACCAAGAAGCCTGCGCAGCCTGACGACAAGCGCACGGACCTGCAAAAGTACATTGACGCGCTGAAATAGTACAACCAGAAGGTGCGGACCCCGATCACACTTGAAGAGTTCCTCAAGCATATTCTTGAGAATGGAGATAGCGACAATGATGAGGGAAACGATTCGTCAGAAGAACCCGAGGACTACGTGGTGAGTTGCCACATGATCTCTCATTCATCAGTGAATGGCAAAGAAGCTCCCTCAGTGTTTGAAAATAACGTAGAGAAGCTCGTGGCAGGACCGGCGTCAAAATCCCTGGAGCCGTCAGACGACCTGATCGATAAACTGCTGAACGAAGCCCTTCAAAAGAGCAAAGCTGACCGAGAGCGTGAAACAGCCATATACGAAAAGGCCAAGCATCGGCGTCAGGATGAGGAGGCTGCGACAAGGAAGAGTCACAAAGTACTCTAACTGGATCAAAGCACACCCGCGGCGGACAAAAGCAAGTTTAAGATGGGGAAACGATTCGCCAAAGCCCTGTCAATGGGAATGAAGCTGCCACCTTTCGAAGGAAATACTCCCGGGAGTACGTGCCTTGACGAAGCGGATGTACATCCGAAATACTGTTTATACCACCGGAGGGTCATACACCCTACCAAAGAGTGCAATGCCTTCAAGAAGTGGTGGCAGGGATACGTTGTCCACCGACAACACTTCAAGAGAATGAAGTGCAAAGCCCATCGGGAACAGAGAAGCACGACAGATGAGCGTAAAGGATCAGCCGGTAACTGTTATATGGTTGGTACCAGTTCGACAATAGCAAAATCTCAAGTTCTTACCTTTGGGAGCGATTTTGACGAAGAAATAGCCATCAGCCCTCTCTTCAAGGAATCCACATCTGGAAAAGAAGAAGAGGTGAAGAACTGTGGGAACATTCAACTGCGTACCCGTACGTTGCCTGAAAAAAATCTCAGACCCTCAAACAAAGGTTTGGGTAAGAGAGACAAGGGGAAGGAAAAAGCCCCCGAGGAAATTGCCCTCGATGATAGAGTCGTCGAAGAGCTCACAGCCAAAGACCCGCCTAAGAAGAACAAGGTGGATTACAATGTCCTGGCACACCTGAGGAAAATACCCTCACAATTAAGCATTTTGGATGCCCTTCTCCTGTCTAAAGAGGCACGAGATTCTCTAATCAAGGCACTGCAAGAGCCTGATCAGTTTCAAGCTTTCTTTGCGGAAGAAAAGTTGAAGGACGAGCTAACAGAGGTTCATACAGCTGACATCACATTCGGCGATGAAGATCTCCTCCTCGGAACGTGCGAGCACAACCGTCCTCTATATGTCACCGGGTATTGCCACGACATTAAGATAGGCAAGATCCTGGTCGACAACGGGTCCTCTGTCAACCTCCTCAACGTGAAGGTGCTGAAGGAGATCCGCATGAACGTTCAGCACCTGGTCCGGGACAAAATTACTATCTCTGGGTTTGACTCGCAGTCATCACAGACGCTTGGGTCCGTAATACTGACATTACGCTTCGGGATGCTCGTCACTGATATCAAGTTTCATGTCATCGAGGCCAAGACTTGCTACAACGCTTTGCTCGGCAGGTCTTGGTTACATGAGTACATCATCATCCCTTCTACACAACATCAGTGTATGAAGTACTTCAATGACGACCTCGAGTACACAGTTACAGGGGAGCTAAACCCATTCTCCGTAAATGAAGTCCGCAAATATGAAGACGCTAAGTACTTCTTACCAGACTTCGAAGACATGGAAAGATGTCGTAAACCAGAGAATAAAAAAAAAGTCATCGCCACCATCCCGATCTTTAGGAGCGATACCGAGGAGGATGAAGAGATAGTCTTCTTGGGGAAACCCCAAGGCAGCGGGCCAGGACCATCTACGCCTATTTTGGTCTTTGGCAGCGACTCTGAAGACGAGGTCAACACAGTATTCTCTGTTCGTCCATCAATACAAACTTTTGCTGAAGCTGATCTGCAAATCGTCATGGTTCCACAGCAGCATTACAGGGAACTTGATACGCTTGATACATACGGCGTGCAAGAGCTGCAGACCTTCTACGTTCTTCCTGGGCGAAAAGGTGAAAAGGCGATCCTCTTTTACCAATCTACGGAGACCAAAGCGGAGAAAGAGGTCTGGCATAGTGCCGATCTTGCGCTTGACAGGCTTCAACCGATCCGTCTGCCCAGATACTACGCAGAGGGATTGAAAAGGCTATTAAGATGCCAAGGCGTACCCTTCAAACAAACCGCTCGACAAGCTCAGTTCTACAACAAGATTTGGGACATTTCCGGGACACAGCGAAAAATGCCCAATGGGAGGATAGAGACGAAGGGACTTGGATACGTTCGGTCCAAGAAACGTGAGCGATTTCATGGTTGCCATGTCATAAATAACTCCGGTGGAGAAGCGAATGTATTTCCAGATAGCGCTGATATCGAACCAGAGCGAGATCCTGCCGTGAGAATACCAAGCCCGTCATTCAAACAACAAATTGACAAGCTAATAAGGGAAGCGGGTCAAAAGGTTCGGGATGATCACAGCCGCGAAATGGCCATTTACAAGAAAGCCAGGACGCAATGTATCATTCAGCAGGCTACGGAAAGTGAAGACGACGATGCCCTTCACACTCAGCCCGCTGTGCGCTCTCGTGGCAAGAAAAAGGCCCGACGCAGAAGCAACAACAAGATCAAGGGCGGGAATGGCATTCAAAGACAGTGAAGCGGATCCAAGAAGCTACGCGATCGAGAAAAAGTCAGCTGGAATTCGTCTTTTATGAAAAAGATGGGTCGGGATTACTCTTTCCCTCAAGACAAGACAAGGAAAATATTCAACCTTGTCATGAAGCATCAAATGATAACACTCCTGGAGTCTCGGCACCTTGAGCAAATAAACAAGATCCATCATCCGTCTTATTGCGCCTACCACCGAGCAATAGGACATTCTCTTGAAGATTGCTTCACCTTCAAAGATTGGGTCGAAGACCAGTATCAGCAAGGCAGGTTCGCTCTATCCGACAGTTGGAGGGTAGCCCCGCCATGAAAGCATGAGCCAAGAGAAACCTACACTTCGAGGGAAAGTTCAGATCAATATCGAGCTTGGAAACGAACTCGTACCCGTCACGTGATAATATTCTCAAAAGAGGGGAACCATGAGAAAATGGATGAACCCTCCAGATGCTTCGCAAATGAGGACGAGGACGAGGTGATCTCAGAGTTTCCACCAGCACCAAAAGAGCTGTAAGACGGGATACACACCACAATGGACAACCTGAGAAAAATCGACTTGGGGGACAGAAAACGAGCCAAGGCCAACGTTCGTCAGTGAGCTGCTGACTGAAAAGCAGGTGGCCACGCTAAAGGACATGCTTATGCAATATAAATACTGTTTCGCCTGGAATTATTCCGAGATGCCGGGATTAGATCCAGAAATAGTGGTGCATAAATTGGCTATATCACCGGACGTCAAGCCAGTCAAACAGACGCCAAGAAGAATGCGGCTCGAACTTGAAATGAGTATTAACGCCGAAGTCAAGAAACTAATCGACTCCAGTTTCATCCAAGAAATTCAATATCCTGACTGGATCGCCAACATTGTCCCAGTGATGAAGAAAAATAGGACGGTGCGCATCTGCGTGGACTTTCGGGATCTCAACAAAGCTTGTCAGAAGGATGACTTCCCAGTGCCTGTTACCGAGCTTATGATCGATAACACGTCCACTCATGAGGTCTTCTCCTTCATGGACGGATCTTCAGGGTACAATCAAATAAAGATGCATCCCGAAGACCAAAAGCACACCGCCTTCCGGACTCCCCTGGGCATATTCTGCTATAAAGTGATGCCCTTCGGCCTGAAGAACGCTGGCGCTACCTACCAGAGGGCCATGACGAAGATCTTTGATGACCTCATACACGAGATTGTCGAATGTTATATCGATAACCTCGTGGTGAAAAGAAAATCATATGAGGAGCACTGGGGGCATTTGAAAATAGTGTTCCAGCATCTTCGGAAATATAATCTGAAGATGAACCCTCTGAAATGCATGTTTGGAGTCTCCTCAGGTAAATTCCTAGTATTCGTCGTACGACACCAAGGCATTGAAGTAGACCCATCAAAGATCAGGGCGATTATGGAAATGCCCTCGCCAAGAACTCTTAAACAACTGCGGTCTCTCCAAGGAAAGCTCGCGTATATCCGACGGTTTATAGCCAACCTCTCCGGAAAATGTCGCCCCTACAGCCATCTAATGAAAAAGGGGACCTCGTTCATTTGGGATCGTAAATGTCAGAGTGCACTGGATGAAATCAAGCAATACCTGCAGAACCCGCCAGTACTGACCGCTCCGGTCAAAGGAAAGCCCCTTCCTGTACACAACGACCCTTGAAGGTTCTTTAGGCGTGCTATGGGCACAGGAAAACGATCAGGGAAAAGAGAGAGCTCTCTACTATTTGAGTCGAGTTCTCCTGGGGGCAGAAAGCAACTACTCCCCTATTGAAAAGCACTGCCTGGCATTAATCTTTGCGGTAACGAAGCTTCGGCATTATGCCTTGGCTCATGAGGTCCATCTCATATCAAAGGTGGATCCTCTCAAGTATTTGATGTCAAGATCCATATTAATAGGAAGGCTTGCCAAATGGGCCCTCCTCTTGATGGAGTTATCAACCCCTCAAGGCAGTAAAAGGCCAGGCCATCGCCGACTTTTTCGCTGAGCATCCGATACCAGCTGATTCTCCCTTAAATTGTGAATTGCCAGACAAACACGTGTTCGACACAATTGAAGGGAAGACGGAGGAAAATAATGTCCAATGGGAACTTTACTTCGACGGAGCGTCTTCCTTGAAGAAGCGAAAGCAAAGCACCCCCATAATCAAAGCCGGAGTAGGCCTTATCTTTATGACTCTACAAGGAGGGATAATGCGTTTTGCCCTTTCCTTAACGGAGCCAAGAACAAACAATGAAGCAGAATATGAAGTTTTGATAGCAGGTCTTGAGATTGCCATTGACATGGGAATCGAAAACCTCCTTATCTATGGAGACTCCCAGCTGGTCGTTAGCCAAGTAAATGGCGACTATCAGACGTGCAAGACAGAGTTGGTAAAATATGGCAAAAGAGCGCAGCAATTGCTGACTCAAATCCCCTCTTACATCCTGGAAAGTATACCATGTACGGAAAATAGCAAAGCAGATGTATTAGCCAAACTCGCTAAAGAACTGGCTGATGAAAACCTCGATGACGTAAGGATCGTTGTGCAAAACCGTCGGATTCTCGCGCCGGCAGAGATATCTCCAGAGTCGTCTGAAGAAAAGGAAGCGGCCAAACAAGCAGCCTACCAAATAGAAGACAAAGGAAACGTTACGGATTGGAGAGAAGTCTTCATAGACTACTTCAAATCTCATCAAACGCCCAAAGATGCGTCATCAAGACATCAACTCATGAAACGAGCTCTGTATTTTGCCTTCGTCAATGATACTCTATATAAGAGGTCGTTCGACAGTTTATGGCTAAGATGCTTGGGACCGGAGGAAGTAAGGAGGGTCGTCCAAGAAACTCACGACGGACTCTGCGGTTCCCATTAAGCCGGGCCAAAGATAAAGCTGAAGATCAAAAGAATGAGTTACTATTGGCCCACGATGATTCAGGACTGCCTTGAATATGCGAAGCAGTGTCACTCGTGCCAAATTAGACGGGGACTTCATCCACCAGCATCCGAATCCGCTACATCTAACACTGGCTAGCTGGCCATTCGAAATGTGGGGAACTGATATAATCGGGCCTATCGAACCAGCATCGTCCAAGGGACATCGGTTCATATTGGCAACAACCGATTACTTCTCTAAATGGGCAGAAGCAGTACCGCTAAAGGAAGTGAAGACGGCGAACATACTCCATTTCTTCAGAACTCACGTCATCTACCGGTTCGGCACTCCGCGACGAATCATCTCCGATAATGGGCCGGCCTACAGAAGCCATAAAATCAGCCGCTTCGCACAGCAGCATAATATAGATTAGAGATACTTTTCAGTCTATAATCCCCGAGCTAATGGTCTAGCTGAGGCTTTCAACAAGACCTTGACGAAGATCATAAAGAAAATGGTGTTCAGAAACAAAAAGGACTGGTATGAGAGATTGCATGAAGCTCTCTGGGCGTATTGAATCACGTTCAAAACAGCCACAAATACAATGCCATTCGCGTTGGTTTTCGGCATGGAAGCGCTACTTCCCTTAGAGATAGAACTACCTTCTTTACGAGTGGCGGTTCGTTACGAACTGACAGACGAAGACAATGCCCATCTTCGGCTTGAGGAGCTCGATGCCCTCAATGAAACTCGTCTCATGGCGCAGCAAAACCTGGAAGCTTACAATACAAGGATGACGCGCTCATACGAAAGACTAACTAGGCTGATAACATTCCGCCAAGGCGAACTCGTGCTAGTCGTAAAAAGACCTATGATCCCCAACCGTGCAAAGCAGGGGAAATTCGAGCCAAACTATGAGGGTCCATACATCATAGACAAGGTCTACCAAGGTGGGGCCTACTTTCTCATGAATATGCATGGCGAAAGACCCTTCTGGCCAATAAACGGCCGGTTCCTTAAGAAATACTACGCTTGACAAGTTACGGCTCAGGTTAATGATAGATGACGACGCTCGTGTCCACTCGCTATCTTCCTGAGTCAAGACTTTATAAGTAGTATTCGGCAACTCCGCCTCGAAGCTGACTACGGACCGCAACATCCTTAAACTACAATGGACCGAGATGTCCCTAAATTAACAATGGACTGATATGTCCCTAAACTAACAATGGACCGAAATGTCCTTAAACTAAATATGTTGCCTCAAACACGGCGATGGTGGAATTCAAGTCCACAGGTCCCAGTGGCAAAGACTGCAACTCAAATCCCGCTGGCTACAGAGCTACCCCGGTCGCGAAGTCCCACCGTGATCGCAAAAAAAAAAGGTACTTCCACAAGCGAAATGGGCACGGATGAAAACCCGAAAGGGCACCGTGAGTAAAAACAGCAGGGCTACCGGCGAGCTTATGAAAACCTGAAAGGGCGCAATCTCGTAGTAAAAAAAAAGGAACGTCCACAAGCGAAATGGGCACGGATGAAAACCCGAAAGGGCGCCGTGAGTAAAAATAGCAGGACTACCGGCAAGTTTGTGAAAACCCGAAAGGGCGCAATCTCATTAAAAAAAAGACACCTGCAAGGTCCTCTTGACCTTGTGAGGAGAAAACGCCTACTTGAGATCCTTACGACTCACAAGGGAGCAACACACTTAAGGATCCCTACGATTCCTAAGGAGAAATTACACTTACGAGATCCTCACGACTCGTAAGGAGAATTCCCTCTATTAGACCCTCATGGCTCATAGGATTCAAAAGCCTTAAGATACAGAGACCCGAACCCGTTCTTAAGCCATCACACTTCCCAAGTTGCCCTACAAGCGGTCCAATAGTGACCCTTGTATACAATCCACGGGCACAAATAAACGTTCCCTCACCTAGTTCCACCAATGGCGCGAAATTTCCCTACTTGGTGAACAACACTTGTAGGTCCTCTCGACTTGCAAGGAGAAAATACTCTTATGAGATCCTTACGACTTATAAGAGAACACGCACTTGGGGATCCCCACGATTCCTAAGGAGAAAATACACCTACGAGATCCTCACGACTCGTAGGGAGAAATACCTTTATGAGACCCTTACGGCTCATAAAGTCAAAAGCCTTAGCCAACAGGATCCTAACCCTGTTTGCTAAGCCACCTTTGTTCAAATCGATAAAGACAAATGATGATTCGCTCCTGGCAATATCCCAGTTGTAGCGATGTCGATGCCTAAATCGCTATCAAATTCCAAGTCCTTTCACGGCAAATGATGATTCGCTCCTGAAAATATTCCAGTCGCAGCGATGCTGATGCTAAGATTGGTATCAGATCTCGAGTTCCATACTCGCACTAAAAATCAGCGAGCAAAAAAATGCATATGAAATAGCCGAAATGATGGGGCAACTCGCAATAAAAATCAGCGGGCAAAATATATGCATATAAAAACAGCCGAAATGTTTAGGCAACTCGCAATAAAAAGCATCGAGTAAAAAGAAAAAACAGCCGAAATGATTGGGCACCGCGAAAAATAGCCGAAATGATTGGGCAATCGCGACTTTCGTGATATAAAAAGCTGAAATGATAGAGCATCGCGGAAAGAAAGAATAAAAAATGAAACTTCTGCCATGCAGGCGAGTCCACATCGACCCCTGTATACAATCCATAGGCACAAACGAAAAGGGGAACCACATTTTCCCACTGGGCTCTGACAAAAGGGAGAGTCAAATCTCGACGGCAACATCTACAGCCTAGAGATCACCACAGCGTTCCTTCTAACTACAGCAGGATGCAGACGCAACATCAACAACCGACCCCAGGGTCAAAATAATGGAGACATGGCAAAGTCTCTAGTTCCAAGACTCGACTGTTCAGAGACAACCTAGAGACAACCTCGACATTCGTCGCAATATAACAGACATAATGTCAACAAACGAAGCGAAGGAAGATCCTTAGCTTCAAGGTCTCGATGGCAACGCTTACAGCTTAGAGACTAAAATGGCGTTCCTTCTCACTCCAGCAGGATGCAGACGCAATGCCAACAACCGACCCCAGGGTCAAAACAACGGGGCCACGGCAAAATCCCTAGTTCCGAATCTCGACGGTTCACGGACAACCTAGAGACAACCTCGATATTCGTCGCAATATAGCAGACACAATGTCAACAAACGAAGCAAAGGAAGATCCCTAGCTTCAGGGTCTTGACGGCAACTCAAATGAGACCTGAAAGACTATCGGAGATCATCCCCCATCAGCGCGGAGTGGTCATGACTCATCGGGGCTCCCAAACTGAGCCTAATCTCAAGTAAAAAGCGGCATGGAATATCCCTAACGCTTTCTCTTTCGACGGTAATATCACCTGGAAGATTACTTGAAGACGTCTTGTCCAGCCCCCGAAGGGATCAGAAACATAACAGTCGCGGGGCTACTCGAACAACAAGATTGCGTATCGAGGAATACATCGGCCAACGCGACGGTACGACGGACAAAAGCCCTAGTACCACAGACCCTAACAGACCTCTATTAGCAGAGGTTAACTGTGACGTTAGGACATTCTTGCGAGAACTTCTCGATTCGTCTCGACTCGTAGGGAAAATAATATTCCTGCGAGAACTTCTCGACTCGTCTCTACTCGTTGGAAAAAAGCCTTAGGCAATGGAGATATCAACCTATTTTCTAAGCACTGGGGCCCTGCAAGTAGGTCCAAGATGGACTATTGCATACTATCCACGGGCCACAGTTTCCAAAGTCGAATATCGACAAGGAGTGAAAAAACCACTTACAAGTCCTCTCGACTTGTAAGGGGGGAAATTCTCTTGTGAGATCCTTACGACTCTCAATAGAAAACGCACTTAGGAGTCCTCACGACTCCTAAGAAGAAAATACACCTACGAGATCCTCACGACTCGTAGGGAGAAAAGTCTTTATGAGATCCTCACGGCTCATAAAGTTGAAAACTCTTAGGCGACAGATCCAAACCTGTTTCATAAGCCATCGTTGCCCTGCAAGGAGGTCAAGATGGACTATCTATGGGCCACATTCGCCAAAGCTACATACCAATATGAAACAAAATATGTCTTTTATTCATGAATTCAAGTGAATACAAGATACATTTCGTAGAAAAAATAAAAAATGAATACATGTTATTCATAAATCACAAGTTTACAGTCGGTACAAAAAGGCACAAAGACGGTTATTAAGGAGGAGGCGTCTTCAACAAATCAGAAAGCTGCTCGCGCGCTCCTCTCAATCCTTTCTCGTGGTCAGCCACCGTGGCCAACTCCGCTTCAATTTTAGTCTGCTGTCGCAAATAGGACGAAAGATTTTCATCGGTTTCTAGCATGGCAGCTTCGCAGTCCTGCATGACCCGCTCGGTGAGGTCAAGTGCCCGCCTTAGCGTCAACCCATCCGAAATACATCGCTGGAGGTTGTCAAAAATAGCTTTTAACTGCGCCGCATTCGTTTCAGCCTTGGCGCGCAACCGGACAGATTCGCTGGAAGCCACCTCATGCTCCTTTCGTCTCAAGATCGCCTCTTGTTCAAAATGGTGGATGAACGGAACACTATGCTCAACCCACGCAGCCCACTGGGAGTTTGAAACCAACACCTCAGGAGCGAGACACTTGAGCTCAATCTCATGCAGGCAAGCCTCGATCTTTCTGCAGTAATCAACCCAAGAGCCGACGGGATCTTCATCATAGAAGTTCACGAGTGTCGCCAGCATTGGATTAACCTCAACGGCAAAATCCGTAGCAGAAGTAAGGGCCTCGGCATTAAGATCTTCGATGAATTCGCTCAGCATTCGCCGGCTATTTGTGACGCCCCTGGAAGATATGCGTTTAGCGAAGGGCCCTGCGGGTATTGGAATGCGGGACTCAAAAGTAGTCGGAGCCGGTGCAATTGCTGCAAAATGAATTATGGTCAAATTTCAACTCGGGAGATAAAGAAAACACATGAGGGATGGAGTCTATTATACCGGCCGTGACAGGAGGCAGGATGGGGAGTGTCGGAGGCATGGCTATTCTCTCGTCTCCTCCTCCGACCCGTGACGCTATGATCAATATGAAGAAAACTTAGAAACAATGCGTTTATTCATAAAAGAAAGGAAGGGATGTCAGTTGAAGAATATACTAACCAATACTAGAAGGTGGAACGACTTCCGACTGGAAAGAGAAATGCGGGTTCAACACCTGGTATAAATGGTCGAAAAGGACTCCTGCAGAGTTGCGACAGTATACTGTCAATACAGGGAGGATAGTACCCACAGTGAAACCGATAGGTCACAAACCTATACCTTCCAATATTTGAGAGGGCATAGGAGAAGGCGAGGGGATAGCGACCGTCAGAGCAGCGGCCAGCGATACTTCTTCAGACGGCGTAGCCTCAGGGTTCACTGCGCCTATGCTCAGGAAAAGCAAAATATCATCAGAAGGGCTGAACAGGATTGAGAAACTCAAAACAGTGACCCAAAGACTACCTGATAGGTCATGGACCAAAACCGCGATGGAGACGTCACCAGGTGTAACAACTTCTTCACTCTCTTTCGGAGGAATAGATTCTGCGCCCATAGTCTCGTCCCCTGACTCGACGAGGTCCGTCGTAATGCTTGCGACGCTCGCCGATACCAAGGAGCCACAGGGAGAAAGGGCAGCGGTCTGGACAGTCCCAGATTCCCGAGAAAGAGTAGCCACTTCGGACTCTGTAATCGCCAACGTTTCACCCGCCATACCCTCTCCAGGACTTGGCCCCGCGTGAAAGAAAATTCGTATGTCAAAAGGAGTTGACCGAGTTCTAATAAAAAACTGGACGTTACGTTACCTTGAAGTAGCTTTTCAGTTTCTTCCCGAGCCGCGCGTGCAACCTGTCTATGGGCGGTATGTAGGGTTCCTAGGCACGCTAATGAGGTCTCACAAGGCATCAACCATGCCAATTTCAAATTTTACAAGTGCCTACAAACCCTAATACGGATCGTTAACTAGAATTTTAGGCGAACACATGCAACTAGTTAACAATTTAACTAAAAGAACGGAAATACAACCTTTGTAGATCCGGTCCTCCACCTCCATAGCTCCGCAATGAATTCTCCTCGCTGTCCAAATGGAATCCCGGGCTCTAGCGTCGGCTTCATCGGAGAAATGGACGGGCAAGGTCGTCGGCTTCGTGCCGAAGATGATCTACGTCGAGGCATCACAAGATCAAGCTCCCACTTCACCAAGTCATGAAACTTGTGAAGAAAACACCCTATACTACTTGGCAAGTGGTAGAGGATGAAGAAATAGGAAGTGGGTTCACTTTAGAATTGGATTTCTCACTCATTTTCTCAAGTTGCCATTGATGGAGGCAAGCTTCTTCATGTTGTCAAGATGAAGAAGAAGAAGAAAGAATATGATAAGTCTTGTTCAAATGGAAAAGAAAAATGAATACTTATCATATTCAAACCATGGTTAAGTGTAGAGAATGAATCATGGTTAAGTGGAATGGTTAGGGTTAAGCATGAAGACAAAATGGTTACATAGTCAAAGCTTCATGAAGCTTCAACTTGAAAACAAATCAAGCCACCATTTTACCTTTTGCCAAAAAAGAATAAATAAATAAATAAATGAATAAGTAAATAAAATCAAAAACCCTAACCATCACATAACCATGGTTTAATCTAAACATACACGCTAACACTCATGTATCATCAAACATGATACAATCTTGTGCACAAAAGTATATCACATATACAACTTGTGTACATCAAGTGAGAAAATCCATTTAGAGTGAACATATACTAGTTAATGTAAAGTAATATATCAAATATATAATTATACATTAAATCATTAAATCAACACTTGATTTAACGATCCGGTTATATCGCATATGACCGACTAATATACAATGTATCGATTTATCGAATCAATCCTTGATTTGATAACTAGGTTATATCGCATATAACCATTCGACACATTCATCGCGAGAATGAAATACGGTATCACATACACGCATTATTCTCGGTCCCGCACATATCTCATATGCGCTCCTATTTCGTTTCGCTTGAGCCAGGAAACCTCTGTGTAGGACTCTAAAGACTCGTCAATACGCCGGCAGCAGATGATGATCATATCAATCACCCACAAGCCGCAAGCGGTCTGCTAAACGTAACGGCCACCCGGGTATTGAGCGATCAGAAGATCGACGAGCAAGCCCGCTCACACTCCTATGAATCCAACCAGTAACACTTACCGTACAGTCCGGTCTCGTCGTCTGATATGTCGCATATCTCGCCTAGGGGTGGTAAACGTCAGACCCCAATAGCTCGATAAGTCGTGTCGATATGAGGTCTATAACAGTTCGAGAAACTACTGGTAACACTTACCAGTAAATCTCAGCAACCCTGGCCAGGGATTTCCTGTTATAGCCAATCGAACACAGCGCAACATCAACTCCCTATACCGGGAGAAACGAATCCCCTCCTATCGCTCATTGCCTCCATGTGATTCGGGACTGTACCCAAAAACCACCATTTTGCACGCCCTCTTGGACGTGGTAAGGTGGAAATCAAAGCACAGTGGGAACCACACAAGACTCTATGACGATCTCGGGTCAACAGACTACTCTGTACCAGTGTCACCAGAGAACTGCCATCTGACGTAAGGTATAATACCATCTGGGAGTTCTCGGCGAGTCCGTCCAGTGTACCCAGTCTCCACTGAGCACCCATATATCATCTCTGATGTCAAACACCAATGGATATGGGATCATCCATCGCCCATCTGTATGGGTCGAGAAGGTACACGCTAGTCTACTCTGGTATATCGATGCCCCGTCTCGATACACCCACGACTAGGGACTTTGAAGGATGTACTTATGGACTACCATGTCCCCACTAGTATGATCCGCATCATAGTCCAGATAGTCAAGTACACATCCTAAGGGCTTTACCAACATGTAACAGAGAGACAATCAATGTACACATTAAGGTAAAGAGCAACCAGATAGCATACTATCATGTCGAGCAAGAAAGTCCTCCCTATATATGTCCAAGCATCCACTACTATATACATCCTATGTACAGTAATGGCCTCTAGGGCATACATATAACTAATACGGTAGACAGGGCAGAGAGAGCATCCACCGAAGGAATATCAGCAAGCGGAATACCGCTTGAGTCTGCACCTACGGCCAAAACGGCATCGCGCTCCCTCGCCGCGTGCTTCCTGCACTTCCTTTCGGTCTGAGCCGTGAGAAACGGCCTCCTCAAGACTTCCGACAAGGGGACGTCGTCATCCAAACCAAGCTCTGCCTCCGGCGCCACTACGGCGTCCATCATCGGCTGCTTCAGCGAAGTCTCCTACGGTGACTCGGGGACGGCCGTGGCCGCAGTATCCGGCTCTAGAGGTTTTGCTGCATCGCTACTCGGGATCGGCACTGCACTTGGAATGATCTGAACTGAGGCGGTCCCTGCAATAAGGTGAAAGAGAGGGTCAGAGCACGAATAAAAAAGAAGAAGGAGCATAAAGATGTAATGAAATGAATTATACCAAGGCCCAAAGAAGTGCGGAGCCTCTGCTCCTCCTCGAACGTCCTGAGGGAAGCCGCGAGAGCCTCTTCGGCAGAAATCCCTGTTGAAGAAGAAAACTTTAGTAAAAGCATAATAAAGAGAAAAGGGATAGACGCAGAAGAATATAACTGCAGTATACTTGATTTCGCGATAGAAATCAACGCCGCTTCTTCGCGATCTAGCCGCGAGGGCAGCCTGTAGATCGGTGTCAGTCGCAGGCGTGTCAAACAAACCGTCGTTGGTATAGTATTCGCACAAGCCCTCGCTATAGGGAGCATGGGGGTCCTGGCCGAATATCGGAAGAAAATAGAGACTTCTTCTTTTTCTGCGAACGGACGCCATCGGCCGATGACAAAAGCTTGCGTTTGATGGGCATTTTCGGGCGGCGGGTCCCAATTTCCGTACCAGCGCCAGATTCTGGGGACGCCACGGCTACCGCAGTTACGGGAACACTGGGTTGAGGCTTCTCAGGGAAGGCGCGCGGGACCACAACCGCGGTGACTTCTCTTAAGGAGGGACGAACGGCGGTCCTTCGCTTCAAAGGGACTGCTGGGTTACCAGCTGGGACAGCATCCTTATGATCAAGTAATAGCCGCCTCTCTTTCCTGATAACAACACCTGTCGCATGACGATACCAAGCCACGTAAGCGTTCGAAGATTTCGGCACATAGCTCGGCTCACTGATGAGAAAGTTGGACCCCGTATTTAAGCGCATAAAGTGGTGCAGTGCGCTGCGAATACCCTCTTCTGTAGCGACCGGCTCGGCTAAGAAGGCCTCGAGGGGGACACCCTAATTGTAACCCAACTGTTGAGCGAAACGGTGTGGGTTATACCTCATGAACAGCGCTGAGGCGCCTTGCCTAAACACTAGAAAGCCTGGCCTAATTGAATATAAGTGCAGGATCTCCCGAGCGTTCAACGTAGGGGCTCCGTCTTTGAAAGTATCACGCAGCGGTTGCACTGCCTTGGTAGATTCCTTGCCGATAGTTAAAACTCTATCGACAAAGGTCATGTTGTCCCCAACCATGCGCGGGCGGAGGACCAGTCGCCGAGCCTCTCGCTGCGATGGGTCTAACGCAGAAGTGTCAATCAGATACATGACCCGAAAGAAATTGTTGCTGTCGTAGAAACGGAGTCGTTTGTGAACACCGAAAGCACCTAGCACATGCATCTCGATCCACGACGTGAAATAGTGCAACGGGAGATGTACAGGCTTTACCCCCGGCTGAGTAGTGTCTGCCGCTAAGCTCAGGCCATGGTATAGATGAGCCAGCCCCGCTATCCCAACGGCCATACACGTCCCTGCAACCATGCGGTGGGCTGGGTAAAAAACAGATGGCCTCATGTAGCGAGGATGCGTTGGAAGCACAAACTAGTTCAACCACAAGCCGATCAACCCCAGGAAGAACGTCTCTTCATCGACGTCTGAAGCAGCGAGCTCTGCAAAAGGGATGACCGAGGTGTCTGGAATGAAGAAGTTTCTTAAATCTGCTTCCGTCGTCGGCTGGTTATCCAAACCGAAACCAAATGAGTCGTCATGCTTGGCGAATTTTATGGGTTTTTTTGACAAGACTTCTGGGCGAAGAAAGCAGGCGAAGAAATCTGTGAAGCTGACTCCATGCTCTCCAGACTCTAGAAATAGACTCTCATAAATGTTCAATACCTTGATTAGGCTCGGGAATCGATGTTGAACGGCATTTTCCGGGATGAGACCCATTACCACTGATTTGGTGGCAAAGATGCATTCATCAGGGGGAAGTATCTCCTCGTAATGTTTCCCTCTGACGGGTAGGCCCGAAATTTCCGCAAACTCATCCAAGGAAATCGAAACTTCCCGGTCCGATAGAAGAAAGGTGTGAGTCGGGATGTTCCATTGCTCCAGAAAAGCCTTGACCCACCATACATGAGGCGCGGGATTTTGAAAAAGAAACGCGTAAATTGCTGGATACAGCCGGAGCTTCAGCAGCAGCGACTTCTTGGCCGACAGGATGTATCGAGCCCACTGCAGGTATCCGGCTGAATGGCGAGAAGTCAAACCTATCATGTATATTTGTCCCTAAGGGCGCGACTCGCCTTGACATATGCGTCGCCCCAAAATATCCAAAGCTATCGGCGGCTGTACGGGTATTGATGCCATAGAAGGCTGAAGGCGACCATCCGAGGTCCATTTGACCTCCTCTACAGCATAATTCACTTGAGGCGAGTCGACATAGTGAATTGTTGAAATTGGCTCTGAGGGCGCCGCACAAGAAAAACTGCGCCGACCCCGAATGATCTGATTATACCACGACCCCCATAAGTGAAGAAACTTCTGCTCCGGGTCGTGATCATTAATAAGCACGTAGACTTCCCGATCCACGGACGCGTCGGGGAAGGCGCTCTCAGAACGTACAAAAGGAAAGTAAGAGTCGAGAGCCTAGTACCTGCACGAAAAGAGACAGGGATTAGTTGGCAACGCTATAATCCGAATTCTGACACTTGGTACTTAAAAATTGTACCGCACTGCAATGCAGAAGAAATGGACAAAGGGGGACTGTTCAGTCGAAAATATTGCAATCTATAATATAACAATTTCCTCAATTTTCTAATCATTTAAGGATGTTTGTTATAAATATAACACGTATTACAAGTTCGTCGGGAAAATATCAATTATAACGTGTTATACATTATAATCAACATTTTGGAAGGAAATTGTGTGTTTATTATTTCACGCATGATATTGTATATCTCAACATTCTTCATTGAGATTCTGTGCAGAAAATTATTTCAGGACAGATATCGGAATCGCAAATTCGCCGAAAAAATACAGGAAATCAAAGAGATAAAATCTAGCAGAGATTCAGAAAAGATAAAAGATTCCAGATATCACCTGAATACCCTGAGACCAACACCAAACAACCACAGAGAAATGAAGCATTGATCTTACCAAACGGCCGCGGAACCGCGGCCGAGTCAGGCCGATCCGCCGCGGATCCGCGGCCGAGTTGTGGGCTCCGGTGACGATAATTCTCCAGAAGCTTCATTCCAACAACCTAGCTTACTCGAGACGCTCCATTGTAACAAACTTGTTCTGGAAACTTCTCTACAACAGCCTAACTTCTTGAGGAAGCTTGATAACTACCTTATTCTAGAAGTTTCCCTACAACTATCTAGCTTCTTGGGGAAGATTGACCTAGCTTCTAGTGGAAGATTGGTGAAGAGCTATATAAAGGGACCTAGGGCTACATTGAAAAGGTTGTTCATCAAGTGACAAAGTACAAAAACCAAAACCAAATCCAATTCAATTTCCAATCAAAGATCCAAATCAAGATTCGTGAGATCATCATCAAGCGACGACCCACGAAGATCCTTTACGCGAAGCTGATCATCATCAAGAGCGCGAGATCCTCGACAGGTTCAAGTCTCACGAAGATCAAGCCAAGCAAAATTCGACGACAAATCCTTTTTTCAAAGGAGTGATCGAGAGCTTAGTCTTGTAATCTCGGATTGAGAAGTATAAATTTGAAGTTGATTAATAAAGGTGATAAATTGTTAATTCTCGCTTTCTTTACATTCTTGCATTATGAAATTTCTCATTCTCGATTCTTTTATTTTCATGATGCGTGAGTGAAATCTCCACTTGTTAAGGATTCGATGAATTCGGTAGATCAAATGGTGATGAAATCCTAAACTAGTCTTAAGTCTTATGAGAATTATGAACTTTAGGAAAAATAATCATCAACGACCAAATTTGGAGCAAGATCATCGTTCTTGATAATTTCGTTGCAATTTAGGATTAAATGAGTGATGATTCTCTTTTCTAGAGGGTAGATTTCAATGATGATCAATGAAAAGACAAGGGATAGTGAAGGAGAAACCCTAGTTTCTTCAAAGGATTCCCAATCTTCATTCATCATCATTGTTTTAGCTATAATTCATCAATAGATAAGATAAGTAACTTTTAGTATTCATCATTGACTATTAATTCCTATCGAATCCTACAAGCTATTCTACATTTTCTTGATAACTAAAATTGATATTGGACACTTTCTTGATTTCTAAATTCTCGAACATTTTTCTTGATTTTCTTGAAATGACAACTCAATTAAATCTTGATTCATCTTCTTGAATTTTTCTTTACTATTTTTCTTTCGACTCAACTAAAGCAAGAACGAATAAATTCACGAATCTCAGTGGACGATATGTTCTCATTAACGAGCTACATCGACACCGTTATTGATTGCGGTTATAAATTCTTTGATTATGATAAAACACTTTTTCATACCACATCGAGAACGATCAATCAAGGACCCACAAAATCAAGGTGACAGCCCATCATAGATGGGCAGTCACTCATTAAGGATGGAATCCTAAGAGGATTCTCATTTTATGAGAAATCTCATTGGGCCAAGGAGTTAAACTCCCTCGAGAGCTGTGCTCTACAAACAGAGTTCACATCTGTCAGTTTCAATTAAGAGAGGAATAAAATTCCCCAAAAATTTCTAAAGAGCTATGCTCTGTAAAAACAATGGTACAATCTACCAGAACCCTCAAAAGCAAAGCTTTTTACAGAGTAAAACCCCAAAATTTTTAAGATCTGCAAAACAAACTCTAAGAGTTCTTCATGGAAGTTGAACAGTGTTCTAATTAATGGGTTAAGTAACTCTATAAATACATATTAAGATCTATGATCTAAGAAGAGCAAACCTCTGATTAATGGCCTTAGCCACAAGCTTTTAATAGAGTAAAACCCCAAGATCTTTAAGATCTGAAAAACAAACTCTAAGAGTTCTCCATGAAAGATGAACAGTGTTCTAATTAATGGGTTAAGTAACCCTATAAATACATCTTAAGATCTATGATCTAAGAAGAGCAAAGCTCTGGTTAATGGGTTCGATTATGATCCTTACCAAATTTTTGGGCAGAGTTCCAACTCTAGAAAGGATTTCTTTGGGCAGAGATCTAAGCTCTGAAAAGGAGAGTTAAATTCTCAGAAGAAGAACAAAAGAAGATGAACAACAGTCATCTCAAGGGCCAAAGACCCTACTTATAGGAACAAGAAGACGATCCAACATCCAAGAAGATCCAACGGTGGAAAAGCAGCAACCGCTGCACTCACGCGTGAGTCACGTGGGCGCAACGGTGGGGGGCATTTGTTTCCCCTCAATAAGAGAGCAAGGCTCTGTTAAAAATTTGAAATGAGGCAGCGCTTCACGTGCCTTGCACGAGGACGCCGGCGGCAAGAGTTAAAAACTCTGAGGCAACGCCTCACGTGCCCCGCACGAGTGTGCCGGCGCCAGAACTTAAAGTTCTTTGCCATTGAATCAAAGACCAATGGGGATGACAAATCATCAAAATATATAATTAAATTCTGTTGAGGAAATATTTCTCAAATCTTTCTAAACGAGAAAGATTATTCTATGTAAAACAGAGTACCTTTGGATTAAAAATCCAATGGTGATAAAAATCATCAAGCTACAGAATAAGCTTTGTATGGAAAATATTTCCCCAATCTTGTTAAAAACAAGAAAAATATTTTCTGTAAAACAGAAGTTTTTGGATCAAAGATCCAACGGTGGATAAAATCCCCAAATCAATTAAGGATCTCTCAATGAGAGATTTCTTCAACTAAATGAACAGACTTGCCTCTACTATATAAAGGACCCAAGACTTCAAGTCTTGTAGAGAGGACCCTCCCATAAACTTCAAGCTAAAAAAAAAGAGCAAGCAAAAAGAAAGCTTTAAGAGGGAAGAAAGAAGAAGAACTTTCTTCGAGGTAAATAAAAGTAATAGAGATCAGAGCATCTCATCTGCATATCCAAGGGTTTAACCCTTATTAAAGAACTTAGTTCTTTCCCTGGATCTGAGATCCATGAGACAAGTCTCCCATAAATAAGAATTTAATTCTCATGGGGATGACTTGCTCTTGGGGATTAAAGATCTAGAACAGAATAGAGAATTGAACTCTTAAAAACATAATACATGAAAAAAAACCAGCGCCTGCTCAATAAAGAGAGATTAGCACTCAATGGTGGGCGCTCAGCGCCAAGCACCTCACGTGGGCGCCACTCAATAAAGAGTGCTTAGCACTCAATGGTGGGCGCTCAGCGCCAAGCGCCTCACGTGCTCCTCACGTGGGCGCTGCTCAATAAAGAGTGCTTAGCACTTAGTAGTTGGCGCTCAGTGCCAAGCGCCTCACGTGCTCCGCACGTGGGCGCCATAAAGAGTGTTTAACACTCCATAAAAAACAAAAAAAAGTGGGAAAATAAAGTAAAGTAAAGGGTGAGCGTCAGAACCCATATCAATACCCAGCATTGTTTACACAGAAAAGGGACTGAGCCCAAGCAAGTGTTTTACACTTTATTCAAAGACTGAGGGGGTTGAGTCCAAGTTGACCAAGAATCCCTAATTCAGATCAACCGAGCCCATGTGCTCATCATTTTCCAAATTGGTCTTAGTCCCAAACACGACTACTGATCTTCCAACAGACATTGGTTCAAGGGTACATCTTCCCACACCTCTGATACATGTCGTTGTAATTTTTCAGCGTCTTCAGAGAGGTGGTGAGTCCCGATAACCAACAATTCGTTGGTGCACTCCCAAATTGACGGGCACATCCCAATATGGACCGCAACGTCCTTAAACTAGCTATGGACCACAACGTCCTTAAACTAAAACAATAGAGCCCAAATGCTCTTTTGTTGGATCTGAATGATCCAAAACTTGTTGAGTAGATCTTAGTCTAAAATTAGACTAACGTATCCTCAATAAACATTTAAGTTGATCTTAATCTCAAACGAGATTAACGATCCTTAAATCAACTCAAACCCAATTTTAAGAATATACGGATTTGGACTAATCCACGCCCTACGGGCGACCACATAAATTAGTCTCCGTATACAATTCACGGGCAACCAAAAAATAAAACAAACACACACGACACGAAATGACCTTCTGGAGCAGGAGAAAGTGGTTATCGTTACGCGGTAATGTACTTAACTGTAGGGGCTTGCGCCTGCAGGGAAGAGCGTCCCCACAATAAAAAAAACCCTCGCAAACGAAGGGGAATCTGACGAAGTCTGCTACAACGGCTGTATCCGTCCAAACCTCCGATACACGGTGCCATAAATCAACTTGGCATCTTCGGAGAGGTGGACGGATAAAACCAAATAGCATCTGCCCCCAAATTCAGGTGAGACGTTTGTCTTCCCCGTTTTCGGCGGTAAACACTTACTTTCGTTCAATACCTAGGTAACCGTTACGTGCAGCTAGTACCGCTAATGTGCTTGTAGGTTAACCTAGTGAGGGATTTATCTGAAAGCGTTTCAGATCAATCGGATATGATCCTAACCTATTGCCAGCGTATTGTCGAGTCTTTAGAGTTCCACACAGAGGGTCTCCCGGCGTAGGAGAAACGATGTAGAGACCATATGTTGATACGCACAAGAGTCCGATTAAATACGTGTATTGGATACAAAAAATTTAATCGGACGTTTGATAATACCGGCCGGTCTTTTGGAAAGTCGAATTATTAAGTCAATCATTGATTTAATAATAATAATAATATATATGCACACACTAGCATTATGGTTTTATCTCATTCGCTTTTTGCATTTGTATTTTAATACAGCTGAGAACATATATATATATATTAATCTTTTATTTTCTTAGCCATGTGATGGCATGTGGAGGGGGGTATACCCACCCAAGTTATGTTGACATATGGAAGAGAGAGGAGAGGGTTTATATTTGTGTATAGTTCTTTCATTTCTTTAGACGCTTGATACATTTTATTCTTTTCTCTCTCTCTTTCTCCTCATTTTTCTCTCCACCAAAAAGAAAAGAAGAAGAGAAAGAATGAGAGACAAAGTGAAAAACATTCACTACATCATCTAGTATTAGAATACTAGCAAGATCAAGCGACTAGTTGCTTCATCAAGATCACTCTCAAGATGAAGCAAGAGCTTAAGTTGGAGTTCCCTTGCGTGGATCATCTTCGGCAAGTCGATCGGCGGGCAAGCTCGTTCTCTGAGGACTTGGAGCTTAGAAGGGGTCTTCCACAATTGGACGGACACACTACAAAGGTTGTAGCAAACTCATACTTCTAGTCCATCTCTCTTTAGTTTGCTAGTTTTGGTCTTTCGGTTTTATTCTTGAGTTTTGAGGGTTTTGCTCTCTTATGTTTTTAAAATTATACATTCCGCTTCGTTTTAAACTATTGCATGGTGAGCAAAACATCTTACAGGTCATGTGTCAGGATAAGTCGTTACCACGACACCTAAGATCTTAGGTTAAAATTACCATCTAATCTTAATTCCTAAACATGCGATTTATTAATATTTAAAATAGATAACTTATAAAAGAAATCCGTAAGGGGTATTCTACAAAAACTAAACTACTCTTAATTTACTAACTTATCTAATCTAATTATCAGACAAATAAAAATATAATAATTTTAAAGAAGAAGATCAAGAGGAGAGAGACGAATTCTACCTCGTGAAGAAAATTTGCCGACAAGAATCAACGCCCCGCAACGAATCGTACTCCAGTCTTGAATTCTTCTAGCACCCTTCACTACTACCAATGCTTAGATCACCGAGAGACGACCTGATGATACTCAACATTGGCGATCTCCGAGATCACGACACGTGGCAGATGACGTGTCCAAGAACCCAGAAGAAAGGGCCCACAGGGACCGACCCGGTCACCCGCGTACCCGACCTACAAGCCCTAGCCGACTCTCTTCAGAGCCCCCTTTAGAATTGTCCTCCTCGGCCACTCTGCTTGTCCCGAGCCGCCACAAGACCAAGACTCCTCGGCCCTTTCGCTCGTCCCGAGCTCCCCTGCCGAGGCCATCTTTCCCGGTCCTCCGACCGACTCCACCGCTCACTGGCTTAACCTCCACTCCGCGAATCTCACCACGCGCAAATTCTCCGCCAACAACGCCCACGTTCGACGCCATCACGATCCCCATTAATGGGTGATCCGCCCTCTGCGCGGGCGTGACTTCAGGGGCGTAACTGCCGGCGAGATCTGCGCTCCTACTGCTGCATGCTATCGCCGCTATAAAAAACCCCATCACAGAGGGAGAAAGTAAGCCATTTTTATTCCACTTAGCCGTTACTCTGCTCGGATCTAGTGCTAACTTGATCGTCGGAGGGTCCTCGGTGGTACCAAACCACCCCGGGACTTCTTTGCAGGTACTCGGCGCTAAACTCCTCAAATCACCAATCTTCTCAAACCCATTGAGACCCACACGCAACAGGAGATCACCTCCAGAATCCACCGGGAGATCGACGGAAGACAACATCTGATGGAGACCCGAAAAGGACCTCCATCAGTTGGCACCGTCTGTGGGAAGCGACTCCACAAAACATAAAGTTGGCCTTCCGATCTCCATATGCATGGCAAGCGATCACCCTGAAGACCCAGGTACCAGCCGCCGCTTTCCCCTCAACGGAGGCTCAGACGGGCCCCCTCCGGCAACCATCATAAACGCCCTCGTCAGCCGAATAGATCGGCTACAGTCCCTCGTGGAGGCACTCATCCGCGTCCAAACGGCCGGACCTGGGACCCAGGTCGCCGCTCCTCCGCCTCCAGAAGGCTCCGCCTTCGTCGGCACAGCTGACCACCGCCAGGATGCGACCCCCGGCGACAGATCCCACGGGCCGGCACTCCCTGAGGCCCGTTGGGCGCCCTAAGGCTCCACCCCGAGATCCGCCGCCGGGGCGCCTCGCCCTAAGCCTCTACGCGATCCTTACCCCTCTGAGGAGATGTCAGTCACCTCGCCTGTCCACAGGTATGATCGACACCCCCTCCCTCGACGAGGTCGCACGGAAGGGGCTCGCTACGACAGCACGAAAGCCACCTTGTCCGGGGATCCAAGGAACCTCATCGAGAGGAACCGAGGCCGAGCCCAGACGCAGGTCTCCCCCGGAAGAAGCCGGGGATCGCCGGAGGCCGGATCCTCGGGGTACCACGGCCGTCTTGACGCCCTCAAGAAGAAAATCGAGGGTATGCACCGGGATGGACACCTCTCAAGCGACGGGGCTAAGTACGCCGCCGACTCACTCACCAAGCCGTTTACCGAGGAACTGCTCGCTGTCCACGTCTCCTCGCGCAACAAGCCCCCGAATGTCTCTCTGTTCGACGGGAAAACTGACCCGAAAGACCATCTGGACGCTTTCACCGCGGGGATGAGCTTCCAAGATCATTCTGACGCCGCCCAGTGCAGGGCCTTCCCGGCCACCCTCACCCGCTCTAGTCGGGACTAGTTCCGAGGACTCGAGCCTCGCTTAATCTCGACCTTTGACGAGCTGGCTACTTAGTTCCTCGGTCATTTCGTCGGAAACCGTCGGCATAGGCGCACGGTCGACTACCTCTTCACGATTAAGAGCGGGGACAAAGAGACGTTCAAAGCTTACATCTCCCGCTTCTATAATGCCCTCCTCGAGGTCCCCGAGCACCGGGACGAGACCGTCATCACGGCGCTCAGATCTGGTCTCAGGCACAAAGAATGGTTGCACTCCTTTGCGTTGGCGCAGCCTAAGACCATGGCCAAAGTCAAGGCATAGACCGAGCGTGAGGTTCAACTGGAGTATGAGGTGAACGCGAACCTCCCTCGACCAGATCGGTCCGACCAGAAGAAGAGGGCCCGGGAAGAAAGGCCGGAGCGTCTGCAGCCCTATCACCCAAAGTTCAAGGAGTATACCCCACTCAACGTCTCCCTTGCAGTGTTGCTGGAGGAGGCCCAGCACGAGGGGTTCTTTAAGTTCCCTCCAGTCCCATGTCAAGCCGCGAAGCGAACCCGGGGCCCTTACTGCGCTTTCCACTGGACACTGGGCCACGCCACGGAGGATTGTAAGCAACTCCGGGACTACACCGAAGATCTCATCCGATCGGGGCACCTCGTCGACTACTTGAGGGACAAACGACAGGCCGACCATGAGTAGGAGCAGCGTCACCCTCCCGCCGAGTTAACCATCGGCCAAATCATGCTCGTTTCGGCAGACGACCAGCTCAGAACTCAGGGAGCCCCGTACCCGGTGCCGAGGACGGAGGCCAACAATCCTCCAGGTAGCTCAGGCTGAGCTAATAAGGTCGTCTACTAGCATGTGTTTTTCTTTTAAGGCAATGTAAACTCTTCCTAGGGTATGTTGTTAATTTAATAAAGATCAACGGAACATTCCAAAAAAGGGAGAAAAAGTCTTGTTTATTCAAAAGGTATTATGGGCTCCTCAGCCATACATGCAAAAAGAAAAAAAAGGGAAAATTACAACAGCGGGGGAAGGGGGTGCAGAGAGCACTGCTCATGGTACTCGGTGAAGATCTCAGCCAGCCGCGGACTCGAGAGATCCAGCCTCTACCCTCGACTCCCACCGCGCGCGTTGACCCCGAGCCTCAGTTCGTAGCACTCACGGACGAGTGCCTCTGAGCGAGCCAGCCGGTTCACAGAGATTAGGCCGAAGCGCCTCAGAGACCGCAACTTACCCACGGCCTCGTCATAGAGTTGCTCGGACAAGGGGTTGTAAAGCCCCGGCGACGCCCTCCAGATGGAGTACATTAGCAGCTGCAACAGGGAGGAGCGCCGGGGGAGCAACCGGCCGAAGTGGTCTTCGATGCTCCCATAGACCAACTGCACCGTGTCCTCGGTGCAGTTATGGTCATAAAGGTACACATCTTCGAAGTGAATGATGTCGGGGATGGTGAAGGGGAAGTCCTCCATTCTCAACGATCTGTATACGAAGGAAGAAGAACCAGCGCTCCTTCGGCCTTATATAGCCCACTGCGCCCCAATGGAGCCCAACAGTCGCCCGCTTCCGGAGGAATCGAAACGACGCGACCCTAGCGCTTCGCCTCCCCGGCATTCAATGCGAATGCTGCGCGCACGGACGCCGCGGCCGTTCCTATTCCCCGTACATGCAACGGGATGGTCGGGCAAAACCTCATAAAGAATTAGCCGAGCGGCCACCTTGCTCGGTTATCCCTGGCGGGCAGCTTCCCTGCCGCAACGCCAGGGATCAGAAAGCCCTCCCAGAGGTAGTCAATCCCGAGGATCCCTGGCGGGTAGCTTCCTTACCGCAACGCCAGGGATCAGAAAGCCCTCCCAGAGGCAGTCGAGCCCGAGGATCTCTCGCTCGGCTATCCTTCAGGACAAAAGCCCTCGCCAAGAGGCACCGGGCAGAGACCTTGCCCGGCCAAGGGTCCTTAGTAGGCTTCTTACAGCCCCTCCTGCGCTGAGGACCAAAGTCTTCCCAGAGGTAGTCGAGTCCTTGCTCGGCTATCCCCGGCTGGTAGCTTCCTACCACAACCGACAGGGATCAAAGTCCTCGCCAAGAGGCACCGGGCAGTAACCCTGCTCGGTCCCCGTCCTGAAGGATCAAAGCCCTCGCAAGAGGCAACCGAGCGGCTACCCTGCTCGGTCATCTCCGGCTAGTAGCTGTAAGTGTACGGTAGCGCCCCAGCCGTCTGTCCAAGGCCAAAATGCGGAAACGAAAACTTTTTCAAATTAGAAACCGGCGCTATCGTATACTTTCAATCCGGATCGAACCATTAACCTATAACTAGCAACTAGAGAAAGGGTTGGAAAAGCTATACCGATCGATCCGTGTCCTTCGGTCTTTGGCCACCATCCCAAGCTCCTCGCGGCATCTCCGATCTCGATATCCTCGTCGGAAAGGGCACCACATCTTCGAGTCTTTTTACGGGCTCTCGCTTCGTCCGAAGCAACTCGGGCACGAAGTTCGCTAGCCGACGTGTCTAAGGCGAAGTAGAGAATGTGTGTGACAACTTTGTCTCTTGCATCCATTGCATGGATGGAGGTTGAAGTGGATGCCATTAATGGAGATGTTGTGAGCTCAAGAGGAGAAGGAAGAAGAAGAAGAAAATTGCTATGTATTATTGTGTGAGATAATGTTGTGAGTGAGATAGATAAATAATCCAAGAGCTAACCCCAAGCATGTGTGGCTGCCCTCTCTCTCCTCCCATCACAATCTCACACAAAAATCAACCATGAAATGATGGCATGCACAAAGAATAATACCATGAGTCACTACCCTTGCACATGCCGCATTCAATGCACTCCATCATGACTTTGAGCTCACAATTTCCATTTGCAAACATTAATCCAAATGTTTGCAAATAAAAAGAGAATGGCATCTACTAAAGTAAACTCGTGACGGATCACAAGGATACTCCTCACCTGTATATACATACCTGCATCCGTATTCCGACTGAATGCGAATGCGATGAGACTAAAGTAATCCAACAAATCTAATATTAGGATCCGGCTTAAACCAAAGCCCACTAGTATGATCCGCCCGATCATGATCCGTGCACTACTGCACGTATATGATCGGATCCTGCCATATATCATACGGCCTCTACAACGTTTCACCCGAAACTTGAAAACTGTTTGTGGGGGACTCTACTTTGGTTGTGGATCTAACCACTAGCACGTCAGAGGTACTAGCTGTACGTAACGGGCTACCAGGTATTGACCAAAAGGGAGGTCGATGAGCAAACTCATCCTGACACCCTACTGAGCCTGTCAGTGACAATATCCGTACAGTCCGGTCCGTTCGTCTATGAGCATCGCATGGCGGGCCTAGGGGGTTGGTAAAAGTCAGACCCCCAAAAGCGGTACAAGTCATGTCGGAGTGTAGCCCAGAACACCCTGAGATACTACTGGAATACCTACCAGTAAATCTCCTGCCTTAGCCAAGGACTTTGTGTAATGGCTTTCCTAGACACAGCGCGATCTCACCCCCAATACCGGGAGAGACGAAACCCCTGCCGATCCGCTCACCGCCTTCATGTGGCTCGGGACTGTACCCAACTAAAACCTGTTTGCACGACTCCTTTGAGCCGTGGTAGGGTAGTAATCAAAGCACAGTGGGAACTCACACGAGACAAATGACGATCTCAGGTCGATGAACTAACCTGTACACATGTCACTAGGGAACTGCTATCTGACGTCATGTATAATACCAACTAGCATGTTCCCGGCGAGTCCTGTCCGGTGTACTCATAACCCAATGAGAACCTGTATACATCTTAGGTGAACCAACTGACACCAATGGCTTGTGAATCCGGCCACCGCCCCTCGTCGGGGTCTCGACTGGATACACCAGTCTACTAATGGAGTATCGATGCCCAGTCTCGAAACTCCCACGACTAGGGACCTTTTAAGGATGTGCTTATAGACCCCAGCTCCCACGTATATGATCGCCATCATACTGCTGGCAGTCAAGCAAGAATCCTAAGGGCTCTATCAATGTTTAATAGTGATCTGTAAGGTCACCTAAAGCTGTACACGATGATAGAGATAAACCGGATACCATACTATCATCTTGAGTAAGACTGTCCTACTGGTATAGGTCCTCCCTCAATCATTGCAATCACGTGTCTGTGATCCAATAATTGACTCTGAGGGCACTATATCCAACAATCTCCCACTTGCACTCAAGGCTAATTATTGCGATGCCGCATACTCACAGCCCGTA
Organism: Agapanthus africanus; assembly: GCA_030015575.1. Lineage (NCBI taxonomy): Eukaryota > Viridiplantae > Streptophyta > Magnoliopsida > Asparagales > Amaryllidaceae > Agapanthus > Agapanthus africanus. The sequence continues at coordinate 850,514,548 of CM057338.1, read as the reverse complement.
TGATACCGAATACCCAACTCCTCTACTAATCAATTTTACAAAGCCCGTTTGCGAAACTATTGCATTCGAGGAATAGCCTCAGTGAGTGGATCCGCCCTAATGTTTCTTTCTATGTCTCTTTTTATCTCAAGTTCGCGGAGAAAGCTATCTCCCAAAATGAGCAATACCTGTCTTAGAATATGTCTGGATATCTAATGGGACCTAGCTCATAAATGAACTCCAAATCCAAACTTCTTAGACTGTATCGTCAACTGAATTTAATCAGTATCCTGCGTCATGCCTCCCTCAGTGTCCGCTTGGATCACCTGTCCAAACCACTGCCCCCCGTTAGAGGGAAAACTATAACTCTGACAGTCACTCTGTCATCCAGGTCACCTTGGAAGCCTGAAATGATAACCGTCTCCCGAAGGAGGATGTTTCTATCATATCCCTAGAACATCCACTTATGTTCTAAAACTGCTTCCGAACGTTTCTCCAGGATAGGATTAATATCACAACTTATTGTATCTTGTGCAAAAACAACATCTGGTGTGGTACTTGACATCTCATGATTGACTCAATTACCTAAGCAAGTGATGTGCCAATCATGCGCATCCCTCTCCCCTTTAGTCTGTAAGACATCTTTAGAGAAGGTGACTCCATCACCTGCAGGTACACTACCGTGCCAGGAGTCGTCCATTCTAAAACATCTTTAGAATGCTGTCTAAGTACCCAGATTGGAAACTACCCAAATCTAGATCTAAAACCATAGATCTAGTAACCAGAATGTCAGATATTATATCTATATCCTTTGTGGAGAAACCACTGTGTGACAACCAAAGTATAACTGATCGTAGTATAGGAATTTCACTTCCTACTCTGTATATGTCATCCAAATACCAAGACATCACACCCTACTACCTTCTTAACAGATCTATCCACTATTCTGATGAAGTCAAACCTATGACTGCCACATCAGAAACAGATGATCTATCTCCGCTATATTTGCTTTAGTCCATAAATAAACATAAGCTACCTGTCCATTATGCTTCCGCTGCTCCCACTGACTACGACAACCCTCTGGCAGAGTCATATACACGTACACTTCTAAAGCTAGTTTAGAACGACGCTATACTTATCCTCCTGCCGGGTCTCACAGTCTGGAACAACAGCAATGGCAAGTCTAGGTAAACAAGAACCTCCCTATCACCGTCCTTGAGGCTGCCGGAGTACCTCTCGGGTGCCTGAGGTTACCCACCATATCTGCGGAGTGGCCAATGGAATGTCAAACCAGATCGAATCTTTAGGTTCTTATCAAATTTTCAGTAATCGTTTGCGGTTCTGGAATCACTTCCAGTTCTACCATACTCCCACTACTGTTTTCTGAAAAAATCCATTTTACTAAAACTGTGGCGAGTCAAGAACAATATCACTATTGATCTTCCAGATGGTAGAAAGTCAACCCTCGTCATAGCCCGGGTCAATCCACAAACAACCATTACAGAAACGTGCCTTGAGTTATCCAGAGTCTGGTTTTAAGCATAAACCGGACAACTCCCCGTACCTTAACATTGTTAAGATATGAACTAGTCCATATCCAATATAGAAACAGAGTCACCGATTTAATTGGAACCAGATTCAAACCATGCAACTGTCTCCAGTGCATGTCAACTAAATGGAGAGAGGTCGATCAGCATTACTCAACTTAGGAGTGCTTCCAATTATGAGTAACCTGAAAGAGAAGCAAGTTCTCATAGTCATTACTATCAACTGAATACCATACACAAGTGTCTACATCTTCGATCACCTTGAAGAATCCTGATACTTGCAACACCTGGTTTTCTACTTTATTCTTATACCTATAACTTCTCAAAACTCAGACCTTGCATTTCTACGAAACACATGTCTAAGAACTAGAGAAGTCACAAGTAAACAGAATATAGTACGCGTACCAATCCCTCTGTCCTCATGGACACTGGAAAACATACAATACTCTGTATAAGTCCCCTGAGTCTAATAACTCATTCCCCGTGTGTCGTAGGTTGAAAACTGTACTTATGGTTAAGAAGAATTACATCGTATTTTAATGCTCCTTACCTAACCATCCACTAATATAGGTAAATGTCATAGTCATAATTTCAAAAAGTTATATCTCACTTTATAAACATAAACGTACAGATATATCAATTTGAAATTGGTGCATTATAACGGATATTCAAAACCAAATATTTGCCATCCGGCAAACCAACCCAGGCGATTTCCTCAAATATCACCAATTACAACGAATACCGATATAATGAGGATGATCACCCAATTCCCAATAACTTACTCCCACTCATCATCTGTAAGACCATACAGATGTGAGAATCAAACTTGGTAAATACATACCCTGGAGCAAGGACTAATTGGGAAATCAGTTTTCTTTTAACAATACACAGTGAAACTGAAACATATAAATGTTTCGAAAGGGTATCCGGGTATTCCTAGTAATGCCTCTTCCATTATCAGATTCACAACTGTAACCGTATATTTCTTTGCCATCTCTCCAAATCCCTCTATATGTCTTTAGTCATTACCTTCTGTACACCTATTTAGGCCAAATGGTTTTCTTCCTTCCCTACCGTTCGGCACCAGCCTATGGTTTGGAAGAAGACTATCCAATAAGCGTAATAGGTATACTGTCCTAATCCTAGGGGCACTCGCAACCCGAAAGAAGGTAAAGATAAAAGACAACTGAAAAAAACCTTATTCCTATTTCTCCTGAACCAGAATCCATCCCCGAACTGGAACAAGTTCCTTCGAGTTCGTATATAACCATACGATGGAGTATCCAAATAACTGTGGATCTTCGTAGTGATACGGAGTGTCCTGGAGAAATACAAAGGTGAAGTAGGAGTGGCGATGAAATACTTGGTTTGGTCGTGAATAGCAGTCGCAATTTACTTTGCCCTCTTACTAATCCATTTATTTGTCTTAACTTATTACCTTCTGTACACCATCGTTAGGCTAATTGGTTTTCTTCATTCCCCACCGTTCGGCACCTGCCTATAGTTTGGAAGAAGACTATCCAATAAGCGTAATAGGTGTACTGTCCTAATCCAAGGAGCACTCGCAACCTGAGAGAAGGTAAAAGGAAAAGACAACTGAATAGTCCTATTCATTTTCTTCAGAACCGGAAACCATCCTCGAATCTGGAATAAGTTCCTTCGAGTTCGTATATAACCATACGATGGTTTTATCCAATGGAAGTGGATGTTCGTAGTAATATGGGGTGTTCTGGAGAAAAGGGTAAAAGAAGGAGTGGTAATGAGGTATGCAACTTAGACAATCCTAAAGCCAGTGTTTTAAGAAGGTTCGGTTAACTTGGTCACTGAGTCATAGCCAAGGGTCGGGTCATGGTCGCTGCCAAAGAGAGAGAGAAAAGAAACACTCTGCGTGCACTCTAACCTAGATCAGAATGGTTATCACTTTATCTAATCAGGAAACCTCCCACTGTAACCTCAAATTCTCCTCCAAACCTGAAAGAAGAATTAGTCGGGATCACCCGAGGAGTAAACCAACTCATCAGTGGGAATCAGGATCCAACTATCATCGCATGATAATGTGATGGAATCCACTCACGTTATCACACTCCAGAAGGTATGCGCATGCCGACAAGTTTCAGTTTCTTTAGAAACTCCCGATGTGATTTTTACCCCTAGAACCCAAGTGACCTTGACGGAGTCAACAAATCAAAAAGTCCTAGTCAAGTTCAATCCGTCATTATCCTGATTGCATTAAACCCACCCGCACGAGCCCTTGACGGAGTCAACAAGGCCGTACGACTGTCCTAACCAATCGCATATCCATGCTACAAACAAGCACCACTCAGCTACCGCACACTACGCCTTGACGGAGTCAACAAACGCAGCACGAATACTAAGTAATACTAATCTGAAATGACGGAGGGCTACGGTTGGTTTTTGGCGAAAAACCTTTAACGTAATGAACTTGATATCATTGAAGGAACGAGATAGCTTTTCATAAATATAGTGGCGAAAACCTTTGTTAAAGAGGTCACTCCCGGTGAAGGGATCTCGGCTCTTTCCCCGTAGAATGAGGTGCAGGATATTCCAACTGAATACCATGATGAAAAGCAAAAAGTAATCGGCTATAGTGAAGTTATTACCCTGACGCAAACTTCTGTCCAAGGGGTCACTCCCGGTGAATGGATCTCAGCCCTTGCCTCGTCGACTGAGGTGCTGGATATTCATAACCGAATACCACTGTGCAAAACAAAAGAGAACGTCCTTGCAATAACAGCTTTTTGAAAAATATTCCAACAATATCAGAATAGGTTTGTTTAGCTTTCATTGATCCAAATCAATGCAGTCCCATCAATTGATCACACCAATAAAGAACGAAAATACGATGTACGTATATGCCATCCGCATTCGCCACTGGGTCCCGTCATCACCCGTTAGGTTACTTAACTAACGACAGAGCGGGGACTGGACTAGCGCGGGTGTAAAACATATACAACATCTACTAGTATATATATCAATATATAATAATCGCTCAAGGCGTGATAAAATGCAACATCACAGAAATGTAATAAGCATCACAGAACAATACAGATAATCTGGGATCCCCGGGTTTCATAGATCCGCTACTGAAACCCGACGTTCCCCTGGTCGTGTGGATAGCCTGTGCAATGAAATCCTAGACCCCTACGGGCGCGGCAAGTTACCCGCCAAAACCTGAAGCGAGGAAGCCCCCTTCAACAAAGTGAATGGACCACCCAGCACTTCACGGAATCTGGTAACTTGAGCACCCCTCATTGGGTCAACCTGTACCCCCTACGAGTGCGGCGAATATGTTAGTGTATATGCCCTAGAGGCCATTACTGTATCATACTAGTTTGTATATTACTTGATGGAAGCTTGGGATATTCACAGTTGTATATACAATCTTGCTCGAAATGGTAGTATGCTACTTGGTTTGTCTCTGCTTTAATATGTGCATGTGTTTCTTTTAGCATATCGCTGGTATACATATTAGTAGAGCCCTTAGGATCTTTGCTTGATTACCAGCGTTGTGATGGCGCTCACACTCATGGGAGTTGGGTGATCTATAAGCACATCCTTATACAGGTCCCTAGTCGTTGGACTATCGAGACAGGGCATCGATACTCCGGAGTAGACTAGCGTATGCGCTTCTCATCCCAGCGTGGGAGACGGTCTGTCCCACAGCCGTCAGTACGTCGTACTTGAGATAGTATGCGGGTGCTCGTTGGGTTACGAGTACACTGGACAGGACTCGTCGGGAACTGTTGGTTGGTATTATACCTATCGTCAGTTATCAGTTCCCAGGTGACATGAGTACAGCTTAGTCCGTTGACTTGACACTGTCACTTCGCCTCGAGTGTGTTCCCACTGCACTTTGATTACTACCCTACCACGGCTCAAAGGAGTCGTGCAAACAGGTAGTTTTTGGGTGCAGTCCCGAAGCACTTGGAGGCAGTGACGGTTAGACAGGATTCGTCTCTCCCGGTATTGGGGGTTGACATCGCGCTGTGTCCAGAAGAGCCATTACACGAGTAGTCCCTGGCCAGGGCAAGCGAGATATACTGGTAGGTTTCCAGTGTTATCTCAGGGTGTTCTGGGCTACACTCCGACACGACTTGTACCGCTATTAGGGGACTGACGTTCACCGCCCCCCTAGGCCCGCCATGCGATGTATCAGACGAACAGACCGGACTGTACGGAGATTGTCACATACAGGCTCAGTAGGAGTTCGGATGGGGTTCACCTCGTCAGTCTTCTTATCGACATCTACCTGGGGACCGTTACGTACAGCTAGTGCCGCTTGCGGTCTGTGGTTAAACCCACTGCCAGCGTAGTGTCGAGTCTTTAGAGTCCCACACAGAGAGCTATTCGCCTTTAGGCAAAATGAGTAGAGGTCGCATGGTTTTGCGACAGGGTTCGTTCACATTCGTGCACTTGTGCACGTTTGCTGTCCGGACAGTTTATACTAGCGGGCTTTGGTTTAAGCCGGATCCTAGTATATGATTTGGGATTGGTTTTTCTCATTGTATTCGCGTTCCTCGGATCGTGAATACGGGTGCGTATGCACAATTGCTTGAGACTGAGGGAGAGGACTTTGATTAGGGTTAATGACTATTGTCATTTTATTAACCTTAATGCTTATGTGTGTATTATTGTTAATTGATATTAGTTTAATAATTGTGCATGGTTATGGTTGTTGACCATTTGACCCACCTTGACTTGTTGACCTTGTTGACACTTTGACCATCATCATTTCATTTGGAAGATGCTCTTTGATCCTTGCAATTTGCATTAAAAATGAAATGATAATGGTCATGTCTTGATTTAGCCATGACAATTATCTAGCTAATTATTCAATTAAAATAATATACACATATTAGTGAGAATAGTTCACATAATTCTCATTCTATCATATCCTTTCTCTCTCTTGTTCTTCCTCTCCCTCAAGCTCTCTCCCTCTCATGTGTTGACAAACACTTGAGCTTGAGAAAAACCCTCTCTAGATCATCTTTACTCTCATATAGGGTTCAAGGACTAGCACTTCTTGCACCCTAGTTACTTCTAGCTTGGAGTTGAAGCCAAAGGTTGAAGCTTTCGGGTGGATCTTTCTTCGACGTGGGAAGACGAACAAGGTGACCTCCTTCCACTACTCCAAGGAGCAAGGAGAGAAGGACTTAAAGCCCAAGGTATAACCTTTCTAGCACTTAGCTAGTTACTAGTTAGCTTTAGCAAGTTTTTGTTTAGCAAAGATCCTTCTAGCTATAGTCCATGTTGCCTAAGCTCATAAAAATCCGATTTTTATTCCGTTTTCCGCCTCCCCGCAAGCACCGGGGTGGGCAACGTGGACTTACAGTGGTATCAGAGCCTAACTAAACATAAACTAGCTAGGTAGTGAAGTGTGTCGAAGTTCGAAACGGAAAAATCGAAAAACCAAAATATCAAAACCCTAGTTTTCTGTTAAATTTTTTTCTGGTCAAAACAAAATTTGTTTTACTCCAAAAATCGTCTCAGGGTTTTGTGAAGACACCCACCAAAAACGGTCACCTGAATCCTTCAAACCGCCGCGGTTCCGCGGCAATAGGCATACATTTGCCGCGGAACCGCCGCCGTTTAAGCTCTTCTCGTGACCGGGTTTGGTGCAGTGTTCATCTGGTAGGGTTTTGGGATTTTTAAGATGGTTTATATGTGCCCAAATTTTCCAGAATAGAAATTTGTTTTTGGGGGCCTATAAATCCGTATTTTTTTCCGAACTTCACTACACTTTGACTATAAGGGTTATATCTGTGATGTTTGAATGTATTGAACGTCGGCTAATCGCTATATGTCGATTAGTCGGGGTTATACATATCTGTGATCTGTGATTGATGATGGTATGTGTATATGAATGGGTTGGATTGTCGCGGATGAATAGCCGGGGTGGATGTGAGATGAGTGTTGCTTTTTCTTTCATTCATTGTAATATGTAAATTGATGTAATAATATTATTTGTTTGGCCGCACAACCGGGTTGGGGTTGTAGCCGTCATTGTATAATTCTTTTTACTGTTTTTGCTCCTAGGATAGACCCATGGAGGGGGTGCACAAACTACCGGGTATCTCGAAGTGCCGAGTGACCTACTCACGGTGGTGAGGGAAGTTGCTTCGCTTCGGGTACTTGGCGGGTAGTTTGCCGCACCCGTAGGGGTCTTGGGTGGGGTATTGGCTATTCACCGCGACCGTGTAATCCGCTTTTCGTTGCAGGCTCGAACGGATTGCGGATTCCTAGTATATCCAATGTATTCATCTGTGATCTGTAATGTCTATCATTGCAATATATTTATATATGATAACTATTTAGGCGTTGCTTATGTTTTACAGCCGCGCTAGCCCAGCCCCCGCTCTGTCGTTAGTTAAGTAACCTAACGGGTGATGACGGGGCCCCGTGGCGAATGCGAATGGCATAAGCGTACGTCATATTTTGGTTGTTTTCTGCAATGGTAGGATTAAATGATGGGACGCATTAAAAGAACTAATGCAAGAAAATAAACCAAGTAAAAGTCGATTGGAACACTTTGAAAACCACTCGGTTCTTTTCAAAACTAAACTTTTAAACGCGGAGCTTGAACCACTTCTTTTAAAAGCTATCTCGTTCCATCGATTAGATCAAGTTCACTACGTTCACGGTTTCGCCAAAACCATTCGTAGCCCTCCGTCATTCCACATGAATGGTCAAAAAGTATTCAAGCTATGTATTTTGGCCAAAGTCAAGGCATAGTGATTGGTAGCTATTGGGTATTCATGTGCAGCATAGATAGATGCGTTGGTTTGGGACAGTTGTGCTGCCATTTTGGCCAAAGTCAAGGGTAGGTACGGGTGGGTCCAAATTAACCAGGTGAATGACGGGTAGAACTTGACATGTGACTTATGATATTTTGGCCAAAGTCAAGGTCATAAGAGCATGGGGCAAAAATCCACATCGGGAGTTTCATAAGTACTGAAACTTGCTAGCGTTGCATACCATTTGGAGTGTGATGATTCTGGTAGGATTCCTTCGGTTTTATCACGCGATGATATTTGGATACCGATCCTACTGTGAGTATATGCTACTCCTCGGGAAAACTCTCACTTAACGATCAATGCTATAAACTTAGTAGGTGTCTAGAAAGGTGTTAGCAGGGCTACGCCCACAGGGAAAAGAGGTTACTTAATTAAGGAACTTCGCGAAAGCGTTGGAAAACCTCCCTCGAAGTACCGACACTGGCCTGGCTGAACGGTTAAGCAAGTATTGTACGGTGAGATTGATCCTGACTAATCCTTTCTTTACGGTTTGAGAAGGGATTCGAGAGACAGTGGGAGCCATCCAGTTTAGACAAACTAAAAACCACTCTAAACTTGCAAGAGCATCATGCTAAAGTGTTTCTTTTCTCTCTACTATTTGCAGCGACCATTCAACATGACCGGACTTAAGTTATTACTAGATAAAAACATATTGACAGGGCCAAACTACAAAGATTGGCTCAGGAATGTCAAGATGGCAATTACTTACGACAAGTTGGGGTATGTCCTTACCACCAAAGCTCCCCCTGTCCCAGGTCCCAAAACCAGTGTCGTAGATAGAGAAATCTACAAGACCTGGGAAATAGATTGCGCGAAGGCCAGATGCCTCGTACTAGCCTCGATGGACAACGAACATCAGAGGAGGCACGAGAATATGGATCTAGAGTCCATATTTCTTCATACAAAAGAACTGTATGGAGAGCAGTCTCGTATCGCAAGATACGAAGTGTCGAAGAAGTTATTTTCGGCAAGGTTGGCCGTCGGATCATCGGTAGCGGAACACGTGCTTAAGATGATTGGCTACATTGAGGAGCTCGCGGACCTTGGGACCACGTTGGAGAATGAACTCTATACTGATTTGATTCTCCAGTCCCTTCCTTCCACTTACGCCCAGTTTATTCTTAACTTCAACATGCAAGGAAAGGAGGTTGAACTTTCCGAGCTTCTGAACATGTTGAGGACTGCTGAGGGCACCCTACAGAAGGGTAGGGAGACATCCACTTTGTTTGTAGGAGGATCTTCCTCTTCTAGGTCCAGGGCGAAAGCCAAGGGCAAGAAGAAGAAAGCCCCCGCCAAACCAAGAGGCGGTGTCGGTAAAGTGGATACGAAGGGAAAAGGCAAAGCAACAAAGGTAGCGGGAAAGCTGGTGGGGAAGGAAGAATGCTTCTATTGTCACAAAAATGGTCACTGGAAACAGGATTGCAAGGCTTGGAAAGCCAGAACACAGGATTTGAAGCGAGTTGCAGCTTCAGCTTCAGGTGTGTATGTTATTGAAAACTGTCTATCAATAAACTCTACGTCCTGGGTATTGGATACCGGATCAGGATCTCATATCTGTAATTCTTTGCAGGCATTGAGAAAGCGTAGAGTTTTGAAGGCAGGTGACATGACCCTCAGAGTTGCAAACGGTGCTAGCATGGATGCTGAGGCCGTAGGGGACTATCACCTGGGATTGTCGGATGGACATTTTTTGGTTTTGCGTAGTTGTTATTATGTACCAAATGCAACCTGTAATATCATTTCTGTATCTTTATTGTCTAAAGAAGGTTATGAATTTGCATTTGTAAGTAATGTAGTGAACATTCACCTTAATCAAGTTTTGATTGGGTCAGGTACATTGAACAACGGTATATACGTATTAAACCAGCCACAGATTTTCAATGTCCAGAATACATACAAAAGAAAGTCTCCAGAAATTAATAAAACTTTCTTATGGCATTGTAGACTGGGTCACATCAATGAGAGAAGGTTGACTAAGTTACATGCAGAAGGATATTTAGATTCGTTCGAATATCAATCGTATGCAACTTGTCAATCCTGTCTCAAGGGAAAGATGACAAAGACTCCGTTCACTGGACACGGAGTTAGAGCGAGCGAGCTCTTGGGACTAGTACACAGCGACGTGTGCGGTCCAATGTCTACACATGCACGAAGCGGTTATTCTTACTTCATTACTTTTACGGATGACTTTTCAAGGTATGGTTATGTCTTCTTAATGAAACATAAATCCGAGGCTTTTAAAAAATTCCAGGAATATAAGAATGAAGTAGAAAAACAAACAGGCAAAAGTATCAAGGCACTGAGATCTGATCGAGGTGGTGAATACTTGAGTACCGAGTTCCTGGGTTACTTAAAAGATAATGGAATTCTCTCTCAGCTTACTCCTCCATACACTCCGCAACATAACGGTGTATCGGAGAGACGGAACCGAACCCTATTGGATATGGTACGGTCCATGATGAGTAACGCTGAGTTGCCGCGATCGTTCTGGGGATATGCGCTAGAATCAGCTGCATACCTTTTGAACCGAGTTCCAACTAAGACTGTGCCTACTACACCATATCAGATGTGGTATGGGAAGAGACCCTATCTTAATCACATTAAGACATGGGGATGTCCAGCTTTTGTAAAAAAGCAGCATGCGGACAAGCTCGAGGCATGCTCAGTACAGTGCAAGTTTGTGGGATATCCAAAGAACTCCAAGGGATATTTCTTCTATTGCGAAGAGAAACAAAAAGTCCTTGTTTCTCGCCATGCCCACTTTCTAGAACACCAGTTCATAGAAAAAGAATTAAGTGGGAGCGCAATAGAACTGGAAGAAATTCCAGAACCACGAGCTATTACTGAAAGCTTGGTTGAACCAGAGGGTTCGAAAGATCAGGACATTCCCACGCCACTCCGCAGGAGTAGTAGGCAGTCTCATCCGCCCGAGAGATACTACGGTTTTCTCATTGACGGGGATAGAGAGGATTGCATCATAGACTTTGATGAGCCTACTAGCTTCCAGCAAGCCATTCAGAGCGTCGACTCGGTAAAATGGCTGGATGCAATGCGGACCGAAATGGAGTCTATGTACACCAACAAAGTATGGACGTTGGACATTGCTCCAGATGGGGTAAAACCCGTAGGATGCAAGTGGATCTTCAAAAGGAAGATTGGTGTAGATGGACAGGTTGAGACCTATAAAGCTAGACTGGTAGCAAAGGGTTTTCGTCAGCGACCTGGTTTGGACTATGACGAACCTTTTCTCCAGTAGCTATGCTGAAATCCATTCGGATCCTTCTTGCCATTGCTGCCTTCCACGATTATGAGATTTGGCAGATGGACGTAAAGACAGCTTTTCTAAATGGACATTTAGAGGAGTGTGTCTATATGGATCAGCCAGAGGGTTTCATTCAGAGTGGGAGCAGCGGAAAGGTGTGCAAGTTGCTTAAGTCCATTTATGGACTAAAGCAGGCATCGCGGAGTTGGAACATCTGTTTTGATGAGACGGTCAAGGAATTTGGCTTTATCAAAAATCCAGATGAACCATGCATCTATTGTAGATTTGTAGCGAGAACTGTGGTATTCCTCGTTTTATACGTGGATGACATTCTCTTAATAGGAAATGACATTCCTATGCTACAATCTGTCAAGGGGTTCTTGTCACACAGGTTCTCCATGAAAGACCTGGGTGATGCCTCCTACATTCTGGGTATCCGGATCTACCGTGATAGATCCAAGAGGATATTAGGACTTTCGCAGTCCAGGTACATCGACACCATACTGAAGAGATTCAGTATGGAAGATTCCAAGCGCGGTAATCTACCGGCTTGTCACGGGATCACTCTCTCCAAAGAGATGTCTCCCAAGACTGATTTGGAGAGGGATCGCATGTCTATTATACCCTACGCTTCTGCGGTAGGCTCTATAATGTATGCGATGTTGTGTACCAGACCGGATGTGGCTTATGCACTGAATGTGGTAAGCAGGTATCAGTCAAACCCTGGGGAGAAACATTGGATAGCAGTAAAGAACATTCTCAAGTACCTGAGAAGGACTAAGGAGATGTTCTTGGTGTATGGCGGAAAAGACCTGCAGATTGAGGCCTTTGCTGACTCCAGCTTCCAGAGTGACAAGGATGATTCCAAGTCCATGTCGGGTTTTGTCTTTACCCTCAATGGAGGGGCGGTGTGTTGGAAGAGCTCCAAACAGGAAACCGTTGCTGACTCGACTATGGAAGTGGAATACATCGCTGCATCTGATGCCGCAAAAGAAGCTGTCTGGATAAGGAAGTTCTTGAGAGAACTTCAGGTGGTTCCGTCCATTGTTGACCCAATACCTCTGTATTGCGACAACAACGGGGCTATAGCTTTAGTGAAGGAACCCAGGTCCCATCAGAAATCCAGACACATCTTAAGGCGGTATCACCTGATCAGGAAGATCGTAGATCGCCAGGAGATCGAGGTCCGGAGAGTTGCATCAGAGGATAACACTGCAGATCCATTCACCAAGGCCTTGCCCCAGACTCAGTTCGAGCGGCTGATCGAGATGATAGGTCTTCGATACGCCAGTACATGGCCTTAGTGCAAGTGGGAGATTGTTAGTGTATATGCCCTAGAGGCCATTACTGTATCATACTAGTTTGTATATTACTTGATGGAAGCTTGGGATATTCACAGTTGTATATACAATCTTGCTCGAAATGGTAGTATGCTATTTGGTTTGTCTCTGCTTTAATATGTGCATGTGTTTCTTTTAGCATATCGCTGGTATACATATTAGTAGAGCCCTTAGGATCTTTGCTTGATTACCAGCGTTGTGATGGCGCTCACACTCGTGGGAGCTGGGTGATCTATAAGCACATCCTTATACAGGTCCCTAGTCGTTGGACTATCGAGACAGGGCATCGATACTCCGGAGTAGACTAGCGTATGCGCTTCTCATCCCAGCGTGGAAGACGGTCTGTCCCACAGCCGTCAGTACGTCGTACTTGAGATAGTATGCGGATGCTCGTTGGGTTACGAGTACACTGGACAGGACTCGTCGGGAACTGTTGGTTGGTATTATACCTATCGTCAGTTATCAGTTCCCAGGTGACATGAGTACAGCTTAGTCCGTTGACTTGACACTGTCACTTCGCCTCGAGTGTGTTCCCACTGCACTTTGATTACTACCCTACCACGGCTCAAAGGAGTCGTGCAAACAGGTAGTTTTTGGGTGCAGTCCTGAAGCACTTGGAGGCAATGACGGTTAGATAGGATTCGTCTCTCCCGGTATTGGGGGTTGACATCGCGCTGTGTCCAGAAGAGCCATTACACGAGTAGTCCCTGGCCAGGGCAAGCGAGATATACTGGTAGGTTTCCAGTGTTATCTCAGGGTGTTCTGGGCTACACTCCGACACGACTTGTACCGCTATTAGGGGACTGACGTTCACCGCCCCCTAGGCCCGCCATGCAATGTATTAGACGAATAGACCGAACTGTACGGAGATTGTCACATACAGGCTCAGTAGGAGTTCGGATGGAGTTCACCTCGTCAGTCTTCTTATCGACATCTACCTGGGGACCGTTACGTACAGCTAGTGCCGCTTGCGGTCTGTGGTTAAACCCACTGCCAGCGTAGTGTCGAGTCTTTAGAGTCCCACACAGAGAGCTATTCGCCTTTAGGCAAAATGAGTAGAGGTCGCATGGTTTTGCGACAGGGTTCGTTCATATTCGCGCACTTGTGCACGTTTGCTGTCCGTACAGTTTATACTAGCGGGCTTTGGTTTAAGCCGGATCCTAGTATATGATTTGGGATTGGTTTTTCTCATTGTATTCGTGTTCCTCGGATCGCGAATACGGGTGCGTATGCACAGTTGCTTGAGACTGAGGGAGAGGACTTTGATTAGGGTTAATGACTATTGTCATTTTATTAACCCTAATGCTTATGTGTGTATTATTGTTAATTGATATTAGTTTAATAATTGTGCATGGTTATGGTTGTTGACCATTTGACCCACCTTGACTTGTTGACCTTGTTGACACTTTGACCATCATCATTTCATTTGGAAGATGCTCTTTGATCCTTGCAATTTGCATTAAAAATGAAATGATAATGGTCATGTCTTGATTTAGCCATGACAATTATCTAGCTAATTATTCAATTAAAATAATATATACATATTAGTGAGAATGGTTCACATAATTCTCATTCTATCATATCCTTTCTCTCTCTTGTTCTTCCTCTCCCTCAAGCTCTCTCCCTCTCATGTGTTGACAAACACTTGAGCTTGAGAAAAACCCTCTCTAGATCATCTTTACTCTCATCTAGGGTTTAAGGACTAGCACTTCTTGCACCCTAGTTACTTCTAGCTTAGAGTTGAAGCCAAAGGTTGAAGCTTTCGGGTGGATCTTTCTTCGACGTGAGAAGACGAACAAGGTGACCTCCTTCCACCACTCCAAGGAGCAAGGAGAGAAGGACTTAAAACCCAAGGTATAACCTTTCTAGCACTTAGCTAGTTACTAGTTAGCTTTAGCAAGTTTTTGTTTAGCAAAGATCCTTCTAGCTATAGTCCATGTTGCCTAAGCTCATAAAAATCCGATTTTTATTCCGTTTTCCGCCTCCCCGCAAGCACCGGGGTGGGCAACGTGGACTTACAGAATAGCCCGCCAATTCTAGAGTGAAGCCCCTTCCTTCTCAAAGCCATAAGATACGGGCCCGTTGCCCTCTAGAACCCGGCTATCCGTGCACCCCTCCGCGGGGTAATCCTAGTACAGAAAGTAAAATATATACAACGGGTACATCGACCTCAGCCCGGTCGTGCCCCAAAAGAATAATATACAGACAGGCAGTGACGGCAGTCCATATGTCGGACGCTCGCCCCGCAATATCAAATGTACAGATACAACCAAACTGTACTACCATTGCATCCAGGCTATCCACCACGATAAATCCGCAACATCACAGTACAACACAGAACATCAACGTGAATGTCACGTTCGCAAATCCGTCTAAAAGAGCTATAGCAATTAGACAAGATTTACCGATCAAATGACATTCACGGTCGCAGTTATAGTGTAAATATTGTGAACTAACATGTTTAAAATTTTCGATCGACAAAATTTCCCGAAGTGGGCCCCAAGCACAATACCCAGTACTCAAAATAATCTGGGCCAAAACAAAAATTACCAGAAACCCCAATTCCAATTCAGAGACTACTGTAGAAAATTTGGTACTGTGATGACATAGAATAGCGGTGGAACCGCGGCCAAAACATGGGTAAGGCCGCGGTTCCGCGGCGCAACAGTAGCAACAGACTACCAAATTTTCACAGATATCTTAGAAAAGCCTGCACATATTTCTGCAACACTCAAAATAATTTTTCGAGCACAAAAAAATTTCGACAGAAACTTGATGACTTGGAATCGCGGTTTTGGAAATTTCGTCCGATCGAAGTTCTAAACACATTAGAGCAAGCTAGTAAAGGTTAATGGCGTGGCTCTGATACCATGTAAGTGTACGTTAGCGCCACGGCCGTCTTTCCGAGGCCAAAATGCGGAAATGAAAACTTTTTCAAACTAGAAACCGGCGCTATCGTATACTTTCAATCCGGGTCGAACCATTAACCTATAACTAGCAACTAGAGAAAGGGTTGGAAAAGCTATACCGATCGATCCGTGTCCTTCGGTCTTTGGCCACCATCCCAAGCTCCTCGCGACATCTCCGATCTCGATCTCCTCGTCGGAAAGGGCACCACATCTTCGAGTCTTTTTACGGGCTCCCGCTTCGTCCGAAGCAACTCGGGCACGAAGTTCGCTAGCCGACATGTCCAAGGCGAAGTAGAGAATGTGTGTGACAACTTTGTCTCTTGCATCCATTGCATGGATGGAGGTTGAAGTGGATGCCATTAATGGAGATGTTGTGAGCTCAAGAGGAGAAGGAAGAAGAAGAAGGAAATTGCTATGTATTATTGTGTGAGATAATGTTGTGAGTGAGATAGATAAATAATCCAAGAGCTAACCCCAAGCATGTGTGGCTGCCCTCTCTCTCCTCCCATCACAATCTCACACAAAAATCAACCATGAAATGATGGCATGCACATAGAATAATACCATGAGTCACTACCCTTGCACATGCCACATTCAATGCACTCCATCATGACTTTGAGCTCACAATTTCCATTTGCAAACATTAATACAAATGTTTGCAACAATAAAAAGAGAATGGCATCTACTAAAGTAACTCGTGACGGATCACAAGGATACTCCTCACCTGTATATACATACCTGCATCCGCATTCCGACTGAATGCGAATGCGATGAGACTAAAGTAATCCAACAAATCTAATATTAGGATCCGGCTTAAACCAAAGCCCACTAGTATGATCCGCCCGATCATGATCCATGCACTACTGCACGTATATGATCGGACCCTGCCATATATCATACGGCCTCTACAACGTTTCGCCCGAAACTTGAAAACTGTCTGTGGGGGACTCTAAAGACTCGTTAATACTTTGGTTGTGGATCTAACCACTAGCACGTCAAAGGTACTAGCTGTACGTAACGGGCTACCAGGTATTGACCAAAAGGGAGGTCGATGAGCGAACTCATCCTGACACCCTACTGAGCCTGTCAGTGACAATATCCGTCCAGTCCGGTCTGTTCGTCTATGAGTATCGCATGGCGGGCCTAGGGGGTTGGTAAAAGTCAGACCCCCAAAAGCGGTACAAGTCGTGCGGAGTGTAGCCCAGAACACCCTGAGATACTACTGGAATACCTACCAATAAATCTCCTGCCTTAGCCAAGGACTTCGTGTAATGGCTCTCCTAGACACAGCGCGATCTCACCCCCAATACTAGGAGAGACGAAACTCCTTCCGATCCGCTCACTGCCTCCATGTGGCTCGGGACTGTACCCAACTAAAACCTGTTTGCATGACTCCTTTGAGCCGTGGTAGGGTAGTAATCAAAGCACAGTGGGAACTCACACGAGACAAATGACGATCTCAGGTCGATGAACTAACCTGTACACATGTCACCAGGGAACTGCTATCTGACGTCATGTATAATACCAACTAGCATGTTCCCGGCGAGTCCTGTCCGGTGTACTCATAACCCAATGAGCACCTGTATACATCTTAGGTGAACCAACTGACACCAATGGCTTGTGAATCCGGCCACCGCCCCTCGTCGGGGTCTCGACTGGATACACCAGTCTACTAATGGAGTATCGATGCCCAGTCTCGAAACTCCCACGACTAGGGACCTTTTAAGGATGTGCTTATAGACCCCAGCTCCCACGTATATGATCGCCATCATACTGCTGGCAGTCAAGCAAGAATCCTAAGGGCTCTATCAATGTTTAATAGTGATCTGTAAGGTCACCTAAAGCTGTACACGATGATAGAGATAAACCGGATACCATACTATCATCTTGAGTAAGACTGTCCTACTGGTATAAGTCCTCCCTCAATCATTGCAATCATGTGGTTGTGATCCAATAATTGACTCTGAGGGCACTATATCCAACAGTAGCTCCCTACCCATGACGCCAGGGATCGAGGCCCTTGCAAGAGGCATCCGAGCGGCTGCCCCACTCGGTCATCCCAGGCTAGTAGTTGCCAACCCACGACGCCAGAGATCAAAGCCCTCGCAAGAGGCAACCGAGCAGCTACCCTGCTCGGTCGTCTCCGGCTAAGTAGCTCCCTACCCATGACGCCAGGGATCGAGGCCCTCGCAAGAGGCATCCGAGCGGCTGCCCCGCTCGGTCATCCCAGGCTGGTAGTTGCCTACCCACGATACCAGAGATCAAATCCCTCGCAAGAGGCAACCGAGCATCTACCCTGCTCGGTCATCTCCGGCCGGTGGCTCCCACCGTGGGGCCACCGAGCAGCATCCCATTCATGGTGAGCAGCCCTCTTCCAAGGTCCCTATAAGGGGCATCGAGTCTATCCAAAGCCTAAGCGATCCCCCCTCGACTTCGGGGTTCATGGGGATGCCTCCGCGGCAGCACTTGGCACGCTTGGCAAGTGATCGCAATCAACTCAACGGACGATCGCTAGACAGATGGCCAACCTGGCATGGAAACACAACGGTGCGAGCAGAGATATTTTACAAACATCCCTCACAAACAGATGATGAAATGCGAATTGATAAAACCAAAGAAAAAAGTTTTATTACTGCCAAAGGCGGACTTTACAAAGGGTATTTTTTGGGCCCCCCGGCCTTACAAAATGCCCGAAGGCTTACAAAAAATACGGAAACTAAAATAAAGGAGGAAGGCGGGGGCTTTAGGCCTCGGGGATAGGTGTGACCTCGGGGTCCTCGACGACCACCGCGTGACGTGCAGGGTCCTCGGAGGCTTCCTCATCGGGAATCTCTTCCTCCTGCTCGTCGGCGTCCATGAGGGGGTATTCGGCCCGGAGGTCTTCGTCGGCGAACCCCGGCATCCGGGCCTTAACGGCGTCAAGGGCCTCGTGCCAGATGCGGGTCGTGGCCATGGCCAGGTCATCGTAGAAGTCCTTTGACTTCTTGTAGCCCTCTACCGCCTTCGCCGCTTTCAGGTTGGCCAATTTAGCCGCCTCGGCCGCCGCCCCCAGCTCCTTCCGAAGGGTCTTTACCGTCTTCTTCAGGTTGCCGGCAAGCACCTGAGCGTCCCCAAACTTGACCTCGGCAGTCATGGCGGCCTCGCGGTACTGGGCTGCCTCCCGTTTCCCGGCCTCCACCTCACCTTCCAAGACGGCAACCCTCGCCGTCACCGCCTCCAGCTCCTGCTTGGAGCTCTCTTCCAGTGAGGTGAGCTGGCCCGCAGCCTTCATTGCCGGGGCTACCATCTCGGCCTCCATGCGCAAGGCAAGGGCAACGTGCTGGAGAACCTGAGATATAGGAAAGAGGTCAGAGAGATGAAGGAGGCGCCGAATCTCACAAAGAATCAAACACTTACCTGCACGGACTCCTGGGCGATGGACGCCAGCTGAGCCCTAAAGGTCCCCCCGGGGACTCTACCCCCGGCCGATGCCTCTATTTCATGCAGAAGGCTATCCGCGACGGATAACCCCGATGGCACGGCGAACCGGAGGCCCCCTTCCTCCACCATGATCGGTGAGGACCGGCCCCGGGAAGACCTCTGGGAGCTCCTTTTGAGCGGCTCCGAGGGAGAGCCGATCTTCTCCTCAGAGACCAGGTCCTCTAGAACCAGGGCCCGCATCCGGCCCGACACTCTGCTGGGACCTGGGGCGGGATCCGCTCCCGAACGCTCTTGGGGCACAACCATCGGAGAAGGAGGAGCGAGGCAGGCTTCGCGCGGGAGGAGCCGGCGTCCCCAGCCTTCATAACCTTCCTCGGCTTGCGCATGGAGGCTTTGAGCGAGTCGAAGTCCATGGGTCCTGCGCAAAACAAATGCGAAGAAGTCAGCAACACAAGCAATACACAAGCCAAATAACAAGCCTAACTTACCGACGAACTCAACAGGACTGAGCCCGACCCAACTCAGGACCCTCTCGGACAGCAGCACGTCGGATCGGGGGATGGGCTCCCACGACGCCACTCTCACCGCGACGGGGTCATTGGACTGGTTCCACGGCAAGCATTTCTCCCTCGACTAATTTGTAGGCACGGGCCAGTCTTCGCCCTCAGGAGGGGAAACGAAGAATTTTTTTTTCTTCCAATCGTGAATGGAAGAGGGCAGGGCCACGACCCCTGTCCCGGCAGAACCCCTCGGCCGCTTCCTGAAGGAGAGATAGACCCACCTCGGGTCGCCCGCTCGATCACCAGGGTGATTTTTGAAGATGAGAGAAGAATCGAGGAGAGAGAGGATGAAGGGAACCGCCTGTAACTTCAGGCGGATCAGGAACCCGAGGAGGATCCTCCATGAGTTCGGCACTAACTGGCCAGGGGCCAAACCGAAAAAGTTCAGCGCTGCGACGACCTCAGGAGTGAAGGGCAGGCGCATTCCTCCCCAAAAAGCTTCCAAATACAGGGCGATCTCTCTACCCCGTACTTGGTCCGCCCGCTCTCCCTCCTTGGCCAGTCGGAGCGTGTAATGCGAGGGGATGTGGAAGCGAGCCCGAGCGTTGGCGAGCTCGTCCTCATGCCTCACCCAACACTAGGTGCCGGGGGCCGCATCTGCCGCCCCCTCCCTGGGGGCTGCCCCCACCGCACGATCCCGGGGAAAGGATCCGACCCCTGCTCCCCGGGAGGACTCAGACACAACTAAGGGGTCCCTAGAACCTACTCCTACGATATCCACTGACTCTACAAAGGAAGACATCTAACCTTGAGAAAGGGGATCCTCGGGAAATGAAAGCGAGAGAAAAAGGGTGAGCGCCGAGCAACCAGGACTTAGAAGCAGGAAATATGGAGGAGTAGGGGCCCAGGGGTAGGCCCCATCCTTATTTATCGCTGCAAGCGTCCACATCCAACCGTGCCCGCCGTCTCCAGCCAGGACGCCTCCTCGCGTCCAACGGCTCTGATCGCTCTACGTGTCGTTCCCGCACTAGGCCGCATCCCATCAGACGCCGCAGGCCTGCATACGTCGCGTCGGCCAACCGTCGCTTCAATGGCAAGATGCACGAACCGACGCACCTTCCTTAAATGCAGAAGATCTCGCCCTGATTCGCTAGCAGAAAGGACAGCCGACAGCCCGAGGACGCGTCCCAACGAAACCTTAGATAAGAGCTCACCTCAGGTGGCCCGGCAGTCCACTCCTGACCTGACCCGTTAGCTGGTCGGGACAAGAGTGGGGGGCTAATGATGATACTCAACATTGGTGATCTCCGAGATCACGACACGTGGCAGATGACGTGTCCAAGAACCCAGAAGAAAGGGCCCACAGGGACCGACCCGGTCACCCGCGTACCCGACCTACAAGCCCTAGCTGGCTCTCCTCAGAGCCCCCTTTAGAATTGTCCTCCTCGGCCACTCTGCTTTTCCCGAGCCGCCACAAGACCAAGACTCCTCGGCCCTTTCGCTCGTCCCGAGCTCCCCTACCGAGGCCATCTTCCCCGGTCCTTCGACCGACTCCACCGCTCACTGGCTTAACCGCCACTCCGTGAATTTCGCCACGCGCAGGTTCTCCGCCAACAACGCCCACGTTCCACGCCATCACGATCCCCATTAATGGGTGATCCGCCCTCTTTTCAGGCGTGACGTCAGGGGCGTAACTGCCGGCGAGATCTGCGCGCCTACTGCTGCATGCTATCGCCGCTATAAAAACCCCCATCACAGAGGGGGCAAGTAAGCCATTTTTATTCCACTTAGCCGTTACTCTGCTCGGATCTAGTGCTAACTTGATCGTCGGAGGGTCCTCGGTGGTACCAAACCACCACGGGACTTCTTTGCAGGTACTCGGCGCTAAACTCCTCAAATCACCAATCTCCTCAAACCCATTGAGACCCACACGCAACAGGAAATCACCTCCAAAATCCACCGGGAGATCGACGGAAGACAACATCTGACGGAGACCCGACAAGGACCTCCACCACGACGGCACACAAATTTTTCTTGAATTATTTGGGCGCTAGCAGCATGAGAAATGAGTGAAAGAGTGAAGATTTTAAAACCCCAATCCTACCCTTAAAATGCGTCGCCGACCTCCGGATTCGCGTCATGTAGCACGACCGCCCACATGGGCATGTGCTGCTCACGCGGCTGCCCCCATGTGCGCATGACTGCACATGGGGGGCCACACGCCAGCTTGTGCTGGCATGTGCAAGCAAGTTAGGTCTGGCCTTGGGCCTGGGCCGGTCGGTTTGGATTTAGGTTATAAAAATGTTTTGTTATTTTTTTCTTTTATTTTTAAAACCGTTTTATAAATTGTTTTTCTTGAATAAAAATTAGTTAAAAATACTTTTTAATACCAAAAAATTATAGAAAATTTCTAGATAAATTTTAAATAATTACTTTATCATTTTCAACCATTTCTTCTCAAAAATAATTCTTTTTCTTCAAAGTTCCCTTCTAACTAAATTTTAGGAAATACTAAAAAATAGTATTTAAATTGTTTTCTTCAACTAAAGATCATATTAAATATTCTTAAACTTAAAGCAACCTTTTTCCAAAATTTTCCATCAAAAACAATATATATATAAAATATTTATTAACTTCAAAAATAAATAAAATGCTTTTATTAATATATAGAAAACATAGTCGTTACACCCTTCATCTTCGATATCTTTAACTTCAAGGGGTATAGCTGAGCTCTAGATCTATCCATTAGAGTTCGATAGGCAATATCTCCTATTGTTGTGCTAACTGCTATAACAAAAGTGATATATTGAGAGATTAAACAGAAGGCAATGGTTCTTATGTTAACTGTCAATAATTCTGAGATGGAATATGGAGACATATTCAACTAAAGATGCAATACACGAAACATTGCTATTATGATTCACACATGAGGGCAACACAAAAAGATTTTTCTCCTTTAAGGGAGAAAAGCTCTCATGAAACTTTAATTTCAAAGCATGCAATGTAACCATCTCAATCACATTTTACATTTATACCCTTTATGATAAAACGAGATACAAAAGACCAAAATTAATTGGAGCGGGCCTCGTGTTCTTCCCACGAAGGTTTCTGCCAAATCTTTATAAAATAGAGCGGTATTTTTCCTATCGGCCTATGAGTTAGTAAATAAAGAACCTAGCCTTTCGCAAATGCGAAGCCAAATGGTTTTTCTACCGGCTAGCATTAGCGATACAAAAACTTGCATTTCTACAGAAAGAATGTGTGTGTGAGGTCAGTTTAATAACAGTAACTTATCCTTATAAAATTGAGATTTTGTATGTTTTTGGAGATTACAGAATAAATCATATATATGTATTTTATATTTATTTTAATACACCGTTTTTAATAATATGAATGAATATGTAGCACATGAAAAAAAGCAGACGCAAGAAAACGCTTCCCTCACTGACTCGAACCTACGGAGCCCAAAATCTTCCGCTGGCTCGAACCAATCCGGAGCCCCAAAAGCCCCAACTTCACAAGATCGAGCTTCTTTTTCCCTTCCTCCCTTTTGCCCTTCTCTCTCACTCTCATTTGCTCCTCATCCTCTCGATCTCTCTATCTCCATCTTCTCCAATCAAAACCCTAATCGGAGCTCGCCATGCGCGTCTGCGATTGATTGATGACTCACACGAAGCGCCCTTTCTCCAACATCACCAGCAGCAGCCCTCTCGCTTCGCCCGCAGCCTCTTCCTCATCTATGAAGAAAGCCAAGGCCTCGATCGATAGAGACAAGAACGGGCTTCACTCTCACCTATACGATGCCCCCGCCGCCGGAGGCGGCGGAGTCGAGGACGAGGACTCGATGCTCGTGGATCAAGCTGGCGCTGCTTCCTCGATTGCGACGACGGGGATGGCCTCTAATCTCTTGAGGAAGAAGGCGACTCCTCCTCAGCCAGCGGTGAAAAAACCGCTCAAGATTAAGTTCAATAAAGGTGCTTTCAGTTGCAATTTGGTGATTTGGGAGTTAGCATTGAATTGTGATATATCTATGGATGCATATGAAAACTATCATCATATATTGCAATTAGCAGGCTGTTGAAAACCCTAAAAGATTTCCCCTTTTCAAATAGTGAGAGCTGTACACTGCTTCATAAGATCGTTAGGCTATGATATTGCTGGTGAACTGATATCTTGCAGCATGAATCAACCGGTGTGTTTATTTGAACGAGCTTAGTCTTTCAATCAATCTACTTTTAGATTTGGGAGAAAATGTAGTGTGATTTGATCAACATCGGATAATTTGATTTACCAATAGAGAAAGCATCTTACATGGTAGATACTGCCATACTGGAAAGGAGAAAGTTGAGGGAAAAGACGCATACACATAAACAGGCAACACGAGCATTATAGTTCCACATATTAATCTTAATTTCTTATAACCAATTAATTATTTATAATCCAATAATCACGTAATAGAGTGCACAATTAATTTGATAAACCATCATAAAATGTTTCTTATGTTTTTCATCATATAGACCTTATCCCTCCACATAATCAGGACGGGACGGTACCATCTGATCATTGGGATTATGATAAGCCCCTTTATTGTCCATAGTTACCTCAGCAAGGTTGTCTATTAATTAATGGAGTATTGTGGTCAGGTCAACAGCGGGCCGCGAGATTTTATTGAACCTTTCATGCTATGAAGCACCAGATACTTGTAAATGCTTCATGGATCGTCCCTGATCGTGTATTGGAGTCCGAAACTCTAGGATTCTTGCGGATTCGCTCGGACTTATAAATGTCTCACCAACCTCTCTCGAATTTGACACTAATCCTCTTTCTCTCGAAAATTTGAAAGCGCATTGAATATCTAACATAATGCCATTATTTATTTATATTATTAAATATTTATATGTATATATTCATATTTATTTAATTAAAAATCGATATAAAAACGTATCTCGTAACCTAGGTTTTTGGAAAATTGCGAATCCATATCGTATTGTATCCTATATCCATACCCGAACCCGTGCCACATAACTTTCATGGAGCTTTGCTTTGTAGACGAACCGATTTCGATTAAAGAATGCAAGGAAATGCATATACCTTCCAGAGTTTTGTCATGCTTATATTTGGACATAACACTTAGATGTAAACCAGCAATGCATGTTGCAAAGGCTAGTAAAAGATTAGAAGAAAAGAATGGAAAAAATCTTTAGCTGCATAACCAATTGCCTACGCATTGAATACCATTTCCCGCTTAGGGGTCAGTGGGTCTCTCCTCAGCATCGCTGTTCTGCAACTATCTTTAGGATTTTAAAAAAAAGAGAGATTTTCCAAGAATCAATAGTCATTCCAATTACAACACCACCGTTACGTTTGTAATTATCCTTTCAGCAAGGAAAATATTTTGTTTTCAATTTTATTAAGGGACGCCGTGTGCTGTCTTGTTTGACATCAGTATTCTTAATATCGTGTACCCTGCATGTTTGTATCTCCTATGTAAATTTTATTTAGCATGTAACGATGCGGTAATGACAGCCGCTCATTTCAAAAAAATCGTTTTTCTTGTCTTTCCGTTAATTCTTTTGAGGTATAGGGCAGTCTATTTGGCTGTCGCTTTTTAATGTTTCTTTGAGTTCTGCTCATAGCTGGGCTGGAAACACTCCGTTTTAAAAAGTGTCTGCCTCAAATTCCCCTACTCTCCCATGCCACACGAAAATTAATGTTTGATAATCTTGTAAGGCTCTTTGTGGTGACTCGTTTGCCTGTTATGTGCAAAGGAAACTCTCCTATCTTGACAGTTGTAATATTTTATTCGTACGTGATAAACTCAAATTAATTCTCTTTTTTTTGTGGACGTAGATAAGCCTAAATTACCACCGAACTTTGAAGAGGATACCTGGGTAACATTGAAGTCTGCCATCACTGCAATATTTTTGAAACAACCAAATCCCTGCGACTCTGAGAAGCTTTATCAGGTACGCCTAATTTTCGGATTCTAGTTTCTTGTATGAGCTAGGATCCTAATTAATTCATTTTCTTACGTAATAGTCTGTCAGTGATCTTTGTATCTATAAAATGGGAGGAAGTCTCTACCAACGCATTAAGTCGGAATGTGAAGTACATATCTCCACAGCGCTACTGTCATTGGTTGGCCAGAGCCCTGATCTGGTGGTATTTTTGTCTTTAGTAGAGAAACGTTGGCAGGATTTCTCTGACCAGATGTTGATAATTCGTGGCATAGCCTTGTATCTTGATAGAACATATGTGAAACAAACTCAGGGCGTTGACTCCTTGTGGGAGATGGGGTTAAAGCTGTTTGAGAAACATCTCTTAATCAATAAAGAAGTGCTGCACAAGATTGTCACAGGCCTTCTCAGGTTAATTGAGAGGGAGAGGTATGTTGAATATTCTGTGCTCTTTGAATTGCTAACCAGAAATTGTATTACTCATTTAGGAGAGTGAAGTTTTAGTTTAATGTGTTCTGGTTATTATTGATGCTTTATCGCCATGCGGTTCAATAAAATATGTCCAGTGTTTTGACCTGTGGCACATCACATGTAACTATTGCACGATCTGATGAAGCTGTAAGCAAGCTCTTTATAATTCTAAACCATTAAACTAAAAAAAAATGAAATATAGTCTTCAGGTACTTTATATCATCGAGTTTCAACTTCCAACCTATCAATTTTGACATCTCTAATAAAAATACTATCCTCTGTGATGGTTATACAAACAAATATATTTCTTGTTTGTGACTGTATTATCAAGCAATAGCTGCAAATATTTATCGTAAAAGACAAGAAGAAAGAAACTTCTATTCTGCCAACGTGCAAAACCCATATTATCCCAAGCTTGTGCATGGTGCACCAATAGAAATATTTTATATACAGCTTTAACTTTGTCAGCAACCTATTTAATTATAACATCATATCTTACGAAGCCTATCCATGTGGATGATGGATGAGTTCCAAAGATTAATTACTGTTACCGAGAGCCACTGCAACTCTACGTAATTCAGGTTGTAGAGGATCTTAGCCACGGATGAAGAGGTGGGGAAGAGATCAGACTCAATGGTGTTCTCCGTTAGGACATAATCTTTTATTCTCCCATGACCCCATCAATATTCGCTTAAAAGAAGTGGCAGCGGCGTACACCTTAATGAGATAAATTGTCCCTCCTAACAAAAACCCTTCCAGAACTTTAAGTAGACCATTCTATTTAATGTGGTCATATCCTTTAGCTCTGTCGAATTAGAGCAAAAAAGACTTCTCCTTTTGCCTGTATGGTTTATATAGCGAATAGCTGGATACACACTGCTCACTATGGATAAGAACCTAGTCTATTGTATACCCCTTTGTATTCTTTATATAACATTTTGGTGGCCTTTCAGGAGCTAATATATATAATTTCTTGATTAGCATGCATATAAAATCTAGGTGTCAAGGTAGCATGAAAAACATAAGTATATATAGCACAATCTCATGAAAGCACACAAAAAAGCAGCTCAGAAGAGAACACACAGAGACACTACGAAAAGCAAAGATAACCTGACTACTGGTTTTCATATTTTATTATTATAAAAAATAGAGTTGATGGTTTATCAAATAAATCTTAAAAACTTGAAATTGAGATGATGAAGTGGAGAAGCACATTGTGACATATCCTGATTCCCAAATATCTCATAGATCATCTCTGGAAATATAGCCTACATCGATGACTGGTCTATTAATCTTTAGTCAAGAAATTTGTAGAAACAGTACATGCGCATATTATCTAAATTAGAGGTGAACATGCATGAAGCCTGCTGCAGCAATTTGCTTTTGTAATTACAACCTTTTGCAATTAAACTAATCCTTATACAATTTTCTTCTCACTTTTCCTTTGGCCTAGATCCTTGCTACTAGCAATGGCCCAATGGATCAGAATCAGAGTACTTGCGCCTAAATAAGAGCTTACCTTGGAAAAAGGACTGTTATTACCATATTTTGCTGGGTCATGTAGGCCCCTGTTATGATACTCTCCCCCATTTTACTTTTGAATTCCTTATGCTTAAGGAATTTTTAACTCTCAATGCATGCATGACCACATCTATACCTGGACTTATTTCTTAGATATCAGATTAATAGCATATGAAAATAGTTGGGATACAGGCTATGTTCTCGATGGCACTATTACTTTGTAACAGGATTATTATAATGAATGGATTCTTCAGGCCTGTGTTTTTCCATCTTTGGGGACAATTACCAAGGTAATGGGCAATGAAGACTTACAGACCAGTTACCAGTAAACCACCAATAGAATTCACATAAATACATGTTAATGCATTGCATATTTGATACCATAACTCTCTATTCCTTGGTATGGTATCTCACTATCTCATCATCATAGACTCATTTCACCAATATTGTATCTCATAATATTCTTTTTCTACAATTTATTGTTTCATGATACGTATGAAGCTGATTTCATGTGCCCATAAATTCTCATAATTGTTGATGACAACAAACAATTGTAAGACTTTGCGTGTTTCATATTCCAATGGTAGAAACTTTGGGACTTTGACATTCATTCTAAATGCATCTCTAGTTTTTATTTCATTGGTTGTAATTTCTTGCAACACCTGCAATTTTTAAAGGGTTACCTAGATGTATGTGTATTGAATCTTCTTGTCGCTTTACGGAAATGAGTTAGCTTCTCTATATATTTCACAGTAGGTGGCTGATTGTCTATTTAATGCCCATATGGGCACTTGACCTTGTACCGTAATGTGTTGGTTTATGTATCATGCATTCTTAGTTTAACATACATTATATGGTTTCTATTGACCAGGTTAGGGGAAGCTATTAATAAGACATTAGTAAATCATCTTTTGAAGATGTTTACTGCTCTAGGAATTTATGCAGACAAGTTTGAGAAACCTTTTCTGGAATGCACTTCTGAATTTTATGCTTCCGAGGGCATGAAATACATGCAGCAGCTGAATGTTCCAGAGTATTTGAAACATGTGGAGGTACTTATTTTCACTTCTTGCCTTTTGTCTTTTATTCTCTAGTCATATGAACTGACGGTTTCTAGATTGGCATCAAAGCACTAGAGTTATTATTTGTTTTATTTTGAACTATGACGGCAGTTAAGGTTGCATGAAGAACATGAAAGATGCTTACTCTACTTGGATTCTAGCACGAGGAAACCACTTATTGCAACTGCTGAGAAACAACTTCTTGAACGTCACACTTCGGCAATTCTTGATAAGGTTGCATACCATTCTTTTCTTTTAACGTATTAAAGCTTAATTTGCATAAAGAATATAATTTATTTGCTTAAAAAATCTTTTGGTTAGGGGTTCACAATGCTTATGGAAGCTAAGCGTGTTGAAGATCTTCAAAGAATGTATACCCTTTTCCAGAGGGTTAATGCTCTTGAATTACTCAAGCAAGCCCTTGGCTCATACATCCGTGGTACTGGGCACGCTATTGTCATGGATGAAGAAAAAGACAAAGATCTGGTTTCATGTCTTCTAGAGTTCAAGGCATCACTTGATACAATATGGGAAGAAAGTTTCTTCAAAAATGATATGTTTTCTCAAACCATAAAGGATGCATTCGAGCATCTCATTAATCTCCGTCAGGTAAGATTATCTATGCAAACCAATTTATACACTCCACATTTCTCTTGTCAGCTGACTTACCCATTAGTTAATCTTAAAACTGTAATCTAAAAATATAAGCATTCGTATGAAATGACTATCATTATTTTATTACCTTGTATCATAGAATTTCTCAAGGTTCTGTTATAGTGCTATGTTCCCGCTTTTCCTCACCATCTCATTGCTTTTGGGTTCAGTCCACATGTTAGGCTTCTTACCAAACAGTACTTTCAGAGGCCTGAAAATTATTAAAAGAAGTATGACAAAAGGCATTTATTATGTGGGGATGATACTGATAATTGCTGCATCCCATGAGTTGTGATGTTATTTTGGTTCTTCTGAAATTTGTCGATTTTCCAGAACTGTCTCTTTTTTATTTATCCTATATAGTTGACAAACATAGCATTATTATTTGTTAAAAGTTTTCTATTTCTTCTGTTCTATACGAGTTATGTAATTTATGAGAATAAGATTGTGAAACCTTTCTGTTTCCTGTATCATTTGGTTCTGTAACAACTTTCTCCAGGGTTTCCTCAATATTTAAAGCACCAATGCTACTTTCAAATTTAAAACTAAAACTAAAATAATAATCATGTTGATTATTTTTTAATGATTTATAGGATTTGAGAGATTATGTGCAATTATAAATAATATATCGAATCATCTCAAAGAACACCATGATAATTATGTCATATAGTATACAAAGAGAGAATTTGAAACACCATAGTCAGTAACGAACTTACTAAATTTTAATCATGCTATAATAAAAATGAGAATTACGAAATGAACACCAACACAAGGGTTAAGAAAATATGTGGGAGCACTAATGTAAAAAATTTAAATGCGTGAATATGAAAAAAGACAAATGGGTGTTAATTGGTGCTCTTTCTTGCAAATTTAGAAAAGTAAGAAATACGAAGAAGAAAGAAATAAAAGATTTTCTTAGGTTTGCGTGGTCCAAACAAAATATACTCAAGCCTGCAATCGGAACACTTAACCCTCTTATAGACACAACGGTCAATCCTTGTACAATTTGAGAGTTATGACAAAAATGTACGTCTATTCTCTACTCAAGAACATAACATAAATAAATAAGAAATTAGAAAAGGACGAGGTGAGTTCTGTGCCAAAATAATTTTAAAAAACACAACATTTCTAAGAATCAATATAGTTGATGGCTATCATTGAGATTATAAGTTTTGATTGAGTTGGGCATGAAGGTAACTGAGTTTTTATCCCTAATCACCGTGAATTGGCCAGATCTGGACTTCTGTAAAGCGGTCTAGGGACTTTATACTCTTTCAATTTAGGTTACATTCGAGATCTGACCACCTTTATAATTTATATATACTCTTAACTATAGGCTACATCCAACTACCCCTAGGCTACTTTTGCAAAACTAGGGGCTTGTTACACATGGCATGATTATCTATTGCTCATCTCTTTTAACATGTCTGGAAATATCCATAGCTTCCTGTTGGAGTTTTGTGTGCGCCCAACAATTTTCGCAAGCAAATGTTTAATAAATTCATCTTAACTTAGTTTTCGAACTATATCTACTTGAAGAATGGTTTTATTTCAAAGCACTCTTGGACTCTTTGCAAGGCTGTACGTTAGTATTGCATTGTTAGTATAGCAGTGGATCTTGTATACAACTTTGTTTTCTATCAAACCTTTTGATCTTGTAACAACAAATAATGATTCACACTCCATTGTTCTTTAAATATATACTTCTGATGTACACTATCTTTCTGCTGGATATTAAACCTTGTTGCTAGTATGATTTCATCTAGTATAAATTCTAAGTGGTTGTTTTCACGACTGCAATTCGTGCTCGCTTATCTTCTATTATTCAAGATAATCCTTTATATTTATTTTCTTTCGTAGTGCCAATCCTAGGAAAATAACCCAGAAACCTAACTTAATCCCTATTAAAACTCCATAAGTTCCCAATCGTTCACGCCAGAGATCCGAAGCCATGTGCGACAAGCTCTGTTGATGAGTCTGATTCAATCAGACCGCTTCTTCAGGTTGATTTTGGTGACGGAAGTCTCGTTGAAATTTCCTCAATACCCACCCTGTATAAAGAATTGCCTGGCGTTGAGCTCTGCCGTCATGTTGTTGTGCCGAAAGTGTATCACGGAATGTGATAAGTCAAATATGCATACATCAGTTCCCAACTGTAGCAATACGCTCGCAAGTATATCTCTCCATCTCTGGCAATTTCCAAATAAATGCTCGCTGGACTTCGTCTCAATATGCCACACAGATGGCTGCATAAGTCTACTTCAATATGTCTCACTAATAGCCACTCCGCCGTCGGCAGTTTGTCGTTACTTAGACGCCAAACAAACTAATTGTTGTCTTGTAACCCTGAGTCAAGCAGAAATTTGAGATGGAGATTCTAACTTGAATTTTCATTATTGAAGTGCGACACTATAAGTCGTCGCCACCGAGTATTGCCTCTGCCACCCTATTCCGTTGTGTCTGAACAATCCACAACGGCAGTCATACGATCTTCTACTCTGCCGATCCGGTACTAGATCAAGACCCATCATATTCCAACACCCGTCAATTGTTAATTGTTGAACTCCTTCATTATCAACTAAATGCCAAATCTATTATCCAAGAATAATACACCAAGGACGATCAAGCACCCGCCAATCATACCAGTTGCACTATCACCAAGTCTTCGCCTAGTCGAGAAATTAAATTTGTTTTAGCTCCTTATGTTAGTGCACGCAATGTCGCAGTGGCTCTAGATCCCTTTCGCAACCCTGAATTATTTCGCCCACATCAATCGAGTCCATATCGACATCTCACTCGAATATAATTTTGCGGCCTGTTTTGCTAGAAGCAAAGAATTGAAGTCCATAGCTGACAGAACGCCATGGCCCCCACAAACATATGGCGTACGTACTCCTTTCCATGCTACATATCTTTCTGGCTGCCTCCGCATAAGATGTTTCACATCAAGCTATCAATTGTTGCTAGAATCGTATGTACTCCTTTCCATGCTACATATCTTTCCGGGATCTCTAAAGTAGTATGACAGCAATAGACCGAGGTTCAAAAGCGTTGACCTCGCCGGAAAGGATTGCAGCTTCTCTTTCCAAGTTGCCAATTGTTCCTTGATCGCTCCCACTCCCGGTGCTCCCACCATATGTCTTCTCCATATCCAATTTGAGGATAAATCGCTTCGTCATTTTAGTACACTCTCTAGTAATTGTGTGCCATACCTATTGTACTGACCTCATCAATTATGTCAAGGTTTGGGAGAAATCCAAGCTGCTCCTCTGCGATGGTGTGCCCAATCATATTGCGCCATCATTTCACAAGAAGACGCGCAATACTTTTATATACCGTATAGCACAGACTACTTGGCTGAAAGCGGTTCACCATTGTCCGATGAGATAATATTGGTCGTTGAAATTCATTATATTTCCACGGCTTGTAAATATTATTATTGCTTTGTTATAGAATTTTAAACTCCAAACGACACACCTACATTGTCGCAAATAATTATTTACACCTCTTAATAAAAATGTGATCTCTGAATCTGTATCACGTTGTCGACCTTGTCAGTTGCTTTAGTGCAATTGTACATCTTAGTACAAGCTAATGAAATTTGCCTTTTGTTTCTACACAACAGAATAGACCTGCTGAACTAATTGCAAAGTTTCTAGACGAGAAGCTTCGTGCCGGCAACAAGGGCACTTCTGAGGAAGAGTTGGAGGGTATACTTGACAAAGTATTGGTACTATTCAGATTTATACAGGTATGTACTTGGAGATTAGTTTGCAGTATGTGTTATGTTGCTCATAGGTTCATGTTGACATAGATATAACAGCTTGTAGCCTCATTGTGCTTTTACATGTGCTTTTTCTCTCCATGATCAGGGCAAAGATGTTTTTGAGGCATTCTACAAGAAGGATCTTGCAAAAAGGTTATTGTTGGGAAAGAGCGCCTCAATTGATGCCGAAAAGTCGATGATCTCCAAAGTAATATATAATATAATGTTTTAAAAACGGCTTCTGAATTGTTACTGGAAATTCATTTCCTTGTAACATCCGCTTGATATATCTGACCGGAGATTAATATCCTTTTCAGCTCAAGACAGAGTGTGGGAGCCAATTTACCAACAAACTTGAAGGAATGTTCAAGGTATGCAATGTTTTTTCTAGGTTAAAATTTAAAATATCTGCTATTGTGAGTATTGGCTTAACAAGTTCTGACCTGTTCTCTGTAGAAGTACATTGAACAAAAATTTATAAATAACTAAAAATGGGAGGCCATACAATTCTGATGAGAGATTGGCAATCATTGTTGGTGTATTAGGACGTCTTAGTTACTCAACCAGTGATGCTTCATGTGATGTTTCAGATGCACCTTTTGACACGACGTAAAATTAATGATTTATGATGTATTCATAGCTTCTTAGATATATATCAGAGACAAGAAAGGTTAAATCTTATACATGTCGATTGGAGTCTGATGTGTGTGCTTGCATGAATGATTGTGTTTTTGTGTTCAAGTTTATACTTTTGTTATTTTCCTTCTAATAATTAAATGAATAAGGATTTTTAGTGGTGGTGCCTCATAGATTGTTATTAGGTTTTTCTTGTATATTTTTTGGTGCATAATGGTGAGGCTGACCTCAAAAGTTTGGGATAAAGGCTTGCTTATTGTTGCTTATTGTTTATAATGGTGATTGTTGAACATGTTGGATGATAGTCCATTCACAATCTTGAATCTCAATAATGTTTTGCAGAAAATGAATGCTAGTGCAGTATGAATGTATGACATATTTCGATCACCTGCTATTACTCTGGTCTTCGTGCTATGTGTGTTTGTCCTCTTTTACTAATTATTATGCTTTAGATAAGTTCAACCCCAGCTATAAATTTTCATTAAATATTTAAGATATATTTATGCAGTGCGCTACACTGCATTATGCTATATCCTAGTTTCTTAAACACTGCAGCATTGCTATTTTTGAAAAATGATCCTTTTATCATTTGTAGTACTTGAAACCTATAAAAGCTGTTAGCTTAACGAGCCTTTGCTGAGATTTCCTATTATTTTCTGTCTCAGCATCATGTTGATTGACAAGTTAGCCGCACTAGTTTATGTGATCTTGATAAGAATTTCATCGGATCCTTTCCCAGGACATCGAATTATCAAGAGAAATAAATGATTCCTTCAAGCAGTCATCCCAAGCCAGGACAAAGCTTCCTACTGGTATTGAGATGAGTGTTAATGTTCTAACAACAGGGTCAGTATTTTATCATTTGATCTTTCTATGTGGTGGTATTGCAATATTGCTCTATTGCTAATCTCATTTCCCTATTAGATGTATGGTTATATTGCAGGAAACCTCCCTCACGTTTTCCCTATAGCAGGATATTACCCTCTTCGTTTTAAAAACATGCACTTTGCCCCCTATTTCAATGTCCACTGACCTTTTCTGCTTCAGCCAACTTCTATTCTCCTGTTTCATCATCAGGATAATGATAAATTATGAACGGTTAATAAAAGAGCGAAAAAGGATGATAGAAAAAAGAGACGTAATTCGAAATAAAATATCTGACGGATACGGGAAAATTAGTTGTTTTTTTTAAAAGCAGGTGGCCAGGTTCTTGAAACTTGGTTTCATTTTATAAGGACAAAAGCAAGAAAGGTATTCTGCAATTTAGCCTGGACATGATTGTATTAACTGAAGTTCTTTCTGTAGATACTGGCCTACTTACCCGCCCATGGATGTTCGGCTACCTCATGAATTAAATGTTTATCAGGTCAGTTCATTGAAATTAAATTTAACAACAGGATAATTTTTTGACCTATCCTTCAGTTGGGAAGTTTATCTAATCTCTACTTGCATTACAAATAGGATATCTTTAAGGAGTTCTACTTGAGCAAGTATAGTGGGAGACGGTTAATGTGGCAGAACTCATTAGGTCACTGTGTTTTAAAAGCAAACTTTCCTAAAGGTAAAAAAGAATTGGCAGTATCGTTGTTCCAGGTGAGTGGATCTTCAATTGTTACTTTATCCAAACCAGTTTACATTTGGGTTTTCTTATACATCACCCCGATACTTAGCTAGTTCCATATGTCATCCTTAAAACCTATTAATTATTCTAGATCCTCTGGTTTTACAAACCAAGAAAATGTAACATATTGTTTTACAAACCAAGTTGTTGGTATAATGGTAAATCAGCCTTTTTCCTCTTTTAAGTATCGAAATCTAACAATTTATATAACTTCCTCGATCAAAAGATACACTATGACTCCTACGTGTCTTAATTTTCAAAAAGTTAGTACTACAGTAGATTTAAGCTGTTAAACCAGCCATCATTAATTTTTTTATGCCATCAAAGTTAAAGTGATACCCTGCAACTGATATATAATGTGGGATTACTTGAGAATTGGAAGGTTTGAAAAATGATATGTTAAAATTATAAGTTTCCAGGATCCTATATGGAAATAGCTAAGTTTTGCGATGATACACAAGAATCACCTTATACATCTCAATTCATTCCCATTGGCTCCTTTGTTTCAGACTGTTGTCTTGATGCTGTTCAATGATGCACAAAAGCTCAGTTTGCAAGACATCAAGGACTCTACCAGTATCGAAGATAAAGGGCTGAGAAGGACTCTGCAATCGCTTGCATGTGGCAAAGTTCGTGTGCTCCAAAAGGTTGGTTTATTCTTTGAGTTATTTGCACAAAACCTCCAGGTAGCTTCTCCCGTAATGCACTTAAAACCACTCCAGTGATTTAGTAGCACTAGCATCCCATCTCCTCATCAAAAACCCTTAAAACATTCAAATTAAACTCTAAACAACTCAAATTGTTTGATTTAACTCTAGAACTTCCTAGTGTTGTTCGGAGTAGAATTTGAGTGTTTTGAGGATTTTGGTCAATGAGCAGAAGGGGTGTTGGCAACTAACAAATCACTTGTGGTGCTAAATGAGGTAAACTGCAGATGGGTTTTGAGCAGTTTGCCCTAATTCTTTTAGCTTTTCTCGTGCTACATAGTTCAATTGTTAACATGATATGTTGGGCTTGTTATAGTCTCCAAAAGGCAGAGAAGTAGAAGATGCAGATTCGTTCATGTTCAATGAAGAATTCTCTAATCCTCTCTACCGCATCAAGGTAAATATTTTATTGTCCTCACCAGTTGTGGTTTTCCAGCATGCAACAATGAATAATATGCTATTATTTTCTCTTTTTCTCTCTCCAGGTAAATGCAATTCAGATGAAGGAGACAGTTGAAGAAAATACAAGCACCACCGAACGAGTTTTTCAGGATCGTCAGTATCAGGTATTATTTACTGCACTATCATTTGGTAGCTTTGCCCTGCATGAAGAGAATACTTGAAAAAAAGGAAAATTATATATTTTGCTTCATGCCTTTTCATTGATAGATCTGAATCAGGCTACTTAACTATTAATTGGTGCCCAGACTTGTACTCGAGGATAGGAACTTTCCCTGAGAGATGGTAGAGCCCTAATGGATATTAAGAGTGTTTTATGTTGGCTGTAAGGTGTAGAAAGTAAAATACTCTCCCCTTGAATGAAAGGAATTGCAGCGCTCCATCTCTCAGGGAATGAAAGTAAAATACCTTTTTGCTCTTCTGAATCACATTATTAATTATTTTTAGCTTGATTATATAGTATGAATGAAGAGAGTCATAAGAACTTTTGCTTGTATAGCTGTTTGTGTAAATTAAGTAGGCGAAAAGAATGCATTTACATCTTAACCTGCTGCTGTTTTTTAATCATAAACTGTAGCTTATAGACAGGGACACAGAAAACAAAGAAGAAAAAGAGAGATTTGCAACCCATCCTGTCGATCGTTAAGTTTGTTCTGATATATGTACTGTATGATTTGGTTGTAGGTTGATGCAGCTATTGTTCGGATCATGAAGACGCGGAAAGTACTTAGCCACACGCTTCTAATAACAGAGCTCTTTCAGCAGGTAATATGCCAATAAGATTAGCATAGGCTCCTTCGTGTTCGCTTATCATAGTCATGATGTAACTGTGCGTTTCGTTCAGCTCAAATTCCCAGTAAAGCCAGCAGACTTGAAGAAGAGGATAGAGAGCCTCATCGACAGGGAATATCTTGAGAGGGACAAAAACAATCCACAGATATACAACTACTTAGCTTAATCCCTTGCACCTTGAGCAACATTTTCTGAGCTATTTGCCACTATTTTACAACCAATGTACAGGGGAGATTTAGCTTCCTTTTTTGGTTCCTCTAAAGAGTGCCTTAAAATTGTAAAGTACTGTATTCCACTTTCGAAGTTCTTGTTCTGGAACTTAAAATTTGTTTGATTTGCAACAATAATAGGTTATTTTTCAAAAAATGTGCTATCTGATTTATGAATTTATAAAAATGTCTTGTACGTCTTTCCGAGTTTCAGCGAAGTAAATGTTTAACAATGATATTTAGGGAAGCGACGGGGGACTATGACATGGATTACTTTTGTCATATTCCTTTCCTGCAAACTCTCTCTTCTTTTTTCTCGACCTTTTCGTGTTTTGTCATCAGGTGTGATTCTTATGAGAACCATCTTTGGACTTGGGGGCCCTCTACTTTTATTCTGTATCATTTCGGTGTTATTACAAGTTCCTAGCCACATCTCAGATAAAAAAAATATCAAATTTGTTGGCCTTCCCCTTTAATCCACATATCTACCATTGTGTTTGATATCAACTAATAGCATGGATTAGTTTATGGCTGGCACCTCGTATCCCATTCATCTTATGTTGGTTGTAGGGTGGCCTTTCCCAGAAAATAAAAATGCCTCATTTTAAATGAGTTTATTTTCACTAAAATACTCACAAAAGGTAGATATTCTAGTGTATCCCATCACTCTTAACATAGAAATATTCTTTTTGGACGTGATTCTGAATGTCTCATGACCCCATCAAGTTGTCCGAAACTCTCCATCTTTTTTTCTTTTCTGTATCGGATGTACTACACATGGTATTGAATATTTTCTCAAAAGAGAGAATTATCAAGTATATACCCGTTCGAAAAGCCTACGGAATAAAATACGGATTCGGGATGGGTGCTATTATTTGCCTACTCCTATTCGTTGCTATCCAATCCAATGGCCAAATTTGGATAAAATAGAGAGCCCCACGGGTTGGTGTTTATTTTATATGATGAGAGATGTGCGGGAGAGATTCCAGAACAGCACCAACATTGAACCCTAGGCATAGGAGCGAAGCAAATCCGTGAAATACAAATACAAACCTCGAGCTCGATGCCTTCTACTCTGTCAACTTCCATAAATCTCACTCTGATGGAGGTCTTGATCTCCTTCAGATGTTGTCTTCCGTTGATCTGCTGCGAGCACTGATGAATGGCTGAGATTGAATTTGAGGGTCACCTCCTGAAACGTGTGGATCTCAGTGGGCTTGGTTTGGGGTGAGGCCGAGCTACCTGCAAGGAAGCCCCGGGGTGGTTGTACCACCGTGGACCCTCCGCCGATCAAGTTAGTCGAGTTATTTGGGCAGAGTAACGGCCTATTGGATAAAAAATGCCTTATCTGATTCGTCTGAGAGGGGTTTTATATAGTGGCAACCATGGACCGGCGGACGCGAGATTTACGCTGGCCGTTACGCCTTTGGAGTTGCGCCCGTGCGAATGGCGGGATCCTCCATTAATGGCGAGATACACCCATTAATGGGGGAGCGCGATGGCGTAGGACGCGGGATCATGGGGCGGCGGATATCTCGCGTATGGCGAGATTCGTGGAGCCATGTCCGGGACGCTTATGATCTACGCTCTGGGTCGGTCGATGAGACCGAGGAAGCTGAGCTCGGCGGGAGGTTCGGGGGCGAGTAGGAGTCGAGCAAGCTTGGTTCTGTGATAGCTCGAAGGCGAGCAGGGAGGGTTGAGGAGGCCCAGCGTGCATGAGGGCTTGGAGGTGAGCCAATGGTTATTTGTAGGACGAGCGCAGGAGAGTTCTGAGGGGTCATCGAAGGTCGAGAACATCCTCGGGTCGAAGGCCCGGGGTATGCCTTCAATGTACCGTTCTTGCTCCTTTCCCGTAAGCCTTGGGACACGCCATTTGTCACGTGTCATGATCTGGGGATTTCTCAGTACTGAGCATCATCATTAGCCCCCCACTCTCGCCCTGACCTATTTATAGATCGGGTCGAGAGTAGTCTGATCGGTCACCCGGGCAGTTAGTCGTATTTTTTGATGACGTCAGCAGATCGGAGAAGAGATCGTTCATTAAAGGGGAAGCGCTAATTTGATCATACGTTTGTTGAGGCGCCAGGCCACGCGTCCGGCGCTGGTTGGCTGACGTGACAGGCCGCCGGTGTTCTTGGCGCTTGAAGGGACGCGTCCAATGCTCTTGTGACACGTGGAAAGTTGATGGCCGTCGAACGCGAAGCGTCTGTTTTGACGGGAATCAATCGGCGCCATTAGATGCGCTTGCCGAATGCTATAAATAGAGGTGGGACCCTCCCAGGATCCACACTTCGCTATAATTTCCTCATCGCTGTGTGTGTTAGCTCGGTGCTCTTCCCTTTAGGTCGGATTTCTCGTTCCTTTTTCTCGGAGGACTCTTTCTTTTGCTCAGGTTAGATGTCTTCTTCTGGGGAGTCTGTTGAGATAGTTGAGGTAGAGTCTAGGGAGTCTTCTGTTGCTTCTTCCTCTGCCTCGTCTGAGTCTGAATCCCCCCGGGGAGTTAGGGTTAGACCTGCTTCCTGGGGCCGCGCGACGGGGACGGTTCCCCAAGCGCGCATCAAGAGTGCTCGTGACGTGCCTTCTCTCCCGCGGAATGTGGACGAGCTCACCACAATCCGGGCTCGTTTCCACATTCCCCCCAGCTACTCGCTTCACTTGGCCGGGGAAGGAGAGAGGGCAGACCAAGTGCGGGGCAAGAAGATTGCCTTGTACCTGGATGTCTTTTGGGCTGGAATGCGTCTGCCCTTCTTCCCCGAGATGAGTGCGGCGCTGCGCTGCTTTCAATTAGCCCCAAACCAGTTAGTGCCGAACTCGTGGAGGATTCTCCTAGGGATCCTGGTCCGGTTGAGACTAGAAGAAATCCCCTTCAGCCTGACCCTTCTCATTTCCTCCCTCTGTTATAAAAATCACCCCGGCACCCGTAAGGCCGAGCCGAGCTGGGTATACATTTCCTTTAGAAAACACAGGGGAAGGACGGCCAGGTCGGGGGTCGTGGCAGTTCCTTCCTCCATTCATGAATGGAAGGAGAAATTCTTATTTGTCGGGCTGTCCGAGGGTGAGGATTTGCCCGTGCTTGTTCAGTGGCACAGGGCCTACTGCCCGGGGGTGAAGTGGTCGTCTAATCCTGAAACGGTGGCAGTGTCGGCGTGGGAGCCCATCCAACGGGCCAAAGTATTGCTGTCCGAGCAGGCCCTCAGTTGGGCCGGGCTCAGTCCCGCTCAGTTTGCGGGTAAGTTAGGAGCCTAGGCAACCTGTTTAGACTCGCATATTCTTCTTCTATTCCTTTTGGCATCGCTAACTCTCTTTGTGTGTTTTCCTCCTTTGCAGAGCCGATGGACAAACAAAAATTTCTGGCTGCGATGGCTGAGAAGAAGGGAAGGAAGGCCGGAGGCGCCGGCTCATTACGCCCCGTCTCGAGCCCGGCCGCGCCGGCGGCCGCTTCGGCTAGGCATTCCACTATGCCTCGGGCTTCGGGGACCAGCCACAGGGAGAGCCGAAAATATGCTCGGGAGCAAGAACCCCGGGTTGTGGAGGTGGCGGATGAGGCTGACCCTACCGTGGCCCCCTTAAGCGGCGTAAGCGGATGGTGTCCCGAGCCCCGTCTTCCCTAATCTTCGTGCAGGAGGGAGATCTTCGCTACGAGGTGCCCTCGGGGCTTTCTATCGCCGATAGCTTGCTCTTCGAGATGGAGCGGTCGGCTGGGGGAAGAATCCCCTGGGGGACCTTCAAGGTCCAAATCGCGGCCATAGCTCAGGAGGCCGTGCAGGTTAGTGTCCGCCTCCCGTTCAGGTTTTCATTAAGCCTTTTTGTTTGCAGGATCGTATACCTTTTTAACCCCTCCTTTCATTTTCTTCAGGTCCTTCAGCACTGCGCCCTCGTCGCCAACATGGAGCACGAGGAAATTGCCCCGGCGCTACAGATAGCGGGCGAGTCTTCCTCGTGAGAGGAGAGCCTGAGCCGGGAGCTGCGTCAGGCGAGGGAGGGGATCGTCGCCTTCGAAGACAGGGTGGCTGCCGAGGAGGGGGTGAACGCCAACTGCCGGGAGTTCATCCGAGCTTTGATGGAGTCCAACAAGGTCGTTGAGGCCAAGTTAGAGGATACCAGGGTGCTCGCCGCCACTCTGAAGAAGACGCGGGACACCCTAAAAAGGGAAAACGAGGCGATGAAGAAAGGAATGAGGCGCGTCGACCTTCGGGTTGCGAAGGCGGTGGAGAGCTACAAGACATCAGATAAATTCTATGCTGACCTTGTTGATGACTCGGCCCTTGTCTGGCATGAGGCCCTCGACGCCGTCAAGGTGTTGATGTCGGCGTTTCCTGACGGTGAGCTCCAGCTCGAATACCCCCTCGAGGGTGAGGCACAGGGGGATGCCGCCGGAAGCGCCGCCGGGGGGAAGGCCTCCGGCGGGGGTGTTGGGGATAAGGCGATCACCCCGGCTCCCAGTGCCGAAGCTCCTGCTGTGGGTGCCGACCCTCAAGCCGCCACCCCGGCTCCCGAGGCTGCCGCGGAGCACATCGAGGTCATTCCTGGCCCTGAGGCCTGAGTTTCCCTGCCTTCTTTTTTGTATATTTTTTGTTTTCATCTTGGAATTTTGTAAGCCTTCGGGCGATTTTGTAAGGCTGAGGAGCCCACAATACCGTTGTAAAAACTCCCGAGTTGTGAATAAAGCCCTTTTGCAGAAATTTGTGTGGCAATGTTTTCATTTCGTGGTAATGTCTTTATTTTGCTCGCCTGATGAGCGCTAGGTCGGCGACCGGTCCATAGTTGGTGATCGCGTGTCGACTTAAATCCAATTATTTGTCATGTGTGCAAAGGCCGGTATTAGGTCGGCGTCCTTATGGCCCCGAAGTCGAGGTGGCGATCGCACGTTGAAGGTATGTCGGTTGGTACCTCCGAGTAGAAAGGCGTAGACCCGCCCATTTTCTCGAGTTGGACCGGCGATCATCTCTTTGAAGATAGGCCGACATAGACAAGGTTGAAGGTTTCCGATCCTTAGTACAGATGGGCAGGGAGTTGTCCACTAAGAATGGACCGAGCAGAGAAGCTGCTCGGCGGCCTCTTGATGAGGACTTCGATCCTTAGCGTAGATGGGTAAGAAGTTACCCACTAAAGATAGACCGAGCAGGGAAGCTGCCCGGTGGCCTCTTGATGAGGGCTTCGATCCTTAGCATAGATCGGTAAGTAGTTATCCACTAAGGATAGACCGAGCAAGGAGGCTGCTCGGTGGCCTCTTGACGAGGGCTTCGATCCTTAGCGCAGATAGGCAAGAAGTTACCCACTAAAGATAGACCGAGCAGGGAAGTTGCTCGGTGGACTCTTGATGAAGGCTTCGATCCTTAGCGTAGATGGATAAGAAGTTACGCACTAAGGATGGACCGAGTAGGGAAGCTGCTCGGTGGCTTCTTGATGAGGGCTTCGATCCTTAGCGTAGACGGGTAAGAAGTTACCCACTAAGGATAGACCGGGCAGGGAAGCTGCTCGGTAGCCTCTTGATGAGGGCTTTGATCCTTAGCGCAGATGGGTAAGATGTTACTCACTAAGGATGGACTAAGCAGGGAGGTCGCTCGGTGTCCTCTTGACGAGGGCTTCGATCTTTGGCGTCGGTGGGTAGTAAATTACCAGCTATGGATGGACCAAGCAGGGAAGCTGCTCGGTGGCCACTTGACGAGGGCTTTGATCCTTAGAGCAGATGGATAAGAAGTTACCCACTAAGGATGGACCGAGCAGGGAAGCTGCTCGGTGGCCTCTTGATGAGGGCTTCGATCCTTGGAGTCGGTGGGTAGTAAACCACCGGCTATGGATGAACCGAGCAGGG
This sequence comes from Agapanthus africanus, assembly GCA_030015575.1. Lineage (NCBI taxonomy): Eukaryota > Viridiplantae > Streptophyta > Magnoliopsida > Asparagales > Amaryllidaceae > Agapanthus > Agapanthus africanus. The sequence continues at coordinate 850,471,107 of CM057338.1, read as the reverse complement.
TGTTAGTTATATGTATGCCCTAGAGGCCATTATTGTACATGTGATGTATATTATAGTGGATGCTTGGATATATATAGAGAGGACTTTCTTGCTCGACATGATAGTATGCTATCTGATTGCTCTTTGTCTTAACATGTCGACTTGTATAAGTGATGCTGTCTTGCTCTCACATGTTGATAAAGCCCTTAGGATGTGTACTTGACTACCAGGACTATGATGGAGATCATGCTAGTGGGGCCAAGGATAGTCCACAAGTACATCCTATAATTGTTCCTAGTCAAGGGTGTATCGAGACAGGGCATCGATATTTCAGAGTAGACTAGCGTATACGCATCTTGACTCATATGATGGGCGATGGATGATCCCACATCCATTGGTGTTTGACATCAAAGATGGTATACGAGTGCTCAGTGGAGACTGGGTACACTGAACGGACTCGCCGAGAACTCCTAGCTGGTATTATACCCATCGTCAGATAGCAGTTCTCTGGTGACACTGGTACAGGTTAGTCTGTAGACACGAGATCGTCATAGAGGTTTGTGTGATTCCCACTGTACTTTGATTTCCACCTTACCACGTTCAAGAGAACGTGCAAAACGGTGGTTTTTGGGTACAGTCCTGAATCACATGGAGACAATGAGCGATAGGAGGGGATTCGTCTCTCCCGGTATAGGGTTTGATGTTGCGCTGTGCTCGATTGGTCATAACGATAAGTCCCTGGCCAGGGCTGCTATGGAGATTTACTGATAAATGTTATCAGTAGTTTCTCGACCCGTTATGAGCCTTATATCGGCACGACTTATCAGTTACTGGGGTCTGACGTTTACCATCCCTACACTAGATATGCGACATATCAAACGAAAAGACCGGACTGTACGGTAGTGTTACAGACAGGTTTTTCAGGAGTAGGAGTGTTGAGGTCGAAAATTGCACCCCGGTTGACCAAGTCAAAGTCATGGTCAACCCCGAGCCAAACGGGCCCAAGCCCAGATCAAGTGGGTTCATGCCCGGGTCGAGCCCCAACATGAAGCAGTTGGCCTCCCCATGCAAATCATGTAAAAAATAATTTTGATGTAATTTTTATGGGCATAAAGCCAAATTTTTGTAAGTCCATGGCTTATGTGCAAAAAGAAATGGCACGCGAGCCATGGGATGGCCAAAATGCCATTTTTGTAAAGCCCAAGGGGCTATATGTAAAGTGTATAGCCTATAAAGGAAAGGATAATGAAAATATCCCAACAACTTTTTCTCTCTCCAAAGAAAAATCTAGATCTGAGATCTCTCTCCTTCCTCAAGGTTCTAAACCTTTTTCTTTCTTTTGAATTAAATCAAGAGTTTTACTCTTCCTTTTATAAAAACTAAATAGTTTTTCACCAAAAAACCCACAAAGAGAAACTCAGATCTCCCATCAGATCTCAAAAAAGAAAAGATTTTTTAAAATCTCATACTTCTTGATCTTCAAGATCTGGCCAACAAAGGAAGAAGAAGGAGACCCATCTCCAAAAACCCCACTTTAGGGAAGAACTAGGGCTCAAGGGGAGAAGCCCTTCATCAGCTTCAAAATATCTTAGGAGTTTAACTCCACTCTAATCTCTCTCTCGGGAGTTTCTGAGGCTAAAAGCCCCTTTTCCTCGCCGGCGCCCAAGCGCCCGAGTGCCCGGCGCTCAGGCGCCCAGCACCCACGTGCCGACACGTGGCGCGCTAGCGCTCCAGCGCCAAGCACCCACGTGCCGACACGTGGCGTGCTAGCACTCGAGCGCTTAGTGCTCAAGCGCCCATGTGCCGACACGTGGCGCGCTAGCCCCCTTGACCCCCAGCCCGCTATCCGGGTAGCGGGACCCTCGTAAAAACTCTGTGTGGCTCCCGATATATCCAAGCCCCTTCCAAAACAAAATACAAGTACACTGCATGTTGAGTTCACATGACCAATTTAACCCGTCAATCGGAGGTTCCCCCGCTCCAAAGGCGAGGGGTAATTAACGACAGCTTAGTCCGCGGCCGCCGGAGATTCGGATCCCCACAATCATTAAACCCCGGCCTACCCTAAACAGGAGGAATCTGTAGTACGCCTGACAAGCGTGCGCGTATTCCCATCTCAATGGGGTGACGAAAAACACCCTACAAGGAGTAGGCTTGCTTGTTGATTTTTTAATCGCTCAATACCCGGGTAGCCGTTACGTCCAGCTAGTACCGCTGACGGCTTGTGGGTGCTTGATGTGATTATCACCTATTGCCGGCGTATTGACGAGTCTTTAGAGTCCTGCACAGAGGTTTCACTGGCTCAGGCAAAACGAAGTAGGAGCACATATGTGATATGTGCGGGACCGAAATTAATACGAGTATGTGATACCGTATTCTATTCTCACGATATAAGGTATCGATCGGTTATATGAGATATAGCCGGGTTATCGAATCAAATGTTGATTCGATAAGTCGATACTTTATCGGTCGGTTATATGTGATATAGCCGGTTTATCGAATCAAGTGTTGATTCGATAGGTTGATACAAATAATATTGGTCGGTCATATGAGATATAGCTGGATTATTAAATCAAGTGTTGATTTAATGATTTAATTTATAATTATATATATATGATATATTAATTTACATTAACTAATATTAGCTCACTTAAGCATTTCCTTTTCTCACATGTGCACACTTAATATATATGTGATATATATTAATTGTGTTTTCTATATGTGTCATGGTTGATGATACATGCAACATGGGTGTATGAGACTTACACCATGATAATGATAATTAAGGGTTTATTTATTTAGAGTAAATCAATTATTAGTTGGAAATTGGTCACATGGCATGAAGCTTGTAGAAGCTTGGGGACCCATTAACTTAGTCCACTAGTTTTGTCTTACATCAGATATTTATTAACCCAACTATTATCTAAACCCATGGTTAAGTCTCTACATGAGTGATATTAGATATTTTCTCACCCATGGTTGCCATTCACTCTCTCATCCATTATTTTGCTTTTTCTTCCTCAAGCTCAAGAGAGAGCTCTCTAGGTTTTTGAGAGGAGCATAAAATTAGTGAGAAAAGTAATTCTAATGTGCAAAAATCATACTTCATCATCCTCTACTAGATTAGCAATTTAGTTTAGGGTGTTAGCTTTACTAATCCTACATTAGTGAAGAGGTAGCTTGGGTTAGTATCTCCTCGACGTAGATCATCTTCGGTCTCGAAAATTTTGTGCAAGCTCGTTGCTTTCTTCTTGTGGAGCCGTTCAAGAATCCACAAGATCACTACTTAGAGCGAAGGGGCTACTTCAAGGAGCTATTGAAGTGAAGGACCGGTCTACAAAGGTTGTATTCCTAGTTCACTTAGTTGTAAAGTAGTTTACATATTGTTTCATCTAAATCACTAGTTAAGATTCTAGGGTTAGGATTGTTTTGTACGGCAAATTTTTGAAATTGTAATGGACGATACCTCCCGAAAACTTGCTGTCGTGCCAAGCAATCCTACAGTGGTATCAGAGCCAAGCTAGAGATTTACACGATATTTATAGAATTACGAAACCGAAACAACTCCGAAACACTCAAAACTAAAAACCCAGTTTCTGTCAATTTTTAAAGCCGTCGAAATTTTTTTTAAGCAACTGCAGAATGTTACATGAGATGTAATATGAACACTGAGCAAAAACGAACCCAATTGGACGGTTTTGACCCGACGACATTCACCTAAAAACTGAGCAGGCCGGCCTGTTTAGTGCTTCTGTGGTTCGTTTTTGTCATGTGTTCTGGTATCTGCATTTTGGTGTTTTAGGTGTTGCTAGTTTTTGCTAAATTTGCAAGTGATGTTAACTTCTTGCAAAGGCAATTCGGAGTGTTTCGTAGTCGTAATTCTAACTATATTTCGGGTTATTTAGACGGTGTTAAAAAGTTCAAACGGATATCAAATACCCACTTTAACCCTGGACGGAAAATTTTCCAAGAGTTGGATTTTTTCCGAGTTAAAGAACATTCAAATATCATGCAAGTAATGCGGTGGACCCTCTAGAAGAACAAAACCCTAACTCGATTCTATGACCGTAAGAACCGCCGCCAAACCCTAGGGTTTGCGGTAGTTCCGTGGTGCCATAAGTGAGGCAAGGGTTGACCCTTCTACGGTTGGGTCCATAGGTACTATGGCATGTGATGGGTATTTTTAAACTGCGTTCAAGTGTTGAGCTTTTTGGGAAATTTTATGTGTTCGTTGATTCGATCAGAATGTTTAACGTCGTCTAGCTATTTGTGAAATGTGATACAATATGTGGAATTCATATAGTTAGGCATGAAATCCGAAGTATGTGATATTTCGGGTTTATGATGTCTAAGGTGATTATGGATTCCAAATGTTGTAGTTTGACATTTTTTTTTCTGCGACCGTAAGTGTAATATGTGGTGTATCACCGTTTTCGTTGCTATATGTCAACAACAATTGTGATACGCATATTTACTTACGTTGATGACATGTGATGTTATGTGTTTCTGTGATATGTTATATTGGATCGTCGTGTTTTGAATAATCGGGGGTTTTATGTGAGATGAGAGTTTCTATTTTCATTCATGTAAAATTCATTGTGTTGGATATATGTATGCCCTAGAGGCCATTATATGTATAGTGGATGCTTGGACATGTATATATGTATATTTGATATATGACTTCTTGCTCGACATGATAGTATGCTATCTGGTTTTACTTTATCTGACATGTTTACTTGATACTGTTCATTTAATACATGTTAATAAAGCCCTGAGGATATTTGCTTAACTTCCATGGTTATGATGAAGATCATACTGGTGGGGCATGTTTGATCTATCAGCATATTCTTAAATGTTTCTAGTCGTAGGTATATCGAGACAGGGCATCGATATTCTAGAGTAGACTAGCGTGTACGTTTCTTGACCCATATGATGGGCGATGGATGATCCCATATCCATTGGTGTTGTGACATCGAAGATTGTATACGGGTGCTCAGTGGAGACTGGGTACACTGAACGGACTCACAGAGAATTCCTATATGGTATTATATCTATCGTCGGATAGCAGTTCTCTGGTGACACTGGTACAAATTAGTCTGTAGACCCGAGATCGTCATAGAGTCTTGTGTGTTCTCCCACTGTACGTTGATTTCCACCCTACCACGGCTCTACTGAGGCGTGCAAACAAGTGGCTTTTGGGTATAGTCCCGAGACACATGGAGACAGTGAGCGATAGGAGGGGTTTCGTCTCTCCCGGTATTGGGAGTTGATGTTGTGCGATGTGCGATTGGCTCTGACTTGAAGTCCCTGGCCAGGGCTGATGAGATTTACTGATAAGTGTTATCAGTAGTTTCTCGATCGGACATAGACCATATCGACATGACTTATTAAGTTATTAGGGCTCGATGATTCCATCCCTAAACTTGATATGCAACATATCAGACGAAGAGACCGGACTGTACGGTAAGTGTTGCCAATGGCTCGACAGGAGTTTTGACGGGTTCGCTTGTTTTTCTTCTGATCGCTTAATACCCGGGTGGCCATTACGTTTAGCTGACCGTTTGCGGCTTGTAGGTGTTTTGATATGATCATCACCTACTGTCGGCGTATTGACGAGTCTTAGAGTCCCACACAGGATTTTTCTAGCTCAGGGGAAATGATGTGGAGTGCATATGAGATATGTGCGGGAGCTCGACAAAATGCGAGTATGCGATACCGTATTTTAATCGGACGTTTATTATTGGTCGGGTCGCATTTGATGTGACCGATTTATTAAATCAAGTGTTGATTTAATATTGACATTTAGCTCACTTTTAATTAAACCTTTTCTTTTGAATATATGCATATATGTTTATACATACACATGATGATGTGCATGCACACATACATACATACATACATACGTATCATGGTTGATGATATATAGAAGATGGCAATACAAGACTTACATGGTTGATAAATATTTTCTATTTTGTTTATGGATTAAAGAAAAAGGAAATTAGCTAAAATGACCCATTCTTTCTACACAATTCTTAGTTGACCTTTGACTTAACCCTAGTTAGATTTCCTTTGTTCTTTAACTCATCCACAAAATATCTAGATATTTAGATAACCATGGTTATTTTTGAGAGTGTCTCATATATATTCTTTGTTTTCATTTTATTAAAAAGGTTTATCATTATATTGACAAAAGCTTTGCCATCTTCATCTTCCTTCTTCTTCAAGCCCTCTTGAGTTTTGTTTTGAGTGACGAATTTAAAAAGAAAGGGTTTTTAAGTGAGTTCACAAACCACACAACCATTCTACACTACCCTAGCCCTTTAGTGTAGAGTGATTGCTCCACTTCATCTTGATTTAGTGAGGCAAAGAGCTTGACCTAGGAATCTCCGGATGGATCATCGTAGACGACGAAGGACCTTGAGCGGAGTTGATCCAAGCTTCGAGAAAAGCCGTAAGAGTCCTAAAGACCGAAGGAGTTGGCTACAAAGGTTGTATTTCCTTTAGTTTAGACTTCACATAATGATGATATTACCCTAATCTCTAGTTACGATTCGTAGTTCGTTTGTAATAGCCCTCTAGAATTTTAAAAGTTCACTACTTTATGATGATGCAACCTTACTAGAGGCGCTACTACACACCAACATGGTATCAGAGCCTAGCTAGAGCTTTAGGGTAAATCGAACGACGTTTAAAAGCTCAATCGAACATGAAAAATGATATTTTTACATGCTCACTGAAATTTTTTCAAAAGTTGGAATTTTTGTAATTAAAAATATTCAGAAAATAGAGTAGGGTTTACTGTGGATCCCCAAGAAAAACGAGCGTCTAACTCGACACAACGACCGCGGAACCGCGGCCAAATAGGTGTATTTACGGCGGTTCCGCGACGCCGTTGGTGAGGCTTGGACCGTGCGCTCTTGCGTTGATCCGTAGGTACCATATATGCTCTCTGGGAATTTTTATGCAGGTTCAAGTGTTGAGATCTATTACAACAGTGGGTATGTTGATGTGTTCATTGATATATTTTAACGTCGTCTATGCTTTTCAATTGTTGATGTGATATGATGTATAGGATCGTCGTGATCGAATGGCCGGGGGTTTTATGTGAGACGAGAGTTTATCTTTTCATTCATATAAAATTCATTGTATATATCATTCTTTTATTGGGGCACATCCGGGTTGAGGATGATGTCTCCATTGATATATATTTTACTTTTCCGCATTAGGATAGACCCAAGGAGGGGAGCACGAGTGACCGGGTTCTGGAGTTCAGTGGGAGGCCATCTCGAGGAGTCGAGACTGGGTCTCCTAAACTCCAGAATTGGAAGGGTCACTTGCCGCTCTCGTAGGGGTCTAAGGGTGTGGGCTTGGCTATTCATCACGACCGTGGAATCCGTATTTTCTATCGTAGGCTAAATATAAAATACGGAGTTCCTAGTATATCCTATATTTTCATTTATGTGTTTCTGCCGCTGATTATTCTATGATGTGATTGCTTAATATCTGAGACGAATGTAATATTGTTATATATATGTGATATGTAATACCGTTTTTCGTTTCTTTCTGTAATGGCTTAAGAACTTAAATGATGGGAATACATTAATGGGATTAATGTAAAGAAAAAAAACCTAAAGATGTTGTAGAATCGGATTTGAAACCCACTCGGCTCCTTTTTATGAAAAATCAAGTTTCAAAAGATGCGGAGCTTAAGCCACTCCTTTTCTAAAAACTATTTAGATTCTACAACGAAATCAAGTTCAAAGCGTTAAAGGTTTTCATAAAAACCATCCGCAACCCTCCGTCATTTTAGGAAGCAGAGTACTTAGTATTCGTGCTACGTATGTTGATCATATTCAAGGCGTAGTGTACGGTAGCTAAGTGATGTCTTCCTACAAAGCATATGATGCGATAAGTTAGGACATTCATATGATTATGTTGATCATAGTTATAGGTCATATGGGTGGGTCTAGTTAATCACGAAATGATGGGTAGAACTTGACTAATGCTTATGATATGTTGATTATAGCCAAGGTCATAAGCATTTAGGGGTAAAAACTATATTGGGAATTTCAAGTGTTGAAATTTGCAATGAGATTGCATACCATCTATATGATAGTTGGATCCCGATCCCACTATGAGTAAGAGTTACTCCTAGGAGAGTTTTACACTTTACAATTAGCTAATCCAGTAGGTGTCTAGAAAGGTGTTAACGGGGTTTGACCTCTGGAAAAAACGAGGTTTATTTTAATTAGGTCCGTGCGCAAGCACGAGAAACCTCCCTCAAAGTGCCGACACTGGCATGGCTGACCGGTTAGCGAAACTGTATAATGTAATTAATCCTGGCTAGTTTTCTTTTCAGGTTTGAAAGAAAATTTGATAAAAGCAGTGGGAGATATCGATTAGATAAGATAATAAACCAATCTGATCTTTGCAAGAGTATTTCGCTGAGTGTATTCTTTTCTCTCTCCTAATGGCAGATACCGATGACGGGACTTAAGCTTCTTTTAGAGAAAAACAAACCAACTGGACCAAATTATAAAGAATGGTTGAGAAACTTGAATATTGCACTCACATATGATAAAGTATCATATGTCCTCACCACCAAAGCCCCACCCGTCCCAGGACTTGAATCATCTATTTTGGATAAGGAGATCCGGAAAACATGGGATATTGATTGCAACACGGCCACGTGCCTCGTGCTTGCTTTTATGGACAGTATCTATCAGAAACAGCACGAGAAGATGGATGCACAATCCATCTTTTTTCATACAAAGGAGTTGTATGAAGAGCAACCTCGTACTTTACGATACAAGGCATCTCGAAAGCTGTTTCAGATGCGGTTGGCCCCCGGCGCATCAGTAGGAGATCATGTTCTGAAGATGATTGGTCTTATAGAAGAACTTGAGAAACTGGGATGGACTATGGATAATGAGCAATATACAGATATTGTTGTGCAGTCTCTCCCCCCCGCCTTTGCTCCGTTCATAGTGAATTTCAATATGAACGATTTGGAGAAATCATTACCTGAACTTTTCAATATGTTGAGAAATACAGAGAGCACGCTTAAGATAGCGAAAACTCATACTCTGCTTCATGGGCCATCTTCCTCTTCAGTCCCGAAAGCCAAGACCAAGGGAAAGAAGAAGAAGAATCCCACCAAGCCAAGAGGTGGAGTTGAAAAGGTGAAGGGGAAAGACAAGTCTGGGACCACGGGAAGTGGAAAAGGAGAATGTTTTTACTGCCACAAGTCGGGACAATGGAAACGCAATTGTGCTTTGTACCTTGCAGATCTCAAGAAGAAGAAGCATGTTGATGCTTCCGCTTCAGGTGTGTTTGTAACTGAAAACTGTTTTTCATTAAACTCTGCATCTTGGGTATTAGATACCGGTTCTGGTTCTCACATCTGTAATTGTATGCAGGGATTGAGAAACAGTAGAGTTTTGAAGACCGGGGACCACACTCTACGGGTTGGAAATGGTTCCAATGTACATGCTGTATCCGTAGGAGAGTATCATCTGGGGTTGCTTTCAGGATGTATTTTGGTTTTCCCTTGTTATTTTGTACCTGGTATGCTATGTAATATAATATCCGTATCTTTGTTGGACAATGAAGGATATCATTTTGTGTTGCAAAATAATGTTAGGAACATTAACTTGAATCAACAGTTGATTGGGTATGGTACACTAAGTAACGGAATTTACGTCCTAAACCAACACACAGTTTTCAATATACAACATACAAATAAAACAAAGATTTCAGATATAAATGAATATTTTCTTTGGCATTGTAGACTTGGTCATATTAATGAAACAAGACTAAACAAACTACATAAAGATGAATATTTAAAACCTTTTGAATATAAATCTTATGCAATTTGTCAGTCTTGTATCAAAGGTAAAATGACCAAAACTCCGTTTATAGGATACGGAGAGAGAGCTACAGAACTCTTAAGCCTCATACATAGTGATGTATGCGGACCAATATCTACACATGCTAGAGGCGGTTTTTCATACTTCATCACTTTTACTGATGATTTCTCAAGATTCGGACATATGTTTTTATTGAAGCATAAATCCGAAGCTTTTGAGAAATTCAAGGAGTACAAACTTGAAGTAGAAAAACAAACTGGCTCGAGTATCAAGAAACTTCGATCAGATCGAGGTGGAGAGTATTTAAGCACTGAGTTTTCAGACTTCTTATAAGAGAATGGGATTCTCTCTCAGCTCACTCTTCCGTACACACCACAGCACAACGGTGTGTCAGAACGGAGGAATCGTACCCTATTAGATATGGTACGGTCCATGATGAGTGATACTGAGTTACCACTTTCCTTTTGGGGACATGCATTAGAGACAACAATTTATCTATTGAACAGGGTTCCAACAAAGACCATGTCTACCACTCCATATGAGATGCGGTGTGGGAAGAGACCATCTCTTAAAAGAGTTAGGATATGGGGTTGTCCGGCTTATGTAAAAAAGCAGAATCCGGATAAACTCGAGACACGATCGGTCATGTGTACATTTGTGGGATATCCAAACCATTCATATAGATATCTTTTCTACCACAAGGAGGAACAAAAGGTGTTTGTTTCTAAACATGCCACATTTTTGGAAAATAAAATTTTTACAAATAGTACTGATGGTAATAAGGTAGAACTAGAAGAGGTTCTAGAGACACAAATTACTCATGAAGAATTGGTTGAACCTGATGTTGCAGTAGAACAACAAGAACCTCAGCCGCTCCGGAGATCTAGTAGAACTTCTCGCCTACCGGAGAGATACTATGGTTTTCTCATTGATGGTGATAGAGAAGATTGCATCATGGATGATGATGACCCTACTAGTTTTCAACAGGCTATCACAAGTGGAGACTCAGTGAAGTGGCTGGATGCCATGAGATCTGAAATAGAGTCCTTGTACACCAACAAAGTATGGACTTTGGACGTTGCACCTCCTGGGATAAAACCCGTAGGGTGCAAATAGATCTTTAAGAAAAAGATTGATGTAGATGGATAGGTAGAGACCTATAAAGCAAGGCTTGTAGCAAAAGGTTTTCGTCAAAGACTAGGACTGGACTATGATGAAACTTTCTCTCCAGTAGCAATGCTTAAATCCATTCGGATCCTACTTGCTATTTCTGCTCACTACGACTATGAAATCTGGCAGATGGACGTTAAGACTGCATTTCTAAATGGTGATTTAGAAGAGTGCGTTTTTATGGATCAGCCAGAGGGTTTCACAGACAGTGGGAGCAGCGAAAAAGCATGTAGGTTGCTTAAATCCATTTATGGGTTAAAGCAGGCATCTCGGAGCCGGAACATCTGTTTTGATGATACAATCAAAGAGTTTGAATTTATAAAAAATATAGATGAACCATGCATTTATAAGAAGATTGTAGGGAGTACTGTCACTTTCCTCGTATTGTACGTAGATGACATTCTCTTAATAGGAACTGATATTCCTATGCTACAATCGGTAAAATTATTCTTATCACAAAAGTTCTCCATGAAGGACCTGGGTGATGCCTCGTGCATTTTGGGCATAAGGATCTATAGAGATAGATCTAAGAGATTATTGGGATTGTCCTAATCAAAGTACATTGATACCATCCTAAAAAGGTTTAGTATGGAAGATTCCAAGCGTGGTGCCTTGCCCGCTTTCCATGGAATTACTCTCTCTAAGGACTTCTATCCGAAGACTGATGAAGAGAGAGCTCGTATGAGCATTATACCCTACGCTTTAGCCGTAGGATCTATAATGTATGCGATGATATGTACTCGCCCTGATGTAGCTTATGCACTAACCGTAGTGAGCAGGTATCAATCCAACCCAGGGGAGCAACACTGGATAGCTGTGAAGAACATTCTTAAGTACTTGCGAAGGACTAAAGAAATGTTCTTGGTGTATGGTAATGGGGATCTCCAAATGGAGGCCTTTACCGATTCTAGCTTCCAAAGTGATAAGGATGATAGTAAATCTATCTCAGAGTTTGTATTTACCCTCAATGGAGGGACGGTATGTTAGAAGAGTTCCAAACAGGATACCGTTGCAGACTCCACGATGGAAGCTGAGTACATTGCTGCAAATGATGCTGCCAAGGAAGCTGTCTGGATGAAGAAGTTCGTTGTGGAGGTAGGAGTAGTTCTAACCATTATTAATCCAATACCATTGTATTGTGATAATAATAGAGCTATGGCGTTGGCCAAAGAACCCAGATCCCATCAAAAGTCCAGACACATCCTCAGGCGATATCATTTGATCTGGGAGATAGTTGATCGCCAAGAGATCGAGATTCGGAGAGTAGATACAAAGGATAACACCGCGGATCCTCTCACTAAGGCCCTTCCACAGCCGCAACATGAGCGAATTTTTGAGATGTTGGGTATGAGATACGCCAATAATTGGCCTTAATGCAAGTGGGAGATTGTTGGATATATGTATGCCCTAGAGGCCATTATATATATAGTGGATGCTTGGACATGTATATATGTATATTTGATATATGACTTTCTTGCTCGACATGATTGTATTCTATCTGGTTTTACTTTATCTGACATGTTTACTTGATACTGTTCATTTGATACATGTTGATAAAGCCCTGAGGATATTTGCTTAACTTCCATGGCTATGATGAAGATCATACTAGTGGGGCATGTGTGATCTATAAGCATATCCTTAAATATTCCTAGTCGTAGGTATATCGAGACAGGGTATCGATATTTCAGAGTAGACTAGCGTGTACGTTTCTTGACCCATATGATGGGCGATGGATGATCCCGTATCCATTGGTGTTGTGACATCGAAGATTGTATACGGGTGCTCAGTAGAGACTGGGTACACTGAACGGACTCACAGAGAATTCCTATATGGTATTATATCGATAGCAGTTCTCTGGTGACACTGGTACAGGTTAGTCTGTAGACCCGAGATCGTCATAGAATCTTGTGTGTTCTCCCACTGTACTTTGATTTCCACCCTACCACGGCTCTACTGAGTCGTGCAAACAGGTGGCTTTTGGGTATAGTCCCGAGATACATGGATACAGTGAGCGATAGGAGGGGTTTCGTCTCTTTCGGTATTGGGAGTTGATGTTGTGCAATGTGCGATTGGCTCTGACTTGAAGTCCCTGGCCAGGGCTGATGAGATTTACTGATAAGTGTTATCAGTAGTTTCTCGACCGGTCATAGACCATATCGACATGACTTATTGAGTTATTAGGGCTCGACGATTCCATCCCTAGACTTGATATGTAACATATCAGACGAAGAGACTGGACTGTACGGTAAGTGTTGCCAATGGCTCGACAGAAGTTTTGACGGGTTCGCTTGTTTTTCTTCTGATCGCTCAATACCTGGGTGGCCATTACGTTTAGCTGACCGCTTGCGGTTTGTAGGTGTTTTGATATGATCATCACCACTGCTGGCGTATTGACGAGTTTTATAGTTCCACACAGGATTTTTCTAGCTCATGCGAAATGATATGAAGTGCATATGAGATATATGCGGGAGCTAGACTAAATGTGAGTATGTGATACCGTATTTTAATCGGACGTTTATTATTGGTCGGGTCGCATTTAATGTGACCGATTTATTAAATCAAGTGTTGATTTAATATTGACATTTAGCTCACTTTTAATTAAACCTTTTCTTTTGGATATATGCATATATGTTTATATATACACATGATGATGTGCAAGCATACATACATACATACATACATATGTATCATGGTTGATGATATATAGAAGATGGCAATACAAGACTTACATGGTTGATAAATATTTTCTATTTTGTTTATGGATTAAAGAAAAAGGAAATTAGCTAAAATGACTCATTCTTTCTACACAATTCTTAGTTGACCTTTGACTTAACCCTAGTTAGATTTCCTTTGTTCTTTAACTCATTCACAAAATATCTAGATATTTAGATAACCAAGGTTATTTTTGAGAGTGTCTCATATATATTCTTTGTTTTTCATTTTATTAAAAAGGTTTTTCATTATATTGACAAAAGCTTTGCCATCTTCATCTTCCTCCTTCAAGCTTTCTTGAGTTTTGTTTTGAGTGAGGAACTTAAAAAGAAAGGGTTTTTAAGTGAGTTCACAAACCACACAACCATTCTACACTACTCTAGCCTTTTAGTGTAGAGTGAGTGCTCCACTTCATCTTGATTTAGTGAGACAAAGAGCTTGACCTAGGAATCTCCGGGTGGATCATCGTAGACGACGAAGGACCTTGAGCGGAGTTGATCCAAGTTTCGAGCAAAGCCGTAATAGTCTTAAAGACCGAAGGAGTTGGCTACAAAGGTTGTATTTCCTTTTCTTTTAGTTTAGACTTCACATAATGATGATATTACCCTAATTTCTAGTTACGATTCGTAGTTCGTTTGTAATAGCCCTTTAGAATTTTAAAAGTTCACTACTTTATGATGATGCAACCTTACTAGAGGCGCTACTACACACCAACACATTGTATGTAATATTCTTTTATTGGGGCACTTTAGGATTGAGGATGATGTAAAAATTGTTGTATATTATTTATTTTTCCGCATTAGGATAGACCCAAGGAGGGGAGCACAAACAACCGGGTTCTAGAGTCCAGTGGGAGACCATCTCGAGGAGTCGAGTCCGGGTCTCCTAATTCTTGAATTGGTAGGGTTGCTTGCCGCTCTCGTAGGGGTCTAGGGATGTAGGTTTAGCTATTCATCGCGACCGTGGAATCCGTAATTTATACTGGCTTAATTTAAAACACGGAATTCCTAGTATATCGAATATTTCATATGTTATCTTCTGCTGCTGATATTCTATGATGTGATCACTTTATATGCGTGAGACGAATTCTTTATTATTATATATATGATATATAATAAACGTTGCTTATGTTTTGCACCCGCGCTAGTCCCGCCCCGCTATGCCGTTAGTTAAGTAACCTAATGGTGTATAACGGGACACTGTGGCGAATGCGGATGGCATAAGCGTACGTTGTATTTTCGTTTCTTCTGTGATACTTAGGAAGCATAAATGATGGGAATTCATTAATGAGATTAATGAAAAGAAAAGAAACCTAAAAGATGTGTAGAATCATATTTTTAAAAAGGGTACCTCTAGTTTTAGTTTTGCATAGTGGTATTCCTTATAGAATATCCAGCACCTCATTCGATGAGGAAAGAGCCGAGCTCCCTTCACCGGGAGTGATCTCTTTAGCAAAAGCTAGCAGATGCTACAACCCACGCGGTTTTGTTTTTTGATTGCTTCTTTTAGTTCTTGCTTTGCATAGCGGTGTTTGTGAAATATCCTGCACCTTATTCGATAAGGAAAGAGCCGAGATCTTTTCACCGGGAGTGACCTCTTTAGCAAAACTAGTAAAAAGCCTAAAAAACACTCCTTTTCAAAAATCAATTGTTTCTACAGCGATATCAAGTTCATTACGCTCATTGTTTTCTTAAAAACCTGCGTAGCCCTCCGTTATTTCAGATAAATACTACTTAGTATTCGTGCTACGTTTGTTGACCTCCGTCAAGATGTAGTGTGCAGTAGCCGACTAGTGTTTATCTGCTGCATATGATGCGATTGGATTAGGGTAGTCATACGACCTTGTTGACCTCCGTCAAGGGTCGTGCGGGTGGGTTTAGTTCAATCATGAAATGTACGGGTTGAACTTGACTAGCAGCCTATGGTTTGTTGACCTCCGTCAAGGTCATAGGATGCTAGGGGCAAAAGTATTATCGGGAATTTCAAGTGTTGAAATTTGCAATGAGATTGTATACCTTTTATAAGATAGTTGGATCCCGATACCTACTATGAGTAAGAGTTACTCCGGGGAGAGTTTTACACATCACAATTAACCAATCAAGTAGGTGTCTAGAAAGGTGTTAACGGGGTTACGCCTCTGGGAAAACGAGGTTTATTTTAATTAGGTCCGTGCGAAAGCACGGGGAATCTTCCTCAAAGTACCAACACTGGCATGGCCGAAAGATTGGCGAACTTGTAAGGTGTAATTAATCGCGATCAGTCTTACCTTTTAGGGTTTGAAGGAAGATTTGATAAAAACAGTGGGAGCCATCCTGATTAGATAAGATAATAAACCAATCTAATCTTGCAAGAGTATACGCTAAGTATTTTCTTCTCTCTCTCCAGATAGCGACCATGTCAGGCCTTAATTAAGATAATAATATGTATGTATTGACTGAACCCGCTTGTTATGCTGAGTAGGGGAACGTTGGTTCCGCTCTAACTTATAATTGTTATAAGTCTGAGCAGGAGATAGGAAAATATCCGGATTTCCACGCCATCCAAATGAAGAAAGAGCATGTTGATGCATCTTCTTCGGGTGTGTTAGTCACCCAGAACTGTTTCTCAGTACACTCTACGTCCTGAGTATTAGATACTGGATCGGGATCTCACATATGTAATATGTTACATGGGCTAAGGAAAGGTAGAGAACTGGGAATATGTGATCATTTCGTACTAGTAGGGAATTGTGCAAATGTTGCAGCCAAAGCAGTTGGCGAATATCACCTTGTATTACCAAATAGTAATACATTGATTCTGAACGAATGCTATTACATACCGACCCTGATATGCAATCTTATATCAGTTTCTTTATTAAGTAAAGAAGGATATAATTTTGTAGTACATGATAATGTTATGAACATTTTCCTGAATCAAAAGTTGATTGGATCAAGCTCGTTAAATAATGGTATATACATTCTAAATCAAACCACAGTTCTTAACGTACAAAACACACATAAGAGGAAGAGTTCAGAAATAAACGAATTCTTTTTGTGGCATTGTAGACTAGGTCATATCAATGCGACACGACTAGCTAAGTTACGTAAGGATGGATATTTGAATCCGTTCGAATTATCATCTTATGAAACTTGCCAGTCATGTCTCAAAGGTAAAATGACCAAAACTCCGTTTACTGGACACGGAGAAAGAGTTACGGAACTCTTAGGACTGATACATAGTGATGTATGCGGTCCCATTTCTACCCATGTCAGGAATGGTTCCTCGTACTTCATTACATTCACTGACGATCTCTCAAGATACGGGCATGTGTTCCTGTTGAAACACAAGTTTGAAGTTTTTGAGAAATTCAAAGAATATAAGTATGAAGTCGAGAACCAGACGGGTAAAAGTATTAAAATCCTTTGATCTGATTGAGGAGGAGAATACTTGAGCAATGAGTTTCTGGACTATCTAAAAGAGAATGGGATTCTCTCTCAGCTTACTCCTCCGTACACACCACAGCACAACGGTATATCAGAGCGGAGGAATCACACCCTATTGGATATGGTGCGCTCTATAATGAGCACCGCTGAGTTGCCTATTTCCTTTTGGGGTTATGCGCTTGAGACAACAGCATACCTATTGAATCAAGTTCCATCTAAATCTGTACCTACCATACCATATGAGATATGGAGTGGGAAGAGACCATATTTTAAACGAGTTAAGATATGGGGTTGTCCGGCCTATATCAAAAGGCAAAATCCGGACAAACTCGAGGCACGATCAGTTCTTTGCAAGTTTGTGGGATATCCAAAGAATTCACAAGGATATATTTTGTACCACGCTGAAGAGCAAAAGGTGTTTGTTTATCAATACGCCACCTTTTTAGAAAAGGAATTTCTTGTGAAAAAAATTAGTGGCAAAGAGGTAGAGCTGGAAGAAGTTCCAGCAGCACAAACTGCAATTAAAGATTTAGTGAAACCAGACGATTCGATAGTTCCCAACGAACCTCAGCCTCTCCGCCGATCTAGTAGGGTTCCTCATCCACCTGAGAGATACTACGGGTTTCTCATTGATGGTGGGAGCGAGGATTGCATCATGGAAGATGATGACCCAACTAGCTTCGAGCAGGCCATCACGAGTGGGGACTCTGTGAAATGGCTGGATGCAATGCGATCTGAGATGGAATCTATGTACACCAACAAAGTATGGACTTTGGAAGTTGCTCCTGAAGGGGTAAAACCCATCGGGAGGAAATGGATCTTTAAGAAGAAACTTGGTGTAGATGGAAAAGTTGAGACTTTCAAAACTAGACTTGTTGCAAAAGGTTTTCGTCATCGACCAGGTGTGGACTATGACGAAACGTTTTCTCCCGTGGCTATGCTCGAATCCATCCGGATCCTACTTGCCGTCGCTGGATACCATGACTACGAAATCTGGCAAATGGATGTTAAGACCGCTTTTCTAAATGGTGATTTAGAAGAGTGTGTGTACATGACTCAGCCAGAGGGCTTCGTGGACAGTGGGAGCAGCGGAAAGGTATGCAAGCTGCTTAAATCTATCTATGGGTTAAAGCGAGCATCGCGGAGTTGGAACATCTGTTTTGATGTGGTAGTCAAAGAGTTTGACTTCATAAAAAACGTAGATGAGCCTTGTATATACAAGAAGGTAGCAGAGAGTAAGGTTGTCTTTCTCGTATTGTACGTGGATGACATACTCTTGATAGGAAATGATGTTTCTATACTGCACTCGGTCAAGCTCTTCTTATCACATAGATTCTCAATGAAAGATCTAAGTGATGCCTCCTACATCTTGGGGATTAAGATCTATAGAGATAGATCTAAGCGGATACTGGGATTATCCCAATTCAGGTACATTGACACCATACTAAAGAGGTTTAGTATGGAAGAATCCAAGCGTGGGAATTTACCCACGATCACAGGACTCACTCTCTCCAAAGAGATGTCTCCCAAGACTGATTTGGAGAGAGCTCGCATGCAAGGGATACCCTATGCTTCGGCAGTAGGCTCTATCATGTACGCGATGTTATGTACCAGACTCGATGTAGCATACTCACTAAGTGTAGTAAGTAGGTATCAAGCAGATCCAGGAGAGAGTCACTGGACAGCTGTAAAGAACATTCTCAAGTACTTGAGAAAGACTAAAGAGATGTTCTTGGTGTATGGTAACGGTGAACTCCAAGTGGAGTCCTTTACCGATTCGAGCTTCCAGAGTGATAAGGACGATTCTAAGTCGGTCTCGGGATTTGTCTTTACCCTCAATAGAGGGGTGGTTTATTGGAAGAGTTCCAAACAGGAAACCGTGGCAGACTCGACGATAGAGGCTGAATACATCGCTGCCAAAGAGGCTGTATGGATGAAGAAGTTCATAACTGAACTTGGAGTGGTTCCGTCCATTGAATATCCAATACCTTTGTATTGCGATAACAATGGAGCAGTGGCATTGGCCAAGGAACCCAGGTCCCATCAACGATCCACGCATATTCTGAGGCGGTATCACCTGATCCGGGAGATAGTTGATCGCCGGGAGATCGAGGTCAGGAGAGTTGACACGAAGGACAACACGGCGGATTCACTCACAAAGGCCATACCCCAGATACAATTTGAGAGACTCTTCGGGATGTTGGGTATGAGATACTGCAACAACTAGCCTTGGTGCAAGTGGGAGATTGTTAGTTATATGTATGCCCTAGAGGCCATTATTGTACATGTGATGTATATTGTAGTGGATGCTTGGATATATATAGAGAGATGACTTTCTTACTCGACATGATAGTATGCTATCTGGTTGCTTTTTGTCTTAACATGTTGACTTGTATAAGTGATGCTGTCTTGCTCTCATATGTTGATAAAGCCCTTAGGATGTGTACTTAACTACCAGGACTATGATGGAGATCATACTAGTGGGGCCAAGGGTAGTCCACAAGTACATCCTATAATTGTTCCTAGTCGAGGGTGTATCGAGACAGGGCATCGATATTCCAGAGTAGACTGGCGTATACGCATCTTGACCCATATGATGGGCGATGGATGATCCCATATCCATTAGTGTTTGACATCAAAGATGGTATACGGGTGCTCAGTGGAGACTGAGGACACTGAACGGATTCGCCGAGAACTCCTAGCTGGTATTATACCCATCGTCAGATAGCAGTTCTCTGGTGACACTAGTACATGTTAGTCTGTAGACCCGAGATTGTCATAGAGTCTTGTGTGATTCCCACTGTACTTTGATTTCCACCTTACCACGTTCAAGAGAACGTGAAAAACGGTGGCTTTTGGATACAGTCCCGAATCACATGGAGACAATGAGTGATAGGAGGGGATCTGTCTCGCCCGGTATAGGGGGTTGATGTTGCGCTGTCTCGATTGGCCATAACGATAAGTCCCTGGCCAGGGCTACTACGGAGATTAACTGATAAGTGTTATCAGTAGTTTCTCGACCCGTTATGAGCCTTACATCGGCACGACTTATCGGTTACTTGGGTCTGACGTTTACCACCCCTAGACTAGATATGCGACATATTAAACGAAGAGACCGGACTGTACGGTAGTGTTACTGACTGGCTTTTCAGGAGCAGGAGCAGGCTTGCTTGTTGATCTTCTGATCGCTCAATACCCGGGTAGCCATTACGCCCAGCTAGTACCGCTGACGGCTTGTGCGTGCGTGATGTGATCATCACCTACTGCCGGCGTATTGACGAGTCTTTAGAGTCCTACACAGAGGTTTCACTGGCTCAGGCAAAACGAAGTAGGAGCACATATGTGATATGTGCGGGATCGAGATTAATACGAGTATGTGATACCGTATTCTATTCTCGCGATATAAGGTATCGATCGGTTATATAAGATATAGCCGGGTTATCGAATCAAATGTTGATTCGATAAGTCGATACTGTATCGGTCGGTTATATGTGATATAGCCGGTTTATCGAATCAAGTGTTGATTCGATAGGTTGATACAAATAATATTGGTCGGTCATATGAGATATAACTGGATTATTAAATCAATTGTTGATTTAATGATTTAATTTATAATTATATATATATATATGATATATTAATTTACATTAATTAATATTAGCTCACTTAAGCATTTTCTTTTCTCACATGTGCACACTTAATATATATGTGATATATATTAATTGTGTTTTCTATATGTGTCATGGTTGATGATACATGCAACATGGGTGTATGAGACTTACACCATGATAATGATAATGAAGGGTTTATTTATTTAGAGTAAATCAATTATTAGTTGGAAATTAGTTACATGGCATGAAGCTTGTAGAAGCTTGGAGACCCATTGACTTAGTCCACTAGTTTTGTCTTACACCAGATATTTATTAACCCAATCATTATCTAAACCCATGGTTAAGTCTCTACATGAGTGATATTAGATATTTTCTCACCCATGATTGCCATTCACTCTCTCATCTATTATTTTGTTTTTTCTTCCTCAAGCTCAAGAGAGAGCTCTCTAGGTTTTTGAGAGGAGCATAAAATTAGTGAGAAAAGTAATTCTAAAGTGAGCAAAAATCCTACTTCATCATCCTTTGCTAGATTAGCAATTTAGTTTAGGGTGTTAGCTTCACTAATCCCACATTAGTGAAGAGATAGCTTGGGTTAGTGTCTTCTCGACGTATATCATTTTCGGCCTCGAAGACTTCGTGCAAGCTCGTTGCTTTCTTCTTGTGGAGCCGTTCAAGAGTCTGCAAGATCACTACTTGGAGCGAAAGGACTACTACAAGGAGCTATTGAAGTGAAGGACTGGTCTACAAAGGTTGTATTCCTAGTTCACTTAGTTGTAAAGTAGTTTACACATTGTTTCGTCTAAATCACTAGTTAAGATTCTAGGGTTAGGATTGTTTTGTACGGCAAATTTTTGAAAATTGTATGGACGATGCCTCCCAAAACTTTGCTGTCGTGCCAAGCTGCTCGGTGGCCTCTTGACGAGGGCTTTGATCCTTAGCACGGATGGGTAAGAAGTTACCCACTATGGATGGACCGAGCATGGAAGCTGCTCGGTGGCCTATTGATGAGGGCTTCGATCCTTGGCGTCGGTGGGTAGTAAACTACCAGCCAAGGATGGACCGAGCAGGGAAGCTGCTCGAATTTGCGAGGCTTTCCCGACCTTTCTTGATGTGTGAATATCTGGAAGGGTGACCGTCGTGGGCAGCACGTAGCAGAAACGCATAGGTGAGGCGAGGCGTTCGAAGGTCCGCGTCGTTCCGACTTCGATTCGCCGAGAAACACGGGATGCTCGCCACGTGGCGGTACGGTATTGGAAGAATTGTACGAATCCCAGGATTCGCGCCCATGCGCGCGCGAATTTTGGCTCTTGGGGATTCCGTAGAGGCTATAAATAGAGAAGGAGATGGGTTTGTTTCAGCATTGCTTCTTCGAGATGGCCGGGCGTATCTACGCGACCGAAGAGATCATTACCCCCGATGATGTCTTCTTATACGACCAGTCTGTTTCTGAGGAGAGGTACCGGGGCATGGTCCAGCGCCTCGAGGATCACATGGGCCGTCTACTTCCTTGCTGGTCGCCCCTCCTCGAATTGCTGATGTACGCAATTTGGAGGAGGTCTCTAGGGCTGTACAACCCTGTTTCCCCCCAATCAGAGCAAAGCTCTGTTTGAATTTCAAAAATTCAAAAATTGAAGCAACGCTTCAAATCCCTTGCGCTGCGCGCAACGCGCCACGTGCCAGAAGCTGATACGTCAGCGCAGCGCGCCCAATCAGAGCAAGACTCTATTAAAAACAAAATTAAAGGAAGGAACGCTTCAGTTGCGCAGGCGCCGCGCTGCACGACACGTGTCAGCGCAGTTACGCAAGCGCAGCTGCGCTGTGCGTTACGCGACACGTGTCAGCGCAGTTGCGCAAACGCAGCTGCGCTGCGCCTTGCGTTGCGCGACACGTGTCAGCGCTGTTGCACTAGCGCAGTTGCTCTGCGCAGTTGCGCTGCGCGACACGTGTCGGCACCGTTGCGCAAGCGCAGTTGCGCTGCGCTGTGCGCTGTGCGATACGTGTCAAGCGCTGGTGCATCTGCACCAAACAGAATTAAAATTCCAGTAAGATCTTTCTGTTCTTGTCAAAACAAGAAGATTGTCTTCTGTAAAACAGAAGCTCTTGGATCAAAGATCCAACGGTGGGGAAAATTCCCCAAATCACTCAGGGAATGATCTCTTTAACAAATTTAACCAATTAATGGGTACTATATAAAGGCCCCTAGACCCCAACTCAAAAGCACATCGACATTGTAGGTTTCCTAGGCACACTGATGAGGTCTCACAAGGCATCTACCATGCCAATTTCAAATTTTACAAGTGCCGAGAAACCCTAACACGGATCGTTAACTAGATTTTAGGCGAAACAAAGAAAACTAGTTAACAACATAACTAAAAGAACGGAAATACAACCTTTGTAGATCCGGTCCTCCACCTCCATAGCTCCACAATGAAGTCTCCTCGCTGTCCAAATCGAATCCCGGGCTCTAGCGTCGGCTTCATCGGAGAAATGGGCGGGCTAGGTCATCGACTACGATGCCGAAGATGATCTACGTCGAGGCATCACAAGATCAAGCTCCCACTTCACCAAGTCATGAAACTTGTGAAGAAAACACCCTATACTACTTGGCAAGAGGTAGAGGATGAAGAAATAGGAAATGGGTTCACTTTAGAATTGGATTTCTCACTCTTTACATCAAGTTACCATTGATGAAGCAATGTTTTCTTCAAGTGAAGAAGAAGAAGAAGATAAAGATAATCATATGATAAGTGAAAAGAAAATAATACTTATCATATAATTAACCATGGTCAAGTGTAGAGAATTAACTAAGGTTATGTGAATGGTTAGGGTTAAAAGAAGAAGACAAAATGGTCACTTGGTCAAAGCTTCATGAAGCTTCAACAAGCTTCATGAAAGAAAACAAAGAAAGAAACCATTTTGCTTTTCTTTTATCCATTTCTCAAAAAAGAATAGATAAATAAATAAATGAATAAGTAAAAACAAAACCCTAACCATTACACAACCATGGTTTAATCTTTACACTTAGCCAATTTTGCATGCATCATCAAACATGATAAAAACTAGTGCACAAAATTATATCGTATATACAATGTGCACATCCGAGTGAGAAAATCCATCTTAAGTGAACCAATACTAGTTAATGCAAAGTAATATATCAAATATATAATTATGCATTAAATCGTTAAATCAATACTTGATTTAACGATCCGGTCATATCGCATATAACCGACTAATATCCAATGTATCGGCTTATCGAATCAATCCTTGATTCGATAACTAGGTTATATCGCATATAACCAGTCGATACATTCATCGCGAGAATGGAATACGGTATCACATACACGCATTATTCTCGGTCCCGCACATATCTCATATGCGCTCCTATTTCGTTTCGCTTGAGCCAGGAAACCTCTGTGTAGGACTCTAAAGACTCGTCAATACGCTGGCAGCAGGTGATGATCATATCAAACACCCACAAGCCGCAAGCGGTCTGCTAAACGTAATGGCCACCCGGGTATTGAGCGATCAGAAGATCGACGAGCAAGCCCGCTCACACTCCTGTGAATCCAACCAGTAACACTTACCGTACAGTCCGGTCTCGTCGTCTGATATGTCGCATATCTCGCCTAGGGGTGGTAAACGTCAGACCCCAATAGCTCGATAAGTCGTGTCGATATGAGGTCTATAACAGTTCGAGAAACTACTGGTAACACTTACCAGCAAATCTCAGCAACCCTGGCCAGGGATTTCCTGTTATAGCCAATCGAACACAGCGCAACATCAACCCCCTATACCGGGAGAGACGAATCCCCTCCTATCGCTCATTGCCTCCATGTGATTCGGGACTGTACCCAAAAACCACCGTTTTGCACGCCCTCTTGGACGTGGTAAGGTGGAAATCAAAGCACAGTGGGAACCACACAAGACTCTATGACGATTTCGGGTCAACAGACTACTCTGTACCAGTGTCATCAGAGAACTGCCATCTGACGTAAGGTATAATACCATCTGGGAGTTCTCGGCGAGTCCGTCTAGTGTACCCAGTCTCCACTGAGCACCCGTATATCATCTCTGATGTCAAACACCAATGGATATGGGATCATCCATCGCCCATCTGTATGGGTCGAGAAGGTATACGCTAGTCTACTCTGGTATATCGATGCCCCGTCTCGATACACCCACGACTAGGGACCTTGAAGGATGTACTTATGGACTACCATGTCCCTACTAGTATGATCCGCATCATAGTCCAGGTAGTCAAGTACACATCCTAAGTGCTTTACCAACATGTAACAGAGAGACAATCAGTGTACACGTTAAGGTAAAGATCAACCAGATAGCATACTATCATGTCGAGCAAGAAAGTCCTCCCTATATATGTCCAAGCATCCACTACAATATACATCCTATGTATAGTAATGGCCTCTAGGGCATACATATAACTAACAGACATCATCATCAAGATTGTGATAAAAACTCAAGAAGAGAAAAAAGGTAAAAACCTTTATAAAAAGAAGAAGAATTTCTTCTGAATAGATCATTGATCTAAGAACAAGATCAATGATTTTCAATAAAAAAATAAAAAAATAAATAATAACAGTGCCTTGCACTTTTTAATGAACCATTGATCTGGAATCTTAAAGATTCTTCTCTTAAATCCAAAATTGGATTAAGTTATTAAAACAGTGCCTTGCACTTGCAAATTTGCACTATTGCGCTCCTGAGTTGGCGCAAGCCACCAGAGAGCGCCACGTGTCAGCTATAAAAACCACTTGCGCAATGCGCTTTTAAAAATAGAGCATTGCTCTTTAACGTTGGCGCAACTCATCAGAGCGCGCCACGTGTCACAGCGCAACAGCGCAGCGCACTGCGCTAGCGTGACACGTGTCACCTCCACATGCGCTTGCGCTCAATAATTGGCGCAAAGCGCTTGACAAGCCATTGTCAGATAATTAATGCACTGCATTATTTACAGAAGGGCCAAGCCCAATTAAAAAAGGCCTAACAGGCCAAATTAAATGCAATGCATTATTTTAAAGAAGGGCAGAGCCCAAACAGATGCTCTGCATCATTTATAAAGGGACAGAGCCCAAATTAAAAAGGCCTAGCAGGCCAGAATGCAGTGCATTATTAAACAGGGGCAAAGCCCTAGCACAGGCCTAATAGGCCAAAGATAAAAACGTTGAATATTCTCAACTGGACTTAGCCCAATCATGGCCGTAAGTCCTCAAATTAGATTGACTGAGCACGACTGCTCTCTTAAATCAATTTACACTCGGTTCAAGGGTACATCTTCGAACTCCTCTAACACCTATCGTTGTAATCCTTCAACGACGTCAGAGAGGTGACGGGTCCCGACAACCACACAACAATACGGACTGTGGGGTCCTTAAACCCATGGACTTATGCGTCCTTAAACTAATGGACTAATGCGTCCTTAAATACATCCATGCGGACTGTGGGGTCCTTAAACCCATGGACTTATGCGTCCTTAAACTAATGGACTAATGCGTCCTTAAACACATCTATATGGACCATAGGGTCCTTAAACCCATGGACTAATGCGTCCTTAAACTAATATCCGTCCCTAAAACGGGAACGATGGACCCCTATGTCCCTAAACTGGAAATGGACCACCATGTCCCTAAACTCGCAATGGACCGCAATGTCCTTAAACTACCTATGGACCACTACGTCCCTAAACTGGAACAATAGAGCCTCCAAACGCTCTTTTGTCGGATCTAAACGATCCCGTTTGAGTCGATCTTAGCTTCAAATCTGGCTAACGTATCCTTAAACATTCAATCGGACTACATATTCCCTATTCAACTTTGGTTCAAGGGTACATCTCCGAACTCCTCTGACACCTGTCGTTGTAATCCTTCAACGTCGTCAGAGAGGTGACGGGTCCCGACGGCCATATATTAAATGGACTACTACGTACCTAAACTGGAACATTAGAGCCCCTAAATGCTCTTCCGTTAAGTTGATCTTAGTCTCAAATAGGACTAACGTATCCTTAACGAACGTTTAAGTTGATCTTAGCCTCAATATGGCTAACGTATCCTTAAACTAAAACACCAAACCCAAATCTAAGTAAATACGGATTTGGACTAATCCACGTCCTACGGGCGACGACATAACTTAGTCTCCGTATACAATCCACAGGCATCCACAAACAAACAAACAAACACGACACGAAGTGAAATTTCTGGAGAAGGAGAAAGTTGTTACCGCGATGCGGTAGCATAATTAACTGCAAGGGCTTGCGCCTGCAGGGAAGAGCGTCCTCACAATCAAAAACCTCTCAAGCGAGGGGGAATCTGACGAAGTCTGCTACATCGGCCGCATCCGTCTAAACCTCCGATAGACGGTGCCATAAATCAACTTGGCATCTTCGGAGAGGTAGACGGATAGAACCAATTAGCATCTGCCTCGAATCACAGGTAAGACGTCCATGTCTTGGCCGCCGTTCAGAGGGGAACAGATTCTGGTACGCCCAGTGGGACCTTTTCCTCTTTCCACTCCACACTTCATGTGTCGTCTTCGCGAACGAATCGCGGTTTGTTCACGGTTGCCTTTGGATTTCAAGTTACTAAGATTTGGTCTTTTGCCTGGCACAGAAATCAAGCATCAATGGCCTCCAACTGCTCGAGCTGCTTAAAATGCAAGTGCAACCGACGCTCCACCTCACCAGGAGGTGTAGCTTATGGGCCTCAAGCGGCCTCCATCCTTGCCATGCCGGTAGAACAGGTGACCCAGGCCACTGCCGGCCTGTTTTTCGGGACCATGATCCCGCCTGCAAGCTTCACCATGCCAGTGCCCGCACCAGAAGCGAACAAGAAGTCGGTCTTCGATCGGCTCACTGCTACAACGGCCCCTTTCAACGGGTCGTCCAATATCAAGCCGGCGGCCTCTGTCTTTGCCAGGCTGAGCCAGAACCCTGATGGGCCCGCCAAGAAGCCCATGAAACCTGAAATGGCCGTCCCGAGGAAGACAGCCACCCCTGCTCCTGAAGTCGTCAAGACGGCTTCTCCTGTTAAAAAGTCAGTCTTTTCAAGGCTGACTGTTCCGGCTCCTGCTCCTACTCGAGGGTCTGTCTTTGACAGATTAAACATCGCCACTCAAAAGATAACATCAGTCTTTAAGAGGCTGGCACCGGCAGCGCCTCATTCGGACAGGGGGCAAAACGAAATTATCCCTATTGCCGAGCCAGTCCCAATGGCTCGTCACGCTCGACGTCGCCACTGGCGCCGAGTAAGGAAGGTCGGGGGCAACTCCCCCTTAGGACTAACTCCACCGGCTCCAGTGGTGGAAGTTAATGCTGCTGTTCCAACTGGGAACAGCTTTGAACCGCTAAGGAGGGTACACAAGAACTCTCCGACTGCCACGCTAAAAAGATCTCCTCCACCTGCGGAGAAGGTTACAGAAACAAAGTTGGAGCAGCCCCCTCAACGGCTGTCCTCCAAAATTTACAAGGTCTGGCGGAGGGTTCAGGATTCTGTAATCGACTAGGATCACTCTCGCCGGCAGAAAAGGGTGAAAGTGCAGGAAGAAAAGACCCGTCCTGACAAACAGCAAAGGACGACAACTGCCAGGGTGCCCGCTGCAACGGCCCCCTCAACTTCAACAGCCCACAAGAGAAGAAGGCCGGAGAAGGTCCCTACGCCTGCGGCAAATGCCAAAGGCGGCGAACCTAAACGCCCTAAGTCCGGGGGCATTGTAGTCCATACTGTATACATGGCGTCGGGGAAGGAGGACAGCCGTGCATCTACAGGTCATAGACCTCTTACACGGTTAGTGACCAAAGCTCAGGAGCAACAGCAAAAGCTCCAGGAAATGATGAACACGATGGCTGCGCTCACTGGGCCAAAAGAAAGCCCTGAAGCGTCCTCTGATCAACGCCAGGAGCAAGAAACTGACGCTGAATTCCTTCGCAGGATATTGGAGAAGAAGGACAAAGAGGCTGCGGAACAAGCAGCCAACATAAAGAGAATGGCCCTCCTGTTCCAGGTCATGGTGGGAATAATGATCCAACAAGATCCTCTTGCTGAAGATCCTCCGATCGTCCTTGAAGACGACAGGGGAGAAACGTCAAATCCTCCACCGGCTCTGTCAACAGCTAAGGAGGAGACAATCTCCAAAGCTAACCTGGATGAATATATAGCTCAGCAGATACAGGTTCATCAGGCGACTGAAGCAGCCAGTCCGGTCATAAAAACGGGACGACCATATCCGAGCTGGTATGATCAGATCAAGTACCCGCCGGGCTATACAATACCGAAATTCCATGTTTATAAGGGGACGGGCAATCCCCATCAGCATGTTGCCCAGTTCAGGGCGCTTTGCGGTAACACCGGTGGTGATGATAAATTGTTGCTTCGCCAGTTTGTTGGTAGCTTATCGGACACAGCATTCGAGTGGTACTCCGAGCTCCCAAACGACTCTATTAAGACATTTGCGGAGATGGAGCTGCTGTTTACCCAGCGATTTGCAAGCGCCAGCGAGTGCACCCCGATCACCGCATTGATCAATGCCAGGGTGAAGCCAGGCGAGACATGGGTCCAATACGTGATACGGTGGCGGAACTTATGGTCAAAATGCGAGCAACGCATAGAAGAGGCTCCGGCAGTAGGCATGTTTGTGGGAACTCTCGATCCGCAGGCGACCATATCTCAATTCATGATGTTCTTCAAGCCGACTACATTCCAGGCCCTGATCGACAAGCTAGCTCAAATGGATCAGATGGGCCATAGACCGCCTCCTTCAAAGCCGGACTCTCGAAACGAGAAGGGGAAAGGAAAAGCGATCGTTGTCGCCAATGCTCAATAACAGCCGAGCAACTTGAAGCCGGTGGTCCGTCAAAATAATATGCGTCCGCGCGTACCCCTTGAGGAAAGGCTAGGACGTCCTTATTCGTTTCCTCGAGATAAAACGAGAAGACTGTTCGAGCTGGCATTGCGCAACCGACTCATAAATCTGCCGGATTCACGACGTTCGTCGCAGCCAAACGACGTCAATGATCCTAATTATTATCCTATCATCGAGTACTGGGTCATCCGATCGAGGATTGCTACGTCTTCAAAAATTGGATTGAGAACCAGTACCAACAGGGCAAGTTCGCGTTGTCCGACAGATGGAAGGTGAATCCGCCGCAACCTCACACCCCTAAAAGGGTGAATACGCCGGGGGCAACGTACTCCCTCGTTGAAGAAGCTCCATGGGAGGTTGTGCTATCAACCAAAACAAAGAGGATGCTGAACGATCTTCAAACATGCCCAGCAATCAGGTGGAAAAACCCGTTGGAACCTCAGATCATTGAAGGGATGTTGAAGCCGCGTCCAACTCCAAAGACCGATGGTAGTGGCCCAAGCACTCACAACCAGCCGTCAAAATCTTCGAAGAAGAAGAAGAAATCCAAGAAGCCTGTGAAGCCTGGCGACAAGCGCACGGACTTACAAAGACAGATTGACGCACTGGAGGAATATAACCAGAAAGCATGGACTCCCATCACACTCCAAGAGTTCCTCAACCACGTCTTTCAAGAGGAAGATGAGGAGGAGAGTTCGTCGGATGAATCCGAGGAATACGTGGAGAGCTGTCATATGATTTCCCATTCGTTTACAGACAATGAGGAAACTCCTTGCACTAAAAAGCTGGGGGGAGATTCTGAACCGGAAATTCTGGGGCCATCGGATGAAACAATTGACGCATTCCTAAACGAAGCTCTGTTAAAAAGTAAAGCTGATCGGGAACGCGAGGTGGCTATATTTGAAAGGGCCAAGTGCCAGCGACTTGACGAAAGAGTTGGGATCCTCCCGCTGGAGCAGAATACATCCACCACAGATAAAAGAAAATTCAAGATAGGGAAAAGGTTTGCTAAGGCCATATCAATGGGTATGAAGCTACCATCCTCTGAAGAAAACATTACTGGTGAAACGGAAATGCACCCCTCCTACTGCTTGTATCATCGGAAGATTTCGCACCCCACCGAAGAGTGCAAAGCTTTCAATAGATGGTGGCAGGGATATGTTGCTCACCGACAACATTTTAAGCGGGAAAAGCGCAAAACTCGTCGGGAGCGGAAAAATACGACCGAGGGGCTTAATAGAACTACCGGCGATTGTCGCATGGTTAACGCCGGGGGATCGCAAGTGCTCACATTCGGGAGCGACTCTGACAAGGAAATGGTTCTTAGCCCCCTCTTTAAAGAGTCCACCTCGGGAAAAGAAGAAGAGCCGAGGGTCTGCGAAAATATTCGGCTGCGTAATCGGACGCTACCCGAAAAGAATCTCGGACCTTCAAACAAGAAAGATAAAGGGAAAGAAAAGGTCTCTGAGGATATTGCCCTAGATGACCAAGTCATGGAAGAGCTAGCCACCAAGGACCTACCGAAGAAAAATAAGGTGGATTACAACGTTCTAGCGCATCTGAGGAAGCTACCTTCCCAGCTCAGCATTCTTGACGCCCTTTTACTATCAAAAGAGGCAAGAGATTCATTAATCAAAGCATTGCAAGAGCCCGAGCAATTCCAAGCTTTTCTCGCCGAAGAAAAGATGAAGGACGAGCTGGAGGAAGTACACACGGCCGATGTCACTTTTGGTGACGAGGACCTTCTCCTAGGGACGTGCGAACACAATCGCCTCCTCTATGTCTCAGGATACTGCCATGATATAAAGATAGGCAAAATCCTGGTCGACAATGGATCCTCCGTTAATCTACTCAATGTGCGGGTGTTAAAGGAAATCTGCATGAGCGTCCAGCACCTTGCTCGGGATAAGATCACCATCTCCGGGTTCGACTCCCAATCATCAAGAACTCTTGGGTCTATGATACTGACGCTACGCTTTGGGCTACTCGTCACGGACATTAAATTCCACGTCATAGACGCCAAGACATGCTACAATGCTCTGCTCGGCCGACCATGGTTACACGAGTACAACATCATCCCTTCTACACAGCATCAGTGTATGAAATATTTTAGGGATGGTCTCGAGTATACCGTGACGGGAGAACTGAATCCGTTCTCCGTGAACGAAGTTCGCAAATATGAAGATGCCAAATACTTCTTACCGGATTTCGAAGAACAAAGCTAACGCCACCATCCCTGTCTTCGGCAGTGATACCGAGGAGGAAGAGGAGATAGTTTATTCGGGCCCGCCCCAATACAATAAGCCGGAACCATCTGCTCCTGCGTTGATCTTTGGTAGTGACTCGGAAGATGAGGTCCATGCTGTATTCTCTGCTCGGCCTTCAATACAAACGTCCGCTGACGAAAAGCAAAGTTTGCAAGTCGCCATGGTGCCGCTTAAACATCATAAAGAACTGGATGCGCTCGATACCTACAGCGTAGAGGAGCTGCGTACGTTCTATGTCCCTCCCAGGCTAGAAGGCGAAAAGGCAATTCTATTCTACCGCTCTGAAGAAACCAAAGTGGAGAAAGAAATCTGGCACGGTATGGATCCTACGCTTGACAGGCTTCAGCCCATCCGTTTGTCTAGATATTATACAGAAGACTTGAAGAGGTCGCTGAAGCGCCAGGGGATACCCTTTAAATAGACCGCTCAAAAAGCCAAATTCTATGACAGGGTCTGGAACGTTCTCGGGACTCAACACAAGTTGCCTAGTAGGAGGATGGAAACAATCGGGCTTGGTTACATTCGGTCCAAGAAATGAGAGCTACTCCGTGATTGCTACGTCATGCATGACTTCAATGAAGAAGCGGATGCTCAATGGGAGGACGCTAATTCTAAACCAGTAAAAGTTCCTGATGCAAAAGTGCCCAGTCCGTCGTTCGAAGAACAAATGGACAAGCTTATAAGGGAAGCTGGTCAGAAAGTCCGAGATGACCACAACCGCGAAATTGCCATCTATGAGAAAGCCAAAACACAATGCCTCCTCCAACAGGCCGTGAAAGAAAATGCCGCTCCCTGTCAACCTATTATAAAAAAGGCTCGACGTAGAGGCAGAAACAAGTCGAAAAGCGAAAAAGGCGCTCGACAGTAACAAAGCGGGACTAAGAAGCCACGCAGTCAGGAATCGAGCGGTCCAGATTTGTTCCTTGTAAAGAAGATGAGTCGAGCATACTCTTTTCCTCGGGACAAGACGAAGAAGATACTTGACCGAGCTATAAAATATCAGATGCTCACACTGCTGGAGTCCAAGCACCCCGAACAAGCAGGCGAAGTCTCTCACCCAAACTATTGCTCTTATCACCGAGTAATAGGGTATCCTCTCGAAGACTGCTTCACCTTCAAGAATTGGGTCGAAGATCAGTATCAGCTCGGCAAGTTCGCTCTGTCTGACAGCTGGAGGGTAACGCCACCACAGAGGCACGAACCCAAAGCCACGAAAGCAGAACCAGACCCACATCGGTCTTCGAAGCGAGCTCGTACTTGTCACATGATAACAATATCAAAAGAAGAGCCCGAGAACATGGATGACCTTCCCTGGTGTTTCGAAAACAGCAACGATGAGGTGATCTCAGAATTTCCATCAGCACCGAAAGAGCTGGAAGATGGAATACATACTACGGAAGATAACCTCAAGAAAATTGAGTTGGGGACGGCGAACAACCCGCGACCGACATTCGTTAGCGAGCTGCTATTTGAAGAAAGGGTGGCCGCGTTAAAAGACGTGCTTATGCAGCATAGAGATTGCTTCGCATGGAACTATTCTGAAATGCCAGGACTAGATCCAGAAATTGCCGTGCATAAATTGGCGATATCCCCGGACGTCAAGCCAGTCAAACAGGCGCCGAGAAGAATGCGGCTCGAGCTCGAGATGAGTATCATCACCGAGGTCAAGAAGTTAATCGACTCTGGCTTCATCCAAGAAGTTCAATATCCCGACTGGATCGCCAACATCGTCCCGGTGATGAAGAAAAATGGGACAGTGCGCATATGCGTGGACTTCCGGGATCTCAATAAAGCCTGCCCGAAGGACGATTTCCCAGTGCCAGTCACCGAACTGATGATAGATAACATGTCCACTCACGAAGTCTTCTCCTTCATCGATGGCTCATCAGGGTATAATCAGATAAAGATGCATCCCGAAGACCAGAAGCATACCGCTTTCCAGACCAAAGGGCCATGATGAAGATCTTCGATGACCTTATACATGAAATCGTCGAATGCTATATCGACGACCTCGTGGTTAAAAGCAAATCATACGAGGAACATCTCGAGTATCTGAAGATCGTATTTCAACGCCTTCAACAATACAACTTGAAGATGAACCCTCTCAAGTGTGCATTCGGAGTTTCCTCGGGCAAATTCCCGAGATTCATCGTCCGACACCGGGGTATCGAAATAGATCCGTCAAAGATCAAGGCGATCATGGAAATGCCTCCGCCGAGAACTCTCAAACAGCTGCGATCTCTTCAAGAGAAGCTCGCGTATATCCGGCGATTTATAGCCAATATTTCAGGCAAGTGCCGTCCTTACAGTCATCTGATGAAGAAGGGAACCCCGTTCGTCTGGGATCACAAATGCCAGAGCGCGCTGGACGAAATCAAGCAATATCTGCAGAGCCTTCCAGTGTTGGCTGCTCCGGTCAAGGGAAAGCCCCTCATTCTCTATACGACCGCCCTCGAAGGTTCCTTAGGCGCTTTATGGGCGCAATAGAATGACCAAGGGAAGGAGAGGGCTCTCTACTATTTGAGTTGAGTTCTTCTGGGGGCAGAAATCAATTATTCTCCTATCGAGAAACACTGCCTAGCGTTGATCTTCGCGATAACAAAGCTCAGGCACTATGCACTGGCGCATGAAGTCCGTCTTATTTCGAAGGTGGACCCCCTTAAATATTTAATGTCGAAGGCCATATTGACAGGTAGACTCGCTAAATAGGCCCTGCTCTTGATAGAGTTCTCGATAACCTATCAGCCTCTTAAGGCAGTGAAGGGCCAGGCCATCGCCGACTTCCTCGCTGAGCATCCGATATCTGCCGATTCTCCTCTGAATTGCGATCTTCCAGACGAACATGCGTTTGACGCGATTGACGGTGGTGATACCCGATGGGAGCTTTATTTCGATGGAGCATCTTCCATGAAGAGGCGCAAACAAAGTACGCCCATAATCAAATCGGGGGTAGGCCTCATCTTCGTGACTCCACAAGGAGGGATAATGCGCTTTGCTTTCTCCTTAACAGAACCGAGGACGAACAATGAAGCCGAATACGAAGCTTTGATAGCAGGCCTCGAGATCGCCATCGATATGGGAATTGAAAACCTCCTCATATACGGAGACTCCCAACCGGTCGTCAGTCAAGTAAATGGCGACTACCAAACGTGCAAACCAGAGTTGGTGAAGTACGGCGAAAAGGTGCAACAACTATTGACCCAAATCCCCTCCTACACTTTGGAAAACATACCGCGTGCAGAAAACAGCAAAGCGGACGCATTAGCTAAGCTCGCTAAAGAACTGGCTGACGAGAATCTCGATGACGTCAGAATTGTGGTACAAAGCCGTCGGGTGCTTGCCCCAGCAGAAATATATCCGGAAACATCCGAAGAAAAGGGAGCGACTGAGCAGACGACCCTGCAAGTAAAAGACCGGGAAAAGGCTGAGGATTAGAGAGAAGTCTTTATAGACTACTTCAAATACCGTCGAACGCCCGAAGATGCGTCCTCAAGACATCGGCTTATGAAACGAGCTCTGTCTTTCGCCTTCGTCAATGATACTCTATACAAGAGGTCATTTGATTCTTTGTGGCTGAGATGCCTGGGACCTGACGAGGCGAGAAGAGTCGTTCAGGAAGTTCACGACGGACTCTGCGGTTCTCACCAAGCAGGCCCGAAGATGAAGTTGAAGATTAAACGGATGGGCTACTATTGGCCCACGATGATTCAGGACTGCCTCGAATATGCGAAGCGGTGCCACTCATGCCAAATCCATGGGGACTTCATCCACCGGCATCCAAATCCACTACATCCAATGGTGGCTAGCTGGCCGTTCGAAATGTGGGGAACTGACATAGTCGGCCCCATCGAACCAGCATCGTCCAGAGGACATCGTTTCATCTTGGCAATGACTGACTACTTCTCCAAATGGGCAGAAGCAGTACCGTTGAGGGAAGTGAAGACGGAGAATATCCTCCATTTCTTCAAGACGCACGTCATTTATCGGTTTGGAACTCCGCGACGGATCATCTCCGATAACGGGCCAGCCTACAGAAGCCACAAGATCAGTCGCTTCGCGCAGCAGCATAATATAGACTGGAGATATTCCTCAGTTTATAATCCCCGAACTAACGGTCTAGCTGAGGCTTTCAACAAGACCTTGACGAAGATCGTGAAGAAGACGGTGTCCCGAAATAAGAAGGACTGGCACGAGAGACTGCAAGAAGCTCTCTGGGCGTATCGATCTACGTTCAAGACGGCCATGAACACAACGCCGTACGCGTTGGTCTTCGGTACAGAAGCAGTACTCCCCCTCGAGATAGAATTACCCTCTCTATGAGTGGCAGTCCACTACGAGCTGACGGACGAAGAAAATGCTCACCTTCGGCTTGAGGAGCTTGATGCCCTTGATGAAACCCGGCTCATAGCGCAACAAAATCTAGAAGCTTATAAAGCAAAGATGACGCACTCATATGAAAGATTGAGTAAGCCGAGAACATTCCGCCAAGGCGAACTCGTGCTAGTGGTCAAAAGGCCTATGATCCCCAATCGCGCCAAATGGGGAAAATTCGAGCCAAACTATGAAGGCCCGTACATCATAGACAAGGTCTATCAGGGTGGAGCCTATCTACTCATGGATATGCACGGTGAAAGGCCTTTCAGGCCAATAAACGGCCGCTTCCTAAAGAAATACTACGCTTAATGAGCCACAGCCTAGGTCAATGATAGATGACGACGACTATGTCCGCTCGCTATCTTCATAAGCTCAGAACTCTATAAGTAGTAGCTGGCCTTCTTCAATGATGGACCGAAACGTCCTTAAACTAACGACGGACCGAAACGTCCTTAAACTAACGACGGACCGAAATGTCCTTAAACTAATGACGGACCACTACGTCCTAAAACTAGCTGTTGACCGAGATGTCGATAAACTACGGTGGATTGAAATAACACAAAGCCGATATAAAAAAAGATTAAAAAAAAACGGTATGTCCATAAGCAAAATGGGCACGGATGAGAACCCGAAAGGGCTCCGTGAGTAAAAACAGCAGGGCTACCGGCGAGTATTCGTGAAAACCCGAAAGGGCGCGACCTCGTTAGATAAAAAAGAGAAAAGAATAAAAAGAATAAAAGAATAAAAAAAAAGAGACGGTATGTCCATAAGTAAAATGGACACGGATGAAAACCCAAAAGGGCTCCGTGAGTAAAAGCAGCAGGACTACCGGCGAGCGTTTGTGAAAACCCGAAAGGGCGCAACCTCATTAAAAGACACTTACGGGGTCCTCTCGACCTTGTAAGGAGAAACCACCCGCGCAAGGGAGCAACACACTTAGGGATCCTCACAATTCCTAAGGAGAAATTACACTTGCGAGATCCTTACGACTCGTATGGAGAACTCTCTTATGGGACCCTCACGGCTCTTAAGATTTGAAAGTCTTAAGTTACAGAGGCCTGAACCTGTTCTTAAGCAACCCCCACAACCTTCGATATTGCCCTACAAGTGGCTCAGTACTGACCCTTGTATACAATCCACGGGGGCGAATAAACATTTCCCTAACAAAGTCCTACCCGTGTCTAGGGATATGTTCGCATGATGAACAACCATTGTAAGTCCCCACGATTTACAAGGAGAAAACCCTCTTGTAGGATCCTTACGACTTACAGAGGAACATGCACTTAGGAATCCTCACGATTCCTAAGGAGAAAACACACCTACAAGATCCTCACGACTCGTAGGGAGAAATACCTTTGTGAGACCCTTACGGCTCATAAAGTCAAAAGCCTTAGTTGACAGGACCTTAACCCTGTTCGCTAAGCCACCTTTGTTCGACATCGACAGAGGCAAATGATGATTCTCTCCTGGCAACATCCAAGTTGTAGCGGTGCTGATGCCGAAATCGGTGTCTAAATTCAGGTTTACGGCGAAAAGCCAATAGGCCGCACATGCATACGAAATAGCCGAAATGATGGGGCAATTTGCAATAAAAAGCAGCAAGTAAAAACGTATGCATACAAAATAGCCGAAATGATGGGGCAACTCACAATAAAAAGCAGCGAGTAAAAATAAAATAAACAGCCGAAATGATTGGGCACCGCGAAAAATAGCCGAAATGATTGGGCAATCGCGACCTTCGCGATATAAAAGCTGAAATGATAGAGCATCGCGGAAATAAAACAATAATAAAAAAATATATATGATAAAACTTTTGCCCTACAGGTGAGATCACATCGATCCCTGTATACAATCCAAGGGCGCAAACAAAGAAGGAACCACACCCCCCCAACAGGCTCCGCCAGAAAGCGAAGCCAAATCTCGACGATTCACCAACAACCTAGAGACAACTGTGATATTCGTCTCGATACAACAGACGCAGTGCCAGCAAACGAAGCGAAGATCAAATTCCTAGCTTCACGGTTTTGACGGGAACTCATATGGAACCTGAAAGACCACCAGAGATCATTTCAAACCCCAGGGAAATCAGTGTCCTTGGCAGCATCCTCGACTCAAGGAAACCAGTGTCCTTGACGAGAACCCCTTGATTCGCGTCGACCCGCAGAGAAACTAGCGTCTTTGCAGGAATCCATCGATTCGTTTCAACCCCAGGGAAACCAGTGTCCCTGGCAAATACCTCAATTCAGGAAAACTAGCGTCCTTGATGAGAGCTTCCTGATTCGCGTCGGCCCGCAGAGAAACCAGTGTCTCCGCAGGAACACCCCGATTCGTTTCAACCCCGAAGAAACCAGTGTTTTCGGAAAAATCCTTCGACTCAAGGAAACCAGTGTCCTTGATGAGAACCCCTCGATTCGCGTCGGCCCGCAGAGAAACCAGTGTCTCCGCAGGAATACTCCGATTCGTTTCAACCCCGAAGAAACCAGTGTCCTTGGCAAATACTTCAACTCAGGGAAACCAGTGTCCTTGACGAGAACATCCTGATTCGCGTCGACCCGCAGAGAAACCAGTGTCTCCGCAGGAATACTCTGATTCGTTTCAACCCCGAAGAAACCAGTGTCTTCGGCAAAATACTTCGACTCAGGGAAACCAGTGTCCTTGACGAGAACATCCTGATTCGCGTCGACCCGCAGAGAAACTAGCGTCTTTGCAGGAATCCATCGATTCGTTTCAACCCCAGGGAAACCAGTGTCCTTGGCAAATACCTCAATTCAGGGAAACTAGCGTCCTTGATGAGAGCTTCCTGATTCGCGTCGGCCCGCAGAGAAACCAGTGTCTCCGCAGGAATACTCCGATTCATTTCAACCCCGAAGAAACGAGTGTCTTCGGCAAAATACTTCGACTCAGGGAAACCGGTGTCCTTGACGAGAACATCCTGATTCGCGTCGACCCGCAGAGAAACTAGCGTCTTTGCAGGAATACATCGATTCGTTTCAACCCCAGGGAAACCAGTGTCCTTGGCAAATACCTCAATTTAGGGAAACTAGCGTCCTTGATGAGAGCGTCCTGATTCGCGTCGGCCCGCAGAGAAACCAGTGTCTCCGCAGGAATACTTCGATTCGTTTCAACCCCGAAGAAACCAGTGTCTTCGGCAAAATACTTCGACTCAGGGAAACCAGTATCCTTGACGAGAACATCCTGATTCGCGTATACCCGCAGAGAAACTAGCGTCTTTGCAGGAATACATTGATTCGTTTCAACCCCAGAGAAACCAGTGTCCTTGGCAAATACCTCAATTCAGGGAAACTAGCGTCCTTGATGAGAGCTTTCTGATTCGTGTCGGCCCGCAGAGAAACCAGTGTCTCCGCAGGAATACTCCGATTCATTTCAACTTTAGAGAAACCAGTGTCTCCGCAGGAATACTCTGATTCGTTTCAACTTCGAGGAAACCAGTGTCCTCGGCAAAATACTTCAACTCAGGGAAATTAGTGTCCCTGACGAGAGCTGCTCGATTCGTCTCGACTCGTGAGGAAACTAGTGTCTTCGCGAGGACTTCCCGATTCGTCTCAACTTGCAAGATATAGCCTTAGGCAGCATGGATTAAAAAACTTGTTTCCTAAGCACTGGGACCCTGCAAGTCGGCTTAAAACGGTCTTTTGTATACTATTCACGGGTCTCACCCCCCAAAGTCAAATCTCGACAAGGAGGGAAACAACCGTTTACTAGTCCTCTCGACTCGTAAGAGGGAAAATTCTCTTATAAGATCCTTACAACTTATAAGAGAAAACACACTTAGGAATCCTCACGATTCCTAAGGAAAAAATTCACCTACGAGATCCTCTCGATCCGTAGGGAGAAAAGTCTCTATGAGACCCTCACGGCTCATAGTGTTGAAAAGTCTTAGACAGCAGATCTGAACCTGCGGCCTAAGCCGTCGCTATCTCTTGAAGAAATCCAGATGCTTACTCTATTATCTGTCAACCATGTTTATTAAGACAGCATGCTGATAATAAGAGAAGGGAGAAAGCAAAGAAATGATACAAGACATTGCAAAAAAAATGTGTATCTTTATTTATTAATTCAATCAAGTACAAGGTGAATCGTACAAAAGAATAAAGAATGGATACATCTTATTCCAAAAGAAAATATTTTTTTTACAAGTATATTGATACAAAGGCGGCTACTGGGAAGGAAGCGTCTTAAATAGCCCTATCGGTTGTTCGCGCACTTCCTTCCATGCCTTCTCCTGATCGGCCGCCACCGCCAGTTCCGCTTCCACCTGACCCCGTTGCTGCAAGAAGGATGCAAGCTGCTCCCCAACGGCCCGCTGAGCTGCTTCACGACCTTGGGCATCACGCTCGGCGGCATCAAGCTTCCGCTTCAGGTTTTGCCCATTAGAGATACGCTCCAGAAGGCCCTCGAAGATAGCCTTCACCTGGGCGGCGTTCGCCTCAACCTCAGCGTGCAGACGAGTCGTCTCGTTTGAGGTCTCTTGGCATTCCCTCAGCCTTAAAGCCGCTTCTTGTTCCAAGTGACGGAAATAAGAAGCGCTTTGCTCGATCTATGCTGCTCGTTGATTGCTTGCGGCTAAGGTCTCGGGAGCAGGGCGCATAAACTCTGATTGATGCAGGCGGACCTCGATTTCCCTACAGTGATTAACCCAAAGCTCGACGAAGCCTTCATCATAAAAATTTACCAGCGCCGCCAACATCGGGTTAACCTCCACAGCGAAATCCGCAGCAGATGGGGGAGCGTCCGCGTCAAGCTCTTCGACGTATCCGCTCAGCATACCTAAGCTCATTACGGCACCCTTTGAAGACGGACGTCTCAGGAAGGGGCCTGCCGGCATTGTGACGTGAGACTCAAAGGGCGCCAGGATCGGAACGACAGCTGAAAAAACAAAATACGATTAGATGACGGTTCAAGAAATACGAAAAAATCATCGATGGGATAGTTTACTATACCAGCTGCAGCAGGCGGCAAGGCCGGTGGCGCGACCGATCTTTCATCTCCTCCTTCGATTTGTAGCACTGCAATCAGGACAAGGAAGAGTCAGAAATAATTCCATTATTGGAAAAAGAAAGACATCAATTGGAAACTATACTCACCAACGCCACCGGAGGAAGAAGCTTATTTAGATGGGAAGGAGAAGTTCGGGTGCAACACCTGATAGAGATGATCAAAAAGCACTCCTGAAAAGATGCAATAGTACGACATTAGTACATAAATTATGCGGCTGAAAGATAAAACTAATGGGTTGCAAATCCATACCTTCCAACATCTGCGATGGTACAAGGGAAGGCTGAGAGGTGACCACCGCCAAGGCAGTAGTTGACGGCGCTCCCTCGAGCAATGGAGCATCGGCACTGGCCGCACCTGCATTAAAACAAGGATAAACTCGTCAGAAAGGATTGCAAGATAAAAAAAGGGACAGTAACTCGAAATTTACTTGATGAGCCGCCAGCCGAAACAGAGGCGTCTCCCTCCTCCATCGATACGAGCCCACCTCCCGTGGCCTCATCACCCGACTCAACGGGGGCCGTCGTCGTGCTCGTGCGGCCAGGGGACAGCAGAGGACTGTAGACGGGGAGAGCAATAATTGGAGCATTGCCAGACTCTTGAGAAAGAGCGGCTGGCTTTTCCCCGGGAGTCATGCCTATCTCACCCGCTACTCCTTCGGGCTCGGCGGTCGCC
This sequence comes from Agapanthus africanus, assembly GCA_030015575.1. Classification (NCBI taxonomy): domain Eukaryota; kingdom Viridiplantae; phylum Streptophyta; class Magnoliopsida; order Asparagales; family Amaryllidaceae; genus Agapanthus; species Agapanthus africanus. The sequence goes on along the minus strand of CM057338.1, from coordinate 850,429,141 downwards.
GTTGTCTCGTCCGCCGTTACCATGAGGTCACCAGTCTCAGGTGCTCCGTCTATCGCTGCCCCAGGCTCAGTTATAGCGGTCGTCTCATTTGCCGCCACCTCAGGCTCGGCATCAACGACCTTCTCTGGTGCGGTTCCCTCAGCCCCCGGCTCAGGTCCAGCAACCCCGGCGACGTCACCCACCGTTGGCTCGGGTTCAGCCGGTGCCTCTTCCTTTGTCCCCTTAGGTTTGACGGTTTCCGCCTCCCCCTCGGTTGGACTTGGCCCTGCACGACAAGATATATAAGAACCGACAGGTTTACAATTCTTACAATAAAATCTTGAAAGATACATTACCTGAGGTGGACTGATCGTTGGCCTCCCGAACTGCACGCGCCACTTGCCTGCGAGCTGTAGACAAGGCGACCGGGGGCTCCTCTAAGGGAGTATCAGCATGAGGAACGGTGCTTGGACCCGCTCCCACGGCCAAAGCAGCCCTGCGTGCCTTCGCTTCGCGCCTTAACCGCTTTCTCTCCTCCTGAGCCGTCAAGACGGAGCTCTTCAAAGCTTCCTTCATTGAGGCGTCCTCGTCCGTGAACAGAGATGCCTCCAGAGCCTTCAAGGCATCCCTCATCGGCTTTTCGAGTCGAGACTCTTGCGGCAACCCCGAAGAGACCGGGACTTCAGTAGTTGGTCCGGGAAGAGTCTCTGCGTCACATTGCGGGACCGGCATTGTGGTTCCTGTGATGAGAAAAAGAAAGGGTTAGATCGACCATAACAAAAGGAGAATAAAGACTTAATGAATCGAAATATACCGAGGCCTAGGGATGCTCTGAGTCGTTCTTCCTCTTGAAAAGTTTTGAGGGAAGCAGCGATGGCTTCTTGAAGAAAAGAAAGGAAAAGCATTAGTCAAAAACAAAATAAAAGTACGATGCAATAAAGAAAATGCGACTAGTAATTACCCGATTGTGCAAGCTTAGTTAGCCATGCGTCGTGCCTCGCCAATCGCTCTGAAGCTGCAATGGCGGCCGCCAGATCAGTGTCATCTGGCGGCATAACCAATCCTTTATTGGTCCCGTACTCGCCCAAGCCCTCGCTATAGGGAGCATGAGGTTCCTGACCGAATACAACGTCAGCTGAGAAGAGCGACTTCTTCCTCTTCTGCCCGCCAGCCTTGGGTGCACCCAAGATCAACTTGCGCTTTGCAGGCACCTTAGGACGGCGGGTCCCGATATCCGCACCCGCACCGGACTCCGGCAATACCACTGGAGCACGGGGCGCTGGCGGTGCATCCACAGTATCAGGAGGCGGCAATCCACGCGGAGGGCTCAACACACGCAGTGGCCCAACTCCGGCATCTTTTAGCGGAGGAATGACCGGGGTCCTTGGCTTCAAAGGAGCCTTGCGATCGCCGCCGGGAGGCGCACCCTTGCGGTCAACCAGCATGCGCTTCTCATATGGATAACTGGGCCTATTGCATGCGCGTACCAAGCCACGTACACGTTGAGAACATTAGGAACACAGCTTGGCTCGCTGATGAAGAAATAGAAGCCCGTGTTAAGCTGCATGAAATGGTGCATCGCACTCCTTATCCCCTCTCGGCTGGCCGCGGGCTCTTCTAAGAACGCTTCCATCGGGATCCCCTGGTGATAGCTCGATTGCTGAGCGAATCGGTGAGGGTTATACCTCATGAAGAGCGCCGTCTCATTCTGCCTAAACACCAGGTAGCCCGACCGAATGGAGTAGAGGTGGAGGATCTCCTGAGCTTTCAATATGAAGGCCCCGTCCTTAAAATCATCGCGCAGCGGCACTACCGACTTGGTGGTCTCTGAGCCTATGGTTATGACTTTATCTAAAAAAGAAACCTTCGCTCCGACCAGGTGTGGACGAAGGAGTAGCCCCCTAGCCTCCCGCGGAGACGCAACCACGATCGAGGCGCCGACCAGCCGTATGACTCTTGGGAGTCTGCACTTCTCAAAAAACGGAGGGATCTTATGGGCGCCGAACACCCTGTGCACATGCATTTCCATCCAAGAGGTGAAGTGGTGCATCGGGAAGTTAGCAGGCTTCACCCCAGGCTCATTAGCGTCCGCCGCTATGCTAAGTCCATTATAAAGGTGAGCCAGCCCAGCGATTCCTACTGTCAATTGCAGACCAGCCACCATCCGATGCACTGGGTAGAAAACAGATGGCCGCATATGGCGCGGGTGCATGGGGAGCGCAAAGCTGCACAGCCACAATCCTAGGAACCCTACAAAAAAGGTATCCTCGTCCATGCCTGGGACGGCGATTTCTGACAAGGGCATGACTGCGGCGCCGGGGAGATAAAAGTCCTTTTGAGCGTCCTCCGATGTGGGTCGACGGTCCAAGCCGAAGCCAAAAGGGTCATCAAGCTGGGCGAACTTCTCGCTCCGCTCCGATAGAAACTCTGGTCGAATGAAACGGGAGATAAAATCTGCGAAACTGACTCCCCGGACGCCTGATTCCAAATAGAGCCCTTCATATATGTCCAGCACCTTCACCAAGCCCGGAAAATGGTGCTGAATAGCGTTCTCCGGCGTCAGATCAAACACCAGCGGCTTGGTGGCAAAGACGTATTCGTCAGGAGGAAGCAGCTCCTCGTAATGCTCCCCCCTCATCGGCAGACCCGAGATTTCAGCAAACTCCTCCAAGGAGATAGAGACTTCCCTGTCCGTCATCAGGAAGGTGTGGGTGGGGATATTCTATTGTTCGATAAAAGCCTTAATCCACCATGTTGGAGGAGAGGGATACTCAAAGAGCGAGACGTAGATGGCCGAATATAAACCAATCTTCATCAGATGAGTCCTCTTCGCTGATAAGATGTACCGAGCCCACTACAAATATCCGGCGGTCGGTCGTGGGATCAATCCAATGTTATAGGCCTGTCCCCAAGGGCGTGCTTCACCGTGACAGATTCGCCTTCCCAAAATGTCTATTGCCGGCGGTGGCTACACGGGAATAGCATCAATCGCAGGCTGGAGAAGATCATCTGAATTCCAGTCTTTAACCTCCACGGCATACATCACCGGGGGTTCATCCGCGTAGGGGATCGAAAATATGGGCTCGGACGGCGTAGCGGAACTGAAGCTTCGGCGACCCTGGATGATCTCATTATACCACCTACCCCACAGGTGAAGGTTCTTGTGCTCGGGGTCATGATCCTTGATGAGAGTGAGCACCTCTCGGTCCACTGGTACCTGGGGAAAACCTCCCTCCGAGCGAACAAACGGGAATGATAGGTCAGCAGGCATGTTTCCTGTGGAGAGACAAAAATTAGCCGTCAGTGTTGTAATTCCAACGTTTGGCATTTTAAAATTTATACTACATTGCAATGCAGTGGGTAGGGAACCAAATGGGGACCCACAAAATCTGGATGACAGTGCATCATTTAATAAGACAGCCCCATCATTGGATGAGACTGTCAATTAATGAAGAGATCCCCAAGAGAATATTCTCATTAATGGGAAATCCCTAGAGACAAGGAGAAAATCTCCTCTTTCAGAGCAAAACTCTGTCACAGAGTGGCATTTGTCAAACTCTGGTCTCAAGGGAATAAAATTTCCTAAAAAGAGCCTAGCTATGTAATAATGATGGAAAGATCCATCAAAGGAAAATTTTAACTCCTAAAAATTAAAAATTTGGGGTCTTAAAAAAAATCCATGGAAACTTATAAAAAGTTCTCCATTTTTAGATCAAAAAAGATCTACATTTGATCCATGAGCAAAGCTCTGTTCATGGGTTAAAACCCATGAACAAGATCTCTGTAGATCTATGGACTTTTGAGAGCAAGGCTCTGTTGATGAAACCCTAAAGGGATTTCCTTTAGATCAAAGATCTATGAGAGCAAGGCTCTGTTAATTAAGTTTAATTTAATTTAATTTAAATTTTTACCTAAGATGATTCTAGGTTTTGAACTCTGAAGTTCTTGGGAAAAGACGAGAGCAAGGCTCTAAAATTCTTAAACAAGAGCAAGACTCTGAAAACTCAAGTTCTTGAAATGGTAAAACATTTACTAAAGACCAAGGGTCCTATTTATAGGCACCTGCGCCCCTTCAACTCACCCGTTGATCCAACGGCCAAAATCTTGCCACCGCTGCACTCATGTGTGCGCCACGTGAGCGCAACGGTGGGGGGGGGCATTTGTTTCCCCCCAATCAGAGCAAAGCCCTGTTTGAATTTCAAAAATTCAAAAATTGAAGCAACGTTTCAAATCCCTTGCGCTGTGCGCAACGTGCCACGTGCCAGAAGCTGATACGTCAGCGCAGCGCACAAGGCAGTGCGCCCAATCAGAGCAAGGCTCTATTAGAAACAAAATTAAAGGAAGGAACGCTTCAGTTGCGCAGGCGCTGCGCTGCGTGACACGTGTCAGCGCAGTTGCGTAAGCGCAGCTGCGCTGAGAGACACGTGTCAGCGCAGCTGCTCTGCGCAGGTGCGCTGCGTGACACGTTTCAGCACCGTTGCGCAAACGCAGTTGCGCTGCACTGTGCGACACGTGTCAAGCACTGGTGCATCTGCGCCAAACAGAATTAAAATTCCAGTAAGATCTTTCTGTTCTTGTCAAAACAAGAAGATTGTCTTCTGTAAAACAGAAGCCCTTGGATCAAAGATCCAACGGTGGGGAAAATTCCCCAAATCACTCAGGGAATGATCTCTTTAACAAATTTAACCAATTAATGGGCACTATATAAAGGCCCCTAGACCCCAACTCAAAAGCACATCGACATCATCATCAAGATTGTGAGAAAAACTCAAGAAGAGAAAAAAGGTAAAAACCTTTATAAAAAGAAGAAGAATTTCTTCTGAATAGATCATTGATCTAAGAACAAGATCAATGATCTTCAATAAAAAAATAAAAAAATAAATAATAACAGTGCCTTGCACTTTTTAATGAACCATTGGTTCTGAAATCTTAAAGATTCTTCTCTTAAATCCAAAATTGGATTAAGTTATTAAAACAGTGTCTTGCACTTGCAAATTTGCACTGTTGCGCTCCTGGGTTGGCGCAAGCCACCAGAGAGTGCCACGTGTCAGCTATAAAAACCACTTGCGCTATGCGCTTTTAAAAATAGAGCATTGCTCTTTAACGTTGGCGCAACTCATCAGAGCGCGCCACGTGTCACAGCGCAGCGCACTGCGCTAGCGTGACACGTGTCACCTCCATATGCGCTTGCGCTCAATAATTATCTGACAAGCCATTGTCAGATAATTAATGCACTGCATTATTTACAGAAGGGCCAAGCCCAATTAAAAAAGGCCTAACATGCCAAATTAAATGCAATACATTATTTTAAAGAAGGGCAGAGCCCAAACAGATGCTCTGCATCATTTATAAAGGGACAGAGCCTAAATCAAAAAGGCCTAGCAGGCCAGAATGAAATGCAGTGCATTATTAAACAGTGGCAAAGCCCTAGCATAGGCCTAATAGGCCAAAGATAAAAACGTTGAATATTCTCAACTGGACTTAGCCCAATCATGGCCATAAGTCCTCAAATTAGATTGACTGAGCACGACTGCTCTCTTAAATCAATTTACACCCGGTTCAAGGGTACATCTCCGAACTCCTCTGACACCTATCGTTGTAATCCTTCAACGATGTCAGAGAGGTGACGGGTCCCGACAACCACACAACAATACGGACTGTGGGGTCCTTAAACCCATGGACTTATGCGTCCTTAAACTAATGGACTAATGCGTCCTTAAACACACCCATGAGGACTGTGGGGTCCTTAAACCCATGGACTTATGCGTCCTTAAACTAATGGACTAATGCATCCTTAAACACATCTATATGGACCATGGGGTCCTTAAACCCATGGACTAATGCGTCCTTAAACTAATATCCGTCCCTAAAACGGGAACGATGGACCCCTATGTCCCTAAACTGGAAATGGACCACCATGTCCCTAAACTCGCAATGGACCGCAATGTCCTTAAACTACCTATGGACCACTACGTCCCTAAACTAGAACAATAGAGCCTCCAAACGCTCTTTTGTCGGATCTAAACGATCCCGTTTAAGTCGATCTTAGCCTCAAATCTGGCTAACGTATCCTTAAACATTCAATCGAACTACATATTCCTTATTCAACTTTGGTTCAAGGGTACATCTCCGAACTCCTCTGACACCTGTCGTTGTAATCCTTCAACGTCTCGGAGAGGTGACGGCTCCCGACGGCTATATATAAAATGGACCACTACGTCCCTAAACTGGAACATTAGAGCCCCTAAATGTTCTTCCGTTAAGTTGATCTTAGTCTCAAATAGGACTAACGTATCCTTAACGAACGTTTAATTTGATCTTAGCCTCAATATGGCTAACGTATCTTTAAACTAAAACACCAAACCCAAATCTAAGTAAATACGGATTTGGACTAATCCACGTCCTACGGGCGACGGCATAACTTAGTCTCCGTATACAATCCACGGGCATCCACAAACAAACAAACACACACGACACGAAGTGAAATTTCTGGAGAAGGAGAAAGTTGTTACCGCGATGCGGTAGCGTAATTAACACCAGAGGCTTGCGCCTGCAGGGAAGAGCGTCCCCACAATCAAAAACCCCTCAAGCGAGGGGGAATCTGACGAAGTCTGCTACATCGGCCGCATCCGTCTAAACCTCCGATACACGGTGCCATAACTTGGTATCTTCGGAGAGGTAGACGGATAAAACCAATTAGCATCTGCCCCGAATCACAGGCAAGACGTCCATGTCTTGGCCGCCGTTCGGAGGGGAACAAACCCCCTCTTCGAGGAGCTGCTGGATGAGGCGCTCGAAAAAGTGCGTACGATCTACGTCATCGGCCTCATCTCGAAGACCAGGCATGACCAATCTGTGGCCCTCATTTTGGAGTGCTTCCAAAAGAGACAGATCGTAAGCCAGGGCTCGGCAGATGGAAGGCCCGACATTTCCGTGGCGTCCCAAGTTCGTGGGCAGCATCAGCGGGAGTGGGCTGAAGAGGCAAGGGCTTGTCTGGCGGAGATCTCCACGGAGTATCACCAGCAGTGCTTCCTTGACCCCGTTCTCCCTCTTTTGTAATTTCAATTTTTATGTAAGGCTGAGAAGCCCACAATACCTTTTGATAAATAAATAAAGCTCTCCTTTTGCGATGTTCTATTATTTCCTCTTTGTCTTCTGGGTGCATTTGAGTATTTTTACGGAACGAAATCCATGAGCTTTGAGCCGAGGAAGGGGGAAACACATGGGCGAAGTTCCTTCTTATTATTAAAAAAACTTAGAAAAATTTACATCGCTTTGTCAAAGAAGAACATGTATCTATAGATATACTTTCAAAGGTACAACTTGAGCTTCTCGGCGTTGTAAGGCCGTAGAAATTTGCGACCGTCAGCGTCTTGTAGGTGATAGGCCGCGCCGGGCAAGACTTCGAAGACGAGGAACGGGTCGTCCCACTTCGGAGAAAACTTGTGCAACTTTCCCTGATCAACGAACTCGTTCCGCCTTAGGACCAAATCTCCGGTTTTGAAGGCGTGATGCTTGACTCATACGTTGTAGTAGCGGGTGGTTTGCTGTTGATAAGCGACAGCTCTAATCTGTGCCCGGTCCCGCTTCTCCAACAAGATGTCCAAATTAGTCCGGAGGGCCGAGGTGTTTGCATCGTCGTCGAAGTGCTTGACCTTGTAACTGGGCAACCCGATCTCTGCTGGTACCATCGCCTCGGTGCCGTAGCATAGGCTGAAGGGGGTCTCTCCAGTGGGGGTCTTCTTCAATGTGCGCAAGGCCCATAAGACCCGGGGTAATTTGTCGATCCAACTGCCATGCCGTCCTTCCAGGCGAGCTCGTAGGCCTCGGATGACGTCCCGGTTAGCGACCTCGGCCTGCCCGTTGCACTGGGGATGCGCGACCGCGGTGAACTTCATTAGTATATGGTATTCGCTGCAGAATCCTTTAACTCTTTCGTTTTCGAAATTTTTCCCATGGTCGGTGATGATACACCTCGGGATCCCGAACCGGAATATTATGTTGTTCTGTAGGAACTTGATGGTCGTGGTGGCGTCCGGCTTTCTGATGGGGACGGCCTCGATCCACTTCGTAAAGTAGTCCACCACGACGAGGATGTATTTGTGCCCGTCCATACCTGTAGGGAGTTGGCCTATCATGTCCATTCCCCACTGGGCAAACGGCCAGGGGGAGGTCAGGGTAGTCGCTCGGTAGCTGGAAGGCGGGGTGTGCTACCGTGGAGTTGACAGCTCTTGTACCTCCTGACGAGCTTCTGGGCATCCTGATAGATGGTCGGTCAATAGTATCCTTAAAGGAGTGTCTTCCGGACTAAGGTGTGGGCCCTTTGATGTGCTCCGCCGACCTCTTCGTGGATTTCACGGAGGACATAATCGGCTTCGTGGGGATCGACGCACCGAAATAGGGGTTGAGTGAAGGATTTCTTGTAGAGGTTCCCTCTGCTCCAGACGAAATGGCGGGTTTTGGCTCGGAGGTGGCGGGCATCCCCTCGATCGCCGGGGAGCATACCCTCCTTCAGGAATTCCACGAGGGGCTTCCTCCAATCCCGGCCTTTTTCCCGGGCCGTGTAAACTTAGAGTGATGTAGCTCTATCCTCCACGCTGGGTTGTGGTAGGATCTCAAAGAGGATATTTCTCTTGTTGTTGGCTGTGTAGGAGGAAGCTAGCTTGCTCAGGGCGTCAGCCTGGGCGTTTAGGTGCCGGAGGATCTGCTCCACTTGAACTTCGTCAAAGCCTTTTCACAGTCTTCTTACCTCGGCTAAGTATTTCACCATCAGGGGTTCGTGAGCTTTGAAATGGGTGGTCACTTGGCCAACGACCAGAGTGGAGTCGCTGCGGATTCGGATCGTCTTCAGCCCCACCCCGGAGGCGATCCGCAGTCCAGCGAGCAAAGCTTCGTACTCTGCGGCGTTGTTTGGGGCTTTGAACCCGAGCTTTAAGGAATATTCCATCTCTGCCTCGTTCGGGCCCCATATGATGAGGCTGGCATTACAGCCTTCCTCGGTTGATGACCCGCCGATGTAAACGACCCAATCGGGAACGAAGTCAGGCCCCTCTTCGATCGAAGGTTGAGACCTGTGGGCCGGCACAGACATTGCCTCTTTGTTGGGGATAGTGCATTCGACGATAAAATCGGCCAAGACCTGTGCCTTGATAGCCTGCCTCGGGCGGTACTTGATGTCGAACTGGGACAACTTCCACCTCCACTTCTCCAAACGACCGGAAGACTCGGGGAGGCGAGAATAGCCCCTAAAGGGCGCTCGGTGAGAATGAGGATGGTGTATGCCTGGAAGTAGTGCCGTAGTTTCCTTGAGGCCACTATGAGCGCCATGACAATTTTCTCTATGGCTGGGTATCTTGTTTCCGCGTCCTTAAAGACGTGGCTTACATAGTAGATCGGCCTTTGGACTCCTTCGACCTCTCGGACGAGCACAGAGCCTGCAGCTTGATCGGACACCGCTAGATATAGCGATAGCTCATCTCCTTCAACTGGCCGGGTGAGTAGTGGGGAAGTCACCAGGTGCATTTTCAATTGCTCGAAAGCGATCTGACACTCCTCCGACCATTCGAACCTTGGGATTTTCCTCAGGGCTTTGAAGAATGGGAGGCACTTTTCCCCGGATCTTGACATGAAATGACTCAGAGCGGCTACCCTCCCCGTGAGTTGCATGATTTCGGCGTTGGTCTTTGGCGCGTCCATGTTGAGGATGGCGCTAATTTTCTCCGGGTTAGCCTCGATTCCTCGACGGGTAACCATGAATTCGAAGAACTTTCCACTAGTGACCCCGAACGCGCACTTGGCGGGGTGCAGTTTCATTTTGTATTTGCGGAGGACGTCGAAAGTCTCGCCCAGATCTTTGGCGTGCTTGTCTGACGAGGTCGATTTAACAAGCATGTCGTCGACATAAACCTCCATGTTCTTGCCGATCCGTGGTTTGAACATCTTGTTGACCAAGCATTGGTATGTAGCCCCGGCATTTTTGAGGCCGAAAGGCATCACTTTATAGCAATATACCCCCCGGTCCGTTGTCAATGCGGTGAGTTCTTCGTCCGCCGGGTTTATACGGATCTGGTTGTAGCAGGAGAAAGCATCCATAAAGCTGAGTAACTCGTGGCCTGCCGAGCTGTCGACGAGCTGATCTATCCGAGGGAGGGGATAGTTATCTTTCGGGCAGGCTTTGTTGAGATCGGTGAAGTCGACGCACATGCTTCATTTCCCGCTTGCCTTTTTAACCATTACCACATTCGCCAGCCATTCTGAGTAGGCCACATTTCGAATGAAGTTGGCTGCGAACAACCTGTCAACTTTGTTCTCGATTGCCTTTTGTTTGATCAGGGCGAAGCTTCGTTTCTTCTACCTGACGAGTCGGACTGTCGAGTCGACCCCGAGCTTATGTGAGATCACTTTGGGGTCGATCCCGGGCATGTCGGCGGGCGCCCAAGCGAACACGTCTGAGTTCTCTCTGAGGAAGCGGACTAGGTCGTCGCGCCGGATCCCTGTTAAGAGTTACCCAATTTGGACGGTTCGTTCGTCGTCCCCTTCGACTAAGGGAACCTCTGTTAGCGGCTCCACCGGGGCTCCTCGGATTTCTTTTTGCTTGTCCTGAGTATCCAAGGACCCCCTGAAATCCTCCGCGCCTTTAAAGTCATCGTTTCGCTCCGCAGGCATAGATGTCGCTGTGAAGCAAATTTTTGCGGTTTGCTGGTTTCCGTAGGCTCGGCCTATTCCGCCTTGGTCGAGTGGAAACTTGATCACGAGGTGGTAGGTCGATATTTGGGCCCGGATGGGAGTTTAGCATCAGGTACCCCAAGAGGATATTATAGGCCGATGGAATTCTGGCAACAATGAACTCCACAGGCACGGTACGTGTGCGGCCTGCTTCCCCAATGTTAAGTAGGAGGGTGACCACTCCTTCTGCCGGGATGGAGTGGTTAGTAAACCCCGACAGGATGTGGGAGGTCGGCCTCAGGTCCGACGGGGCAAGCCCCATACGTAGAAAGCAGTCGTAGAAAAGGATGTCTGCCGAGCTCCCTGAGTCGACCAGTACCCTTTGAAGTTCGTAGCGGTAGACCCGCGCTGTAATCACCAGGGGGTCGTTGTGAGGCAAGGATATCCCGTGGAGATCCTCGTCGGTAAAAGTGATAGGCTCAGATGGTTTGATCCTCTTCTAGGGTTGGCTGCTAGCCCCCTCGACTGGTAGGGGGCGTCACATCTCGTCGACCCTAGGCGTACCCCCCGCTAATACGACTATGATTTGGCCGATTGTCAACTCGCCGGGAGGGGGACGTTGCTCTTGCTCTCATTCCGCTTGTCGCTTCTCCCGCAAGTACTTTGCTAAGTGCCCCGAGCGAATCAACTCCTCGATGTAGTCGCGGAGCTGTTTGCAGTTCTCGGTGGGGTGTCCCTGCGACCCGTGGAAAGCGCAATATGGGCCTCGGGTCCGTTTGGCCGCCCTATTGTTGACCGGGGGGAGTTTGAAGAATCTCTCGCCCTTCGCCTCCTCCAACAGCTCTGTCTGGGAGATGTTGAGTGGGGTATACTCCTGAAACTTCGGGGAGTATGGCTTTGGCCGGTTAATCTTCTTTTTCTCTTCTCTGGCTCTCTTCTTTTGATCGGTCTGTTCGGGTCGGGGTAGGTTTGCGTTCACCTCGGACTCGAGCTGGATCTCTAGCTCGGTCCAGGCTTTTACCTCGGCCATGGTCTTAGGTTGCGCTAATCCAAAGGAGCGGAGCCAGTCCTTGTGCCTAAGACCTGACCTAAGGGTCCTGATGACCATCTCGTCCCGGTGCTCTGGGACTTCAAGAAGAGCGTTGTAGAAGCGGGTGACGTATCCCTTGAAGGATTCCTTGTCCCCGCTCTTTATTGTGAAGAGATGGTCGACGGTCCACTTTTGCCGTCTGTTCCCGACAAAATGGCCAAGGAATTGGGCGGTCAGCTCATCGAAGGTAGAGATGGAGCGTGGCGTGAGTCCTCGGAACCAATCTCGTCAAGCGCGGATGAGAGTGGCAGGGAAAGCTCGGCATTGGGCGGCGTCAGAGTTGTCCTGGAAGCTCATCCCCGCAGTGAACGCGTCCAAGTGGTCTTTCGGGTCAGACTTCCTGTTGAAGAGAGACACCTTTGGAGGCTTGTTCCTGGAGGAGACGCAGACATCGAGCAGCTCTTCTGTGAAGGGCTTTGTGAGCGAGTCGGCGGCATATCTAGCCCTATCGCTTGAAAGGCTACTCTCCCGATGTATACCCTCGATCCTCTTTTCGAGGGCATCGAGGCGGTCATGGTATCCCGAGGATTCGGCATACTCGGAGCGATGCCCTCCCCCCGCTGGCGGCCTGCGCCTGGCCACGATTCCGATTCCGTTCTATAAGGTTCCTCAGGTCCCCCGGCGAGGTTGTCTTCGAGCTACCGTGGTGAGTCCCGTTCATGCGACCCTGTCGAGGGAGAGGGCGTCGGCCATGCCTGGGAGCAGGCGAGCTGACCGACACCTCCTCGGGAGGGACATGAGCGCGATGGGCCTCAGGTTGGGGTGCTCTTTCATGAGACCTCGGTGTGGAGCTGTGAGGCGCCCAACGGGTTATCAAGTTGGTCGCCACGGGGGACCTATGGCTGCCGGAAATAGCGAGGCACTGCTCGGTTGTTCCAGCATGGGCAGTGTCTTCTCCCCCTCTATGGAGGTCCCGGTCCCGAGGTTGGGGAACGGTGACCTGTGTGGCTTGCCCAGCAATCTGGACACGGATGAGGGCATCTACGATGGATGCGAGCCTGTCGATCCATGCAGACAAGGCGTGAACGGCGTTCGGGGGAGGAGGTGATCCGTCCGCGCCCCTGTTATGAGGAGGCGGCGACTAGTGCTTGGATCGTCACGGTGATCACTCGCCATAAATTCGAGATCGGAAGATCAACTTTCGTTGAGTGGAATTTTCGCTCCTTCCCACAGACGGCGCCAACTGATGGAGGTCTTAATCTCCTTCAGATGCTGTCTTCCGTTGATCTGCTGCGAGCACTGATGAATGGCTGAGATTGGATTTGAGGGTCACCTCCTGAAGCATGTGGATCTCAGTGGGCTTGGTTTGGGGTGAGGTCGAGCTACCTGCAAGGAATCCCCGGGGTAGTTGTACCACCGTGGACCCTCCGGCGATCAAGTTAGTCGAGATATTTGGGCAGAGTAGCGCCCTGTTTCCCCCAATCAGAGAACAAAGCTCTATTCAAAATTTAAAATTTAAAATGAGGCAGCGCCTCACAAGAGCGCTCACGCCAAGAGCGCCAGTGCTAAGAGTCAAAAACTCTGAGGCAGCGCTCACGTGCAAAGCACGAGAGCGCTAGCGCCAGGAGCGCCAGAGTCAAAAACTCTGAGGCAGCGCTCACGTGCAAAGCACGAGAGCGCTAGCGCCAGGAGCGCCAGCGTTAAAGACTCTGAGGCAGCGCCTCACGTGTAAAGCACGAGAGCGCCTAGCGCTAGAACTAAATGTTCTCCACCATTGGATCAAAGATCCAACCGAGATGAATAAATCATCAAATTACAGAATTCAATTCTGTTGAGAAAATACTCCTCAAATCTTTCCAAATAAGAAAGATTGTACTCTGTAAATCAAAGCAACAACCGTGTTTAACAACAGTCCTTGTTGCTATATTTGAAGTTTGTCCCATGACATGACTTGTCTGTTCTGTAAGATCCAATGGTGATTAAAAATCACCAAGATACAGAATAAGTTCTGTATGGGAAAATACTTTCCCAATTTTGTTAATAACAAGAAAACCATCTTCTGTAAAACAGAAGCCCTTGGATCAAAAGATCCAACGGTAGGAAACATTCCCCAAATCAATCAGAAATCTCTCAATGAGAGACTTCCTTAACTGATTCAACAAATCAGCCTCTCCTATATAAAGGACCCAAGATTTCAAGTCTTACATAGAAGAACCCCCCAAAAACTTCAGGTTCTCAGAAAAGAAAAAGAGAAAAGCAAGTTCTAAGAAGAAGAAAACTTCTTCAAGGTAAATAAAAAGAGGAGAGATCATAACATCTCCTCTATATTTGAGAGTTTTAACTCTCACATCATAAGAACTTAGTTCTTTTCTAGATCACAGATCTACAAGACAAAATCTTTCACAAAAACAGAGGAGATCAAAGCATCTCCTCACAAAAAGAAGAACTCGGTTCTTAGATCCATGAGACAAAGTCTCTTATAAACCGAGAATTTAATTATCAGAGTACAGAACTAATCAGAACTGCCAAAGAAGCGCCTTAGCGCTCCAATTTAAAAGAAGCGCTTTAGCGCTCCAAGTCTGGCGCTCAGCGCCAAGCACGCCACGTGCTCCTCACGTGGGCGCTATTTTATAAGAAGCGCTTTACTGCTTCAAGTCTGGCGCTCAGCACCAAGCGCGCCACATGCTCCTCACGTGGGCGTTATTCTAAAGGAAGCGATCTGGCGCTCAGCGCTCCAAATCTGGCGTTCAGCGCCAAGCGCTCCATGTGCTCCTCACGTGGTCGCTATTTCAGAAGAAGCGCCTTAGCGCTCCAAGTATGGTGCTCATCGCCAAGTGCTCTGTACATAAAACGCTCTTTACATAAAGATTCTGTACATAAAGCGCTCTGCGCTACAAAGAGTGTTCAACACTTAATAAAAAACAAAAAGAAAAAGGGGTGTTAGAACCCGAATTAATGCTCAGTATTATTGAACAAAAGAAGGTACCGAGCCCAAACAAGTGTACAACACTTTAATCAAAACTGAGCGGGCAGAGCCCAAATTGGCCACAAGTCCCTAACTCAGACCAACCGAGTCCATGTGCTCACAATTTCCCTAATTGGTCTTAGTCCCAAATCTGACCACAGATATCCTAATCAACATCGGTTCAAGGGTACATCTCTTCATTCCTCTGATATGTGTCGGTGTAATTCTTCAACGTCTTCAGAGAGGTGATGGGTCCCGACAACCAGACGTTCCATGGATTATGACGTCCTTAAACTTATGGACCGCGATGTGTAATACCCAGTCCTTTTGTATACCAATATCCGTATTTTTGTTACTCTTAAAATTTATCTATTTTATAATTATTATTTTTAGTATTTTAAAATCCCTAACCCTAATTTATCTAAACCCTTTTTATTTTCTCCCTTTTATTTTTTCCAAAAACCCTAACCACACTTCCATCTTCCCCTTCATTACTTTTCCTTTCCTTTTTATTTTCTTTTAGCCGGCCCATCTCCTTTCCCCAAATCTCCTTTCCCCGATTCCTTTTCCCTATTTCCATTTCTCCCAAGCCCATTCTTTTCCCAAGCCCAACAGAAAACTTTACAAACTAAAACAAATTTTTAAATAAACTTATTTATACCCTAAATCCCAATCCTTTCTATTGTTGTGTCTCAGCCCACTCTCTCCATCTCTCTGTTATTTTTTTCTATTTCCTTTTTCCCTAAAACCTCCTCAGCCCAGCCCAAGAGAAGTGAGCCCAAGAAAATTACCCAAAGAATTAAATACTCAGCCATTAAATCCCTTTCCCTCATCCCCTTAGCCGGCCCAGCCCAATCCCACGCCCGCACCCATCAAACCCGACCCGACCCGCCTCTTAACCTTTCTTCCTCCCTACAGAAACATTTCCCGCTCCTTTTTTCCTTCTTTCCTCCACGTCGCCCCCACGTCGCCGCCCGCCTCGTCGACGCCCGCTTGCGACCACGTTCCCCATGACCCACGTTCGCGCGCGCGCTTCACCCTCCCCTCGTTCTCACTCCCCTTCTCTCTCCCTCCTCACTCTCGATCCCTCCCTAACTCCTCACCTCTCTCAAAAGGAAAACTCCCAGCTCCATCCCTCACCACCACCGCCGAAGCCGACGACATCGACGACAACTACGACCGCCTCGCCCCCCCTCATGCCTCCCTCCTCTTTACCCACTGCCTACACACCGAGCCCCACCGCCGAGCACGAACGCCTCCCCTGCACCCTCACGCCGACGAGCCCCCATCACGCCGTCGGCCACATCGTCGACGCCTCTGCATCCTTTGCATCACCATCTCCTCCCCTCATCGACTACAATGTCTCTCCCTCTCCTCTGCTCACCCAAGATCCATCGCCTACCTCCAGTACAAAAGCCGAGACCCCCGACGCCGAGCCCTCATCCGCGCCCCTCCAAGCTGCAGACCCGAGCGCACCCCTTCTGCAAGCCACCTCGACGGTGCCTCTGTCGACCCCCCCGGTCGTCACCGAGTAAATTTCTCTTTCTCTCTCTCTGAATCTCTCTCTCTCTCTCTCTCTCTCTCTCTCAGCATCTTTGCCTCTCTCACATCAAAGTATGTATAAAGCTTGGAGCTGATGAAAATGAGTGCACAGTAGTTACCTGGGTTTGACTACATTTATCTGATTCCAAAGGCTGAACCGGTGTTGCGTTCGTGACGCGATCGTGCTGTTGCCGCTGCCGTACTATTGTCGACTCGTCACCAGGCAAGTTTAATACTTGCTTCATGCTACTTCTTATATTACAATTCTAGTTACCAAAATTCCCACACATACTTTTCGTGTAAATTGCTATAAGTTAAGTGTTCGATATGAATCATGACCTACAAACCAAGTTAAATTGACGGCACTAAATAACTTTGAATGGCCCGAGTTATAACGAATACCCCTTAAGATTTTAGTTGCAAAATAAGATCGTTTGCTCACGTAAAATGGCGTCCCAATTTCTGTCGTAAAACCTGAAAACCTTCGTCCATGCCAAACTATAAAATTTATAATAAATTGTGTATAAACCGGATTTTAGCGTTCGATGGCTCGTAACGAAGCTAACTGTTTAGCCTACTGTAATATATTGTTGATCACTGAATTTTAGTACACTATGATAGAGATAACTGCGGTGGATTATGATTCTGGACTGCAGTCCAGAATGGAAATCCAGGTTAACCCCTGTTGTTAAACCCCTGTATGTTCCCGTCCTAATATGAGAATACACGGAACCCTATATCGTTACAAAGGGAATTGGATTAGATTTATTACTCCACTGGTCTTACCGGTTTCCTCAACCGTTTGATATTTTTAATTCATTTTACTATGTCGATACGTCTTGCTGGTTTCTGCAGAGGCAGATTTTACACATCGAACATAATCTGCTCATAATTCCCTGTCTCCACAATATATCGCTGATCCGCCAATTGCGGTGGAAACCTGACTGATAATCCTACATATAGTTCAACTATAGCATCGCCTAATTACAATCCCAACTGAGATTAAAATGCGTTACGAAACGGACTTTCGATTCTGAAACCGGATTTCCAGCAGTGAACGCTGAAAATGAAATGGCCATATCTAGTGATCCCGAAACCCGATTAACGTGGAACCAATTTTGATGGTTATATAATTAAACATACTGCTTACCCCTTTTTTATTGTTTCGCAAAATTTTGCATGTATGATTTATAATAAATTATGCAAGTGGTAGGACATCGACTTATGACATCGTAATCATGCCTGAATTATCCTATTCTTATCACATTATATATATGTTATTGCATTGGTAACCTAGTGATCATGTGCATTACCCAGTGTTAGGTTTTAGCGTTTGATTGTGGCAAGTACGTTAGTGTTTAAGCATGAATGGATAAGTGAAAGTGACACGTACTTGTACACAATCGGTGGACCCTATTGATTTATTGCATTGTCGACGTCTGTGGGACGCGTATAAATGTGACTATAATTGGTATTCGACAATTATGGAAGCACTTATATGGGTGTCGCAGGTAAGGCACCAAGCACTGTCCATTGATCTTGGGTATCAGTCGAGACATGCTTGATGGAGACCCTGTCTTCAGTTCTCGCGTAGACTCGTCATGAACCGACTGGTATTTGAGTTTATGGTTGGCGTTTGATGTAGACCACGGGATGTGGGGTAGTCTGAGTGTGAGTTCAACAGAATCTCGGGAGTCCCATGCCGGCACATATGGAGATATATAGAGATATATTGTCACGACCCGCAAGGTACGGAACGTGACTGGCACTTAAGTTTACGAAACGTCTCAAGACGTCCGTAAAATAAGTAAGCCAAAGCCCAGAAACCAAAACCAAATAAGCAAAAGAGTGAAGAAAACCCAATCAATTGAAAGCGAGTTTATCAAATAAGTCATGTAAAACCCTTTTTAAAAACAATACCAATTTTTCCGAAAATTTCGGCAGAATCTCCTTTGTAAATACTGGCCCCCAAAATGGGTACAACAAGAATATATATGAATCCAACAAATAAGGCATCCCCAAGCGGGAGCTAGCTCTTCGCCACAAGGCGGTCACAAATCCCACGCAATATAAAGCAACAACATGCGAAATAATCATAAGGAAGCATGAGAAAAACAGCATGTCGACTCAAGTGAGCTCGACCCCAAAATACAGCATAAAAAGTCCACAATCTCACAGTCTCATCTCTAGGTCAATATACAACAATACTGGTAGATACAGTAGATGGAGTACACTAGATACAAGGAATATACAAGGTGGTACAAAAATAATAATATAACCCACCTAAGAGCAAAACCTCGAGTCCAGGCAAAAGAGGCAAAAGAAGCAAGTGCGCCCGCCGCTACTGTACTGACGGAGCGGACCTGCAAAAGGCTGTGGCACAACGGGGGTGAGTTGCCAACTCATAAGTAATAAATAACATCTACACAGGCTATCGAATGCATGCACACAAGCATCCTAGCATCTAAAATACAGGTAAGGCAGGACACAATAGCAGGTATGTATGCAATATGAATATACTAGCAGGTGTGAATGCAATGCGAATCAACTCATGATCTGAGTGTGTAAGTATAAGAATCATGTTTTTCCTTTAGGAATCTCTTTTAAAATACCAGCACAATACCAATAGAATCAACAAGAACCGGTGTCCAGCAACGACACCTCAAAACTATCACAAATCTCATATATCCATGTCATAGTATCTCTGGCCTCAGCCATCCGGCTGACCCATCTCAATATCAATATCTCATCAACTCGCGGCCACGGTCGGTATCCTCTGGATATCCGCCGTCCCAAACAGTCACCGGTAGGTAATCCGTCCCCTACCAGGCTCATCGTCAGCAACACGAGCTTCTTGCCCCGGGGTACCTTACCGGGCCCACCATGTACCCGAGACGGTTCATCCAACTCCTCGAAACGGGTCTCGAAAACCACAGCAAACTCATGGTGGACGACACTTACATCACTAGAAAACCGCAATTTACATATTTTAAAAATATAATAAGTTTAGAAATTTTGCGCTTTCCCCCGAAATCCAGAATATCATAAAATCTCAAGAAATCCCCATAAGTGCATATGTCAATGATAATGAATGCATATGGTATCAATAATCAAGTTGCGATGTGTGATTAATAGACTAGGTATGAACAAATAATATGATGAGGTACATGCACATGAACAGCAATCCTACGATTTCATTTTAAGGAATTAAAGGCAATAGCACAAGTTTAAGTATCAATTATAGTAAAAGGTTTCAATTTAAAGGTTATCTAGTGTGGTGGCATGGCAATTACCAGGGTGTGTGTGTAAGCATGAATAGTGCTCGTGCTGCATATAAAAACCCTGGCAATGGTGCAGGTGTCCTATAGAATGGGTTCGCATATGTATGTCAATATAAGGTATGAATATAGCAAATAATCATACAAGTATTACACCCCTAATTACTAACATTACTAAGAATCATTTTAAGCTACTAAAACTATCGGGCGACTTGCGCCATCCAACGATAGTCCCCCGTAGATGTTACATCTACTCACCGAAATCCCTAGCTAGTCACGTCCAATCACCGCTTTCCCCTTTCGTGCCGCGTCTGACGTCTCCGCGACCGAACCTGGAATTTACATCAATACCAAACATAAGGTTACATATTAAGAACGACGCAAAACCCAAACGAAAATACTAACGTTCACAAGCTAGGTACAACGTGCACAAGGTGCGCGGAACACACGCGAAAATTGCAAAAACTAACTAAAATCGTCGATTTGGTCGCCCGGCAAAACTAAAACCCGAACACTCAAAAATCCGCACTCACACATCCTAAAAGTCATAGGATACGCTAAAAATGTCATCAAGACATCGCAAATACATCACCACAAAAATTTAATAAAAACTAGTAAGCACAAAAGACTTCCAAAATCGTGGAAACTTCGCGGATTTGCGATAAAGTGCACACAACTTTGCGCAAACACTCAAGTTAACCATAGATAGCCACTACACAAATTTCCAACACACTAGCAATGCTTAAAAACCTAATTTCCATAAACAAATTCTTTCTTGATTTTTTTATAATTAGCAATACAATCAAAATTTCACACTAGATTAACTTAGATTAGCATAATTGAAGTCACTTATGCAAGGTAAGCTCATTGATTAGGTTAGTATAATAACTAGATAACAAAATAACCTAATAATGGTTTTCTAAACCCTAGTTTAATTTCAACCATGAACTTTTAAAAATCTAGAATGAAGCTAACACTAAATTAACACTAAAACAATTTAATTTAAGAAACTTAACCAAAAGAATTTAATTAGGAAGAATTTATACCTCAACTAGAGATCTAGCAAGAACAATTTGCCTCCAAAGATGCCTCCTTTCTCCAAGATTTAAACTAAAATGGGTGTGAGAAGAGATGGATTAAGGTTGTGTTGAAATAGTGAAGGATTTGTTGATTTTTGTTGAATTTTGATGGAATTTTCTTGAAGAAAATGAGAGAAAAGAGAAGGAAAAATAATGGAAGGGGGGGCTGCTCTCAGCCAGAAAATGGAGAGGGGGAGAAGGGTGTGGGCTTGCTAAATCTTTCACCAAGTCAAAGCCATTTCATATCCAAAGTACACCATACCTTAATTACAATATTTTAATCCTTTTCAAAACAAATCATTCACAATTGTTAAAGTCAAATGGAGGGGGATGGGGCTGTTGCAGCAGTGGTGGGGCCGGCCTTGGGGTGTGGGGGTGAGTGGGAGAGATTACAAAAAGAATCCCATGCAAAAAGACCCCCCACAAGTCCAAAATTGCAAGTTTTAGCTTAAAATTCAATAAATTTCGATTTCCATAATAAAAATTAGTTAAAATTTAAAATAAAATACTAAAAATTTATATTACAACTAGATTTTAATTAACATGATTTTAAAGCTTAAATTTAGCCCATTTAAATTTGTATTTATCGCTAATTTAACGTATTTTCTTACCGGCTTAAAATAATATTAAAAATTGAAAAATTAGGGAAAATTTTTAAACGACCAGAATTTCATAAGTAACTCATTTGCTACCAAAAACAAGCAATTATCTATCCAAATTAGGTATAATTAGTCCTAAACTGCAAAATAACAAAAAAGACGATTTTCGGAAAAATACCGAATTTTCACCGATTTTCGGGAAAACACCAAAACGACTTTTCAAGACGTTACAATATTCCCCCCTTAAAGAAATTCGGTCCCCGAATTTAAAAATATAACTACGCGTACCTTCAAAGAGATGGGGATACTTCTTCCTCATCTCGCCCTCGGTCTCCCAGGTGACCTCCTCGCTGCTCGGGCCACGCCAAAGGGCCTTGACGGTCGGTATAACTTTCGATCTCAACTTCTTCACCTACCGATCCAGGATGGCCACCGGCTACTCTGCAAAAGAAAGGTCACGCTCTAGCTGGACTGTCGGGTGCCGAATCGCATGCGAAGGGTCGTGAAGGTACTTGCGGAGCATCGAAACATGGAAGACGGGGTGAACATCGGGAAAGCTGGGTGGAAGGGCCAAACGATATGCAACAGCGCCGACACGCTCGAGGATCTCGAAGGGACCTACGAATCTAGGGCTAAGCTTCCCCTTTCGCCCAAAACGCATTACGCCCTTCATCGGAGAGACCCTCAGAAAAACATGGTCGCCAACTGCGAACTCTAATCTGCGACGGCGCCTGTCTGCATACGATTTATGCCTGCTCTGAGCCGCTCTCATCCGGTCTCGGATCAACTGTATCTTTGCTGTCGTCTCCTCAACAAGCTGCGGCCCCAAAATACTGCTTTCGTTGAGCTCTGTCCAACAGACGGGCGATCTGTATCTCCTTCCATACAATGCCTCGAAAGGTGCCATCTGAATAGTATCCTGGAAGCTGTTGTTGTAGGAGAACTCCACTAGAGGTAAATGACGATCCCAGCTACCGCCGAAGTCTAAAATGCACGCTCTGAGCATGTCCTCGAGAGTCTGAATGGTCCGCTCTGACTGTCCGTCGGTCTGCGGATGAAACGCTGTGCTGAAGCTCAAACGAGTGCCCAAAGCCTCCTGAAGTCTCTGCCAAAGTCGGCTCGTGAACTGGGTGCCTCGATCTGACACGATACAAGTCGGTACGCCATGCAACCGCACGATCTCGTCGATGTAAAGCTGGGCATACTGAGCGAAGCTGAAAGTCGTCTTCACTGGCAGGAAGTGAGCCGCTTTCGTCAATCGATCTACGATCACCCAGATGGAGTCGTACCCTCGACTGGTCCTGGGTAGACCCACAACGAAATCCATCGAAATCTGCTCCCATTTCCACTCCGGAATGGGTAATGGCTGTAGCTCTCCTGCGGGCCTCTGGTGCTCGGCCATGACTTGCTGACAAGTCAGGCATCTCGATACAAACCCCGCAATGTCCCTCTTCATCCCGTCCCATCAGTAGGTCTCTCTCATATCATGGTACATCTTGGTGGAACCGGGGTGGACACTATACACTGATCGGTGTGCCTCCTCGAGAATGTCGCGCCGCAATCCATCAGCATCTGGTACGCACAGTCTAGATCCATAGCGTAAAATCCCCTGATCGTCAATCACGAACTCGGAAAATCTGCCTTGTCCCATCTGTGCCATGATCTCTGAGGAACGGTCGTCACTGCGCTGTGCCTCATATATACGGTCAAGCAACTGTGGGCGTGCACGAACATACGCGAGCTGTCCCCCTGTCTGAGTGAACTCGAACTCCACTCGGCTGTCGCATAAAATCTGCCAATCTGCTGACGACTGCCTCTGCACTGCGCGCAAACACGATAGACTACCCCCGGGCCTCCTACTCAACGCATCCGCCACTACATTCGTCTTGCCTGGGTGATATAAGATCTCGCAATCGTAGTCTTTCACCAACTCCATCCAACGACGCTGTCTGAGGTTCAAGTCTCGCTGTTGAAATATGTATTTTAAGCTCTTGTGGTCTGTGAATATTTGGCACGACTCGCCATATAGGTAATGTCGCCAAATCTTCAGTGTAAAGACCACTGCAGCCATCTCCAAATCGTGAGTGGGGTAGTTCTGTTCATGCTTCTTCAACTGCCGAGAAGCATATGCGATCACCCGGCCATGCTGCATCAATACGCATCCTAACCCCACTCGCGAAGCATCACAATAGACCATAAATCCGCCTGATTCCGAAGGCAAAGATAATACCGGCGCCGTAGTCAAACAAGTCCGTAGCTGCTGAAAGCTGCGCTCGCACTCCTCTGTCCAAACGAAAGGAACTCCCTTCCGGGTCAAACCGGTCAAAGGTGCAGCTATACGGGAGAAGTCCTGAACAAAACGCCTGTAGTAGCCTGGCAGGCCTAGAAAACTACGGATCTCAGTAACCGATGTAGGTCGGGGCCACTGCTGAACAGCCTCAATCTTCTTCGGGTCCACACATATGCCGTCTCTCGTAACCACGTGACCCAAGAATCCGACGCTGTCCAGCCAGAATGCACACTTGGAGAACTTTGCGAACAGCTGGTGCTCCCTCAGAGTCTGTAACGTAATCCGCAAGTGCTGCTCATGCTCCTCTCTGCTCCGGGAGTACACCAAGATATCGTCGATAAACACGATGATGAACAAGTCAAGATACGGCCTGAATGTACGGTTCATCAAATCCATGAATGCTGCTGGGGCGTTGGTGAGTCCGAACGACATCACCAAAAACTCGTAGTGGCTGTAGCGCGTGCGGAAAGCTGTTCTCGGTATATCCTCCTGTCGAACTCGCAGCTGATGGTATCCTGATCGCAAGTCGATCCTCGAAAAATACCCCGTACCCTGAAGCTGGTTGAACAAATCATCAATGCGTGGCAACGGATATCTGTTCCGCACGGTAACCTTGTTCAGCCGGCGGTAGTCGATGCATAAGCGCAAACTTCCATCCTTCTTCTTGACAAACAGGACCGGAGCACCCCACGGAGAAACACTAGGTCGAATAAGCCCCTTATCTAACAAATCCTGCAACTGATCCTTCAGCTCTCGAAGCTCTGCCGGGGCCATCCGATAAGGCGGTATAGAAATAGGCCCCGAGCCGGGAATCAAATCAATGCAGAACTCAACATCGTGCTCAGGCGGTAGCCCAGGTAGCTCATCAGGGAAAACATCAGGGAACTCACAAACAACCGGGACCCGGTCCAACGGAACCTCTGCAGCTCGAGTATCACAAATATACGCTAAAAATCCCTGACATCCCTTCCGCAAGAGCTGACCAGCGCGAAGAGACGAAATCAAGCTGGGAAGGGTGACACTGCGGTCTCCCTGAATAACAAGGACCGGCTCTCCCGGAAAGCTAAATATGACTGCCTTCTCACGGCAGTCCACCGAAGCATAACAAGTGGCTAGCCAATCCATGCCCAGAAGCACATCAAAGTCCAACATATCGAGGAGAATCAAATCAACCGATGAATTCCTCTCCCCGATACAAACGGAACACAAACGAAACACAAAACGAGCGACAAACGACTCGCCCACCGGGGTAACAACAACAAGCGGATGATCTAACGACGACGACTCACGGCCCAACATCGGTGCAAAGTGTGTAGAGACGTATGAATGTGTGGAACCTGGGTCGAATAATACCCGTGCGTCGAAAGAACATACGAATAAGGTACCTGTCACAACGGCATTGGATGCCTGCGCATCCTGCGGTGTTAAAGCAAAAACTCGGGCCTGTCCTCCACCGATAGCGGGCTGACCTCGACCTCGGCCTCTGCCTCCTCGTCCTCTCTGAACAGGACCGCCGCGTCCACGGCCTCTGGGTGCACCTAACTGGCATGGAGCATCGCCTGTGGTAGGAAGTAGGGCTCTCTGAGGAGGGGGTGGTGATGGTGGTAGGGTCATATGCGGAACTGTCGCTGCTCCCTGTCGTCTCGCCGGACAGTCTCTGACAAGATGGTGCGGACTCCCGCACCCAAAATACCCTGGCGACGGTTGCTGTCCCTGGGGATAAGAACCATATAACTGTCCCCGTCCAAATGCTCTGCCAGGCCTATCTCTCGGAAAGAATCTGGCGCGCTGCCTCTGAGACGGTACATCGGTGCGAATCCTCTTCGGCCCAGAAACGGCCGAAGTCTGTGATATGCGTGCCTCTATCCGTAATGCCGTATCCATAGCAGCTGAATAAGTGTCGTAGTGCTGGGCGCCAATGGCAAGATATAGCTGGGCATCTAGTCCCTGTACGAACCTCTTCACCATCTTCTCTTCGGTATCCACCAAATACGGAGCATATCGGGATAACTGTGTAAACTGGATGTCATACTCAGACACCGTCATCCCAGGTGTCTTGACTAAGGCCTCGAAGCTACGAGCTCTGGCGTCACGAACGCTCTCTGGGAGGAAACGAGCTAGAAAGACCGCTGTAAACTCGGCCCAAGTCATAGGCTGTAGACCTGCAGCTCGACCTCTCAAGACTGACTCCCACCATGTCTGCGCGAGACCCTCTAGTCGGAAACTCGCAAGCTCTACCCATCGATCATCCGAACATCTCAGCGAACGGCAGATCCTGGCTAAACTGTCAAGGAACGTCTGTGGGTCCTCCGCTGCCTCGGTGCCGGTGAATACTGGAGGTCTCAGCCTCATGAAATCCTGTAGTGAAACCGGGATGGTCACGGCGGTAGTAGTAGGAGCAGGTATCATAGCAGTCTGGGATGTGGTAGGTGCGTCATCCGGCCTCGGTGTACGACTGGCTGTAACTAGGGATCCTACCATCTGACGTAGCTCCTGCATGCCCTCCATCATCTGTCGCAACTCCTCCATACCAGTCTCAAGCCTATCTATACGGCCTGGGGAAGGTGGATCGGTCTGTCCCTGCAGCGTAGGCATACCACCCAGCTCAGTCCTAGTCTCGGACGAGCCAGCTCGAATCTCGTCTCGGGCGGCAGCCCTCTGTGCCCTCGTAGCCTTCGGCGGCATAGTGGCTGTTACAGAAAAACAGATAGTAAGAACAGTGCAATAGGATCATAGGATACACGGAATTGAAGAAGGAATTTCAAGCAAGTATATCCTAAAGTCACTTAGGCGGAGTACCGTATCTCAAGTATGCCGCGGACATACACACGCTACGTTACCCTACTTAAGTCACTTACTCCATCTACCAAGGGTCATTCTACACTCAAAAAGGTAAAACCTATCGCTCTGATACCAACTTTGTCACGACCCGCAAGGTACGGAACGTGACTGGCACTTAAGTTTACGAAACGTCTCAAGACGTCCGTAAAATAAGTAAGCCAAAGCCCAGAAACCAAAACCAAATAAGCAAAAGAGTGAAAAAAACCCAATCAATTGAAAGCGAGTTTATCAAATAAGTCATGTAAAACCCTTTTTAAAAACAATACCAATTTTTCCGAAAATTTCGGCAGAGTCTCCTTTGTAAATACTGGCCCCCAAAATGGGTACAACAAGAATATATATGAATCCAACAAATAAGGCATCCCCAAGCGGGAGCTAGCTCTTCGCCACAAGGCGGTCACAAATCCCACGCAATATAAAGCAACAACATGCGAAATAATCATAAGGAAGCATGAGAAAAACAGCATGTCGACTCAAGTGAGCTCGACCCCAAAATACAGCATAAAAAGTCCACAATCTCACAGTCTCATCTCTAGGTCAATATACAACAATACTGGTAGATACAGTAGATGGAGTACACTAGATACAAGGAATATACAAGGTGGTACAAAAATAATAATATAACCCACCTAAGAGCAAAACCTCGAGTCCAGGCAAAAGAAGCAAGTGCGCCCGCCGCTACTGTACTGACGGAGCGGACCTGCAAAAGGCTGTGGCACAACGGGGGTGAGTTGCCAACTCGTGAGTAATAAATAATATCTACACAGGCTATCGAATGCATGCACACAAGCATCCTAGCATCTAAAATACAGGTAAGGCAGGACACAATAGCAGGTATGTATGCAATATGAATATACTAGCAGGTATGAATGCAGTGCGAATCAACTCATGATCTGAGTGTGTAAGTATAAGAATCATGTTTTTCCTTTAGGAATCTCTTTTAAAATACCAGCACAATACCAATAGAATCAACAAGAACCGGTGTCCAGCAACGACACCTCAAAACTATCACAAATCTCATATATCCATATCATAGTATCTCTGGCCTCAGCCATCCGGCTGACCCATCTCAATATCAATATCTCATCAACTCGCGGCCACGGTCGGTATCCTCTGGATATCCGCCGTCCCAAACAGTCACCGGTAGGTAATCCGTCCCCTGCCAGGCTCATCGTCAGCAACACGAGCTTCTTGCTCCGGAGTACCTTACCGGGCCCACCATGTACCCGAGACGGTTCATCCAACTCCTCGAAACGGGTCTCGAAAACCACAGCAAACTCATGGTGGACGACACTTACATCACTAGAAAACCGCAATTTACATATTTTAAAAATATAATAAGTTTAGAAATTTTGCGGCTTTCCCCCGAAATCCAGAATATCATAAAATCTCAAGAAATCCCCATAAGTGCATATGTCAATGATAATGAATGCATATGGTATCAATAATCAAGTTGCGATGTGTGATTAATAGACTAGGCATAAACAAATAATATGATGAGGTACATGCACATGAATAGCAATCCTACGATTTCATTTTAAGGAATTAAAGGCAATAGCACAAGTTTAAGTATCAATTATAGTAAAAGGTTTCAATTTAAAGGTTATCTAGTGTGGTGGCATGGCAATTACCAGGGTGTGTGTGTAAGCATGAATAGTGCTCGTGCTGCATATAAAAACCCTGGTAATGGTGCAGGTGTCCTATAGAATGGGTTCGCATATGTATGTCAATATAAGGTATGAATGTATCAAATAATCATACAAGTATTACACCCCTAATTACTAACATTACTAAGAATCTTTTTAAGCTACTAAAACTATAGGGCGACTTGCGCCATCCAACGATAGTCCCCCGTAGATGTTACATCTACTCACCGAAATCCCTAGCTAGTCACGTCCAATCACCGCTTTCCCCTTTCATGCCGCGTCTGACGTCTCCGCGACCGAACCTGGAATTTACATCAATACCAAACATAAGGTTATATATCAAGAACGACGCAAAACCCAAACGAAAATATTAACGTTCACAAGCTAGGTACAACGTGCACAAGGTGCGCGGAACACACGCGAAAATCGCAAAAACTAACTAAAATCGTCGATTTGGTCGCCCGGCAAAACTAAAACCCGAACACTCAAAAATCCGCACTCACACATCCTAAAAGTCATAGGATACGCTAAAAATGTCATCAAGACATCGCAAATACATCACCACAAAAATTTAATAAAAACTAGTAAGCACAAAAGACTTCCAAAATCGTGGAAACTTCGCGGATTTGCGATAAAGTGCACACAACTTCGCGCAAACACCCAAGTTAACCATAGATAGCCACTACACAAATTTCCAACACACTAGCAATGCTTAAAAACCTAATTTCCATAAATAAATCCTTTCTTGATTTTTTTATAATTAGCAATACAATCAAAATTTCACACTAGATTAACTTAGATTAGCATAATTGAAGCCACTTATGCAAGGTAAGCTCATTGATTAGGTTAGTATAACAACTAGATAGCAAAATAACCTAATAATGGTTTTCTAAACCCTAGTTTAATTTCAACCATGAACTTTTAAAAATCTAGAATGAAACTAACACTAAATTAACACTAAAACAATTTAATTTAAGAAACTTAACCAAAAGAATTTAATTAGGAAGAATTTATACCTCAACTAGAGATCTAGCAAGAACAATTTGCCTCCAAAGATGCCTCCTTTCTCCAAGATTTAAACTAAAGTGGGTGTGAGAAGAGATGGATTAAGGTTTTGTGTTGAAATAGTGAAGGATTTGTTGATTTTTGTTGAATTTTGATGGAATTTTCTTGAAGAAAATGAGAGAAAAGAGAAGGAAAAATAATGGAAGGGGGGGGGCTGCTCTCGGCCAGAAAATGGAGAGGGGGAGAAGGGTGTGGGCTTGCTAAATCTTTCACCAAGTCAAAGCCATTTCATATCCAAAGTACACCATACCTTAATTACAATATTTTAATCCTTTTCAAAACAAATCTTTCACAATTGTTAAAGTCAAATGGAGGGGGATGGGGCTGTTGCAGCAGTGGTGGGGCCGGCCTTGGGGTGTGGGGGTGAGTGGGAGAGGTTACAAAAAGAATCCCATGCAAAAAGACCCCCCACAAGTCCAAAATTGCAAGTTTTAGCTTAAAATTCAATAAATTTCGATTTCCATAATAAAAATTAGTTAAAATTTAAAATAAAATACTAAAAATTTATATTACAACTAGATTTTAATTAACATGATTTTAAAGCTTAAATTTAGCCCATTTAAATTTCTATTTATCGCTAATTTAATATATTTTCTTACCGGCTTAAAATAATATTAAAAATTGGAAAATTAGGGAAAATTTTTAAACGACCAGAATTTCATAAGTAACTTATTTGCTACCAAAAACAAGTAATTACCTATCCAAATTAGGTATAATTAGTCCTAAACTGCAAAACAACAAAAAAGACGATTTTCGGAAAAATACCGAATTTTCACCGATTTTCGGGAAAACACCAAAACGACTTTTCAAGGCGTTACATATATAGGGATATTACTGATTATTACCGTGCATGTTTCGGGCCCGTGGTCCCTTGCCCTTGGGTCCTACGCTTGGGTGGGGGATACTCCTGCGTGGTTGACTCTCACATTTGGACTGACGATAGGCTTAGCGACCTGTACAGTGAGACTTAGAGACTGATAGGGTTAGTGACATTGACATGTTTTGCTTACTGATTCAACGTACCGGCCATTCTGTTTACTGCTTTATTGTTTGCCTGCTCTATTAGATACCTGCATTGGCTACTTAATGTTCACGTCTTTTCTCCTTTGATACTGTTACATATTCATTGTTATTACCGGGTTACCATTGTATCGATATATATATATATATATATTGCTATCGTGTCGCTCTGACGACCTGAGTATGCATACTCAGAGTGAGAAGTGGATCTAGCTTGGACCAGGACCTGATGTACCTCGAGGACATCGCGGACATCTTAATCAGCTACCCCGAGCTATACCCTCTTGACCTCCATCTGGTCAGTTCTTTTGTATTTGTTTTGATTTAATTACTGCATTTCTCATTCCCTGTGCATTGTTTACTGATTATCACGTAAAACTAGAAGCCGAAGTGTGACTACGGAGAGATATTTTCTCGACCGTATGAGCATGGCTGGCCTTGTCAACCCATCGTATTCCGTATTTTGGGAAGCGGGGCGTGACACAATGCCCCTAAACTAAAACGATAGAGTCCAAACATTCTTTCGTCGGATCTAAATGATCCCAAAACTCTGTTGAGTATATCTTAGTCTAAAATTAGACTAACGTATGCTCAACAAACGTTTGAGTTGAGCTTAGTCTAAAACAAGACTAACGGTCCTTAAACCAATCCAAATCCAAATCTAAGAAAATACGGATTTGGACTAATCCACGCCCTACGGGCGACAACATAAATCAGTCTCCGTATACAATCCACGGGCAACTAAAAAGAAAACAAACACACAAGACACGAAGTGACATTCTAGAGCAGGAGAAAGTGGTTATCGCTATGCGGTAACGTAATTAACTGCAGGAGCTTGAGCCTGCAGGGAAGAGCGTCCCCACAATAAAAAAACCCCTCGCAAACGAGGGGGAATCTGACGAAATCTGCTATATCGGCCGCATCCGTCTAAACCTCTAATATACGGTGCCATAAATCAATTTGGTATTTTCGGAGAGGTGGACGGATAAATCAAAATAGCATCTGCCCCCAAAATTTAGGCTAGACGATCTGCGCGGTTTTATCTCCCGTTTTCGACGGTAAACACGGCCTATTGGATAAAAAATGCCTTACCTCAGTCGTCTGAGAGGGGGTTTATATAGTGGCAACCATGGGCTGACGGGTGCAAGATTTACGCCGGCCGTTACGTTCTTGGAGTTGCGCCCGGGCGAATGGCGAGATCCTCCATTAATGGCGAGATACACCCGTTAACGGGGAAGCGCGATGGCGTGGGACGCGGGGTCGTAGGGTAGCGGATATCTCGCGTATGGCGAGATTCACGGAGCCATATCCGAGACACTTATGATCTACGCTCTGGGTCGGTCGATGAGACCGAGGAAGCTGAGCTCGGCGGGAGGCTCGGAGGCAAGCGAGAGGCCAAGTAAGCTTGGTTCTGTGATAGCTCGGAGGCGAGCAGGGATGGCTGATGAGGCCCAGTGTGCAGGAAGGCTCGAAGGCGAGCCAATGGTTATTTGTAGGACGAGCACAGAAGCATTTTGGGGGTCATCGAAGGTCGAGAATATCCTCGGGTCGAAGGCCTGGGTATGCCTTCAATATATCGTTCTTGCTCCTTTCCCGTAGGCCTCAGGACACGTCATTTTCCACGGGTCATTATCTGGAGAGTTCATCATCACACATCATTCCCAAAACTCTCAAAACCTCCATCATTCACAATCTCGACCTCAATCATGGCGTCATCATCATCACCGGCGCCAAAACCCTCGTACCCTCAACCAAAGCGCATCGTGATCTGCGGTGGAGGCATGATCGGCGCCTTCACCGCCTACTTCCTCTCCCATGAACCCCCTCCCCTCTCCTCAAGATCACCGTCGTCGAGCGCTCCTCCATCGCCGGCGCCGCCTCCTGCAAGGCCGGGGGCTTCCTGGCCCTCGACTGGTGCGACTCCTCCCCTCTCTCCTCCCTCGCCCGCACCAGCTTCGCCCTCCACCGCTCCCTCTCCCTCACCCTCTCCGGCCCCCTCTCCTACGGCTTCCCACCCCTCACCACCCTCTCCCTCCGCCTCTCCTCCTCAAAAAAATCGAATCTTTCTCCTCAATTGCTCCCGTCGTGGGTCGACGGCGACGTCGAGGGGGCTCCGAGGCCGATCGGGACCACCGAGACGACTGCGCAGGTGCACCCCAGCTGCTCACGAGGAAGCTGATGGAGGCGGCTGAGGCGAAGGGGGTCGAGGTGGTGATCGGTACGGTGGATGGGGCGGAGGTCGACGAGGGCGGCGGTAAGGGCACCGGCGCGACGGTGAAAATAGGGGGAGAGTTTAGGGTTCTTGAGGCTGATGCGGTGGTGCTTGCGCTCGGGCCTTGGTTGGGTCGGTCGAAGGTCGTCTCGTCGCTGTTTAGGGTTACGGGGACGAAGGCGCATAGCATCGTGGTGGGGCCGAGGGAGCCGGCGGCGATCACCCCGCACGCGCTGTTCCTTTCTTATCGGGAGGCGCCGGCGGCCAAGATGCTTGATCCTGAAGTCTATCCCAGACCCACAGCTAAATTACATTACCATCCAAATTTGTAGAGCAATTCAAATTTTTTTTGGCTAAAAAAACTTGGTATTTTTCGGTACATGTTTTCCAAAATGCCCTTTCACATTTTTTCCCCAAGCTCTTTTCCCTCCATTTCTCGTTCAAGTTCTTCCCCACTTTTGTTTCGCCAAAATCTCCAATTCAATTTTTACACATTATCCACAGGACCCTTATTTTCCCTGCCTTGTCTAAATCTTGATCACACTTCTCAACCAACCAGCATGGATTTAAGAGAATATGGATTTGAGAAAGAATAAGTTCGGTGTCCAAAACGTCTCTTGGATATCAAAATTTAATGTTGTGAAGATTTTATGAGACGGTAAAGTGTAGTTTTTCAAAATTACTGGGAGTTTCCTTGCTTTTCAAGCAAAAACCGTGGCGTGTTTCCTGCATTATAGCCTAAGATTTTATATACTAGTCCCTTCGGTTTTTTACTTCGCTCTTTTGTTTAATTTTTTTTATATTAATTACCGGTTCTTTGAGGATATCAAGAAGCATGTTTTTCCTTATGCGTCTAAAACCAGTGCACTTTATATATGAAACACTAAATTTATCCATAATTGGGGAAGAATCATCGAAGAGTATTATAGAGTTAAATTAGGAATTTCTTATTTATGAAGATTAAGATTTTAGATTAGTTATTTCTAAATAATCGTGCAAGAGGAAAAGTAACTAGTAAAAAGTACAAAGAAATGGAGAGAGTAACGTACAATACTTAAAAGGCAATTCCATATTTTATTTTGGCGGGTAATTGCTAGCTTAATCTGGTAAAGAATAAATACACAACATATTATTTACTCTCTTTGTTTCACAATACTAGTCTTTTTTGTCTCGTTCACACTGATTAAAAAGAACTCAACTTTCTTAAAAAAATCATAGATGTGAAATCCTTTGTTCCTTCATTAGTTCTCTTAAAACTTGAACAATTATAAGAAAACCCTATAATTTCATTAAATTTGACGGATAGGTTTGAAACTCCTATGTAAAGAGCATTTGTTACAGAAATATGGGGTAAACATGTTTTTTAATATTCTAAAAGGACAAGTAATTCCGGGAGGAAAATACTGCCAAAAAAAGGGTAATATTGTGAAATAGAGGGAGTACGCATATATTTTTAACTGTCAAAATTTAACATTTGATACCATTTCTCTCATGTTTTAATTGTCATTTTACCACAAGCCTTGCTATACTTCAATTTTCATAATACATAATTCATTTTATTGAGGTCTTTCCAATTTCTAAATCCACACTGCATTTGGATCTCCATTCTGTGTTTGAGGCCATAGCAGTTTACCCTTGAACTATTAGAGAGAGAGAAATTCCATTTTTTCTCCTTCCCTTGCTTGCTTGGGTTGTTTTTTCGTTATAGATTTTTTTAACCTGGTATAAAATGAGCTCAGCTCACTCAATTAGTCATACCCCATAAAAATGTGTGGGCTAAGTAGCATTTTTTTGTTGGAAAAAGGCCAATAAAACCTATTCAAATCTCAAGCTTTGGTAATATAATTATTACGAATGTAGTCAAATGCTAGGCCAATAAGCAGATGCACTCTTTTTGGCAGAGATAACATGAGCCAGAATATGATACAGATTTGTGACACATTCGAAGATGCAAAATAAGGCAAAGTTTTACAAGGAAAAGATAAATCAAACCACTCTCTATCCTGAATATGATAATTTTCCACAGGAGAAATCTATATATGCGGAATGTCAAGCAAAGCTGAAGTCCCCGACAACCCAGCAGAAATCACCGGCGACCCAACCTCCATCCAAATGCTACACAAAATCGCAGGAAAAGTATCGACCAGTCTAACTGAAGACAAAGGCGCCGAGGTGGTTGCAGAGTAAGCCTGTTTCTTGCCGTGCACAGAGGATGGATTGCCTGTGATCGGCGAAATCCCGGGGATAAAAAACTGTTTCCTTGCAACTGGGCATAGTTGCTGGGGAATTCTCAATGGACCTGCGCCTGGAGCTGCGCTTGCGGAACTCATTTTGCATGGGAAGTCTATTACGGTTGATTTGACTTGACTTGACGCCTTTCAGTCCTTCCAGATTTCTTCACAAGAGAAAATAGACATCATAAGGATGCGATCTCTTTTGAGCCACTCTCTTTAGGCCGATTTCAGATGCAAAGTCTAATTGTAATTGATCTGAAGCCTAGAAATTTCTCCCCATGTAAAAATAAACATAAAGTCGTGCAATGAGAAACACAGACAATTTTTGTACTTGGTATTCATTTGCAAAAATATCAAGTTCATGACATTTAGTTTGTATAGGGTTTTTTTTTGAAATAGGGTGGTTTTTAATTAAAATTATTAAAATGGAGGGTTTAAATTTTAATTGCAAAAATAGTGCGGTTCTTAGAACCCGCCCCCTATATAAAAATAGAGAGGGCGGGTTCTGGGAAACCGCCCTCTCTATTAATATAGAGAGGGCGGGTTTATTTATATAAGGGACGGGTTCTAGGAACCCGCCCCCTATATAAATATAGAATTTTAAATTAAAATTTGAATATTTGTTTTTTAAATAAATAAATGGAAAAATGAAAAAAATTTGAATAAAATAATAAAATTTTATTATATGAATGTGGTGTACAAAATGAATCCGTCAAATTTACAATAAAAAAAAATCCTATCTGTTTGTAAAATGTAAATTCTATCTCGACGGTCAAATTTATAATATCAAAATGAATCCGTCAAATTTACAATACAAAAAAATTCTATCTGTTTGTAAAATGTAAATTCTATCTCGACGGTCAAATTTATAATAACAAAATGAATCCGTCAAATTTATAATACAAAAAAATCTTCCGATGCACTTGTCACGATCTCGAAGGTCCCGCCCCTGATGACTGTCCTGAACATCTGGTCCTATAATGGCCTGGTTGTTTGCATAGGCTACATCTGGCGTGTCTTTGCTGAGGATCATATCCATTGTCATTCGATCTCGACGCACCTTAGGTCTTCCGGGCCCTATATTTTTTTCCGGCGGTAATACAGTCGGTGTTTGTCTATTCCCAGTATAATAGTGCCAATAGCGACTGTCCGGTATATGATGAAATTTTGGATCGTATGCGCCTTAGTAATTGGAAACTGTATAATAATGGGAAGCAAAATTGTAATGTGAGTTATGCATGCTGCTCGCAGCAGCAATTGCGTGGGCACAAGGTAAATGTTGTTGCTGGAAAACACTGCATGTACACGAAGAGAGCCCTTCATCTCTAAAGTTCACGGTATATTGATTCCCATTACTGCCTGTTACTTGAAACTCCGCCGTGTCAAACCTTTCGGATTTGTAGTATTGTGCTTTGCGCTCTCTTTTCCGGAATATATCTTCGTAATACGTGGTGAGCGGAGTCACCATCGCCAAGGACTTTTCTCTTCTTTGCATAAAGTAAGTATTCACCCGGAAAAAGGTTCGAACAGTCAACCCCTATATCGGTAAGCCTCTAACACCTTTAAGGACCCCGTTGAAGCTTTCAGATATATTAGTGGTCATTAGTAGATATCTGCACCTATTATCATGTGCTTGTGACCACATACGTACTGGATACTCATCTAACCACGCTTTCGTGGCTTGACTCATCTCCCCAATTTTCGTCATGTACATGTCATGAACATTAGGGTCAGACGTTTCACCGGCTTTGTACATAAGCTTATGTAGATCTGAATTTTTAAATTTTCTATCAAAATTTTGCCTGAAGTGTCGCAGGCAAAACCTATGTGGGGTCGTCGGAAATACAGATCTCATTGCAGCTAGTATTCCTAGATGTCTATCAGATATGATGTATAAATCTGTTTTATCAATAACAGATGGGATACTTTTGAGTTGACGGAAAACCATGATCAGGATGATGTATTTTCACCCTCGACAATAGAAAATCCCAACGGAAATATACCGTTATTAGCATCAACACCTGTAGCAATTAACATACAGCCTCTGTACTTACCGTATAGATACGTCCCATCAACGCACAATACCGGCCGACAGTGTGTGAAACCAGCCGCACATGGAGCAAAGCACCAGAAAATTCTTTGAAACCTGACAGAGCCATCGACATCTGTTTCTGTGGTTTTTAACCGGTATACGGTCCCCGGATTTGATACTTTCATGGATTCCATAAAAGGGGCTACTGAGTTGTACAAGCTTTCCCAGTCCCCAAATATCTTGTATAAAGCCTTTCTACGAGCATCCCATGCCTTCACATACGAAATCTGAATTTTGTGCTCTCCGCTAACGTAGAGCCGTATCTCTCGGGGAGTCATCACCACATCTGTACGGATTAGTGGCATGATTAGTGAGCAAATGTAAGATGAAGTGGAATTCCGATGATCTTGTAACATAATAGAATTGATGCAAGTATATTCCTGGTTGTATTCCGTGACCTTCTAAGCTTTGGCTCTTTTGGAACAACATGCATGCAATCTCCACTTACATTCAGGAGCTTTCGTACATACCACGGTATAGTACGTCTTATTTGACTCTTCGGTTTTAAATGTAACGTTTTGCTGAATAGCCCACGACTTCAGCTTACAAATAAGATCTCCTTTTTCCTGAAACAAATCCCCGACACTGACGCAATTTTCGCTTGCTACTGTCGCTTCCAAATAGGGTGCCGTATTTACTTCTGCCACGGCTAAGTCTACCCAACTATCATCTTCCAGTGGATCGAGACCGGGATCTTCTAGTTCGACAAAATCATTATTCGCAACCATACCATCAAACAATGCTACCTCATTCAATCCAGCGGCATATTCCACGCTATCCTCCCCTTGATGACCTTCACCGGTTTCATCATCATCACTGCCACACATATCAATGTCACCCGTAGCAATATAAGGCTCGGGTGCAATATATGATGGTTGTGGTCGGTGTAATGTGGATGGTTCGGGATGAGAAGACCAGAAAGATGTAGACGGACATGCTTGGAATGCGCTACTTGGATCGTGTTGGAATGATGCGGATGTATGGGAAAATCTGCGTTTAGTATATAAATTGTTATTATACTATTATTCCTTAATATTTTCGTAAATAAATCATCACTTGTTTCATATTTATTTACCTGTGGAAAGTTGTATATGGTAATCCTTGTTGTTCTTCTGGGGTGTATGTAACTGCAGCAGTCGACTGGGAGAAGCTGTATTCAATATATAAAACATATTAGTATCTTGGTATTACTAAAATATTTGAATGTGGATTTATTAAATGTTTACCCATGAGTTTGAAGGTTTGAATAATATTGTGTATAGTCATATCCACCGAGACTGACGGTATCATCGTTAACCATGTGACCGTACCCCCAGGAATTACCTCCAGTATTACCATCAAAATTACCCGTTGGAGGGACATCTGATACTTCCAATTGTTCCTTCTGAACCAAAAGTTCAAAAGAATGCTGGGTGTTTGACAGACCGAAGTCTATCATCGAAGATATTGATGCATCGTCTATAATTTCAACCAATGCATTTCCACTAAACATAGGCCATATACAACTTAACTTAAGCCTAATTTCACGAGGATCGTATTTCGTGATTTTGAACACTTTATTCTCGATTTCATTATAAGTCGTTGATGGTTCTAATCGCATGATTCTTGCGGACCCGCCCATATACTCGGGACCTTGTGCACTTGTGATAATCCGGCCATCGTATTTATATACAACAAATAAACTTGAACTTGCCATAATCTACATCAAACAATATCAAGCCAACAATAAAAAAAGCGTTAACAACTTCATACAATCACAGTCAAAACATGCACAATCATACCTAGAGCTATGGTCTTCAAAATCCACTAGACTGCTCCTAACTGTTCCAAAATGACAAGTTGTGAGATAACCCTCAAATCGCCTCTTCACTGCCAATTGTGGCCAGGTAAGCACAAATGAGGAAAGGAGGGTTCCGCTCATGAATCACCGTGAGACGGGTCTTTTAAAATTACCTTTCTCACTTGTCTAGCCTAGGCACCACAAAGTCAAGTTTAGATAAACGATCGAATGCCCACAACCTTCCTCTGTCCTATTGAGCACGACAGTCCTTAGTTGGCTGAGTTTAGATATTTTTTAATTAAACTCGAGAGTAATGCGTATGCTTTTAGTGATTTTTGGGTTCTTAGGAAGGGTGATGAAATCCCCACCCAATCTGAATTGGTGTTATAGCCCCTTAAAGTCTGTATTATTTATGCAAAACAGTAACAAACATAAATCGAAAACACTTGCAGACAACTTATTTGGCGGCGGCACAAAGAATCCTGCACAAAAACAGTTTTATTGGAGAGAGGAAGAGAGTTTGTGCAAAGAAGAAACTTGCAATAAGCTTGCATTGATTTATATATATTCAGTTTTACGAACTATATTTTTTATGTTGTGTTGAAACAACCATTTTATAATACAAAATAATAAATATCAAACTAAACAAGATATTAGTACATATAGAAAATATAATTCATAAGACTAACAACCTTACGCCCTGTTAAATGTAATTGGAGTCCATTATAGAGAACAAAAATTGTTTAGGTAAAATTTTGTTATCGTAAATCATATATACGAGAAGAAGAATCATTTCGAGGCAAAATTTGATATTTCAAGTCTATACATGTTTTTAATTTCAATTTAATACTTGCTAAAAATATAATTAGGAAAGTCGTTAGGTAAACATTTTTCGATTACATTTAAGTTACACACACTCACACGTTTGTGCATGTGCATATTTGTTGATTACAACATATGACTTTTAAGCATATATGAAAAATCTTTAATAGTGATATTAGAGTTACAAGTCATTTCTATGAACAGGTTTTAAAATTACTAGTAATTCCATTTCCAAATTGTAATTATAAAGTGAAAAAATAATGAATAATAATTAAATGTTAACTGAAATTAAGATAATAATAATGTTTAGAAAATAAATTTAAAAAATGAACCTTCAATTTTCTTCCCTGTGCTTGTTTTGGTCTCTTCTTCCTGTTTAAAGCCCCTGAACCTTGGTTTGGTCACTGAATTTGCTCCAGAAATTTACAGTAAGACGTGGTTCCGTCTTGATCCTATCAAGCAGCTCCTCACGACTATGGTACTGAATTTGACCTTCTTCCTAAACTCCACACTTGCACAAAATAAGGATAAGTGGATAGCTGCTGTATAGCAGAGAGGGTAAATAGATAGTTGCTGTATAACAGAGAGCTATTTATAGGAACACGGTGCATTCCATTAATAATATGAGGGCGGGTTCCTGGAACACGCCCTCATTTAATTATTGAAGAGGGCGGGTTCTTCGTTCTGATAATATTGACAAAATGATGTGATAAGACACGGGACAAATATGAGGGCGGGTTCCTGGAACACGCCCTCATTTAATTATTGAAGAGGTCGGGTTCTAAGAACCCGCCCTCTTCGTTCTGATAATACACAAAATGACAAACACACTATAATACACAAAATGACAAACACACAAATGATGTGACAACACAATATACTATAATACACAAAATGATAAACATACAAAAATGATGTGACAACACAATATATGATGTGACAACACACCATAATGACAAACACACGGAATATGAGGGCGGGTTCCTGGAACACGCCCTCATTTAATTATTGAAGAGGGAAGGTTCTAATAACCCGCCCTCCTGATAATAAAATGATGTGACGACACACACGAGATGTGACAACACAATATAATACAACTATAATACAAATATAAGGGCGGGTTCCTGGAACACGTGTTGGATATAGTGCCCTCAGAATCAATTATTGGATCACAGGCACGTGATTGCAATGATTGAGGGAGGACCTATGCCTGTAGGACAGTCTTACTCGAGATGATAGTATGCTATCTGGTTTATCTTTATCATCGTGTACTGCTTTAGGTGACCTTACAGGTCGCTATTACACATTGATAGAGCCCTTAGGATTCTTGCTTGACTACCAGCAGTATGATGGCGATCATATACGTGGGAGCTGGGGTCTATAAGCGCATCCTTAAATGGTCCCTAGTCGTGGGAGTTTCGAGACAGGGTATCGATACTCCAGAGTAGACTAGTGTATACAGTCGAGACCCCGACGAGGGGCGGTGGCCGATCTCACAAGCCACTGGTGTCAGTTGGTTCACCTAAGATGTATACAGGTGCTTATTGGGTTATGAGTACACCGGACAGGACTCGCCGGAAACATGCTAGTTGGGATTATACCAGACGTCAGATACCAGTTCCCTGGTGACATGTGTACAGGTTAGTTCATCGACCTGAGATCGTCATTTGTCTCGTGTGAGTTCCCACTGTACTTTGATTACTACCCTACCACGGCTCAAAGGAGTCGTGCAAATAGGTTTTAGTTGGGTACAGTCCCAAGCCACATGGAGGCAGTGAGCGGATCGGCAGGGGTTTCGTCTCTCCCGGTATTGGGGGTGAGATCGCGCTGTGTCTAGGAGAGCCATTACACAAAGCCCTCGGCCGAGACAGGAGATTTACTGGTAGGTATTCCAGTAGTATCTCAGGGTGTTCTGGGCTACACTCTGACACGACTTGTACCACTTTTGGGGGTCTGACTTTTACCAACCCCCTAGGCCCGCCATGCGATGCTCATAGACGAACGGACCGGACTGTACGGATATTGTCACTGACAGGCTCAGTAGGGTGTCAGGATGAGTTCGCTCATCGACCTCCCTTTTGGTCAATACTTGGTAGCCTGTTACGTACGGCTAATACCTATGACGTGCTAGTGGTTAAATCCACAGCCAAAGTATTGACGAGTCTTCAGAGTCCCCCACAGACAGTTTCTCAAGTTTTGGGCGAAACGTTGTAGAGTCCGTGTGATATATGGCAGGGTTCGATCTTATACATGCGGTATTGCACAGATCATGATCGTACGGATCATACTAGTGGGCTTTGGTTTAAGCCGGATCCTAATATTAGATTTGTTGGATTACTTTAGTCTCATCGCATTCGCATTCAGTCGGAATGCGGATGCAGGTATGTATATACAGGTGAGGGGTATCCTTATGATCCGTCACGAGTTTACTTTAGATGTTGCCGGATTTTCTTATTGGACCAAACATTTGGATTAATGTTTGGATAGTGGAATTAGTGAGCTAGAAATCATCATTAGATGCATTAATGTGACATAAACATATACTATGAGCCATGGTCTCTTTTTTAGCAAATGTGTCACATTAATGGATTGATTTGTGTCATGAAATGATGAGGAGAGAGAAGGGGGCTGCCATATGATATGTTAGCTCTTGTATTTCTTTTTCTTACACTCTCTCACTTTCATTATTCATAGCATCACAACAAAAGAAAAGAAAAGAAGTGAGAGCCTCTTCTTCTTTTTCTTCCTCTAGCTCCTAATCTCCATTAATGGCAATACCTTCAACCTCCATCCAAGTAATGGATGCAAGAGACAAAGTGATCACAAACATTCTCTACAACATCTTGGACACGTCGGTTAGCACACTTCGTGCCCGAGTTGCTTCGGATGAAGCGGGAGCCCATAAAAGGAATCGACGATGTGGTGCCCTTTCCGACGAGGAGATCGAGCTCGGAGATGCCGCGAGGAGCTTGGGATTGTTCCCGAAGACCGAAGGACACGGATCGATCGTTATAGACTTCTATCCCTTCTGTAGATAGCTAGTTGTAGGTTAATGGTTCGATCCGGGTTTTAAGCATACGATAGCGCCGGTTTTCAAGTTAAGAAAAATTTTCGTTTCCGCATTTTGGCTTCGGAAAGATGGCCGGGGCGCTACCGTAGTTTTACAACATGCCCTCATTTAATTATTGAAGAGGGCGGGTTAAAACCCGCCCTCCTGATAATTAAAATGATGTGACAACACACACTCCTGATAATTAAAATGATATGACAACACACACGGGATATGACAACACACTATAATATGACACGGGACAAATATGAGGGCGGGTTCCTGGAACACGCCCTCATTTAATTATTGAAGAGGGCGGATTCGGCGGGTTCTAAGAACCCGCCCTCTTCGTTAAATCATGTGACAAGAATGATGTGACAAGACAGGAATCCAACGATACTAAAAAAATAAAAAACTGATGTGACAACACTAATCGTTGAAGAGGGCGGGTTCCTGGAACCCGCCCTCCTTTCCTTATAAAAACCCCCTTTCAGTGTGGCTTTCATCAAATTAACTCTTTCGTCAAATTAACTCTGTCAAAGTCCCTTCTCATATCTAAAATCGTCTCAATGGAGAATCAACCATTCGACAAATCTCTGCTCGTTGATCAAAACGAATACAGATCTTTTAATATATTACACGGAGAGAAAAGATTCTAAACTTATTAATTTTTTTTAATTACCCCTTTCTTTTAATTCTAATAGTTGAAAATAATATTATTTAATTTTGCAGGATGGAGATAATCTCACCGTCGTCACCCATAGTGCTGACAAGTGGATAGTTACCGACCAGC
This sequence comes from Agapanthus africanus, assembly GCA_030015575.1. Lineage (NCBI taxonomy): Eukaryota > Viridiplantae > Streptophyta > Magnoliopsida > Asparagales > Amaryllidaceae > Agapanthus > Agapanthus africanus. Next base: position 850,386,160 of record CM057338.1, on the reverse strand, counting down.
GAATAACCGAGCGGACTCAAAAGGCCGGATTTTATGAAGCTTCATTGCTTCGTCATATCCAAATCGACCACGCCCTCGTTACCTCTCTAGTTGAGCGCTGGAAAAAAGAGACTCACACTTTTCATCTAAAATGGGGTGAGGCCACTATCACACTCCAGGATATTGGCCTCTTACTCGGTTTACGGGTCAATGGGTTTGGATTGGTCGGAGGAAAAATTGTTGGTCCAGATACCGACCATCCATACTAGGATACATATGCCGAGTCTGCTCTCGGACAGGTAAAAAAATTCATTTTGTTTCCCCTCTTTAGTGTACCTATTGCATGTTGTACATTATTTCTAGCTTTAATATTTCACAAAAAATTCTAAAATCAGGCACCAGGAGGCTACAATAAGGGGTATAAGATCAGTTTAAACTGGTTAAAAGATACATTTACTAATATCCCTGATGAAACCACCGATGAAGTCTTGGATAGACATGCACGTGCCTACATTCTGTACATGATCGGTTCTTGGTTGATGCCGGACCAATCGGCAACGCATGTCCATCCGTTATACCTTGGCTTCCTTATGGACTTTGATGTGTGTGGACAATATGCTTGGGGAGCAGGGGTCCTGGCCTTTCTTTACAAGGAACTCGATAAGGCATGTGCTCCAACGAAGAATAAAATTTATGGCTGCATTACATTACTTCAGGTAAATTCTTTGTTTTTCACAGCTAGAAATTTGCAAAATTGTAATATTGGTTCTCTCTCTTATCATCTGACACTTTATTTATAAATTTGGTCATGGGAGCGTATGTGTATGGGAAGACCGGATCGAGTTAAAATAACTGCCTTGAATACCCCTGGAAAGCCGCTCGGATGTTGGTGGAATGGCAAGAAAGCGTATAAGGCTTCTCGTCGAGTATTTAGGTACTATAGAGATGAGTTGGATCGCATGGAGGCGACTCAGGTAACCATAACTTATGTAGTTAAGTTTGTTTTAAAATTTTGAAATACCTTCATCATAATTTTTGTACTATGTTATTTGCGCAGTTCACGTGGACACCTTATACAGTAGATCGTCTGTAAAGATTACCCGGCATCTGTATCGAAGGAGAGCCGGTTTGGTGGGCTCGATGCCCACTCCTCTGCATTAATATCGTTGTCATGCACCTCCCGGACCGGGTGTTGCGACAGTTTAATAGATCGGAACATATTCCTGTCCCGCCGCCTTCGCTTATGACAATAGAGGGAGACATACGCTGAAGAAAGGCGGAGCGTGATTGGAGGGAGTATCATCATCAATATTTGCTGAGATGGGAGGATAGGCAGCGTAATATTGCCTTACAGCAAATAGGTAACCAAAAATCCACCGACGCTACCGAAGCATATCTACAGTGGTATAAGCATGTCATAAGATATCTTTCTGCTCCCCCTAACGACTTCCCAAATATCGCGCGGTACGAGCCTAGAGGCCGCGTGGAACGAGATTTGGTAAGTTGAATTCTTTATATTATATTACTTTTTAACATCCGGCGGTATGAGTCAATACTTATTTCTTATTTCTAATGTAACGACAGGCTCGTGGGTTGCATCTTATACAAACAATGGTGCAGGATCCATACCCGACTGATGCTGGTCCGGAGACTCAGGCTCTATTTTCAAGTGTAGACCAATTAATTTGTGGTGTATTCGGTTCATATAATATTCTTCCACATTTATCGCCGGCACCAGAGCGGCAGTATGAGCCGGCACCGGAGCAGCAGTATGAACCGGCACCAGAGCCGCAACATGAGCCGGCACCAGAGCCGCATCATCACGGAGATCCAGCGCAGCAGGATCAGTGGTTTGGATCACCATACCGTCAGCAGCAACCCTGGCATACCGGACAAACGCAACAACCGGAGGAAAAACAGTTTTGGGGGACCGGTTTTGCGCAACACCACCAGTCTTGGGGGTCAGGTTTTGCAGAACAGCCGTCTTGGGGGTTGCGCAACAACCACCACCTTGGGGGTCAGGATTTGCGCAGCCATGGGGCCCAGGTTTTGTGCAACAGCAGCCGCATGAAACCGGGACAGGTTCTTCGCTACAACTGCCCAGTTAGGAGACAGATTTATCGTCCTACATACAGTTGTTAGGAAGCAGCACATATCTGACACCTGTATCACATTCAGGATTTGCGGAACAACAGCCTGTCCAAGACGCCGCTGAAGCCGAAGCTGAAGCCGAAGCTGAAGAGCAGCCGCTGCCGCTGCCATCTACCCAAGAAACGGATGGGTCTTCCAGTCATCCCAGGAGGCATAGGCTTATGTCAAGCCTCCTCAGATTTCATAAGGGAAAGAGAAAAGGAAAACGATAGTTATTTACATTTTACAAACAGATAGGATTTTTTTGTATTGTAAATTTGATGGATTTATTTTGATATTATAAATTTGACCGTCGAGATAGAAAACAGATAGAATTTTTTTGTATTGTAAATTTGACGGATTCATTTTATACAACACATTCATATAATAAAATTTTATTATTTTATTCAATTTTTTTTTTCAATTTTCCCGTTTATTTATTTTACAAAACCAATTTTTATTCAAATTTTAATTTAAAATTCTATATTTATATAGGGGACGGGTTCCCAGAACCCGCCCTCTCTATTTTTATATAGGGGAGCGGGTTCTAGAAACCCACCCCCTATACTGGGATGGGATGGAAGGGGGCCGAGAAACCGTCCTATTTTTGCAATTAAAATTCAAACCCCCCTCCATTTTAATAATTTTAATTAAAAACCACGCTATTTCATAAAAAAAACCCTAAGGCTATAAGGTTTATGACCTTTGCAGGAAATGTTGAAAGCTGATGGTACTATGGTAAAATTTACTTTAACCTGTGGCTGAAAACTCAAATGATAAGGAATTAGAAAATATCAAGAAATGCTCAACTATCCAAAACACACTAAACTCAAGCCAAAGAGCATGTCACTTTATCGAGCGAAAAAAACCGTACACAAAAATGAACTTAAAAATTACAAAACCACCAAATAACTTTCAATGTACAACGCCATCTCCGGACTTGAAGCAAGGGGCAGAATTGGAAAAGTCCTGGATATCTAGCTACAGAATGTTCGAAGGTTGAGCAGAATATTTCCCTAATTCATCGCCCCATTGCATTATCAGAATGATGATAGGAGTCTGTCCATTATCATTTGGAATCGAAGTAGAGCGTTACTCTCTTTATGGACTCAAAGGAGAGTGAAAGCCTCCAATCTTTCTGCTTTCGGCTTAGTGGTTTTCCTTTACTTTCTGGATCTCGGTTTTCTCTCACATTTGCGAGCTTCCACACGCAGTGCTGGGATTCGAGGTCGAATGAATCTAGTAACATGACCTTTTTGGTATCGTTGTGGTTGTGGCATTTGGAGTCCGGGTTTTCTTCGGAAAATAATACCCACATTGGCATATCTTTAAAGCGATCAAGGTCATTGGGTATCCTCACTAGTCGCTCTGCTCCAGGTGATGATACCTGCCCAAATAGGAAAAGAAAAGAGGAAAAAAATGACAATAGCAAACAGATAAAGATTCTATATTCTTTCTGTGTGAAACCTTGACGAGTAACTCTACAATTTTCATGCAAAAGGAGAGGGTCTTTGAATTGAAATTGACTATTCGATTCTCTGGATGACAGGTGGCGAGAAAGATACTCCTAATATTTTTAAAATCAATAAAGTGAGAAAACTCTTTTCAAAATTAAGAAAAATCACGGCTATAATCTTTACCACTTCAACTAAAATTCTTAAAAATCTTTTCAAAACTTTTTTCCATAATGTTTAGAATGTTCGGCATGTGCAGTATATTACTTAATTAAGACCAAATGATAAGGGGGAAAAGGGGAAAAAATAAAATAAAATTGTGAAGTCAAAAAAATCAACAAAGGTTCTCAAAGAAAAAATGAAACTATGATCTAAGCTTTGAAAGAAAAACAACATGAATCATCAAGGTTGTTCTAGTTATAAACATTCAGAAAAAAACTAACTCAAAAAAAACTAACTCAAAAGTAAAGCCCATTTTCCTTACTGAAACTAAGAAAGGTGAGAATATTAGGATGGAGACTGAATGAAAATGGAAAAGATTCCGATATGGATAACACAATTATCAACTGTTTCATAGTTCAAAATATTAGTTTATTTTACTTATAACTGTTATCCTTATTAGCTGATAACTACGCAGCAGCAGCTATTTTGAGGTAAATTTAGGGAAACAAGAGGAAGAGCGTAGATAATTGCCTGTAAAGCTAAATCATCTGGTATCTCTCCGGATTCTCCAATCTCATCTAGTCGTTTCTTGTAAAGGTTGCTGACGTTCTCAATTTCCTCCATGCTAGGGCAACCATATCTAAGAGCAAAGTAAGGGCGCATCATGAGTAAAATTGTGTTAATTTCATAGTCACGCTAAATGCTTTTTTGAGAACACTAGAATCATGAGCATAAGCATGTACGAAAACCTTGAAGATAATTTTTTCAAAAGGCTCTTTAGACAATTCCCATAATAAGGATGTTCAAAGATTAGATACAACAAAGGGACATCTTGTTCCAAACAAGTTATTCATTTATAATAAATGATATGAACTATTAGCTTAAGGGGGAATCATCAACTGTCCATATCCGCATCTCAGAATTTACACCTTGTCATCTTGGTTGAAACAACTAATATTTAAGGTGATTCATCACTCCTACAAATAATACTGACAAAGATGATTTTAAAGAGATCCAAATATCTTAATACACCAATAATTCATCGCAGCTGACCTATAATTACGATTAACAATGGGAAGCTGGTAAACATAATTCTTAAATCTAAGATAAACTGTAATCATGAAAGTCTAATTTAACCATTGAGATCACATTTGAATCCACCCTAAACCCAAAAACACTCCAATTGATCGTAAATTCAACACCCAGTGCTTCAAATTCTTTTACCAACCACTCTTCTCGCCCAAATTCCTCTTCTGCCCCTTCCCTACATAACTATTACCATACAATGTGGTTGAGGGTCCGGTTCTTAACCGAAACAACCACAAGCACGCTACTCTAGAAATTATTTTCAAATTTTATTTGTTTCTAAGTCCTACTTATTTTTACAATACTTGTTTGAAAAGGAGATGTGCTAACGAATTACGGTGATGGCTTGAGCATACCAAACATAGAAGAAAATATATTAAGGGTAAATGTCTTGCTATTAGTGCTTATGCATCACATATAGGTTTTGATGACGTTAGTAAACGTCTATTCTTTAGACGAGATGGTGCAAAGGATACATAGTGGAGAGAAGTTATTTATTGGTGATGACCTCAATGGACATATAGGTACTAGTCGTAGTGGGTTTGATACTATCCATGAAGGTTTTGGTTTTGGACAAAAGAATGAAGCAGGTACGATTCTAGATTTTGCTTTGTCTTATGACTTGATTTTAGCAAATACTTGGTTTAAGAAAAGAAAGTCTCACCTTATCACCTTTAGGAGCGGATCAAGTGCAAATCAAATAGACATTTATCTGACGAAAAGGATAGAGAGGTTATTGTATTGACTGTAAGATAATACCAGGTGAGAGTGTAACCACTCAACATAGAATTTTAATTCTAAATTTTCGATTTAGAAGAAAATCTAGAAAGATTAGACGTAAGATAGAGCCGAGAATTAAGTGGTGGCGACTGAAGGAAGGTAACCAAAAGGCTTTTATAGATCGTATAGTTCAAGAGACGGATTGGCAGTCTGAAGATGATTCAGACAGAACATGAAACAAGATAGCTAGTTGTATCAAGTGGGTAGATAGAGATCTATTTGGTGAGTCGAAAGGTGGTGCTCCACCATCTAAGAACACATCATGATTAAACGAAAAAGTAAAATCTGCTATTAAAATTAAGAGGGATTCTTATAAAAATTTAAGAAAAACATAGATGCGGAGAGATTTGAGAAGTATAAAATGGCTAAAAAGAAAGTTAAGAAAGCCGTTCGGGAAGCTAAAACTAAGGTCTACAAAGAGGTGTACAAGAAGTTGGACACAAAGGCGGCTGAAAATGATATATACTGGATTGTTCGGATGCGGGAAAGGAAGACCAGAGACTTATGTGTAGTGAAGTGTGTCAAAAATGAAGATCAGAAGGTTTTAGTTCGAGCTGAGGATATAAAGGAAAGGTGGAGAGATTATTTTGACAAATTGTTCAATGAGAACTTTACTAAGAATTTAGATGAACTTGTCATTCAATCTCAAAATATAAACCGTGATTTCATGCGTAAAATAAGAATATCTAGGGCTAAAGAGGTTTTGAAGAGAATGAGAACAAGAAAAGCGGTTGGTCCAGACAAGATTCCTATCGAGGTTTGGAGATACTTAGGAGAAATAGGCATTAAATGGCTGACGGTTGACTGGAAGCTGTCTATGGATTAGAAGGACTGACGGATCTATTTAATAAGATTTAGCAGACCAAAAAGATACTAAATGAATGGAGGAAAAGTACCCTTGTACATATCTACAAGAACAAGAGTTCTATTCAAAGTTGCTCAAACTATCGTAGAATAAAACTTATGTGTCACACCATGAAGGTTTGGGAAAGAGATTAAACACATGCTAAGAAAAAAATGTTAAAATATTAGAGAACCGGTTTGGATTCATACCTGGACGATCGACAACAGAGACTATTCATTTGCTTCGTCAACTTGTCGAGCGTTTTCGAGAGAAGAGATTTGCATATGATATTTATTAATTTAGAGAAAGCGTAGACAAGATATCTAGAGAAGTATTATGGGGGACAATGATGAAGAAGGGAGTTACCGTCAAGTACATTGACATAATCAAGAACATGTACGATGGAATAGTGGCAAATGTCAGAACTTACGACGGCCTAACGTGTGATTTTCCGATTACAATTGGTTTATATCACGGACCTGCATTAAGTCCATTCCTATTTACTATCGTGATAGATAAGCTTACTAGAAGTATTCAAAATGAGGCATCTTAGTTTATGCTATTCACTGATGATATTGTTCTAGTAAATGAGACGAAAATAAGAGGTTAATACAAATTGGAGTTATGGAATCAAACGTTGGAATCTTGCGAGTTCAGATTGAGCAGGTCCAAGACAACATATATGCATTGCAAATTTAGCAAACAGAGAAGTCGAGACCATACTGGTACAACACTGGAAGGGCAAGAGATATCATTGAGAGATCAGTTTAAATAGTTAGGTTTTATCATCCAAAAGGATGGGGAGATCGATAGCGATATTAATCAAAAGATCCAAGCTGGTTGGTTGAAATGGAGTGCAACAGGAATTTTGTGCGATCGTAACTTTCCATTAAAGTTGAAAGGAAAGTTTTATCGAAGCGTTCTTCGGCCTGCCTTATTATATGATATAGAATGTCGGGCTCCTAAGAAATATCATACACAGAAATGCACATAGCGGAGATACGCATGCTTCGTTGGATGTGTGGTAACACTAGAAAAAATAAGATGCGAAATGAGGATATTCGTGCAAAAGTTTGGTGTAGCACATGTGAAGGAGAAAATGTGGGAAAACCGGCTAAAATGGTTTGGTCATGTGCGACGCAGACCTATGGAAGCACCGGTTCAATAAATATATACTCTCGATATAGACAATGACAAAAGGGCGAAAGGGAAACCGAAGAAAACATGGATGGAGGTGATACGAAAAGATATGGTTGCCAAATGCCTCAATGAAAGTATATTGTTCGATAGGAGTGAGTGGAGGCGGAGGATTCATGTGCTGGACCCGGCATGATTCTCATGTTGGTTCATGTAGCCCACCCCATATGCTTGGGATAAAAGGCCCAGTTGTTGTTGTAAATGTCTTGCTATTGATGTTCTGCTATTTCCTTTTGCATTTTGAACTTTTGATCAAAACAAACTCTTAGTCGCTACAATTGTTTGTTAAAAAGTAAAAACAATTAGTTGGTTGAAAATATAGGGAAAATTCTTTTTCTTTAACAAACCTAAATACATTTTTTTAACAAATTGGATGCTAGCTCTGTGTTACCATTAATCGCTAAACCATTAGCGATTTGTGATTTGGAACAATCGTTCCCAATCGAGGAATACTACTGTTCCAGATCGGAAGAACCAATGTTCCGATTAAGAACTTGAGTTAAATGCTTCGTGTTATATTATACGGAAAAAATATTTTGTACACTCACATATACAAGCTATCCAAAAAATAAAATAAATAAAAACTCGATATCAAGAGGTACGTTTTTCGTCCCTTATAAGTGTATCGAAGAAGACTATCTTCGTACCATGTTCCATGTACTGAGGCGTTCCACTTTCCCGTTTTCGTTTCACACACCGAAATGTTCCATGTTCCGGGTAACGTTGTGCTAGCTCATGCTCTCTAGTTCGCAATCCTTAAGCATGACACAATTAGCTTCCATGACATAAACTGCCTGTCTTTCAATATTAGTCCTCATCATAATAAGTTCCTTACTGAAGTCAAAAGGTGTGTTTTCATTTCTTTTCCTATGAAAGCGGAACTTTCATCATACTCATTCTTCCGAATAAGTTATAGAGTATTAAAATATATTTCATGTTGCCAACTCAAAGGAACTAAATGTCAGGAATTGGAATAGTTTAGTTCTCTCATGGAAGGGAAACCAGAACTGTGTTGGCACAAATGAGAACTAAATGGAAACAGTGCTATTTTCAATGATGCTCTGAGCAATATGAGTTTGAAGTAGATGTTTCAGCAGGATCAATCATACAATTTAAGAAACAACCTTATAAATAATAAAAATTTACACTATTGGTGATACTTGACATAATTAAGAACCCATATCAAAGGAGAATCAGAGTGTATGGAAACTTTGAATTTGCTCAATTTATCATATGTAGCTTGCAAATGGGAAACATGCATTTTGAGGGAAAAGGCCCCAAAGGGAACAATATTATTGATTTGATTTCAAAGTTTTGCAACTAATGGATGGCGGATATTTCAAACACAACATAAGCATTGAGAGTTGAAGAGAAAGGATATTACTTGTTTGTAAGTTTATCCAATCGTACGTAAATGTATCCTTTTGGAGACACCTTGAATGCATACATAACTATATCTTCCTCAATTTGAAGCATAACCTCGTGAGCAATTGAAAGTACCCGTTCACCCCATGCTACATTTCGTAACACGACTCCACCCCCACCGCCTCCATCTCCAATCTATTTACATTTATCAAATTACCGGCATTATATCCAAATAACAAAAACCAAAATTAAAAATATGTTCTATACTGCATTATTTTCCCATCTCTTAAGCCACGCCTCATAATCTTTACAATAAAAAAAATTATTGACACTACATCAAATTACATCTTTTGGTGCATATTCTCTTAAAACCTAGAAATAGTTTACTGTAATTAGCTTTTGAGAGCATATAATCAACTAATTACAGCATTTCAACGAGAATATAGGTTAAATTAATTAGCAATTTTCTGAAATTTCATTGCTACCTATATGAATAGGAGTGCAAATCTGTAAAGATGTAACCTGATACCTTAGGCTCACCCTCGTCCTCTTCTTCCCACTCTTCCTCTTCTCCCCACTCGTTGCTCTCCTCGTCCTCCTCGGAATCATCTGTAAATCGAGCACATTTTAGAACAAACGAAACACTAACACCCTGTTTGGGAATGGAGTTAAGTTAGGATAACCAGAGATTCATAAAGTTATCTAAACATAACTCCAAAATCCTACCTATGCAAATGCAATGTTTGGTACAGATTTTGGAGGTTAGAAAACTCCATTTATCTAACCTTCAAAGTTGAAATAACCGGAGCTTACAAAACTCCAATCCAACCAAAGTTCTCTAAACTCCAAAATTTGTGAAGAATACACCCATTTTGCCATTTTGGAGTTTAGAAAAACATTTTAGGGTTTAGATAACTAAACTGCCAAATACCCCATCAAAGTATTCAATTTTAAACTAAGGGTAGGGCCTTGCAAACTAGAGCTAGCATCACTTCAGGCCCTTCAGGAATGGAGTTCAGTTAGGATACCGAGTTTCATTAAATTATCTAAACATAACTCTAAAAATCCTAACTATGCCATGTTTGGCATGAAATTTTGTGTTTAGGAAACTCCGGTTATCTAAACTCCGATAACCGAAGTTTACAAAACTCCAATTCGACCAATTTGAGAAGGAACACCCATTTTGGAGTTTAGATAACTCTAAAACAGAATTTTGGAGTTTAGAAAACTCCAGAGCCAAACAAGCATCAAAATCAAGTTTTCAAAATGGAGGCAGTCCCTTGCAAACTAGAGTTTGCATTCCCTTCACCTCCACTTAAAAATAAACTCCAGCTTTCGTAACTCCATACCCAAACAAGGCATTAAAAGTAAACTCCAGCTATCCAAACTCCATACCCAAACATGGCCTAAAAGTGCCAGCTTTTTTTAAAGAAATTTTACCTATTTCTTCCATTCCTCCCGGAAATTCAAGCTTCGAGGAAGAGAAGAGCTTGAGGGAGAAGCCATTAGAGAGACGAACCGGCGCCTTTGCGAAGCTTCGAGGAGAGGCGATTGACGATGAGAGAGCTCTCGTCGCCGTTGATGTAGCGTTTAAGCGTTGAAGAGATGAGAACCTCGAGCTGCAACGTGCTGATCGCTTCGCCGCCAGCATCGCCGCCGCCAGCGGTCTCGACATCGCCGGAGATTGAGAATGAAGGCCACCGCAAAATGGAGATTTTAACTAGGGTTCTTTGGGGGTTGGTTTTGATGCCCACAAAACCCCATGCCCATTATAGAAAATTCAATAAGAGAAGTCTTTTTAGTATTAGCCCCTGTAATATCAATATTTGTTGTTAAGTCTTGAAAAAAGTGCTATTACCACTGAACTTAATAGATATGTCTATTTAACATGGAGCATGCCGAGATTATACGATAAACTGTGAGAATTATTTGTCATCGTTTGTTTGGTTGAAAGTTGCATAAATTGAGATGATTGATCTCAGCCAACCGAGAATCTAACTCAAGTCGTTTAAATAGCGGGTCGTATTTAGTTAACGACGACTGATGGATCTCTGGATCTCCTTCAGATGTTACATTCCGTTGATCTGCAGCGAGTGGAGACGAGCGGCTGAGATTGAGTTGGAGGTTACCTCCTGGAGCGTGTAGATCTCAATAGGCTTGAAGTGGTTGAGGCCGAGCTACCTGCAAGAAAGTCCCGGAATGGTTATGCCACCGAGGACCCTTCGACGATCAAGTTAGACGGGCTAAATGGGCAGAGTAACGGCCTATTGGGGTAAAATTGGCTTACCTGAGTCGTCTGAGAGGGTTTTATATGGTGGCAGCCATGGGCAGGCGGACGCGAGATTCACGCCGGCCGTTACGCCCCTGGTGTTACGCCCGCGTGAAAGGCGGGATACCCCATTAATGGCGAGATATGCTCGTTAATGGGGGAACGCGATGGCGTGGAACGCGGGATCATGGACGGCGGATATTTTACGTTTGGCGAGATTCGCGGAGCCGTGGCAAAGGCGCCCTTGATCAGTGCTGTGAGTCGGTCGATGAGACCAAGGAAGCTAGGCTCGGCGGGAGACTCGGGAACGAGCGGGAGGCCGAGCGAGCTTAGTTCTGTGATAGCTCGGAGGCGAGCTGGGGGGCTGAGGGAACTCAACGTGTGGGAAGGCTCGGAGGCGAACCGACGGTTGTTTGCAAGGCGAGCATGGGAGTGGTCTGGAAGGCCGCCGAAGGTCGGGAACATGCTCGGGTAGGAGGCCCGGGGTATGCTTCCAATGTACCGTTCTTGATCTTTTCTTGTAGGCTCTGGGACACGCCATCTACCACGTGTCATGATCTGGGGAATCACCGGTATCGAGCATCATCATTAGCCCCCCACTCTCGTCTCGACCCATTCATGGGTCGGGTCGAGAGTGGTCTGACCGGTCACCCGTGGTAAGCTTTTATTTGAAGATATCGTCGGTGCGTATTTCCGGATAATTAGTTGTATTTTCTCGATGACGTCAGCGGATCAGGGGAGAGATCTCGCATTAAAGAGGAAGCGCCGATTCGTGCGTACGTTCGTCGAAGCGCCAGCCCACGTGTCTGGCGCTGGTTGGCTGACGCGACGGGCCGCTGGTGTTCTCGTGCCCAATGGGACGCGCCCAATGCGCATGCGACAGGTAGAGCGCAGATGGCCGTTGAATGCGAAGTGTTGTTTTAGCGGGAGACGATCGGCGCCGTAGGATGTGTACGCCGTCAGCTATAAATAAAGGTGGGATCCTCTTCAGGGTCCATACCTCACCATAATTTCATCATCCCTTCGTGTGTTAGCTCGGCGCTCTTCTCCTTAGGTCGGGATCCTTGCGTTTTCTCTTCCGAGAATTCATTCTTTTGATCAGGTTAGATGTCTTCTACCGAGGAGTTTGTAGAAATAGTCCGGGTAGAGTCTAGGAAGTCTTCTGCAGCTTCCTTTTCTGCTTCTTCCTCTTCCTCGTTTGAGTCGGAGTCCCCCGGGAAGTTAGGATTAGTCATGCTCCCCGGGGTCGTGCGGCAGGGGCGGTCTCCAGAGCGCAGGTCAAGGACGTCTGTGACGCGTCTTCCATTCTGAGGCATGCGGACGAGCTTGCCACTATCCGGGCTCGCTTCCACATTCCTCCCGGCTACTCGTTTCGTCTAGCCAGAGAGGGGAAGAGGATAGACCAGGTACGGGGTAAGGAGATTACCTTATACCTGGAAGTCTTTTGGGCCGGGATGCGCTTGTCCTTCTTCCCCGAGGTGAGTCCGGCGTTGAATTGTTTTGAGTTAGCCCCGGGTCAGTTAGTGCCGAACTCTTGGAGGATTCTCCTCGGGTTCCTGGTCCGGTTGAAATTGCGGGTGATCCCTTTCAGTCTGAGTCTTCTCCTTTCCTCTCTCTGCTACAAAAACCACCCCGGTACTCGTAAGAACGAACCGAGCTGGGTATACATTTCTTTTAGAAAGCGCCGGGGAGGTGCTGCCGGGTCGAGGGTCGTCGTAGTACCTTCTTCCATCCATGAATGTAAGAAGAAGTTTTTGTTTGTCGGGCCACCCGAGGGTGAGGATTGGCCTGTGCCCGTCTATTGGCACAGGGCCGACTGCCCGCGGCTGAGGTGGGCGAATGATCCCGATGTTGGAGATAGTGCCCTCATAGTCAATTATTGGATCACAGGCACGTGATTGCAATGATTGAGGGAGGACCTATCCCGGTACGACAGTCTTACTCGAGATGATAGTATGCTATCTGGTTTACCTTTATCATCGTGTACTGCTTCAGGTGACCTTACAGGTCGCTATTACACGTTGATAGAGCCCCTAGGATTCTTGCTTGACTGCCAGCAGTATGAGGGCGATCATATAAGTGAGAGCTGGAGTCTATAAGCACATCCTTAAATGATCCCTAGTCGTGGGAGTTTCGAGACAGGGCATCGATACTCCAGAGTAGACTAGCGTATACAGTCGAGACCCCGACGAGGGGCGGTGGCCGGTCTCACAAGCGACTGGTGTCTGTTGGTTCACCTAAGAGGTATACAGGTGCTCATTGGGTTATGAGTACACCGGACAGGACTCGCCGGGAACATGCTAGTTGGTCTTATACCTGACGTCAGATAGCAGTTCCCAGGTGACATGTGTACAGGTTAGTTCATCGACCTGGGGATCGTCATTTGTCTCGTGTGAGTTCCCACTGTACTTTGATTACTACCCTACCACGGCTCAAAGGAGTCGTGCAAACAGGTTTTAGTTGGGTACAGTCCCGAGCCACATGGAGGCAGTGAGCGGATCTTCAGGGTTTCGTCTCTCCCGGTATTGGGGGTGAGGTCGCGCTGTGTCTAGGAGAGCCATTACACGAAGTCCTTGGCCAAGGCAGGAGATTTACTGGTAGGTATTCTAGTAGTATCTCAGGGTGTTCTGGGCTACACTCCGACACGACTTGTACCGCTTTTGGGGGTCTGACTTTTACCCACCCCCTAGGCCCGACATGCGATGCTCATAGACGAACGGACCGGACTGTACGGATATTGTCACTGACAGGCTCAGTAGGGTGTCAGGATGAGTTCGCTCATCGACGTCCCTTATAGTCAATAGCTGGTGGCCCGTTACGTATTGGCTTATACCTCTGACGTGCTAGTGGTTAAATCCACAGCCATAGTATTGACGAGTCTTTAGAGTCCACCACACATTCAGTTACTCAGCTTTCGGACGAAACGCTGTAGAGGCCGTATGGAGATATGGCAGGGTCCGATCAGATACGTGCGGTATTGCACGGATCAGGATCAGACGGTTTGTACTAGAGGCCGTATAGATATATGGCAGGGTTCGATCAGATACGTGCGGTATTGCACGGATCAGGATCGGACGAACATTACTAGCCGGCTTTGGTTTAAGCCGGATCCTAGTTTAGTACAGTGTAGATTTTGTCTCTTTGCATTTGTATCCGGTCGGAATACAGATGCGGGTGTGTATGCACAGTATCGGGGTTTTCCTGTAATTTATTACGGGACCAGTTTTCTGGAGTTGCCAGTTTGCATTCCGTTCCGGCCGGTTTTCCTTTGTTCTTTCCCGGCCGGACTTTTCCGATGGAGGGGGTTATTTGCATTTGTGCAAATAATATTTGTAGAGGGGGTTTCTTGCAATTATATAGATTATGATAGCATCTTTGATTCCCTCCATCACTTGCATTAAATGAGATTAGAAAGGGTATGGTTTGGATGTATGTTTGTTATCATGATGTTTTGTTTAAGGTTACCACTTGCTTTATCCTACACTTACCTCCCTTCATGATTTGCTTTTCCCTCCACCATTTCCTAGCTTGTATATGGCCGGCCACATTAGATGAGAAGAGGGGGTTCATTTTCATTTTGTGAGGGTGTGGGAAAAATTAATCATTCATATCATTTTTCCATTGCCACAAAAATCCCCAAGTTCATATCTTGTTGAATCCTCCATCAAGGCAACATAACCCCAAAGTGAGACATAGCCTCTACACTACACATTCTACAGCATATCTTGGGCATGTCGACTTGCCGGCTTCATGCCCGAGTTGCCTCGGTATTGAGGTGGGAGCCCGTAAAAGATGCAGGCGATGTGGTGCCCTTCCGGCAAGGAGGCGACGACCGGAGTTTCCGCGGGAGATCGGGACGATGACGAGAAGACCGGAGGACTCGGATCACTCGGTATATCTCTTTCCTATCTTGTTAGTTAGCTAGGACAAGTTTAATGGCCCGATCCGGGGTTTAGTGCGCGGTGGTGCCGGTTTGCTAAGTTCGCAAAATTAAAGTTTATCACCGTTTCCGCATTTGGCCGTCGGATTGACGACCGGGGCGCCGCCGTGCACTCACAGTGGTATCAGAGCCTCGCCATTAACTTCGTCTAGCTTCGTTTGATGTGTTTTTCATTTCCGATCGACCAAAATTCCAAAACTTGCATTTTTGTTCACATCAGTTTTCTGTTGAAATTTTTTGGTCTCTAAAAATTTTTCAGGTTGTCTCAGAATGATGTGCAGGGAGTTCTAAGAACACTGTAAAAATTCGACGCAGTGACTCGATCACTGAAGCGCGGAACCGCGGCCAAACCCCCCCTTGGGCCGCGGTTCCGCCGCACATTGGTGTCGTCACTGTATCATATTTTTCCAGTGGGCTTCTGGGCTTATTTTAGGGGTTTTGGAATATTAATATTGGGCCCAGATTTTCTGTGAGTGCTACAGTATTGCTTGGGGGCCCACTTGTTAATTTTTGATCGATCGGATATTTTAAACACATTATTTCACAGTATTTACATTATATCTGCGACCGTGAATGTCACTTGATCGGTAAATCCAGTCTAACTGCTATAGCCCGGTTAGACGGATTTGCGAACGTGACTTTCACGTTGATGTTCTATGTATTTGCTGTGATGTTGCGGATCGGTCGTGGGGGATAGCCTGGATGCAATGCTAGTATAGTTTTGTTGAATTATGTACATTTGATATTGCGGGGCGAGCGTCCGACATGTGGACTGCCGTCACTGCCTGTTTGTATTATTCTTTTGGGGCACGACCTGGTTGCGGTCGATGTACCCGTTGTATGTATATTTTACTTTCTGTACTAGGGTTACCCCGCGGTGGGGTGCACGGATAGCCGGGTTCTGGAGGGCAACAAGCCCGCATCTCATGGCATTGGGACGGAGGGGGCTTCGCTCTAGAATTGGCGGGCTATTCGCCGCACTCGTAGGGGGTACAGGTTGACCCAGGAGGGGTGCCCAAGTTACTGGATTCCGTGAAGTGCTGGGTGGTCCATTCACGGCGCTGAAGGGGGCTGCCTCGCTTCAGGTTTTGGCGGGTAACTTGCCGCGCCCATAGGGGTCTAGGATTTCATTGCACAGGCTATCCACACGACCAGGGGAACGTCGGGTTTTCAGTAGTGGCTCTGTGAAACCCGGGGATCCCAGATATCTGTATTGTTTTGTGATGCTGTACATTTCTGTGATGTTGCATTTTATTCACGCCTTGAGCGAAATATAATATATTGGTATATATATTAGTAGATGTTGTATATGTTTTTCATCCGCGCTAGTCCAGTCCCCGCTCTGCCGTTAGTTAGCTAACCTAACGGGTGATGACGGGACCCAGTGGCGAATGCGGATGGCATATACGTACATCAGTATATTTTCGTTCTTTGTGGTGTGATCATTTGATGGGACTGCATTGATTCGGATCAATGCAAGTTAAAACAAACCTATTCTGATGTTGTTGGAACACTTTTCAAAAAGCTGTTATTGCAAGGACGTTCACTTTTGTTTTGCATCGTGGTATTCATTTGGAATATCCTGCTCCTCAGTCGACGAGGCAAGGGCCGAGATCCCTTCACCGGGAGTGACCCCTTGGACAGAAGTTTGCGTCAGGGCACTAACTTCACTATAGCCGATTACTTTTGCTTTGCATCGCGGTATTCATTTGGAATATCCTGCACCCCATTCTACGGGGAAAGAGCCGAGATCCCTTCACCGGGAGTGACCTCTTTAGTAAAGGTTTTCGTCACTATATTTTCTAAAAAGCTATCCGTTCCTTCAACGATATCAAGTTCATTACGTTAAAGGTTTTCGCCAGAAACCATTCGTAGCCCTCCGTCGTTTCATATGGGTAGTCAATAGTATTCAAGCTGTGTATGTTGGCCAAAGTCAAGGCACAGTGATTGTAGCTATTGGGTATTCATATGCAGCATAGATAGATGCGTTGGTTTGGGACAGTCGTACTGCCATTTAGGCCAAAGTCAAGGGTAGGTACGGGTGGATTCAAATTAACCTGGAGAATGACGGGTTGAACTTGACATGTGACTTATGATATGTTGGCCAAAGTCAAGGTCATAAGAGCATGGGGCAGAAATCCACATCGGGAGTTTCAAAAGAACTGAAACTTGCCAGATATACGCATACCTTCTGGAGTGTGATAACGTGAGCGGATTCCGTCACTTTATCATGCGATGAGAGTTGGATCCCGATTCCCACTGATGAGTTGGTTTACTCCTCGATGACCCCGACTAATTCTTCTTTCAGGTTTGGAGGAGAATTTGAGGTACAGTGGGAGGTTTCCAGATTAGATAAATTGGTAACCATTCTGATCTTGGTTAGAGTGCACGCTGAGTGTTTCTTTTCTCTCTCTCTCTGGCAGCGACCATTGACCCGACCCTTAGACTATGACTCAGTGACCAAGTTGACCGAACCTTCTTAACACAGGCTTTTGGATTGTCAGAGTTGCAGACCTCATTGCCACTCCTACTTTTACCCTTTTCTCCAGGACACCCCGTATTACTACGAACGTCCACTTCCATTGGACAAAACCATCGTATGGTTAGATACGAACTCGAAGGAATTATTCGAGGATGGTTTCTGGTTCTGGAGAAAGCGGATAGGATTATTCAGTTGTCTTTTCCTTTTACCTTCTCTCAGGTTGCGAGTACTCCTTGGTTTAGGGGATAGTACACCTATTACGCAAATTGGATAGTCTTCTTCCAAACCTTAGGCTGGTGCCGACCGGTAGGGAATGAAGAAAACCAATTAGCATAACGATGGTGTGCAGAAGGTATTAAGATTAAGACAAAGCAAGGGATTAGTAAGAGGGCAAAGTAAATTGCGACTGATATTCACGACAAAACCAAGTATTTCATTACCACTCCCACATCACCTTTGTATTTCTCCAGGACACTCCGTATCACTACGAAGATCCACAGTTATTTGGATATTCCATCGTATGGTTATATACGAACTCGAAAGGAACTTGTTCCAGTTCGGGGATGGATTCTGGTCCAGGAGAAATAGGAATAAGGTTTATTCGGTTGTCTTTTATCTTCACCTTCTCTCGCATTGCGAGTGTTCCTAGGATTAGGACAGTACACCCATTATGCTTATTGGATAGTCTTCTTCCAAACCATAGGCTGGTGCCGAACGGTAGGGAAGGAAGAAAACCATTTGGCCTAAGGGGTGTGCAGAAGGTAATGACTAAAGACATATAAAGGGATTTGGAGAGGTGGCAAAGAATTATGCGGTTATAGTTGTGAATCTGGATAATGGTAGAGGCATTACTAGGAATACCAGGATACCCCATCGAAACATTTCAATGTTTCAGTCCAACTGTGTACTGTTAAAAGAAAACTGATTTCCCGATTAGACACTTGCTCCAGGGTATGTATTTACCAGGTTTGATTCTCACATCTGTATAGTTTTACAGATGATGAGTGGGAGTAAGTTATTGGGAGTTGGGTGATCATCCTCATTATATCGGGATTCGTTGTAATCGGTGATATTTGAGGAGATCACCTGGGCTGTTTGCCGGTCGGCAAATATTTGGTTTTGAATATCCGCTGTTGTGCACCAATTTCAAATTGATATATCTGTACGTCTATTTTCATAGAGTGAGATATACCTTTTGATATTATGTCGATGACATTTACCTATATCAGTGGATGGTTAGGTAAGGAGCATTAAACAGCGGTGTAATTCTTCTTAACCATAAGTACAGTTTTCAACCTACGACACACAGTGAAAGAGTTGTTAGACTCGGCGGACTTATACAGAGTATTGTATGTTGTTCAGTGTCCATTAGGACAGAGGGGTTGGTCCTCATACTATATTCTGTTTACTTTTAACTTCTCTAGTTTTTAGACATGTGTTTCGTAGAAACACAGGGTCTAAGTTTTGAAGAGTTATAAGTATTTGAATAGAGTAGAGAACCAAGTGTAGCAAGTATCGGGATTCTTCAAAGTGATCGAAGATGTAGATACTTGTGTATGGTATTCAGTTGATAGTAATGATAAAGAGAAATAGCTTCTCTTTCAGGTTACTCATAATTGGAAGCATTCCTAAGTTGAGTAACGCTGATCGGCCTCTCTCCATTTAGTTGACATGCACTGGAGACAGCTGCATGATTTGAATCTGGTTCAATTAAATCAGTGCCTCTGGTTCTATATTGGATATAGTACAGTTCATATCTTAACATTGTTAAGGTACGGGGAGTTGTCCGGCTTATGATTAAAACCAGACTCTGGATAACTCAAGGCACGTTTCTGTAATGGCTGTTTGTGGGTTGACCCAGGCTATGACGAGGGTTGATTTTCTACCATCTGGATGAACAATAGCGATATTGTTCTAGACTCGCCACAGTTTTATTAAAAATGGATTTTTTCAGAAAACAGTAGTGGGAGTATGGCAGAACTGGAAGTGATTCCAGAACCACAGACGATTACTGAAGATTTGATAAGGAACCTAAAGATTCAATCTGATTTGACATTCCATTGGCCACTCCGCAGATAAGGTGGGTAACTTCAGGCACCCGAGAGGTACTCCGGTAGTCTCAAGGACGGTGACAGGGAAGTTCTTGTTTACCCACACTTGCCATTGTTGTTGTTCCAGGCTGCGCGACCCGGCAGGAGGATGAGTATAGCGTCGTTCTAAACTAGCTTTAGAAGTGCACATCTACATGACTCTGCCAGAGGGTTGTCATAGTCAGTGGGAGCAGCGGAAGCATTGGTGGACATCAGGCTTATGTCTATTTATAGACTAAAGCAGATATAGCGGAGATAGATCATCTATTTCTGATGTGACAGTCATAGGTTTGACGTCATCAGAATAGGGGATGGATCTGTTGAGAAGGTAGTAGGGTGTGATATCCGGGTTTTGGATGACATACACAGAGTAGGAAAGGAAACTCCTATACTACGATCGGTTATACTTTGGTAGTCACACAGTGGTTTCTCCACAAAGGACTTGGACACAATATCAGACATACTGGTTACTAGATCTATGGTTTTTAGATCTAGATTTGGGTGGTTTCCCAATCAGGGTACTTTGACAGCATTCTAAGAGTATTTAGAATGGACGACTCCTGGCACGGTAGTGTACCTGCAGGTGATGGAGTCACCCTCTCTAAAGGTGTCTTATAGACTAAACGGGAGAGGGATGCGCATGATTGGCAGATCACTTGCTTAGGCAATTGAGTCAATCATGAGATGTCAAGTACCACACCAGATGTTGTTCCTGCACGAGATGCAATAAGTTGACATTGATCCAATCCTGGAGAAGCAGTCGGAAGCAGTTTTAGAACATAAGTGGATGTTCTAGGGATATGATAACGACAACCTCATTTGGGAGACAGTTATCATTCCAGGCTTCCAAGGTGACATGGACGACAAGGAGGTTGTCAGAGTTATAGTTTTCCTTCTGATGAGGGCCAGTATTCT
The DNA here is from genome assembly GCA_030015575.1 of Agapanthus africanus. Classification (NCBI taxonomy): domain Eukaryota; kingdom Viridiplantae; phylum Streptophyta; class Magnoliopsida; order Asparagales; family Amaryllidaceae; genus Agapanthus; species Agapanthus africanus. Next base: position 850,365,467 of record CM057338.1, on the reverse strand, counting down.
GGACAGGTGATCCAGGCAGATACTGAGGGTGGCATGGCGCAGGATACTGATTAAGTTCAGTTGACGATACAGTCTAAGAAGTTTGGATTTGGAGTTCATTTATGAGCTCGGTCCCATCAGACATCCAGACACTCTAAGACAGGTATTGCTCATTTCGGGAGATGGCTTTCTCCGCGAACTTGAGATATAGAGAGAGACATAGAAAGAAACTTCAGAGCGGATCCACTCGCTGAGGCTATTCCTCGAACGCAATAGTCTCGCAAACGAGCTTTGTGAGACTGACTTGTAGAGGAGTTGGGTGTTCGGTATCACACGGGCTGTGAGTATGCGACATCGCAATAATTAGCCTTGAGTGCAAGTGGGAGATTGTTGGAGATAGTGCCCTCAGAGTCAATTATTGGATCACAGGCACGTGATTGCAATGATTGAGGGAGGACCTATCCCGGTACGACAGTCTTACTCGAGATGATAATATGCTATCTGGTTTACCTTTATCATCGTGTACTGCTTCAGGTGACCTTACAGGTCGCTATTACACGTTGATAGAGCCCCTAGGATTCTTGCTTGACTGCCAGCAGTATGAGGGCGATCATATAAGTGAGAGCTGGAGTCTATAAGCACATCCTTAAATGGTCCCTAGTCGTGGGAGTTTCGAGACAGGGCATCGATACTCCAGAGTAGACTAGTGTATACAGTCGAGACCCCGACGAGGGGCGGTGGCCGGTCTCACAAGCCACTGGTGTCTGTTGGTTCACCTAAGATGTATACAGGTGCTCATTGGGTTATGAGTACACCGGACAGGACTCGCCGGGAATATGCTAGTTGGTCTTATACCTGACGTCAGATAGCAGTTCCTAGGTGACATGTGTACAGGTTAGTTCATCGACCTGGGGATCGTCATTTGTCTCGTGTGAGTTCCCACTGTACTTTGATTACTACCCTACCACGGCTCAAAGGAGTCGTGCAAACAGGTTTTAGTTGGGTACAGTCCCGAGCCACATGGAGGCAGTGAGCGGATCTTCAGGGGTTCGTCTCTCCCGGTATTGGGGGTGAGGTCGCGCTGTGTCTAGGAGAGCCATTACACGAAGTCCTTGGCCAAGGCAGGAGATTTACTGGTAGGTATTCCAGTAGTATCTCAGGGTGTTCTGGGCTACACTCCGACACGACTTGTACCGCTTTTGGGGGTCTGACTTTTACCCACCCCCTAGGCCCGACATGCGATGCTCATAGACGAACGGACCGGACTGTACGGATATTGTCACTGACAGGCTCAGTAGGGTGTCAGGATGAGTTCGCTCATCGACGTCCCTTTTAGTCAATAGCTGGTGGCCCGTTACGTATTGGCTTATACCTCTGACGTGCTAGTGGTTAAATCCACAGCCATAGTATTGACGAGTCTTTAGAGTCCACCACACATTCAGTTACTCAGCTTTCGGGCGAAACGCTGTAGAGGCCGTATGGAGATATGGCAGGGTCCGATCAGATACGTGCGGTATTGCACGGATCAGGATCGGACGGTTTGTACTAGAGGCCGTATAGATATATGGCAGGGTTCGATCAGATACGTGCGGTATTGCACGGATCAGGATCGGACGAACATTACTAGCCGGCTTTGGTTTAAGCCGGATCCTAGTTTAGTACAGTGTAGATTTTGTCTCTTTGCATTTGTATCCGGTCGGAATACAGATGCGGGTGTGTATGCACAGTATCGGGGTTTTCCTGTAATTTATTACGGGACCAGTTTTCTGGAGTTGCCAGTTTGCATTCCGTTCCGGCCGGTTTTCCTTTGTTCTTTCCCGGCCGGACTTTTCCGATGGAGGGGGTTATTTGCATTTGTGCAAATAACATTTGTGGAGGGGGTTTCTTGCAATTATATAGATTATGATAGCATCTTTGATTCCCTCCATCACTTGCATTAAATGAGATTAGAAAGGGTATGGTTTGGATGTATGTTTGTTATCATGATGTTTTGTTTAAGGTTACCACTTGCTTTATCCTACACTTACCTCCCTTCATGATTTGCTTTTCCCTCCACCATTTCCTAGCTTGTATATGGCCGGCCACATTAGATGAGAAGAGGGGGTTCATTTTCATTTTGTGAGGGTGTGGGAAAAATTAATCATTCATATCATTTTTCCATTGCCACAAAAATCCCCAAGTTCATATCTTGTTGAATCCTCCATCAAGGCAACATAACCCCAAAGTGAGACATAGCCTCTACACTACACATTCTACAGCATATCTTGGGCATGTCGACTTGCCGGCTTCATGCCCGAGTTGTCTCGGTATTGAGGTGGGAGCCCGTAAAAGATGCAGGCGATGTGGTGCCCTTCCGGCAAGGAGGCGACGACTGGAGTTTCCGCGGGAGATCGGGACGATGACGAGAAGACCGGAGGACTCGGATCACTCGGTATATCTCTTCCCTATCTTGTTAGTTAGCTAGGACAAGTTTAATGGCCCGATCCGGGGTTTAGTGCGCGGTGGTGCCGGTTTGCTAAGTTCGCAAAATTAAAGTTTATCACCGTTTCCGCATTTGGCCGTCGGATTGACGACCGGGGCGCCGCCGTGCACTTACACCCGACGCAGTGGCGGTGTCGGAGTGGGAGCCCCTCCCCCTGGCCGATGTGCTGCTGTCTGAGCAGGCCCTTATTTGGGCTAGGCTCAGCCCCGCTCAACCTGCGGGTAAGTTGGGAGTTTTTAGGCGACCTGTTTAGACTTGTGTGTTCTTCCACTTTTTCTAGCATTGCTAACTCCTTCTTTGCACTTTCATCTTATGCAGGACCCATGGACTTAGGTAAATTTCGGGCAGCCCTGGTCAAACAGAAGAAGGGGAAGAAGGCCGGAGGTGCCGACCCCTCTCGCTCGTCGTCGGCTCCGGCTCCACCGGCGACCGCCCCAGCCAGGCGCTCGAGCGCGCCCCGGGCCCCGGAGTCCAGCCATGCGCCGATCCGAAAATGCGCTCGGGAGCAGGAAACCCAGGCTTTGGAGGTGGGAGGCGAGACTGGTTCTCCCGCGTCTCTCCTCAAGAGATACCACAGGACGGTGCCCCGTTCTCCGGCTTCCCCGATCATCGTGGATGAAGGGGAGCTTCGCTTTGAGGTGCCCTCGGGGCTTTCCGTCGTCGACAGCCTGCTCTCGGAGATGGAAAGATCGGCCGGGGGCAGAATCCCTCGGGGGACCCTCCAGGCCCAAATGGCGGCCATAGCCCAAGATGCCGTGTAGGTCAGTGTTCGCACCTCACTCGAGTTTTCATTCAGTACTTTTTTGTTCGCAAGATTGGGTGCCCCCTTCTCTTTTTGACCCTCTTTTGTTTTCTTCAGGTCCTCCAGCACTGCGCCCTCATCGTTAAAATGGAGGACGAAGAAATTGCCCCGGCGATGCAGGTCGCGGGCAAGCTCTCCTCGCGGGAGGAGAGCTCCAGGCTGGAGCTGCAAGTGGCGATGGAGAGGGTCGCCGCCCTCGAAGACCGGGTGGCGGCCGGGGATCGGGAGATCACCAGCTGCCGAGAGGCCGTCCGAGCCGCCGAGGCTAAGTTGGAAGATTCCAGGGTGCTTGTCGCCACCCTGAAGAAGAAGGCGAACACCCTCTGGAGGGAGAGTGAGACGGCGAAGGAAGAAGTGAGGTGTGCCGACCTCCGAGCGTCGAAGGCGGTGGAGAACTATCAAAAGTCGGACCAGTACTACACCGACATCGCTAGAGCCACTGCCCTCGTTTGGCATGACGCCCTCGACGCTATCAAGGCCCTGATGCCGGACTTTCCTGTCGGCGAGCTCCGGGGTGAGTACCCCCTCAGGGGTGAGGCGCAGGGGAATGCCTCCGGAAGTGCTGTGGGGGGAGAGGCCCCTGGTGGGAGCGTTGGGGAGAAGTTGGTCGCCCCGACTCCCAGCGCCGAGGCTCCTGCGATAGGCACCGACCTTCAAGACGCCACCTCGGTTGTGGTGGTGGATATGGAGCTCATCAAGGTTCTACCCGGCCCCGAGGCCTGAATCTCCTCGTCTCCTTATTTTCTTTTGCGTTGAAATTTTGTAAGCCTTCGGGCGTTTTTGTAAGGCTGGGGAGCCCATAATACCTCTGTAAAGACTTCCGGCTTTTGTGAATAAAATCTTTTTGCAGTGTTCTTTGCGTGCATATTTTCCCTTTGTTTGTGATAAAAAAATTTATTTGCGCGGTACTGTTTTCATGATACGTTAGGTCGGAGATCGGTTTTTCATCTAGCGATCGCACGTCAAGTTGAATTCAACCATTTGCCAAGTGTGTAAAGACCGGTGCAAGGTTGGTATCTCCATGGCCCCGAAGTCGAGGTGGGGATTGCTTAGTAACAACGTGTAGGAAGTCATCCTCTAAGGATGGATTGAGCAGGGAAGCTGCTCGATGGCCTCTTGATGAGGGCTTTGATCTTTAGCGCGGGAGGGCAAGGAGTTACCTGCTAAGGATGGACCGAGCAAGTAGCTGTTTGGTTGCCCCTTGATGAGGGCTTTGATCCTTGGCGTCGTTGGGTAAGAAATTACCAGTCAAGGATGGATCGAGCAGGAAAGCTACTCGGTGGCCTCTTGGTGAGGGCTTGGATCCTTGGCGTCGTGGGGTAAGAGATTACCAGCCAGGGATGGACCGAGCAGAGTTGCTGCTCGGCGGCCTCTTGATGAGGGCTTGGATCCTTGGCGTCGTGAGGTAAGAGATTACCAGCCAGGGATGGGCCGAGCAAGGAAGCTGCTCGGTGGCCTCTTGACGAGGGCTTGGATCCTTGGCGTCGTGGGTTAAGGGATTACTAGCCAAGGATGGACCGAGCAAGGTTTCTGCTCGATGGCCTCTTGATGAGGGCTTGGATCCTTGGCGTCATGGGGTAAGAGATTACCAGCCAGGGATGGACCGAGCAGGGTTGCTGCTCGGTGGCCTCTTGATGAGGGCTTGGATCCTAGGCGTCGTGGGGTAAGAGATTACCGGCCAGGGATGGACCGAGCAGGGTTGCTGCTCGGTGGCCTCTTGATGAGGACTTGGATCCTTGACATCGTGGGGTAAAGAGTTACCAGCCAAGGATGGACCGAGCAAGGTTGCTGCTCGGTGGCTTCTTGATGAGGGCTTGGATCCTTGGCATCATGGGGTTGTTGGAGATAGTGCCCTCAAAGTCAATTATTGGATCGCAGGTACGCGATTGCAATGATTGAGACATGACCTATACCGATATAACAGTCTTACTCGAGATATAGTATTCTATCTGGTTTGTCTTTATCATCGTATACATGCTTTAGTTCACTATTGCATGATGATAGAGTCCATAGGATTCTTGCTTGACTACCAGCAGTATGATGGCGATCATATACGTGGAAGCTGGGGTCTGTAAGCACATCCTTAAAGTGTCCCTAGTCGTGGGAGTTTCGAAACAGGGCATCGATACTCCAGAGTAGACTAGTGTATACAGTCGAGACCCCGACGAGGGGCGATGGCCGGTCTCATAAGCCATTGGTGTCAGTAGGTTCACCTAAGATATATACAGGTGCTCATTGGGTTATGAGTACACCGGACAGGACTCGCCGGGAACATGCTAGTTGGTATTATACATATCGTCAGATAGCAGTTCCCTGGTGACATGTGTACAGATTAGTTCATCGACCTGAGATCGTCATTAGTCTCGTGTGAGTTCCCACTGTGCTTAGATTACTACCCTACCATGCTCAAAGGAGTTGTGCAAACAGGTTTTAGGTGGGTACAGTCCCGAGCCACATGGAGGCAAGTGAGCGGATCGGCAGGGGATTCGTCTCTCCCGGTATTGGGGGTGAGATCGCGCTGTGTCTAGGAGAGCCATTACACAAAGCCCTCGGCCGAGATAGGAGATTTACTGGTAAGTACTCCAGTAGTATCTCAGGGTGTTCTGGGCCACTCTCTGACACGACTTATACCGCTAATGGGGGTCTGATGTTACCAGCCCCCAGGCAGATATGCGATACTCATAGACGAACGAACCTGACTATATGTATATTGTCACCGTTAGGTTCAGTAGGGTTTAAAGATGAGTTCGCTCGTCAGCTTCCCTTCCAATCAATACATAGGCAAACGTTACGTACAGCTCGTACCCCTGACGTGCTAGTGGTTATACCCAGTGCCAGTGTGTTGATGAGTCATTAGAGTCCCCCACAGACACTTTCCCAAGTTCGGGCGAAACGTTGTAGAGGCCGTATGGTTTTATGGCAAGATTCGTAAAATGCACGTGCGTTTTCGCATGTGTCATTTTTCGGGCAGATAATACTGGTCGGCTTTGGTTTAAGCCGGATCCGAGTATTATATTGTGTAGATATAATATCTTTGTCTCAGTTGCATTTGTATTCGGTCGTAATACAAATGCGGGTATGTTTATACTGTTACGGGGTTATCCTGAAATTCGTTTCGGGATCGCTTTTGGAAGTTGCCAGTTTCCAGTTTTCTATCGCCCGTATTTAACATTTGGTTAAATACGGATTTATCTTTTCTTGAGATGAGTGTGGAAGGTTCTAGAAATATCTAGAAGGTGGTGACTAGGATTAGTGACTCATGGTTGCATTTAATGATTCAATTAATACATGATGACTAGGTTTTTATGACTCATGCTTTAGCTTTAATGATTCTTGTTAAGCTTAGGATATTTCCTCTTGATATTTATCCTTGTGGTCACCCTCTTTGCTCCTACCCTCACCTCCCTCTTGTTATATATTAGCCGGCCCTTCCCCTTGAGAAATGATCATGGTTATTGGAAAAAAAGATAGAGTTTTGGATGTATGGAAATTAACATATTCATATCTCATTTTCATATCGATCCAAAAGGCAGCTTCATTAACCGTTCGCCCATAGCTTTGGACGTAACGGGACAAAGTGTTCTACTCATTCTTTACATCATCTTGGTCGTCTCTTTTAGCAAACTTGACGACCGAGTTGCCTCGGTTCAGAGGCGGGAGCCCGTTTAAAGATCCGTCGACGTGGTGCCACCTGGACGAGAAGACTGGAGATTCAGGAGATCGGAGCAGCCGCAAAAAGCGTGGGATGATGGTTGAAGACCGAAGGACTCGGATCGTTCGGTATAACATTTCTACCCACTTTGTATTTTGTTAGTTTAGCTTTAATGGCAGATCCGGGTTATAGTACGCGATAGCGCCAGTTGTAAAAAGCTTTTGTTCCGCATTTGGCGTCTGTTAGACGGCCGGGGCGCTACCGTGGACTTACAGTGGTATCAGAGCCTCACTATTAAGCTATACTAAGTTGTGCTAACACATTTAAAAGATCAATCGAACGAAATTTCCGAAATCGCAATTTTATGCACACTGAGTTTCTGTCGATTTTTCAAAGGGCCTAAAAATAATTTTTCATATCACAGAAAAGCGTGCAGGGTTTTTTAAGCATACTGGAAAAAGTTGGGCACGTGATCCCACAAGAGCACCGCGGATCCGCGGTCAAACCTAGGGTTTGACCGTGGAACCACGGCGCTTAAGTGGGAACAGTGCTTCAGTTTTTTCCAGAGAGCTTATATGTGGAAATTGTGGTTTTTGGTATAGTTCGTTTGGGCCCAGATTTTGTTACTGTACAGCAGATGTACGTGGGGCCCACTTCGGGAAATTTGGTCGATCGAAATTTTAAATTTGTTAGTATGCAGTATTTACATTATATCTCTGACCGGGAATGTCATTTGATCGGTAAACCACGTCTGATTGCTATAGTTCTTTTAGACGGGTTTGCGAACGTGACATTCGCGTTGATGTTTTGTGTTGTGCTGTGATGTTGCGGATATGTCGTGGTGGATAGCAGTGTGCAATGGCAGTGCAGTTTGGATTTATTTGTACATTTGATATTGCGGGGCGAGCGTCCAACATGTGGACTGCCGTCACTGCCTATTTGTATAATATTCTTTTTGGGGCACGACCGGGTAGAGGTCGATGTACCCGTTGTACATATTTTTATTTCTGTACTAGGTTTATCCCGCGACGGAGTGCACGGGTAGCTGGGTTCTGGAGGGCAACGGGTCCATATCTCATGGGTTTGAGAGGCAAAGGGACCTCACTCTAGAATTGGCAGACTATTCGCCGCATTCGTAGGGGGTACAGGTTGACCCAAGGAGGGGTGCTCAATTTACCGGATTACGTGAAGTGCCGGGTGTTCCATTCACTATGCTGTGGGGACTACCTCGCTTCAGGTTTTGGCGGGTAACTTACCGCACCCGTAGGGGTCTAGGTCTCATTGCACAGGCTATCCACACGACCAGGGGAACGTCAGATTTCAGTAGTGGCTCTGTGAAACCCGGGGATCCCAGATTATCTGTATTGTTCTATGATGCTTATTACTTTTCTGTAATATTGCATATTATCACGCCTGGAGCGATTATGGTATATTGGTATATATACTATTAGATGTTGTATATGTTTTACACCCGCGCTAGTCCAGCCCCCGCTCTGTCGTTAGTTAAGTAACCTAACGGGTGATGACGGGACCCAGTGGCGAATGCGGATGGCATATACATAAATTATATTTTCGTTCTTTTCTGGTGTGATTGATTGATGGGACTGCGTTGATTCTTATCAATGCAAGATAAAACAAACCTATATTTGATATTGTTGGAACAAATTTTAAAAGGGTGTTATTACAAAGATGTTTCCTTTTGTTTTGCATAGCGGTATTCAGTTAGAATATCCTGCACCTCATTCGACGAGGCAAGGGCCGAGATCCCTTCACCGGGAGTGACCCCTTGGGCAGAAGTTTATGTCAGGGTAATAACTTCACTATAGTCGATTACAAGTTGCTTTGCATCGCGGTATTCAGTTAGAATATTCTGCACCTCATTCCACGAGGAAAGAGCCGAGATCCTTTCACCGGGAGTGACCTCTTTAGCAAAAGGTTTTCGCCACTATATTTTTATAAAAAACTATCAGGTTCCTTCAACGAGATCAAGTTCATTACGTTAAAGGTTTTTTCGCCAAAAACCAGCTGTAGCCCTCCGTCATTTCTTATGGATAGTCAGTAGTATTCAAGCTATGTTTGTTGGCCCTTAGTCAAGGCATAGTGTTTGGTAGCTGCTGGGTATTCATTTGTAGCATAGATGAATGCGTTGGTTTGGGACAGTCGTATTACTTTGTTGGCCCTTAGTCAAGAGTATGTACGGGTGGGTTCAAATCAACCAGGATAATGACGGGAAGAACTTGACATGTGACTTATGATTTGTTGGCCCTTAGTCAAAGTCATAAGAGCATGAGGCAAAAATCACATCGGGAGTTTCAAACATACAGCAAACTTGCCAGGCATGCGCATACCTTCTGGAGTGTGATAACTTGAGTGGCTTCCATCAAGTTATCATACGAAGATAGTTGGATCCCGATTCTCACTGATGAGTTGGTTTACTCTTCGGGTGATCCCGACTAATTCTTCTTTCCGGTTTGGAGGAGAATTTGAGATAACAGTGGGAGGTTTCCTGATTAGATAAAGTGATAACCATTCTGATCTAGGTTAGAGTGCACGCAGAGTGTTTCTTCTCTCTCTCTCTTGGGCAGCAACCTTTGACCGACCCTAGACTATGACTCAGTGACCAAGTTGACCGAACCTTCTTAAAATACTAGCTTTTGGATTGTCTGAGTTGCATAATGTCATTGCCGCTCCTTCTTTTACCCTTTGCAATTTCTCAGAACACCCCGTATTATTACGGATATCCACTTCCATTGGATAGATCCATCGTATGATTATATACGAACTTGAAGGGACTTCTTCGAGGATGGATCCAGATTCAGGAGAAACAGAATTGGCTTATTCAATTGTCTTTTATTATCACCTTATCTCAGGTTGCGAGGGCTCCTTAGTTTAGGAGAGTACACCTATTACACTTATTGGATAGTCTTATTCCAAACCATAGGCTGGTGCCGAAAGGTAGGGAATGAAGAAAACCAATTAGCCTAAGTAGAGTGTACAGAAGGTAATATGTAAAGACAAAATGAAGGGATTAGAAAGAGGGCAAGGTAAATTGCAACTGTTATCATTCACGACCAAACCGCGTACTTCATCGCCACTCCTATTTCACTTTTGCTTTTTCCCCAGTTCAGGAGAAATAGAATAAGGTATTATTCAGTTGTCTTTTATCACCACCTTCTCTCAAATTGCGAGTACTCCTAGGATTAGGAGAGTACACCTATTATGCTTACTGGATAGTCTTCTTCCAAACCATAGGCTGGTGCCGAATGGTAGGGAAGGAAGAAAACCATTTAGCCTAACGAAGGTGTACAGAAGGTAACAACTAAAGACAAATAAAGGGATTAGGAGAGATGGCAAAGAAATATATGGTTATAGTCATGAATTGGATTTATGGAAGATGCATTACTAGGAATACCAGGATACCCCTACGAAACATTTTCATGTTTCAGTGCATTGTTAAAGGAAAACTGATTTCCCGATTACATACTTACTTCAGGATATGTATTTACCAGGTTTCATTCTCATATCTGTATGGTTTCACAGATGATGAGTGGGAGTAAGTTATTGGAAATTAGGTGATCATCCTCATTATATCGGAATTCGTTGTAATTGGTGATATTTGAGGAAATCGCCTGGGTACAGTTTTTCAACCTACGACGCACAGGTTTTGAGTTATTTAACTCAGCGGACTTATACAGAGTATTGTATGTTGTCCAGTGTCTATCAGGACAAAGGGGTAGGTCCTCGTACTATGTTCTGTTTACTTGTGACTTCTCTAGTTTTTAGACAAGTGTTTCGTAGAAATACAATGTCTAAGTTTTGAGAAGTTATGGGTATAAGAATAAAGTAGAGAACTAGATGTCGCAAGTATCAGGATTCTTCAAAGAGATCGAAGATGTAGATTCTTATGACTGGTATTCAGATGATAGTAATGGTTTTGAGAAACTTGTTTCTCTTTCAGGTTACTCATAATTGGATGGATTCCTATGTTGAGCAATACTGATTAGCCTTTTTCCATTAAGTTATGCACTGGAGACAGCTGCATGATTTGAATCTGATTCCAATTAAATTAGTGCCTCTGTTTCTATATTGGATATAGAATGGTTCATATCTTAACGATGTTAAGATACAGGGAGTTGTCCAGATTATGCTTAAAACCAGGCACTGGATAAATCAAGGCACGTTTCTGTAATGGCAGTTTGTGGGTTGATCCTGGCTTTGACGAGGGTTGATATTCTACCATCTGATAGATCAATAGTGATATTGTTCTTGACTCGCCACGGTTTTAGTAAAATGGATTTTTTTTCAGAAAACAGTAGTGGGAGTATGGTAGAACTGGAAGTGATTCCAGAACCGCAAACGGTTACGGAAAATTTAATAGGACCTATATATTCAATCAGGTTTGACATTCCATTAGCTACTCCGCAGATATGGTGGGTAACCTCAGACACCCGAGAGGTACTTCGGTAGCCTCAAGGACGGTAACAGGGAGGTTCTTGTTTACCCAGACTTGACACTACTGTTGTTCCAGACTATGAGACCCGGCAAGAGGATAAGTATAACGTCGTTCTAAACTAGCTTTAGAAGTGTACGTAGATATTATTCTACAAGAGGGTTGTCGTAGTCAGTGGGAGCAGCGGAAGCATAGTGGGCAAGTAGCTTATGTCTATTTATAGGCTTGAACAGATATAGCGGAGATAAGATCATCTATTTTTAATGTGACAGTTATAGGTTTAACTTCATCAGAATAGGGGATGGATCTGTTAAGAAGGTAGTAGGGTGTGATGTCCTGGTATTTGGATGACATACACAGATTGGGAAGTAAAATTCCTATACTACGATCGGTTGTACTTTGGTCGTCACACAGTTGTTTCTCCACAAAGGACATGGATATAATATCAGACATTCTGGTTTCTAGATCTACGGTTTTAGATCTAGATTTGGGTAGTTTCCCAATGTGGGTACTTAGACAATATTCTAATGGTATTTTAGAATAGATGACTCCTGACATGGTGGTGTACCTGCAGGTGATGGAGTCACCCTCTCTAAAGGTGTCTTAGAGACTAAAGGAGAGAGGGATGTGCATGATTGGCAGATCACTTGCTTAGGCAATTGAGTCAATCATGAGATATCAAGTACCATACCAGATGTTGTTTTTGCACTAAGTGCGATAAGTTTATATTAATCCAATCCTGGAGAAACATAAGAAAGCAGTTTTAGAACATAAGTGAATGTTCTACGGATTTGATGACGGCAGCCTCCTTCGGGAGACGGTTATCATTCCAGGCTTCCAAGGTGACCTTGACGACAGAGTGATTGTCAGAGCTATAGTTTTCCCTTTGACGAGGGACAGTATTATGGACAGGTGGTCCAAGAGGATACTGTGGGACATAGTCACAAATTCGTCATTCGGGAATAATTCGGCGAGGTCGAAAATTCGGATTCGGAGAATTATTCGGAAAAAATCGGCAGGTATTCGGGAAAGATTCGGTAAGTGTTCGGGAAATGTTCGGGAAGGATTTCGAGCAATAAATTAATATATGAGACGCTAGGTTTTGATTTTGTAAATTATTTGCTGTTTTTTAAACTATTCGGTGTTTTATCACATAATTCGGGAATAATTCGCGAATAATTCGCGAATAATTCGGCCAGTTCGGCAATCACGAATAATTCGGAGATTAATTCGTTTGATCAAGAATTCGCGAATTATTCGCGAATTCGGCGAATAATTCACGAATTATGTGACTATGCTGTGGGAGGCATGGTGCTGGATACTGATTAGGTTCAGTTATCGATACAGTCTAAGAAGTTTGGATTTGGAGTTCATTTATGAACTAGGTCCCATCAGATATCCAGATATATTCTAAGACAGGTATTACTCGATTCGGGAGATGGCTTTCTCCGCGAACTTGAGATTTAGAGAGACATAGAAAGAAACATCAGGGCGGATCCACTCACTGAGGCTATTTCTCGAACACAAGAGTTTTACAAACTAGCTTTGTGAAACTGATTAATAGAGGAGTTGGATGTTCGGTATCACACGGGCTGTGAGTATGCGACATCGCAATAATTAGCCTTAAGTGCAAGTGGGAGATTGTTGGAGATAGTGCCCTCAAAGTCAATTATTGGATCGCAGGTACGTGATTGCAATGATTGAGACATGACCTATACCGATATAACAGTCTTGCTCGAGATGATAGTATGCTATCTGGTTTGTCTTTATCATCGTATACATGCTTTAGTTCACTATTGCATGATGATAGAGCCCATATGATTCTTGCTTGACTACCAGCAGTATGATGACGATCATATACGTGGGAGCTGGGGTCTGTAAGCACATCCTTAAAGTGTCCCTAGTCGTGGGAGTTTCGAAACAGGGCATCGATACTCTAGAGTAGACTAGTGTATACAGTCGAGACCCCGATGAGGGGCGATGGCCGATCTCACAAGCCATTAGTGCCAGTAGGTTCACCTAAGATGTATACAGGTGCTCATTGGGTTATGAGTACATCGGACAGGACTCGCCGGGAACATGCTAGTTGGTATTATACATATCGTCAGATAGCAGTTCCCTGGTGACATGTGTATAGGTTAGTTCATCGACCTGAGATCGTCATTTGTCTCGTGTGAGTTCCCACTGTGCTTAGATTACTACCCTACCACGCTCAAAGGAGTTGTGCAAACAGGTTTTAGTTGGGTACAGTCCCGAGCCACATGGAGGCAAGTGAGCGGATGGGCAGGGGATTCGTCTCTCCCGGTATTGGGGGTGAGATCGCGCTGTGTCTAGGAGAGCCATTACACAAAGCCCTCGGCCGAGACAGGAGATTTACTGGTAAGTACTCCAGTAGTATCTCAGGGTGTTCTGGGCCACTCTCTGACACGACTTATACCGCTAATGGGGGTCTGACGTTACCATCCCCCTAGGCAGACATGCGATACTCATAGACGAACGAACCGGACTGTATGTATATTGTCACTGTTAGGCTCAGTAGGGTTTAGAGATGAGTTCGCTCGTCAGCTTCCCTTCCAATCAATACATAGGCAAACGTTACGTACAGCTCGTATCTCTGACGTGCTAGTGGTTATACCCAGTGCCAGTGTGTTGATGAGTCATTAGAGTCCCCCACAGACACTTCCCAAGTTCGGGCGAAACATTGTAGAGACCGTATGGTTTTATGGCAAGGTTCGAAAAATGCACGTGCGTTTTCGCACGTGTCATTTTTCGGGCAGATAATACTGGTCGGCTTTAGTTTAAGCCGGATCCGAGTATTATATTGTGTAGATATAATATATTTGTCTCAGTTGCATTTGTATTCGGTCGTAATATAAATGCGGGTATGTTTATACTGTTACGGGATTATCCTGAAATTCATTTCGGGATCGCTTTTGGAAGTTGCCAGTTTCCAGTTTTCTGTCGCCCGTATTTAACATTTGGTGAAATACGGATTTATCTTTTCTTGAGATGAGTGTGGAAGGTTCTAGAAGCATCTAGAAGGTGGTGACTAGGATTAGTGACTCATGGTTGCATTTAATGATTCAATTAATGCATGATGACTAGGTTTTTATGACTCATGCTTTAGCTTTAATGATTCTTGTTAATCTTAGGATATTTCCTCTTGATATTTATCCTTGTGGTCACCCTCTTTGCTCCTACCCTCACCTCCCTCTTATTATATATTGGCCGGCCCCTCCCCTTGAGAAATGATCATGGTTATTGGAAAAAAAGATAGAGTTTTGGATGTATGGAAATTAACATATTCATATCTCATTTTCATATCGATCCAAATGGCAACTTCATTAACCGTTCGCCCATAGTTTTGGACGTAACGAGACAAAGTGTTCTACTCATTCTCTACATCATCTTGGTCGTCTCTTTTAGCAAACTTGACGACCGAGTTGCCTCGGTTCAGAAGCGAGAGCCCGTTTAAAGATCCGTCGACGTGGTGCCACCTGGACGAGAAGACTGGAGATTCAGAAGATCGGAGCAGCCGCAAAAAGCGTGGGATGATGGTTGAAGACCGAAGGACTCGGATCGTTCGGTATAACATTTCTACCCACTTTGTATTTTGTTAGTTTAGCTTTAATGGCAGATCCGGGTTATAGTACGCGATAGCGCCAGTTGGAAAAAGCTTTTGTTCCGCATTTGGCATCTGTTAGACGGCCGGGGCGCTACCGTGGACTTACAGGGGTATGGAGTCACCAACCAAGGATGGACCGAGCAGGGAAGCTGCTCGGTGGCCTCTTGATGAGGGCTTGGATCCTTGGCATCGTAGGTTAAGAGATTACCAACCAAGGATGGACCGAGCAGGGAAGCTGCTCGATGGCCTCTTGATGAGGGCTTTGATCCTTAGCGCGGGAGGGCAAGGGGTTGCCTGCTAAGGATGGACCGAGCAGGGAAGCTGCTCGGTTTTGCGACCTTCAGTCTAACCTTCTTTGGTGTGCGAACATCGGGAAGAGTGACCATCGCGGATGACACGTGTTAGGAACGCATGGGGAAGGCGAAGCGTTTTGAAGAGCTGCGTCAGTTCCGCTACGTGGCGGTGCGGTATTGGAGTAATTCGGGTGAATCCCAGGATTCACACCCATGTGCACGCGAATTTAGGTCCTTAGGGATGCTGTTTGGGGTTATAAATAGAAAAGGAGACGGCAACTCTTCAACGTCGCTTTTTGAGATTACTTGTCCTATGTATTCGATCGAAGAGATCATCACCTTCGACGACGTCTTCATGTATGACCAGACCCTGGCTGGGGATAAGTACCGGGATGTGGTTCAGCGCCTCGAGGGTTATGTCGGCCGGCTTCTCCCTTGGCGGTCGCCCCTCCTACAGTTGCTGATGTACGCAATTTGGAGAAGGTCCCAAGGGTTGTACAACCCCCTCTTCGAGGAGTTGCTGGACGAGGCGCTCTACAAGGTGCGCTCGATCTATATGCTCAGCCTCATCTCGAAGGCCAGGCACGACCGATCCTTGGCCCTCATTTTGGAGTGCTTCCAAAAGAGCTACATCGTTAGCCAGGGCACGGAGGGCGGATCGCCGGGTGCTTCCATGGCGTCCTGGGTTCGCGCACAGCATCGGCGGGAACAGGCTGCAAGGGCTTGGGCCCGGTTGGCGGAAATCTACTCTGAATATCACCAGGAGTACTTCCTCGATCCCGTTCCCCCTCTGTTGTAAATTTTTCTTTTTCTTTTTGATGTAAGGCTGAAGAGCCCACAATACCTTTTGAATGAATAAAATTCTCCTTTTTGCGATGCTCTATTGTTTCCTTCTTATTATTTAAATAAAAATAACTTAGAAGAATTTACATCGCTTTTGTGAAAGAAGAAATATACATTCATAGGCATTCTTTTTAGAGGTACAGCTTGAGCTTCTCGGCGTTGTAAGGCCGTGGAAATTCACGTCCATTCGCATCTTGCAAACGATAGGCTCCGCCGGGCAGGACCTCTGAGACGAGGAAGGGACCGTCCCATTTCGGGGAAAACTTATACAGCTTGCCTTGATCGACGAACTCATTCCGCCTTGGGACTAAATCTCCGGTTTTGAAGAAGCGACGCTTGACTCGTGCGTTGTAGTAGCGGGCGGTTTGCTGTTGATAGGCGGCAGTTCTGATTTGAACCCGGTCCCGTTTCTCTAACAAGATGTCCAGATTAGTTCGGAGGGCCGAGGTGTTTTCTTCGTCGTTGAAGTGCTCGACCCTGTAGCTTGGCAGCCTGATCTCTGCCGGGACCATTGCCTCGGTACCGTAGCAGAGGCTTAAAAGAGTCTCTCCGGTAGGGGTGTTCCTCGACGTGCGCAAGGCCCATAAGACTCGGGGTAGTTCCTCGACCCAACTGCCTTGGCGTCCTTCTAAGCGTGTCTGAAGACCTTAGATGACGTCCCGGTTAGCGACCTTGGCCTTCCCGTTGCACTGGGGATGTGCGACTGCGGCAAACTTCATAAGGGTACGATATTCGCTGCAGAATTCCTTAACTTTTTCGTTTTTGAAATTTGTCCCATGGTCGGTGATGATACACCTCGGGATGCCGAACCGCAGTATCACGTTGTTCTGCAGGAACTTGATAGCTGTGGTGGTGTCCAGTTTCTTAATGGGGACGGCCTCGATCCACTTCGTGAAGTAGTCTACTGCGACAAGGACGTACTTGTGCCCGCCCATACCGGTAGGGAACTGGCCTATCATGTCCATTCCCCACTGGGCAAACGGCCATGGGGAGGTTAGGGATGTTAGCTCGGTAGTCGGAAGGCGAGGTATGCTTCCATAGAGTTGGCAGCTTTTGCATTTCCTGACGAGCTTCTGGGCGTCTTGATGAATCGTCGGCCAATAGTACCCTTAGAGCAGTGCCTTCTGGATTAAGGTGCGGACCCCTTGGTGCGCGCCGCCGACCCCTTCATGGATCTCACGGAGGACGTAGTCGGCCTCGTACGGGTCAACGCACCGGAGTAGGGGCTGAGTGAAGGATTTCTTATAGAGGTTCCCATTGCTCCAGACGAAATGGCGAGCTTTGGCTCGGAGATGGCGGGCTTCCCCTCGATCATCTGGGAGTGTACCTTCCATCAAGAATTCCACGAGGGCCTTTCTCCAATCCCGGTCTTCTTCTCGGGCTGTATACACTTGAAGTAGCGTCGTCCCGTCTTCCATGCTGGGTCGTGGTAAGATCTCGAAGAGGATGCTCCTCTTGTTGTTGGCCGTATAGGATGAAGCCAGCTTACTCAAGCCGTCGGCCTGGGCGTTTAGCTGTTTGGGGATCTGCTCCACTTGGACTTCATCGAACTCTTTTCGCAATCTTCTCACCTCGGCCAGATACATCACCATCAGAGGCTCCCAAGTCTTGAATCGGCCGGTCACTTGGCCAATGACTAGGGCGGAGTCGCTGCGGATTCGGATCGTTTTCAACCCCAGTCCGGAGGCTATCCGTAGTCCGGCCAGCAAGGCCTCGTATTCCGCTGCGTTATTTGAGGTTTTGAACCCGAGCTTCAGAGAATACTCCATCTTCGCCTTGTTCGGGCTCCGAATGATGAGGCCGGCACCACAGCCTTCCTCGGTTGAGGACCCGTCGATGTAAATGATCCAAGAAGGGACGGAGTCAGGCTTTCCATCGACTGAGGGTTAAGCTCCGGGGACTAGCGTGGATTCCGGCTCTTTACTGGGAATGGTGCATTCGACGATGAAATCGACCAGGGCTTGTGCCTTGATAGCCTACCTCGGGCGGTATTTTATGTCGAACTGGGACAATTCCCACCTCTATTTCTCCAAACGACCAGAGGACTCGGGGGAGGTGAGGATAGCCCCTAAAGGCCACTCGGTAAGAACGAGGATGGTGTGCGTCTGGAAATAGTGCCGTAGTTTCCTTGAGGCCACGACGAGTGCTAAGACGATCTTCTCAAAGGCTGGGTACCTCGTTTCCGCGTTCTTGAAGATGTGGCTCACATAGTATACCGGCTTTTGGACTCCTTCGACCTCTCGGACGAGAACCAAACCTGCAGCTTGGTCGGACACCGCTTGATATAGCGATAATTCGTCCCCTTCAACTGGCCGGGTGAGCATCGGGGGAGTCGCAAGGTGCCTCTTTAATTGCTCAAAGACGGTCTGACACTCCTCTGACCATTCGAACCTTGATATCTTCCTTAGTGCCTTGAAGAACGGGATGCACTTCTCCCCAGATCTTGACATGAAACAGCTCAGAGTGGCTACCCGCCCTGTTAGCCGCATGATTTTGACGTTAGTCTTGGGCGCGGCCATGTTGATGATGGTGCTGATTTTCTCCGGATTAGCATCGATTCCATGGTGGGTGACCATGAAGCCGAGGAACTTTCCACCGGTGACCCCGAATGCGCACTTGGCGGGGTTCAGTTTCATCTTGTATTTGCGGAGGACGTCGAAGGCCTCGCACAGATCCTTGGCATATTCATCCGACGAGATTGATTTGACGAGCATGTCATCAACGTAAACTTCCATGTTCTTGCCGATTTGTGGCTTGAACATGCGATTAACCAAGCGTTGGTATGTAGCCCCGGCATTTTTGAGGACGAAAGGCATCACCTTATAGCAGTATACCCCCCGGTCCGTTGTGAATGCGGTGAGATCCTCGTCCGCCAGATTCATACGGATCTGGTTGTAGCCGGAGAACGCATCCATGAAGCTAAGTATCTCGTGGCCTGCCGAACTATCGACGAGTCGATCTATCCGAGAGAGGGGATAGTTGTCTTTCGGGCAGGCCTTGTTGAGGTCAGTGAAGTTGACGCACATGCGTCACTTCCCGCTTGACTTTTTAACCATGACTACGTTCGCCAACCATTCCGAGTAAGGCACGTTCCGAATGAAGTTGGCGGCGAGGAGCCTGTCCACCCCGTCCTCGATCGCTTTTTGTTTGATTAAGGCGAAGCTTCGTTTTTTCTTCCTGATGGGTCGGACCGTAGGGTCCATCCCGAGCTTATGTGATATGATTTTGGGGTCGATCCCAGGCATGTCGACAGGCGCCCAGGTGAACACGTCAGAGTTATTTCTGAGGAAGTGGACCAGGTCTGTTCATCGTCCCCTTCTACGAGGGGGACCTCTGTTAGTGGCTTCACCGGGGTCCCTCAGACCTCTTTTTGCTCATCTCGAGTGTCCAGAGAACCCTTGATATCATCCTCGCCCTCAATGTCATTGTTTGGACACTCAGATGTAGATGTCCCCGTAGGCCCGACCTACCCCGCCCTGGTCGGGTGGGAATTTCATCGCTAGGTGGTAGGTCGATATCTGGGCCCGGAGGGAGTTCAGTGTCGGGCGACCGAGGAGGACATTATAGGCCGATGGGATTCTCGCGACGATAAACTCTACAGGCACGGTGCGCATATGTCCCGCCTCCCCAATGTTAAATTGGAGGATGATTACCCCTTCCGCAGGGATGGAGTGGTTAGTGAACCCTGACAGGACGTTGGCGGTCTTAGGTCTGACGGGGTGAGTCCCATACGCAGAAAGCAATCATAAAAGAGAATGTCCGCTGAGCTTCCCGAGTCGACCAATATCCTCTGCACTTCGTAGCGGTGGGCCCGAGCTGTGATCACCAGTGGGCCGTTGTGAGGCAGGGATATCCCGTGGAGGTCCTTGTCGGTAAAGATGATCGTCTCGGCCGCTTTAGCCTTCTTTCTGGGGCGGCTGCCAGTCTCCTCGATCGGTAAGGGGTGCCGTGCCTCCTCGGTTCCCGTCGTACCCCCTGCTGACACGACCATGATTTGGCTGATTATCAACTCGCCAGGAGGGGGGTGGTGCTCTTGAAGATGGTCGGCTTGCCGTTTGTCTCGCAAGTATGTTGCCAGGTTGGCGTTCACCTCGGACTCAGGCTGGATCTCACGTTCGGTCCAGGCCTTTACCTCAGCCATGGTCTTAGGTTGCTCTAATGTAAAGGAGCATAGCCACTCCTTATGCCTAAGACCCGACCTAAGGGCCGTAATGACCGTCTCGTCTCGGTGCTCTGGGACTTCAAGGAGGGCGTTGTAGAAGTGGGTGACGTATCCTTTGAAGGATTCTTTATCCCCGCTCTTTATGGTGAAGAGATGATCAACGGTCCGCTTCTGCCATCTGTTCCCAACGAAATGACCGAGGAACTGGATGGCTAGCTCATCGAAGGTAGAGATTGAGCGTGGCATGAGTCCTCGGAACCAGTCTCGTCCAGAGTGGATGAGAGTGGCGGGGAAAGCGCGGCATTGTGCGGCATCGGAACAGTCCTGGAAACTCATCTCAGCTGTGAACGCGTCCAAATGGTCTTTCGGGTTGGACTTCCCGTCGAAGAGGGAGAATTTCGGAGGCTTGTTCCAGGATGAGATGTGGACGGTGAGTAGCTCTTTGATGAAGGGCTTCATAAGCGAGTCGGCGACATATTTAGCCCCGTCGCTTGAAGGACGATTTTCCCAGTGCATGCCTTCGATCTTCTTTTCGAGGGCGTCGAGTCGGCCGTGGTATCCCGATGATTCGGCATACTCTAATTTATTGCCTCTGCTGCCGGAGACCTGCCTGGCCACGGCCCCGGTTCCGTTCGATGAGGTTCCTTAGGTCCCCTGGCGAGGTCATCTTCGAGCTACCGTAGTGAGTCCCGTCCGTGCGACCCCATCGAGGAAGGGGGTGTCGGTTATGCCTGGGTGCAGGCGAGCTGACCGACACCTCCTCGGGAAGGACAGGGATGCGATAGGCCTCGGGGCGAGGTGCTCTGGCGAGAGACCTCGGCGTTGAGCTGTGCAGCGCCCAGCGGGTCATTGAATTGGTTGGCCCGGGAGATCTGCGGCCGCCGGAGACAGCAAGGCGGTGTTCGATCATGCCGACGCGGGCAGAGTCTTCTCTCCCTCTGTAGGGGTCCCGGTCCTGAGGTGGTGGAGCGGTGACCTGGGGAGCTTCCGTTTGGACACGGATGAGCGCATTCACGACGGATGCGAGCCGATCTATCCGAGCAGATAGGGCATGAATGGCGTTCGGGGGAGGAGGGGATCTATCTGCGCCTCCATTGTGGTGAAGGCGGCGGTTAGTGCTTGGATCGTCGTGGTGATCGCTCGCCATGAAGTTGAGATCGGAAGGTGAACTTTCGTTGAGTGGAACTAACTTCCCACAGACAGCTCCAACTGATGGATCTCTGGATCTCCTTCAGATGTTACCTTCCGTTGATCTACAGCGAGTGGAAACGAGCGGCTGAGATTGAGTTTGAGGTTGCCTCCTCGAGCGTGTGGATCTCAATGGACTTGAAGTGGTTGAGACCGAGCTACCTACAAGGAAGTCTCGGGGTGGTTGTGCCACCGAGGACCCTCCGATGATCAAGTTAGATGGGCTAAATGGGCAGAGTAACGGCCTATTAGGGTAAAATTGGCTTACCCAAGTCATCTGAGAGAGGGGTTTATATGGTGGCAGCCATGGGAAGGCGGGCATGAGATTCACGCCGACAGTTACTCCCCTGGCATTACTCCCGCGTGAAAGGCGGGATACCCATTAATGGCGAGATATGCTCGTTAATGGGGAAACGCGATGGCGTGGAACGCGGGATCATGGACGGCAGATATCTCGCCTTTGGCAAAATTCACGGAGCTGTGGTGGAGGCGCCTGTGATCAGTGTTGTGGGTCGGTCGATGAGACCGAGGAAGCTAGGCTCGGCGGGAGGCTCGGGAACTAGCGGGAGGCTCGGGAACGAGCGGGAGGCCGAGCGAGCTTGGTTCTGTGATAGCTCGGAGACGAGCTGGGGGGCTGAGGGAACACAGCGTGTGGGAAGGCTCGGAGGCGAGCCGACGGTTGTTTGTAAGGCGAGCATGGGGTGGTCTGGAAGGTCACCGAAGGTCGGGAACATCCTCGGGTAGGAGGCCCAGGATATGCTTCCAACGTACCATTCTTGATCCTTTCTTGTAGGCTCTGGGACACGCCATCTGCCACGTGTCATGATCTGGGGAATCACCGGTATCGAGCATCATCAACGACGTTTGTAGTTGTAGGGACGGTTAAAGAAAAAGAATGGTTTATGGGATGTATTTAGTATAACTAAGTTTTGGGACCCTCTTCAATAAAACCCTTTCAAATATTCCTTCAACCTTAAAGTTTTTTCAGACACATCTCATATGGTTCCTTAAAAGTAACCTCAATCTTTAAGAAAGCAATTCATTATTACATCGATTGCTAAAATCTTCAAAAATTCAAGGCTCGTAGCCTTACACGTGTCGTACTCTGTTTTCTCTTCAAATAGCATCGGAAGTTATGAATTGTAATTTCAATTAATGCATATCTCATTCGGTTCTACACATTGGATGATCGACTGGCCTTAGCTTAGTTTGTAACAATTTCCACTCCATTGTGAGAGATCACAAGTTCGATATTCGAAAATATGATTCGAGAAATTTAATGACTATAACAAAAAACTCTGCATTGTGTGTGTGTTAAGTCAAAAACATGTTCATCTGGACTTAACATCTGGCATAAAATTCAGGAGTGGTGATAATCAATTTCTTACAGGTTTAGAGAGAGGGGGTTTATGAGAACCGTTGTCCTCGTTTACTGCTAAATTGATTAGCAGAAGATCCCCTCTCCCTACAAAATAAGCATGAAAAAGCATCTAGGTAAATCAATAGAAAATCAAGATACATGTGTATGACGAGTAATAAGCATGTAGCTAGGCCTGTAAATGTGTCGGGTCGGATATAGCATGTCCCAGACCCGTACTCATTTATTTTTTGCGGGTCCAGACCCATTCATTTTGTTAGTTGTATGTATGCCCTAGAGGCCAGTATTGTACAGATGATGTATATTATATTGGATGCTTGGACATATATAGAGATGACTTTCTTGCTCGATATGATAGTATGCTATCTGGTTGCTCTTTATCTTAACATGTATACTTGTCTCTTTAACTGTCTTATAGTTATATGTTGGTAAAGCCCTTAGGATGTGTACTTGACTACCTGGACTATGATGCGGATCATACTAGTGGGGACATGGTAGTCCATAAGTACATCCTTTAAGGTCCCTAGTCGTGGGTGTATCGAGACGGGGCATCGATATACCAGTGTAGACTAGCGTATACGCTTTTCGACCCATGAGATGGGCGATGGATGATCCCATATCCATTGGTGTTTGACATCGGAGATGGTATACGGGTGCTCAGTGGAGACTGGGTACACTGGACGGACTCGCCGAGAACTCCCAGATGGTATTATACCTCACGTCAGATGGCAGTTCTCAGGTGACACTTGTGCAAGTTAGTCTGTAGACCCGAGATCGTCATAGAGTCTTGTGTGATTCCCACTGTGCTTTGATTTCCACCTTACCACGTCCATGAAGACGTGCAAAACGGTGGTTTTTGGGTACAGTCCCGAGTCACATGGAGGTAATGAGCGATAGGAGGGGTTTCGTCTCTCCCGGTATTGGGGGTTGATGTTGCACTGTGCTCGATTGGCTGTAACAGAGAAGTCCCTGGACAGGGATGATTAGAGATTTATTGGTAAGTGTTACCAGTAGTTTCTCGACCCGTTATGGGCTTCACATCGGCATGACTTATCGGTTATTGGGGTCTGACATTTACCACCCCTAGACTTGATATATGACATATCAGACGAGGAGACCGGACTGCACGGGTAGTGTTGCCGGTTGGCTCGACGGGAGTTGTAGCAGGTTCGCTTGTTTTCTTCTGATCGCTCAATACCCGGGTGGCCGTTACGTTTAGCTGACCGCTTGCGGCTTAGGGGTGCTTGATATGATCATCACCCACTGCCGGCGTATTGACGAGTCTTAGAGTCCCACAAAGGAGTTACCTAGTCCAGGCGAAACATTGTGGTGCGCGTATGCGATAGGCGCATGGACCTGGTTAAAATGCGCGTATGAGATACCGTATATTAATCGGACGGCTTGCTTTTGGTCAGGTCGTATGTGATATGGCCGGATTGATAAATCAAGTGTTGATTTATCATTTAACCATTAGTTTCTCACTAGAAATCCTTTCTTGTATTTTTTGGATGTATGCATGCATGTATGCATTCTTTCTTGATTCATGCACATGTGGATGTGCATGCACACATACATACATACATCATCCTTCATGGTTGTATATACATAGAAGATGGTGGCAATATAAGACTCACACCTTGGTTAAATAATATGAATTATTATTGCATTTGTTTTAAAACAAAATGAAAAAGGAAAGGATAATTCATGGTTCACTTTCTACACTCTTCTTTGACCTAACCATGCTCACCTACTTATTAACCCTTGGTTAATTTTTCTTTGGTGTTTTAAACTCAAATACAATAATATCTTTATCATTAACCATGGTTTGAGATGAGAAGTGAAAAATATATATACATATATTTTTCATTTTCTTACTAGAGTTATTCTTTCACTCTTGTTCTAAAAGGCCATCATCTTCTTCCTCCTTCTTCATTTGCTCTCTAGACTTTTGTAGTGAGCAAAATACTCATCAAGTTAGGATTTTGAAGTGAGAAAAAGAACCACAACACCATTCTACACAAGTCTTGCCCACTTGTTTAGAGTGTTAGCTTCATTTCATTCTCTTGATAAAGTGAAGTTGCAAGCTTGGACAAAGCGGACTCCGGGTGGATCATCGTGGACCTAGAGGAGTTCAAGCGGAATTTTTCCAAACCCCAAGTAGCCGAGGAGTCTAGCGTAGGGAGCTACAAAGGTTGTACTCTCAAAACCCTAGCTTAATCTACTTGTGATGTAGTGTTGTTTTAGAAACCCTAATTTTCTAGGTTTGATTCTTTGTATGCTTACTTAGCACCCTAAAATTTTAATCTTTGGTACATGTGATGCTTCCAATCCCTTCATGAGGTGCTAGGTAAACCCCACATTGGTATCAGAGCCGACCTAGAACATTAGACGACACTTTAGCGAAGTTAAAACTCCGATCGAACCAAAATACGAACTTTTCGGACACTCTCTGGACAATTTTTAAAATTTGGTTATTTTCAGAATTAAAAATATGTAAAAAATTCAGCAGGTAAATATAAGAAAAACTGTTAAAAATGATGCAGTGAACAGTCATTCTTGCCGCGGAAACGCGGCCAAAGCTTGCTTGGGCCGCGGTTCCGCGGCCGTACACATGAATCAGTGCATGATTTTTATACAGTAATGCTTATGTCTGCTTGTATATTTTTTTGGGGAATTTTTAATCTGAATTTAGTGCTTTATGTTCTGGAGATTGTTTTGGAGTCGGTGATTCGATCGGAATTTTGATTTCGTGTTTTTTCCGGGTAAATTAGAAAGTATTGAATTGTTCGAACGAGTATCATTTACTCACTTTTTCACGGGGTTTAAATCTTTCGGAAATCGTGCAAGTTTTGTGGTGGACCCTCTAGAAGACAACAAACCTTAACTCGATTATGTGACCGTCTTGAACTGCCTTTTGAACCTTAGGGTTTGGGGCAGTACGGCGTGCCACATGTGAGGCGTTGGCTTGACCCTTCTACGGCTGGACCGCTACTACTGTGTCACACTCCGGGTTTTTGAACTCCGCTCAAGTGTTGAGCTTTAGGGAATTTGGGTATTTGATCATTCGTTCGAAAACTTTAATACTGTCTATTTATCTGGAATGTGATGCAATGTGTGGAATTCATATAGCTAGATATAAAATTCGAAGTATGTGATATTTCGCATTTACGATGTCTAAAGAGAACGTGGATTCCAGATATTGCAGTTTTACACTTTCTCTTCTGTGACCGTAAGTATAGTATGTCGATATCGCCGGTTTCGTTGCTATACATCAACGACAATTGGGGTACGCATACTTACTTACGTTGATGATATATGATATTATGTGTTGCTGAGATATGATGTGCAGGATTGTCACAATTGAATAGCCGGGGGGTTTTATGTGAGATGAGAGTTTTATATTTTCATTCATGTAAATTTAAATGTAATGTAATATTCTTTTATTTGGGGCACTTCCGGGTTGAGGTTGATGCCACCAGTGTTGTATATTATTTACTTTTCCGCATTAGGATGTACCTAAGGTGGGGAGCACAGGTGACCGAGTTTTGGGGTTCAGTGGGAGGCCATCTTGAGGAGTTGAGACCGGGTCTCCTAAACTCCAGAATTGGTAGGGTCGCTTGCCGCTCTCATAGGGGTCCAGGGTGTGGGCTTGGCTATTCATCGCGACTGTGGAATCCGTATTTTCTATTGTTGGCTAAATACTAAATACGGACGTCCTAGTATATCCCACATTATATCTATGTTTCTGCTGCGATATCTGTGATGTGATCATTTGATATGTTGTGATGGATACAGTATACAGTATATATGATATATTATATAGACGTTACTTATGTTTTACACCCGCACTAGCCCTGCCCTGCTCTGTCGTTAGTTACCTAACCTAACGGTGCACGAGGGGACATCGAGGTGAATGCGGATGGCATAAGTGTACGTCGTATTTATCTGTGATGTTTAGGTGACTTAAATGATGGGACTTCATTAATGTGATTAATGAAAGAAAAGAAACCTAAAAGATGTTGTAGAATCAAATTTTTTCAAAAAGGGTAGCTACAGTCTTGCTTTGCATAGCGGTATATATGATATACCCTGCACCTTATTCGATGGGGAAAGAGACGAGATCCCTTCACCGGGAGTGACCTCTTTAGCAAAACTGGCAGATGCTACAAAACTCGGTTTGGTTTTTGATTGCTTTTGGAGTTTTGCTTTGCATAGTGATATATATGATATATCCCGCACCTTATTCGATGAGGAAAGAGCCGAGATCCCTTCACCGGGAGTGACCTCTTTAGCAAAACTAATAAAAGCCTCAAAATCACTCCATTTCAAAATTCACATGATTCTACAACGATATCAAGTTCATTACGCAATAGGTTTTCAGAAAAACCTGTCGTAGCCCGCCGTTATTTCAGATAAGTCCTACTTAGTATTCGCGCTACGTTTGTTGGCCTGCGTCAAGGCGTAGTGTGCGGTAGCTAACTAGTATTTATCTGTTTGTGCATATGATGCAGATTGGATTAGGGTAGTCGTGCGACTTTGTTGGCCTGCGTCAAGGGTCGTACGGGTGGGTTTAATTCAATCAAGAAATGACGGGTTGAACTTGACTAGCGCACTATGGTTTGTTGGCCCGCGTCAAGGTCATGGGACGCTAGGGGCAAAATATTATCGGGAATTTCAAGTGTTGAAATTTGCAATGAGATTGCATACCTTTTATAAGATAGTTGGATCCCGATATCCACTACGAGTAATTGTTACTCTCGGGAGAGTTTTACACAGGACAATTAGCCGATCAAGTAGATGTCTAGAAAGGTGTCAACGAGGTTACGCCTCTGGGAAAACGAGGTTTACTTTAATTAGGTCCGTGCGAAAGCACGGGGAACCTCCCTCAAAGTACCGACACTGGCCTGGCTGAAAGATCGGCGAAGTTGTAGGGTGTAAATAATCTCGGCTAGTCTTTCCTTTTAGGGTTTGAAGGAAGATTTGATAAAAACAGTGGGAGCCATCCTGATTAGATAAGAAAATAACCAATCTGATCTTGTAAGAGCATACGCTAAAGTGTTTTTCTTCTCTCTCTCTCCAGGTAGCGACCATGTCATGCCTTAATTAAGATAATAATATGGATGTATTGACCGAACCCGCATGTTATACTGTGCCGGGGAACGTTGGTTCCGTTCTTTCTTATAAAAGTTATAGGACTGAACAGGACATAGGGGAATACCAGGATTCCCATGCCACCCGAATGAAGAAAGTACATGATGATGCATTTTCTTCGGGTGTGTTCGTTACAGAGAACTGTTTCTCCATTTCTTCTACGTCCTGGGTATTGGATACCGGGTCAGGATCCCATATATGTAATCAGTTATATGGGCTTAAGAAAGGTAGAGAACTTGGAGAAGGTGATAAAGACATAAGAGTTGGAAATGGTGCAATTGTTGCAGCTAAAACCGTCGGGGAATATCACCTTGTATTACCAACTGGTAATACATTGATTCTGAACGAATGCTATTACATGCCGAACCTGATATGCAACATTATATCGGTTTCTTTGTTGAGTAAAGAGGGATATAATTTTGTATTACAGGATAATGTTATGAACATTTTCCGTAAACCAAAGTTGGTTGGATCAGGCACCTTGTGTAATGGCATTTATGTTCTAAATCAATCAACAGTTCTGAGCATAACAAACACACACAAGAGAAAGAGTTCAGAACTAAACGAATCCTTCTTGTGGCATTGTAGACTGGGTCACATCAATGCGACGCGACTAGCTAAGTTGCATAAAGATGGATATTTGAATCCGTTTGAATTTTCATCTTATGACACTTGCCAGTCATGTCTCAAAGGCAAGATGACCAAAACTCCGTTTACGGGACACGGAGAAAGAGTTACGGAACTCTTGGGACTGGTGCATAGTGATGTATGCGGTCCAATGTCTACACATGTCAGGAATGGTTCTGCGTACTTCATTACATTCACTGACGATCTCTCTAGATTCGGATATGTGTTCCTGATGAAACACAAATTAGAAGCTTTTGAGAAATTTAGAGAATATAAACAAGAAGTCGAGAACCAAACTGGAAAAAGTATTAAAATCCTTCGATCTGATCGAGGAGGTGAATACTTGAGCAATGAATTCCTGGACTTCCTAAAAGAGAATGGGATTCTCTCTCAGCTGACTCCTCCATATACACCACAGCACAACGGTGTATCGGAACGGAGGAACCGCACTCTATTAGATATGGTGCGCTCTATGATGAGCACAACTGAGTTACCTATTTCCTTCTGGGGGTATGCACTGGAAACAGCTGCAGACCTATTGAATATGGTTCCCACCAAATCCGTGCCAACCACTCCATATGAGATATGGAAAGGTAAGAGACCATGTCTTAATTATGTTAAGATATGGGGTTGTCCGGCATATGTAAAAACACAGAATCCGGACAAACTCGCGGCAAGGTCCATTCTGTGTAAGTTTATTGGATATCCCAAACATTCGCACGGATATATCTTCTACCACACCGAGTAACAAAAGGTGTTTGTTTCTCGACATGCCACCTTTTTAGAAAAGGAATTTCTTGAAAAAGAGATTAGTGGCAAGGAGGTAGAACTGGATGAGGTTCCAGCAACACAGACTACGACAGAAGATTTGGTTGAACCGGAGAATTCGGTAGTTCCCAACGAACCTCAGCCACTCCGCCGATCTAGTAGGGTTCCTCGCTAATCTGAGAGATACTACGGTTTTCTCATAGATGGTGGGAGCGAGGATTGCATCATGGAGGATGCTGACCTAACTAGCTTCGAGCAGGCCATCACGAGTGGGGACTCAGTGAAATGGCTGGATGCAATGCGGTCCGAGATGGAATCCATGTACACCAACAAAGTATGGACTTTGGAAGATGCTCCTGAAGGGGTAAAACCCATTGGGAGCAAGTGGATCTTCAAGAAAAAACTTGGTGTAGATGGAAAAGTGGAGACTTTCAAAGCTAGGCTTGTTGCAAAGGGTTTTCGTCAAAGACCAGGTGTGGACTATGACGAGACTTTTTCTCCAGTGGCTATGCTTAAATCCATCCGGATCATGCTTGCCATAGCTGCATATCATGACTACGAAATCTGGCAAATGGATGTTATGACCGCCTTTCTAAACGGTGATTTAGAAGAGTGCGTGTACATGACTCAGCCAGAGGGCTTCGTAGATAGTGGGAGCAGCGGGAAGGTGTGCAAGCTGCTTAAATTCATTTATGGATTAAAGCAAGTATCGCGGAGTTGGAACATCTGCTTTGACGTCGTTATCAAAGAGTTTGATTTCGTCAAAAACGTAGATGAACCTTGTATCTACAAGAAGGTGGCGGAGAGTAAGGTTGTCTTCCTCGTATTGTACGTGGACGACATACTCTTGATAGGAAATGACATTCCTATGCTGCAATCGGTCAAGCTCTTCTTATCACAAAGATTCTCAATGAAAGATCTTGGTGATGCCTCCTGCATATTGGGGATTAGGATCTATAGAGATAGATCCAAACGGATATTGGGATTGTCCCAATCCAGGTACATTGACACCATACTAAAGAGGTTTAGTATGGAAGAATCCAAGCGTGGGAACTTACCCACGATCTCTGGAGTCACTCTCTCCAAAGAGATGTCTCCCAAGACTGATTTGGAGAGAGCTCGCATGCAAGGGATACCCTATGCTTCGGCTGTAGGCTCTATCATGTACGCGATGCTATGTATCAGACCCGATGTAGCATACTCACTAAGTGTAGTGAGCAGGTATCAAGCTGATCCTAAAGAGAGTCACTGGACAGCTGTGAAGAGCATTCTCAAGTACTTACGAAGGACTAAAGAGATGCTCTTGGTATATGGTAACGGAGAACTCCAAGTGGAGTCCTTTACCGATTCGAGCTTCCAGAGTGATAAGGACGACTCTAAGTCGCAGTCGGGATTTGTCTTTACCCTTTACGGATGGGCGGTTAGTTGGAAAAGTTCCAAGCAGGAAACCGTGGCAGACTCGACGATGGAGGCTGAATACATTGCTGCCAACGATGCTGCCAAAGAGGCTGTCTGGATCAAGAAGTTCATTACTGAACTTAGAGTGGTTCCATCCATTGAGAATCCAATACCTTTGTATTGCGATAACAATGGAGCGGTGGCTTTGGCCAAGGAACCCAGGTCCCATCAGCGATCCAGGCATATTCTGAGGCGGTATCACCTGATCCGGGAGATAGTTGATCGCCGGGAGATCGAGGTCAGGAGGGTTGACACGAAGAATAACACAGCGGATCCACTCACGAAGGCCATTCCCCAGATACAGTTTGAGAGACTCTTCGGGATGCTCGGTATGCGATACTACAGCAGCTGGCCCTAGTGCAAGTGGGAGATTGTTAGTTGTATGTATGCCCTAGAGGCCAGTATTGTACAGATGATGTATATTATATTGGATGCTTGGACATATATAGAGATGACTTTCTTGCTCGATATGACAGTATTCTATCTGGTTGCTCTTTATCTTAACATGTATACTTGTCTCTTTGTACTGTCTTATAGTTATATGTTGGTAAAGCCCTTAGGATGTGTACTTGACTACCTGGACTATGATGCGGATCATACTAGTGGGGACATGGTAGTCCATAAGTACATCCTTTAAGGTCCCTAGTCATGGGTGTATCGAGACGGGGCATCGATATACCAGTGTAGACTAGCGTATACGCTTTTCGACCCATGAGATGGGCGATGGATGATCCCATATCCATTGGTGTTTGACATCGGAGATGGTATACGGGTGCTCAGTGGAGACTGGGTACACTGGACGGACTCGCCGAGAACTCCCAGATGGTATTATACCTCACGTCAGATGGCAGTTCTCAGGTGACACTTGTGCAAGTTAGTCTGTAGACCCGAGATCGTCATAGAGTCTTGTGTGATTCCCACTGTGCTTTGATTTCCACCTTACCACGTCCATGAAGACGTGCAAAACGGTGGTTTTTGGGTACAGTCCTGAGTCACATGGAGGTAATGAGCGATAGGAGGGGTTTCGTCTCTCCCGGTATTGGGGGTTGATGTTGCACTGTGCTCGATTGGCTGTAACAGAGAAGTCCCTGGCCAGGGATGATTAGAGATTTATTGGTAAGTGTTACCAGTAGTTTCTCGACCCGTTATGGGCCTCACATCGGCATGACTTATCGTTTATTGGGGTCTGACGTTTACCACCCCTAGACTTGATATGCGACATATCAGACGAGGAGACCGGACTGCACGGGTAGTGTTGTCGGTTGGCTCGACGGGAGTTGTAGCAGGTTCGCTTGTTTTCTTCTGATCGCTCAATACCCGGGTGGCCGTTACGTTTAGCTGACCGCTTGCGGCTTAGGGGTGCTTGATATGATCATCACCCACTGCCGGCGTATTGACGAGTCTTAGAGTCCCACAAAGGAGTTACCTAGTCCAGGCGAAACATTGTGGTGCGCGTATGCGATATGCGCATGGACCCGGTTAAAATGCACGTATGAGATACCGTATATTAATCGGGCGGCTTGCTTTTGGTCAGGTCGTATGTGATATGGCCGGATTGATAAATCAAGTGTTGATTTATCATTTAACCATTAGTTTCTCACTAGAAATCCTTTCTTGTATTTTTTGGATGTATGCATGCATGTATGCATTCTTTCTTGATTCATGCACATATGGATATGCATGCACACATACATATATACATCATCCTTCATGGTTGTATATACATAGAAGATGGTGGCAATATAAGACTCACACCTTGGTTAAATAATATGAATTATTATTGCATTTGTTTTAAAACAAAATGAAAAAGGAAAGGATAATTCATGGTTCACTTTCTACACTCTTCTTTGACCTAACCATGCTCACCTACTTATTAACCCTTGGTTAATTTTTCTTTGGTGTTTTAAACTCAAATACAATAATATCTTTATCATTAACCATGGTTTGAGATGAGAAGTGGAATATATATATACATATATTTTTCATTTTCTCACTAGAGTTATTCTTTCACTCTTGTTCTAAAAGGCCATCATCTTCTTCCTCCTTCTTCATTTGCTCTCTAGACTTTTGTAGTGAGCAAAATACTCATCAAGTTAGGATTTTGAAGTGAGAAAAAGAACCATAACACCATTCTACACAAGTTTTGCCCACTTGTTTAGAGTGTTAGCTTCATTTCATTCTCTTGATAAAGTGAAGTTGCAAGCTTGGACAAAGCGGACTCTGGGTGGATCATCGTGGACCTAGAGGAGTTCAAGCGGAATTTTTCAAACCCCAAGTAGCCAAGGAGTCTAGCGTAGGGAGCTACAAAGGTTGTACTCTCAAAACCCTAGCTTAATCTACTTGTGATGTAGTGTTGTTTTAGAAACCCTAATTTTCTAGGTTTGATTCTTTGTATGCTTACTTAGCACCCTAAAATTTTAATGTTTGGTATATGTGATGCTTCCAATCCCTTCATGAGGTGCTAGGTAAACCCCACACATTTAACCTATGGGTCTGTATAGAATAGATCCAAACCTGGATCCGTTAGTAATTGGGTCATGCCCGTTTACCCTTACCCGTTTATTTATATTCTGATTTTTAAAAAACAAATCAATTGTTTACTTTATCAAGTTCTATATTATGATATAACTGCATCACAAGAGCTCAAAATATCACAAGTTACTTTTGATGCTAAATTGAATAATAAAAATCAACCACAAACTATATATAGTTATTTCTTAAACTTGCAACTTTTGTTACTTGAAAACTATAATTCATAATATTTAAAAATAACGAGAATATAAAGTTCACGGTTATTAAGATAATTTGAGAAATAGAAAATATATAAAAACTAAAATCTGCAGCTATTAATATATCTCAATTTTCTTTAAAACAATATAAAAAAGATTACAAATTTATTACTTATGTTATAGCAAGCTCTTAAACGGGTTTAGGTCTAAAGGGTCTAAACCAAAAAGACCCAGCCCCGATCTATCTATTAAACTTGTATATGGGAATGGATCTAAATGAACCCATACCAAACCCTGATTTAAACAACGGGTCTAGGTCAAGGTCTGACCCATTGACGGGCCTACGTGCAACATCTGTGTTGGAAAATCTTTCTCGTTCACTGCAAATTCTACAATTTCAAACTGTACATATACTATCTCAACCCGATCGATACCATTTTTGCATTCAATTTTGGACCAATAAACGATAACATATCAATTTTGAAAGAAAAAGGGAGGGGGGTTTGTTTTTGGGGCCCCGGTAAAGAGGATGTGATTGCTTGTGATGCCCAGAGGAGATGAACTCCTCTCAATTTATAGGCCATCTCTAATGCCCTACGCCCTCAAACTGCCTCCGAGATTCTTCTCCGCAAGATCGAAACACACAATCCCTCACACTCGCGCTTGACGCGGTCATGAGAAACAGAACGCGATTTCTCTTACACCCAATAATTGGACAGGGTCGGATACTTGGCCATAAGGCCACAACACTTACATCTCCTATTTGGTCGAAATAGTCAAATACTTTCCGAGCATACTCTCACTATTCATGAGATGTAACTCAAGATATAATTACACATACTCCCACTATCCATGAGATATATACACTTTTTACTTTTCGTGAAAACCGAAATCATTATTATCCATGATTTGTCTCCTTTTCATTATTCATGAAAAACCTTCGACCTAGACATTTTTAAGTCCCATTAAACTAACATGTTTGATGAATATTTCTGCTGGAATGCCCTTCGTCAAGAGATCATCTATCATATCAGTAGTAGAAATATAAGTCACCTTGACTTCTTCCTTCTCCACTATATCACGAATATAGTGATATTGAATTTCAATATGTCTTCCTTTCAAACTATTTGCACCACTATGAATCAAGTTGACGGCTGCTTGGTCATCACAGTAAATCTCAATTGGTCTATCCACTAAATTGATATCGAAGTCTTCTAGGAACCGTCTAATTCAGACTGCATGAGTAGTAGCCATACTACATTCTATGTACTCGGCTTCTTGTGTGTATCTTGCTACACATCCTTATTTCTTGCTATCCAAGAAACAATTGCACCTCTAAAGATGAACAAATATCCCGAAGTGGACTTTCCGTCATCTTTGTTCCCCCCAAAGTTAGCATCGGAGTAACCAAGAATTTCAAGTGATTTTGCTTGATAAACTAACTTATGGTGCACATTACCCTTTAATAGCTTCAAAATCCTCTTAACAGCTTCTCAATGTGCTGGACCAGGATTACTTTGGTATTTACTGACTAGACTAACAGGATACGCCATGTCTGGTCTAGTACACAGTATTGCATACATCAAGCTTCCAACAGTTTGAGCATATAGAGCATTAAGCGGTTTCTGTTTTTCTCCAGGATATTGTTCTTTACACAATCGCTTTTCTATAACCAAGGGTGTAGGTGCCGGATTGCATTTCTGTATCCCAAATCTTCTAAGTATTGTGTGCAAATACCTTTCTTAGTTCAAACTTAACGTTCTAGACTTTTTGTCCCTGAGGATCTATATACTAAGAACATAGGATACATCTCCTATGTCCTTCATTTCAAATTCACTACTAAGTGCTGATTTGATCTTGTTCAATACTTTTATGTCATTTCCAGCGAGCAAAATATCATCCACGTATAAGAATAATATTGAAAAACTGCTCCCACTCTTCAAGACATACACACAATTATCCAATTTGTTTGCAGCGAAACTAAGTTGGATAATAGTATTGTGAAATTTAAGATACCATTGTCTAAATGACTATTTTATAGAGACTTTTTCAATTTATATACTTTATTTTTCTGTCCTTCGACCTGAAATCCCTAAGATTGTCTCATATATATTACTTTATTCAACTCACCGTTGAGAAATGCAGTCTTGACATATATTTGGAAAAGTTCTAAGTCAAGATATGCAACAATCGCTAAGATTATTCTAATAGATGCAAACTTGGCCACTGGAGAGTAAGTCTCCTGATAATCTGTAATACCCAGTTCCTTTTGTACGCCAATATCCGTATTTATATAAAGTGTTGTTTACAAAATTTGTTTATTTATATTTATATTTATTTTATTTATTTTAAAACCCTAACTCTTTTGCTACCAAACTTAAGGCTTAAAACCATAAGCCCAACTCCATATTTAATCACACTCTTTTCTTTCTAAATTCTTCTTAAGACCCGGCCCACATCTTTTTCCCAAGCCCAAACAATTATCCCTTCTTTTTGAATTCCCACAAATCCAAACCGAAATCTTCACCATGAATTCCCATTAATCACAATGAATCCCATCTTTATATCATATTAATTCTAATTAATTATTTTAATTAAATCCTCTCATTCTCTCTCTCTCTCCCCCTGCTCACGCCCACTCTCTCCCCCTCACCCACGTACACACACTCTCCCTCTCTGTTCACTACCCACGTCTCTCTCTCTCTCTCTCTATTACCACTCTCTCTCTCCACTCATACACACACACTCTCTCTCTTTTCGCACTCTCTATCCCTCCTCTTTTCTCGCTGCCTCCGAGCTCGAACCCGCGCCCACACCCATGCCCACGCCCGCGCGTCGCGCTCGCCGCCGTCCCCTCACCGCCGGCATCCCCATCTCTCCGACTCCGCCTCCACCTCCTCGTCTCCCTCTCCCCAACACCAGCGCACACAAGCCTTCACTGAGCCTCCAACCTTGACCGCAGCTCCTTCTCCTCGAGCTAGCCTCGGCTGCAGCCCAAGCCGACTCCAACCACCTCATGAAACTACTGCCTTTCTCCAAGCTCCGAGCTCCACCTCGCCGATGACCACCGTCGACCCACCTTAATCGATCACCAAGCCCATCCCGAGCTCCCCAACAGCCCGCACCCGAGCCTCCTTGCCACCACCTCCACAACTCCAACCACCTTGTCATCACCGAACCCAACTTCCAGCACCCTCGACTCGAGCAGCCACCTTTACCATCGCCGGTGATCAACTCTTTTCATCGTCGCCTCCTTCTCCCCAATCACCATTGCCATCGCTTCGTCTCCATCGAGCATCACCACCACCATCTCTCCGACACCCTGAGCCATCCCCTTGCACTACGAGCCCGAGACCCATCTCCACCCACGAGCCCACTCCTTCTCAAACCCAGCCCCTAACTGCACTCACCGCCACCACAAACCTTCTGCCATTGCCGACGAGCATCCCCGGCCACCGTCACCTTGCACCGATCCCTTGCATCGCCCGAGCTCCGCTACCTTCCTCCTCGACTCCTCCTCAGCCTTCAAAGCTCAACCGAGCACCCCCAAACCTAGCCGTCGCTGTCCAAGCTGTTGCTGCCCGTGCCATTATCTCAGTCATCTTCGTCTCGCCAATCTCGACCACCCCCACTGCCTCATCGCTTGCCCATCGTAACACGCCATCATCATAGCCAAATTGAGGCCCGTCATTTCATCGAACATTTATGGTTGTCGCAAACACCGTTGTCCCAGTTGCCGTCATCGCTGATTAAGCCATGTCTTCGGTCGGTCTAATCATTGCCGTCGTCGACGCAGCAGCTGTCGCAACGCCAGCGCACGTCCGTCGCACCCACCGAGCCATCAAGTCCAAGAATCAAGCTCCACCGAGGCCAACTCTTGTCATGCTCGAGTCGTGATCGAGCCGTTGCCGCTGCCGTAGCCGTAGCTCACCACTATGCTATCCTCTGCTGTCATATCACCGATCGTCGTCGTCAGGCAAGTTTTACATACTTGCTTCATGCTATTATACAATCATTTCGATTGCGATTCAATATTATTACAAGTATTCGATGCTAAATTTTAATTGAAAACCCATCTTTAAACCGTAGAACTTGTTATTGTTAAACCCGTCTACTATTCACAGTGGTGCTACGGAAATTTGGTTACAAATAAATATCGTTTCACTTAAAAAATATTACCCTCGATAATCATTGCGAAATCAGAATTTTCCTGAACATGCTAGACCGTTAAATTCATATTAAATCTTTTACAAATCGGATTTTAGCATTCCATGGCTTGTATCGAAGCTAATATATTGAACTACAGTACTCTATAGTTGATCTCTGAATTTTAACAAGTTATGATAGATAGAACTGAGGATAATTACGATCCTGGACTGCAGTCCAGAGCAGTAATCCCAGTTAACCCTTGTTTTTAAATCACTGTATATCCTTGCTCAAATGCGAGAATGTGCGGAACCCTATATCGTTATGTATAAAATTGAGTTATATTTCTTACTCCACTAGTTTCACTGGATTCCTTTTCGGTATGATATTTTTAACACATTTTATAATGTCGATGTGTCCATCTGAATTCTGCAGTGGCAGATTTTACACATCGAACTTAACCTGACTATAACTCCCTGTTGATATAGGATATTACTGATCTTCCAATTGCGTTGGAAACCTAACTGATAACCCTAAATATTGTTCAACTAAAGTTCCGCCTAATTATGATCCCAATTGGGAGTAAAATGTGTTACGAAACAGACTTCCAGTTCAGAAATTGGATTTCCAGCAGTGAACACTTTAAAAGAAATGACCATAGCTTGCAAACCTGAAACCCGATGGACACGAAACCAATTTTTCTGTATATATGATTAAATATATTTCCTACTCCTTTTATATCGTTTTGCTTAATTATGCACGTATGATTTTATATGATTTTCCTAGACCAACCGACACCGGTTGCTTATATGTTGTTAGCGGTACACTTACTATATCCCCACCATGTGCATGATTGTCATACTCGTGTAAATAGTGTTCATTAGTATCGATAACCTAGTGATCGTGTACATTACCAGTGATAAGTATTAGTGATTAAATTGTGGCAAGTACGTTAGTGTTAAAGCGTGAATGAATAAGTGAAGTGACACGTACTTGTACACAATCAGCGAACCCAGTTAATTTATTGCATTGTCGACGTCTATGGGACATATATAAGTGTAACTATAACTGAAATGATACGGTTATAGAGCACTTATATTAGTGGCATAGGTAAGGCATCAAACACTGTCCATTTATCTTGGGTACCAGTCGAGACATGCTTGATGGAGATCCTGTCTTCTGTTCTCGCGTAGACTTGTCATGGACCGACTAGTGTTTGAGTTTATGGTCGGTATTTGATGTAGACCTCGGGATGTGGGGTAGTTTGAGTGTGAGTTCAACGGAATCTCGGGAGTCCCATTGCCAGCATATACCGTGATTTTGGGAGTCGTATGGATGGAGTTACTGATTATTATCGTGTGTGATTCGGGCCCGTGTTCCCTTGCCCCTGGGGCCCTACCCTTAGGTTGGGGATACTCCTGCGTGGTTGACTCTCACACTTGAACTGACGATAGGTTTAGTGACCTGGACAGTGATACTTAGAGACTGATAGGGTTAGTGATATTGACATGCATTGCTTACTGATTTGATATACCTATTTTACTGTTTACTTGT
Organism: Agapanthus africanus; assembly: GCA_030015575.1. Taxonomy (NCBI): domain Eukaryota; kingdom Viridiplantae; phylum Streptophyta; class Magnoliopsida; order Asparagales; family Amaryllidaceae; genus Agapanthus; species Agapanthus africanus. The sequence continues at coordinate 850,326,180 of CM057338.1, read as the reverse complement.
ACCAATTATTTCATGTGCATCATCATTCTATATTTACTGCTTCATGTTCATCATCATTGCACGTGTTTACTTTTGTATTATATATATTGCTATTGTGTCGCTCTGACGACCTGAGTATGCATGCTCAGAGTGAGAAGTGGACTTAGCTTGGATCATGACCTGACGTACCTCGAGGATATTGCGGACATCTAGATCAGCGACGCCAGTACTATTTTCCTCTTGATCCCTGTCTGGTATATCTTACACCCTTTTGATAGTGTAGTGACTGCTTTTCTCATTACCTGTGCATTGATTACTGATTACCACGTTAAGCTAGAAGCCGAAATGTGACTACGGCAGGATGTTTCCTCGACCGTAGGAGTATGGCTGGCCTTGTCAACCCCTCATATTTCGTATTTTGGGAAGCGGGGCATGACATAGTTTTGTTGGTATCAGAGCCAGGTTTGGTTTAGAATGGGATTACAGTTTTCGAGTAGGGCTTGACAATCTAAGCCACCCTTTCGGTCTAGATTGTAAACTTGTTGTTCTTGACCTTGATTCATATAGTGCGCCCTGCTACATGTTTTGATTTTATCCGGTAGCGTTTGGGTAACTTGGTAGAGTTATGTGGTTGTAATTATGAACTGCAGCATGGTTACAATATAATACTGTACTCTGTCTGAGTGACTTGGGGTTCTACCTTTGATTCCTTCATCGATTGAATATTACTTTATCGCACAATCTTGTTTTGGTCGTCAACTCTCTATCTCTGTTTATATCTTATATCGTCCCCGGGGTTTCAAATCTATTTCACATTTTCATCCTTGTACTTTCCCTATTGATCCTACGCCTGCTTACGTTTCTTATCGGACTCGTTGCTTTCTCATGTCTTCGTTTCTTCAAAGTTATCATATCACGTTGCATACCTTTAAGTTCCTATCAGCATCGCGCAGCGGAAGCGAAAACCTGACTTCCAACAACTCTCCATCCTCCTCCACTACTTAGAGTCAGACCGTCGAGATTTTGGGTGTACTGCAAGGTCTGATGGAAGACCAGGAGCGAACAAACGATCTCATAGCTGAAGGACTAAGAAGGCAAATGGCTCAGGCACCAACGAAAGACCCCAATCATAGGAGAACTTCTGTTAGACAAAGAGGAGGTGTACCAATGAAGTAGCGAAGAGCTCGAGTATACGGTTATTGCAAGAGACTGGGGCACCTATAGAGGGACCGTCGCCAGGCCAAAGGACAATGATGATTTGTGGTTCCGCCAAACTTCCTGTCAATGTTTGCCCTAGAAGGAAGGAGCTGCAAGGTGGAGATTCGTCAACGCCCTCCAAATCTGCTTGAGCGACTTGATTGTTTCGTAGTTCAAGGATGATATGGACCCAGCACCTGATTTAGACTTACCTTACGAGATCGCAGAGATTTAGATATCGACGCGGAGTTATCATCTTTCCTGCTTTCAATGAAGATATCATCACTCTATTTAGTAGTTGTTTCCTTCCGTTTAAATCTTATATCTGTTAAACTTCTTAGTTTGAATGCAATAAAGTCGTGGATTGTGACTAACTACTTTTGTTTAACTCACTATATTTAGACCTTAAGCTTAGTCGACATTATGGTTCATCACCGCACCCTGGACTCTCTTTTCGATTAAGTTGTATCTTGCCGCTGCCCCAGTCTAAAATTGTCAAACTCACACTCTTTCTAAGTTATATCTCTCCCTGAGGTTGAATCTAATTTCATCATTTATCTTTATATCATTCTAGATAGCCCAATTCCTCCTCACTTGTCTCCCATTCGGGTGTTTGCTCACGGAGTCGATCTTCAATATATATATACTGAAATCCATTCTCCGACTAGTTTGTTGCTCCTTATCAGTGTTATTTTTCCATTGATATAATTATAATCAGTACGTTTACTATTTTAAAATTTTAGAGTTTTGCCTATTTATAATAAGATAGATTTCCATTATGTGTTAATAAGTATTTTTAGTTACTTCCCCGAATTTCTTTACTATTTCTAAGTGCTAGAATTGTTTTGATTTACATTATATATTTCATCGTCTAGTGAATTTTCCATACTAATGCTTTTGTTGTTTTCGTTGCTATCTCGCTTATTCTTCGTTTTATTTTTCGACACTTTTATCTTATACGTATTCTGAAGTTATTTTGTACTTGTTTAAATTGTAATCTCACCAAAGTAGTTTTGATTCTTAAGGCCTATCAGCCGATCCCTCACTATTGTTTATTATTGTTTTTTCCGTGTGTTGTATATATGTAATTTATCATTATAAATGGTTATGCCCTATGCTTACTTATGATTATTATTTTAGCTGCGCTATTTCATATATATATATATATAAAATTACGATTTTTATCTAGCTACTTTTACGTAAATCACTATATAGTAGTATTTGATTTTGTGGCTTTTCGCATAGTATGTTATAGCTTATCGTTTATTTTAAATTTCGAGGACGAAATTTTTGTAAGGGTGGTATGATGTAATACCCAGTTCCTTTTGTACGCCAATATCCGTAATTATATAAAGTGTTGTTTATAAAATTTGTTTATTTATATTTATATTTTTTAATTTATTTTAATACCTTAACTCTTTTGCTACCAAACTTAAGGCTTAAACCATAAGCCCAAGTCTATATTTAATCACACTATTTTCTTTCTAAATTCTTCTTGAGACCCGGCCCGCATCTTTTTCCCAAGCCCAAACAATTATCCATTCTTTTTGAATTCCCACAAATCCAAACCAAAATCTTCACCATGAATTCCCATTAATCCAAATGAATCCCATCTTTATATCCTATTAATTCTAATTAATTATTTTAATTAAATCCTCTCATTCTCTCTCTCCCCCTCACCCACGTACACACACTCTCCTTCTCTGTTTACTACCCACGTCTCTCTTTCTCTCTCTATTACCACTTTCTCTCTCCTCTCATACACACACTCTCTCTCCTCTCTCACTTTCTCTCCCTTCTCTTTTCCCGCCGCCTTTGAGCTCGAACCCGCGCCCACACCCACGCCCGCACCCGCGCGTCACGCTCGCCGCCGTCCCCTCACCACCGGCATCCCTATCTCTCCGCCTTCGCCTCCACCTCCTCGTCTCCCTCTTCCCAACACCAGCGCACACAAGCCTTCACCGAGCCTCCAACCTCGACCGCACCTCCTTCTCCTCGAGCTAGACTCGGTTGCAGCCCAAGCCGACTCCAACCACCTCATGAAACCACTGCCTTCCTCCAAGCTCCGAGCTCCACCTCGCCGATGACCACCGTCGACCCACCTTAAGCGATCACCAAGCCCACCCCGAGCTCCCCAACAGCCCGCAGCCGAGCCTCCTTGCCACCACTTCCACAACTCCAACCACCTCGTCATCACTGAACCCAACTTCCAGCACCCTCAAATCGAGCAGCCACCTTCACCATCGCCGGTGATCAACTCTTTTCATCGTCGCCTCCTTCTCCCCAATCACTATTGCCATCGTTTCGTCTCCACCGAGCATCACCACCACCATCTCTCCGACACCCTGAGCCATCCCTTTGCACCACGAGCCCGAGACCCATCTCAACCCACGAGCCTACTCCTCTCAAACCCATCCCCTAACTGCACTCACCGCCACCATAAACCTCCCGCCATTGCCGTTGAGCATCCCCCGCCACCGTCACCTTGCACCGCACGAGCTCCGCTACCTTCCTCCTCGACTCTTCCTCAGCCTTCAAAGTTCAACCGAGCACCCTCAAACCTAGTCGTCGCTGTCCAAGCTGTTGCTGCCCGTGCCATTATCTCAGTCATCTTCGTCTCGCCAATCTCGACCACCCCCACTGCCTCATCGCCTGCCCATCGTAACACGCCATCATCGTAGCCAAATCGAGGCCCGTCATTTCATCGAACATTTATGGTTGTCGCAAACACCGTTGTCCCAGTTGCCGCCGTCGCTGATTAAGCCATGTCTTCGGTCGGTCTAATCATTGTCGTCGTCGACGCAGCAGCTGTCGCAACGCCAGCGCACGTCCGTCGCACCCACCGAGCCATCAAGTCCAAGAATCAAGCTCCACCGAGGCCAACTCTTGTCGTGCTCGAGTTGTGATCACACCGTTGCCGCTGCCGTAGCTGTGGTTCACCAATATGCCATCCACTGCTGTCATATCACCGATCGTCGTCGTCAGGCAAGTTTTACATACTTGCTTCATGCTATTATACAATCATTTCGATTGCGATTCAATATTATTACAAGTATTCGATACTAAATTTTAATTGAAAACCCATCTTTAAATGGTATAACTTGTGGTTGTTAAACCTGTCTACTATTCATAGTGGTGCTGCAGAAATTTGGTTACAAATAAATATCTTTTCACTTATAAAATATTACCTCTGATAATCATTGCGAAATCAGAATTTTCCTGAACACGCTAGACCGTTAAATTCATATTAAATCTTTTACAAATTGGATTTTAGAGTTCCATGGCTTGTGTCGAAGCTAATAGATTAACCTACAGTACTCTATAGTTGATCTCTGAATTTTAACAAGTTATGATAGAGAGAACTGAGGAGAATTAAGATCCTGGACTGCAGTCCAGAGCAGTAATCCCAGTTAACCCTTGTTTTTAAATCACTGTATATCCTTGCTCAAATGCGAGAATGTGCATAACCCTATATCGTTACGTAGAAAATTGAGTTAGATTTCTTACTCCACTAGTTTCACTGGATTCCTTTTCGGTATAATATTTTAAACACATTTTATAATGTCGATGTGTCCATCTGAATTCTGCAGTGGCAGATTTTACACATCGAACTTAACCTGACTATAACTCCCTGTTGATTTAGGATATTACTGATCCGCCAATTGCGTTGTATGGATGGAGTCACATTTCCGGTATATACCATGATTTTGGGAGTTGTATGTGTAGTGTTCCTAGGCACGATAATGAAGTATCACAAGGCATCAAACATGGCCAATTCAAAAATTTCATGTGCCTACAAACCCTAATACGGATCGTTAACTAGATAATGAGGCGATGCAATGCGAGCAAACGAATTTAACGCTAAAGGAAAGGGGCTACAACCTTTGTAGATCCGGTCCTCCACCTCCATAGCTCCGTGATGAAGTCTCCTCGCTGCGATCATCGGATCCCGGGCTCTAGCGTCGGCTTCATCAGAGAAATGGGCGGGCTTGGTCGTCGGCTTCGATGCCGAAGATGATCTACGTCGAGGCAACTCAAGATCAAACTCCAACTTCACCAAGTCATGAAACTTGTGAAGAAAACACCCTATACTACTTGGCAAGTGGTAGAGGATGAAGAAATAGGAAGTGGGTTCACTTTAGAATTGGATTTCTCACTCATTTTCACTAGTTGCCATTGATGGAGGCAAGCTTTCTTCATTGTGGAAGATGAAGAAGAAGAAGAAAGAATATATGATAAGTATATTTAAAAAGAAAAATAAAATGAATACTTATCATTTGGCAACCATGGTTAGGTGTAGAGAATTGACTATGGTTAACTTGAATGGTTAGGGTTAAGGAAGAGACAAGAATGGTGGACTTGTCCAAGCTTCAAGAAGCTTCAACAAACAAACAAAGAAAGCCACCATTACAAATATATCTTTTCCAAAATGAATAAATAAATAAATAGATAAGTAATTAAATAAACAAAACCCTAATCATTAACTTAACCATGGTTTAATTCTTTACACAAACCCAAGTGATCAAGTATCATCAAACATGATACAAACAAGTGCACAAAAGTATATCACATATACAACTTGTGCACTTCAAGTGAGAAAATCCATTTAAAGTGAACAAATACTAGTTAATGCAAAGTAATATATCAAATATATAATTATGCATTAAATCATTAAATCAATACTTGATTTAACGATCCGGTCATATCGCATATAACCGACTAGTATCCTATGTATCGACTTATCGAATCAATCTTTGATTCGATAACTAGGTTATATCGCATACAACCAATTGATACATTCATCGCGAGAATGAAATACGGTATCACATACATGTATTATTCTCGGTCCCGCACATATCTCATACGCGCTCCTATTTCGTTTCGCTTGAGCCAGAAAACCTCTGTGTAGGACTCTAAAGACTCGTCAATACGCCGGCAGCAGATGATGATCATATCAAACACCCACAAGCCGCAAGCGGTCTGCTAAACGTAACGGCCACCCGGGTATTGAGCGATCAGAAGATCGACGAGCAAGCCCGCTCACACTCATGTGAATCCAACCAGTAACACTTACCGTACAGTCCGGTCTGTTTGTCTGATATGTCGCATATCTCGCCTAGGGATGGTAAACGTCAGACCCCAATAGCTTGATAAGTCATGCCGACGTAGGGTCCATAACATGTGTGAAACTACTGATAACACTTACCAGTAGATCACCGCAACCCTGGCCAGGGATTTCCTGTTATGGCCAGTCGTGCATAGCGCAACATCAACCCCCAATACCGGGAGAGACGAATCCCCTCCTATCGCTCATTGCCTCCATGTGAATCGGGACTGTACCCAAAAACCTCCTGTTTGCACGACTCAGTAGAGCCGTGGTAGGGTGGAAATCAAAGCACAGTAGGAGACACACAAGACTCTATGACGATCTCGGGTCAACAGACTAAGCTGTACCAGTGTCACCAGAGAACTGCCATCTGACGTGAGGTATAATACCAGCTGGGAGTTCTCGGCGAGTCCGTTCAGTGTACCCAGTCTCCACTGAGCACCCGCATACCATCTCTGATGTCAAACACCAATGGATATGGGATCATCCATCGCCCATCACATGGGTCGAGAAGATATACGCTAGTCTACTCTGGAATATCGATGCCCCGTCTCGATATTCCCACGACTAAGAACATTAAAGGATGCACTCATGGACTACCCATGCCCCACTAGTATGATCTGCATCATAGTCCTGGAAGTCGAGCATACATCCTAAGGGCTTTATCAACATGTAATCAGAGAGACAGAGAGTATACATGTTAAGATAAAGAGCAACCAGATAGCGTACTATCATGTCGAGCAAGAAAGTCCTACCTATATATGTCCCAGCATCCACTACAATATACATCCAATGTACAGTAATGGCCTCTAGGGCATACATATAACTAACAATCTCCCACTTGCACTAGGGCCATCTGTAGCAGTAGTTGTAGTATCTAATACTCAACTATCCCCTAAAAGTCTCTCTTTGGGAAAAGGCCTTCGTGAGTGGATCCGCCGTGTTGTCCTCTGAGTCTACTCTCTTAACCTCGATCACCCTGGAGATCAACTATCTCCATGATCAGGTGATGCTTCCTCAGAATATGTCTGGGTCACTGATGGGACCGGGGTTCCTTGGCCAAAGCCACACTTCCATTGTCATACAATGGTAGGAACCTAGTTCATCTTATGAACCAATATACACCCAAACTGCCTCTTTGGTAGTATCTTTAATAGCGATGTTACCAGCCTTTATCGTCTAGTTTGCCACGGTATCTAGCTTGGAACTCTTCCAACATACCGTCCCTCCACAGAGGGTAAAGACAATGCCTGTGACTGACATTCAGTCGTCTTTATCACCCTGGAACCTTTCCAGTGATTCTCCCCAGGATCGATTGATACCATCTCACTACAATTAGTGAGAATCCTAATATCCAATTAGATCTATCTCATAGATGAAAACTCAGGATTTAGGAGGTATCACTTTGATCCTATTGGAGAATCCTTGTGATAAGTGGAGATTGACCGAGCGTAGTATAGGAAACTCCTTTCCTATCAAGAGTATGTTGTCCACGTACAATACGAGGATGACCACCTTACTCTCTACTACCTTTTTGTATATACAAGGTTCATCTACCATTTTGATGAAGTCAAACACTTTGACTACCACATCAAAACAGACATTCCAACTCCGCCATGCCTGCTTTATTCTATAAAGCAACTTGCACACGTTTCTGCTGCTCCCACTGTTTACGAAGCCCTCTAGCTGTGTTCTTATAGACGTTCTCTTCTAAATCACTATTTAGAAAAGTAGTCATGGCACCCAACCGCCAGATATCGTAATCATGGTATGTAGCAATGGCAAGTAGGATCTGGATGGACTTAAGTATAGTCCCTAGAAAAGGTTTCATCATTATCCACACCTGGTTGATGACTAAAACCTTTAACAAGTCTAGCTTTGAAAGTCTCAACTTTTCCATCTACACCAAGTAATCTTCTCAAGATATACTTGCTCCTGATGGGAATTTAACCCTTCAGATAAAGCAACCAAAGTCCATACTTTGTTGGTGTACATGGATTCCATCTCAGATCACTAAGCATCCAGCCATTCTTATAGAGTCCTACTCCCGATGGCCAGCTCGAAACTAGTTGGGTCATCATCTTATAATGCAATCCTCGCTCCCACTGTCATCAAGAAACCGAAGTATCTCTCAGGTGGATGAGGAACCCTACTAGATCGGCGGAGAGGCTGAGGTTCGTTGGAATCTATTGAATCCTTTGGTTCTACCAAATCACCTGCTGTAGTTTGTATAGCTGGAACCTTTCCAGTTCTACACAACAGACCTTGCCTTGATCTTGTCCGGATTTTTTCTTTTAGACATAGGCCGGACAACCCCAAAAAGGAAATAGGTAACTCAGTAGTACTCATCATAGAGCATACCATATCTAATACGGTGCGATTGCTCCGCCCTGATACTCCGTTGTGCTGTGGTGTATTCAGAGGAGTAACACTGAGAGAGAATCTCATTCTCCTTTAGAATAGTCCAGGAATGCCATGCTTAAGTATTCTCCTCCCTGATCTCATCACAGGACATAATGCTTATACCCATATTTTGGTTCTCTACTTTCAACTTATATTCTGTGAATATCTCAAAAGTTTCGGACTTGTGTTTCAACAGGAACATATGTAAGAATCTTGAGAGATCATCAGAGAACGTAATGAAGTATAAAGAACCAGTCCTGGCATGTGTAGACAGGAGACCTTACATACATCATCATGTATCAGTCCCAAGAGTTCATTAACTCTTTCTCTGTTTCCTATAAACAGGGCTATGGTCATCTAATCTTTGTGACATGACTTTCAAGTTTCACAAGATGTAAATTCAAACTGATTTAAATATGCATCTAAAATGTAACTTCAGCCAGTCGGGTCGCATTGATGTGACCTAGTCTATAATGCCTCAAGAAGGATCCGTTCATTTCTGAACTCTTCCTCTTGTTTGTGTTCTGTATACTAGGAACTGTAGTTTGATTTAGAACGTCAATGCTGTTAGATAACGTGCCTGAACCGATCAACTTTTGATATAGGAAATGTTCAAAACATTATCCATCAATACAAAATTTTATCATTTCTTTACTAATAAAGAGACTGATATGATTTTGTATATCAGGTTCGGTATCTAATAGCATTTGTTCAGAATCAATGTATTGGTAATATAGGGTGACAGTGACCAACAGACTTGGCTGCAACACTTGCCCCGTTTTCTGTCTCATGAAACTTATCACCCGTTCTCAGTTTTTCTACCCTTTTGTAGCCCTATGTAACAGATTACATATCTGAGATCCTGATCCAGTATCAAATACCCAGGATGCAGAGAATACTGAGAAACAGTTCTTTATAATGAACACACCTGAAGGAGATGCATCGTATGCACTTTCTTCGTTTGGGCGGCATAGGAATTCGGGTATTCCCCTATTTCATGCTCTGTCTTATAACAATTATAAGTTGGAGCGGGACCAACGTTCCCCAGCTCAGTATAACAAGCGGGTTCGGTCAATACATCCATATTATTATCTTGATTAAGGCGTGATATGGTCGCTACCTGGAGAGAGAGAGAAGAAAACACTCTGCGTGCGCTCTTGCAAGATTAGATTGGTTATATATTTTATCTAATCAGGATGGCTCCCACTGTTTTTATCAAATCTTCCTTCAAACCCTAAAAGGAAAGATTAGCCGGGATTAATTACACTCTACAAGTTCGCCAATCTTTCAGCCAGGCTAGTGTCGTTACTTTGAGGGAGGTTTCCCGTGCTTTCGCACGGACCTAATTACAGTAAATCTCGTTTTCCCAGAGGCGTAACCCCGTTGACACCTTTCTAGACACCTACTTGATCGGCTAATTGTAAAGTGCAAAACTCTCCCAGGAGTAACAATTACTCGCAGTGGGTATCGGAATCCAACTATCATATAGAAGGTATGCAATCTCATTGCAAATTTCAACACTTGAAACTCCCGATAATGGTTTTTACCCCTAGCACCTATGACCTTGGCTAAGGTCAACAAATCATAAGTACTAGTCAAGTTCTACCCGTCATTTCGTGATTAGTTAGACCCACCCACATGACCCTTGGCTAAGGTCAACAAAGCCACATGACTGTCCTAACTAATCGCATCATATGCGGTGTAGGAAGACATCACTTAGCTACCATACACTACGCCTCGGCTATGGTCGACAAACGTAGCACGAATACTAAGTACTCTACTTCCTAAAATGACGGAGGGTTGCGAATGTTTTTTGTGAAAACCTTTAACGCTTTGAACTTGATCTCTTTGCGGAATCAAATGGTTTTTAAATGGAATGTTTTTGAGGCTTTTCTAGTTTTGCTAAAGGGGTCACTCCCGGTGAAGGGATCGTCGGCCCTTTCCTCGTCGAATGAGGTGCGGGATATATCATATATATCACTGTGCAAAGCAAAAACTATAGAAGCAATCAAAAGACAAACCGAGGGTTGTAGCATCTGCCAGTTATTGCTAAAGGAGTCACTCCCGGTGGAGGGATCTTGATCCTTTCCTCATCGAATAAGGTGCAGGATGTTCTATAATGAACACCGCGATGCAAAGCAAGAACTGTAGCTACCTGTTTTATTTTGAAATTCGATTCCACAACATCAATTAGGTTTATTTTCTTTCATTAATCTCATTAATGAATATCCCATCATTTAAGTCCACCTAAACATCACAGATAAATATAACGTACGCTTATGCCATCCGCATTCGCCTCGATGTCCCGTCTGCACCGTTAGGTTAGGTGACTAACGCCAGAGCGAGGCAGGGCTAGTGCAGGTGTAAAACATAAGCAACGTCTATACAATATATCATATATACTATATATAATATCTATCTGAACACATCACATGATCACATCACAGATAACGCAGCAGAAAATATCATATGAAATATTGGATATACTAGGACGTCCGTGTTTTTAATACGAGCCAGTATAAAACACGGATTCCACGGTCGTGATGAATAGCCAATCCCACACCCCTAGACCCCTACGAGAGCGGCAAGCAACCCTACCAATTCTAGGGTTAGGAGACCCGGAATCGACTCCTCGAGATGGTCTCCCACTGGACCCTAGAACCCGGTTACTTGTGCTCCCCTCCTTGGGTCTATCCTAATGCGGAAAAGTAAATAATATACAAATGGTGACAACATCCGCAACCTGGAAGTGCCCCAATAAAAGAATATTACATACAAGTTTTTACATGAATGAAAATGAAAAACACTCATCTCACATAAAAACCCCCGGCTATTCGAACACGACGATCCAATATAACATATCCAGCAACACATAACATCACATGTCATCAACGTAAGTAAATATGCGCATCCCAATTGTCGTTGACATATAGCAACGAAACCAGCAATATCACATATTACACTTACGGTCACAGAAAAGAAAGTGTAAAACTACAACAGTTGGAATCCGCAACCGCTTTAGACATCGCATGCCTAATCAAATGAAATACTTAGACATCGCATGCCTAACAATTATAAACCCCGCATTTTAGTCTCAAAATCGAAAACACTTTTCAATATAAAGTCGGGTAATTCAACAAGATTCCCGACATCCTGATCGAATGCTCGTCGCAAACTTTAGTAGGCGGCCGCACCCCCGACGCCGTCGACGAAGTGCACCAAGGCGGAACACCGCTGCCGCGAGCACCCGAACGGATGCTTTCGGCGACGGGGTTCTCCTACAGTCACTTGGTCGGGGCTATGGAGCGAGGCTGTCTATTAAGTTTACCCGGCGAGTATCCGCGTACACTACGTGATTGCGATGGACTTTTGATCACATCAAAATTCCGTGGCAACCGATCAAGTGAGACTAAAGTGCTGTGTTTATAACATTCATACAGTTATCTCATAACTTCTTGTGAATTCCAATTGTTGTATCACATTCCGGATAAACAGAAAATGTTAAACTTTCCGATCGAACAATCGAACACCCAGGTTTTCCCAATACAGCTCAACACATGTAATAAGTCTAAAAACATTCAGTTCATGCCTCAGTACCAACGGTCCAGTCGTAGAAGGGTCAAGCCAACGCCTCACATGTGGCACGCCGTACTGCCCCAAACCCGAAGGTTCAAAGGGCAGTTCAAGACGGTCACATAATCGAGTTAAGGTTTGTTGTCTTCTAGAGGGACCATCGCGTTACTTGCACTACTTAGAACGTCGTTAAACTACAGAAAAATCCAACAATTGGAAATTTCCCGGCAGGGGAAAAAGTGGGTATTTATATCCGGTCGAACTTTTTAACATATTCTAAAATTACCCGGAAAAACACACAGACAAAATTAGACGATCCGATCGAAACACCGAGTCCCCAATACAACCCAGAAAACTCAACTCTTGAGTTCATATTAAAAATTCCCAGGAAAAACAGCACTGCAAATTAAGAATTACTGTGTAAAATTCAAAGAAAGAAGAGACTAAAGGGCCGCGGAACCGCCGCATTAGCATGCTAATGCCGCGGTTCCGCCGCGCTTTGATGGACTCAGGAGTACGGGCTTCTCAGTAATTCTTAGAATCTCCTGCTGGGTTTTCTGCATATTTTTAATTCTCAAAAATCCATGATTTCAGAAAATGTACAGAGAGCAAATTTGTGTTAGGGTTTCGGTTCGATCGGACTTCTAACTCCGTCTACGCATCGCCTAAGGCTCTAGCTAGGCTCTGATACCACTGTAGGGTTCCTAGGCACGATAATGAAGTCTCACAAGGTATCAAACATGGCCAATTCAAAAATTTCATGTGCCTACAAACCCTAATACGGATCGTTAACTAGATAATGAGGCGATGCAATGCGAGCAAACGAATTTAACGCTAAAGGAAAGGGGTTACAACCTTTGTAGATCCGGTCCTCCACCTCTATAGCTCCGTGATGAAGTCTCCTCGCTGCGATCATCGGATCCCGGGCTCTAGCATCGGCTTCATCGGAGAAATGGGCGGGCTTGGTCGTCGGCTTCGATGCCAAAGATGATCTACGTCGAGGCAACTCAAGATCAAACTCCAACTTCACCAAGTCATGAAACTTGTGAAGAAAACACCCTATACTACTTGGGAAGTGGTAGAGGATGAAGACATAGGAAGTGGGTTCACTTTAGAATTGGATTTCTCACTCATTTTCACTAGTTGCCATTGATGGAGGCAAGCTTTCTTCATTGTGGAAGATGAAGAAGAAGAAAGAATATATGATAAGTATATTTAAAAAGAAAAATAAAATGAATACTTATCATTTGGCAACCATGGTTAGGTGTAGAGAATAGACTATGGTTAACTTGAATGGTTAGGGTTAAGGAAAAGACAAGAATGGTGGACTTGTCCAAGCTTCAAGAAGCTTCAACAAACAAACAAAGAAAGCCACCATTACAAATATATCTTTTCCAAAATGAATAAATAAATAAATAGATAAGTAATTAAATAAACAAAACCCTAATCATTAACTTAACCATGGTTTAATTCTTTACACAAACCCAAGTGATCAAGTATCATCAAACATGATACAAACAAGTGCACAAAAGTATATCACATATACAACTTGTGGACTTCAAGTGAGAAAATCCATTTAAAGTGAACAAATACTAGTTAATGCAAAGTAATATATCAAATATATAATTATGCATTAAATCATTAAATCAATACTTGATTTAACGATCCGGTCATATCGCATATAACCGACTAGTATCCTATGTATCGACTTATCGAATCAATCTTTGATTCGATAACTAGGTTATATCGCATACAACCAATTGATACATTCATCGCGAGAATGAAATACGGTATCACATACACGTATTATTCTCGGTCCCTCACATATCTCATACGCGCTCCTATTTCGTTTCGCTTGAGCCAGGAAACCTCTGTGTAGGACTCTGAAGACTCGTCAATATGCCGGCAGCAGATGATGATCATATCAAACACTCACAAGCCGCAAGCGGTCTGCTAAACGTAACGGCCACCCGGGTATTGGGCGATCAGAAGATCGACGAGCAAGCCCGCTCACACTCCTGTGAATCCAACCAGTAACACTTACCGTACAGTCCGGTCTGTTCGTCTGATATGTCGCATATCTCGCCTAGGGGTGGTAAACGTCAGACCCCAATAGCTTGATAAGTCATGCCGACGTAGGGTCCATAACATGTGTGAAACTACTGATAACACTTACCAGTAGATCACTGCAACCCTGGCCCGGGATTTCCTGTTATGGCCAGTCGTGCATAGCGCAACATCAACCCCCAATACCGGGAGAGACGAATCCCCTCCTATCGCTCATTGCCTCCATGTGAATCGGGACTGTACCCAAAAACCACCTGTTTGCATGACTCAGTAGAGCCGTGGTAGGGTGGAAATCAAAGCACAGTGGGAGACACACAAGACTCTATGACGATCTCGGGTCAACAGACTAAGCTGTACCAGTGTCACCAGAGAACTGCCATCTGACGTGAGGTATAATACCAGCTGGGAGTTCTCGGCGAGTCCATTCAGTGTACCCAGTCTCCACTGAGCACCCACATACCATCTCTGATGTCAAACACCAATGGATATGGGATCATCCATCGCCCATCACATGGGTCGAGAAGATATACGCTAGTCTACTCTGGAATATCGATGCCCCGTCTCGATATTCCCACGACTAGGAACATTGAAGGATGTACTCATGGACTACCCAGGCCCCACTAGTATGATCTGCATCATAGTCCTGGAAGTCGAGCATACATCCTAAGGGCTTTATCAACATGTAATCAGAGAGACAGAGAGTATACATGTTAAGATAAAGAGCAACCAGATAGCGTACTATCATGTCGAGAAAGAAAGTCCTACCTATATATGTCCCAGCATCCACTACAATATACATCCAATGTACAGTAATGGCCTCTAGGGCATACATATAACTAACAGTATGGATGGAGTTACTGATTATTATCGTGCGTGATTCGGGCCCGTGTTTCCTTGCCCCTGGGGCCCTACCCTTGGGTTGGGGATACTCCTGTGTGGTTGACTCTCACACTTGAACTGACGATAGGTTTAGTGACCTGGACAGTGAGACTTAGAGACTGATAGGGTTAGTGACATTGACATGCATTGCTTACTGATTTGATATACCCACTTTACTGTTTACTTGTACCAATTATTTCATTATTCTATATTTACTGCTTCATGTTCATCATCATTGCACGTGTTTACTTTTGTATTATATATATTGCTATTGTGTTGCTCTGACGACCTGAGTATGTATGCTCAGAGTGAGAAGTGGACTTAGCTTGGATCAGGACCTGACGTACCTCGAGGATATTGCGGACATCTAGATCAGCGACGCCAGCGTTATTTTCCTCTTGATCCCTGTCTGGTATATCTTACACCCTTTTGATAGTATAGTGACTGCTTTTCTCATTACCTGTGCATTGATTACTGATTACTACGTAAATCTAGAAGCCGAAGTGTGACTACGGAAGGATGTTTCCTCGACCGTAGGAGCATAGTTGGCCTTGTCAACCTCTCGTATTCCGTATTTTGGGAAGCGGGGCATGACATAATCTATACCTGCCTTTTGAGTAAAGCCTTTTGCAACTAACCGGGCCTTAAATGTATCAACAAACCCATCAGCTCGATATTTTTTCTTCAACACACATTTGCATCCTATGGACTTCCTATCTTCTGGTGAGTCACATAGCTCCCAACTTTGTTTCTCTCTATTGAATCAAGTTCCTTTTCCATAGCTTCCAGCCATTGATTCGATTCATGTGTGTTCATCGCATCCTTATAATTCAGATGATCGGCTTGCCCGTCCACATTAATATCTACCGAGAAACAAGATGGTTCACATAAATACAGATAGTAGTTATCCATCCATGCAGGTGTAATTCTAGGTATTTTGTTGCCACTAACGTTTGTAGGTTGGACATGTTCAACTGGTTGATTTTCCATAGGTATATTCTCATTTAAAGGTTCATCTTCCATAATTGGATGATTAACTTCATCCACTATATCCAGGTCATCTCTGGGAACATCATCTAAGTCTAGTAGATGTGGTACATTCTCTTGAACTTGTTCCCTTTCCTCTTGATTTTCTAGAAAAATAGCATCTCTACTTTTAATGACCCCTTTTTCTTCATGGATAAACCTATATCTCTTGGATTTTTCAGAATAACCTATAAATCTACACTTTAAGGTTTAGAGATCCAGCTTATTTCTAACCTGATATGGAATGAGAATATGTGCTACACAACCCCATTTTCTTAAATGAATCAAATTGGGTTTGTGTCCAATCTAAATCTCATAAGGTGTTAACTCGACTGATTTTGTAGGAATTTTATTCAAAATATAATTTGCAGTCAATATTGTTTCTCCCCAGAAATCATTGGAGAGACTAGAATGAGACAACATATATTTTACCGCATTCATCAAAGTTCTATTTTTTCTTTTCGCCACACCATTTTGTTGTGGCATATAGAGTATAGTAGTCCGTTTCTTAATACCATACTGAATGCAGTAGCCATCAAATTCTGTTGAGTTGAATTCCTCATCTCTATCAGTTCTTAGCACCTTAACATACCATTCAAGTTTTCTTTCTACTTCTGTCATATATCTTTTAAAATATTCAAATACTTCTGATTTTCTGTTTAAAAGATATACAAAAATATACTTGGAATAATCATATATGAAGGTTATTAAATATTTCTTGTTACCACCTGTCTTTATACTTAAGGGTCCACAAATGTCAGAGTGAACAATTCTAAAAGTTCATTTGCCCTTTGACCTTCCGGGAATGGCTTTGTAGTCATTTTCCTAGTTAAGCAATGTTCACAGGGTAATGTTCTTAATCCTGTCTGAGTTGGTAACTGTCACGACCCGAAATTTGGCACGTGACGGCACTTAAGCCACGTAACGTCTACAGACGTAACGCAATTTAAGTAAACCGAAAACCCATAAATCTAAACCATCAAGAATAGTAAGTGATACGAATATTGTTAAAATCTTTTGGGAATCTCAAGTAAAAATCTTTAACTTAAGTTGCTTTCATAAAATTTTGGCAGCACCTCCTTTGTAAAACTAGCCCCAAAAAGGGTACAAACATAAGATATAAGTATAGCATCCCCAAACGGGAGCAAATCTCGCCTAAAGGCGGAAACAACCACCACAAGAAGATATACGACACCGTAGCGAAGAAATAGACATTAGAGTGAAAACAACATAAAATATAAAACTGCATAATAAAAGCCGGCTCACACAAGCACGACACCCAGAGTCACAAAAAATATACAATATCGTCCTTACATCTCGTTTCTAAGTTAATACATGAAGTAGTAGATAGAGAGTACTAGATACAATAAGATATACAGTGAACATCATCGGATAACCGCAAAACCCACCTATAGCAAAACCGCTCACAGTCAGCCGTAGCGGTATCCGCTGCAAAAAGATACGATAAGAAGAAGCCCTGCCGCGACTGCTCTGAGGGACAACCTGCAAAACACTGTGGCACAATGGGGGTGAGTTGCCAACTCGTGAATAGTAAATAACATCATGCAGATAATCGCAGGTATGCACGTACTGCGATAATCTATCACATGCAAACTGATAGTATAATATTGCAATATGTATATGCAACAGTCATGAAAGGTACTCTATCAGGTACTACTAATACATGAAGCAATGCATATCAAATGAAAGCTGAGTATGGGATAAAACATATCATCATCACGGAATCCTCATCGTGGAAAAACCAGTGTCCATCAACGACACTCCAAATCCCAATACCTCAGGCACCGTCACTCTGATCGGTCCTCATATCCTGTAAGTTTCATGGAACCTGAGTGTCCAATATCGACATTCAAAAATATCATGAAAACCGGTGTCCATCAACAACACGTAAATACTCATATCATGGGCTCCGTCTGTGGGATCGGCCCGCGGGCTCCGGCAGAACGGTCGGTCCATGTCCATCTCATAACTCCGGTCGGTATCCTCCAGGTATCCGCCGAATCCAAATACTATCACCAGTAGGTAGTAGTCCCTCTGCCAGGCTGATCAGCTAATCCATCGACATCCCTTTCTTACCCCGAGGTACCATACCGGGTCCACCATGTACCCGCACACGACCTCATCCAACTCCTCGCATCGGATTTCTAACACAAGTCTCAGAACCGAGAAAACTCATGGTGGATGCATCGAAATATCATATCAAGAGAAACCAGGTTTTTCAAACAATGCATAATTTCTTGAAATACCACGGTCCTCAAATCCATAAAATCACATGAAATCCATATCTCAATGCGTAAATCCATGAAATATAATATATGCAATATAAAATAGTAATATGGGCATATCATGGAAAAACCGCTATTTAAATGCATCAAGTTATTAAATATATCATGCGGTTCCAAATTTCTCCAAAGTCAAATGCAACATCATATAAAGGTGAACATGTAGCTATAGCAAGGTACATGTGTAAGCATGTAGGTATAGCAAGGTATATGTGTATGCATATAGATATAGTAAGGTATATGTGTAAGCATGTAGATATACATGTATGCTATATTTCATATGCACAATGGAATAAGAATCAATATCTTAATGTCAATAACCAATATAATATCACATGTGTATATATGTTGTGCGCGTCATGGCAATTACCAACGGTGTGTGTAGCATACAATTTGTTCTCGTGTAACATGAACCGTCAGTAATGGTGTTGTGCTCATTAATACTATGTCCATATGCAATAGGAAAATGATGTATTCAACAATGGTACACATGCACAATCAATGTCCATATGCTTATAATTAATAATCATGTCATTGAATCTAGCCCAGAAGCATAACGCCATATGGGCGATTCCCCTGTAGATATTAAATCTACTCACAGATGACCTTGGGCTAAGTAAAGCCAACTACTTGCTTTCACCTCTTCGCAGCGTCCGAAGTCCCCGCCTGCGGTCCTAAAATCATACAATAATCATAACAAGTTCACATTAGAAATCGACCAATAATACGTACAAACTACGTTTGACCAACGCATCAACTCCAAACAAACTCTCAAGTGTTCATCTAGTGGTTAACGTGCGTAGCGACACCCCGAAACCAACCCAAGTGCAACAGCTACACAAAGTACATGAGCCGTGTCGGATAACGTAACGTGCGTTGTCGAAATACTAGAAACAAGCAAAGTGATCCCAGATTTTGTATACTGTAAAAACATAAAAATCAAGCAGTACCAAACACTTCTAAACAACTGCAGACAGCTACCCTACAAAACCCAAGCCCTAACTCCACCAGAAAACCGAGCTCACCGGAATTTCCCCAAAAGTCCCCGGCCAAATCCGATCAGGTGGGGTTCGTGCTTCAGGTGTACACTCAGGGTCACTAGTACATCACTACTACATTGCTAGATTTTCCAGTATACATTTGGGGTCACAACAGATCACAGACACTCCAATATGACACTAAAAATACGATATGTGCACAAAACTATACTTTTAGTGTTCTAAACAACAACTACAAGGCAACACAACAATAAAACACCTATTTAACAGTTTAGAGGTTATACCTATCCATACTTGCTCAAAACATCCTAGCTTTCCATGCTCCAAGTGATCCTAGAGGATAAAACATGACATGAGAAGTGTTTTAGTGGTGTTTAATGAAGGTTTTGCAAAGTTTAGTGAAAGAAAGGTGAAGGTTTCAGTTGAGAGCAAAGGAGATGAAGAATAAATGAGAAAGAGAGAGTGAGGTGAGAATGAGAGATTGCAATGAGTGAAGAATGAGAGGGTGAGTGTATACCTTACACTTAGTTTCTCCCTCTCCTTCATTAATGCAAGCATTAAAGCCTTCCATGACTCACCTAGCCATCTCTTCTCTTTCCAAAACAAGAAGATAACTCTTACAAAAAATATCTAAGTGCAAGGTTAATCATGGTATGGATTAGTTTAATGTGTCATGGCTACTAAACAAGGTTAATACTAAACAACCCCCATGTTAAAATGCACAAATGTGTGTAAGCAAAAACAACAATAATAAAATATTGATTAATCTTAATAAAATGCGAGAAAATTATTTTGGTAAACTTTTTACTAAAAACCCGCATTATCGCTTAATTAACACTAATCGCATTCTAAGGTGTTACAATCTCCCCCCTAAAGAAATTCGTCCCCGAATTTAAAATTCTTATTATGTGTACCTTCAAAGAGATGAGGGAATTTTTTCCGCATCCGCTCGCAGCCTCCCAAGTGATTTCCTCACTAGATGGGCTATGCCAAAGAACCTTCACAGATGGCAAGAGTTTTGACCGAAGTTTCTCCACCCGCCGATCCAATAAAATTATCGGCTGCTTGGTGAATGAAAGATCGCGTTCTATTTGAACGGTTTGGTGCTGAATCATGTGAGAAAGTTCATTAAGGTAATTGCAAAGTATCGACACAAGTAATACGGGGTGAACATCCGGAAATCTGGGTGGAAGTGCAAAATGATAGGCAACGGTACCGACTCGCTCAAGGATCTCAAAAGGACCTACAATTCTGGGACTATGTTTCCCTTCATCCCAAAACTCAACATGCGCTTCATCGGAGAAATCCGTAGGAATACATGATCCTCCACTGCGAACTCAAGTCAGCGATAACGACGGTCAGCATAAGACTTTTGTCTGCACTGTGCTGCTCTCATCCTGTCCTGAATCAACTGGATCTACTCCGTAGTCTCTTGACTAGCTGGGGTCCAAAAATCCTGCTCTTGCTGAGTCGATCTAACAGACTGGCGATCGACACAATCTATCATACAAAGCCTAAAAAGTTGCCATCTGAATCGTCTCCTGATAACTGTTATTGTAGGAGAACTCCATCAATGGCAAGTGACGATCTCAACTGCCAACATAATTAAGCACGCACGCACGAAGCATATCCTCCAGAATCTGTATAGTCTGCTCTGATTGACCATCGGTCTATGGATGGAAAGCGGTGCTAAAACTCGAACAGGTACCCAAGGCTTCCTGAAGCTTCTGCCAAAGACGGCTACTGAACTGGGTGCCTCTATTGGATACAATGCATGAAGGAACTTCATGCAAACGCACAAACTTATCGATAAACAATTGAGCATACTGAGCATAACCGAAAGTGGTCTACACTGGAAGGAAGTGAGCCGCTTTCGTTAACCGGACAACAATCACCTAAATGGAGTCATACCCTTGACTAGACCTAGGTAGACCCACAACGAAATTCATGGAGATCTGCTCCTATTCCCACTCCGGAATGGTTAAAGATTGCAACTCTCCTGCCGGTCTCAAATGCTCAGCCTTAGCTCGCCGACAAGTCAGGCACCTCGAAACGAAATTCGAAACTTCACTCTTCATTCCTGCCCACCCGTAACTATCTCTCAAGTCACGTTACATCTTGGTGGAACTTGGGTGAACACTAAAAGCCGACTGATGTGCCTGCTCTAGGATCTCGCGTCCCTGCCCATCGGTATCTGGTACACATAAGCGAGTCCTATAATGTAGCACACCCTGGTCATCAATCAAGAACTCCGAATCTCTACCCTGCCGAACATGCTCAAGAATCTCAGACAAATGGGCATCGGCGGGCTGTGCCTCACGAAAATGATTAAGTAGAAGTGGACGGGCACGGACATGAGCAAGCTGTTCCCCAGTGGAGGTGAACTTAACTATACTCAGCTGTCGCACAAGAACTGCAAATCTGCAGAAGACTGTCTTTGAACTGCGCTCAACTGGAACAAGCTACCTCCGGGCCTACGACTCAAAGCATCAGCTACTACATTCGCTTGCCCGGGTGATAAAGGATCTCACAATCATAATCCTTCACAAGCTCCATCCAACGACACTGTCTCAAAATCAGATCCCGTTGCAGGAAGATGTACTTAAAGCTCTGGTGGTCTGTGAAAATCTGACATGACTTCCCGTACAAGTAGTGTCTCCAAATCTTCAGCGCAAGACCACCGCGGCCATCTCAAGGTCATGAGTGGGATAGTTCTGCTCGTGCTCCTTCAACTGTCAGGAAGCATAAGCATAACTCTATCATGCTGCATCAATACACAATCGAGCCCCACTCGCGAAACATCATAGTAAACGACAAAGTCGCTCGATCCAGAAGGTAAAGATAGAACTGGTACAGTCGTCAACCGAGTCTTCAGCTGCTGAAAACTCAGCTCGCATGCCTCAGTCTAAAGAAAAGGAACCCCCTTCCTGGTCAGTTCGGTCAGCGGTGCAACGATACTCGAGAAGTCCTGCACGAAACGGAGGTAAAAACTGGCTAAGCCCAAAAGCTGTGGACCTCAGTCACTGATACAGGTCTGGGCCAAAGCTGTACGGCCTCGATCTTCCTCGGGTCCATACGAATACCGTTTCCCGTAACCACATGACCTAGGAAGTCAACTCTATCAAGCCAGAAGGAACACTTCGAGGATTTAGCAAACAGCTGGTGCTCTCTCAATGTCTGCAAATCCATCCTCAAGTGCTGCTCATGTTCCTCTCGACTCTTGGAATAGACCAGAATGTCATCAATAACACAATAATAAACTGGTCGAGGAATGGCCTGAAAAAATCCGGTTCATCAAATCCATGAACGCTGCTGGGGCATTGGTGAGTCCAAACGACACCACCAAAAATTCATAATGCCCGTAGCGCATACTAAAAGCAGTCTTCGGAATGTCATCATTCTGACCCCGCAACTGATGATGACCTGATCTCAAATCAAGCTTAGAAAAATTTCCCGCACCCTGGAGCTGATCAAGGAAATTGTCAATGCGAGGTAAAGAATACCTATTCCACACAGTAACTCGGTTCAATTGACAAAAATCAATGCACAACCTCAATCTACCGTCCTTCTTCTTAACGAACAGAATAGAAGCTCCCCAAGGCGAAACACTTGGACATACAAGTCCTCCATCAAGCAACTCTTGCAGCTGATCCTTAAGCTCCCTAAGCTCCGCCGGCTCATCTGGAACAACGTCGGGAAACTCTCGCACGATAGGAACCTGGTCCAACGAATCTACTGTGGCTCCAGTATCACGAATGGAAGCTAAGAATCCTCGACATCTTCTCCTCAAAAGCCGACTAGCGAAAAAGGCTGAAATAAAGCTGTGAGGGGCGGCACTACGGTCCCCATGCACAACAAGAACTAACTCGCCGGGAAAACAAAACTTGACCGTCTTCTCGCGGCAGTCCATAGACGTATAGCATGTAGCTAACCAGTCCGTGCCCAGGAGAACGTCAAAGTCCAATATACCTAGAAGGATCAAATCGACGGACGAATCTTTATCTCCTATCCGATTGGTACATGACCGAAACACATGTCGCGCAACCAAAGAATCACCAACAGGAGTAATCACAACAAATGACTGATCTAGTAAACACAACTCTCGCACAAAATGTGTAGAAACATACGAGTGCATAGATCCCGGATTAAACAAAATGTGAGCATCAAAAGAACATACGAAAAAGAATACCTGAAAACGCTGCATTGGACGTCTATGCGTCCTGACGAGTCAAAGCAAATGCTCGTGCCTGTCCTCTACCTCTGCCATCCTGTCCTCTCTGAACAAACCCTCCGCGACCACGATCTCTCTGAACATAAGTCTGACGCGGATCAACAACAGGCGCAAAAGGCAACTCTCCCTGAGGTGAAGGTGGTAAGGTAACATATGGTACGGCTGCCTTTCTCTGGCGTACCATGGTATAATTCCTGACGAGGTGATGGAAATTCCCGCACCGGAAACATCCAGACGATGACTGCTGACCCTCCTGGGGATAAGAGCTAAACAACTGACCTCGTCCCCAGCCTCTGCTACTCCCACGACCTGAACGAAATCTGTCGCAGCGTCTAAACATCTGTCTCTGGGCTGATACACCTGTACGAACCCTCCTTGGTCTTGGAACTCCCAAAGTCTCGGAAAGACGCTCCTCATCTAGTAGGGCTGCGTCCATTGCTGCTGTATGCGTGACACAATGCTGTGTGCTGATAGCAAAGAATAACTGGGTAACAGGAGTGGCAACCTCCTGTCGCTGCGCTCGACTGGCCTCAGCCAACGATCCCATCATTTGGCGCAAATCCTGCATATCTGCCTCTAGCCTAACGATACGATCTAAAGAAGGCGGATCAATCTGCTCTTGTACAGCGAGCGTACCGTCCTAGTCAGTCATCGTCTTAGACGAGCCAACTCTGACCTCGGCTCTCGCTGCCACTCCCTGAGCCCTCGTAGTCTTCGGCGGCATAATGGCTAGAAATGGAAACAGGATCCGATAAGAACACGGAAATCGAATCATAAGGATATATATTATCATGGAAGGAATTTCAAGCAATAAGTCCTAAGGTCACTTAGGCGGAGTACCGTGTCGTAAGTATGCCGTGGACATACACACGCTACGTCACTCTGCTTAAGCTACCTACTCCATCATACCAAGGTCATCGTACACTCCGAAAGGTAAAACATAGCGCTCTGATACCAACTTTGTCACGACCCGAAATTTGGCACGTGACGACACTTAAACCACGTAACGTCTACAGACGTAACGCAATTTAAGTAAGCCGAAAACCCAGAAATCTAAACCATCAAAAGTAGTAAGTGATAAGAATATTGTTAAAAACTTTTGGGAATCTCAAGTAAAAATCTTTAACTTAAGTTGCTTTCATAAAATTTTGGCAGCACCTCTTTTGTAAAAACTAGCCCCGAAAAGGGTACAAACATAAGATATAAGTATAGTATCCCCAAACGGGAGCAAATCTCGCCCAAAGGCGGAAATAACCACTACAAGAAGATATATGACGCCGTAGCGAAGAAATAGACACTAGAGTGAAAACAACATAAAAGATAAAACTGCATAATAAAAGCCGGTTCACACGAGCACGACACCCAGAGTCACAAAAAATATACAATATCGTCTTCACATCTCGTCTCTAAGTTAATACATGAAGCAGTAGATAGAGAGTACTAGATACAATAAGATATACAATGAACATCATCAGATAACCGCAAAAACCACCTATAGCAAAACTGCTCACAGTCAGCCGTAGTGGTATCCGCTGCAAAAAGATACGATAAGAAGAAGCCCTGCCGCGACTGCTCTGAGGGACAACCTGAAAAACACTGTGGCACAATGGGAGTGAGTTGCCAACTTGTGAATAGTAAATAACATCATGCAGGTAATCGCAGGTATGCACGTACTGCGATAATCTATCACATGTAAACTGATAGTATAATATGGCAATATGTATATGCAACAGTCATGAAAGATACTCTATCAGGTACTACTAATACATGAAGCAATGCATATCAAATGAAAGCCGAGTATGGGATAAAACATATCATCATCACGGAATCCTCATCATGGAAAAACCAGTGTCCATCAACGACACTCCAAATCCCAATACCTCAGGCACCGTCATTCTGATCGGTCCTCGTATCCTGTAAGTCTCATGGAACCTGAGTGTCCAACATCGACACTCGAAAACATCATGAAAACTGGTGTCCATTAACGACACATAAATACTCATATCATGGGCTCCGTCTGCGGGATCGGCCCGCGGGATCCGGCAGAACGGTCGGTCCTTGTCCATCTCATAATTCCGATCGGTATCCTCCAGGTATCTGCCGAGTCTAAATACTATCACCGGTAGGTAGTAGTCCCTCAGCCAGGCTCATCGGCTAATCTATCGACATCCCTTTCTTACCCCGGGGTACCATATCGGGTCCACTATGTACCCGCACACGGCCTCATCCAACTTCTCGCATCGGGTTTCTAACACAAGTCTCAGAACCGAGAAAACTCATGGTGGACGCATCGAAATATCATATCAAGAGAAACCGGGTTTTTCAAACAATGCATAATTTCTTGAAATACCACGGTCCTCAAATCCATAAAATCATATGAAATCCATATCTCAATGCGTAAATCCATGAAATATAATATATGCAACATAAAATAGTAATATGAGTATATTAAGGAAAAACGCTATTTAAATGCATCAAGTTATTAAATATATCACGCGGTTCCAAATTTCTCCAAAGTCAAATGCAACATCATATAAAGGTGAACATGTAGCTATAGCAAGATACATGTGTAAGCATGTAGGTATATCAAGGTATATGTGTATGCATGTAGATATAGCAAGGTATATGTGTAAGCATGTAGATATATGTGTATGCTATATTTCATATGCACAATGGAATAAGAATCAATGTCTCAATGTCAATAACCGATACAATATCACATATGTATATATGTTGTGCACGTCATGGCAATTACTGAAGGTGTGTGTGTAGCATACAATTTGTGCTCGTGTAACATGAACCGTCAGTAATGGTGTTGTGTCTCATTAATACTATGTCCATATGCAATAGGAAAATGAGGTATGCAACAATGGTACACATGCACAATCAATATCCATATACTTATAATTAATAATCATTTCATTGAATCTATCCCAGACGCATAACGCCATACGGGCGATTCCCCTGTAGATGTTAAATCTACTCACAAATGATCTTGGGCTAAGTAAAGTCATCTACTTGCTTTCCTTTCTTCGCAGCGTCTGAAGTCCCCGCCTGCGATCCTAAAATCATACAATAATCATAAGAAGTTCACATTATAAATTGACCAATAACACGTACAAACTACGTTTGATCAACGCACCAACTCCAAACAAACTCTTAAGTGTTCGTCTAGTGGTTAACATGCGTAGCGACACTCCGAAACCAACCTAAGTGCAGCAGCTACACAAAGTACACGAACCGTGTCGGATAACGTAACTCGCGTAGTCGAAACACTAGAAACAAGTAAAGTGATCCCAGATTTTGTATACTGTAAAAACATAAAAATCAAGCAGTACCAAACACTTCTAAACAACTGCGAACAGCTACCCTACAAAACCCATGCCCCAACTCCACCAGAAAACCGAGCTTGCCGGAATT
The DNA here is from genome assembly GCA_030015575.1 of Agapanthus africanus. NCBI lineage: Eukaryota > Viridiplantae > Streptophyta > Magnoliopsida > Asparagales > Amaryllidaceae > Agapanthus > Agapanthus africanus. Next base: position 850,298,997 of record CM057338.1, on the reverse strand, counting down.
TCCCCAAAAGTCGCCGGCCAAATCTGATCAGGTGGGGTTCGTGCTTCAGGTGTACACTCAGGGTCACTAGTACATCACTATTACATTGCTAGATTTTCCAGTATACACTCGGGGTCACAGCAGATCACAGACACTCTAATATGACACTAAAAATATGATATGTGCACAAAACTATACTTTTAGTGTTCTAAACAACAACTAAAAGGCAACACAACAATAAAACACCTATTTAACAGTTTAGAGCTTATACCTATTCACTCTTGCTTAAAAGATCCTAGCTTTCCATGCTCCAAGTGATCCTAGAGGCTAAAACATAACATGAGAAGTGTTTTAGTGGTGTTTAATGAAGGTTTTGCAAAGTTTAGTGAAGGAAAGGTGAAGGTTTCAGTTGAGAGTAAAGGAGATGAAGAATAAATGAGAAAGAGAGAGTGAGGTGAGAATAAGAGAGTGCAATGAGTGAAGAATAAGATAAGGATGGGTGGGTGAGTGTAGGGTGAGTATATACCTTGCACTTACTCTCTCCCTCTCCTTCATTAATGCAAGCATTAAAGCCCTCAATGACTCACCTAGCCACCTCTCCTCTTTCCAAAACAAGAAGATAACTCTCACAACAAATATCTAAGTGCAAGGCTAACCATGACATGGATTAGTTTAAAGTGTCAAGGCCACTAAACAAGGTTAACACTAAACAACCCCCATGTTAACATTCACAAATGTGTGTAAGCAAAAACAAATAATAATAAAATATTGATTAATCTTAATAAAATGTGAGAAAACTATTTTGGTAAACTTTTTATTAAAACCCCGTATTATCGCTTAATTAACACTAATCGCATTCTAAGGTGTTACAGTAACAAGTTCATTTTAATTATCTGATCTATCTTATTATTACTGGGATGTCCTAATCTCATATGCCAGAGATTAAAATCAGCTAAAAGACACACGAAATAATTCAAATCAGAATTCCTATTGCAAGCATCATATTTTACAACAGAAAGACAGAATAAATCATGTTCGACTACAAACTTGCCCATGGCAAAAACTTTCTTATCCTTCCCAATAGAAACCCTATTTTTGTAAAATCTAACTTCAAGACCCTTTTCAGCAAGGCATGAACAAAAATCAAATTACGTCTTATGCTAGATGCATAAAACACATCCTTAAGAACCATAATACCGTCCCCAAGGTCCAATCTGTATGAACCAATACCTTCTACATCCAGATATATATTGTTCCCCATGTAGATCCTATGTTCTCCCTTCTTCAGCTCCTTGAAGTCAGCAATCCCTTCATTCGTCTTTGCAATATTCCGGGTCGCTTATGAGGTTATCCACCATCCATCAGCATCGGTAGTTGCAGTATTGCACTCGATTACTCCAACAAACTCTCGGTTGTCGGATCCTTCTTATTCAGGGCGTTTAGGATAATCCTTGTTCTTGGCCTGTGAAAAGTTAGCTTTGAGGTGGCCAAACTTCCTATAGATATAGCAGACTCCAAAAGGCCCTTTCTTGTTGTGAGCGTGCTGTTGGCTAGGTCCATTGAAGAATGGCTTGGTGGGTCCAATATGATGACTCCTTTGTATTCCTTGAGCCTTCCGGTACCGCACAACCTTGACTTCTTCTTGCACAAGGTTCATATCTAAACCTCTCTTCCTGACTAGTAGGTCTTGCTTCATTGCTAATTGGGCTGGCAAGTCAGTAATGCGCTTAATGGTTCCATTCAATTTAAGGGTTTTGGCAGCCATATCTAGTAAGAGTGGCAAACTATTTAAAATAGTCACAACTTGCAGTTTTTCAAGAATTTCTGATCCTACACAAGCTAGGTCCTTAACCATGACAATCATTTTGTTCACGTGTTCGGTGACATCGTCGCCTTCTTCCATGCAGCATGAATTAAATTTATGCATCAACAATTGTATGTTCACATCATAAATGGTGTCATATTTTTCCTTAACTGCATGCCACAATTTTTTTGCAATATTATAGTTTTCAAAAACTTTAATAAGACTATCTTCCATGAACATAAATATCTGGCTTTTAGCCTTCTTGTCATTGTGATGCCACTAATCAGACTCTCTTTTCTGAACATCAGTGGGATGATCGTTGAGAGTTGGAGCAGTGACTTCAAGGACACTATCTAGATTGTCATGAATAAGCTCATACCTAATTTTCCTATGCCACATATGATAATTGGTACCATTAAGGCGTTTTATTTTTGTAAGTTCAGAAGCAATAAGTTTATTAGCCATGTCGATAATTTACGGTGATAATAGTTCAAAAGGGAATAAATATAGAGTTGGTAAAATAATTAAAAATCTTTAACTAAATGATGTTAAGGGGCTACAAATATTAAAGGAATATTAAAAAAAATACTTAGACTATTAAAAAATCTTAAGTATGGAATTACAAAAAATATTAAGAACAAATAGATGCAAAATAAAAACATTAAAAACGATAGATACTAAGAGTTGGAGACTGAATGGTGAAAAAATAAAAATTACAAACTAAAGAACTAAACATGAATAGATGGAAACATGAATTATAATATGAAGCACTAATTTCGACCAAAAAAATATGGGCAGAAAAATTATGTGATTGGCAATCAAAGAAAATTATAACTTGTTAAAAAATGATACTTATGGCAACAAAAAATTTGATACTAATAGGCAAGACAATGATATTAGATGAGGCAAAAAAATGACGACTATATTAAATTAACATGGGCATAAAGTAACGGATTTGAAGAGTTGATTATTGTAAGTTGTTGTGGCCTTATGGCCCAATAATTTGAACCCGAATCGGATTGTTGTAGGAACGAGAAATCTCTCGTTCATAACTGCGCCAAGCACGAGAATATGGAGATTGTTGAGAAAGCTTTTATTTGACTGAATCACGGTAAAAATTTGGGCAGTTCAGGGCGAAGGGAATATGAGAAAAGCCTATAATAGAGAGAAGAGCATGCCTCTTGAATCATCGATTAGAATTGGCTATTCTTGGAGCCCCAAATCCAAACGAAATCCCGTCTTTTCTTCATTGATATTAGAACGCTCAAGGATCCTCCATTACATGTCGGCACCAATCTGCTCGAGCTTTCCCTCTCTCGATCTTTTCTAAGTCTCTTGCAGTCAACCGCCACTGTCGTTCCCCTTCTTCGATGAGCTCGACGAAACCGACTCCATTTCTGACGCACTAGAGCAACACGGTCCTCTCGCTTACACTCATTGCTATCCCAATCTCGCATCAATTTTTCGCTCCTTAGGTACTCCTTTTGTTGATGAGGTAACAAGCTAGCTTCCCCAGCTAACGAAATCTGAGGGTTAAATAGTAAAGGTCATTCTTTCTTTGTTTGGACAGAGGTTTAGCGATTAATAAATAGGGGTTGGATATCTAGAATATTTATGTTATGTCTCAGGACAAAAAACAATTTTTTTTGAATCCAGATTATTTTTTTCTCATCAGGAAGTGCTAGGGATTTGATCTGTTAGGGAAGAAGACCTATTGCTTTGAATTTATAATAGTTGTAGTAAACGCTCGTACTCGTGTCGCTAACTTGCGGCCATGCGGAATACAAAACAAAAATTTTCAAAATAAGTGCAAGAACTCTACAACCTAAAATCGAATCCAAACACTAAACTAGAAAACACATGAAGGAGTTTAGCTACTAGATTGGTGATAATAACCTTTGTAGTCGTGTCTTTCATCTTCTTTCCCATTTCTTTAGCTCCTAGGTCGGGAATGAGCTTAGGAGTCGGTTTTCCTCGTCGAAGAGATTCATGATCAATCATAACTTATTGCATATTTGTACGGTCATTATTAGTTACTAAAATATGTTATTTGTAATTTAAAAACATATGTGGGTTTGTTTGTAAAAAAATTTTGTTATATATTTCTTAATTTATAATTATATAATTGGGGGAATATATGCATATCATATTTAAATAAAATATCCATGAGATTCTTAATTATTAAAATATGCATATCATGTCATATGAAATATTCTTAACCATTATTATTAAGATATCATATCCGTAATTTAATTAAAAGTGGTCGGAATATTATCTCAAATAAACCAAATGCTACTAATGATTTGATTTGAGATATTATGCAGGTATTAAAATAACAAATCAATTCAAGGCTACAACCACAAATAAGAGATCATATTAAATCAAGTTAGCAAACCAAATCTACCGAATTTTAGGAACAAATTGAAGAATCTCACAACCGCAGAGAGAAAAATATATTTTTAAAATATATTCATCAGAAGAAACTCCAAAAATCGAGAAAAGAAAGCACAAAAAATCTAGAGGCGAGATCACACTAAAGGCGGTGGAACCGTGGTCATTTCATAGCCGTTTGATGTGCAATTTCAGGGGCTTGATCGTTTTTTCACACACTTCAAGATGACGTCTAGGGTTTTAAGTTCCAGAGCCTATATAAAGGACCGAGAGCAATTAGGGTTATCTATCTATCTATCCACCGATCTATCAATCTAGATCTATCGAGCAAATTAGGGTTTTTAGTTCTTATAGTTTTATTTCAACAATCAAATTTTGTAATGCAAAAGTTTCGATAAAAAGTAGTTTTTTTCTTAATTTTGTCTCATTACTTTTCTGCATTTACTTTTCGTGCTTTTTTGTTTAACTTATAGGTTCCTTATTCTTCTACCTTTTGTCGTTTTTCCCAATGAGCAAGTAAATTCTTGCTTGTTAGGGTTTATAGGATACGGTAGTATAATGGATGAAAAAATCCCTTAATTTCTTTTTAAGTTTTAATTTTTATAAACTTTAATAAAGGGAGTCTTAACCTTCTTATTCGGGCGTGCTAGTTACGACCACGATTTATGATTCGTTAATACTTATTTCGTTGAGGGTTTGAGATAAATAGGGATCAATGGAAGGACAACGGTCAATAGAGGAAAACCCTAATCCCTCTAAGAACCCTAATCCACATTCATCGATATTTCTCTTGTATTAAATAATTAAAAGATAAAATGAATCATTTTTAAAACTCCATATTTTAACTATTCAATCCGAAAACCCTACAAGCCCTTCTTTTATAAAATTTTCAAATCTCCTTAGTATAAAACGATAAAAATCCCACTTTTCTTTATTAACTCGTCTAAAACAAGATAAGTAGTTCATCATTCTCCTGTGGACGACCCGTACTCACTATCGGCGAACTATTGCGACACCATTATTGATTACAGTAACTAGGAAACATAAATACTCGGTTTTTCACAACCAATCAAATGGCGCCATTGCCGGAGAAATGGTAGTAATATTTTTCTTGTTATTCGGGTTGATTTCTAAAAAACCAAAAAAAATTAAAATAGAAATAGAAATAAAAACCGCATCTTGTGTTTTTAACGATTCTTGTGCGAGTTGTGCAGGAAATCTGGAATACTTGGAGCGAACCAACAGAGATTCAGAGATTGTTAAATAGGAGTAGAGGGGTATTGGAGTGCAGTGCCAAAATTTGGAGGGGAGATCTCACCAAAAGGCGGCGGAACCGCAGCTAATTGGGGTATTTGACGGCTGAACCGCGGCCGAATAGTGGAGTTAGACCCCTAAATTTTTCTGGTATTATTTTCTCTACTTCCTTTCTCCTCTGAAGCTCCAATAAACTGTTTCTAACTACAGGATTCTTTGCAAACAATGCCGCTAAAAAATCTTTTTGCATGTTTTAGATTTTGGATTGTTTTGCATATTTAAAATGGACATTAAGAAGCAAGAAACCCAAATTCAGATTATGTGGGGATTTCATCATCCTTCCTAGGCCTTATAAATCACAAACAAACATACGCATCACCCTACATTAATAAAAAATATTTAGACCAAGCCTTTAAGGACAATCACGCTCAATTAGGAGAAGAAAGGGTCGTGGGTAATCTATTATTTATCCGCATTTTTCTTATGGTGTTTAAGGCAAGTGTGACTAAGGAAAGTGGTTTATTTAATTAAGCCTGCTATTTCGGTGATTCGTATAGCGGATACCTCCCACTTATCTGGCTGCAATATTGATAAGGAGGTGATAGAGGATTTATCCTACGTCTTATCCTTTGGAAGTCTAGGAGCGTTCTAGTAATTTGACCTAGGTGACCATAGCTCTAGAGATTGTTTGTGCACGTTTGTGATTGGTTGAGTCGAGTCTCTCTTTCCAAGCAAAAAATTTCAAAAAAATCCAAAAAAAAGCTTTAAAAAATAACCATTTCATCCTCTTTTCTTTTCATTCTCTTATGATCGGTAACCCAAACCGACTAACTCTTAGTGAGCTTTGCTACACATAACCAGATATTTTTTATATCGTTATTGCTTTAAAAATTAACCATTTCACCCTCTTTTCTTTTCACACCCACTCATGTTGATACTTCTCTTGAGGCTAATGTGGCAGTTCATAAACCCATTTCTATTGCGGAACATATTGAACTCGCCCGTACTCAACAATTAAACACATTCTAACCATACTCAACTTTTGCGCCTTATCTAGACAGTACTTCTAAACATCAATTAAGAAGTTCCACGGTTCAAATCGAGTCCTTCATTGAAACTTTTTCACAAACCATGTCTAGTCTTAAAGTAGAGTTGGAATTGAGTAGTGAAAAAGAACCAGGAATCCCTCAAAATCAAAGAAGAACCAATTCTTTTGATCTCGACATCTTCCATCCTGAAATCCAACCGAATGTATTTGATGATCAACCGCTTAATAATCTAATTATTGAGGTGGCCGAGAATAACATGTTTGACTTGTCCAATCATGAGTGTGAAAAGAACTTTACACCATTCCAAATCAAACCGATTCTTATCCAACTAAACTTGACATTTCAAATCTTCCAATTCCATCCAGTGAACCTAGTGATCCATTGATTAAGGATAATATAATTGATGAATTTTTAAAGAACTATTCGTTTGATTTGACTGAAGGTGCTAGGGAGATCGGTGATGAGAATATCTTTGAAGATGAACTCGCTATGTTGGATGAGCTGGATTCCCCGACTCATCATGTCCCTTCCATTGAGTGTGACCATCTTCCTGTATATTTAACCGATCCTATTCTTACCACCAACCTATCCGATATTCAAAACAATATTCAGCTTTCATCTCTCACATCTGGTTCAACAATGCACGACGCCCAAGTTCGTTTACCCATTTCATTACACACTTTCTTTGGTTCTTCTCATCTTTTTTCACTTCCACCGAGTTTTGATGAACCACACTCCGATATTTCGAGTTCTATGATTCTTGAAAGACCCATCATGTTAGACTCTTTTGAGAATAAGGTAGACAAGCTTTTCGAGTCTCTGTTCACCGCCGAAAACAGAGATGAACTGGGATAGATCGTCTTGCCTGAATTTAAGGGCAGATTCTATTTGGATTTATCCGTCCACCTCTCCGAAAATACCAAATTGATTTATGGCACCGTATATCGGAGGTTTGGACAGACGCGACCGTTGTAGCAGACTTTATCAGATTCCCTTTCATTTTATGAGGGTTTTTTGACTGTGGGGACGCTCTTCCTTACAGGCGCAAGCCCCTTCAGTTAATTACGTTACCGCATTGTGATAACCACTTTCTCCTGCTCCGGAAGTTCACTTCGTGTCGTGTGTGTTTTTGTTTGTTTTGATTGCCCGTGGATTGTATATGGAGACTAGTTTATGTCTTCGCCCGTAGGGCGCAGATTAGTCCAAATCCGTATATTTTAGATTTGGTCTTAGGTTTAATTAAGAACCGTTAATCTGGTTTGAGATTAAGATCAACTTAAATGTGTGAGTATTTGAGCTCAATTTGTTCTTACTAAGGATGCGTTAATTTAATTTGAGATTAAAATCAACTTAGCAAAATTTTAAGGATCATTTTTATTTAAGATCTAGCAAAGAGCATTTAGGCTCAGCTGCGAAAAAATCTCAAGACTTAGCCAATTTGGGCTAAGTCTGCTTAGCCTTTTTCTTTTCAAAAGTGCTAAGCATTTATTTGGGATTTGTTTGTTTAGCGCTTTTCTTTTCATGTAAAAGTTCTAAGTACTTATTTGAGCTCTAACGCTCACATGTATGTCATGTGAAGCATTCAGTCATGGGCGCTGCCCAATAAATGTTGAGCACTTTTAGTCATTTTAACTAAATGTGAAGTGCTAAGCACTTTTTATAGCGTCCACATGAGGTGCACGTGCGGCGCTGGGCGCTGTCCAATCAATGTTAAGCACTCAGCCGTTTTGGCTGCATAAGCACTTTTATTCAGCACCCACGTGTGTTTCACGTGAGATGCTGGTCTTCTGTTTTGGGCGCCTGCGTGTTTTTCACGTGAGGCGCTAGGCGCTGTTAAAAGGGGGCGCCCATGTGAGGAGCACGTGAGGTGCTAGTCGTTTTTCCTTTTTAGAGATTAAATCTCTATTAATGGCATTTTGACCATTAATGATCACCAAGATCTTCACTTGTTGAAGATCTGGGATCGGTTTTTAAGAACTATGTTCTTTTATAGGTTCCTTTCTCCTTTTGTTTTTCTTCTTCTTTTGGACCTAGTTCTTTTCTGAATCTTTGATTCTCAAGAACAAGATCTTCCCGATGAGAATTAAATTCTCAACTTATGGGAGATTTGTTTTGTGGATCTCAGATCCAAAAAAAGAACTGAGTTTTTTAAAAAGGGTTAAACTTTTGGATATGATAGAGATGTTTTGATCTCTTTTCTTTACTTAGGGTTTTGAGAAGGAAGGTCTTCTTCTTTGAGAATTGAATTCTCTGTTCATTTTTAGAGCTCCCTGTATTTTTTCTGTCTCCCCCCTCAGACTTGAAGTCTGGAGTCCTTTATATAGTGGAGGCAAATTGTTAATTAGTTTTGAGAAAATCTCTCATTGAGAGATTCCAATTGATTTAATTGGACTCAAAATTGATTTGGGGAATTTTACCCACCATTGGATCTTTAATCCAAGGACTTCTGTTTTGCAGAATATGTTGTTATTGTTTTTAACAAAATCGGGGAAATATTCTCCCATATACAGAATTTATTCTGTAAAATAGTGATTTTTAATCACCAAGAATTCTCTGTTTTACAGAGAGCAATCTTTTTTGTTTAGAAAGATTGAGAGAATATATTCTAAAAATTGGATCATTGATCCAACCGAGAGTATTTTTCTTATTTAGAAAGATATGAGAGATATTTTCTTCTAATAGAATTTGATCCTATATTTTTTGATTTATCATCTCCATTGGATCTTTGATCCAACGGCTCTGTTTAACAGAGAGTATCGTAGAATTTAATTCTACTTGGGTACCGGCGCTCACGTATTGTGCACGTGGGTGCCACTTAAGAATTTAATTCTTAAGATAGTTATTCCTGTGCTTTGCATCTTGGCGTCCGCGTGAGGAACACGTGCGGCGCTATATAATAATTTAACCTTTACTTAGGAAGTGCTTCTGTGCTTTGCACATTGGTGCCGGCGTGAGGAGCACGTGCAGTGCCGTATAAGAATTTAATTCTTACCCAGAATCTTTTCTGTGCTTTGCACATTGGCGCTGGCACCCTCGTGAGAAACACGTGGGGCGTTGCCCCACTAATGAAGGTTTCTTTTCACCCTTTCTCTATGCTTTTCTTGAGTCAAATTTTCTTTTCCAATGCCTTCTTTTGTCAGAGCTTGGAAATAGTTCCATCATGCACAATATTTTCTGTGCCGAGACTTAAATGTCTCCCTTTATAATTTAAGCAATGCTCCTCTTCTCTCTCACTTTCAGAAAATCATTTTAACAGAGAAGAGTCATGGTTTGCAATCGTCCGCATGCTAATTGGCAGCCATGGGAGGTGCCTATCGAGGAAATTGTTCCTCGTTTTGTTGCACGCTTGGTGAATCCTGCTCACACGGATGACCAATGTGACACGGTGCTGCATGAGCTCTTGACTCGTAGAGGATCTCGTCTCTCCATCGGCTCTATTTGGCTCCAGATGATCTTCCTGTTCGTGCACGATGACATCCCCCCTCATCCAGCGGAGATGACTCCGGCGATGCTCGACGTAGCGGAGGACAAGATCGAGTACTTTCATGAGGCACTTTTGATTACCAAGCCTCTGAGGGATCGCTCTGTTCAGCTGCTAAGCCAGATACGGGTCCAACGGACCATCATGTCTGCCTTCGCTGATGGGCATGGCGCTAACCGATGGGGAGCAACTCCTCACAAAGATCGCCGCTTCGACATGGTGGAGAAGGTTGAGAGGGCTTTAGAAAACTTTATTCATAGTTTTGTAAACCCTTGTACTTTTGATCCCGTGTTTGGTGATATATTTTCTGTAGCATAAAATGTTTATTTAAATACTTTCCTTTTATCGTTGACCATCGAGCGCTTTATTTCTAACACATGTTCTTCCTCTGATCGTATTGTTGCAACCTATATGTTTGCATGTGCATTTCACCCTTAGGGATTTTTGCGAAGTGCAAACGCCACTGATGTGCTCGCATCATGCACTAACCTTCCACGCGCGTGTATGAATGAGCCTTCTTTCACACATATCTGTAAATGAAACTTAAACCGGTGTAAACAAATACCCCCACTACTTTACTCACGGAGGTATACACGTGAATGAAGTAGTGTAGAGTAATACGTAGCATACAATCGATTTTGGGCTGGCGTATCGTACAAAACATTTTAAAATCTTGATCTGAGAAGATAGCGAGCGGACACAAGCGTCATCATCTATCATTAACTCAGGTCTTGATCCTTAAGAAACGAAATTCCGAGCCCCGAGGACTATGAGTTGCGCCTTTCTGTTTCTTGATGTCTTAATTTAGCGCCAATTAGTTTATTCCCTCGTCTCGGAGTCTTTAGTTTATTTACTCATTTCGGAGTCTATAGTTTATTCACTCGTTTTGGAGTTTCTAGTTTATTTACTCATTTCGGAGTCTGTAGTTTATTCACTCATTTCGGAGTCTCTAGTTTATGCACTCATTTTAGAGTTTGTAGTTTATTCACTCACTTCGGAGTCTCTAGTGTAAGGTTCCTAGGCACTCACAAGAGGTCTCACAAGGCATCAACCATGCCAATTTCAAATTTTACGGTGCCGAGAAACCCTAACAAGATCGTTGGCTAGATTTTTAGGCTACAAAGTAAACTAGTTAACACTTAACTACAAGAATACGGAAATACAACCTTTGTAGATCCGGTCCACCACATTCTAAGCTCCGCGATGAAGTCCTCTCCGCTGACCAAATCGAACCATGACTCTCACGGTGGTTTCATCGGAGAAATAGGCGGGCTAGGTCGTCGACAACGTGCCGAAGATGATCTACGTCGAGGCATCACTGGATCAAGCTCCACCTTCACCAAGCCATGAAAACTTGTGAAGGAAACACCCTATACTACTTGGCAAGAGGTAGAGGATGAAGAAATAGGAAGTGGGTTCACTTTAGAATTGGATTTCTCACACTTTTCATCAATCCACCATTGATGAAGTGAAGCTTTCTTCATTGAAGAAGATGAAGAAGAAGAAGAAAGTGTTATGATAAGTTAATTAATATTGAAAAGAAAATCAATACTTATCATATAATGAACCATGGTCAAGTGTAGAGATTAAACCAAGGTTAGTTGGAATGGTTAGGGTTAAGGATGAGATAAGAATGGTTGACTTGATCAAAGCTTCAAGAAGCTTCAACATAAAAACAAAATAAGCCACCATCCTTAAAAATTTCCAAAATGAATATATAAATAAATAAATAAATAAGATAATCAAAACCCTAATCATTAACTTAACCATGGTTTAAACTTTACACTTAACCAAGTTAACATGTATCATCAAACATGATACATGCAAGTGCACAAAAGTATATCACATATACAACTTGTGAACTTCAATTGAGAAAATCCATTTAAAGTGAACCGATACTAGTTAATGCAAAGTAATATATCAAATATATAATTATACATTAAATCATTAAATCAACACTTGATTTAACGATCCGGTCATATCACATATAACCGACTAATATCCAATGTATCGGCTTATCGAATCAACCCTCGATTCGATAACTAGGTTATATCGCATATAACCATTCGATACATTCATCGCGAGAATAGAATACGGTATCACATACACGCATTATTCTCGGTCCCGCACATATCTCATATGCGCTCCTATTTCGTTTCGCTTGAGCCAGGAAACCTCTGTGTAGGACTCTAAAGACTCGTCAATACGCCGGCAGCAGGTGATGATCATATCAAACACCCACAAGCCGCAAGCGGTCTGCTAAACGTAACGGCCACCCGGGTATTGAGCGATCAGAAGATCGACGAGCAAGCCCGCTCACACTCCAGTGAATCCAACCAGTAACACTACCGTACAGTCCGGTCTGATCGTCTGATATGTCACATATCTCGCCTAGGGGTGGTAAACGTCAGACCCCAATAGCTCGATAAGTCGTGTCGATATGAGGTCTATAACAATTCGAGAAACTACTGGTAACACTTACCAGTAAATCTCAGCAACCCTGGCCAGGGATTTCCTGTTATAGCCAATCGAACACAGCGCAACATCAACCCCCTATACCGGGAGAGACGAATCCCCTCCTATCGCTCATTGCCTCCATGTGACTCGGGACTGTACCCAAAAACCACCGTTTTGCACGCCCTCTTGGACGTGGTAAGATGGAAATCAAAGCACAGTGGGAACCACACAAGACTCTATGACGATCTCGGGTCAACAGACTACTCTGTACCAGTGTCACCAGAGAACTGCCATCTGACGTAAGGTATAATACCATCTGGGAGTTCTCGGCGAGTCCGTCCAGTGTACCCAGTCTCTACTGAGCACCCGTATATCATCTCTGATGTCAAACACCAATGGATATGGGATCATCCATCGCCCATCTGTATGGGTCGAGAAGGTATACGATAGTCTACTCTGGTATATCGATGCCCCGTCTCGATACACCCACGACTAGGGACTTTGAAGGATGTACTTATGGACTACCATGTCCCCACTAGTATGATCCGCATCATAGTCCAGGTAGTCAAGTACACATCCTAAGGGCTTTACCAACATGTAACAGAGAGACAAACAGTATACACGTTAAGGTAAAGATCAACCAGATAGCATACTATCATGTCGAGCAAGAAAGTCCTCTCTATATATGTCCAAGCATCCACTACAATATACATCCTATGTATAGTAATGGCCTCTAGGGCATACATATAACTAACAATCTCCCACTTGCACTAGGGCCATCTGATAGCAGTGGTTGTAGTATCTCATACTCAACCATCCCATAAAAATCTCTCTCTGGGAACAGGCCTTTGTGAGTGGATCCGCTGTGTTGTCCTCTGAGTCTACTCTCCTAACCTCGATCCCTTAGAGATCAACCATCTCCATGATCCGGTGATACTGCCTTAGAATATGTCTGGATCACTGATGGGACCTGCGTTCCTTGGCACAAGCCACAACTCCATTGTCTCACAATGGTTGGAACGTAGTTCATCTCATGAACCAATATACACCCAGACTGCCTCTATGGTAGCATCTTAAGTAGCGATGTATCCAGCCTTTATCATCTAGTATGCCACGGTATTTAGCTTGGAACCTTTCCAACATACCGTCCCTTTACTGAGGGTAAAGACAATGCCTGCGACTGACATTCAGTCGTCATTATCACCCTGGAACCCTTCCAGTGATTCTCCCCAGGATCGATTGTTACCATCTCGCTACAACTAGTGAGAATCCTAACATCCAATTAGATCTATCTCATAGATCCAAAACCCAGGATTTAGGAGGTATCACTTTCATCCTATATGGAGAATCATTGTGATAAGCGGAGATTGATCGAGCGTAGCATAGGAAACTCCTTCCCTATCAAGAGTATATCATCCACGTACTCTACGAGGATCGTCACCATACTCCCTACTACCTTTTTGTTTATACAAGGTTCATCTACCATTTTGATGATGTCAACTTCTTTGACTAATCCATCAAAACAGATGTTCCAACTCCGCAATGCCTGCTTTATCCTATAAAGCATCTTGTACACGTTTCCGCTGCTCCCACTGTCTATGAAGCCCTCTGGCTGTGTACTTATAGACGCTCTCTTCTAAAACATCATTTAGAAAAGCTGTCATGACACCCAACCGCCAGATATCGTAGTCATGGTATGTAGCCGTGGCAAGTAGGATCTGGATGGACTTAAGCATAGCTACTTAGAAAAGGTTTCATCATTATCCACGCCTGGTCAATGACGAAAACCTTCAACAAGTCTAGCTTTGAAAGTCTCAACTTTTCCATCTACACCAAGTAATCTTCTCAAGATATATTTGCTCCTGATGGGGATTTAACCCTTCAGATATAGCACCCAAAGTCCATACTTTGTTGGTGTATGAGGATTCCATCTCAGTTCACTAAGCATCAGCCATTCTTACAGAGTCCCACTCCTGATGGCCAGCTCGAAACTAGTTGGGTCATCATCTTATGATGCAATCCTCGCTCCCACTGTCATAGAGAAACCGAAGTATCTCTCAGGTGGGCGAGGAACCCTACTAGATCGGCGGAGAGGCTGAGGTTCGTTGGTTACTATTGAATCCTTCGGTTCTACCAAATCATCTACTGTAGTTTGCATAGCTGGAACCTTTCCAGTTCTACATAACTGACCTTGCCTCGAGTTTGTCCGGATTTTGCTTTTAGACATAGGCCGGACAACCCCAAATCTTAACTAACTTAAGATATGGGCTCTTCCCTTTCCATATCACATATGAAGCGGTAGGCATAGATTTGATTCGAACCCTATTCAATAGGTATGCATCTTCTCAAGTGCATAACTCCCAAAAGGAAATAGGTAACTCAGTAGTACTCATCATAGAGCACACCTTATTACATAGGGTGCTATTGCTCCGCCCCGATATACCATCGTGCTATGGTGTATACGGAGGAGTAATGCTGAGAGAGAATCTCATTCTCCTTTAGAATAGTCCAGGATTTCCGTGCTTAAGTATTCTCCTCCTTGATCACATCAAAGGACATAATACTTATACCCGTGTTGGTTCTCTACTTCTGCCTTATATTCTGTGAATATCTCAAAAGGTTCGGACTTGTGTTTCAACAGGAACATAGGTCTGAATCTCGAAAGATCATCAGAGAATGTAATGAAGTATAAAGAACCAGTCCTGGCATGTATAGACAGGGGACCTTACATACATCATCATGTATCAGTCCCAAGAGTTTACTAACTCTTTCTCTGTTACCAATAAACAGAGCTGTGGTTATCTTATCTCAGTGACATGACTGGCAAGTTTCATAAGATGTAAATTCAAACTGATTTAAATATGCATCTATATGTAACTTCAGCTAGTCAGGTCGCATTGAAATGACCTAGTCTACAATACCTTAAGAAGAATTCGTTCATTTCTGAACTCTTCCTCTTATGTGTGTTCCATATACTAAGAACTGTAGTTTGATTTAGAACATCAATGCTTTTAGATAACGTGCCTGAACCGATCAACTTTTGATATAGGAAATGTTCAAAACATTATCCAACTATACAAAATTTTATCATTTCTTTACTAATAAAGAGATAGATATGATTTTGTATATCAGGTTCGGTATCTAATAACATTCGTTCAGAATCAATGTATTTGGAATACAGGGTGACTGTGACCAACAGACTTGGCTGCAACACTTGCCCCGTTTTCTGCCTCATGAAACTTATCACCCGTTCTCAGTTCTCTACCTTTCTATAGCCCTATGTAACAGATTACATATCTGGGATCCTGATCTGGTATCAAATACCCAGGACGCAGAGGATACTGAGAAACAGTTCTTTGTAATGAACACACCCGAAGATGATGCATCAGCATGCACTCTCTTCGTTTGGGCGGCACGGGAAATCTGGTATTCCCCAATTTCCTGCTCTGTCTTATAACAATTATAAGTTGGAGCGGGACCAACGTTCCCCAGCTCAATATAACAAGCAGGTTCGGTCAATAATCCGTTTTATTATCTTGATTAAGGCGTGACATGGTCGCTACCAGGAGAGAGAGAGAAGAAAACACTCAGCGTGCGCTCTTGCAAGAATAGATTGGTTATTATTTTAAATAATCAGGATGGTTCCCACTGCTTTTTATCAAATCTTCCTTCAAACCCTAAAAGGAAAGACTAGCCGGGATTAATTACACACTACAAGTTCACCAATCTTTCAGCCAGGCCAGTGTTGGTACTTTGAGGGAGGTCCCCCGTGCTTTCGCACGAACCTAATTAATGTAAACCTCGTTTTCCCAGAGGCGTAACCTCGTTGACACCTTTCTAGACACCTACTTGATCGGCTAATTGTAATGTATAAAACTCTCCCAGGAGTAACTCATACTCGCAGCGGGTATCGGGATCCAACTATCTCATAGAAGGTATGCAATCTCATTGCAAATTTCAACACTTGAAATTCCCGATAATATTTTGCCCCTAGTGTTCTATGACCTTGACGAATGCCAAACAACCCATAGTCCACTAGTCAAGTTCAACCCGTACATTTCTTGATTGAACTAAACCCACCCGCACGACCCTTGACGAATGCCAAACAACGCCGTACGAATACCCTAATCTAATCGCATCATATGCTCAAGCAGATAAATACTAGTTAGCTACCGTACACTACGCCTTGACGAATGCCAAACTACCGTAGCACGAATACTAACTAGTACATATCTGAAATGACGGAGGGCTACGACAGGTTTTTCTGAAAACCTATTGCGTAATGAACTTGATATCGTTGTAGAATCAAATGATTTTAAAATGGAGTGCTTTTGAGGCATTTCTAGTTTTGCTAAAGGAGTCACTCCCGGTGAAGGGATCGTCGGTCCTTTCCTCGTCGAATGAGGTGCAGGATATATCATATATATCACTGTGCAAAGCAAAAACTCTTAAAAGCAATCAAAAGACAAACCGAGTGTGTAGCATCTGCCAGTTATTGCTAAAGGAGTCACTCCCGGTGAAGGGATCTCGGTCCTTTCCTCATCGAATAAGGTGCAGGATATATCACATATACCGCTGTGCAAAGCAAGAACTGTAGCTACCTGTTTTATTTTGAAATTCGATTCTACAACATCTTAGGTTTCTTTCATTTCATTAATCACATTAATGAAGTCCCATCATTTAAGTTACCTAAACATCACAGATAAATACGACGTACACTTATGCCATCCGCATTCGCCTCGATGTCCCCTCGTGCACCGTTAGGTTAGGTAACTAACGGCAGAGCAGGGCAGGGCTAGCGCGGGTGTAAAACATAAGTAACGTCTATATAATATATCATATATACTATATAAAGTATCCATCACAGAACATATCACATGATCACATCACAGATATCGCAGCAGAAGAATCATATGAAATATTTGATATACTAGGACGTCCGTGTTTTCAATACGAGCCAGTATAAAACACGGATTCCACGGTCGTGATGAATAGCCAAACCCACACCCCTAGACCCCTACGAGAGCGGCAAGCAACCCAACCAATTCTAGAGTTAGGAGACCCGGACTCGACTCCTCGAGTTGGTCTCCCACTGGACTCCAGAACCCGGTTACTTGTGCTCCCCTCCTTGGGTCTATCCTAGTGCAGAAAAGTAAATAATATACAAAGGGTGACATCTTCCGCAACCTGGAAGTGCCCCAATAAAAGAATATTACATACAAGTTTTTACATGAATGAAAATGAAAAACACTCATCTCACATAAAAACCCCCGGCTATTCAAACACGACGATCCAATATAACATATCCAGAAACACATAACATCACATGTCATCAACGTAAGTAAATATGTCCATCCCAATTGTCGTTGACATATAGCAACGAAACCGGCGATATCACATATTACACTTACGGTCACAGAAAAGAAAGTGTAAAACTACAACAGTTGGAATCCGCAACCACCTCAGACATCGCATGCCTGACCAAATGAATTCTTTAGACATCGCATGCCTAACAATTATAAACCCTGCATTTTAGTCTCAAAATCGAAAACTCTTTTCAATATAAAGTCGGGCAATTCAACAAGATTCCTGACATTCTGATCGAATGCTCGTCGCAAACTTCAGTAGACGGCCGCACCCCCGACGCCGTCGACGAAGTGCACCAAGGCGGAACACCGCCACCGCGAGCACCCGAACGGATGCTTTCGGCGACGGGGTTCTCCTACAGTCACTTGGTCGGGGCTATGGGGTGTAGCTGTCTATTAAGTTTACCCGGCGAGTATCCGCGTACGCTACGTGATTGCGACGGACTTTTGATCACATCAAAATTCCGTGGCAACCGATCAAGTGAGACTAAACTGCTATGTTTATAACATTCATTTAGTTATCTCACAACTACTTGTGAATTCCAATTATTGTATCACATTCCGGATAAATAGAAAATGTTAAACTTTCCGATCGAACATTCAAACACCCAAGTTTTCCCGATACAGATCAACACATGAAACAAGTCTAAAAACATTCAGTTCGTGCCTCAGTACCAACGGTCCAGCCGTAGAAGGGTCAAGCCAACGCCTCACATGTGGCACGCCGTACTGCCCCAAACCCTAAGGTTCAAAGGGCAGTTCAAGACGGTCACATAATCGAGTTAAGGTTTGTTGTCTTCTAGAGGGTCCATCGCGTTACTTGCACTACTTAGAACGTCTTTAAACCATGGAAAAATCCAACACTTGGAAATTTCCCGGCAGGGGAAAAAATGGGTATTTATATCCGGTCGAACTTTTTAACATATTCTAAAATACCCGGAAAGCCACACAGACAAAATTTGATAATCCGATCGAATATACGAATCCCCAAAACAACCCCAGAAAATTCAACTCTTAAAAAAAATATTAAAAATTCCCAGGAAAACCAGCACTGCATATTATGAATTACTGTGCAAAATTGGATGCCACAAAAAACAAAACGGCCGCGGATCCGCCGCACGAGCCATGCTCGTGCCGCGGAACCGCGGCGCATTGATGGAATTAGGCACAAGAATTTTACAGTATCCCTTAGAATTTCCTGTTGATTTTTCTGCATATTTTTAATATGGAAAAATCCCAGATTTTAGAAAAAGTCCAGAGAGCATGTTTGGTTTAGGGTTTCGGGTTCGTTCGGGTTTCAAACTTCGTCTACACTTCGCCTAAGGCTCTAGCTAGGCTCTGATACCACTGTAAGGTTCCTAGGCACTCACAAGAGGTCTCACAAGGCATCAACCATGCCAATTTCAAATTTTACGGTGCCGAGAAACCCTAACAAGATCGTTGGCTAGATTTTTAGGCTACAAAGTAAACTAGTTAACACTTAACTACAAGAATACGGATATACAACCTTTGTAGATCCGGTCCACCACCTCCTAAGCTCCGCGATGAAGTCCTCTCCACTGACCAAATCGAACCATGACTCTCACGGTGGTTTCATCGGAGAAATAGGCGGGCTAGGTCGTCGACAACGTGCCGAAGATGATCTACGTCGAGGCATCACTAGATCAAGCTCCACCTTCACCAAGCCATGAAAACTTGTGAAGAAAACACCCTATACCACTTGGCAAGAGGTAGAGGATGAAGAAATAGGAAGTGGGTTCACTTTAGAATTGGATTTCTCACACTTTTCATCAATCCACCATTGATGAAGTGAAGCTTTCTTCATTGAAGAAGATGAAGAAGAAGAAGAAAGTGTTATGATAAGTTAATTAATATTGAAAATAAAATCAATACTTATCATATAATGAACCATGGTCAAGTGTAGAGATTAAACCAAGGTTAGTTGGAATGGTTAGGGTTAAGGATGAGATAAGAATGGTTGACTTGATCAAAGCTTCAAGAAGCTTCAACATAAAAACAAAATAAGCCACCATCCTTAAAAATTTCCAAAATGAATATATAAATAAATAAATAAATAAGATAATCAAAACCCTAATCATTAACTTAACCATGGTTTAAACTTTACACTTAACCAAGTTAACATGTATCATCAAACATGATACATGCAAGTGCACAAAAGTATATCACATATACAACTTGTGAACTTCAAGTGAGAAAATCCATTTAAAGTGAACCGATACTAGTTAATGCAAAGTAATATATCAAATATATAATTATACATTAAATCATTAAATCAACACTTGATTTAACGATCCGGTCATATCACATATAACCGACTAATATCCAATGTATCGGCTTATCGAATCAACCCTCGATTCGATAACTAGGTTATATCGCATATAACCATTCGATACATTCATCGCGAGAATAGAATACAGTATCACATACACGCATTATTCTCGGTCCCGCACATATCTCATATGCGCTCCTATTTCGTTTCGCTTGAGCCAGGAAACCTCTGTGTAGGACTCTAAAGACTCGTCAATACGCCGGTAGCAGGTGATGATCATATCAAACACCCACAAGCCGCAAGCGGTCTGCTAAACGTAACGGCCACCCGGGTATTGAGCGATCAGAAGATCGACGGGCAAGCCCGCTCACACTCCAGTGAATCCAACCAGTAACACTACCGTACAGTCCGGTCTGATCGTCTGATATGTCGCATATCTCGCCTAGGGGTGGTAAACGTCAGACCCCAATAGCTCGATAAGTCGTGTCGATATGAGGTCTATAACAATTCGAGAAACTACTGGTAACACTTACCAGTAAATCTCAGCAACCCTGGCCAGGGATTTCCTGTTATAGCCAATCGAACACAGCGCAACATCAACCCCCTATACCGGGAGAGACGAATCCCCTCCTATCGCTCATTGCCTCCATGTGACTCGGGACTGTACCCAAAAACCACCGTTTTGCACGCCCTCTTGGACGTGGTAAGATGGAAATCAAAGCACAGTGGGAACCACACAAGACTCTATGACGATCTCGGGTCAACAGACTACTCTGTACCAGTGTCACCAGAGAACTGCCATCTGACGTAAGGTATAATACCATCTGGGAGTTCTCGGCGAGTCCGTCCAGTGTACCCAGTCTCTACTGAGCACCCGTATATCATCTCTGATGTCAAACACCAATGGATATGGGATCATCCATCGCCCATCTGTATGGGTCGAGAAGGTATACGCTAGTCTACTCTGGTATATCGATGCCCCGTCTCGATACACCCACGACTAGGGACTTTGAAGGATGTACTTATGGACTACCATGTCCCCACTAGTATGATCCGCATCATAGTCCAGGTAGTCAAGTACACATCTTAAGGGCTTTACCAACATGTAACAGAGAGACAAACAGTATACACGTTAAGGTAAAGATCAACCAGATAGCATACTATCATGTCGAGCAAGAAAGTCCTTTCTATATATGTCCAAGCATCCACTACAATATACATCCTATGTATAGTAATGGCCTCTAGGGCATACATATAACTAACATCTAGTTTATGTACTCATTTTAGAGTTTGTAGTTTATTCACTCATTTCGGAGTTTCTAGTTTATGTACTCATTTCAGAGTTTGTAGTTATTCACTCGTTTCGGAGTTTCTAGTTTATGTACTCATTTCGGAGTTTGTAGTTTATTCACTCATTTTGGAGTCTCTTATTTATGTACTCATTTCGGAGTGCTTTTAATTTACCCCCCTTGGGTTTACAGGCAAACTTGTCTTCACGTTATATGAAGATAACCCCCATTCTTTAGGACAGAGGTTCGTTAGGTTTTTGGTACTAGGGTTTTAGTCTGTGGTACCGTCGCGTTGACTGATATATTTCTCGATATGCAATTTTCAAGCTGTTGTTTGAGTAGCCCCGCGACTGTCGTGTCTCTGATCTTTTCGGGGGCTGGACAAGACGTCTTCAAGTAATCTCCTTAGGTCATATTACCGTGAGAAGGGCAAGCGTTAGGAATTTGCCATGACGCTTCTTACTTGAGGTTATGCTCAATTTGGAGCCCCGATGAGTCATAACCATTCCGCTCTGGTGTGAGATGATCTCTGATAGTCTTTTAGGCTTTATATGAGTTGTTGTCGAGACCCGAAGCTGGGAATATGCCGTCACTTTATTTTTTATTTTGACGATGTTGCGTCGATTCTTTGTTGAAGTAAGGTAGACATCTGTATGACCTCTATGCTACGTGTATTGCAGTTGAAGTCGAGAGCTAGGAATATGCCATTGCTCCAATTTCATTTGATAGCTGCATTCGCATCCTGCTAAAATGAGAGGGAACACCGGGATAGTCTCTAGGTTGTATATGTACCGTCAAGACTTAGAGCTAGGATTTTGCCATGGCTCTATTTTTGCTTTGACCCTTGGGTCTTTTGTTGACGTTGCGTCTGCATCCTGCTGGAATGAGAGGAACATCGGGATGATCTCTAGGCTTTAGATGTTGCCATTAAAACCTGAAGTTAGGATTTTGCCGTCACTTCATTTTTATTTGATTGTCGTGTCTGCCCCTGCTGGAATGAGGAGGGAAAGGACAACGGGATAGTCTCTAGGAGCTAGGATTTTGCCGTCACTCCTTTTTTATTTGGCTGCTTGGAGCCTTTGTCGATGTCGAATCTGCACCAAGAAGGAACGTCGAGCTAGAGCTGGGATTTTGCCATTACTCCTTTTTGTTTGACCCTTGGGTTTTTGATGACGTTGCGTCTACATCCTGCTGGCATGAGAAGCACGTCGAGCTGGAGTTAGGATTTTGCCGTCACTCTTTTTTGATTTGGCTCCTTGGAGCGTTTGTTGTTGTCATGTCTGCACCCTGTTGGAATGATAAGAACGTCGAGTTGATCTCTAGGCTGTAGATGTTGCCGTCAAGATTTGGCTCTCTTTTTGACGGAGCCTGGCGGGAAAATATGTTTCCCTTTTCATTTGTGCCCATGGATTGTATACAGGGGTCAGTATGGACTCACCTGCAGGGCAGAAAAGTTTCATTTCATTTTTTTATTTCTTTCCGCGATGCTTTATCTTTTCAGCTTTTATGTTGCGAAAATCGCGATTGCCCAATCATTTCGGCTATTTATCGCGGTGCCCAATCATTTCGGCTATACATTTTTTTTATTTACTCGCTGCTTTTTATTGCAAGTTGCCCAAACATTTTGGCTTTCTCATACACATTTTTTTGTGACTCGTTGAGTTTTATTACGAGTTAGGAACTTGAGATCTGATACCAATCTTGACATCAGTATCGCTGCAACTGGAATATTGCCAGGAGCGAATCATCATTTGCCGTAAGAGGACTTGGAGTTTGACACCTGTTTAGGCATCGGCATCGCTACAACTAGGATATTGCCAGGAGAGACTCATCATTTGCTTTTACTGATTTGAACAAAGATGGATTAGCAAACAAGGTTAGGATCCTGTCGACTAAGTCTTTTTGACTTTATGAGCCGTAAGGGTCTCATAAAGGTATTTCTCCCTACAAGTCGTGAGGACCTCATAGGTGTACTTTCTCCTTAGGAATCATGAGGATTCCTAAGTGTATTTTCTTTTGTAAGTCGTAAAGATCTTGCAAGAGTGTTTTCTCCTTATAAGTCGAGAGGACTTACAAATGTCGTTCACCATACGGGGACATTTCTCGTCATTGGTGGAACTTGGTGGGGGAATGCTTATTCGTGCCCTTGGATTGTATACAAGGGTCAATATTGGACCGTCTGTAGGGCAACTTAGGGGATATGACAGCTTAAGAACAGGTTCAAAACCCTATAGCTTAAGGCTTTTGAATCTTATGAGCCGTGGGGGTCTCATAAAGGGAATTCTCCTTACAAGTCATGAGGATCCTGCAAGTGTAATTTCTCCTTAGGAATCATGAGGAATCCTATGTGTGTTGCTCTTTTGTGAGTCGTAAGGATCTTACGCAGGTATTTTCTCCTCACAAGGTCGAGAGGACCTTGTAAGTGCACATGCATTTTTTATTTTACGAGTTCGCGCCCTATTCGGGTTTGCACAAACTCGCGGCAGTCCTGCTATTTTTACTCACAGTGCCCTTTCGGGTTTTCATCCGTGCCCATTTTGCTTGTGGACATACCGTCTTTTTTTTAATGACGAAACTCTCGAAAGTAGCTTCGTCGTAGATGACCCACCTGTTTGCCGGTGGGTTTTGAGGGTGGCTTCATCGCTGGATTAGTTGTGTAGCCAGTAGGACTCGAGTTGCAATCTTTCTTGCTAAGACTTCGATTTCAATATAGATCCCAAGGGAATGTATCGCCATATTTGGGGTGATGCACTGGTTTAGGGACGTTCCGGTCCATTATCGTCATGTTTGAGGCGGGCTTTTAATTTAGGGACTTTTCGGTTCAATGTCGTTATATTTGAGGCAAAGTTCTATTTTAGGGATATCTCGGTCCGTTATCACCATATTTGAGGCGAATTTCTAGTTAAAGGACATCTCGGTCCGGAATCACCTTGTTTGAGGCGACGGAGCTTCTTTGCATACTACTCTCAGAGTTCTGACTCAGGAGGATAGAGAGCGGACACAAGCGTTATCATCTATCATAGACCTAAGTCGTGACTCGTCAAGCGTAGTATTTTTTGAGGAATCGGCCGTTTATTGGCCAGAAAGGTCTTTCGCCATGCATATTCATGAGCGTAGGCTCCACCTTGGTAGACTTTGTCTATGATGTACGGGCCTTCATAGTTCGGCTCGATTTTCCCCCGTTTTGCATGATTGGAGATCATTGGTCTTTTGACGACTAGCACGAGTTCGCCTTGGCGGAATGTTCTCGGCCTGGTCAGTCTTTCATATGACCGTGTCATCCTAGCCTTATAAGCCTCCAGGTTTTGTTGTGCTATAAGGCGAGTTTCGTCGAGGGCATCGAGCTCCTCGAGCCGAAGATGAGCATTTTCTTCATCTATCAGCTCGTATCGAACCGCTACTCGTAGAGAAGGGAGTTCTATTTTTAGGGGAAGCAGTGCTTCCGTGCCGAATACCAACGCGTATGGTGTTGTATTCGTCATCGTTTTGAACGTTGTTCGGTACGCCCAGAGAGCTTCATGCATCCTTTCGTGCCGGTCTCTCTTGTTTCCGGACACCGTTTTCTTTATAATCTTTGTCAAGGTCTTATTGAAAGCTTCAGCTAGACCGTGGGCCCGAGGATTATAGACTGAAGAGTATCTCCAATCTATTTTATGTTGCTGTGCGAAGCGGCTGAATTTATGACTTTTATAAGCTGGCCCATTATCCGAGATAATTCTTCCCGGAGTGCCGAACCGATAGATGACATATGTCCTGAAGAAATGAAGGATATTCTACGTCTTTACCTCCCTTAGTGGTACTGCTTCTGCCTACTTAGAGAAGTAGTCGGTCGTTTCCAATATAAACCGATGTCCTTAGGGTGATACTGGTTCAATAAGGCCAATTATATCGGTTCCCCACATTTCGAACGGCCAGCTAGCCATTGTTAGGTGTAGCGGATTTGGATGTTGGTGGATGAAGTCCCCGTAGATTTAGCATGAGTGACATTGTTTCGCATATTCGAGGCAGTCCTGAATCATTGTGGGCCAATAGTAACCCATTCTTTTGATCTTCAGCTTCATCTTTGGTCCAGCTTGGTGAGAACCACATAGTCTGTCGTGAATTTTTTGAACGACTTTCTTTGCTTCCTTCGGCCCCAGGCATCTTATCCATAGACAGTCGAATGATCTCTTATATAAAGTATCATTGATGAAGGCGAAAGACAGAGCTCGTTTCATGAGCTGATGTCGAGACGACGCGTTTTTGGGCGTCCATTGGGATTTTAAGTAGTCTATAAAGACTTCTCTCCAATCGTTGACATTTTCTTTGTCCCTTATTTGAAGGGTTACGTGTTCGGTCGTTTCTTTTCCTTCAGATAGCTCTGTTAAGTCTCTCGAAGATATTTCTGTTGGCGCGAGGATCCAGCAGCTTTGCACAATGATCGTTACGTCATCGAGGTCTTCATCGGCTAGTTCCTTAGCCAATTTGGCCAACGCATCCGCCTTTCTACTTTCTGCACACGGTATACTCTCCAGGATGCAGGAGGAGATTTGTGTCAGCAGTTGCAGCACTCTTTCGCCATACTTTATCATCTCTGACTTGCACGTCAGATAGTCGCCATTTACTTGGCTAACGATCAGCTGGGAGTCTATATATATGAGGAGGTCTTTGATTCCCATGTCGACAGCGATCTCGAGACCTACTATCAAACCTTCATATTCAGCTTCGTTATTAATCCTTGGCTCTGTTAAGGAGAGGGCGTAACGCAATATCCCTCCTTGCGGAGTCACGAAGATAAGGCCCACCCCGGGTTTGATTATATGGGTGTTTTGCTTTCGTCGCTTTATGGAAGATGCTCCATCGAAGTAGAGTTTCCATTTGGAATCATTTTCTTCCTTCTCTCCATTGATTATGTTGAATGCATGTTCATCCGGCAACTCACAATTTAAGGGGGAGTCGGCTGGTATCGGATGCTCTGCGAGAAAGTCAGATGTTTACCGCCGAAAACGGGAGACGAAACCGCGTAGGTCATCTTGCCTGAATTTGGGGGTAGATGCTACTTGGTTTTATCCGTCCACCTCTCCGAAGATGCCAAGTTGATTTGTGGCACCGTGTATCAGAGGTTTGGATGGATGCGGCCATTGTAGCAAACTTCGTCAGATTTCCCCTCATTTCTGAGGGGTTTTTGATTGTGGGGACGCTCTTCCTTGCAGGCGCAAGCCCTGCAGTTAATTACGTTACCGCGTAGCGATAACTACTTTCTCCTACTTCGGAAGTTCACTTCGTGTCGTGTGTTTTTTTTTTATTTTTGGTTGCCCGTGGATTGTATACGGAGACTAATTTATGTTGTCGCCCGTAGGGCGTGGATTGGTCCAAATCCGTATATTCTTAGATTTGGGTTTGGATTGATTTAAGGATCGTTAATCTTGTTTGAGACTATGATCAACTTAAATGTTTGTTGAGGATACGTTAGTCTAATTTTAGGCTAAGATCTACTCAACAGGATTTTGGGATCGTTCAGACCCAACAAAAGAGCATTTGGGCTCTATTATGTTCGTTTAAGGACGTTACGGTCCATTGTTAGTTTAAGGACGTTGCAGTCCACGGTGGGATGTGCCCATCAATTTGGGAGTGCACTGAAGAGTTGTTGATTATCGGGACCCACCACATCTCTGAAGACGTTGAAGAATTACAACGACATGTATCAGAGATGTGAGGAGATGTACCTTTGAACCAATGTCCGTTGGGAGATCTATAGTCGTGTTTGGGACTAAGACCAATTTGGAAAATGATGAGCACATGGGCTCGGTTGATCTGAATTGGGGATTTGGTCAACTTAGACTCAACCCACTCAGTCTTTGAATAAAGTATTAAACACTTGCTTGGGTTCAGTCCTTTTTCTATGCAAATAATGCTTTGCTTTTCCCCCTCTTTTTTTTGTTCTTTTATTTTTATAGAGTGTTAAACACTCTTTATGGCGCCCTCGTGTCGAGCACGTGAGGCGCTTGGCGCTGAGCACCAACCACTGAGTGCTAGGCACTCCTTATTGAGCAGCGCCCACGTGAGGGACACGTGAGGCGCTTGGTGCTGAGCGCCAACCATTGAGTGCTAAGCACTCTTTATTGAGCAACGCCCACGTGAAGGACACGTGAGGCGCTTGGTGCTGAGCGCCAACCATTGAGTGCTAAGCACTCTTTATTAAACAGCGCCCACGTGATGAGCACGTAAGACACTTGGCGTTGAGCGCCAACCATTGAGTGCTATGCACTCTTTATTGAGCAGCGCCCACGTGAGGGACACGTGAGGCGCTTGGCGCTAGGTTTTTCTTTGGGTGTTCTGTTCTAAAGAGTTCAATTCTCTGTTCTTTTCTGGATCTTTGATCCCCAAGAACAAGTTCATCCCCATGAGAATTAAATTCTCATTTGTGGGAGACTTGTCTCATGGATCTCAGATCCAGAGAAAGAACTATGTTCTTTGAGAAGAGAACTCTTGGATATGCAGATGAGATGCTCTGATCTCTATTTTTTTTATTTACCTCGAAGAAAGGTATTCTTCTTTCTTCCTTCTTAAAGCTTTCTTCTTTCTTTTTCTCGAAGCTTATGGGGGGGGGGTTTCTCTCTACAAGACTTGAAGTGTTGGGTCCTTTATATATAGTAGAGGCACATATGTTGATTTAGTTAAAGAAATCTCTCGTTGAGAGATCCTGATTTATTTGGGGATTTTATCCACCGTTGGATCTTTGATCCAAGGACTTCTGTTTTACAGAAAATATTTTTTTCTTGTTTTTAACAAGATTAGGGAAATATTTTTCCATACAGAGCTTATTCTGTAGCTTGGTGATCTTTAATCACCATTGGATTTTTAATCCAACAGTGCTCTGTTTTACAGAGATTATTCTTTCTTGTTTAGAAAGATTTGAGAAATATTTCCTCAACAGAATTTAATTCTGTACTCTGATGATTTATCATCTCTGTTGGATCTTTGATCCAACGGCTCTGTTTAACAGAGAGATTTGGTTTTGGCGCTGACGCTCTCGTGCGAGGCACGTGAGGCGTTGCCTTAAAGTTTTTAACTCTCGGCGCTGGCGCTCTCGTGTAAGGTACGTGAGGCGCTGCCTCAGAGTTTTTAACTCTCGGCGCCGGCGCCCTCATGCAAGGTACGTGAGGCGCTGCCTCAGAGTTTTTAACTCTCGGCGCCGGCGCCCTCATGCAAGGCACGTGAGGCGTTACCTCAGAGTTTTTAACTCTTGGCGCTGGCTTTCAAATTTTGAACAGAGCTATGCTCTTTTATTGGGGAAACAATTGCCCTCCACCGTTGCGCTCACATGGCTCACACGTGAGTGCAGCGGTGGCAGCTTTTCCACCGTTGGATTTTCTTGGAAGTTGAATCGACTTTCTGTGCCTATAAATAGGGCATTTGGCCCTTGAGATGATTGCTGTTCATCTTCTCTTGTTCTTATCTTGTTTCACCAATAAAAGAGCAAAACTCTCTTCAAAATTTGAAAGCCAGCGCCAAGAGTTAAAAACTCTGAGGCAGCGCCTCACGTGCCTTGCACGAGGGCGCCAACGCCGAGTGTTAAAAACTTTGAGGCAGCGCCTCACGCGCCTCGCACGAGGGCGCCAGCGCCAAAACTAAATCTCTCTGTTAAACAGAGCCGTTGGATCAAAATCTAACGGAGATGATAAATCATCAGAGTACAGAATTAAATTCTGTTGAGGAAATATTCCTTAAATCTTTCTAAACAAGAAAGATTATTCTCTGTAAAATAGAACACTGTTGGATTAAAAATCCAATGGTGATTAAAGATCACCAAGCTATAGAATAAGCTCTGTATGGGAAAATATTTCCCTAATCTTGTTAAAAACAAGAAAAACACCTTCTATAAAACAGAAGTCCTTGGATCAAAAATCCAACGGTGGATAAAATCCCCAAATCAATCAGGATATCTCAACGAGAGATTTCTTTAACTAAATCAACAGATGTGCCTCTACTATATAAAGGACCCAAGACTTCAAGT
The DNA here is from genome assembly GCA_030015575.1 of Agapanthus africanus. Lineage (NCBI taxonomy): Eukaryota > Viridiplantae > Streptophyta > Magnoliopsida > Asparagales > Amaryllidaceae > Agapanthus > Agapanthus africanus. Next base: position 850,269,641 of record CM057338.1, on the reverse strand, counting down.
CTTGTAGAGAGAAACCTTCCATGATCTTCTAGAATAAGAAAGAAGAAAGCTTTAAGAAGGAAGAAAGAAGAATAACTTTTTTCGAGGTAATTAAAAAAATAGAGATCAGAGCATCTCATATGCATATCCAAGAGTTTAACTCTTCTCAAAGAACATAGTTCTTTCTCTGAATCTGAGATCCATGAGACAAGTCTTCCACAAATGAGAATTTAATTCTTATGGGGATGAACTTGTTCTTGGGGATCAAAGATCCAGAAAAGAACAGAGAATTGAACTCTTCAGAATAGAACACCCAAAGAAAAACCTAGATCCAAGCGCCTCACGTGTCCCTCATGTGGGCGCTGCTAAATAAAGAGTGCATAGCACTCAATGGTTGGCGCTCAGCGCCTCACGTGCTCATCACGTGGACGCTGTTTAATAAAGAGTGCTTAGCACTCAATGGTTGGCATTCAGCGCCAAGGGCCTCACGTGTCCCTCATGTGGGCGATGCTCAATAAAGAGTGCTTAGTACTCAATGGTTGGCGTTCAGCGCCAAGCGCCTCACGTGTCCCTCACGTGGGCGCTACTCAATAAGGAGTGCCTAGCACTCAGTGGTTGGCGTTCAGCGCTAAGCACCTCACGTGCTCTGCACGAGGGCACCATAAAGAGTGTTTAACACTCTATAAAAATAAAAGAACAAAAAAAGAAGGGAAAGTAAAGTAAAACATTATTTGCACAGAAAAGGGACTGAACCCAAGCAAGCGTTTAACTCTTTATTCAAAGACTGAGTGGGTTGAGTCTAAGTTGACCAAATCCCCAATTCAGATCAACCGAGCCCATGAGCTCATCATTTTCCAAATTGGTCTTAGTCCCAAACATGACTACAGATCTCCCAACGGACATTGGTTCAAGGGTACATCTTCTCACACCTCTGATACATGTCGTTGTAATTCTTCAGCGTCTTTGGAGAGGTGGTGGGTCCCGATAATCAACAACTATTCGGTGCACTCCCAAATTGACGGGCACATCCCACCGCGGACCCCAACGTCCTTAAACTAACAATGGATCATAACGTCCTTAAACCAACACAATATAGCCCAAATGTTCTTTTGTTGGGTCTGAACGATCCCAAAATCCTGTTGAGTAGATCTTAGCCTAAAATTAGACTAACGAATCCTCAACAAACATTTAAGTTGATCTTAGTCTCAAACAAGATTAACGATCCTTAAATCAACCCAAACCCAAATCTAAGAATATACGGATTTTGACTAATCCACGCCCTACGGGTGACAACATAAATTAGTCTCCGTATACAATCCACGAGCAACCAAATATAAAACAAACACATACGACACGAAGTGAACTTCCGGAGCAGGAGAAAGTAGTTATCGCTACGCGGTAATGTAATTAACTGCAGGGGCTTGCGCCTGCAGGGAAGAGCGTCCCCACAATCAAAAACCCCTTAGAAATGATGGGGAATCTGATGAAGTCTGCTACAACGGCCGCATCCGTCCAAACCTCCGATACACGGTGCTATAAATCAACTTAGGATCTTCGGAGAGGCGGACAGATAAAACCAAGTGGTATTTGCCCCCAAATTTAGGCAAGATGACCTACGCGGTTCCGTCTCCTGTTTTCAGCGGTAAACATCGGCAATGGCCTGGCCTTTCACTACTTTGAGGGGTCGATACGTTATCAAGAACTCCATCTGGAGGATGGCCCATTTGGTAAGCCTTCCTGTTAATATGGCCCTTGACATCAGATATTTAAGAGGATCCACCTTTGATATGAGATGGACCTCATGTGCCAGAGCGTAATGTCAGAGCTTCGTTATTGCGAAGATCAGTGCCAGGCAATGCTTTTCAATGGGTGTGTAGTTGTTTTCTGCCCCCAGGAGAACTCGACTCAAATAGTATAGAGCTCTCTCCTTTCCTTGATAGTTTTCTTGTGCCCACACAGTACGCCTAGAGAACTCTCAAGGGCCGTCGTATACAGGATAAAGGGTTTTCCCTTAACCGGAGTGGTCAATACACGCAGATTTTACAGGTATTGCTTTATTTCTTTTAGTGCATTTTGGCAATTTTGATCCCAGACGAATAGGGTTCCCTTCTTCATTAAATGACCGTAGGGTCGACATTTTCCGGAGAGATTGGCTATGAACCGTCGGATATATGCGAGCTTTCCTTGAAGAGATCACAATTGTTTGAGGGTTATTGGCGTGGGAATTTCCATAATTGCCTTGATCTTTGAGGGATTGATTTTGATACCCCAGTGCCGTATGATGAATCTTAGGAATTTTCCCGAGGAGACTCAAAACGCGCATTTTAGAGGATTCATCTTCAGATTGTACTTCCGAAGACGCCAGAACACTATTTTTAGATGTTCCCAATATTCCTCATAAGATCTGCTTTTAACCACAAGGTCGTCGATGTAGCATTCGACGATCTCATGGATGAGGTCATCGAAGATCTTTGTCATGGCCCTTTGGTAGGTAGTGCCATCGTTCTTTAAACCAAAAGGCATTACCTTATAGCAGAATATGCTCAGCGGGGTTCGAAAGGCGGTATGTTTTTGGTCTTCAGGATGCATTTTTATTTGATTGTATCCTGAAGATCCATCCATGAAGGAGAAGACCTCATGGGTAGACGTGTTATCGATCATCAGCTCAGTAACAGGTACTGAGAAGTCATCCTTCAGGAAAGCTTTGTTGATGCCCCGAAAGTCCACGCAGATGCGCACCGTCCCATTCTTCTTCATCACTGGAATGATGTTAGCGATCCAGTCGGGGTATTGAACTTCTTGGATGAAACTGGAATCGATTAGTTTCTTGACTTCAGCGTTGATACTCATCTCAAGTTCGAGCCGCATTCTTCTTGGTGCCTGTTTAACCGGCTTTATGTCCGGCGATATGGCCAGTTTGTGTACCGCTACTTTTGGATCTAGACCTGTCATCTCTTAATAGTTCCATGCGAAGCAGTCTTTATATTGCATGAGCATGTATTTTAACATGGCTACCTATTTTTCAGATAGCAGCTCACTGACGAACGTTGGCCTCGGATCTTTTTCCGACCCTAAGTCAATTTTCCTTAGGTTGTCCGCCGTGGTGTGTATCCCTGTCACGCCCCGCTTTCCGGTATATGGGGAAGGAGATGTGGCGAGGCATGCGTTGTATTTACTCAGAAGTAAACACGCTAAGCGTAAATAAGCAATATAATTGAATAACATAAGAATAACAAGAGATGTAATATAAACAACGACTTTTTATTAATATCCATTCTTCTTGCAGTAGAAGTAAAAGTCTGGACTCGGCTGGTTAAATGTTACTTCTGGTCTCCTAGGTGCAAAGGTTGGCATGGAAGAGGCTCCTCCTGCCATCTGGGTGGCAGGGCACTTTACACCGGCATTCTGAGGTCTGCCTTTCCTCTTCACCACCGCCTCATATCTTCGGGCAGCCTTCAGAGCAAGATCGTGGGTTGGGAAATCCCCTGTAGCTAAAGCAGCTTGGATCTCCTGGTCTAACCCTTGCTGAAATCGTCGGGCTCTGATCTCAGCAGTCGGTATGAGATGTATCGCAAACCTATTACGGTCTTGTGTTAACAGTGTAATATGTGATATTAGGAAATTGAATATTGAGACATATCTTACCCGCTAAGCATGGTAAACTCAGCATCATATTCATCCACAGATTTGGTCCACATCGAACCTTGTTGCAAGTGGACAAAATGCTGCTCCATGTCAAAATGGATAGTCTCGGGAAAATATTTCGCGTCGAACATGTCGCGAAAAGTCTTCCATTCAATCGGCCATGCAAGACGTCTTTCTTCAGCCTTCCACCATACTCTGGCGTTATCTGTGAGTTGCAGGTTCATAACTCTTACCCAAGCGATCTCTGGCATTTGTGCTGCTGCCAGGTCATTTTCTATAGACTGAGCCCATTCCTCTACTTCTAGTGGGCTCTCTTTCCCAGAAAAGTTCTTAGGATGCAATACCCGGAATCGCTTGAATTCGGGTGTCTCAGTCTCTAAGCGGTACAATAGGATAGCAGTCTGCTGCTGCTGTCCCTCCAAGAGGCTCTTGATTGCCTCAAATAATACCGTCTGCTCGTTGATAGGAGCTGCTACGTTAGGTGGTGGTGGTAGAGGAGGTGGAGTGTTTCCATTCATGTTGGTGCTCGTGTTGTTGGGAGAATCTATAACCTTGAAAGAAAAAGTAGGGTTAGGATAGATTCAAGGAGTTGAAATATAAAGAATATATAGTTGCTGATTCTTATAATTCTTGTGATATATTGCTTAGATTTCTATGCAGAACTGACCTGCATAGGCTGCTAAAAAAACTTTTCATGCCCCGCTTCTCGGTGTACGTGGAAGGAGATATGGCGAGACACGTGTTGTATTTACTCGGAAGTAAACACGCTAAGCGTAAATAAACAATATAATTGAATAACACAAGAATAACAAGAGATGCAATATAAACAACAACTTTTTATTAATATCCATTCTTTACATTCAACTGAAAGAAAAGTACAATGATAGAAAGCGATGCCTAAACAGTGGCATATGAACTGAAAAGAAAAGTACAAGTAAAAGCCTAAAAGTATGGCTCCTCTGTGAACTGCTCCAAATCGTCCTGGCTGGGCTCGGTCTCCTGAGAGTCGGGTCCTTCTGACAAACATTCCAAAAAAAGAAGAGTCAGGAATGTCGTCAGCGAACTAACGCTCGGTAAGTCCCAAAAGATAGAATGGAATAGACAAGAAAAAGAATAGAACTGGTAAATTATCTTTTTATTATGCTAACGTAGTTGTTTGTAACTTGGTACAGAATGTATCAGTGTATACGAGAGGAGTCCAACTTTTCCCGTGGACTATGGTAACCCGTAGTACAAGGCCCCGTCAATACCCACGGGACAACGGAACAAGATGTTCATGTAGGTGTCTTTTAGTGACCATCTCGTTCCACTTCTAACACATTCCGTACCAGTCTATCCCGTTAAACCCCGTAATGTATATTGTATTGATTGTAGTTATCAGACTTGCCGAGACCATGGTATAAGTTGTTCATGTAAACGGTTTCGGGATGTATCAAGTAGTCATGTAGTCAAGCCAAGATATAGCTATGGTTTGGTCAAGTCAAGTTATGTTGCATGTTTGATATTGTTCTGGTATTCAAGTTCATGTTTGGTATATTGGATTTATGTTGAATTGGAGTTATGATTGGATTCATATTTGGATTGTATTCAGATTAGATTGAGACCGAGACTTGAGTCAGACACTTTAAACAGAGTTGGATTTTGAATTAGGTTTGGGAATTATTGGTAACTGCTGCACATGGACGGTAGGATTTGTGTCTTTTTAAAGACAATTACCACTGATAACCCCGTTTTAGTTTTCTACCTTAAATAGGCAAGCACCCACTTTCTCCGGCTCCCTGAGGCTCAAGAGAATTGGTCCCGCTTAAACCTATATTTACTAGGGTTCTTAATGTAATTTTATATATCTCGAGGGGGTTTTATGAAAAATATTTTATATACTTTCAAAGTAAATCTCGAGTAATTATTTATGTTATTTAGGGTTTTCATGGATGTAAATTTTTAAAGAATGAAGTATATTAGTGAAACTTGAATAGTTCAAGATATTTTAGTGTAAAGTTTGACTTGTATTGATTCTTCATGGTATTTTCATGAAACTTGTAATTCGTTTATTTTCTAAAAAACATGGAATTTTATTATACATTAAAATTATATAATTTGTTAATATTTATATAATTATTAAAAATTAATTTTATTTATTAAGTAGAAAATCTCGTTTTTCTTAAAAATCGTATTAAAATTCTTTCAAGATCGTATGCTCCGTGAGAAGGTCTGCATCTCGCTCTACTAGTTCCGAGGATGTGCGATAATCTACACCATCCAAACTGGGTTCCCCGAAATGGATTGTAAAGACACAATCGCAAAGAATTTAGTAACACAATTTAAAGAAATCCAGGTTTTTAATAGTTTAAGGTATTTTGATGAAAAGTCGTATTTTACCACAAAAATATTGTTCAAGAGAATCGTGCCATGTCAAGATATGTGTATGTGAGAGGTAGGTCATTACCTCATGAGGTTTTCTAAAGGTATGCTAAGCAAAAATAATTAAAAGATGTCGTATGTAAACTTCATGGTATTTAAATGTAAAAGCTCAATTAAAGTTATTTAATATGGAGTTTTAAAGTGAAATTGGTTTCTAAACATTAGTTAAATGATTACAAGTAAGGTATATACATGAGTACAAGTGATTCTTAAGAAGAATTATGGTTTTCAAAGGTTTTAGACACAAATGTCGGTATAACTCTACTTACCGACATTTTTGAAAAAGAGAAGTTTTATAGTAGAAAGATAAGAAGAGATATGGGACTTACAGGTTTAAAGGAGAGATAGGAGGTAGAGGATGAGGGTAGTAGCCTTCGTGGAGTCGCGGGATCGTCGGAAACGTCTCGAATTCTCGCCGGAATTTGACCTAGGGCTAACTCCACTTGTACTTTTCTTAGACTTAGAAAATTTTGAGAATTTTGACAATAGATTTCAGAATGAAGAGGGCTAAAATATGGGGTTGTATTTATAGTGTAAAATTAGGGGTTTGGAATTGAAAAATGAATTAAAAAGCATTAAAAATTGGATTTAAAGCTAAATTTTAATTCTCTGAATAATTGCAGGGAAAATAAACAGAACAGGGGTAAAGGGGTAGTCCAAGGGGTGTAGTGTGCAAGACACGGAGACCATCCCCTACGAGGGTCCCAGCGGTGTCTGCCTGGGGCCCGATCTCACCGGCCAAATATTGGAGTTGGGCCATTGGATCTCTGCCATGTGTCCCTCTTTGTTCATACAATATTTAGCACATGTTTGATTTTCTAGACTTTTCATTTTTACGTGTATTGCACGTGTAAACTTTTGGGCTTTCAAAAATTTTAAAAGAAAAATCAGGTAAAATAATGTGTGGCTGATGGGATTCGAAAACAGGGGCTATGTCACAACAGTGCAAGGCTTTACCAATGAGCTACATGTTGTTTCTTGCTGTTCTTAAACAAGAATAACTTTTAAATTGTGCTCAGGCTTGCAAACTCCTTTCTGTATTTTAAGTAGAAAAATTTTGTATAGAAAATTCAGGATCGTTACAATCCCTTCTTCCAGCTCCTTTGGTGCTAGTGGAAACTCTGAGATCACCTTGTCCTCGTCTTCATTTGCGAAGAACATGCGGAGGTCATCTATAATCTCATGTCCTCCCTCTTTTGAGAGTGTTATCATATGGCAGGTACGAGTTCGCTTCCATTCTTGATATTGAGCCGGTCCCATCCTCATGGTATAGATCCTCTTTGGCTCATGCTTTTGCGGCAGGGTTACCCTCCAACTGTCGGATAAAGTGAACCTGCCTTACCGATACTGGTCTTCTACCCAGTCTTTGAAGGTGAAGCAGTCTTCAAGGGTATGACCTATTACTCGGCGATAGGAGCAATAATCTAGATGATGGACCTCATTTATTTATTTGGGATGCCGAGACTCCGGAAGCGTCATCATTTGATACTTCATGACAAGGTTGAATATTTTCCTTGTCTTGTCTTGGGGGAATGAGTATTCCCAATCCATCTTCTTTATAAAGGACGGGTTCCAATCGACCTTTTCTCGATTGCAAGGCCTTTTGGATCCGCTTCATTTTTTCCGAACGTTGTTTGCGTTCTTTACCCTGTTTTTGCCTTTATTTCAGGATTTTCCCCTTTCGCGAGGACATACAGCAAGCTGGGGATAAAAGACGTTGTTGAACTGTGTCCTGGCCTTTTCATAAATGGCCATTTCACGGCTATGATTGTCTCGGCTATTTTGACAAGCTTCTTTTATTAGCTTGTCTATTTGTTCTTCGAGCGACGGACTTAACGTTCTTAGAGCGGGATTTCGCTCTGTTTCAATGTCATGACCATTTGGAAGAGCATTTTCCTCTTCTCTGGAGCTGTTTATGACACAACAGCTGTGGAACTGCTCCCGTTTCTTGGACCGAATGTATCTGAGCCCGGTTGTGTCCATCTTCCCATTGGGCATCTTTCGCTTGGTTCCATGGATATCCCAATTTTTTTTGTAGAATTGGGATTGCCGAACATTTTGTTTAAGGGGTACACCTTGGCACTTTAACAACCTTTTCAATCCCTTTGCGTAGTCGTTTGGCAGACGGATTGGTTGAAGCCTGTCGAGTGCAAAATCGGCACCGTGCCAGACTTCTTTCTCTACTCTGGTCTCCGTAGATTGGTAGAAGAGGATCACCTTTTCACCTCTTCGTCTGGGAGGGACGTAGAAAGTCTGTAGTTCTTGGACGCTGTATGTATCGAGCGCATCACGTTCCTTATAATGCCGAGGCGGAGCCATTGTTATTTGCAGACTCTGATCGTCTCCGGCGAGGGTTTGCACTAATGGGCGGATAGAGAACACTATGATTATGTTCGCATGTACCGAGGAGGAGATCTTCATCGCTGAATGTAATGTCAGCTGTGTGAACTTCTGCCATCTCATCCTTCATCTTCTTCTCTGCGAGGAAAGCTTGGAACTGATCGGGCTCTTGTAATGCCTTGATCAGAGACTCTCGTGCTTCTTTGGAAAAGAGGAGAGCATCCAATATGCTCAACTATGAGGGTATTTTCCTCAGATGTGCTAGGACATTATAATCCACCTTGTTTTACTTAGGCGGGTCCCTTTCTGCGAGCTCTTTAACAACTCCATCGTCGAGTGAAATTTCCTCAGGGATTTTTTCTTTCCTTTTGTCTTTTTTGCTCGAACCTTTGTTTGTAGGCCCGAGGTTCTTCTCAGGCAGCGTGCGGTTAGACTGCTGAATGTTCTCACAGCTCTTCTCCTCCTCTTCTTTTTCGGAGGTGGAGTCTTTGAAGAGGGGGTTGAGGGGTATTTCATCCTCAGAATCACTCCCGAAAGTAAGACCTTGGGGCTTTTTCCCTTCTGAACTGGTACCAACCATATGACAGTTGCCAGTCATTTTTTCACGCGCATCTGTCGCACTCTTTTGCTATGGACGAGCTTCGTGTTTCATCCTCTTGAAGTGTTTTTTATGGGCAATGTATCCTTGCCACCATTTCTTGAAGACACTGCATTACTCGATGGGGTGGGTAACCCTCCGATGATATGGGCAGTAATTTGGATGTGAATCCTCTCCGTCAAGGCATATGACCCCGTGAGTGTTTCCTACTAAAGGTGGCAGCTTCATTCCTATTGACAGGGCTTTGGCGAACCGCTTCTCTGCCTTGATCCTGCTCTTATTTTTCACAGGTATGCCTTGGTTTGGTTGGAGTACTTTACGACTCCACCTTGCCGCTGCTTCTTCATCCTGACGCTGACGCTTAGCCTTTTCGTATATGGCTGTTTCGCGTTCTCGGTCATCTTTACTTTTTCGAAAGGCTTTGTTTAACAGCCTATCGATCGAGTCTTCTGGCGGTTCCGGGGATTTTATCACCGATCCTGTCCCCAGTCCCTCCGTATTGTTTTCTGATGCTGAGGGAGTTTCTTCGTCATTTAACAACGAATGGGAGACCATGTGGCAACTTGCCACACAGTCTTTGGTTTCTTCTGATGAGTCATTTTTCTCATCGTTGTCACTGTCTTAATTATTAAGAATATGTTTGAGGAACTTTTCGAGCGTGACCAGTTTCCGCGCCATCTGGTTGTACTCCTCCAGCGCGTCAATGTATTTTTGTAGGTCTGTGCGCTTGTCGTCATACTCGGCAGGCTGTATGTTAGCTATAGTACCCTCAAGGCAATTATCATAGTCGCAGGCAGGTGATTATGATGATTGAGGGATGACCTATACCGGGAGAACAATCTTACTCGAGATGATAGTATGCTATCCGGTTTGTCTTTATCATCATGTACAGCATTAGGTGGCATTACAGATCACTATTACATGTTGATAGAGCCCATAGGATTCTTGCTTAACTACCAGCATTATGATGGCGATCATATACGTGGGAGCTGGGTGGTCTATAGGCACATTCTTAAATGTCCCTAGTCGTGGGAGTTTTGAGACTGGGCATCGATACTCCAGAGTAGACTAGTGTATACTGATCGAGATCTCGACGAGGGGCGGTGGCCGGTCTCACAATCCATTGGTGTCAGTTTGTTCACCTAAAATAGTATACAGGTGATCATTGGGTTATGAGTACACCGGACGGACTCGCCGGGAACATGCTAGTTGGTATTATACCTATTGTCATTTAGCAGTTCCCTGGTGACATGTGTACAGGTTAGTCTATCGACCTGAGATCGTCATTTGTATCGTGTGAGTTCCCACTGTGCTTTGATTACTACCCTACCACGGCTCAAAGGAGTCGTGCAAACAGGTTTTAGTTGGGTACAGTCCCAAGCCATATGGAGGCAGTGAGCGGATCGTCAGGGGATTTGTCTCTCCCGGTATTGGGGGTTGATATCGCGATGTGCACGGGTGGCCATCACCAGAAATCCTTGGCCAAGGTAGTCGAGAATTACTGATTCGGATCAGTAGTTTCTCAGTAGGTGATAGGCTTCATACTGATACTAAATGTCGCGTTATTAGGGGTCTGACTTTCTCCACCCCCAAGACTCGATATGTGATACTCATAAACGAACGGACCGGACTGTACGGATATTGTCACTGTCAGGCTCAGTAGGGTTTCAGGATGAGTTTTCTCGTCGGCCTCCCTTTCGCTCAATACCTGGGTAGCCGTTACGTACAGCTAGTGCTGCTGACATGCTTGTAGTTAAACCCACTGCCAGCGTATTGACGAGTCTTTAGAGTCCCACCAGAGGGTTTCCCTGCTTCGGGCCAAACGATGTAGAGGCCGTATAGTTTTACGGCAAGGTTCGATCATATACGTGCACTTGTGCGCGTATCATGATTCGGATGGATAATACTAGTGGACTTTGGTTTAAGCCGGATCCTAGTATTATATTGTTGGATTATTTTCGTCTCATTGTATTCGTATTCTTTGAAATATGGATGCGGGTATGTATATACGGATGAGGGGTATTCTTGTAATTTCTTACAAGATTACTTTTAAAAGATTACACCTCATTATGGTTTAAACCTTTTTGGATTAAAAGATTATTGAGGTGGAGGATGAGGTGTTTATTGCATATTTTGTGGCATGGCTTAGTAGTGACCCATGGTTACTATTCTAGCATGCTTAATCTTTTGTTTGTTGTGAGATTTATATTGACTTAAGATATTTTTGGTTGACTTAAGATATTTTTGTTGACTTAAAATATTTTGGAGACTTGAGATATTTATTTGGGATGGCTCCATTATTTTTATAACTCTCACAATACAACAAAAGACTTAGCCATTCTTTCCTCACTTGAGTTGCTCTCAAACTCTCATCCTCATGGCATCTTCTTCTACCTCCACCCTACAAGTCTCATATGTTGAGAAACCTAGCGTGTCTTGAGACAAATTAATCCTTTATCACTCTCTACTTCTATGGTATCTAGCGTAGCGATCTAGGTACCCTAGTTACCTCGGTTATGAGGTTGGAGCTCGTTTCATAGACTCTCGGGTAGATCATCTTCGATGGAGGGAGTCCGGAGATCAAACTTGATCAAGGAAACCTCGTGGAGCTTGGGAAGGTGGTTGAAGACCGAAGGACACAGATCATTCGGTATAACCATCTAAACTTCTTTCTAGTATTCTAGTTTAGGGTTAATGGTAGATCCGTAGGAATGGGTTCCGTTAGCGCTGGTTTTTGTAAATTTTTGTTCTGTATTTGGTCACGGATTGATGGCCGGGACGCTGGCGAAACCCAATATGGTATCAGAGCCAACCCATTAACCCTATGCTAGTTTGTTTGCACAACGTTAGAATATCGATCGACCAATTTTTCCGAATCAAATTTCCATTTTAATGTGCTTTCTGACGAGTTTCAAAAGTGTTCAAAAAATCTTTCTGAGGGTCTTAAAAATACGTATAGGCATTTGTAGGGGGCCACAAGAAATTTGGGCAAATGAACCATCAAAATGGCCGCAGAAGCGTCGCATTTGATGCCTATTTGTGGCAGTTCCGCGGCCGTATTGTGGCCAAATTGCACCAAAATTCTTGTGGCGCTCTCTGACATGGAAATTTGATTTTTGGTACATATGGTTTTGGCCCAGATTTGTTTGAGTGCTGGATTTGCATTTGGGGCCTATGAGGGAAAAGTTTAGTCGATCGATATTTTAACTGTGTTTTTTACATTACATGCATTACTATCTACGACTGTGAATGTCATTAGAGCGGTAAAACTCGTCTAATTGCTATATACTCTTTTAGAAGGGTTTGCGAACATGACGTTCACGTTGATGTTCTGTGTTGTGCTGTGGTTGTGGTTGGATCGTCGTGGTGGATAGCCAGTGATGCAATGGTAGTACAGTTTAAATTCATTTGTATATTTGTTATTGTGGGGCGAGCGTCCGACATGTGGACTGCCGTCTCTGTCAGTTTGTATATTATTTATTTAGGGCACGACCGGGTTGAGGTCGATGTCACCCTTGTATATATTTTTTTCTGTACTAGGATTACCCTAAGGCGAAGTGCACGAAAGCCGGATGCCAGAGGGCAACGGGTCCGCATATCATGGCGTTGAGACGGAGGGGACTTTACTCTAGAATTAGCGAGCTATTCGCCGTACTCATAGGGGGTATAGGTTGACCCACGAAAGGGTGCTCAAGTTACCGGATTCCATGAAGTGCTGGGTGGCCCATTCACGTTGTTGATTGGGGTTGCCTCGCTTCTGGGATTGGCGGGTCACTCGCCGCACTCATAGGGGTCTAGGTTTTCATTACATAGGGCTATCCACAGGACAGGGAACGTTGGGTCTCATTTGCGGCTCAAATGAAACTCGAGGCTCCAGGATTATCCACTACTCTGTGTTGCTTGGCTGAGATTCTGTGATGTTGCTATATATTATGCCTGGGAAGATTGTCATATATATTTACATATATACTAGTAGATGTTGTATATATTTTGCACCCGCGCTAGTCCAGCCTCCGCTTTGTCGTTAGTTAAGTAACCTAACGGGTGATGACGGGGTCCAGTGGCGAATGTGGATGGTATATACGTACATTTTATTTTCATTCCTTTCTGTGGTATGATATGTTTAATTGATGGGACTGCGTTGATTCTGATCAATACAAGGATAAAACGAACCTATTTGATGTTGTTGGAAATAAGTTTTTTGTTGAAAACAGACATTACAGACGTTCTCTTTTGCTTTGCATAGGTATTCGATTTGGAATATCCTGCACCACATTCGACGAGGAAAGAGTCGAGATCCCTTCCCCGGGAGTGACCTCTTTAGCAAAAGTTTACGTCAGCGTAATAACTTCACTATAGTCGATTAATTTTTTCTTTGCATCATGGTATTCAGTTTGGGATATCCTGCACCACATTCGATGAAAGAGCCGAGATCCCTTCACCGGGAGTGACCTCTTTAGCAAAAGTTGTCGCCACTATATATTTGTAAAGCCACTTGGATTCCTTCAACAATATCAAGTTCATTGTAGGGTTACTAGGCACTGTCACAAGGGTCAATAAGGCATCAACCATGCCCGATTTAAAATTTACAAGTGCCGAACAACCTAAAGCGAGGATCTTTGCTAGATAATTAGGGTTAACAAAGCATGTAAACAACTTTACATCTAAGAGAAAGGGATTACAACCTTTGTAGTCCGTTCCTTCACTTCATAAGCTCCGAGTAGTAGTCCCTTCACCGTGATCCATGAACTTCCGGACTCTAGAGAGGCTCCACAAGCCGAACGATCCATGCTTGCTTGAAGTCTTCCTTTTCGAAGATGATCTACCTTAAAGAATTTTTAACTCAAGCTCCCACTTCTCTAATCAAGTATTAATGAAGTGAACACCCTAATCTAAGTGGCTAGAATAGATAAGGATGATGGAGTAAGAATTATACTCTCTTTTATTATCAATTTCTCACACACCATCATCACAAACACAAAAGCTAGTAAACTTTTTTTAGGAGGAAGAAGAAGATGAAGTCTTTTGTGATGAATAATGAATTTGTTACTATGGTTACAAAATAACCTTGAGTTAATAATATCAAGTATTAACTCATATAGAGAATTGACTAGAGTTAAGGGTTTGGGTTGGGTTAAATAATATCTCCAAAATATCAACACAAAATATCTTTGCTTAAAACAAAACATAAACTTTCTAGAAGCTTCATGAAAATGCTAACCCAAATCAAACCCTAACCATGTTTAATCTCCACAAATCATGTTGCATTTGTAATCATAACTTGTTACAATATTATATATCACATATATAATATATTTTTGTAACAATAGAAAATAATACAATTAACATATATCACATATATATCAATGTATTATCCGGTGAGAAAATGAATCAATAAAGCGAGCTTATATTAGATAATATAATGTAATATATCACATATATAATTATACATTAAATTATCGAATCAGCACTTGATCCGACAATCCGGCTATATCGCATATAACCGACTAATATAACATATACCGATTCATCGAATCAACACTTGATCCGATGACCCGGCTATATCATATATCGCGAGAATATAATACGGTATCTCATATCGTATTATTCTCGGTCCCGCACATATCATATATGTGCTCCTACTCCGTTTTACCTGAGCCAAGAAACCTCTGTGTAGGACTCTAAAGAATCGTCAATACGCCGGCAGTAGGTGATAATCATATCAAACACCCACAAGCTGCAAGCGGTCAGCTAAACGTAACAGCCACCCAGGTATTGAGCGATCAGAAGATCAACAAGCAAGCCTGTACATCCTTCTGTGAATCCAATAAGTAACACTACCGTATAGTCCGGTCTCTTCGTCTGATATGTCGCATATCTAGTATAGGGGTGGTAAACGTCAGACCCCAGTAACCGATAAGTCGTGTCGATGTGAGGCTCATAACAGGTCGAGAACCTACTGATAACACTTACCAGTAGTACTCTATATCCGCCCTGGCCAGGGACTTCCAGTTATAGCCAATCGAACACAGCACAACATCAACTCCCTATACCGGGAGAGACGAAACCCCTCCTATCGCTCATTGCCTCCATGTGATTCGGGACTGTACCCAAAAGCCACCGTTTTGCATGCCCTTTTGGACGTGGTATGATGGAAATCAAAGCACAGTGGGAATCACACAAGACTCTATGACGGTCTCGGGTCTACAGACTAACCTGTACCAGTGTCACCGGAGAACTGCCATCTGACGTGAGGTATAATACCATCTGGGAGTTCTCGGTGAGTCTGTCCAGTGTACCCAGTCTCCACTGAGCACCCGTACACCATCTTTGATGTCAAACACCGATGGATATTGGATCATCCATCTCCCATCATATGGGTCAAGATGCGTATATGCTAGTCTACTCTGGTGTATCGATGCCCTGTCTCGATACACCCTCGACTAGGAACAATTATAGGATGTACTCATTGACTACCCTAGCCCCACTAGTATGATCTCATCATAGTCCCAGTAGTCGAGTACATATCCTAAGGGCTTTATCAACATGTGAGAGCAAGACAATAAACTAATATAAGTCAACATGTTAAGATAAAGTGAAACCAAATAGCATACTATCATGTCGAGCAAGAAAGTACTCTCTCCATATATCCAAGCATCCACTATAATATACATCATATGTACAATAATGGTCTCTAGGGCATATACATAACTAACAATCTTCCACTTGCACTAAGGCCGGCTGTTGTAGTATCTCATACCCAGCAACCCGAAGAGTCTCTCAAATTGTATCTGGGGATTGGCCTTTGTGAATGGATTCGCAGTGTTGTCTTTCGTATCAACTCTCCTGACCTCGATCTCTCGGCGATCAACTATCTCCCGGATCAGGTGATTCCGCCTCAGAATATGTCTGGACTTCTGATAGGACCTAGGTTCCTTGGCCAAAGCCACAGCTCCATTGTTATCACAATACAAAGGTATTGGATGCTCAATGGACAGAACTACACCAAGTTAAGTGATGAACTTCTTCATCCAGACAGCCTCTTTGGCAGCATCGTTGGCAGCGATGTATTCAGCCTCCATCGTCGAGTCTGCAACGGTTTCCTGTTTGGAACTCTTCCAACACACCGTCCTTCCATTGAGGGTAAAGACAAAACCCGAGTGCGATTTAGAGTCGTCCTTATCACTCTGGAAGCTCGAATCGGTAAAGGACTCCACCTGGAGTTCACCGTTACCATACACCAAGAACATCTCCTTAGTCCTTCGCAAGTACTTGAGAATGTTCTTCACAGCTGTCCAGTGACTCTCTCCAGGATCTGCTTGATATCGACTCACTACACTTAGTGAGTATGCTACATCTGGTCTGGTACATAGCATGGCATACATGATAGAGCCTACTTCCGAAGCATAGGGTATCCCTTGCATGCGAGCTCTCTCCAAATCAGTCTTGGGAGACATCTCTTTGGAGAGAGTGAGTCCAGAGATCGTGGGTTGGTTCCCACGCTTGGATTCTTCCATACTAAACCTCTTTAGTATAGTGTCAATGTACCTGGATTGGGACAATCCCAGTATCCGTTTAGATCTATCTCTATAGATCATAATTCCCAGTATGCAGGAGGCATCACCTAGATCTTTCATTGAGAATCTTTGTGATAAGAAGAGCTTGACCGATTGCAGCATAGGAACATCATTTGCTATCAAGAGTATGTCATCCACGTACAATACAAGGAAGACAACCTTACTCTCTGCAACCTTCTTATAAATACAAGGTTCATCTACGTTTTTGATGAAGTCAAACTCTTTGACTACAATATCAAAGAAGATGTTCCAACTCCGCGATGCTTGCTTTAACCCATAAATGGATTTAAGAAGCTTGCACACCTTTCCACTGCTCCCACCATCTACGAAGCCCTCTGGCTGAGTCATGTACACGCACTCTTTTAAATCACCATTTAGAAAGACGGTCTTAACATCCATTTGCCAGATTTCGTAGTCATGGTATGCAGCAATGGCAAGTAAGATACGGATGGACTTAAGCATAGCCACTGGAGAAAAGGTTTCGTCATAATCCACACCTGATCGTTGACGAAAACCCTTTGCAACAAGTCTAGCTTTGAAAGTCTCCACTTTTCCATCTACACCAAGTTTCTTCTTAAAGATCCATTTTCTCCCAATGGATTTTACCCCTTCAGGAGCAACTTCCAAAGTCCATACTTTGTTGGTGTACATGGATTCCATCTCAGATCGCATTGCATCCAGCCATTTCACAGAGTCACCACTCGTGATGGCCTGCTCGAAACTAGTCGGGTCATCATCTTCCATGATGCAATCCTTGCTTCCACCATCGATGAGAAAACCGTAGTATATTTCAGGTGGATGAGAAACCCTACTAGATCGGCGGAGAGGCTGGGGTTCATCGGGAACTACTGAATCATCTGGTTCTAATAAATCATCAGTCGTGCTGGAACTTCTTCCAGCTCTACCTCTTCGCCACTAATTTCTTTTACAAGAAATTTCTTTTCTAAAAAGGTGGCATATTGAGAAACAAACACCTTTTGTTCCTCACCGTGGTAGAAGATATATCCATAGGAATCTTTTGGATATCCTACAAACTTACATAGACCTGATCTTGCCTCGAGCTTGTCCGGATTTTGCTTTTTAACATAGGCCGGACAACCCCATATCTTAACTCGTTTAAGAGATGGTCTCTTCCTATTCCAAATCTCATATGGAGTGGTAGGCACTGATTTAGTTGGAACTCTATTCAATAGGTATGCGGCCGTCTCCAACGCATAACCCCAAAAGGTAATAGGTAACTCAGCAGTGCTCATCATAGAGCGCACCATATCCAATAGGGTGCGATTCCTCCGCTCTGATACACCGTTGTGCTGTGGTGTATAAGGAGGAGTAAGCTGAGAGAGAATCCCATTCTCTTTTAGATAGTCCAGGAACTCATTGCTTAAGTATTCTCCTCCTCGATCGGATCGAAGGATCTTAATACTTTTACCCGTTTGGTTCTCTACTTCGTGCTTATATTCTTTGAATTTCTCAAAAGCTTCAGACTTGTGTCTCATCAGGAACACATGTCCGTATCTTGAGAGATCGTCAGTGAATGTAATGAAGTTGGAAGAACCGTTCCTGACATGTGTAGGCATGGGACCACATACATCACTATGTATCAGCCTTAAGAGTTCCGTAACTCTTTCTCCGTGTCCACTAAACGGGGTTTTGGTCATTTTACCTTTGAGACATGAATGACAAGTTTCATAAGATGATAATTCGAATGGATTTAAATATCCATCCTTATGTAACTTAGCTAGCCGTGTCGCATTGATATGACCTAGTCTACAATACCATAAGAAGGATTCGTTCATTTCTGAACTCTTCCTCTTGTGTGTGTTTTGTATATTAAGGACTGTAGTTTGATTGAGAACGTATATGCCATTATATAACGAGTCTGATCCAATTAACTTTTGATTTAGGAAGATGTTCATAACATTATCCTGTATTACAAAATTATATCCTTCTTTACTTAATAAAGAAACTGATATAATGTTGCACATCATGTTCGGTATATAATAGCACTCATTCAGAATTAATGTATTACTACTTGGTAATATAAGGTGATATTCGCCAACAGCTTTGGCTGCAATATCTGCACCATTCCCTACTCTTACGGAATGATCACCCATTCCCAGTTCTCTACCTTTACGTAGCCCACGTAACATATTACATATGTGGGATCCCGATCCGGTATCTAATACCTAGGACGTAGAGTGAACTGAGAAACAGTTCTCGATAACTAACACACCCGAAGAAGATGCATCAATATGCTTATTCTTTGTTTGGGTGGCTTGAGAATCCAGATTTTCTCCTATTTCCTGCTCAGTCGTATAACACTTATAAGAAAGAACGGGACCAACGTTCCCCTGCTCAGTATAATAAGTGGGTTCAGTCAATACATCCATATTATTATCTTGATTAAGGCCTGACATGGTCGCTACCTGGAGAGAGAGAGAGAAGAAAACACTTTAGCGTATGCTCTTGCAAAATTAGATTGGTTATTATCTTATCTAATCAGGATGTCTCCCATTGTTTTTATCAAATCTTCCTTCAAACCCTAAAAAGTAAGATTAGCTGAGATTAATTACACCCTACAATTTCGTCAATCTTTCAGCCAAATCAGTGTTGGTACTTTGAGGGAGGTTCCCCTTGCTTTCGCACGGACCTAATTAAAATAAACCTCGTTTTCCCAGCGGCATAACCTCATTAACAACTTTCTAGACACCTACTTGATCGGCTAATTGTCCTGTGTAAAATTCTCCCAGGAGTAACTCTTACTCGCATGGGGTATCGGGATCCAACTATCTCATAGAAGGTATGCAATCTCATTGCAAATTTCAACACTTGAAATTCCCGATAATGCTTTTGCCCCTAGTGACTTATGACCTTAACTATGGTCAACAAATCATAAGCACTAGTCAAGTTCCACCCGTCATTTCTTGATTAATTTAGACCCACCCATATGACGCTTAACTATGGTCAGCAAATTCATATGACTGTCCTAATTAATCACATCACATGTTATATAGGAAAACATCACTTAGCTACCGTACACTGTGCCTTAACTATGGTCAACAAACGCAGCACGAATACTAAGTACTCTATTTCCTAAAATGACGGAGGGTTACGCAGGTTTTTCAGAAAACCATGAGCATAATGAACTTGATATCGTTGTAGAAACAAGTGATTTTGAAAAGGAGTGCTTTTGAGGCTTTTCTAGTTTCGCTAAAGAGGTCACTCCCGGTGAAGGGATCTCGGCTCTTTCCTCATCGAATAAGGTGCAGGGTATATCATATATACCGCTGTGTAAAGCAAGGACTATAGAAACAATCAAAAACTAAACCGCGAGTTTGTAACATCTGTCAGTTTTGCTAAAGAGGTCACTCTCGGTGAAGAGATCTCGGCTCTTTCCTCATCGAATAAGGTGCAGGGTATATCATATATACCGCTATGCAAAGTAAAACTGTAGCTACCCTTTTTATAAAGTTTTGATTCTACAACATCTTTTAGGTTTCTTTTCTTTTATTAATCTCATTAATATATCCCATCAGTTAATACTTCCTAAGCATCACAGAAGAAAAGAAAGCAGTAATATTTATATATCATCATATATATTTATAAGCATTCGTCTCAGGCAGTAATATGATCTCATCACAGAACATTCCAGCAGAAGATAATATATGAAATATTGGATATACTAGGACGTCCGTGTTTTATTTCGAGCCTGTATAAAACACGGATTCCACGGTCGCGATGAATAGCCAAACCCACATCCCTAGACCCCTATGAGAGCGGCAAGTAACACTACCAATTCTAGGGTTAAGAGACCCGGTCTCGACTCCTCGAGATGGCCTCCCTCTGGACCCTAGAACCCAGTTACTTATGCTCCCCTCCTCAGGTCTATCCTAATGCAGAAAAGTAAATAATATACAATGGTGGCATCATCCTCAACCCGGAAGTGCCCCAATAAAAGAATATTACATACAATGAATTTTACATGAATGAAAATATAAACCCTCATCTCACATAAAACCCCCGGCTATTCAGAACACGACGATCCAATATAACATATCACAATAACACATAATATCTCATATCATCAACGTAAGCAAGTATGCGTATCCCGATTGTCGTTGATGTATAGCAACGAAGCCGGGGATACACCACATACTACGCTTACAGTCACAGAAAAGAAAGTGTAAAACTACAAAATTTGGAATCCACAATCACTTTAGACATCTTAAATCTGAAATATCACATACTTCGCATTTCATGCCTAACTATATGAATTCCACATATTGTATCACATTCCAGATAAATAGACAAAGTTAAACTTTCCGATCGAATAATCAAACACCAAAGATTTCCCAAATAGTTTAACACTTGAGCGGAGTTCAAAAATCCCAGAACATGTCACAGCGCAATGAACCAGCCGTAGAAGGGTCAAACCAACGCCTCACATATGGCAACGCTAAACTACCACAAACCCTAGGGTTCAGTGGCAGTTTTGACGGTCACATAATCGAGTTAAGGTTACGTTCTTCTAGAGGGTCCACATATATGCTTGCATGTTTTTCCGAAAGTTTCAAACTCGAGAA
Source organism: Agapanthus africanus (assembly GCA_030015575.1). Lineage (NCBI taxonomy): Eukaryota > Viridiplantae > Streptophyta > Magnoliopsida > Asparagales > Amaryllidaceae > Agapanthus > Agapanthus africanus. The sequence continues at coordinate 850,248,498 of CM057338.1, read as the reverse complement.
AAATTCAACACTTGAAAGTTTTCCGTCATGAAAAAAATGAGTTATTGATATCCGTTCGAATCTTTTAACACGTTCTAAATTACCCGAAAAACTAAACGAAGTTAACCTTTCCGATCGAATCAATGAATATAAAAGATCTCTAGAAAACTCAACACTTGAGTAAGATTAAAAATTCCCAGAAGTATGTAGTAATAGCTACGGATATTACCTACAAATACGTGTCCCTAATACCCAAGTACGGCCGTGGAACCGCCGCGCAAAGCATGTTCTTGCCGCGGTTCCGCGGCGACTTGAGGGTATTAGGGGTTCGTATTTCACAGTAATCCTTAGAATTCCCTGCTTAATTTTCCGAGTATTTTTAATATGGAAAAATCCAAATTTTAAAAAAATTTCCAGAGAGGGGGTCAAAATCGACGTTTCGGGGTTCGATCGGACTTTTAACTTCGTATACACGTTGCCTAATTCTCTAGCTAGGCTCTGATACCACTGTAGGGTTACTAGGCACTGTCATAATGGTCTATAAGGCATCAACCATGCCCGATTTAAAATTTACAAGTGCCGAACAACCTAAAGCGATGATCTTTGCTAGATAATTAGGGTTAATAAAGCATGTAAACAACTTTACATCTAAGAGAAGGGGATTACAACCTTTGTAGTTCGTTCCTTCACTTCATAAGCTCCGAGTAGTAGTCCCTTCGCCGCGATCCATGAACTTCCGGACTCTAGAGAGGCTCCACAAGCCGAACGATCCATGCTTGCTTGAAGTCTTCCTTTTCAAAGATGATCTACCTTGAAGAATCTTTAACTCAAGCTCTCACTTCTCTAATCAATTATTAATGAAGTGAACACCCTAATCTAAGTGGCTAGAATAGATAAGGATGATGATGTAGGAATTATGCTCTCTTTTATTATCAATTTCTCACACACCATCATCACAAACACAAAAGCTAGTAAGCTTTTTTTAGGAGGAAGAAGAAGATGAAGTCTTTTGTGATGAATAATGAATTTGTTACAATGGTTACAAAACAACCTTGAGTTAATAATATCAAGTATTAACTCATGTAGAGAATTGACTAGAGTTAAGGGTTTGGGTTGGGTTAAATAATATCTCCAAAATATCAACACAAAATATCTTTGCTTAAAACAAAACATAAAGCTTCTAGAAGCTTCATGAAAATGCTAACCCAAATCAAACCCTAACCATGTTTAATCTCCACAAATCATGTTGCATTTGTAATCATAACTTGTTAAAATAATATATCACATATATAATATATTTTTGTAACAATAGAAAATAATACAATTAACATATATCGTATATATATCAATGTATTATCCGGTGAGAAAATGAATCAATAAAGCGAGCTTATATTATATAATGTAATGTAATATATCACATATATAATTATACATTAAATTATCAAATCAACACTTGATCCGACAATCTGGCTATATCGCATATAACCGACTAATATAACATGTACCGATTCATCGAATCAACACTTGATCCGATGACTCGGCTATATCATATATCGCGAGAATAGAATACGGTATCTCATATCGTATTATTCTCGGTCCCGCACATATCACATATGTGCTCCTACTCCGTTTTGCCTGAGCCAAGAAACCTCTGTGTAGGACTCTAAAGAATCGTCAACACGTCGGCAGTAGGTGATGATCATATCAAACACCCACAAGCTGCAAGCGGTCAGCTAAACGTAACAGCCACCCAGGTATTGAGCGATCAGAAGATCAACAAGCAAGCCTGTACATTCTCCTGTGAATCCAATCAGTAACACTACCGTATAGTCCGGTCTCTTCGTCTGATATGTCGCATATCTAGTCTAGGGGTGGTAAACGCCAGACCCCAGTAACCGATAAGTCGTGTCGATGTGAGGCTCATAACAGGTCGAGAACCTACTGATAACACTTACCAGTAGTACTCTATATCCGCCCTGGCCAGGGACTTCCAGTTATAGCCAATCGAACACAGCACAACATCAACTCCCTATACCGGGAGAGACGAAACCCCTCCTATCGCTCATTGCCTCCATGTGATTCGGGACTGTACCCAAAAGACACCGTTTTGCACGCCCTCTTGGACATGGTATGATGGAAATCAAAGCACATTGGGAATCACACAAGACTCTATGACGATCTTGGATCTACAGACTAACCTGTACCAGTGTCACCGGAGAACTGCCATCTGACGTGAGGTATAATACCATCTGGGAGTTCTCGGCGAGTCTGTCCAGTGTACCCAGTCTCCACTGAGCACCCGTACACCATCTTTGATGTCAAACACCGATGGATAAGGGATCATCCATCGCCTATCATATGGGTCAAGATGCGTATACGCTAGTCTACTCTGGTGTATTGATGCCCTGTCTCGATACACTCTCGACTAGGAACAATTATAGGATGTACTCATTGACTACCCTGGCCCCACTAATATGATCTCATCATAGTCCCAGTAGTCGAGTACATATCCTAAGGGCTTTATCAACATGTGAGAGCAAGACAGTAAACTAATATTAGTCAACATGTTAAAATAAAGTGAAACCAAATAGCATATTATCATGTCGAGCAAGAAAGTCATCTTTATATATATCCAAGCATCCACTATAATATACATCATATATACAATAATGGCCTCTAGGGCATATACATAACTAACATTCATTACGTTAAAGGTTTTTTGCCAAAAACCAGCCGTAGCCCTCCGTCATTTCAGACGGGTAGCGCTTAGTATTCATGCTATGTTTGTTGGCCTTTGTCAAGGCATAGTGTATGGTAGCTATGTGTTACTTTTCTGTTGCATGGATTTGCATTAATCTAGGACAGTTATACAGCTTTATTGGCCTTCGTCAAGAGCAAGTACGGGTGGGTTTAGATTAATCTGGACAATGACGGGTAGAACTTGACTTGCGACTTATGATTTGTTGGCCTTCGTCAAGGCCATAAGAGCATGGGGCAAAAATCACATCGGGAGTTTCAAACATACAGGAAACTTGCCAGACATGCGCATACCTTCTGGAGTGTGATAACTTGAGAGTGGCTTCTATCAAGTTATCATGCGATGATAGTTGGATCTCGATTCCCACTAATAAGTAGGTTTACTCCTCGGGTGATTTTAGATGATCCCGACTAATTCTCCTTTGGGTTTGGAGGAGGATTCGAGGAAACAGTGGAATACATCCTGATTAGATAATGTGATTAACCATTCTGATCTAGGTTAGAGTGCATACTGAGTGTTTCTTTTCTCTCTCTCTGGCAGCGACCATGGCCCGACCCTAGACTAAAACTCATGAACCAAGTTAACCGAACCTTCTTAAAACACATTGGCTTTTGGATTGTCATAGTTGCATATATCATTACCACTCCTGGTTTTACCCTTTGCATTTCTCCAGAACATCCTGTAGCACTATGAAGATCAACATTTATTAGATATGACCATCGTATAGTTACATACAAACTCGAAGAAACTTGTTTCAGATTCGAGAATGGTTTCCGTTCTAGAGAAAATGAATAGGACTATTCAGTTGTCTTTTCCCTTTACCTTCTCTCAGGTTGCGAGGGCTCCTGGTATTTAGGAAAGTACACATATTTTGCTCATTGTATAGTCTTCTTTCAAAACTCAGGCTGGTGCCGAAGGGTAAGGAAGGAAGAAAACCAATTAGCCTAAGTGTGGTGTACAGAAGATAATAAGTAAAGACAAATAAAAGGATTAGAAAGATGGCAAAGTAAATTGCGACTGCTATCATTCACGACAAAACCACGTATATCATTGCCACTCCTACTTCACCTTTGCATTTCTCCTGAACATTTCGTATCACTACGAAGATCCACATTTATTGGATAAGCTATTGTATAGTTACATACGAACTCGAAGGAACTTGTTCCAGTTCGAGGATGGATTCCGGTTCAGGAGAAATCAAATAGGATTATTCAGGTTATCTTTTATTTTTACCTTCTCTCAGATTGCGAGGGCTCCTAAGATTGGGAGGGTACACCTATTACCCTTATTGGTGTAAGTCTACGGTAGCGCCCCGGCCGTCTGTTCGAGGCCAAAATGCGGAAACGAAAACTTTTCTTAAACTTGAAACCGGCGCTACCGCAGACTTTAATCCCGGATCGAACCATTAAGCTATAACTAGCTAACTAGAGAAGGGTTAGAAAAGCTATACCGATCGATCCGCGTCCATCGGTCTTTGGCCACCAACCCAACCTCCTCGCGGCATCTCCGATCTCCGGTCTCCTCGTCGGAAAGGGCACCACATCTTCGAATCCTTTTATGGGCTCCCGCTTCATCCGAAGCAACTCGGACACGAAGTTTGGAAGCCGACGTGTCCAAGGTGATGTAGAGAATGTGTGTGATCACTTTGTCTCAAGCATCCATTGATTCTCAACACATGAGAGTGTATGGATGGAGATTGAAGATGATGTCATTAATGGAAATGGTGAGCTAGAGGAAGAAGAAGAAGAGGAGCCTTTTCTTTCTTATGTTGTATGATCCAATGAAAGTGAGAGATTAAGAATAATACAAGAGCCAATCCCTCTCATATGGCTGCCCTCTCTCTCTTTACCTCTCATTTCAACACTCTAATCAATCAATAATGTGACACATGCATAAAGAAAGAGACCATGAGTCACCGCTTGTGCATGTGTCACAATTAATGCTCCTAATCATGACTTTTAGCTCATTATTTCCATTTTTAAACATTAACCCAAATGTTTACAACAACAAAAAGATACGTCAACATCTAAAGTAAACTCGTGACGGATCACAAGGATACCCCTCACCTGTATATATATACCTGCATCCGCATTCCGATCGAATGCGAATGCGATGAGAATAAAGTAATCCAACAAATCTAATACTAGGATCCGGCTGAAACCAAAGCCCACTAGTATGATCCGTCCGATCATGATCCGTGCACGACTGCACGTATATGATCGAACCCTGCCATATATCATATGGCCTCTACAATGTTTCGCCTGAAACTTGAGAAATTGTTTGTGGGGAACTCTAAAGACTCGTCAATACTTTGGCTGTGGATTTAACCACTAGCACATCAGTGGTACTAGCCGTACGTAACGGGCTACCGGGTATTGACCAAAAGGGAGGTCGATGAGCGAACTCATCCTGACACCCTACTGAGCTTGTCAGTGACAATATCTGTACAGTCCGGTCCATTCGTCTATAAGTATCGCATGTCGGGCCTAGAGGGTTGGTAAAAGTCAGACCCCCAAAAGCGGTACAAGTCGTGTCGGAGTGTAGCCCAGAACACCCTGAGATATTACTGGAATACCTACCAGTAAATCTCCTGCCTTGGCCAAGGACTTCGTGTAATGGCTCTCATAGACACAGCGCGATCTCACCCCCAATACCGGGAGAGATGAAACCCCTGCCGATCCGCTTACTGCCTCCATGTGGCTTAGGACTGTACCCAACTCAAACCTGTTTGCATGACTCCTTTGAGCCGTGGTAGGGTAGTAATCAAAGCACAGTGGGAACTCACACGAGACAAATAACGATCTCAGGTCGATGAACTAACCTGTACACATGTCACCAGGGAACTGCTACCTGACGTCAGGTATAATACTAACTAGCATGTTCCCGGCGAGTCCTGTCCGGTGTACTCATAACCTAATGAGCACCTGTATACATCTTAGGTGAATCAACTGACACCAATGGCTTGTGAGACCGGCCACCGCCTCTCGTCGGGGTCTCGACTGCATACACTAGTCTATTAACGGAGTATTGATTTATCAAAGAATTTATAACTGCAATCAAGAACGGCGTCGCTTGGTAGCTAGCCGGTGAGTACGGGTCGGTCCACAGGGATTTTATGTATTCTCAATTTGTTCTAACGAGTTAATTTCGATTGTTGTCGGATTGATTAAATCTAAAAACTAAATTTGATCTAGACTAGGACTAAAATCTTGCTAGGGTTAGGTTTAGGTTAAGTTTGGAAAGTCAATATTCCTCACCGTTTTCTATGCACTATTTAAGATCTATGATGTGTTATGGTAATAATTAATAAAGTGGATTAGTACCATCGGCAAGAAACTAGGTTTCTTCTCTAGGTTCTTGACCTTCCTTTCTTAATTCTTACCCTAACCTCCATGGAAAACATACGCAACCGGTCTTTTATACTACAGTATCACCGCTACCTCATGGGATAGGGTGCCGTAGGGAGCGGTGTGTGTATGTATGCATGGAGTCCTATAAAAACGCGTGATGGGAAAGAAAGGGGTGAGAGATCTTCATCTCTCAAGCCTTCCCCAAATCTAACCCTAACAAGTGAGGAGACTACTCACTCATTAGGGAATTGATAAACATTTTCTAACTATCTAACTAGTGTAAGTCGATGTACTACACCCCAGTACTTGTGGGGAGGCGGAATTTTCAAAAACAAACTTGTTTAGTGAACGAACATCGACTAACCGCTTGAATCGAAGCTAAACTATAAATAACCAAACACAAAGTGTTTCTAAACTACTGTGTTTAGGGATAATACCTAATGAACCAACTCCTTCGTCTTTACGATCTCCTTGTCCTCCTCGGCCTTCTCTAGGTAGTAGACGATCCACCCGAGAGCAAAACTCCAAGCTAAACCTCTAAACTTAAGGCAACTAACCTTCTTGGATTGCTAATCAAAGAAGATAGGATGAAATAGAGTGATGTTTATGGATTGATTAGTCTTACTAACCCTTGTACTCAACTCATGAGAGGGGAGGATTGGTCTTTTGAAGAGGGAGAGCTTGAGGAGAGAGAATGTGAGAATGATAAATGAATAAAGTTATGAGTATCATAATATATATGAAGCATTTTCTAATAAGAAGAAAAGAATAAAGAGTGATGAATAATCATGCTTCATAAAATATCAAGTGGTGATTCATTAGCATGAGTCATTAAGCAATAAATGTGCATTAATGAGATGAATGAATCACCCTCATGACTCATATAACTCATTCAATGTATATGACACATAACCCTCCTTAGTCACCATCTTCTAGAAGCTTCTCGTACAATTACGAGAACGCCCCTCCAATCCGCAAAAATACGGAAAAACTTTAGACTGTAAAAATCCAATAACCGGATACCAGTAACTGGCTTAAACCAAAGCCGACTGGTAAAAACTGTCCGAAAGTCGTACGCGCGTAAACGCACGTATGCGTCCGAACCCTTGTCGTAAAACCATACGACCTCTATATCGTTTCGCCTGGAGTAGGAAACTCTCTGTGTGGGACTCTAGAGACTCGACTACTACGCTGGCAGTGGGTTTAACCACAGACCGCAAGCGGCACTAGCTGTACGTAACGGTCCCCAGGTAGTTGTCGATAAGAAGGCCGATGAGGAAACCCATCCGAACTCCTACTGAGCCTGCTGTGACAATCTCCATACAGTCCGGTCCGTTCGTCCAAGACTATCGCATATCGGGCCTAGGGGGCGGCAAGCGTCAGTCCCCTAATAGCGGTATAAGTCGTGTCGGAGCGAAGCCCATTACACCCTGAGAAACTACTGGAACCTACCAGCAAATCTCGCTTGCCCTGGCCAGGGACTTTGCGTAATGGCTCTCTGACACAGCGCGATATCTACTCCCAATACCGGGAGGGACGAATCCTGTCTAACCGCCACTGCCTCCAAGTGCTCGGGACTGCACCCAACTGCTACCTGTTTGCACGACTCATTTGAGCCGTGGTAGGGTAGCAATCTAAGAACAGTGGGACACACTCGAGGTGAAGTAGCAGTGTCAAGTCTGCGGACTATGCTGTACTCATGTCACCTGGGAACTGCTCACTGACGACTGGTATCAAACCAACCAACAGTTCCCTGTGAGTCCTGTCCGGTGTACCCGTAACCTAACGAGCACCTGCATACTATCTCCAGTACGACGTACTGACGGCTGTGGGACAGACCATCTCCCCAACTGGGATGAGAAGCATACACACTAGTCTACTCCGGAGTATCGATGCTCTGTCTCGATAATCCAACGACCAGGGACCTGAATAAGGATGTGCTTGTAGACTACCCAGCCTCCACTAGTGTGACTGCCATCACAACGCTGGTAGACAAGCAAGATCCTAAGAGCTCTATCAATACGTACACTCACATATTAAGATAGAAAAACCAAGTAGTATACTACCATGTTTAGCAAGACTGTTATATACATGTGAATATCCCAAGCTTCCATTAAGTAATATACAAACTAGTATGATACAGTAATGGCCTTCTAGGGCATAAACACTAACAATCTCCCACTTGCACTAGGGCCATGTACTGGCATATCGTAGACCGATGATCTCGAGTAGCCTCTCGAACTGAATCTGAGGTAGGGCCTTTGTGAATGGATCAGCAATGTTCTCTTCAGAAGCAACTCTCCGAACCTCGATCTCCTGACGATCAATGATCTCCCTGATCAGGTGATACCGCCTCAAGATGTGTCTGGACTTCTGATGGGACCTTGGTTCCTTCGCTAAAGCTATAGCTCCGTTGTTGTCGCAATACAGAGGTATTGGATCAACTATGGTAGGAACCACCTGAAGTTCTGTTAGGAACTTTTTCATCCAGACTGCTTCTTTTGCGGCATCGCAAGCAGCTATATACTCCGCTTCCATCGTCGAGTCAGCAACGGTGTCCTGCTTGGAGCTCTTCCAGCACACCGCCCCTCCATTGAGGGTAAAGACATAACCCGACATGGACTTGGAATCGTCCTTATCACTCTGGAAGCCGGAATCAGCAAAGGCCTCCAACCTGAGGTCTTTTCCGCCGTAAACCAAGAACATCTCCTTAGTCCTCCTCAGGTACTTGAGAATGTTCTTTACTGCTATCCAGTGTTTCTCCCCTGGGTCTGACTGATACCGGCTTACCACGCTCAGTGCGTAAGCTACATCTGGTCTGGTACACAACATCGCATACATTATAGAGCCTACCGCAGAAGCGTAGGGTATAATAGACATGCGTTCCCTTTCCAAATCAGTCTTGGGAGACATCTCTTTGGAGAGGGTGATTCCGTGACAAGCCGGTAGATTACCGCGCTTAGAATCTTCCATACTGAATCTTTTCAGTACAGTGTCGATATACCTGGACTGCGAAAGTCCCAACATCCTCTTGGATCTATCACGATAGATCCGGATCCCCAGAATGTACGAGGCATCACCCAGGTCTTTCATGGAGAACCTGTGTGACAAGAATCCTATGACAGATTGTAGCATAGGAATGTCATTTCCTATCAATAGAATGTCATCCACGTACAAGACGAGGAATACGACACTTCTTGCTACAACTTTACTATATATGCACGGTTCATCTGGATTTTTGATAAAGTCATATTCTTTGACTGTCTCATCAAAACAGATGTTCCAACTCCGCGATGCCTGCTTTAGTCTATAAATGGACTTAAGCAGCTTGCATACTTTCCCGCTGCTCCCACTCTGATTGAAACCCTCTGGCTGATCCATATAGACGCTCTCTTCTAAATTTCCATTCAGAAAAGCTGTCTTTATGTCCATCTGCCAGATTTCATAATCATGGAAGGCAGCAATAGCAAGAAGGACCCGAATGGATTTGAGCATAGCCACTGGAGAAAAAGTTTCGTCATAGTCCAAACCAGGTCTTTGACGAAAACCCTTTGCAACAAGTCTAGCCTTATAGGTTTCCACCTGTCCATCTACACCAATCTTTTTCTTGAAGATCCATTTGCATCCTATGGGTTTTACCCCATCTGGAGCAAAGTCCAAAGTCCATACTTTGTTGGTGTACATGGACTCCATTTCGGTCCGCATTGCATCTAGCCATCGTACCGAGTCGCCGCTCTGGATGGCCTGCCGGAAGTCAGTAGGTTCATCATCATCTATGATGCAACCCTCTCTATCCCCATCTATGAGAAAACCGTAGTATCTCTCAGGCGGATGAGACGGCCTACTACTCCTGCGGAGGGGTGCGGGAATGTCTTGTTCTTCTTGAACTACTGGTTCTACCAAACTTTCAGTAGCAGTTTATGGTTCTGGAATTTCTTCCAGTTCTACTACGCTCCCACTCTTCTGATTTTCCAAAAATTCAGTTTCTAAGAAGCGGGCATGACGAGAAACAAAAACCTTTTTTTCCTCTGCGTAATAGAAACAATATCCATGAGAGTTCTTTGGATATCCCACAAACTTACACTCTACTGAGCGTGCCTCGAGCTTGTCCGGATGCTGCTTTTTTACAAAAGCTGGACATCCCCATGTCTTCAGGTACTGAAGATAGGGTTTCTTCCCACTCCACATCTGATATGGTGTGGTAGGCACAGTTTTGGTTGGAACTCTGTTCAAAAGATATGTCGCTGATTCTAGCGCATAACCCCAGAAAGATCGCGGTAACTCAGCATTACTCATCATGGATCGTACCATATCCAATAGGGTTCGATTCCGTCTCTCCGATACACCGTTGTGCTGTGGAGTGTACGGAGGAGTAAGCTGAGAGAGAATTCCTTTCTCTTTTAGGTAACCTAGGAACTCGGCACTTAAGTATTCTCCACCTCGATCAGATCTCAGTGTCTTAATACTTTTGCCTGTTTGGTTTTCCGCTTCACTCTTGTATTCCTTGAACTTCTCAAAGGCCTCGGATTTATGCTTCATCAAGAAGACATGTCCAAACCTAGAGAAATCATCTGTAAAAGTAATGAAGTAGGAATAACCATCTCTCGCATGTGTAGACATTGGACCGCATACATCACTGTGTATGAGTCCTAAGAGCTCGCTCGCTCTTACTCCTTGTCCAGTAAATGGAGTCTTTGTCATCTTTCCTTTGAGACAAGATTGACAAGTGTCATAGGTTTGATATTCGAACGTGTCCAAATATCCTTCTCTATGCAACTTAGTCAACCTTCTCTCATTGATGTGACCCAGTCTACAATGCCATAAGAAAGCTTTATTTAAATCTGGAGACTTTCTTTTTAGTGTGTTCTGGACATTGAAAATTTGGAGTTGGTTTAAAACATATATGCCGTTATTTAGAGTACCGGACCCAATCAAACTATGATTGAGGTGGATGTTAAATACATCTCTTACAAACGTGAAATTATAACCTTTATTTGATAACAAGGAAACTGATATGATATTACACGTTAAGCTTGGTACAAAATAACAGTTATGCAAAACCAAAATATGTCCACTCGTCAATCCTAGGTGATAATCCCCGACGGACGCAGCTCCTACGCTAGCTCCGTTAGCAACCCTGAGGATCATATCACCTTCCTTCAGCACTCTACGGTTTCTCAGTGCCTGTAATGAATTGCAAATATGAGATCCTGATCCGGTATCCAATACCCAGGAAGTAGAGTTGATCGACAGACAATTCTCAATTACAAACACACCTGAAGTCGAAGCCACAGCTTGCTTCGGTTCCTGGTTCTTGGCGTTCCACGCCTTGCAATCCTTCTTCCAGTGCCCTTTTCTGTGACAATGGAAGCACTCATCCTGGCCAACTACCGGTGCCGCAAACTTTTTCTTTCCCTTCCCTCCCACCTTACTAACACCTCCTCTAGGTTTGGGTGCGGCCTTCTTCTTCCTTCCTTTGGCCCTAGCCTTGGACCCGGAAGAAGATGCACCGCCAACAAACATAGCGGGTGTTTCCCTTACTTTCTGCAAGGTGCCCTCTGCACTCCTTAACATGTTCAGGAGTTCCGCAAGTTCAACTTCTTTTCCTTGAAGGTTGAAGTTGAGGATAAACTGGGCGTAGGTGGGAGGAAGGGACTGGAGAATGAGGTCTGTATAGAGCTCATTATCCAAAGTCGTCCCAAGGTCTGCGAGCTCTTCAATATAGCCGATCATCTGTAGGACATGTTCACCTACCGATGACCCGACAGCCAACCTCGCTCGAAACAAGTTCTTAGAGGTCTCGTATCTTGCTATACGAGATTGCTCTCCATAAAGTTCCTTTGTATGGAGAAATATCCCATCTAGGGACATATCCTCGTGCCTCCTCTGATGTTCATTGTTCATTGAGGCAAGCACGATGCACTTGGCTCTCGCGCAATCTAAATCCCAGGTTTTGCGGATTTCCTTATCCGCATTGCTGGATTTGGGACCAGGGACAGCAGGTGCCGTAGCAGTGAGGATGTACCCCAATTTGTCATAGGTCAAAGCCATTTTGACATTCCGTAGCCAATCTTTATAGTTTGGCCCTGTCAGTATATTTTTTTTCTAAAAGTAACTTAAGTCCAGTCATTTTCAGGGTCGCTGCAATTAGGAGAGAGAGAAGAAAACTCTTTAGCATGATGCTCTTGCAAGTTTAGAGTGGTTTTTAGTTTATCTAAACTGGATGGCTCCCACTGTTTCTCGAATCCTTCCTCAAACCATAAAAGAAGAATTAGCCAGGACTATTCTCACCGTACAATACTTGCTTAACCGTTCAGCCAGGCCAGTGTCGATACTTCGAGGGAGGTTTTCCAACGCTTTCGCGAAGTTCCTTAATTAAATAACCTCTTTTCTCTGGGGGCGTAACCCCGCTGACACCTTTCTGGACACCTACTAGGTTTATAGCATTGATCGTTAAGTGACGAATATCCTGATAAGTAGCATATACTCACAGTAGGATCGGGATCCAAATATCATCGTATGATAATGTTGAAGGAATCCTACCAACATTCATCAAACTCCAAATGGTATGCATCTCTTTGCAAATTTCAGTTTCTTTAGAAATTCCCGATATAAGTTTTTGCCCCATGCTCTTATGACCTTGACGTATGCCAACAAATCATAAGTCACATGTCAAGTTCTGCCCATCATTATCTTGTTAATTTGAACCCACCCGTATATACCCTTGACGTATGCCAACAAGGTAATGCGACTGTCCCAAACCAACACATCTATCTATGCAACAAATGAATACCCCAGCAGCTACCAAACACTATGCCTTGACGTATGCCAACAAGCATAGCTTGAATACTACTGACCATCCATAAGAAATGACGGAGGGCTACGACTGGTTTTGGCGAAACCGTGAACGTAGTGAACTTGATATAACCGAAGGAACCTGATAGCTTTTAAAAGGAGTGGTTAAAGCTCCGCATTTAAAAATATCTGTTTTTAAAATTAACCGAGTGGTTTCTTTTAAACTGTTCCAACGATTTAAACTTTGGTTTGTTTTTCTTTGCATTATAGATAATGCGTCCCATTATTAACCTATCATTGCAGAAAACAACGAAAATACAACGTCCTCTTATGCCATCCGCATTCGCCACGGGGTCCCGTCATCACCCGTTAGGTTACTTAACTAACGACAGAGCGGGGGCTGGGCTAGCGCGGGTGTAAAACATAAGTGACGTCTAAATAGCTATCATAAATATAGATATTTTACATTCGTCTGACGCAATGATATACATTCCAGAACACAGATAAACAATATTGGATTTGCAAGCAATCTGTATTTCTTTTGAGCCTGCAAGAAAAGACAGATTACACAGTTGTGATGAATAGCCGTTACCCCACCCTCGACCCCTACGGGTACGGCAAACTACCCGCCCGGCAGTTTGTGTACCCCACCTTGGGTCAGTCCTAGGAGCAAAAACAGTAAAATGAAATAATACAACGGTGGCTACAACCGCAACCTGGATGTGCCCCGCAAAAATAATATTACAACAAATGAATTAAACAATAACCCATTGCTAAACCCCGGCTATACACCACAACAGTCCAATACAGTTCATATGCACAAACAGATATAACCATTACAGAAATGTGCAACCCCCTGCCAACCGACATACTAGCAGTTAGGGGAGGTTTACGAACACATTTATCAATCACAGATATAATCCAACATGCAAATACTGTACAATTTCGATCGATTAAACATCTTTAATATTGCTCCAAAAACTGCTCTGTAAAACTGAAACCTGAGCAAATATTAAATATCCCAGAAAATCCCAAATAACACAGAGAACCACCACAATAAAAATGGGTCCCTGAATCGTCCAAACGGCGGCGGATCCGCGGCGGCAACAGTGCTATGCGCCGCGGATCCGCGGCTCCGTAGACGATTCAGGGCACCAAATTTTTTGTGTGTTCTTCTGGTGTCTTTTCAAGCTCTCTGAACTTCCCTGAAAAATTTTTGGACTTCATTTTAAACTCGACAGAAACTTGACAGTTTTAGGGTTTTCCGGCTTCGTTTTTCCGTTCGAAATTCGTACAAATTTGCAATTAAGTTATTTATTGTTTAGCGAGGCTCTGATACCACTGTAAGTCGATGTACTACACCCCAGTACTTGTGGGGAGGCGGAATTTTCAAAAACAAACTTGTTTAGTGAACGAACATCGACTAACCGCTTGAATCGAAGCTAAACTATAAATAACCAAACACAAAGTGTTTCTAAACTACTGTGTTTAGGGATAATACCTAATGAACCAACTCCTTCGTCTTTACGATCTCCTTGTCCTCCTCGGCCTTCTCTAGGTAGTAGACGATCCACCCGAGAGCAAAACTCCAAGCTAAACCTCTAAACTTAAGGCAACTAACCTTCTTGGATTGCTAATCAAAGAAGATAGGATGAAATAGAGTGATGGTTATGGATTGATTAGTCTTACTAACCCTTGTACTCAACTCATGAGAGGGGAGGATTAGTCTGTTGAAGAGGGAGAGCTTGAGGAGAGAGAATATGAGAATGATAAATGAATAAAGTTATGAGTATCATAATATATATGAAGCATTTTCTAATAAGAAGAAAAGAATAAAGAGTGATGAATAATCATGCTTCATAAAATATCAAGTGGTGATTCATTAGCATGAGTCATTAAGCAATAAATGTGCATTAATGAGATGAATGAATCACCCTCATGACTCATATAACTCATTCAATGTATATGACACATAACCCTCCTTAGTCACCATCTTCTAGAAGCTTCTCGTACAATTACGAGAACGCCCCTCCAATCCGCAAAAATACGGAAAAACTTTAGACTGTAAAAATCCAATAACCGGATACCAGTAACTGGCTTAAACCAAAGCCGACTGGTAAAAACTGTCCGAAAGTCGTACGCGCGTAAACGCACGTATGCGTCCGAATCCTTGTCGTAAAACCATACGACCTCTATATCGTTTCGCCTGGAGTAGGAAACTCTCTGTGTGGGACTCTAGAGACTCGACTACTACGCTGGCAGTGGGTTTAACCACAGACCGCAAGCGGCACTAGCTGTACGTAACGGTCCCCAGGTAGTTGTCGATAAGAAGGCCGATGAGGAAACCCATCCGAACTCCTACTGAGCCTGCTGTGACAATCTCCATACAGTCCGGTCCGTTCGTCCAAGACTATCGCATATCGGGCCTAGGGGGGCGGCAAGCGTCAGTCCCCTAATAGCGGTATAAGTCGTGTCGGAGCGAAGCCCATTACACCCTGAGAAACTACTGGAACCTACCAGCAAATCTCGCTTGCCCTGGCCAGGGACTTTGCGTAATGGCTCTCTGACACAGCGCGATATCTACTCCCAATACCGGGAAGGACGAATCCTGTCTAACCGCCACTGCCTCCAAGTGCTCGGGACTGCACCCAACTGCTACCTGTTTGCACGACTCATTTGAGCCGTGGTAGGGTAGCAATCTAAGAACAGTGGGACACACTCGAGGCGAAGTAGCAGTGTCAAGTCTGCGGACTATGCTGTACTCATGTCACCTGGGAACTGCTCACTGACGACTGGTAGTCCTGTCCGGTGTACCCGTAACCTAACGAGCACCTGCATACTATCTCCAGTACGACGTACTGACGGCTGTGGGACAGACCATCTCCCCAACTGGGATGAGAAGCGTACACACTAGTCTACTCCGGAGTATCGATGCTCTGTCTCGATAATCCAACGACCAGGGACCTGAATAAGGATGTGCTTGTAGACTACCCAGCCCCCACTAGTGTGACTGCCATCACAACGCTGGTAGACAAGCAAGATCCTAAGAGCTCTATCAATACGTACACTCACATATTAAGATAGAAAAACCAAGTAGCATACTACCATGTTTAGCAAGACTGTTATATACATGTGAATATCCCAAGCTTCCATTAAGTAATATACAAACTAGTATGATACAGTAATGGCCTTCTAGGGCATAAACACTAACAACTAGGGCAGAGAATAAAATCTAAACTAGGGCAGAAAGGAATATTATACTAGGACAGATAATAAAATTAACTAGGGCAAGAATAGAAAACTTACTCTAATTTGATACACTCTTCATACTTTACAAGAATTGAACTTCTGAATTTAGATAAATACAATGAGGCACAAGAAGATGCATAACCTAAAAAAGGTTTAGGATTTCTATTTATAGAGCATAGAAACCCTAGGGTTACAATCGATTCACATCTGCAATTACAAATATGCCCCTAAGAAGACTAGTCAAACCACCGACGCACCGCCAGAATTCGCACCGACCCGGGCTCAACACGGCCGCGGAACCGCGGCCAAGACCCATGTTTGGCCGCGGATCCGCGGCCAATTGGGGGCATCTTGGGATGAAATTTTTAGGGGTTCTTTCTGTTTCTTTGGCTCCTTTTTTCTTCACTTGGTTTCTCAGATTTTCTTCTAGTTTTCTTCCAGATTTCCACAGTGAATAATGTCGTGGACTTTACTGCTTGCTTCGTGTCGAAGTCTTGAACCTTGCGCTGCTTTTGTTCTTTGTGAAATTGTCCATTGATCTTCGCTTAGTTTTCAAGCTGTAGGCATGATCAAGGACTTTCCATTTGTTGGTCGTAGTCTCACTTTTGTATCGTCTTTTCATCATTTTTACTGTTTTTGTTCCGAGAACCTGTAACCTGCAACTATGTAGCAGACATGGATCAAAAGCACCTGTTTATTTGTAAAATGAATAAGATTGGGGAATATAATAATACAAAATTATGATATGAACAAATACCCCCAAACTTATCTTTTGCTCGTCCTCGAGCAAAACTAGTTTTATTCTTGAAAAAGACCTAGCCTCACTTTCGTGGGGAAACGCGATTGCACTGAGCTCGTGCAACAAGCCGTTAAACCTCTAGGTGTCCCTAGTAGGAGGAGTGTTGTCTCATGAGGGTCTTCAGCGGATACTACCCATAAAATCCTATCAATTCGGCCTATTGAATTTTACTCTCCAATTAGGTTTTCTAACAAGAGATTCTATTATCTTCGACTCAGAAATTATCTACCCGTATTTTTCACGCTTCCTTATCATTTAACTTAAGATTATATATATTCTTGTGAATTTACTTAGCTTTTGGCATCTTTCAAGTTTTCCTTCTAGGGTTCTATCTTAACTTAAGAATTTTTATCATCTCTATTAAAGATATAAGTCCTATTTTTCATTTCTATCTCTCATCCAAACCCTAATCACATACCCCTACGTGTGTGTGTATATCACCCCTGCACTTAGAAATTCAAATCAAGCTATTATACTCTTGTCCATCGTCTAAAGTACTTTTCAATTGGTGAATTTTAGATGAAATTGCTCACACATTCTTCATGCGACCGTTAATACTTCTTGAGGTACCAACGACCGATTACAAAATGTGTTTGCATATTAAGGCGTAATTCCTAGTCTTGTAACACCTAAGGCTTTAGTAGTGACTCCCAAACCTGTTAGTCTAAGGCACTAGGTGATAAAGCACCATCGCTAAATATATTTTTTCAATTTATGCAGCCTTAAGTAATTACAAAAACCAGTGTTCATTTTTTTTAATCTCTATTCACACTTTTTATTTTTTATTTTCCTTCATACTAAGGACTTTAGATAAGAGCATTTCAAGGTCTCTTATACTATTCCAAGTTTTAAGGTTCGTGTTTGTGCAATTTGTAGGGTATATATTTTTAGAATTTAGACTTAAGCTTAGGGATTATTTTTCAGACTTATACTTTAATAAAAATATCAATACTTTTCCCTTGTTTTAACTTAGCCCAAGAAGTGAACTCAAAATTTGCCTATTTCTAAGTAAACTACAAAGACATATACTTTCTACCGTTAAATTTTAAGAAAGGTTATTTTTAGGGTTTTTAATTTATTAAGTCTAAGGTCTAGTTGTTCCTAGCTAGTTAACCTATTTGTCAAACTCAAGTCAATTATGGCCAAAATTGAACTTTTCAATTTTTATAATTTTTGAAAATTTTCAATTTTTATGGGTTTTAAAATAAGTATGCAAATGCAAAAATGTACATATGAATGCGAAGGAAGAAAGCTTACCGAGCATACCCCCAAACTTAAACTTGACAGTGTTCTCACTGTCATGCTACACCAAGAGGGTCAAAATGGCCGGTATTCCCCTGTTTTATATATATATATATATATATTTTTATTATTGTTAAAAGAAAAACAGAATATATATACAAAAAGGCCCCCCAAACTTAAGTGCGACAGTGTTTCCACTGTTTTAAGCGTTAAAGTTCAGAGTTAGGGAGGAGAAAAAATCAAACTATATAAGGCCTTACACAGGCCAAATGTTAGCACCAACCATTCAAAAATTCTATCGTTATAATGGTGTGGTTGGTGAAAGAATGGAGTGTAGAGGAAAGAAATGAGAAGCACTCGAGACCGTATAGGAAGAGAGGTGGAATATGGTCTCGGTGGAAGAGAAGAATGGCGGAAAAGAGAAAGAAGTGTAGTACGAACTTGAGGGTGTAAATCGAGTGAATAAATTAGCGCAAATTGTGATGACCGATGTGTTAAAAGCGATTGTGCTAATTTATCAACCCGTCGAGAAATAGAGCCAAATCCCTCAAGATTCGCAAGAAAACATGGGTACTTTGAACTTGGTAAATCATCCATTGAAAATGGAAGCGCGACGGATTCTTGCGCGGTCGAAACGATGGAAAGGATGAAGGGGAGTGATTTAGGGATAGTCTTATTCTTACCTAAGTAAACTGTCTCGAACTCGAAGGATTCCATCAATGGTTCGAAATGACTGTACGCAACCGAGTCTGATGGTTCAACTAACTCATCTGAAAATTCAAAGGACTCAAACTCGGACGGTGAGTCTTCAAAATCGTCCAAAAAAGTGAAGCACCCGTAATCGTTATCGGCTGTGAGAACTGTGTCAAATTCAAAGAGGAGCGCACTAGTGTCGTCCAAACTTCTGTGATCGAACAGAAATTTTTCAAGCTCACAGTCCTCCTGCGTGATCTTTTGCGTGGTCAGAACGATAGAAAGGAGGGGGGTGATTTAGGAAGTATAACAGTTAAAGGTTCAGGAGGATGAATTAGAAAATCCGACACATCAAATAAAACTGGTTCATTCTCAATACTATCCTCAATACTATCCTCATAATTCTCCTCAAAAGTTATCTTATCCATGCAATTATCATCAAAATCAAGACGCATATGAAGTTCGGAAGAAACATTTAATGACTCGGGATGATGAATTGGAGAGAAAATTTCAGTCAAATCTACGGGTTCATCATCCAAAATATTCCTTGCGTCAATATCCTCAATCAAGTGAAAATCATTTTTTTGGACACCTCATCAAAAGCATGGATATTTATCAATTCAGGTTCTAGATTGGAGGTGTAGAGGTCAAAAGGATTGGCGATGGTTTCACTCGAAAGGGACCCTACACAATCTGGCAAATCAAGCACTACAAAGTTGCACAACTCATTAAATGTTTTATTTTCAACTGGTGAATCATTTGGGACACTTGTTTGAAAACCGGAGTTGTGGGATTCAATTGAGAATGGGTAGGTTTGATTTGGAAGTATGTAGAACTCACTCTCACCACTCAAATTCTCACTCTGTCCAACCGCCTCATCATACCGTGGAAAATTTGGAGCTAGTTGGAAACTAGCTACCGGGTCACTAGGTTGCATAAGGGCGGTAATGGACGCATCCAAATTCCTCATCTGTCGGTTTGTTGCTGCAATGCACGCTTCCAACGACTGTTCCAGACTAGACATGGGTTGTGAAGGGGTTTCAGTAAAAGATTCAAAGTTGTTTGGATACGTGAAACTCTCAAATGGTTGTATAGAAGCAATGTCTAGGGAAGGTGTGGAAGTCGGGTAGGACTGGTAGGAATTGAATGGTTGGACATGAGTAGGATCAACATTTGGATAAAAAGGTGAATAGACTTGTTGATCCTAAGAACTGGAAGTGTTGAAAGGAATGAAAGATCGGTTACGAGATTGTTCAATATGTTCAGCAATAGACATGGGTTTCGGAGTTACAACAGGACTCGAAAAAGTAATATCAATATAAGAAGGTGGTGAAGTTTGAAATGGTTGATACAAAGTGGATTGTGGAGTCAAACTGTTTCTCCTAGACGCTTCTATTCGATCTTTCAAAGAAATTTTGGGCATGGAGGGGTCGTCCGTAATTCGACCAAAACAATTCGCGTATGAAGCAATATTTGGATGAGGGTACCAAAGTTCGGCAAGAGTTTTGGGAGGTGGGGTACCCATGATGTAAGAAGGAGAAGAAAAAGAATGTGGGGTGCACGGATTTCTTAGCGACAAGTTGCAAGTTTTTGTAAAAAAAATTTCTTTTTGTGTTTTTTTATGTGGAGCTTTTTGCAAAAAAAAAAAAATTCGATAAAAGGCTTAGACACACGTTCAATCAATCACAAATGCACAATCAAGCCTAGATCTAGGGTCACCTAGGTCAGTTAGACAGCTCCTAACTGTTCCAAAGGGCAAGAAGTAGGACCTCAAACCGCCTCTTCACCGCCAATTGTGTCCAGGTAAGCACAAGTAGAGAAATGAGGGATCCGCTCATGAATCACCGTGAGACGGGCTTTTTAAAGTTACCTTTCACTACCTGTCTAGCCTAGGCACCATAAAGTCAGGTTAGGATCAATAGTTGATGCCTACAACTATTCCTTTGTCCTATTGAGCGCGAAGTCCTTAGGGCTGAGTCTAATATTTTTTAATTAAATGATGGTCAATGCAATATACCTTATGTGATTTCTGGGGTCCTGAGAAGGGTGATGAAATCCCCACCCAATCTGGATTGGTGTCAAGCCCCTTAAAGTTAATTAAAATATGCAAAGCAGTAAACAATCACTTGCAAACAATTTTTTTTAAGCGCGGCGCAAAGAATCTTGCACTAGATCAATTATTGGAGAAGGAAGAAATTTTGGCGCAAAGAATCCTGCAGGAAAATATTTCAGAGGATATCAGGGGGTCCAGAAGAAGGAAAGAAAGCTTACAGAGGATTTTCTCGTGCTGACGTCAGCAGAGAGCGGCGCATCCGCGGTCAAAGAGGGGTCAGTGCGACAGAAGCGCGGTCGTCCTGTTGACTCGGCCATCCAAATTTCTTCTATTGTTCTGTTGTGGAAATCCTATGTTGTTCAGATCTAGGGTTTTCTGTTTTGATCTCTGGATATTTCCAGATCTGAATTTGTTCTTTGATCCTCCACAATTCAAACAAAAATACCCTTCACCAAATAACAAGTTGATAAAATTTTTTAATATTTTTTAATATTTTTCAGTTTTTATGATTTTTCAATTTTATATTAACCCGAAATTACAAAAAGAAAATAACATGCCATCCCCGGCAACGGCGCCATTTGATTTATCAAAGAATTTATAACCGCAATCAAGAACGGCATCGCTTGGTAGCTAGCCGGTGAGTACGGGTCGGTCCACAGGGATTTTGTGTATTCTCAATTTGTTCTAACGAGTTAATTACGATTGTTGTCGGATTGATTAAATCTAAAAACTAAATTTGATCTAGACTAGGACTAAAATCTTGCTAGGATTAGGTTTAGGTTAAGTTTGGAAAGTCAATATTCCTCACCGCTTTCTATGCCCTATTTAAGATCTATGGGGTGTTATGGTAATAATTAATAAAGTGGATTAGTACCATCGGGAGGAAACTAGGTTTCTTTCTCTAGGTTCTTGTCCTTCCTTTCTTAATTCTTACCCTAACCTCCATGGAAAACATACGCAACCGGTCTTTTATACTACGGTATCACCGCTACCTCATGGGATAGGGTGCCGTAGGGAGCGGTGTGTGTATGTATGCATGGAGTCCTATAAAAACGTGTGATGGGCAAGAAAGGGGTGAAAGATTTTCATCTCTCAAGCCTTTCCCAAATCTAATCCTAACAAGTGAGGAGACTACTCACTCATTAGGGAATTGATAAACATTTTCTAACTATCTAACTAGGGCAGAGAATAAAATCTAAACTAGGGCAGAAAGGAAAATTATACTAGGGCAGATAATAAAATTAACTAGGGCAAGAATAGAAAACTTACTCTAATTTGATGCACTCTTCATACTTTATAAGAATTGAAATTCTGAATTTAGATAGATACAATGAGGCACAAGAATAGGCATAATCTAAAAAAGGTTTAGGATTTCTATTTATAGAGCATAGAAACCCTATGGTTACAATCGATTCACATCTGCAATTACAAATATGCCCCCTAAGAAGACTAGTCAAAGCACCGACGCACCGCCAGAATTAGCACCGACCCGGGCTCAACACGGCCGCGGAACCGCGGCCAAGACCCATGTTTGGACGCGGATCCGCGGCCATATGGGGGCATCTTGGGCTGAAATTTTTAGGGGTTCTTTCTGTTGCTTTTGGCTCCTTGTTTCTTCACTTGGTTTCTCAGATTTTCTTCTAGTTTTCTTCCAGATTTCCACAGTGAATAATGTCGTGGACTTTACCGCTTGCTTCGTGTCGAAGTCGTGAACATTGCGCTGCCTTTGTTCTTTGTGAAATTGTCCATTGATCTTCGCTTAGTCTTCAAGCTGTAGGCATGATCAAGATCTTTCCATTTGTTGGTCATAGTCTTACTTTTGTATCGTCTTTTCATCGTTTTCACTGTTTTTGTTCCGAGAACCTGTAACCTGCAACTATGTAGCAGACATGGATCAAAAGCACCTGTTTATTTGTAAAATGAATAAGATTGGGGAATATAATAATACAAAATTATGATATGAACAAGTATTGATGCCCAGTCTCGAAAACTCCCTCGACTAGGGACCTTTTAAGGATGTGCTTATAGACCCCAGATTCCACGTATATGATCGCCATCATACTGCTGGCCGTCAAGCAAGAATCCTAAGGGCTCTATCAATGTGTAATAGTGACCTGTAAGGTCACTTAAAGCAGTACACGATGATAAAGATAAACCGGATAGCATACTATCATCTTGAGTAAGACTGTCCTACCGGTATAGGTCCTCCCTCAATCATTGCAATCACGTGCCTGCGATCCAATAATTGACTTTGAGGGCACTATATCCAACAATCTCCTACTTGCACTTAAGGCTAATTATTGCGATGTCGCATACTCACAGCCCGTGTGATACCGAGTGATACCGAACACCCAACTCCTCTACCGATCAGTCTCACAAAGCCCGTTTGCGAAACTATTGCGTTCGAGAAATAGCCTCAGTGAGTGGATCCACCCTGATGTTTCTTTCTATGTCTCTCTTTATCTCAAGTTCGCGGAGAAAGCCATCTCCTGAAATGAGCAATACTTGTCTTAGAATATGTTTGGATATCTGACGGGACCTAGCTCATAAATGAACTCCAAATCCAAACTTCTTAGACTGTATCGTCAACTGAATTTAATCAGTATCCCGCGTCATGCCTCCCTCAGTGTCCGCTTGGATCACCTGTCCAAACTACTGCCCCTCGTCAGAGGAAAAACTATAACTCTGACAGTCACTCTGTCATCCAGATCACCTTGGAAGCCTGGAATGATAACCGCCTCCTAAAAGAGGTTGTTGTTATCATATCCCTAGAACATCCACTTATGTTCTAAAACTGTTTCCGAACGTTTCTCCAGGATAGGATTAATATCAACTTATTGCATCTAGTGCAAAAAAAAAAACGTCTGGTGTGGTACTTGACATCTCATGATTGAGTCAATTGCCTAAGCAAGTGATCTGCCAATCATGCACATCCCTCTCCTCTTTAGTCTGTAAGACACTTTTAGAGAGGGTGACTCCATCACCTGCAGGTACACTACCGTGCCAGGAGTTGTCCATTCTAAAACACCTGTAAAATGCTGTCTAAGTACCCAGATTGGGAAACTACCCAAATCTAGATCTAAAACCATAGATCTAGTAACCAGAATGTCTGATATTATATCTATATCTTATGTAGAGAAACCACTATGTGACAACCAAAGTATAACCGATCGTAGTATAGGAATTTCACTTCCTACTATGTGTATATCATCCATATACCAGGACATCACACCCTACTACCTTCTTAACAGATCCATTCCCTATTCTGATGAAGTCAAACCTATGACTGTCACATCAGAAATAGACGATCTATCTCCGCTATATCCGCTTTAGTCCATAAATAGACATAAGCTACTTGTCCACTATGCTTTCGCTGCTCCCACTGACTACGACAACCCTCTGGCAGAGTCATATACACGTGTACTTCTAAAGCTAGTTTAGAACGATGCTATACTCATTCTCCTGCCGGGTCTCATAGCCTAGAACAACAGCAATGGCAAGTCTGGGTAAACAAGAACCTCCCTGTCACCGTCCTTGAGGCTACCGGAGTTCCTCTCGGGTGCCTGAGGTTACCCACCATATCTGCGGAGTGGCTAATGGGATGTCAAACCAGATTGAATCTTTAGGTTCTTATCAAATTTTCAGTAATTGTTTGCGGTTCTGGAATCACTTCTCGTTCTACCATACTCTCACTACTGTTTTCTGAAAAAATCCATTTTGCTAAAACTGTGGCTAGTCAAGAACAATATCACTATTGATCTTCCAGATGGTAGAAAGTTAACCCTCGTCATAGCCCGGGTCAACCCACAAACAACTATTACAGAAACGTGTCTTGAGTTATCCAGAGTCTGGTTTTAAGCATAAGCCGGACAACTCCCCGTACCTTAACATTGTTAAGATATGAACTATTCTAAATCCAATATAGAAACAGAGGCACTGATTTAATTGGAACCAGATTCAAATCATTCAGCTGTCTCCAGTGCATGTCAACTAAATGGAGAGAGGCTGATCAGCATTACTCAACTTAGGATTACATCCAGATACGAGCAACCTGAAAAAGAAGCAAGTTCTCATAATCATTACTATCAACTGAATACCATACACAAGTATCTACATCTTCGATCACCTTGAAGAATCCTGATACTTGCAATCCTGGTTCTCTACTTTATTCATATACCTATAACTTCTCAAAACTTGGATCTTGTATTTCTATGAAACACATGTCTAAGAACTAGAGAAGTCATAAGTAAACAGAATATAGTACGAGTACCAACCCCTCTATCCTAATGGACACTGGACAACATACAATACTCTGTATAAGTCCCCTGAGTCTAATAACTCATTCCCTGTGTGTCGTAGGTTGAAAACTGTACTTATGGTTAAGAAGAATTACACCGCTATTTAATGCTTCTTACCTAACCATCCACTGATATAGGTAAATGTCATAGACATAATTTCAAAAAGTTATATCTCACTTTATAAAAATAAACGTACAGATATATCAATTTGAAATTGGTGCATAACAACGGATATTCAAAACCAAATATTTGCCGTCCGGCAAACAACCCAGGCGATTTCCTCAAATATCACCAATTACAACGAATCCCGATATAATGAGGATGATCACCCAATTCCCAATAACTTACTCCCACTCATCATCTGTAACACCATACAGATGTGAGAATCAAACCTGGTAAATACATACCCTGGAGCAAGGACTAATTGGGAAATCAGTTTTCTTTTAATAATACACAGTGAAACTGAAACATGTAAATGTTTCGAAGGGGTATCCGGGTATTCTTAGTAATGCCTCTTCCATTATCAGATTCACAACTGTAACCGTATATTTTTTTGCCATCTCTCCAAATCCCTTTATATGTCTTTAGTCATTACCTTTTGTACACCACCTTTAGGCCAAATGGTTTTCTTCCTTCCCTACCGTTCGGCACCAGCCTATGGTTTGGAAGAAGACTATCCAATAAGCATAATGGGTGTACTCCCCTAATCCTAGGAGTACTCGTAACCTGAGAGAAGGTGAAGATAAAAGACAACTGAATAAACCTTATTCCTATTTCTCCTGAACCAGAATCCATCCCCGAACTGGAACAAGTCCCTTCGAGTTCGTATATAACCATACGATGGAGTATCCAATAAACTGTGGATCTTCATAGTGATACGGGGTGTTCCGGAGAAATACAAAGGTGAAGTAGGAGTGGCGATGAAATACTTGGTTTGGTCGTGAATGATAGCAGTCGCAATTTACTTTGCCCTCTTACTAATCCCTTTATTTGTCTTAACTTATTACCTTCTGTACACCATCGTTAGGCTAATTGGTTTTCTTCATTCCCTACCGTTCGGCACCTGCCTATGGTTTGGAAGAAGACTATCCAATTAGCGTAATAGGTGTGTTGTCCTAATCCAAGGAGCACTCGCAACCTGAGAGAAGGTAAAAGGAAAAGACAACTGAATAGTCCTATTCATTTTCTCCAGAACCAGAAACCATTCTCGAATCTGGAACAAATTCCTTCGAGTTCGTATATAACCATACGATGGTTTTATCCAATAGAAGTGGACGTTCGTAGTAATACGGGGTGTTCTGGAGAAAAGGGTAAAAGTAGGAGTGGCAATGAGGCGTGCAACTCTGACAATCCAAAAGCCAGTGTTTTAAGAAGATTCAGTTAACTTGGTCACTGAGTCATACTCTAGGGTCGGGCCATGGTCGCTGCCAAAGAGAGAGAAAAGAAATACTCTGTGTGCACTCTAACCTAGATCAGAATGGTTATCAATTTATCTAATCAGGAAACTTCCCACTGTAACCTCAAATTCTCCTCCAAACCTAAGAAGAATTAGTCAGGACCACCCGAGATGTAAACCAACTCATCAGTGGGAATCGGGATCCAACTATCATCGCATGATAACGTGATGGAATCCACTCACGTTATCACACTCCATAAGGTATGCACATATCTGGCAAGTTTCAGTTTTTTTAAAAACTCCCGATATGATTTTTACCCCATGCTCTTATGAACTTGACTTTGGCCAACAAATCATAAGTCACATGTCAAGTTTTACCCATCATTATCCAGGTTAATTTGAACCCACCCGTACCTACCCTTGACTTTAGCCAACAAGCAGTACGACTGTCCCAAACCAACGCATCTATCTATGCAATAGAAATGTAACAAATAGCTACCATACACTATGCCTTGACTTTGGCCAAAAAACATAGCATGAATACTAAGTGCTACCCGTCTGAAATGACGGAGGGCTACGAATGGTTTTTGGCGAAAAACCTTTAACGTAATGAACTTGATATCGTTGAAGGAACCGGATAGCTTTTTATAAAAATATAGCGGCGAAAACCTTTGCTAAAGAGGTCACTCCCGGTGAAGGGATCTCGGCTCTTTCCCCGTAGAATGAGGTGCAGGATATTCCAACTGAATACCACGATGCAAAGTAAAAAGCAATCGACTATAGTGAAGTTATTACCCTGACGTAAACTTTTGCCCAAGGGGTCACTCCCGGTGAAGGGATCTCGGCCCTTGCCTCGTCGACTGAGGTGCTGGATATTCATAACCGAATACCATTGTGCAAAGCAAAAGAGAACGTCCTTGCAATAACAGCTTTTTTTGAAAAATGTTCCAACAACATTAGAATAGGTTTGTTTATCTTGCATTGATCCGAATCAATGCAGTCTCATCAATTAATCACACCACAAAAGAACGAAAATATGATGTACGTATATGCCATCCGCATTCGCCACTGGGTCCCGTCATCACCCGTTAGGTTACTTAACTAACGACAGAGCGGGGACTGGACTAGCGCGAGTGTAAAACATATACAACATCTACTAGTATATATATCAATATATAATATTCGCTTATGGCATGATAAAGTGCAACATCACAGAAATGTAATAAGCATCACAGAACAATACAGATAATCTGGGATCCCCGGGTTTCATAGAGCCGCTACTGAATCCTGACGTTCCCTTGGTCGTGTGGATAGCCTGTGCAATGAAATCCTAGACCGCTACGGATGCGGCAAGTTACCCGCCAAAACCTGAAGCGAGGCAGCCCCCTTCAACAAAGTGAATGGACCACCCAGCACTTTACGGAATCCGGTTACTTGAGCACCCTTCCTTGGGTCAACCTATACCCCCTACGAGTGCGGCGAATAGCCCGCCAATTCTAGAGTAAAGCCTCCTCCGTCTCAAAGCCATGATATGCGGGCTCGTTGCCCTCTAGAACCCGGCTATCTGTGCACCCCACCGCGGGGTAATCCTAGTACAGAAAGTAAAATATATACAACGGGTACATCGACCTCAGCCCGGTCGTGCCCTAAAATAATAATACACAAACAGGCAGTGACGGCAGTCTACATGTCGGACGCTCGCCCCGCAATATCAAATGTACAAATATAACCAAACTGTACTACCATTGCATCCAGGCTATCCACCACGACAAATCCGCAACATCACAGCACAACACAGAACATCAACGTGAATGTCACGTTCACAAATCCGTCTAAAAGAGCTATAGCAATTAGACCAGATTTACCGCTCGAATGACATTCACGGTCGCAGATATAAAGTAAGAACTGTGAACTAACTTATTTAAATTTTCGATCGACAAAATTTCCCGAAGTGGGCCCCAAGTACAACTGCAGCACTCAAAATAATCTGGGCCAAAAATAAAAATTCCAGAAACCGCAATTCCAAGTTAAAGACCACTGTAGAAAATTTGGTGCAGAGAAGCCACAAAATGGCGGTGGAACCGCAGCCAAAACAGGGTTATTGCCGCGGTTCCGCGGCGTCACTGTAGCATCATGTTACCAAATTTTCACATATGTCTTAGAAAAGTCCGCCTGATTTTCTGACGTACCCAAAATAATTTTTAGACCACAAAAAAAATTCGACAGAAACTTCATGAAATGGAATCGCGGTTTCGGAAATTTCATTCGATCAATGTTTTAAACACGTTAGAGCAAGCTAGTAAAGGTTAATGGCGTGTCTTTGATACCATGTAAGTCTACGGTAGCGCCCCGGCCGTCTGTCCGAGGCCAAAATGCGGAAACGAAACTTTTCTTAAACTTGAAACCGGTGCTACCGCAGACTTTAATCTCGGATCGAACCATTAACCTATAACTAGCTAACTAGAGAAGGGTTAGAAAAGCTATACCGATCGATCCGTGTTCTTCGGTCTTTGGCCACCAACCCAAGCTCTTCGCGGCATCTCTGATCTCCGGTCTCCTCGTCGGAAAGGGCACCACATCTTCGAATCCTTTTACGGGCTCCCGCTTCGTCCGAAGCAACTCAGACATGAAGTTTGCTAGCCGACGTGTCCAAAGTGATGTAGAGAATGTGTGTGATCACTTTGTCTCAAGCATCCATTGATTCTCAACACATGAGAGTGTATGGATGGAGGTTGAAGATGATGCCATTAATGGAAATGGTGAGCTAGAGGATGAAGAAGAAGAGGAGCCTTTTCTTTCTTATGTTGTATGATCAAATGAGAGTGAGAGATTAAGAATAATACAAGAGCCAACCCCTCTCATATGGCTGCCCCCTCTCTCTCTCTACTTCTCATTTCAATACTCTAAACAATCAATAATGTGACACATGCACAAAGAAAGAGACCATGAGTCACCACTTGTGCATGTATCACAATTAATGCTCCTAATCATGACTTTTAGCTCATTATTTCCATTTTTAAACATTAATCCAAATGTTTACAACAACAAAAAGATACGAAAACATCTAAAGTAAACTTGTGACGGATCACAAGGATACCCCTCCCCTGTATATACATACCTGCATCCGCATTCCGACCGAATGCGAATGCGATGAGACTAAAGTAATCCAACAAATCTAATACTAGGATCTGGTTTAAACCAAAGCCCACTAGTATGATCCGTCCGATCATGATCCGTGCACGACTGCACGTATATGATCGAACCCTGCCATATATCATACGGCCTCTACAACGTTTCGCCCGAAACTTGAGAAACTGTCTATGGGGAACTCTAAAGACTCGTCAATACTTTGGCTGTGGATTTAACCACTAGCACGTCAGTGGTACTAGCCGTACGTAACGGGCTACCAGGTATTGACCAAAAGGGTGAGCGAACTCATCCTGACACCCTACTGAGCCTGTCAGTGACAATATCCGTAAAGTCCAGTCCATTCTTCTATGAGCATCGCATGTCGGGCCTAGAGGGTTGGTAAAAGTCAGACCCCCAAAAGCGGTACAAGTCGTGTCGGAGTTTAGCCCAGAACACCCTGAGATACTACTGGAATACCTACCAGTAAATCTCCTGCCTTGGCCAAGGACTTCGCGTAATGGCTCTCCTAGACACAGCGCGATCTCACCCCCAATACCGGGAGAGACGAAACCCCTGCCGATCCGCTCACTGCCTCCATGTGACTCGGGACTGTACCCAACTCAAACCTGTTTGCACGACTCCATTGAGCCGTGGTAGGGTAGTAATCAAAGCACAGTGGGAACTCACACGATACAAATGACGATCTCAGGTCGATGAACTAACTTGTACACATGTCACCAGGGAACTGCTATCTGACGTCAGGTATAATACCAACTAGCATGTTCCCGGCGAGTCCTGTCCGGTGTACTCATAACCTAATGAGCACCTGTATACATCTTAGGTGAATCAACTGACACCAATGGCTTGTGAGACCGGCCACCGCCCTTTGTCGGTGTCTCGACTGTATACACTAGTCTACTAATAGAGTATCGATGCTCAGTCTCGAAAACTCCCTCGACTAGGGACCTTTTAAGGATGTGCTTATAGACCCCAGCTCCCACGTATATGATCGCCATCATATTGCTGGCCGTCAAGCAAGAATCCTAAAGGCTCTATCAACGTGTAATAGTGACCTGTAAAGTCACCTAAAGCAGTACGCGATGATAAAGATAAAGAAGATAGCATACTATCATCTTGAGTAAGACTGTCCTACCGGTATAGGTCCTCCCTCAATCATTGCAATCACGTGCCTGCGATCCATTAATTGACTTTGAGGGCACTATATCCAACAATTGGATAGTCTTCTTCCAAACCATAGGCTAGTGCCGAAAGGTAGAGAAGGAAGAAAACCATTTAGCCGAAGGATGGTGTACAGAAGGTAAGTAATGACAAATAAAGGTATTGGAGAGATGGCAAGAAAATATACGGTTACTGTCATGAATCTGGATAGTGGAAGAGGCATTAGCAGGAATACCCGGATACCCCTTCGAAACATTTTCATGTTTCGGTTCCACCGTGCAGTGTTAATTGAAAACCGATTTCCCAATTAGATTCTGACTCCACGGTATGTATTTACCAGCTTTGATTCTCACATCTGTATCGTGTTACAGTTGATGAGTGGGCGTAGAATATTGGGAATTATGTGATTATATCCTCATTATATCGGAATTCGTTGTAATTGTTGATATTTGAGGAAATCACCTGGGTTTTGCTTGACGGAAATTTTTTTGGTTTTGAATATCCGTAGTTATGCACCAGTTTCAAACTGATATATTTGTACGTTTATTTTATAAAGTGAGATATAACTTTTTGAAATTATGTCTATGACATTTACCTATATCAGTTGATGGTTAGGTAAGAAGCATTCAACAACGGTGTTATTCTTCTTAACCATAGTACAGTTTTCAACCTACGACGCATAGGGTATGAGTTATTTAACCCAGGGGACTTATACAATGTATTGTATGTTGTCCAGTGTCCATTAGGATAAAGGGGTTGGTACTCGTACTATATTCTGTTTATTTGTGACTTCTCTAGTTTTTAGATATGTGTTTCACTGAAATACAAGGTCCGAATTTTGAGAAGTTATAGGTATATGAATAAAGTAGAGAACCATATGTTGCAAAGTATTAGGATTCTTCAAGGTGGTCGAAGATGTAGATACTTGTGCTAGGTATTCCTTTTATAGTAATAGTTTTGAGAACTTACTTCTCTTTCAGGTTACTCATATGTGGATGCGCACTCCTAGATGAGTAATGCTGCTTGGCCTCATTCCACTTAGTTAACATACACTGGAGACAGCTGCATAATTTGAATCTGGTTCCAATTAAATTAGTGCCTCTGTTTCTATATTGTATATAGAATGGTCATAGCTTAACGATGTTAAGGTATATGGAGTTGTCCGGCTTATGCTTAAAACCAGACTCTGGATAAACTCAAGGCACGTTTCAGTAATGGCTGTTTGTGGGTTATCCCGGGCTATGTCGAGGGTTAACTTTCTACCAACTGGAAGATCAATAGATATATTGTTCTTCACTCGTCACAGTTTTAGTAAAATGGATTCTTTTCAGAAAACATAAGTGAGAGTATGGTAGAACAGGAAGTGATTCCAAAACCAAAAACGATTACTGAAAATTTAATAGAACCTAAAGATTCAATTGGTATTGACATTCCATTAGCCACTCCGCAGATATGGTGGGTAACTTCAGGCACCCGAGAGGTACTTCGGTCTTCTCAGAGAAGGTGACAGGGAGGTTCTTGTTTACCCAGATTTGCCATTTCTGCTGTTCTAGACTATGAGACCCATCAGGAGGATGAGTATAGCGTCGTTCTAAACTATCTTTAGAAGTGCACGTGTATATGACTCTGCCAGAGGGTTGTTGTAGTCAGTGGGAGCAGCGGAATCATAGTGGATAAGTAGCCTGTGTCTGCTGGGTTCCCTAGCAAGGTAGCGAGGTTTCGGGTGGCATCGTCCATGCCAAATTAAAAATTTTCCGCACTAACGAGCCCAAAACATAGGATGTTTAACTAGAGAATCATACGAATCACAAATGTAAACAACCTTACATCTAAGTGAATGAGGAATACAACCTTTGTAGACCGGTCCTTCACTTCTAATGCTCCATATAGTAGTCCCTTTGCTGCGAGTAATGATCTTTCGAACTCTTGAGAGGATCCACAAGGTGAAAGATGCAAACTTGCTCGAAGTCTTCGAGGCCGAAGATGATCTCCATCGAGGAGACTCAAACTCATGCTAACTCTTCACTAATGGTAAAATTAGTGAAGCAAACACCCTAAACTAAATGGTCAATAGTAGAGTATGATGAAATAGGAAGTGGTCTCTCTTTAGATTTTATTTTCTCACTTTATTTCATCACTTAATCAAAATCAAGAGAGCAAACTCATGAGATAGAAGAAGATGAACAAGTGTTGAAGAATAAGATGAGGTTAGAAATGCAACCGTGGTGAGTTAATATCATGCCTAACTCATGTAGAGAATAAACCATGGCTTAGGGTTAAATGTTGGGTTAATAAATATCTTAAGAAAAAACAAATCAAGTGGACTTAGTCAATGTTTCTACTAGCTTCCACCAAGCTCAAGCATGACTAATTAAAATGATTTGTGAATTACTTAATGATAAATAAAACCCTAACATAAACCTAAGCATGGTGTGATTCTCATACATACATGTTGCATGTGTAACCTAGCATGACACATAAATATATATCACATATATATTTGTGTGCAAAAAGAAAAACAATACATTTAACATATATCACATATATATCAATATATCATCAAGTGAGAAAAATAAATGCTTAAGTGAGCTAATATTAGTTAATGTAATTTAATATATCAAATATATAATTCTACATTAAATTATTAAATAAACACTTGATTTAATAATCCGTCTATATCACGTATAACCAACTAATATCAAATGTATCGTTTTATCGAATCGACTCTTGATCCGATAACCTGGTTATATCACATATAATCGATCGATACACATATCACGAGAATAAAATGCGGTATCACATATGCGCATTAATCTCGGTCCCGCATATATCTCATATGTGCTCCTACTCTGTTTCGCATGAACCAGGAAACCCCTGTGTAGGATTCTAAAGACTCATCAATATGCCGGCAGTAGGTGATGATCATATCAAACACCCACAAGCCGCAAGCGGTCTGCTAAACGTAACAGCCACCTGGGTATTGAGCGATCAGAAGATCAACAAGCAAGCCTGCTCATACTCCTGTGAATCCAATCAGTAACACTACCGTACAGTTCGGTCTTTTCGTCAGATATATCGCATATCACAGTCTTGGGGTGGTATGACGTTAGACCCCAATTACATGATAAGTTATGCCGATGCAAGGTCTATAACGGTTCGAGAAACTACTCATAACACTTACCAGTAGATCTCGGCAACCCTGGCCAGGGATTTCATGTTATGGCCAATCGAGCACCGCGCAACATCAACTCCCAATACCGGGAGAGACGAATCCCCTCCTATCGCTCATTGCCTCCATGTGACTCGGGACTGTAACCAAAAACCACCTTTTTGCATGATCTCTTGACTGTGGTATGGTGGAAATCAAAGCACAGTGGGAATCACACAAGACTCTAAAACGATCTCGGGTCGACAGACTAACCTGTACCAGTGTCACTAGAGAACTGCTATCTGACGATAGGTATAATATCATCTAGGAGTTCTCGGTGAGTCCGTTCAGTGTACCCAGTCTCCATTGAGCACCCGTATACCTTCTCTGATGTCAAACACCAATGGATGTAGGATCATCCATCACCATCAAATGGCTCAAGAAGCGCATACGCTAGTCTACTCTGGAGCATCGATGCCCTGTTTCGATACTCCTACGACTAGGAATTTTTGAAGGATGTACTTACCGACTACCTCTGCCCCACTAGTATGATCCGCATGATAATCCTGGTAGTCAAGTACTCATCCTAAGGGCTTTATCAACATGTAATAGAGAGACAATAAGTGTACATGTTAACCAGATAGCATACTATCATGTCGAGCAAGAAAGTCCTCCCTATATATGTCCAAGCATCCACTACAATATACATCACATGTACAGTAATGGCCTCTAGGGCATACATATAACTAACAATGGCTATTTATAGACTAAAGCAGATATAGCGAAGATAGATCATCTATTTTTGATGTGACAGTCATAGACTTTGACCTCATCAAAATAGGAGATGGATCTGGTAAAAAGATAGTAGGGTGTGATGTCCTGGTAATTAGATGACATGCACTTTATAGGAAGTGAAATTCCTATACTACGATCAGTTATACTGTGGTTGTCACAAAGTTGTTTCTCCACATAGGATTTGGATATAATATCAGGGTTTCTGGTTACTAGATCTATGATATTAGATCTAGATTTGGGAGGTGACCCAATCTGGGTACTTTGACATTATTCTAAAGGTGTTTTAGAATGGTTGACTCGTGGCATGGTGGTGTACCTGTAGGTGATGGAGTCACCATCTTTAAAGGATGTCTTTCAGACTAAAGGGGAGAGGGATTTGCATGATTGGCATATCACTTGCTTAGACAATTGAGTCAATCATGTGATATCAAGTACCACATCAGATATTATTTTTGCACTAGCTGCAATAAGCATATATATTAATCCAATCCTGGAGAAACATTGGGAAGCAGTTAAGAACATAAGTGGATATTCTTGGGATATGGTAATGGCAGCCTCCTTTAGGAGACGGTTATCATTTCAGGCTTCTAAGGTGACCTGGATGACACAGTGACTGTCAGAGTTTTATTTTTCCCTCTTTTGAGGGATAATATGTTGGACAGGTGATCCAAACGGATACTGAGGAAGGCAAGGCGCAGGATACTGATTAAATTTAGTGGACGATACAGTCTAAGAAGTTTGCTGGATTTAGAGTTCATTTGTGAACTGGGTCCCATCAGATTTCCAGACATATTCTAAGACGGGTATTGCTCATTTCAGGAGATAGCTTTCTCCGTGAAGTTGAAATATAGAGAGATATACAAAGAAACATTAGAGCGGATCCACTCACTAAGGCTATTTCTCAAACACAATAGTTTCGCAAACGAGCTTTGCGAGACTGATTAGTAGAAGAGTTGGGTGTTCGGTATCACACGGGCTGTGAGTATGCGACATCGCAATAATTAGTCTTAAGTGCAAGTGGGAGATTGTTGGCTATAGTGACCTCAAGGCAATTATCACAGTCGCAGGCAGGTGATTATGATGATTAAGGGAGGTTCTATAGCGGTAGAACAGTCTTACTCGAGATGATAGTATGCTATCTAAATTGTCTTTAT
Organism: Agapanthus africanus; assembly: GCA_030015575.1. Taxonomy (NCBI): domain Eukaryota; kingdom Viridiplantae; phylum Streptophyta; class Magnoliopsida; order Asparagales; family Amaryllidaceae; genus Agapanthus; species Agapanthus africanus. The sequence continues at coordinate 850,212,481 of CM057338.1, read as the reverse complement.
CATCATGTACAGTATTAGGTGGCATTACAGATTACTATTACATGTTGATATAGCCTATAGGATTTTTGCTTAACTATCAGCATTATGATGGAGATCATATATGTGGGAGCTGGGTGGTCTATAGCTACATCTTTAAATGTCCCTAGTCGTGGGAGTTTTGAGACTGTGCATCGATACTCCAGAGTAGACTAGTGTATACTGATCGAGACCCCAACGAGGGGTGGTGGCCGGTCTCACAAGCCATTGGTGTCAGTTTGTTCACCTAAGATAGTATACAGGCAATCATTGGGTTATGAGTACACCGGACGAACTCGCCGGGAACATGCTAGTTGGTATTATACCTATTGTCAGATAGTAGTTCCCTGACATGTGTACAGATTAGTCTATCAACCTGAGATCGTCATTTGTCTCGTGTGAGTTCCCATTGTGCTTTGATTACTACCCTACCACGGCTCAAAGGAGTCATGCAAACAGGTTTTAGTTGGGTACAGTCCTGAGCCATATGGAGGCAGTGAGCGGATCGTCATGGGATTCGTCTCTCCCGGTATTGGGGGTTGATGTCATGATGTGCACGGGTGGCCATCACCAGAAATCCTTGGCCAAGATAGTCGAGAATTACTGATTCAGATCAGTAGTTTCTCAGTGGGTGATGGGCTTTATATCGACACTAAATATCGCATTATTAGGGGTCTGAGTTTATCCACCCACTAGACTCGATATGCGATACTCATAGACGAACGGACCGGATTGTACGGATATTGTCACTGTCAGGTTCAGTAGGGTTTCAGGATGAGTTTGCTCGTCGGCCTCCCTTTCTCTCAAAACCTGGGTAGCCGTTACGTACAGTTAGTGCCGCTGACGTGCTTGTGGTTAAACCCATTGCCACCATATTGATGAGTCTTTAGAGTCCCACACAGAGGGTTTCCCTACTTCTGGCGAAACGATGTAGATGCCGTATGGTTTTACGGCAGGGTTCAATCATATACGTGCACTTGTGCGCGTATCATGATTCGGATGGATAATACTAGCAGGCTTTTATTTAAGCCGGATCCTAATATTATATTGTTGGATTATTTTCGTCTCATTGTATTCGTATTCTTTGGAATATGGATGCGGGTATGTATATACGGATGAGGGGTATTCTTGTAATTTCTTACAAGATTACTTTTAGAAGATTACACCTCATTATGGTTTAAACCTTTTTGGATTAAAAGATTTTTGAGGTGGAGGATGAGGTGTTTATTGTATATTTTGTGGCATGGCTTAGTAGTGACTCATGGTTACTATTCTAGCATGCTTAATCTTTTGTTTGTTATGAGATTTATATTGACTTAAGATATTTTTGGTTGACTTAAGATATTTTAGTTGACTTAAGATATTTTAGAGACTTGAGATATTTATTTGGGATGGCTCCATTATTTCTATAACTCTCACAACACAACAAAAGACTTAGCCATTCTTTCCTCACTTGAGTTGGTCTCAAACTCTCATTCTCATGGCATCTTCTTCTACCTCCACCCTACAAGTCTCATGAGTTAAGAAACCTAGGGTGTTTTGAGACAAATTAATCCTTCATTACTCTCTACTTCTTCTACGGTATCTAGCGTAGCGATCTAGGTACCCTAGTTACCTCGGCTATGAGGTTGGAGCTCGTTTCATAAACTCTCGGGTGGATCATCTTCGATGGAGGGAAACCGAAGATTAAACTTGATCAAGGAAGTCTCGAGGATCTTGGGAAGGTGGTTGAAGACCGAAAGACATGGATCATCCGGTAGAACCATCTAAACTTCTTTCTAGTATGCTAGTCTAGGGTTAATGGTAGATCTGTAGGAATGGGTTCCATTAGTGCCGGTTTTTGTAAATTTTTGTTCCACATTTGGTCACGGATTGATGGCCGGGGCGCTAAAGAAAACCAACACTACACAGGCTTCTTGGTCTTCTTCTTTTTCTTCGATGACTTTGAATGCTTGACTTGGGGATTTTGCCCTTTGTCAACAATCTTCGGTACGGGACACAGTTTCAGCATTCCTTCGATGATTTCAGGATCAAGTAGGCCTTTCCACCTGACTGCCGGACATGCCTGTAGGTCCTTCAGCATTCTTTTGGTTTTAGCTGAAAGAACGACGTCCTGTGGAGTTTCTTCCACAAGCGAGCATGATGCCCCCAGCGCATCCACTTTTTTGGGAATGTACTTCTGTGGTGGTTTCACCCTCCTGTTCTCAGACAGTGCAAACTTCCTCTGTTGATACTGGTCCTTAACCCAGTTCTTGAAGACGTAGCAATCCTCAATTGGGTGGCTTAATATTCTATGATAGGAGCAGTAGTTGAGGCTGTTGACGTCACCGGGTTGCGGTGGACGCCGTGGGTCTGGCAATGTGATGAGTTTGTTATGCATTGCCAACTCAAATAGTCTCCTCGTCTTATCATGGGGAAATGAGTAAGCGCATCCCAGCCTTTTTTCCAGGGATAGGCGTGGACATGCGTTGTTTTGGCAAGTAGACGGTTTTGGGCCACTCGGTTGTTGTTGAATGTTGGCAATGAAGGCCGCTTTCCCTTTACCCTTAGCATTTCGAGGGTCCTTATTTGAGGAGGAAGGCCCGTGGCCTATCTGGTCCATTTGGACCAGTTTATCTATCAGGGCTTCGATGGTGGTCGGTTTGAAGAATGTCATAAACTGGGAAACAGTCGTTTGAGGTTCAAGGGTCCCAATGAACATGCCCACGGTGGGGGATTCTTCGATATATTGTTCGCACTTTGACCATAGGTTCCGCCACCGGATCGCATATTGGACCCAGGTTTCTCCTGGCTTTACCCTGGCATTTATTAATGTCGTGATCGGGGTGCGCTCGCTTGCGCTGGCGAACCACTGTATGAACAGCAGTTCCATCTCTGTGAATGTTCTCACGGAGTCATTTGGGAGCTTCGAAAACCATTCAAAGGTCGTATCTGACAGGCTGCCAACGAACTGACGAAGCAACAGTTTTTTGTCGCCTCCATTGTTGCCGCACAGAGCTCTGAACTGCATGACGTGCTATTGTGGGTTGCCTGTCCCCTTGTACACATGGGACTTGGGGATCGTATATCCCGGCAGGTATTTAATTTGGTCATACTAGCCTAGATACGGTCGTCCAGTTCTGACGATTTGGCCTGCGGCTTCACTAGCTTGATGAGCTCTTATTTGTTGAGCTATATAATCATCAAGAGTAGCCTTGGAAATCATTTCCTCCTTGGCTGCCGATAAAGCCGGAAGAGGATTTGATGTTTCCCCTCTGTCATCCTCGATGATTATCGGCGGGTCCTCGGCCGGGGGTTCTGGCTGGATCATCATCCCAACCATGTCTTGGAACAAGAGAGCTATCTGCTTTATGTTAGCAGCTTGCTCAGCAGCTTCCTTATCCTTTCTTTCAAGCACCCTTAACAGGTACTCTGTATCGGTCTCCTGCTACTGGCGCTGTTCGGCTATTATGTCCGGGCTTTCTTTCTGCCCGTTAAGTGCTGCCATTTTGGTCAGCATTTTATGGAGTTTTTGTTGTTGCTCCTGAGCTTTTGTGCACGACCCGAAAAGTACAGAACGTAACTGGCACTTAAATTACGAACGTCTCGAGGCGTACGTAATCCAAGTAAGCCAAAACCCAGAAATCAAAACCAAATAGAGCAGTAGAGTGAAGGAAAACCAAGATTTATTGAAAGTGATTTAAAAAAATTACGTCACATCAAGCGTTTTAAAAGCAACATCATTTTCCGAAAATTTCGGCAGAGTCTCCTTTGTAAATACTGGCCCCAAACGGGTACAAAACAGGAATATATGCACAATATGAAATAAGGCATCCCCAAGCGGGAGCTAGCTCTTCGCCAAAGGCGGGATAAATCATCACTGTGCAAAAATAAGTATATAAAGGCATAAAGTAATAAAGCATCATGTCGGCTCAAGTGAGCTCGACCCCGAGATACAACATATAAATACACAAATCTCACTGTCTCGTCTCTAGGTCATAATATACTAATACATGTGGTAAATACGGTAGATGGAGTACACTAGATACAATAATGATACAAGGTGGCAACAAAATAACCCCGCAACCCACCTACGAACAAAGCTGCGCGTCAAAGCAAAAGGAGCAAGAGAGAAGGTGTGCCCGCCGCTACTGTGCTGACGGGTCAGACCTGCAAAACACTGTGGCACGACGGGGTGAGTTGCCAACTCGTGAGTAATAAGTAACATCTAATAAGGCTATCGTAAGCATGCACACAATGGTGTCACAACCTACAAATATTAATATGATGCGATGAAATAATATGTATGCAACATGTATGCAATAAACTATACTAGATTTGAATATAATTAACATGGAAAATCTGTATTCTTATCTTATTAAACTTCTGTAATTTAGCTTTAGTTTCATCAAATAAATCAATATAAATCTGTGTCAAGTATCGACACTAAATATGAATATCTCAATTACCCTGGGCTCCGACAATCCGGACTGGCCCAAAAATATCTGATCTATGGCTCCGGCAAATCCGGACTGGCCTATATCATCAAAACTCAAGACTACGTCGGTATCCTCCGGATATCCGCCGCGTCACAAATAACCGGTCGGTAGTGCTCCCCTGCCAGGCTCAAAGCCATCATCTGCGACCATCTTGCCCCGGGATACCGCACTGGGTCCACCATGCACCCACAAACGGTTACTCCTCCTCCTCGAATCGGGTGTATGATACTGCTCAGGCACCGAGAAATCTCATGGTGGACGATAGATGCATCATATCACGAGAAAACCGCAACTTACATTTTTAAAATGGTAATATGTTTTCAAATCCTTGCGGTTTCTCAAATCCATAAATCTCATAAATACGGAAATCCTCAAAAGAATCATGATACGTGAATGTCTATGATATTAGCAATATGCAATGCAATGCGGAAACTAGAAAGCTATGCATGAACAATGATGCAATAAGATATGTGTATGTGACTAGCAATCTTACATATCCATATTAATGAATTAATTATATCAATTGCAGGTTTATTAAATTTAATAGCACAAGTGATAAGATTCGAATTTATCTAGTTATAAGGTGTTCGTGGCATAGCAATTACCAAGGCGTGTGTGTCCCCATGAATAGTGCTCGTGCAGCATAAACCAATGGTAATAGTGCGAGTGTCCTATGGGGTACTAGCACAGTATATATACATATGATAAATGATGCAATGTAACGGGATGATTTATTAGGAACTACACATATAATTATAAGTACTGAACGAAAATCTAACTATCGGGCGTCTTGCACCATCTAAACGATTTCCCCCCGTAGATGTGTACATCTACTCACCGGAACGCCTCCGCTAGTCTGATCCGATCACCGCCTTTCCTTTCCGCGCCGCGTCCGATGTCTCCGCGACCGATCCTAGAATTTACACAAAGCAGCACACGTAAGGGTAAAATCCTGCAAAAACGCGATATCAAGACCATACGAGAAACTAGCGTCACAAGCTAAACGCGTGTGCAAACGAAACGCCGATACGTGTGTACAATGTCTGAAACTACCCCGACATGCCGTGATACACAGAAACACCAAACCCAACTCGAAACGTACGTGTCACGCAAGTCCCACTACACTAATTATAGGTAAATGGTCCCAGATTTTACCTGGAGCAAAATCAAGAAAAACAAACAAGACCAAATCTCTTATAATACCTACAGACAACTACCTGCAAAGTTTCAACGTGTTTCACCAAAATTGGGCCGAGCACGTAGGGGGTGATATCGGGTCAAATCTGGTGAAAAGGGTCCAGGTTTTTACACTACACTCCTAACACCATATATAGTCTAATGTATATGTTTGCTTACCTAGAAAATAACCCCAGAAACAGCAGATACTCCGTATCCTAAACTTGGTTTTAAAAATGTTTTAAAACACTAAGTTGCGACATTTTGGCGTTTTAGTGAAAACTGGTGCAAGGACTTGGATTAGGCGACACTAACAACACTTAAATAAGCTAATCAAGCCATAATAACCTTAACTTAACTTAATCTCCATTTAAACCACTTAATTAGCACTAAGTCTCACTTTAACACTAAATTAAGCTAAATAGACTACAAGTTTAGCAAAAAGGCTAGTAAGGTAAGCTTTATACCTCAAAATGGTCAAGTGGTGGCACAAACTTGCTGTCCTTGCCTCTTAGAGCTCAGATTAGGCTCAAGAACCAACAATGGAATGATTTTGGAGTGTTAAATGTGAGGTTGGTGTGATAAATGGTGGATTTTTGAATGGAGATTTGAGGCTAGATAATGATGAGAAGAAGGAGAATGAGGGGAAGGGGCTGCAGGAGCTGAGGCTCTGCAGGAAAGAGAGAGGGAGAGTGAGAGAGAGAGAAAACCCCAAAAGTCAAGCCCCATACCTAATTTAATACCCCCATGCCCCTTTATCATTTCTTTTATCTTATTTTCTTTATTTGATTTGTTTTGTTTTGTGAGAATAATTAGAACCATGCAAGAGGAAAAGAAAATGAAGACAAGTTATAACTAAACCTAGGTGATTAGGTTTGTGCATGCTACACTAAAATTTGGTTTAGGAAAGTAAAAGTTAAGAAAATTTGATTAATGTGTAAACAATAAATTAAATGTTAATTAATAAAACACAATTATGTATATAATTACATATTTTCACAATTTAAAATAGATTTATTTCAGTTTATGTGGAAAATAATTAAATAACGAGATTTTATGAAAAACACGCATTATCGCTAATTAACACGAAATTAACCTAAACAAATTTCAAGGCGTTACATTTTGTCAGCGACCGAGTTTGTGGCCGGTGACCTACGGAAGCACGGTTTTCTTCTTTCTCGGAAGCCATGAAGACCATATGTGCGATCATGCCCCCAGACTTAGGACGTTTGGGTCCATCGCCTTTGGAATTTGTCGCCAGCGGTGGGATTTTCTCTGGCCTCATCCTTTTATGAGAGGTCAGAGTTGAAGGAGCCATTGTAACAAGCACCTGTGCAGAAGAAGTCCCTCGCTGTATGACAGAGAGACAGTCTTTCTCTAGCTGAGCCTTCGATTTTTTCGGTCTCATTCGATGAGAGTAGTTTTGATCAATCACGGAGTCCTGGAATTTTCGCTAGACCCTGTGAATTTGCGAGGAGAGCCGTTGATGGGGGAGCTCCATCTTTGCCTGCACTGTGGTTTCTGCAGGCAGGGGCGATTTCTTTATCACCGCCGTTGAAGAGTTCTTACGTACCCTCCTGAGCAGCTCAAAGTTATTCCCGGTTGGAACAACAGAGTCAACTTCTACCATTAGAGATGGCGGAGTAAGTCCAAAGGGGGAGTTTCCCCCAGTTGTTCTCACTCGGTTCCAGTGGCGACGTCGAGCGTGTCTTGCATACGGAACCACCTCAGATTTGGAAGCGGCTTCTTCGTGCCCCTGGCTTTGCTGAGGGGCTTCTGTTAGCGTTAACCTGTTGAAGACTGACGTCCTTAGTGAAATTTTAGTTTAGAGACATTTTGGTCCATTGTCGCCGTATTTGATGTGAATATTAGTTTAAGGACATTTAAGATCAACTTAAATGTGTGAGTATTTGGGCTCAATTTGTTTTTGCTAAGGATGCATTAGTTCAATTTGAGACTAAGATCAACTTAGCAAAATTTTAAGAATCATTTTTATTTAAGATCCAGCAAAAGAGCATTTGCGCTCAGCTGCGAGAAAATCTCAGAGACTTAGCTAATTTGGGCTAAGTCTACTTAGCCTTTTCTTTTCAAAAGTGCTAAGCATTTATTTGGGCTAAGATTGTTCAGCGCTTTTCTTTTCATGTAAAAGTGCTAAGCATTTATTTGAGCTCTGACGCTCACATGTATGTTATGTGAAGTATTCAGTCATGGGCGCTGCCCAATAAATGTTGAGCACTTTTAGTCATTTTGACTAAATGTGAAGTGCTAAACACTTTTTATGACATCCACATGAGGTGCACGTGCGGCGCTGGGCGCTGCCCAATCAGTGTTAAGCACTCAGCCTTTTTGACAGCATATGAAGTGCTAAGCACTTTTATTCAGCGCCCACGTGTGTTTCATGTGAGGCGCTGGCCTTCTGTTTTGGGCGCCTGCATGTTTTTCACATGAGATGCTAGGCGCTATTAAAAGGGGGGCTCCCACGTGAGGCGCTAGTCTTTTTTTCCTTTTTTAGAGATTAAATCTCTATTAATGGAATTTTGACCATTAATGATCACCAAGATCTTCGCTTTTTGAAGATCTGGGATCGGTTTTTAAGAACTAAGTTCTTTTATAAGTTCCTTTCTCCTTTTGTTTTTCTTCTTCTTTTGGACCTAGTTCTTTTCTGAATCTTTGATTCTCAAGAACAAGATCTTTCCGATGAGAATTAAATTCTCAACTTATGAGAGACTTGTCTTGTGGATTTCAGATCCAGAGAATGTTAGTTATATGTATGCCCTAGAGGCCATTACTGTACATACGATGTATATTGTAGTGGATACTTGGACATATATAGGGAGGACTTTCTTGCTCGACATGATAGTATGCTATCTGGTTACACTTTATCTTAACATGTACTTTATTTGTCTCTATGTTACATGTTGATAAAGCCCTTAGGATGAGTACTTGACTACCAGGACTATGATGCGGATCATACTAGTGGGGACAGTGTAGTCGTCAAGTACATCCTTCAAATGTTCTTAGTTGTAGGAGTACCGAGACAGGGCATCGATACTCCAGAGTAGACTAGCGTATGCGCTTCTTGACCCATATGGTGGGCGCTGGATGATCCCATATCCATTGGTGTTTGACATCAGAGAAGGTATACGGGTGCTCAGTGGAGACTGGGTACACTGGACGGACTCGCTGAGAACTCCCAGATGGTATTATACCCCACGTCAGATGGCAGTTCTCTGATGACACTGGTACAGGTTAGTCTGTAGACCTGAGATCGTCATAGAGTCTTGTATGATTCCCACTGTGCTTTGATTTCCATCATACCACGTCTATGGGGGCGTGCAAAAAGGTGGCTTTTGGGTACAGTCCCGAATCACATAGAGGCAATGAGCGATAGGAGGGGTTTCGTCTCTCCTGGTATAGGGAGTTGATGTTGCGCTGTGTTCGATTGGCTATAACTGGAAATCCCTGGCCAGGGTTGCTGAGATTTACTGGTAAGTGTTATCAGTAGTTTCTCGAACTGTTATGGACCTCATATCGACACGACTTATCAAGCTACTGGGGTCTGACGTTTACCACCCCTAAGCGAGATATACGACATATCAGACGAAGAGACCGGACTGTACGGGCATGTTACTGATTGGATTCGCAGTAGAATGTACAGGCTTGCTTGCTGATCTTCTGATCGCTCAATACCTGGGTGGCTGTTACGTTTAGCTGACCGCTTGCAGCTTATGGGTGTTTGATATGATCATCACCTACTGCCGGCGTATTGACGATTCTTTAGAGTCCTACACAAAGGTTTCTTGACTCAGGCAAAACGGAGTAGGAGCACATATATGATATGTGCGGGATCGAGAACAATACGTGTATGTGATACCGTATTAGATTCTCGCGATATGAGATATCGGCCGGGTATATGTGATATAGTCGGGTCATCGGATCAAGTGTTGATTCGATGAACTGATACAGATTATATTAGTCGGTTATTTGTGAAATAGCTTGATTATCGGATCAAGTGTTGATTTGATAATTTAATGTATAATTATATATTTGATATATTAAATTACATTAACTGATATAAGCTCACTAAAAGATTCTTTTTCTCACTCGGGTAATACATTGATATATATGCGATATATGTTAATTGTATTATTTTATTTTCTTACAATAAATATTGTATATGCGATATATAATATTGTAACATGTTATGATTACTAATGCAATATGTTTAGTGGAGATTAAATATGGTTAGGGTTTGATTTGGGTTAGTTCTTTCATGATACTTCTAGAAGGTTTTTGCTTTGTTTCTAGCAAAGATATTATGCTTGATATTTTGCTAGATATTTCTAACCCAATCCAAACCCTTCATCTTAGGTTAAGTCTCTACATGGGTTAGCCTTCTCATATTGAACCATGGTTGCATTTGTAATCAGTTTATTACATATTCATTATTCATCACAAAAGGGTTAGCTTCTTCTTCTTCTTTCTTCTTGCTTGAAAAGCTTTCTAGATTTTTGAGAGGTGATGAAAATGAGTGAGATTAAGAAAACAAATGAGAGCTAAAATCCTACTTCATCATCTTAATCTATCCTAGCTATTTAGATTAGGGTGTTCACTTCATCAGATAGTGAGAGCTTGTGTTAAAGAAACTTCAAGGTAGATCATCTTTGTTATCGAAGATTAGAAGCAAGCACGCATCTTTCTCTTCGTGGAGCCTCTCTAGAGTCCGGGAAATCGATGATCGTAGCGAAGAGACCTCAACACGGAGCTTTTTGAAGTGAAGGACCGGACTACAAAGGTTGTAATCCCAAACTCTTAGTGTTAAAGTGTTTAACATGCTTTGTTTCGCCTAATCTCTAGTTTAAAGATCTTGGTTAGGGTTGTTCGGCACGTCTAAATTTTAAATCGGGCATGGTTGATGCCTTGTAGACCCTTGTGAGAGTGCCTAGTAACCCTACAGTGGTATCAGAGCCAAGCTAGAGCTTTAGGCGAAGTCTAGACGAAGTTTAAAGTCCAATCGAACTCCGAATACCCGTAAAACCCTAGTTTCTGGAATTTTTTTCAAAAGTTGACATTTTTCATATTAAAAATTCTCAGAAAAATAAGAAGGGAATTCTAAGGATAACTGTAGAAAACGAGACCCTAATTCCCTCATTACGCCGCGGAACCACGGCAGGACCATGCCTTGCGCGACGGTTCCGCGGCCTTTCATGGGTGTTAGGATTTTGTTTTTCTACAGTAATATCCGTAGGTGTCTCTACAAGCTTCTGGGAATTTTTAATTCTTACTCAAGTGTTGAGTTTTCTGGGATGTATTGGGTACTCGTTGATTCGATCGGAAAGTTTAATTTCGTTTAAGTATTTTTCCGGGTAATTTAGAACGTGTTAAAAGGTTCAAGATATCAATAACTCACTTTTTCCCCTGCCGGAAAATTTCCAAGCGTTGGATTTTTCCGTAGTTTAAGAACGTTCTAAGTCGTGCAAGTAACGCGGTGGACCTTCTAGAAGACAACAAACCTTAACTCGATTATGTGACCGTCTGAACCGTCTCTAAACCTTAGGGTTTGGGGCAGTACGACGTTGCCACATGTGAGGCGTTGGTTTGACCCTTCTACGGCTGGACCATTGGTACTGTGGCATGTGATAGATGTTTTTAAACTAATTTCAAGTGTTGAGAACTATTTGGGAAAACTTGGGTGTTTGATTATTCGATCGGAAAGTTTAACATTGTCTATTTATATGGAATGTGATACAATATTTGGAATCCACAAATAGTTATGAGATAACTAATTTGAATGTTATAAATCTAGCAGTTTAGTCTCAGATGATCGGTTGCCACGGGATTTTGATGCGATCAAAAGTCCGTCGCAATCACGTAGCGTACACGGATACTCGCCGGGTAAACTTAATAGACAGCCACGCCCCAAAGCCCCGACAAAGTGACTGTAGGAGAACCCCGTCGCCAAAAGTATCCGTTCGGCTGCTTGCGGCAACGGTGTTCCGCCTTAGTGCACTTCATCGAAGGCATCTGGGGGTGCGGCCGTCTACTAAAGTTTGCAACGAGTATTCGATCAGGATGTCGGGAATCTTGTTGAATTGCCCGACTAGATATTGAAAAGTGTTTTCTATATTGAGACTGAAATGCGGGGTTTATAATTGTTAGGCATGCAATGTCTAAGAAATTCATTTGGTTAGGCTTGAGATGTCTAAGGAGGTTGCGGATTCCAACTGTTGTAGTTTTACACTTTCTTTTCTGCCACCGTAAGCGTAGTATGTGGTGTATCGCCGGCTTCGTTGCTATACATCAACGACAATCGAGACACGCATACTTACTTACGTTGATAATATATGATATTATGTGTTGCTGTGATATGTTATATTGGATCGTCGTGTTTGAATAGCCGGGTGTTTTATGTGAGATGCGAGTTTTTTCTTTTTCATTCATGTAAAATTCATTGTATGTAATATTATTTTATTGGGGCACTTCCGGGATGAGGATGATGTCACCATTGTATATTATTTACTTTTCCGCATTAGGTAGACCCAAGGCGGGGAGCACAAGTAACCGGGTTCTAGGGTCCAGTGGGAGACCATCTCGAGGAGTCGAGACCGGGTCTCCTAACCCTAGAATTGGCAGTGTTGCTTGCCGCTCTTGTAGGGGTCTAGGGATGTGGGTTTGGCTATTCATCGCGACCGTGGAATCCGTGTTTTATACAGGCTCGTATTAAAACACGGACATCCTAGTATATCCAATATTTCATATATGTTCTTCTGCTGTAATGTTCTGTGATGAGATCATATTACTGCCTGAGACGAATGTTTATATTATATATATGAGATATATATTGTATATTGTTGATTTCATTTCCAATGTGATGCTTGTGAAGCATAATAAAATGGGACTTCATTAATGAGATTAATGAAACTAAAAGAAACCTAAAGATGTTGTAGAAACTTGTTTAAAAACTGGTAGCTCTAGTTCTTGCAATGCGCAGCGGTATTTATGAAATATCCTGCACCTTATTCGATAAGGAAAGAGCCGACGATCCCTTCACCGGGATTGACCTCTTTAGCAAAACTAGAAAAGCCTCAATAACACTCCGTTTAAAATCACTCGATTCTACAACGATATCAAGTTCATTACGCAAAGGGTTTTCTTAAAAACCTGTCGTAGCCCTCCGTCATTTCAGATAAGTGATAGTTAGTATTCATGCTGCGTTTGTTGGCCTTTGTCAAGGCGTAGTGTGCGGTAGCTGATTACTGCTTATTTGTATAAGCATATGATGCGATTGAGTTAGGGTAGTCGTGCGACCTTGTTGGCCTTTGTCAAGGGTCGTGCGGGTGGGTTTAATTCAATCAGGAAATGACGGGTTGAACTTGACTAGCATCCTATGGTTTGTTGGCCTTTGTCAAGGACATAGGAGGTTAGGGGCAAAATATTATTGGGAATTTCCAGAGTTGAAATTTGCAATGAGATTGCATACCTTCTATGAAATAGTTGGATCCCGATACCCGCTGTGAGTAAGAGTTACTCCTGGGAGAGTTTTTATACATTACAATTAGCCAATCAAGTAGGTGTCTAGAAAGGTGTTAACGGGGTTACGCCCCTGGGAAAACGAGGTTTATTTTAATTAGGTCCGTGCGAAAACGCGGGGAACCTCCCTCAAAGTACCGGCACTTTCCTGGCTGAAAGATTGGCGAACTTGTAGAGTGTAATTAATCCCGGCTAGTCTTTCCTTTTAGGGTTTGAAGGAAGATTTGACTAAAACAGTGGGAGCCATCCTGATTAGATAAATTGATAACCAATCTAATCTTGTACAAGAGCACGCTGAGTGTTTTATTTTCTCTCTCTCCTGGTTGCGACTATGTCACGCCTTAATCAAGATAATAATACGGATGTATTGACCGAACCCGCTTGTTATACTGCGCTAAAGAACGTTGGTCCCGCTCCAACTTATACTTGTTATAAGACCGAGCAGGAAATAGAGGATTACCAGAATTCCCGTGCCACCCAAACGAAGAAAGTGCATGCTGATGCATCTTCTTCGGGTGTGTTCATTATTGAGAACTGTTTCTCAGTATCCTTTACGTCCTGGGTATGAGATACCGGATCAGGATCCCGCAAATATAATTTGTTACATGGGCTACAGATAGGTAGAGAACCGAGAACGGGTGATAAGTTTCATGAGATAGAAACGGTGCAAGTGTTGCAACCAAGTCTGTTGGTAGTTATCACCCTGTATTACCAGAATACATTGATTCTGAACGAATGTTATTAGATACCGAACCTGATATACGACATCATATCAGTCTCTTTATTAGTAAAGAAGGATATAATTTTGTATTGTTGGATAATGTTTTGAACATTTCCTATATCAAAAGTTGATTGGTTCAGGCACGTTATCTAAAAGCATAAACGTTCTAAATCAAACCACAGTTCTTCGTGTACAGAACACACACAAGAGGAAGAGTTCAGAAATGAATGAATCCTTCTTGAGGCATTGTATACTATGTCATATCAATGCGACCCGACTAGCTAAGTTACATTTAGATGCATATTTAAATTAGTTTAAATTTACATCTTGTGAAACTTGCCAGTCATGTCACAAAGATAAGATGACCACAGCTCTGTTTATTGGAAACAGAGAAAGAGTTAGTGAACTCTTGGGATTGATACATGATGATGTATGAAAGTCCCCTGTCTACACATGCCAGGACCGGTTCTTTATACTTCATTATATTCACTGATGGTCTTTCAAGATTCGCACATGTGTTCATGTTGAAACACAAGTCTGAACCTTTTGAGAAATTCAATGAATATGAGTTAGAAGTAGAGAACCAATAATGGGTATAAGTATTATGTCCTTTGATGAGATCAAGGAGGAGAATACTTGAGCACGGGATTCCCGGACTATTCTAAAGGAGAATGAGATTCTCTCTCAGCATTACTCCTCCGTATACACCACAGCACTTCGGTGTATCGGGGTGGAGCAATCACACCCTATGTGATATGGTGCGCTCTATGATGAGTACTACTGAGTTTCCTATTTCCTTTTGGGAGTTATGCACTTGAGAAGCTGTATACCTATTGAATAGGGTTCCAATCAAATCAGTTGCCTACCACTTCATATGTGATATGGAATGGGAAGAGCCCATATCTTAAGTATGTTAAGATTTGGGGTTGTCCAGCCTATGTCAAAAGTAAAATCCGGACAAGCTCGAGGCAAGGTCAGTTCTATGGAAGTTTGTTGGATATCCCAAGCATTCGCAAGGGAATATCTTCTATCAAATTGGGGAACAAAAAGTGTTTTTTGTTTCTCAGCATGCCACCTTTATGAAAGGGAATTTCTTGTGAAGAAATTAGTGGTCATGAGGTAGAACTGGAAGGAGTTCCTGCTATACAAACTGCAGCTGATAATTTGGTAAACCCGGAGGATTCAATAGATCCCAACGAACCTCAGCCTCTCCGCCGATCTAGTAGGGTTCCTCATCCACCTGAGAGATACTTCGGTTTCTCTATGATAGTGGGAGCGAGGATTGCATCATGAGATGATGACCCAACTTATTTCGAGCTGGCCATCAGGAGTGGGACTCTGTAAGAATGGCTGGATGCTTAGCGATCTGAGATGGAATCCTTATACACCAACAAAGTATGGACTTTGGTTGCTTTATCTGAAGGGTTAAATCCCCATCAGGAGCAAGTATATCTTGAGAAGATTACTTGGTGTACATGGAAAAGTTGAGACTTTCAAAGCTATGCTTAAGTCCATACAGATCCTACCTGCCACGGCTACATACCATGACTACGATATCTGGCGGTCGGGTGTCATGACTGCTTTTCTAAATGTTGATTTGGAAGAGGGCGTCTATAAGTACACAGCCAGAGGGCTTCGTAGACAGTGGGAGCAGCGGAAACGTGTGCAAGATGTTTTATGCGATAAAGCAGGCATCGTGGAGTTAGAACGTCTGTTTTGATGTGGTAGTCAAATAGTTTGACTTCATCAAAATGGTAGATGAACCTTGTATATACTTAAAGGTAGTAGAGAGTATGGTGGTGATCCTCGTAAAGTACATGGATGACATACACTTGATAGGAAAGGAGTTTCCTATACTACGCTCGGTCAATCTCTGCTTATCACAAGGATTCTCCATATAGGATCAAGGTGATACCTCCTAAATACTAGATTTTACATCTATGAGATAGATCTAAATGGATGTTAGGATTCTCACTAGTTGTAGTGAGATGGTATCAATCGATCCGGGGGAGAATCACTGGAAAGGTTCCAGGGTGATAAGGACGACTGAATGTCAGTCGCAGGCACTGTCTTTACCCTCAGTGGAGGGACGGTATGTTGGAAGAGTTCCAAGTTAGATACCGTGACACACTAGACAATTAAAGTCTAGATACATGGTTACCAAGGATGCTACCAAAGAGGCAGTCTGGATATATATAAGTTCATGAGATGAACTTCGTTCCTACCATTGTGTGACAATGGAGTTGTGGCTTATGCCAAGGAACCCCCGTCCCATCAGAAATCCAGATATAATTCTTAGGCAGTATCACCTGATCATAGAAATGGTTGATCTCCACGGAGATCGAGATTAGGAGAGTAGACACAGCGGACAACAGCGCGGATCCACTCATAAAGGCCTTTTTCCCAGTAGAGACTTTTATGGGATGGTTAAGTATGAGATACTTCAACCACAGCTAATTGTTGGGTATGTGATACCACAACAGATGGCCCTAGTGCAAGTCGGAGATTGTTAGTTATATGTATGCCCTAGAGGCCATTACTGTACATACGATGTATATTGTAGTGGATGCTTGGACATATATAGGGAGGACTTTCTTACTCAACATGATAGTATACTATATGGTTACACTTTATCTTAACATGTACTCTATTTGTCTCTATGTTATATGTTGATAAAGCCCTTAGGATGAGTACTTGACTATCAGGACTATGATGCGGATCATACTAGTGGGGACAGTGTAGTCGTCAAGTACATCCTTCAATTGTTCCTAGTCGTGGGAGTACCGAGACAGGGCATCGATACTCCAGAGTTGACTAGCGTATGCGCTTCTTGACCCATATGATGGGCAATGGATGATCTCATATCCATTGGTATTTGACATCAGAGAAGGTATACGGGTGCTCAGTGGAGACGGGGTACACTGGACGGACTCGCCGAGAACTCCCAGATGGTATTATACCTCACGTCAGATGGCAGTTCTCTGGTGACACTGGTACAGGTTAGTCTGTAGACCCGAGATCGTCATAGAGTCTTGTGTGATTCCCACTGTGCTTTGATTTCCATCATATCACGTCCAAGAGGCATGCAAAAAGGTGGCTTTTGGGTACAGTCCCGAATCACATGGAGGTAATGAGCGATAGGAGGGGTTTCGTCTCTCCCGGTACAGGGAGTTGATGTTGCGCTGTGTTCGATTGGTTATAACTGGAAATCCCTGGCCAGGGTTGCTGAGATTTACTGGTAAGTGTTATCAGTAGTTTCTCGAACTGTTATGGACCTCATATCGACATGACTTATCAAGCTACCGGGGTCTGACGTCTACCATCCCTAGGCGAGATATGCGACATATCAGACGAAGAGACCGGACTGTACGGGAGTGTTACTCATTGGATTCGCAGGAGAATGTACAGGCTTGCTTGTTGATCTTCTGATCGCTCAATACCTGGGTGGCTATTACGTTTAGCTGACCGCTTGCAGTTTGTGGGTGTTTGATATGATCATCACCTACTGCCGGCGTATTGACGATTCTTTAGAGTCCTACACAGAGGTTTTTTGACTCAGGCAAAATGGAGTAGAAGCACATATATGATATGTGCGGGACCGAATACGTGTATGTGATACCGTATTAGATTCTCGCGATATGAGATATCGGCCGGGTATATGTGATATAGCCGAGTCATCGGATCAAGTGTTGATTCGATGAACTGTTACAGATTATATTAGTCGGTTATTTGTGAAATAGCCGGATTATCGGATCAAGTGTTGATTCGATAATTTAATGTATAATTATATATTTGATATATTAAATTACATTAACTGATATAAGCTCACTAAAAGATTCTTTTTCTCACTCGGGTAATACATTGATATATATGCGATATATGTTAATTGTATTATTTTATTTTGTTACAATAAATATTGTATATGTGATATATAATATTGTAACATGTTATGATTACTAATGCAACATGTTTAGTGGAGATTAAGCATGGTTAGGGTTTGACTTGGGTTAGTTCTTTCATGGTGCTTCTAGAAGGTTTTTACTTTGTTTCTAGCAAAGATATTATGCTTGATATTTTGCTCGATATTTCTAACCCAACCCAAACGCTTCACCCTAGGTTAAGTCTCTACATGGGTTAACCTTCTTATATTGAACCATGGTTGCATTTTTAATCATTTTATTACATATTCATTATTCATCACAAAAGGGTTAGCTTCTTCTTCTTCTTCCTTCTTTCTTGAAAAGCTTTCTAGCTTTTTGAGAGGTGATGAAAATGAGTGAGATTAAAAAAACAAATGAGAGCTAAAATCCTACTTCATCATTCTAATCTATCCTAGCCATTTAGATTAGAGTGTTCATTTCATTAGATAGTGAGAGCTTGTGTTAAAGAAACTTCAAGGTAGATCATCTTTGTTATCGAAGATTGGAAGCAATCATGCATCTTTCTCTTCGTGGAGCCTCTCTAGAGTCCGGAAAATCGATGATCGCAGCGAAGGGACCTCAACACGGAGCTTTTTGAAGTGAAGGACCGGACTACAAAGGTTGTAATCCCAAACTCTTAGTGTTAAAGTGTTTAACATTCTTTGTTTCGCCTAATCTCTAGTTTAAAGATCTTGGTTAGGGTTGTTCGGCATGTCTAAATTTTAAATCGGGCATGATTGTTGCCTTGTAGACCCTTGTGAGAGTGCCTAGTAACCCTACAGAGAAATAACTAAGTTCTTTAAAAAGGGTTAAACCCTTATATATGATAGAGATGTTTTAATCTCTTTTCTTTACTTAGTGTTTTGAGAAGGAAGGTCTTCTTCTTTGAGAATTGAATTCTCTGTTCTTTTTTAGAGATCCCTGTATTTTTTCTGTGTCCCCCCCCGAGACTTGAAGTCTGGGGTCCTTTATATAGTGGAGGAAAATTGTTAATTGGTTTTGAAAAAATCTCTCATTGAGAGATTCCAATTGATTTAATTGGACTCAAAATTGATTTGGGGAATTTTACCCACCGTTAGATTTTTGATCCAAGGATTTCTGTTTTACAGAATATGTTGTTCTTGTTTTTAACAAGATCGGGAAATATTCTCCCATATACAGAATTTATTATCTAAAATGGTGATTTTTAATCACCAAGAGTTCTCTGTTTTGCAGAGAGCAATTTTTTTTGTTTAGAAAGATTGGGGGAATATATTCCAAAAATTGGATCACTGATCCAACCGAGAGTATCTTTCTTATTTAGAAAGATATGAGAGATATTTTTTCCTAATAGAATTTGATCATATATTTTTTTGATTTATCATCTCCGTTGGATTTTTGATCCAACGGCTCTGTTTAACAGAGAGTATCGTAGAATTTAATTCTACTTCGACGCCGACGCTCACGTGTTGTGCACGTGGGCGCCACTTAAGAATTTAATTCTTAAGATAGGTATTCATGTGCTTTGTACATTGACGCCGGCGTGAGGAGCACGTGCGGCGTCATATAAGAATTTAATTCTTACCCAGAAGCTATTCTGTGCTTTGCACATTGGTGCTGGCACCCTTGTAAGAAGCACGTGGGGTGTTGCCCCACTAATGAAGGTTTCTTTTCACCTTCTCTCTCTGTTTTTCCTGAGTCAAATTTTCTTTTCCAATGCCTTCTTTTGTCAGAGCTTGAAAATAGTTCCACCATGCACAACATTTTTTGTGCCGAGACTTAAATGCCTCCCTTTATAATCTAAGCAATGCTCCTCTTCTCTATCACTTTCAGAGAATCATTTTAACAGAGAAGAGTCATGGTTTGCAATTGTCCGCATGCTAATCGGCAGGCATGAGAGGTTCCTATCGAGGAAATTGTTCCTTGTTTTGTTGCACGCTTGGTGAATCCTACTCTCACGGATGACGAATGTGATACGGTGCTGCACGAGCTCTTGACTCGCAGAGGATCTCCTCTCCCCATCGGCTCAATTTGGCTCCGTATGATCTTCCTGTCCGTGCTCGATGACATTCCCCCTCATCCAGCAGAGACGACTCCCGCGATGCTCGACGCAGCGGAGGATAAGATCGAGTGCTTTCATGAGACACTTTTGATCACCAAGCCTCTGAGGGATCGCTCTGTTCAGCTGCTAAGCCACATACGGGCTCAATGGACCATCATGTCTTCCTTCGCCGATGGGTAGCAACTACTCACGAAGATTGCCGCTTCGACATGGTGGAGAAGGCTGAGAGGGATTTAGAAAACTTTATTCATAGTTTTGTAAACTCTTGTACTTTTGATCCTGTGTTTGGTGATCTATTTCCTGTAGCATAAAATGTTTATTTAAATACTTTCCTTTAATCGTTGACCATCGAGTGCTTCATTTCTAACACATGTTCTTCCTCTGATCGTATTGTTGCAACCTACATGTTTTCATCTGCACTTCACCCTTAGGGATTTTTACTAAGTGCAAACGCCACTGATGTGCTTGCGTCATGCACTAACCTTCCACGTGCATGTATGAATGAGCCTTCTTTTACACATATCTGTAACCGAAACTTAAACCGGTGTAAACAGTCTCCTACCTCTATAATTTCTGACGAATCGAGTGTTTTGAATTCTGGTGCGCAACACATTGACGTTGAAACCTTCAACCTTCCTAGTGAATCTGCCTATTCCACTAATATAGATATCGATTCCTTTCTTTCCGATGAGATCATCAATTGGAACATCGATGAAAGTTTCGAAAGTATTTTCATCGAAGAACTCATGTTTCTTGAATACTTGGATATTGTGATGTATCAACCTCCACCGGAAATTTATGCGCCTCCCTTTGAGACCAAAGAAGTTGAACTGCCATCCCTTCTTCTTATCACATATGAGAATATGACTATTCCACTCATTCCTTTTTTTCACATTTTCGTTTTCATTTACACTCATTTTTTCGTCTCCACCAACTGAGTCGTAAAACCTTTCGATTACACCTCTTATCTTCCCCTACATCATCTGTTATCGTTACTCTCATTTCTGTTTCTTTTACTCAAGACATGATACAACCTTATACAGTCTTGAATCTTCTTCATGTCTATCCGTTACACTATCTTTCACCAACCATGGTGTTACCTTGATAAAATATTTGAATGGTTGGTTTTAACTTTTGGTCTTTGTAAAGTTTTGTGTAGACCGATAATATTTCCCCCCTCCTCTTATGTTGATTTTCAATGTTTAGTAATGAAAATACTGTTTTACTCAAGTTTAGGGGAAAGAAGAAAAATATTTTTAAAATGGCTCTTGAAAGAAAGGAAATTTTTGCACGATTGTGGGCCAAGAACATATTTGGGGGAGAATTTCACTGTCATTCACTCTTGACCTCTTCTTTATACCATCTTCTTGAACTGTTCCTCCTAGTTTTCAGGTTTTGAGCTTACAAGACAATATCGGCGAGGACACTGTTGCAAAAAATTTAGGGGGGGGGGAAGGTTTGTATGGATGGTTTGTATGTATCCATGCATCATATGTAAATTTTGCATTGCATAAAAAAACTAGAAGATTTTGAAAATGAAAGTTAGAAAGTGAAAATTACATATGAAAGAGAAGAAGAGACTTAAGAAATACAAGAAAATTAGATGTTTTAGAACGGATCTAGTAATACGCGGTTATGAGTTGTTGTCCCAAGGGTTAGTAAGATGAAGAAATTACTAATCTGCAAATAGAAATAAGTCTAAAAAATAGTCCATATTCTTGAGTCCAAACTTCTAAATGTTGATACCCTACTATACGCATTTACACACATCTTGAAACTTGGGATATTAGAGAATACCTTGAAATACTCTTGCCTGAAAACCTTAGTATGAAAAAAATATATAAATCAACAAAATATAAATGACACATAAAATAAAATTTAAAAGATCAATGAACACTGGTTTTGTAATTCCTTAAGGCAGCGTATAAAAAATACAGCGAAGGTGCTTTATCACCTAGCGCCTTAGACCAACTAGTTTGGGGGTCACTACTATGCCTTAGGTGTTGCAAGATTAGGATATTGATAAGTGCGTCTTAATAAGTGAGCACATTCGGTAATCGGTTGGTTAGTGCCTCAAGAAATATTAACGGTCATATGAAAAATGTGTGAGCAAATCCATCTAAAACATCACCGACTAAAAAGTACTAAGCAATATAGACAAAGGGTATGATAGCTTGAATTGAGTTCTCCAAGTGTGGGGATGACTTTTACACACACGTAAAGGTATATGATCGATATTTGGAGGAAAGGTGGGGAGGAAAACTAAAGACGATATTTTATTGAGGGAGGATGTGATTTCCGACATCTTTTCAAGACCATTGAGATAGGGCTCATGACAATTTAAAAGCTAGTATAGTTTGAAACTCTTATTTTCAAGTTTTTCTTTTATATGTTCCTTATCTCTTCATGTAATTTTCGTTTTCTTTCCTTTATTTTCTAAATTTTGGGATTTTGTGGGTGAAATCCGCTAAAAACCCTCAGAAGACAACACTCCTCATACTAGGGACACCTAGAGGTTTAACGGCTTGTTGCACGAGCTAAGTGCAATCGTGTTGCCTACGAAAGCTTGCTAGTTTTTTTTTCTTTTTAAAATAAAACAGTTTGTTCAAGACGATCAAAAGATAAGTTTGAAGGTATTTGATCAGTCATATTTATTATATATTTGTACGGTCATTATTAATTACTAAAAGGTGTTATTTGTAATTTAAGAACATATGTGGGTTTATCTGTAAAAAGATTTTGTCATATATTTCTTAATTTATAATTAATATAATTAGGGGAATATATGCATATTATATTTAAATAAAATATCCATAAGGTTCTTAATTATTAAAATATTCATATCATGCCATATCAAATATTCTTAACCATTATTATTAAGATATCATATTCGTAATTTAATTAAAAGTGGTTGGAATATTATCTCAAATAAATCAAATACTACTAATGATTTGATTTGAGATATTGTGCAGGTATTAAAATAACAAATCAATTCAAGACTACAAACACAAGTAAGAGATCAGGTCAGATCAAGTTAGTAAACCAAATCTACCAAATTTTAGAAACAAATTGAAGAATCTCGCAACTGCAGAGAGAAAATATATTTTCAAAATATATTCATCAGAAGAATCTCCAAAAATTGAGGGAAAAAAACATAAAAAATCTGGAGGCAAGATCACACTAAAAGGTAGCGGAAACACGGTCATTTCTTAGCCGTTTGATGTGGGCTTGATTGTCTTTTCACAAACTTCAAAATGACGTCTTGGGTTTCAAGTTTCAGAGCCTATATAAAGAACCGAGAGCAATTAGGGTTATCTATCTATATATCCACCGATCTATCGATATAGATCTATCGAGCAAATTAGGGTTTTTAGTTCTTGTAGTTTTATTTCAGCAATCAAATTCTGTAATGCAAAAGTTTCAATAAATGAAAGTTTTTTTCTTAATTTTGTCTCATTACTTTTCCGCATTTACTTTCCGCACTTTTTTGTTTAACTTATGGGTTCTTTATTTTTCTACCTGTCGTCGTTTTTCCTAATGAGCGATTAAATTCTCGCTTGTTAGGGTTTGTATGATATAGTAGTATAATGGATGAAACAACCCCTTAACTTCTTTTTAAGTTTTAATTTTTATAAACTTTAACAAAGGGAGTTTTAACCCTCTTATTCAGGCGTGCTATCAATTCATGATAGTTACGACCATAATTTGATATTCGTTAATACCTGTTTTGTTGAGAGCTTGAGATAAATAGGGATCAATGGAAGGACAAGGGTCAGTAGAAGGAAACCCTAATCCCTCCAAGAACCCTAATCCACATTCATCGCTATTTTTCTAGTATTAAATAATTAAAAGATAAAAAGAATCATTTTTAAAACTCCATCTTTTAACTACTCAATCCGAAAAACCCTGCAAGCCCTTCTCTTATAAAATTTCTAAATCTACTTAGTATAAAACGATAAAAATCTCACTTTTCTTTATTAACTCGTCTAAAACAAGATAAGTAGCTCACCATTTTCCTGTGGACAACCCGTACTCACTATCGGCAAGTTATTACGACACCGTTATTGATTGCGGTAACTAGAAAACACAAAGACTCGGTTTTTCACATTATTCAATTTGTTAGTTATATGTATGCCCTAGAGGCCATTACTATACATAGGATGTATATTGTAGTGGATGCTTGGACATATATAGGGAGGACTTTCTTGCTCGACATGATAGTATGCTATCTGGTTGAACTTTACCTTAACGTTTACACTGATTGTCTCTCTATTACATGTTGGTAAAGCCCTTAAGATGTGTACTTGACTACCTGGACTATGATGCGGATCATACTAGTGGGGACATGGTAGTCCATAAGTACATCCTTCAAAGTCCCTAGTCGTGGGTATATCGAGACGGGGCATCGATATACCATAGTAGACTAGCGTATACCTTCTCGACCCATACAGATGGGCGATGGATGATCCCATATCCATTGGTGTTTGACATCAGAGATGAAATACGGGTGCTCAGTGGAGACTGGGTACACTGGACGGACTCGCCGAGAACTCCCAGATGGTATTATACCTTACGTCAGATGGCAGTTCTCAGGTGACACTGGTACAGAGTAGTCTGTTGACCCGAGATCGTCATAGAGTCTTGTGTGGTTCCCACTGTGCTTTGATTTCCACCTTACCACGTCCAAGAGGGCGTGCAAAACGGTGGTTTTTGGGTACAGCCCCGAATCACATGGAGGCAATGAGCGATAGGAGGGGATTCGTCTCTCCCGGTATAGGGAGTTGATGTTGCGCTGTGTTTGATTGGCTATAACCGGAAATCCCTGGCCAGGGTTGCTGAGATTTACTGGTAAGTGTTACCAGTAGTATCTCAAATGTTATAGACCTCATATCGACATGACTTATCGAGCGATTGGGGTCTGACGTTTACCACCCCTAGGCGAGATATGCGACATAACAGATGATCAGACCGGACTGTACGGTAAGTGTTACTGGTTGGATTCACAGGAGTGTGAGCGGGCTTGCTCGTCGATCTTCTGATCGCTCAATGCCCGGGTGGCCGTTACGTTTAGCAGACCGCTTGCGGCTTGTGGGTGTTTGATATGATCATCACCTACTGCCGGCGTATTGACGAGTCTTTAGAGTCCTACACAGAGGTTTCCTGGCTCAAGCGAAACGAAATAGGAGCGCATATGAGATATGTGCGGGATCGAGAATAATGCGTGAATAATGCGTGTATGTGATACCGTATTCCATTCTCGCGATTTGTAACATTGATCGGTTATATGCGTTATAGCCGGGTTATCGGATCAAGTGTTGATTCGATAAGTTGTTACTATTGATATTAGTCGGTTATATGCGATATGAACGGGTCGTTAAATCAAGTGTTGATTTAATGATTTAATGTATAGTTATATATTTGATATATCACTTTACATTAACTAATAAAGGTTCACTTAAAAAGGATTTTCTCACTTGAAGTGCACATTGTATATATGATATACTTTTGTGCATTTGATTGTATCATGTTTGATGATACATGATAGTTTGGTGTATAGTTTAAACCATGGTTGGTCAATGGTTAGGGTTTCTTTTGCTTCATTTACTTATTCATTTATTCATTTATTTATCCATTTTGTTTATTTTAGCAAAAGAAAATGATGAAGAGAAAATGGTGGCTTTCTTTGTTTGTTTTTGAAGCTTCTTGAAGCTTTGACCTAGTGACCATTTTGTCTTCATGTTTAACCCTAACCCTTCCAATTAACCATGGTCTATTCTCTACACCTAATCATGGTTGCCATATGATAAGTATTGATATTATTATTCATTTTGGAAATACTTATCATAATATTTCTTCTTCTTCTTCTTCATCATCAACATGAAGAAAGCTTGCTCCATCAATGACAACATGAGCTAATGAGTGAGAAATCCAATTCTAAAGTGAACCCACCTTCTATTTCTTCATCCTCTACCTCTTGCCAAGTAGTATAGGGTGTTTCCTTCACAAGTTTTCAAGGCTTGGTGAAGTTGGAGCTTGATCTTGTGATGCCTCGACGTAGATCATCTTCGGCATCGAACCGACGACCAAGCCCGCCCATTTCTCCGATGAAGCCGATGCTAGAGTCATGGATTTGATTTGGACAGCGAGGAGACTTCATTGCGGAGCTATGGAGGTGGAGAACCGGATCTACAAAGGTTGTATTTCCGTTCACTTAGAGTAAAGTCGTTTACTTGTTTTTGTTTCGCCTAAAATTCTAGTTAACGATCCGTATTAGGGTTTCTCGGCACCCGTAAAATTTAAAATTGGCATGGTTGATGCCTTGTGAGACCTCATTAGTATGCCTAGGAACCCTACAGTGGTATCAGAGCCTAGCTAGAGCCTTAGGCGATGCGTAGACGAAGTTTGAAACCCTATCGACCCGAAACCCTAACCCGATATTGCTCTCTGTACATTTTTTAAAAAGTGGGATTTTTCCAGATTAAAAATTCTTAAAAAATTCAGCAGAAAATTATAAGAATTACGATGCAAAATTTATCGAGTGATGCTGCTACAGTGCGGCGGAACCGAGGCAGAAGCTTGGCTTCTGCGGCGGTTCCGCGGCCAATATATGTGATCACTGTTTAATTTTTGCACAGTAATTCCTCTTTTATGGTTCTGGATTTTCTGGAAATTTTTAATATTTATTCAAGAGTTGAATATTCTGGGATGCTTTGGGGTTTCGTATATTCGATCGGATTATCAAGCTTTGTCTATGTGTTTTTCCGGATAATTTTCGAATATGTTAAAAAGTTCGACCGAATATAAATACCCAACTTTTCCCCTGCTGGAAAATTTCCAAGTGTTGGATTTTTCTGAGGTTTAATGACGTTCTAAGTAGTGCAAGTAATGCGATGGTCCCTCTAGAAGACAACAAACCTTAACTCGATTATGTGACCGTCTTGAACTGCCCTTTGAACCTTAGGGTTTGGGGCAGTACGGCGTGCCACATGTGAGGCGTTGGCTTGACCCTTCTACGGCTGGACCGTTGGTACTGAGGCATGAACTGGATGTTTTTAAACTTGTTTCATGTGTTGAGCTGTTTCGGGAAAACTTGGGTGTTCGATTGTTCGATCGAAAAGTTTAACATTTTCTATCTTATTCGGAATGTGATACAATAATTGGAATTCACAAGTAGTTATGAGATAACTGAATGAATGCTATAAACATAGCACTTTAGTCTCACTTGATCGGTTGCCACGGAATTTTGATGCGATCAAAATTCCGTCGCAATCACGTAGCGTACGCGGATACTCGCCGGGTAAACTTAATAGACAGCCTCGCCCCATAGCCCCGACCAAGTGACTGTAGGAGAACCCCGTCGCCGAAAGCATCCGTTCGGGTGCTCGCGGTAGCGGTGTTCCGCCTTGGTGCACTTCGTCGACGGTATCGGGGGTGCGGCCGCCTACTAAAGTTTGCGACGAGCATTCGATCAGTTTTTCGGGAATCTTGTTGAATTGCCCGACTTGATATTGAAAAGAGTTTTCGATAATAAGACTAAAATGTGGGGTTTATAATTGTTAGGCATGCGATGTCTAAGTATTTCATTTGATTAGGCATGCGATGTCTATGGAGATTGCGGATTCCAACTGTTGTAGTTTTACACTTTCTTTTCTGTGACCGTAAGTGTAATATGTGATATCACCGGTTTCGTTGCTATATGTCAACAACAATTGGGATGCGCATATTTACTTACGTTGATGACATGTGATGTTATGTGTTGCTGGATATGTTATATTGGATCGTCGTGTTTGAATAGCCGGGGTTTTTTATGTGAGATGAGTGTTTTTCATTTTCATTCATGTAAAAACTTGTATGTAATATTCTTTTTTTGGGGCACTTCCAGGTTGCGGAAGCTATCACCCTTTGTATATTATTTACTTTTCTGCACTCGGATAGACCCAAGGAGGGGAGCACAAGTAACCGGGTTCTAGGGTCCAGTAGGAGACCATCTCGAGGAGTCGAGTCCGGGTCTCCTAACCCTAGGATTGGTAGGGTTGCTTGCCGCTCTCGTAGGGGTCTAGGGGTGTGGGATTGTCTATTCATCACGACCGTGGAATCCGTGTTTTATACTGGCTCGTATTGAAAACACGGACGACCTAGAATATCCAATGTTTCATATGTTTCTTCTGCTGCGATATTTGTGATGTGATCATGTGATATGTTCTGTGATAGATACAGTATATATAGTATATATGATATATTATATAGACGTTACTTATGTTTTACACCCGCGCTAGCCCTGCCCCGCTCTGCCGTTAGTTACCTAACCTAACGGTGCACGAGGGGACATCGAGGCGAATGCGGATGGCATAAGTGTACGTCGTATTTATCTGTGATGTTTAGGTACTTAAATGATGGGACTTCATTAATGTGATTAATGAAATAAAAGAAACCTAAGATGTTGTAGAATCGAATTTCAAAATAAAACAGGTAGCTACAGTTCTTGCTTTGCACAGCGGTATATGTGATATATCCTGCACCTTATTCGATGAGGAAAGGACCGAGATCCCTTCACCGGGAGTGACTCCTTTAGCAATAACTGGCAGATGCTACACACTCGGTTTGTCTTTTGATTGCTTTTAAAAGTTTTTGCTTTGCACAGTGATATATATGATATATCCCGCACCTCATTCGAAGAGGAAAGGACCGACGATCCCTTCACCGGGAGTGACTCCTTTAGCAAAACTAGAAAAGCCTCAAAAGCACTCCATTTTAAAATCATTTGATTCTACAATGATATCAAGTTCATTACGCAATAGGTTTTCAGAAAAACCTGTCGTAGCCCTCCGTCATTTCAGATATGTACTAGTTAGTATTCGTGCTGCGGTAGTTTGGCATTCGTCAAGGCGTAGTGTACGATAGCTAACTAGTATTTATCTGCTTGAGCATATGATGCGATTGGATTAGGGTATTCGTACGGCGTTGTTTGGCATTCTTCAAGGGTCGTGCGGGTGGGTTTAATTCAATCAAGAAATGTACGGGTTGAACTTGACTAGTGGACTATGGGTTGTTTGGCATTCGTCAAGGTCATAGAACACTAGGGGCAAAATATTATCGGGAATTTCAAGTGTTGAAATTTGCAATGAGATTGCATACCTTCTATGAGATAGTTGGATCCCGATACCCGCTGCGAGTAAGAGTTACTCCTGGGAGAGTTTTACACATTACAATTAGCCGATCAAGTAGGTGTCTAGAAAGGTGTTAACGGGGTTACGCCTCTGGGAAAACGAGGTTTACATTAATTAGGTTCGTGCGAAAGCACGGGGGACCTCCCTCAAAGTACCGACACTGGCCTGGCTGAAAGATTGGCGAAGTTGTAGTGTGTAATTAATCCCGGCTAGTCTTTCCTTTTAGGGTTTGAAGGAAGATTTGATAAAAAGCAGTGGGAGCCATCCTGATTAGATAAAATAATAACCAATCTATTCTTGAAAGAGCGCACGCTGAGTGTTTTCTTCGCTCTCTCTCCAGGTAGCAACCATATCACTCCTTAATCAAGATAATAATACGGAATATTGACCGAACCCGCTTTTTATACTGAGCTGGGGAACGTTGGTCCCGCTCCAACTTATAATTGTTATAAGACAGAGCAGGAAATTGGGGAATACCAGATTTCCCGTGCCACCCAAACGAAGAGAGTGCATGCTGATGCATCATCTTCGGGTGTGTTCGTTACAAAGAACTGTTTCTCTGTATCCTTTACGTCCTGGTTATTAGATACCAGATCAGGATCCCAGATATGTAATCTGTTACATAGGGCTACAGAAAGGTAGAGAACTGAGAACGAGTGATAAGTTTCATGAGGCAGAAAACGGGGCAAGTGTTGCAGCCAAGTCTGTTGGTCACTGTCACCCTGTATTACCAATACATTAATTCTGAACGAATGTTATTAGATACCGAACCTGATATACAAAATCATATCAGTCTCTTTATTAGTAAAGAAATGATAAAATTCTGTATTGTTGAATAATGTTTTGAACATTTCCTATATCAAAAGTTGATCGGTTCAGGCACGTTATCTAAAAGCATTGATGTTCTAAATCAAACTACAGTTCTTTAGTATACGGAACACACACAAGAGGAAGAGTTCAGAAATGAACAAATCCTTCTTGAGGTATTGTAGACTAGGTCATATCAATGCGACCAGACTAGCTTAAGTTACATATAGATGCATATTTAAATTGGTTTGAATTTACATCTTGTGAAACTTGCGAGTCATGTCACAAAGATTAGATGACCATAGCTCTGTTTATTGGAAACAAAGAAAGAGTTAGTAAACTCTTGGGATGATACATGTTGATGTATGTTAGGTCCCCTGTCTACATATGCCAGGACCGGTTCTTTGTACTTCGTTACATTCTCTGATAATCTCTCAAGATTCAGACATATGTTCCTGTTGAAACACAAGTCCGAACCTTTTGAGATATTCACAGAATATAAGAGAGAAGTAGAGAACCAATAAGGGTATAAGTATTATGTCCTTTGATGTGATCAGGGAGGAGAATACTTAAGCACGAAAATCCTGGACTATTCTAAAGGAGAATGAAATTCTCTCTCAGCATTACTCCTCGGAATACACCATAGCACGATGGTATATCGGGGCGGAGCAATCATACCCTATGTGATAAGGTGTGCTCTATGATGAGTAATACTGAGTTACCTGTTTCCTTATTAGGAGTTATGCGCTTGAGAAGCTGCATACCTATTGAATAGGGTCCAAATCAAATCAGTTGCTTACCATTTCATATGTGATATGATAAGGGAAGAGCCCATATCTTAAGTTGGTTAAGATTTGGGGTTGTCCGGGCTATGTCTAAAAGCAAAATCCGGACAAGCTCGAGGCAAGATCTGTTATGTAGAACTGGAAATGTTCCAGCTATACAAACTGCAGCTGATGATTTGATAGAACCAAAGAATTCAGTAGAAACCAACGAACCTCAGCCTCTCCGCCGATCTAGTGAGGTTCCTCACCCGCCTGAGAGATACTTCGGTTACTCTATGACAGTGGGAGCGAGGATTGCATCATGAGATGATGACCCAACTAGTTTCGAACTGGCCATCAGGAGTGTGACTCTGTAAGAATGGCTGGATGCTTAGTGATCTGAGATGGAATCCTTATACACCAACAAAGTGTGGACTTTGGTTGCTTTATCTGAAGGGTTAAATCCCCATCAGGAGCAAGTATATCTTGAGAAGATTACTTGGTGTAGATGGAAAGGTTGAGACTTTCAAAGCTAGACTTGTTAAAGGTTTTCGTCATTGACCAGGCGTGGATCATGATGAAACCTTTTCTAAGGATCTATGCTTAAGTCCATCTAGATCCTACTTACCACGGCTACATACCATGACTACGATATCTGGTGGTTGGGTGTCATGACTGCTTTTCTAAATGATGTTTTGGAAGAGAGCGTCTATAAGTACACAGCCAGAGGGCTTCGTAGACAGTGGGAGCAGCGGAAACGTGTGCAAGATGTTTTATGTGATAAAGCAGGCATCATGGAGTTGGAACATCTGTTTTGATGGATTAGTCAAATAGTTTGACATCATCAAAATGGTAGATGAACCTTGTATATACAAGAAGGTAGTAGGGAGTATGGTAGTGATCCTCGTAGAGTACGTGGATGACATACTCTTGATAGGGAAGGAGTTTCCTATGCTACGCTTGGTCAATCTTCGCTTATCACAATGATTCTCCATATAGGATCAAAGTGATACCTCCTAAATCCTGGGTTTTGGATCTATGAGATAGATCTAATTGGATGTTAGGATTCTCAATAGTTGTAGTGAGATGGTATCAACCGATCCTGGGGAGAATCACTGGAAGGGTTCCAGGGTGATAAGGATGACTGAAAGTCAGTCACAGGCATTGTCTTTACCCTCATTAAAGGGACGGTATGATGGAAGAGTTCCAAGCTAGATACCGTGGCATACTAGACGATAAAGGCTCGATACATCGCTACTTAAGATGCTACCAAAGAGGCAGTCTGGATGTATATTTTTTCATGAGATGAACTTAGTTCCTCCCATTGTGTGACAATGGAGTTGTGGCTTATGCCAAGGAACGCCGGTCCCATCAGTGATCCAGACATATTCTAAGGCAGTGTCACCTGATCATGGAGATGGTTGATCT
Organism: Agapanthus africanus; assembly: GCA_030015575.1. Lineage (NCBI taxonomy): Eukaryota > Viridiplantae > Streptophyta > Magnoliopsida > Asparagales > Amaryllidaceae > Agapanthus > Agapanthus africanus. The sequence continues at coordinate 850,180,434 of CM057338.1, read as the reverse complement.
CCAGGGTGATCGAGGTTAGGAGAGCGGACTCAGAGGACAACACGGCGGATCCACTCACAAAGGCCTTTTCCCAGAGAGAGACTTTTATGGGATGGTTGAGTATGAGATACTGCAACCACTGCTATCAGATGGCCCTAGTGCAAGTGGGAGATTGTTAGTTATATGTATGCCCTAGAGGCCATTACTATACATAGGATGTATATTGTAGTGGATGCTTGGACATATATAGGGAGGAATTTCTTGCTCGACATGATAGTATGCTATCTGGTTGAACTTTACCTTAACGTGTACACTGATTGTCTCTCTATTACATGTTGGTAAAGCCCTTAGGATGTGTACTTGACTACCTGGACTATGATGCGGATCATACTAGTGGGGACATGGTAGTCCATAAGTACATCCTTCAAAGTCCCTAGTCTGGGTATATCGAGACGGGGCATCGATATACCAGAGTAGACTAGCGTATACCTTCTCGACCCATACAGATGGGCGATGGATGATCCTATATCCATTGGTGTTTGACATCAGAGATGATATACGGGTGCTCAGTGGAGACTGGGTACACTTGACGGACTCGCCGAGAACTCCCAGATGGTATTATACCTTACATCAGATGGCAGTTCTCAGGTGACACTGGTACAGAGTAGTCTGTTGACCCGAGATCGTCATAGAGTCTTGTGTGGTTCCCACTGTGCTTTGATTTCCACCTTACCACGTCCAAGAAAGCGTGCAAAACGGTGGTTTTTGGGTACAGTCCCGAATCACATGGAGGCAATGAGCGATAGGAAGGGATTCGTCTCTCCCGGTATAGGGAGTTGATGTTGCGCTGTGTTCGATTGGCTATAACCGAAAATCCTTGGCCAGGGTTGCTGAGATTTACTGGTAAGTGTTACCAGTAGTATCTCGAATGTTATAGACCTCATATCGACACGACTTATCGAGCTATTGGGGTCTGACGTTTACCACCCCTAGGCGAGATATACGACATATCAGACGATCAGACCGGACTGTACGGTAAGTGTTACTGGTTGGATTCACAGGAGTGTGAGCGGGCTTGCTCGTCGATCTTCTGATCGCTCAATACCCGGGTGGCCGTTACGTTTAGCAGACCGCTTGCGGCTTGTGGGTGTTTGATATGATCATCACCTACTGCCGGCGTATTGACGAGTCTTTAGAGTCCTACACAGAGGTTTCCTGGCTCAAGCGAAACGAAATAGGAGCGCATATGAGATATGTGCGGGACCGAGAATAATGCCTGTATGTGATACCGTATTCCATTCTCGCGATTTGTAACATTGATCGGTTATATGCGTTATAGCCGGGTTATCGGATCAAGTGTTGATTCGATAAGTTGTTACTATTGATATTAGTCGGTTATATGCGATATGACCGGGTCGTTAAATCAAGTGTTGATTTAATGATTTAATGTATAATTATATATTTGATATATCACTTTACATTAACTAATAAAGGTTCACTTAAAAAGGATTTTCTCACTTGAAGTGCACATTGTATATATGATATACTTTTGTGCATTTGATTGTATCATGTTTGATGATACATGATAGTTTGGTGTATAGTTTAAACCATGGTTGGTCAATGGTTAGGGTTTCTTTTGCTTCATTTACTTATTCATTTATTCATTTATTTATCCATTTTGTTTATTTTAGCAAAAGAAAATGATGAAGAGAAAATGGTGGCTTTCTTTGTTTGTTTTTGAAGCTTCTTGAAGCTTTGACCTAGTGACCATTTTGTCTTCATGTTTAACCCTAACCCTTCCAATTAACCATGGTCTATTCTCTACACCTAATCATGGTTGCCATATGATAAGTATTGATATTATTATTCATTTTGGAAATACTTATCATAATATTTCTTCTTCTTCTTCTTCATCATCAACATGAAGAAAGCTTGCTCCATCAATGACAACATGAGCTAATGAGTGAGAAATCCAATTCTAAAGTGAACCCACCTTCTATTTCTTCATCCTCTACCTCTTGCCAAGTAGTATAGGGTGTTTCCTTCACAAGTTTTCAAGGCTTGGTGAAGTTGGAGCTTGATCTTGTGATGCCTCGACGTAGATCATCTTCGGCATCGAACCGACGACCAAGCCCGCCCATTTCTCCGATGAAGCCGATGCTAGAGTCATGGATTTGATTTGGACAGCGAGGAGACTTCATTGCGGAGCTATGGAGGTGGAGAACCGGATCTACAAAGGTTGTATTTCCGTTCACTTAGAGTAAAGTCGTTTACTTGTTTTTGTTTCGCCTAAAATTCTAGTTAACGATCCGTATTAGGGTTTCTCGGCACACGTAAAATTTGAAATTGGCATGGTTGATGCCTTGTGAGACCTCATTAGTGTGCCTAGGAACCCTACACAATTCACCTTGAAGGATCCTAAACTTAGGCTCTAGTTTTACAAGTGAAGCAACTAGTGATCAAAACTTGCTAGAAAAGGATCACTAGAGATATAGTGGTGGCAAATCTCTAATGTTTCTCTCTTTATGCTTTTCCATTCTCAACTTAGAAAAAAAAACCATGTGAGGAGGAATAAGAAGCTTGGGTGAATCAAGAGCAAGCATGGATAAAAGTGAGAACCACTACTTTCTTTTCTTTCTCTCTTTTCTTTTTGTGTTTGAAATCCGTGGGGTTGTGACTCACCATTGTGAGTCACAAGCCCACAACATTCCTACACAAACAAGAAGAGGTAAGAAGATAAGACAGCCATCTCATTGTACACACACACACACACATACAGACACACACACACACACAAATACATTAATACAAGTATATGCTATAAATACATACACCCATATTCATATCAAAATACGAATATTGTATTCGTATAAAATACGAATATCCGTATTTGTATCAAGATACGAATACACAAATTTATACAAATACCTGTATTCATATAAATACCGTATTCTGTCAAAATATGAATATCGAAAAGAGTGATACTAAAAGAGATATATAATACTAGCTCACATTTATACCAAAATGTGATAACTTGACTATCTTTCAAACCGGATAGCATTAACAAAATATCCGATTGAAAGCACGTGTACAAAAACATGTGTTTTAATCGAACCTAAGCACGTATAAAAATACGTACACTACATCGTTTTGCCAGAGCTGGGAAAAACCTCAGTGTGGGACTCTAAAGACTCGACAATACGCTGGCAATAGGTTTAACCATAAGCACATCAGCGGCACTAGCTGTACATGACGGCTGCTTAGGTATTGAACGAAAGGAAGTCCGACAAGCAAACTTTTCTATATCCCTATTGAGCTTGAAAGCGATAGTCTCCATACAGTCAGGTCCATTTGTCTAAGAGTATCGCATATCGGGTCTAAAGGGTGGATAAAGTCAGACCCTTAATAACATGATAAGTCATGTCGGTGTAAAACCCATCACCCACTGAGAAACTACTGATCCAAATCAGTAATTCTCATCCACCTTGGCTAAGAATTTCTGGTGATGGTCACCCGTGCACTGCGCGACATCTACTCCCAATACCGGGAGAGAAGAATTCCCGACAATTCTCTCACTACCTCCATGTGGTTTAGGACTATACCCAACCAAAACCTATTTACACGACTCAGTAGAGCTGTGGTAGGGTAGTAATCAAAACACAGTGGGAATTCGCATGAGACAGATGACGATCTCAGGTCAACATACTAAGCTGTACTCATGTCACCAGAGAACTGCTATCTGACAATAGGTATAATACCATCTAACATGTTACTGGCAAGTCCGTCCAGTGTAACTGATAATCTAATGAGCACATGTATACTATCTTTGAAAACTAACTGACACCAATGGTTATGAGACCGACCATTGCCCCTCATCGGGGTCAAGAAATGTATACACTAGTCTATTCTAGAATATCGATCCACAGTTTCGATATTCCCACAATTAGGGATATTTAAGGATTTTCTTATAGACTACCCAGTTCTCACAAGTGTGATCGCCACAATAACCCTGGTAGTCAAGAAAGAATCATATAAGCTCTATCAACATATAATAGTGATTCGTAATACCATATAATACATGTACATGCTGATAGAGATAAACCAGATAGTATACTATCATTTCGAGTAAGACTGTTCTACCCATATAGGTCATTTTTCAATCATCATAATCGCTTGTCTGCGATTACAATAATTGCCTTGAGGGCACTAAGACAACAATAGTGGCATTATATACTTTATATTGTTTACATTTCATTTTACGACATGTGACTTACTAGCATAGTTGGTAATCCTTAGTTTTATCCCATTCATTTTCCCTCTTTCAGTCTCAGTTTGAACCCTTGTGAACTTCTTTTTTCTGCATTTATTTTTTTTAAATCTTCACCGATATCATCACAGATTAGATACCAGATTATTTCCTAGATGAGGTAACATCACTTATAATTTTTTAAGCTTCACTATTTTTTTATCTGTACCTTTTAAATTTATTAATTCCTTTTGATCCAATTTTTATTACTTGTTATTTTTTTTCTAGAATTTTTACACAGTGGTGTATATATATTTTTTTATCAAACGATTAATTCGATATTTATAATTTTGTTATACTTTAACATAGTCTACTTGCTACCCATTTGTTTCTTTATCTGTCATGATCATTTTTTGTATATAACATTATCGCTTGTTTTAGTAACCTTTTATCACCAAATTAAGTCATTTTGTATATTTTTTCAAAACCTTACTAGAATGGCTAGTAAATTAAATGCTTTTGGATTGGCTAAGATAGAATGCCTTAATGGTCCAACTATGCATATGAAGATTAGATATGGATTTATCTATGACAACGTAGATAACGCCATAGAAGGCACTGCTCCTATTCTAGGAGATGGTCGTACTGTGAAACAAAAGAGAGAATATGAGATGTGGAAACTAAATGACAAGAAAGCTAAAAATCTTATGTTAATGTTCATGGAAGACAACTTAATAAAAGTTTTTGAAATTTATGAAAGTGCAAAAGAATTATGGAATGCAATTAAGGAAAAGTATGGCACTACATCTGAGGTGAACATACAACTTTTATTACATAGATATAACTCTTCTCGTATACAAGAAGGTGATAATGTAATTGAACATTATAATAAGATGATTGTCATGGTTAAGGATCTTGCTACTGTTGGAACTGAAATTGCAGAGAAAATGCAAATAGCTACAATTCTGAATTGTTTGTCACCATCACATGATATGGCCGCCACAACGCTTAGATTGAATGGTACCATTAAATGCATCACTGACTTACCATTTCAGTTAGCAATAGAGTAGAATTTAGTAGTCAGAAGGAAAGGTCCAGTAATGAATTTTGTGCAGGGTGAAGAGATAAATGTTAAGCAGAATAGGCCTTCACGTGATGCATATAAGAGCAAGAACTGGAATATAGGAACTTCAAAAACCTCAGTTTAAAGGATTCAAACAGCAAAGCACTCGAAAAAAAGTACCAAAAGGAGCTTGTTATAATTGCAGAAAGTTTGGTCATTTTAAGAACGTCTGTATATGAAAACAAGCTAATTCGAGTACATCAAAGCATACAACACCACATAAGCGTGAGTTCGTAGGTGTGAGTGAGTGTAATGCTGCAAGTGCTGACATTGATGGCTGGTGGATTGACTCGGGTGCTACTGGGCACATTGCAAAGACCCGGCTAGGATTATCAGATATAAAGGAACTGAAGAAAGAAGAACAACACATTTATATGGGAAATAATACCTATCTAGATGTTGAAGATATTGAACTTATAGGCTGGATCTTGGGTACGGTGTTATGGTCCTCAAATATGTGTACTATACTCCAGGTATTAGGCATAATTTGGTTTTAGTTTCTGCATTGCTGTAAATGGACTAGAGGTCCATTTTTATAATATTCGAGCGTCAATAGGGAAGAATAAGAAAGTTTTTGCCATGGGCAAATTTGTACCTGAACATGATTTATTTTGTCTTCCTGTAATGACCGATAATTCTATTAATAAAATTTTCGATTTGAATTATTCCTTATGTTATTTATCTGATTATGATCTTTGGTATATGAGATTAGGACATCCAAGCACATCTAATATAACTCAGATAATTAAAATGAACATGTTACCAACCCTTACAGGTGTAAGAACATTAACTTATGAACATTGCTTGGCCGGAAAAATGACTAGAAACCCATTTTAGGAGGTTAAATAGCAAATGAATTGTTGGGTTTAGTTCATCAGATATTTATGAACTTTTAAGTGTTAAGACTCACGGTAATAAAGAATATTTCATAACATTTATGGATGACCATTCCAAATTTACTTTTGTATATCTTTTAAACAAAAAAGTGGAAGCTTTTGAATGTTTTAAAAGATATAAGGCTGAAGTAGAATGTAAACTTGGAAGAAATATTAAAATATTAAGAACTGATGGGATTGGGAAATTCAATTCGAAAGAATTTAATAACTATCGTATTCAATGTGGAATTAAAAGGCATACAACAATGTCTTATTCGCCACAACAGAATGGTGTGGCTGAAAGAAAGAACAGAACATTGTTAAATACAGTAAGATATATGTCATCTCATTCTGGACTCTCCAAAGAATTTTGGAGAGGAGCGGTGTTGAGTGTAAATTATATTCTCAATCGAATTCCCACTAAATCAGTAGAATCTACACCATATGAACTTTGGAATGGGCACAAATCCGAGTTGAGTCATCTTAAGATATGGTGTTGTGTAGCCCTTGTTCTTATTCCATCTCAACCTAGAGATAAGTTGGATTTTAGAACTTTGAGGTGTAGATTTATAGAGTATCCAGAAAGATCAACGAGATGTAGGTTCTTGATTTGTACGATGTTTTGTGATCAAACAAATTTTTACCGCAATCAAGAATGGCGTCGCTTGGTAGCTAGCTGGTGAGTACGGGTCAGTCCACAGGGATTTTTTGTATTTTCTAATTGTTCAAACGAGTTAATTCCAATTGGTGTCGGATTGATTAAATCTAAAAACTAAGTTGATCTACACTAGGATTAAAATCTTGCTAGGGTTAGGTTTAGGTTAAGTTTGGAAAGTCAATATTCCTCACCACTTTCTATGTCCTGTTTAAGATCTATGAGGTGTTATGGTAATAATTAATAAAGTGGATTAGTACCATCGGGAAGAAACGGTGTTTCTTCCTCTAGGTTCTTGTCCTTCTTTTCTTAATTCTTACCCTAACCTCCATGGAAAACATATACAACCGGTCGTTTATACTATGGTATCACCGCTACCTCGTGGGATAGGGTGTCGTAGGGAGCGGTGTGTGCATGTATGCATGGAGTCCTATAAAAATATGTGATGGGCAGAAAGGGGTGAGAGATCTTCATTTCTCAAACCTTCCCTATTCCTAACCCTAACAAGCGAGGATTTACTCACTCATTAGGGAATTGAAAAAAAAGTTCTAAACGAATTAACTAGGGCAATTAATGAAAGTTATACTAGGGCAGATAATGAAAAATCTATACTAGGGCAGGAAAGAAATTACCTAGGGCATGGAAATTAAAAAACTACTTACTTTATTTGATGCTCTCTTCATACATTGCAGAAATTTACAAATCTGAATTTTGATAAAATGAAATGAGGTACGAGAAGAAGCATGCCCTAATACAAGATTTAGGGTTCCTATTTATAGAGGATAGAAACCCTAGGGTTACAATCGACTCGCACATCTGCTATTACAAAAATACCCCTAGGAAGACTAGTCAACGCGCCACCAGACGCAACAAACTTTCTGCACCGACACGGGCCCCACACGGCCGCAGATCCGTGGCCAAAAGCATGGTTTGGCCGCGGTTCCGTGGCCAAACAGTGGGACTATGTGCTCATTTCTTCTGGGGTTATTTCTGCTGCTTTGGTCTTCTTGTTTCTTTACTTGGTTTCTCGGTTTGTCTTCTATATTTCTTCCAGATTTCTATAGTGAATAAAGTCGTGGGCTTTTACCGCTTGCTTCGTGTCGAAGTCTTGAATCTTGCACTGCCTTTGTACTTGAGAAATCATCTATTGATCTTCGTTTAGTCTTCGAACTGTATGCAAGATAAAGATTCTCTGTTTGTTGGTCAAAGTCGCACTTTTGTATCGTCTTTTTATCCTTTTCACTGTTTTTGTTCCGAGAACCTGTAACCTGCAACTTTGTAGCAGACATGGGTCAAAAGCACCTGTTTATTTGTAAACTGAATAAGAATGGGGAATAAAATAATGCAAAATTATGGTATGAACAGTTCTTCCATGAAGAAAAAGTCATCATTGAAAGTAGAGATGCTACATTCCTAGAAAATCTAGAGGAAAAGGAACAAGTTCAGGAGGAAATAGAATCTCTGGTTGTAATAGATGATAACTATTATAATAATGTTCTGGTAAATGACCCAATTATTAGAGATGATATAGATCGTCCCATTTTGGAAGATGAACCTATAATTGATGATACACCTTTAGTAGATATACAACATGAACCTAATCAACATGCAAACCTAAGTGGCAACAAAAGAGCTAGAACATCACCAGCATGGATAGATGACTATTAACTATACTCATGTGAACCATCAATGTTTACCGCCTGAAACTGTGAAGATAAACGTCTTGCCTGAATTTGGGGGCAGATGCTATTTGGGTTTATCCGTCTACCTCTCCGAAGATGCCAAGTTAATTTATAGCAACATGTATCGAAGGTTTAAACAGATGCGACCGTTGTAGCAGACTTCGTCAGATTCCCTCTCGTTGGGGGGGTTTGATTGTGGGGACGCTCTTCCCTGCAGGCGTAAGCCCCTGCAGTTAATTACGTTACCGCATAGCGATAACTACTTTCTCTTGCTCCAGATGTTCACTACGTGTCGTGTGTGTTTATTTTATCTTTAGTTTCCCGTGGATTGTATACAGAGACTAATTTATGTTGCCGCCCGTAGAGTGTGGATTAGTCCAAATTCGTATATTCTTAGATTTGGGTTTTGGGTTGATTTAAGGATCATTAATCTCGTTTGAGATTAAGATCAACTTAAATGTTTGTTGAAGATACGCTAGTCTAATTTTAGACTAAGATCTACTCAGCAGGATTTTTGGGATCATTCACACCCAACAAAAGAGCATTTGGGCTCTATTGCTTTAGTTTAAGGACGTTACGGTCCATTGTTAGTTTAAGGACGTTTCGGTCCATAGCAAGTTTAAGGACGTTGCGGTCCATAAGTCACTATTTTTGGGATGATAGTTTAGTTTAAGGACATTGCGGTCCACAGCTAGTTTAAGGACATTACGATCCATAGCTAGTTTAAGGACATTGCGGTCCATTGTTAGTTTAAAGATGTTTCGGTCCATTGGGTTTAAGAACATCATAGTTCATGGAGTTTAGTTTAGGGACGTTGCGGTCCATTGGTTTAAGGACATCATAGTCTATGGAGTTTTGGCTCATCAGTTTGAGGGTGCGCCAAGAGTTATTGGTTATTGGGACCCGCTACCTCCCTGAAGACGTTGAAGAATTACAATGACATTTATCAGAGGTGTGGAGAGATATACCCTTGAACCAATGTCTCAACTGAGGGGAGGATAGGATGAACATCATTTTAGATGCCATTAGGAGCTCATTAGCTATCTTTAGGACTGAAATCAGTTTGGGGGACCCTGAGTGTGAGGGGCCTCGGGAGATATGGTCTAAGGTTGGCTAATGTTGGCCTCTCATAGTCTTAACACTAGTATATGCTCAGCGGTCACGTGCTCCTACGTGCGGCCTTGAATCAGTGTTAAACACTAAAATTTAGGGCGTTCACGTATGGCACGTGAGGCGCTTGAAAGTTGGCTCTGCTTCTTCGGCTTTATTCCCTTGTTCTTTTCATAAATGCTAAGCCTTATTAAGGGTCACGTGGGATCACGTGAGGCACCCCCGAAATAGGAACTATCTTGGGTTTATTCTTTTTTTCTTTTGGAAGTGCTAAGCACTTACTGGGGGTCACGTGGGATCACGTGAGGCGCCCCCAAAATGAGAACTATCTTGGGTTTATTCCCTTTTTCTTTTGGAAGTGCTGAGCACTTACTGGGGGTCACGTGGGATCACGTGAGGTGCCCCCAAAATGAGAACTATCTTGGGTTTATTCCCTTTATCTTTTGGAAGTGCTAAGCACTTATTGGGGAGGGGTCACGTGAGGCACGTGACCTGCACTCAGTTGTTCTCTTTCATTCATCAAGGGTACTCACGTGGGAGCATGTGATATGCTATTATCATGTAGGGTGCTAATCTTTCTACGAGCATGGAGATCTTGAGTTTTGAGACTTTCAAGCCCATTGTTTTATAAGAATTAAATTTTTATATAGGGTTAAACCCTAGTTTTACTAGAGAAATTAGATTCCTATATGTTCTTATAAGAATTAAATTCTTTGAACTTAGTTCTTTCCCCTAAGTTTGAATCTATATAACAGAACCTCCCCGATGAGAATTCAATTCTCAACTTGTAGGGAGATCTGCTTCTGCAGATCCCAACTAGAGGAAGAACTAAGTTCTTTTAGAAGAGTTAAACTCTTGTGGAGGCGAAGAAGAAGTAATATGCTCTCTTTGTTTTGTTCCTTCTTACCTAAGGTTTCTTCTTTTCTGTGAGGAGATCTTCTTTTTTCTCTAGAGAATTAAATTCTCTTTTCTTTTAAACTTATCAGGGGGCTTTTATCTCTGTTTCTTCTGCATTCCTCTCTTCAGTCTTGAGTCCTTTATATAACAGAGGCAAGCTTGTTGATTTTTGTTAAGATAATCTCTCATTGAGAGATTTCTGATTGATTCAGGGATTTTATCCACCGTTGGATCATTGATCCAGAGACTCCTGTTTTACAGAAGTCATTTTCTTGTTTTTAATAAGATTGGGAAAATATTTTCCCATACAGAGATTATTCTGTATCATGGTAATTTTTAATCATCATTGGATCTTTGATCCAATGGTACTCTGATTTACAGAGCACAATCTTTCTTGCTTAGAAAGATTGGGGGAAATATTTTCAAACTAGGGTTCTGATATCTTTTATATACAATTTAATTCTATCGGCTCAGAAGATATTAGGAATCCTCACGTGTAGTACGTGACCCAATGGCACTAGGCCGGTTTGCCTATATGCAGTAGTCCCAGAGAAGAGCATCACGTGTTGGCACGTGATGTGCCTTCTGGTCTGCTATTTGTTTTATGAAGGGGCTTATATACTTTGTATATATGTGCTCATGTGTGGCACGTGAGGCCCAACTTCAGTCTTATTTGTTAAGTGTAATTCTTTATAATTTTGGCTCCAAGGCGCATCACGTGTGGACACGTGATGCTCCTTTTGGGAAATTTTTCCATCGCTTTTTGGTTCATTATTTGTTTATTTATTAGATATTTATTATTATTTTTTTATAAGAGAATAAATGCCCCCACGGCGTTGTTCTCACGTGGCTTGCACGCGAGTGCAACGCTGTCACCTTTACAGCCGTTGGATGGCCTAGTGGAACGGGGAGGTGAACTGCCCTTGTCACGTCTTATAAATGCAAGGGTTTGGCCTTTGGGAAACCACTGTTCTTTCATTTTCTTCCTTCTTTGTTTTCTTCGAGAATTTAATTCTCCCTTTTCAGAGCTTAGTTCTCTGTTCATTGCAATTCCAGAGTTAAACTCTGTTAGAAAAAGGAACCTTTTCTAGGTAAAGATCTCGAATATTAGAGAAACCCTTTTCTTGAAAGAAAACTTCTGGATTTTAAATTCATCATGAGAGCTTTGCTCTCCTCTGAAACCCATCTCTTAGAGATCTAAAGACGTGATCTTTGAGTAATAACTCTTAATGCTTTGGACATTCCTCCTCTGACCTTTAAGGATTCATGGCATTTGATTTTTTATTTCCTCTTTATGAGGTTTCTGGAATTTAATTCCATTGCATAAAAGGAATTCAATTCCTCACCAAAGAGCTCTGCTTTGAAAATCAAAAGGGCCCCTCAGGAATTTTATTCCCTGGTGGTCTCGAGAACATTTTCACAGGGTTTTTCCTTATTTGCGTAAATTCAAATTTGTTGAGTATTTTAACAGAACTTGCTTTCTCTATGAGAATGTCAAGGGTTATTTAAACCCCCGTATCGGTTAAATGAGAATCTTTTTATATTCCTATAATAATTGTCCTGTCTTGATCATTGGTGAGCCGCCATATTGATTTTATGGGGTCCATTAGTTTTGCAATCAGCGGTCCTATGGAACAAACTTTCTGTCGTTTCCCTCTATTATTATTATTATTATTATTATTATTATTATTATTATTATATATATATATATATATATATATATAGGTTTCATTAACGGCCTTTCTTTTCCCTTTTTCAGGAACCATGGTTTCTCTTCCTTACTTTCCTTTTACTCGCTCAGACGCCGCTTTTCCGCAATTGCCGTCGGATGAAGAGGCCATGGCGATGATCCGGGCCCATGACAGGGATTGCAGTAGTTTTCTTTTTTGGGGAGCTTGGTACGCGCATATTATCCGGGGCCGCCGCAGCTTTACTTGTGAGATGCCAACAAAGCCTTTGTGTCCGATATCGCTGATGGAGCGTCCACCGACTGCTTATGCGGTGGAAGTGGCCAATTAGACTCCTATAGGCCGGCTTGAGCCATCAACAACCGGGATACCCAATCAGCCCATGCCGGCTATAGATATTTTGGGACGCCGCATCTGTCAAGGCGAAGCCCAACCCTGGGGACAAGTCTATAAGGTAGGGCTTACCTCTCATCATCCAATCAACTATCTTTCTCGGGCTCGATATGTCCTTTCCGCCCACCGTGCGCGGTTGCAGAAAGTTGGGTTGTATCAAGCGGTATACTCGTCTCTTTTTCATTACTCGGCTCCTCACATCTGGTGGGTTAAGGCTTTCCTGAATCAATGGAATCTTCCCACCAACACTTTCTTGCTAGGGGATTGTAAGGTCTTGATTTCCCTGGAAGAGTTCCGCGAGATCTCTGGATTTCCGATCAGGGGAGAGCACTATGAAGAGTTGCTGCCTCCCGATGAGTATGTATTCATGACTGTGCCTGCTATGATTGACGGCTTGACGACCGAAAACACCATTCGTCATAAGTATCCTAGTTTAATCAAAACTCTGGGCATTTTCGAGAAGTTGTTCATGGAGTCAGAGAGACAGGGCGTCACTTTTAAGAGCTTCTGTTAGTTATATGTATGCCCTAGAGGCCATTACATACATAGGATGTATATTGTAGTGGATGCTGGGACATTTATAGGGAGGACTTTCTTGCTCGACATGATAGTATGCTATCTGGTTACTCTTTACCTTAACGTGTATACTGATTGTCTCTCTGTTACATGTTGGTAAAGCCCTTAGGATGTGTACTTGACTACCTGGACTATGATGCAGATCATACTAGTGGGGACATGGTAGTCCATAAGTACATCCTTCACAGTCCCTAGTCGTGGGTATATCGAGACGGGGCATCGATATACCAGAGTAGACTAGCGTATACCTTCTCGACCCATACAGATGGGCGATGGATGATCCCATATCCATTGGTGTTTGACATCAGAGATGATATACGGGTGCTCAGTAGAGACTGGGTACACTGGACGGACTCGCCGAGAACTCCCAGATGGTATTATACCTTACGTCAGATGGCAGTTCTCTGGTGACACTGGTACAGAGTAGTCTGTTGACCCGAGATCGTCATAGAGTCTTGTGTGGTTCCCACTGTGCTTTGATTTCCATCTTACCACGTCCAAGAGGGCGTGCAAAACGGTGGTTTTTAGGTACAGTCCCGAGTCACATGGAGGCAATGAGCGATAGGAGGGGATTCGTCTCTCCCGGTATAGGGAGTTGATGTTGCGCTGTGTTCGATTGGCTAAAACCGGAAATCCCTGGCCAGGGTTGCTGAGATTTACTGGTAAGTGTTACCAGTAGTTTCTCGAACTTTTATAGACCTCATATCGACACGACTTATCGAGCTATTGGGGTCTGACGTTTACCACCCCTAGGCGAGATATGCGACATATCAGACGATCAGACCGGACTGTACGGTAAGTGTTACTGGTTGGATTCACAGGAGTATGAGCGGGCTTGCTCGTCGATTTTCTGATCGCTCAATACCCGGGTGGCCGTTACGTTTAGCAGACCGCTTGCGGCTTGTGGGTGTTTGATATGATCATCATCTGCTACCGGCGTATTGACGAGTCTTTAGAGTCCTACACAGAGGTTTCCTGGCTCAAGCGAAACGAAATAGGAGCGCATATGAGATATGTGCGGGACCGAGAATAATGCGTGTATGTGATACCGTATTCCATTCTCGCGATGAATGTATCGAATGGTTGTATGCGATATAACCTAGTTATCGAATCAAGGATTGATTCGGTAAGCCGATACATAGGATACTAGTCGGTTGTGTGCGACATGACCGGATCATTGAATCAAGAGTTGATTTAATGATTTAATGCATAATTATATATATTTGATATATTACTTTGCATTAACTAGTATTGGTTCACTTTAAATGGATTTTCTCACTCGGATGTGCACATTGTATATGTGATATATTTTTTGTGCACTTGATTGTATCATGTTTGATGATACATGTTTGCTAGGGTTTTTGTGTAAAGAATTATACCATGGTTATTTAAATGGTTAGGGTTTTGATTATCTTAACTAATTATTTAGGTTATTTCCTTTTTAGGCATGTAAAGAGAAAATGGTTTCTTTTCATTCATGAAGCTTGATGAAGCTTCATGAAGACTTTGACTAAGTGACCATTTTGTCTCATGCTTAACCCTAACCATTCCATTCAACCATGATTAACTCTCTACACATTACCATGGTTAATATTATGATAAGAATGATTTTATTATTCTTTTTCATAATAACTTATCATAATATTCATCTTCTTCACTTGAAGAAAGCATGCTTCCATCAATGGCAACTTGATGAAATGAGTGAGAAATCCAATTCTAAAGTGAACCCACCTCCTATTTCTTCATCCTCTACCTCTTGCCAAGTAGTAGAGTGTGTTTTCTTCACAAGTTTCATGACTTGGTGAAGTGGGAGCTTGATCTTGTGATGCCTCGACGTAGATCATCTTCGGCACGAAGCCGACGACCTTGCCCGCCCATTTCTCCGATGAAGCCGACGCTAGAGCCCGGGATTTCATTTGGACAGCGGAGAGGACTTCATCACGGAGCCGTGGAGGTGGAGGACCGGATCTACAAAGGTTGTATTTCCGTACACTTTAGTTAAGTTGTTAACTAGCTCGTTGTTTCGCCTAAAATCTAGTTAACGATCCGTATTAGAGTTTCTCGGCACTTGCAAAATTTGAAATTGGCATGGTTGATGCCTTGTGAGACCTCATTAGCGTGCCTAGGAACCCTACAGTGGTATCAGAGCCTAGCTAGAGCCTTAGGTGACACGTAGACGAAGTTTGAAACCCGATCGACCCGAAACCCTAACATCAAAGTGCTCTCTGGACTTTTTCTAAAAACTGGGTTTTTTCCAGATTAAAAATTCTTAAAAAATTCAGCAGGAAAAACTATGAATTACGATGCAAATTTTTTTGAGTGAAGCTGCTACAGTGCGGCGGAACCGCGGCAGAAGCTTGGCTTCTGCGGCGGTTCCGCGGCCAATACATGTTATCACTGTTTAATTTTTGCACAGTAATTCATATTTTCAGGTGTTGAGTTTTCTGGGAATTTTTAATATTTATTCAAGAGTTGAATTTTCTAGGGTTGTTTTGGGGATTCGATGAATCGATCGGATTATTTAACTTTGTCTATTTGGCTTTCCAGATAATTTTTGAATATGTTAAAAAGTTCGACCGGATATAAATACCCAATTTTTCCCCTGTCGGGAAATTTCCAAGTGTTGAATTTTTCCGAGGTTTAAAGACGTTCTAAGTAGTGCAAGTAACGCGATGGTCCCTCTAGAAGACAACAAACCTTAACTCGATTATGTGACCGTCTTGAACTGCCCTTTGAACCTTCGGGTTTGGGGCAGTACGGCGTGCCACATATGAGGCATTGGCTTGACCCTTCTACGGCTGGACCGTTGATACTGAGGCACGAACTGAATGTTTTTAGACTTGTTTCATGTGTTGATCTGTATCGGGAAAACTTGGGTGTTTGACTGTTCGATCGAAAAGTTTAACATTTTCTATTTATCTGGAATGTGATACAATAATTGGAATTCACAATAAGTTATGAGATAACTGAATGAATGTTATAAACATAGCAGTTTAGTCTCAATTGATCGGTTGCCACGGAATTTTGATGTGATCAAAAGTCCGTCGCAATCACGTAGCGTACACGGATACTTGCCGGGTAAACTTAATAGACAGCCTCACTCCATAGCCCCGACCAAGTGACTGTAGGAGAACCCCGTCGCCGAAAGCATCCGTTCGGGTGCTCGCGGTAGCGGTGTTCCACCTTGGTGCACTTCGTCGACGGTATCGGGGGGTGCGGCCGTCTACTGAAGTTTGCGACGAGCATTCGATCAGGATGTCGGGAATCTTGTTGAATTGCCCGATTTGATATTGAAAAGTGTTTTCGATAATGAGACTAAAATGCGGGGTTTATAATTGTTAGGCATACGATGTCTAAAGAATTCATTTGGTCAGGCATGCGATGTCTGAGGTGGTTGCGGATTCCAACTGTTGTAGTTTTACACTTTCTTTTCTGTGACCGTAAGTGTAATATGTGATATCGCCGGTTTCGTTGCTATATGTCAACGACAATTGGGATGCGCATATTTACTTACGTTGATGACATGTGATTTATGTGTTGCTGGATATGTTATATTGGATCGTCGTGTTTGAATAGCCGGGGGTTTTTATGTGAGATGAGTGTTTTTCATTTTCATTCATGTAAAAACTTGTATGTAATATTCTTTTATTTGGGGCACTTCCAGGTTGCGGAAGTTGTCACCTTTTGTATATTATTTACTTTTCCGCATTAGGATAGACCCAAGGAGGGGAGCACAAGTAACCGGGTTCTGGGGTTCAGTGGGAGACCAACTCGAGGAGTCGAGTCCGGGTCTCCTAACCCTAGAATTGGTAGGGTTGCTTGCCGCTCTCTTAGGGATCTAAGGGTGTGGGATTGGCTATTCATCACGACCGTGGAATCCGTGTTTTATACTGGCTCGTATTAAAAACACGGACGTCCTAGTATATCCAATATTTCATATGATTCTTCTGCTGCATTATCTGTGATGTGATCATGTGATGTTCTATGATAGATACTGTATATAGTATATATTATATAGGCGTTACTTATGTTTTACACCCGCGCTAGCCCTGCCCCGCTCTGCCGTTAGTTACCTAACCTAACGGTGCACGAGGGGACATCGAGGCGAATGCGGATGACATAAGTGTACGTCGTATTTATCTGTGATGTTTAGGTACTTAAATGATGGGACTTCATTAATGTGATTAATGAAATAAAAGAAACCTAAGATGTTGTAGAATCGAATTTCAAAACAAAACAGGTAGCTACAGTTCTTGCTTTGCACAGCGGTATATATGATATATCCTGCACCTTATTCAATAAGGAAAGGACCGAGATCCCTTCACCGGGAGTGACTCCTTTAGCAATAACTGGCAGATGCTACACACTCGGTTTGTCTTTTGATTGCTTTTAAGTGTTTTTGCTTTGCACAGTGATATATACGATATATCCCGCACCTCATTCGACGAGAAAAGGACCGACGATCCCTTCACCGGGAGTGACTCCTTTAGCAAAACTAGAAAAGCCTCAAAAGCACTCCATTTTAAAATCATTTGATTCTACAACGATATCAAGTTCATTCCGCAATAGGTTTTCAGAAAAACCTGTCGTAGCCCTCCGTCATTTCAGATAAGTCCTACTTAGTATTCGTGCTACGTTTGTTGACCTCCGTCAAGGCGTAGTGTGCGGTATCTAACTAGTATTTATCTGCTTATGCATATGATGCAGATTGGATTAGGGTAGTCGTGCGGCCCTGTTGACCTCCGTCAAGGGTTGTGCGGGTGGGTTTAATTCGATCAAGAAATGACGGGTTGAACTTGACTAGTAGCTTATGGTTTGTTGACCTCCGTCAAGGTCATAGGACTCTAGGGGCAAAATATTATCGGGAATTTCAAGTGTTGAAATTTGCAATGAGATTGCATACCTTCTATGAGATAGTTGGATCCCGATACCCACTGCGAGTAATTGTTACTCCTGGGAGAGTTTTATACATTACAATTAGCCGATCAAGTAGGTGTCTAGAAAGGTGTTAACGAGGTTACGCCTCTGGGAAAACGAGGTTTACATTAATTAGGTTCGTGCGAAAGCACGGGGGACCTCCCTCAAAGTACCGACACTGGCCTGGCTGAAAGATTGGCGAACTTGTAGTGTGTAATTAATCCCGGCTAGTCTTTCCTTTTAGGGTTTGAAGGAAGATTTGATAAAAAGCAGTGGGAGCCATCCTGATTAGATAAAATAATAACCAATCTATTCTTGCAAGAGCGCACGCTGAGTGTTTTCTTCTCTTTCTCTCCAGGTAGCGACCATATCACGCCTTAATCAAGATAATAATACGGATTATTGACCGAACCCGCTTGTTATACTGAGCTGGGGAACGTTGGTCCCGCTCCAACTTATAATTGTTATAAGACAGAGTAGGAAATAGGGAATACCAGAATTCCTATGCCGCCCAAACGAAGAAAGTGCATATGATGCATCATCTTCGGGTGTTTTCATTACAAAGAACTGTTTCTCAGTATCCTCTGCATCCTGGGTATGTGATACCAGATCAGGATCCCAAATATGTAATCTGTTACATAGGGCTACAGACAGGTAGAGAACTGAGATCGGGTGATTAGTTTCATGAGACAGAAAACGGGGCAAGTGTTGCAGCCAAGTCTGTTGGTCACTGTCACCCTGTATTATCAATACATTGATTCTGAACGAATGTTATTAGATACCGAACCTGATATACAAAATCATATCAGTCTCTTTATTAGTAAAGAAACGATAAAATTTTGTATTGTTGGATAATGTTTTGAACATTTCCTATATCAAAAGTTGATCGGTTCAGGCACGTTATCTAAAAACATTGATGTTCTAAGTCAAACAACAGTTCTTTAGTATACTAAACACACAAAAGAGGAAGAGTTCAGAAATGAACGAATCCTTCTTGAGGCAATGTAGACTAGGTCATATTAATGCGACCCGACTAGCTTAAGTTACATAAAGATGCATATTTAAATGAGTTTGAATTTACATCTTGTGAAACTTGTCAGTCATGTCACAGAGATAAGATGACCACAGCTCTGTTTATTGGAAACAGAGAAAGTGTTAGTGAACTCTTGGGATGATACATGTTGATGTATGTAGGTCCCCTGTCTACACATGCCAGGACCGGTTCTTTATACTTCATTACGTTCTCTGATAATCTCTCAAGATTCAGACATATGTTCCTGTTGAAACATAAGTCTGAACCTTTTAAGATATTCACAGAATATAAGTTAGAAGTAGAGAACCAATACGGGTATAAGTATTATGTCCTTTGATGAGATCAAGGATGAGAATACTTGAGCACGGAATTCCTGGATTAATCTAAAGGAGAATGAGATTCTCTCTCAGAATTACTCCTCCGTATACACCATAGCACGATGGTATATCGGGGCGGAGCAGATACACCCTATTTGATATGGTGTGCTCTATGATGAGTACTACTGAGTTTCCTATTTCCTTTTGGGAGTTATGCACTTATGAAGTTGCATACCTATTGAATAGGGTTCAAATCAAATCAGTCGCCTACCATTTCATATGTGATATGGAAAGGGAAGAGCCCATGTCTTAAGCTAGTTAAGATTTGGGGTTGACCGGCCTATGTCTGAAAGCAAAATCCGGACAAGCTCGAGGCAAGGTCTGTAATGTAGAACTGGAAAGGTTCCAGACAAACTGCAGCTGATGATTTGATAGAACCAAAGGATTCAGTAGATTCCAACGAACCTCAGCCTCTCCGCCGATCTAGTAGAGTTCCTCACCCACCTGAGAGATATTTCGGTTTCTCTATGACAGTGGGAGCGAGGATTGCATCATGAGATGATGACCCAACTAGTTTCGAGCTGGCCATCGAGAGTAAGCCTCTGTAAGAATGGCTGGATGTTTATCGATCTGAGATGGAATCCTTATACACCAACAAAGTATGGACTTTGGTTGCTATATCTGAAGGGTTAAATCCCCATCAGGAGCAAGTATATCTTGAGAAGATTACTTGGTGTAGATGGAAAAGTTGAGACTTTCAAAGCTAGACTTGTTAAAGTTTTCGTCATTGACCAGGCGTGGATAATGATGAAACCTTTTTCCAGTATCTATGCTTAAGTCCATTCAGATCCTACTTGCCACGGCTACATACCATGACTACGATATCTGGTGGTTGGGTGTCATGACTGCTTTTCTAAATGATGTTTTAGAAGAGAACGTCTGTAAGTACACAGCCAGAGGGCTTCGTAGACAGTGGGAGCAGCGGAAACGTGTGCAAGATGTTTTATAGGATAAAGCATGCATCGCGAAATTGGAACATCTGTTTTGATGAAGTAGTCAAAGAGTTTGACATCATCAAAATGGTAGATGAACCTTATATAAACAAAAAGGTAGTAGGGAGTATGGTGATCATCCTCGTAAAGTACGTGGATGACATACTCTTGATAGGGAAGGAGTTTCCTGTGCTACGCTCGATCAATCTCCGTTTATCACACTGATTCTCCACATAAGATCAAAGTGATACCTACTAAATCCTGGAATTTGGATCTATGACATAGATCTAGTTGGATATTAGGACACTCACTAGTTGTAGTGAGATGGTATCAGTTGATCCTAGGAAGAATCACTGGAAGTGTTCCAGAGTGATAAAGACGACTGAATGTCAGTCACAGGCATTGTCTTTACCCTCAGTAAAGGGACGGTATGTTGGAAAGTTCCAAGCTAGATACCGTGGCATACTAGACGATAAAGGCTGGATACATCGCTACTTAAGATGCTATTAAAGAGGCAGTCTGGGTGTAAAGTGGTTCATGAGATGAACTACGTTCCTACCATTGTGAGACAATGGGGTTGTGGCTTAAGCCAAGGAACGCCGGGTCCCATCAGTGATCCAGACATATTCTAAGGCAGTATCACCTGATCATGGAGATGGTTGATCTCTAAGGAGATCGAGGTTTGGAGAGTAGACTCAGAGGACAACACAGCGGATCCACTCACAAAGGCCTGTTCCCAAAGAGAGATTTTTATGGGATGGTTGAGTATGAGATACTACAACCACTGCTATCAGATGGCCCTAGTGCAAGTGGGAGATTGTTAGTTATATGTATGCCCTAGTGGCTATTACTATACATAGGATGTATATTGTAGTGGATGCTGGGACATTTATAGGGAGGACTTTCTTGCTCGACATGATAGTATGCTATCTGGTTACTCTTTACCTTAACGTGTATACTGATTGTCTCTCTGTTACATGTTGGTAAAGCCCTTAGGATGTGTACTTGACTACCTGGACTATGATGCAGATCATACTAGTGGGGACATGGTAGTCCATAAGTACATCCTTCACAGTCCCTAGTCGTGGGTATATTGAGACGGGGCATCGATATACCAGAGTAGACTAGCGTATACCTTCTCGACCCATACAGATGGGCGATAGATGATCCCATATCCATTGGTGTTTGACATCAGAGATGATATACGGGTGCTCAGTAGAGACTGGGTACACTGGACGGACTCGCCGAGAACTCCCAGATGGTATTATACCTTACGTCAGATGGCAGTTCTCTGGTGACACTGGTACAGAGTAGTCTGTTGACCCGAGATCGTCATAGAGTCTTGTGTGGTTCCCACTGTGCTTTGATTTCCATCTTACCACGTCCAAGAGGGCGTGCAAAACGGTGGTTTTTGGGTACAGTCCCGAGTCACATGGAGGCAATGAGCGATAGGAGGGGATTCGTCTCTCCCGGTATAGGGAGTTGATGTTGCGCTGTGTTCGATTGGCTATAACCGGAAATCCCTGGCCAGGGTTGCTGAGATTTACTGGTAAGTGTTACCAGTAGTTTCTCAAACTTTTATAGACCTCATATCGACACGACTTATCGAGCTATTGGGGTCTGACGTTTACCACCCCTAGGCGAGATATGCGACATATCAGACGATCAGACCGGACTGTACGGTAAGTGTTACTGGTTGGATTCACAGGAGTATGAGCGGGCTTGCTCGTCGATCTTCTGATCGCTCAATACCCGGGTGGCCGTTACGTTTAGCAGACCGCTTGCGGCTTGTGGGTGTTTGATATGATCATCATCTGCTACCGGCGTATTGACGAGTCTTTAGAGTCCTACACAGAGGTTTCCTGGCTCAAGCGAAACGAAATAGGAGCGCATATGAGATATGTGCGGGACCGAGAATAATGCGTGTATGTGATACCGTATTCCATTCTCGCGATGAATGTATCGAATGGTTGTATGCGATATAACCTAGTTATCGAATCAAGGATTGATTCGGTAAGCCGATACATAGGATACTAGTCGGTTGTGTGCGACATGACCGGATCATTGAATCAAGAGTTGATTTAATGATTTAATGCATAATTATATATATTTGATATATTACTTTGCATTAACTAGTATTGGTTCACTTTAAATGGATTTTCTCACTCGGATGTGCACATTGTATATGTGATATATTTTTTGTGCACTTGATTGTATCATGTTTGATGATACATGTTTGCTAGGGTTTTTGTGTAAAGAATTATACCATGGTTATTTAAATGGTTAGGGTTTTGATTATCTTAACTAATTATTTAGGTTATTTCCTTTTTAGGCATGTAAAGAGAAAATGGTTTCTTTTCATTCATGAAGCTTGATGAAGCTTCATGAAGACTTTGACTAAGTGACCATTTTGTCTCATGCTTAACCCTAACCATTCCATTCAACCATGATTAACTCTCTACACATTACCATGGTTAATATTATGATAAGAATGATTTTATTATTCTTTTTCATAATAACTTATCATAATATTCATCTTCTTCTTCTTCTTCTTCACTTGAAGAAAGCATGCCTCCATCAATGGCAACTTGATGAAATGAGTGAGAAATCCAATTCTAAAGTGAACCCACCTCCTATTTATTCATCCTCTACCTCTTGCCAAGTAGTAGAGTGTGTTTTCTTCACAAGTTTCATGACTTGGTGAAGCGGGAGCTTGATCTTGTGATGCCTCGACGTAGATCATCTTCGGCACGAAGCCGACGACCTTGCCCGCCCATTTCTCCGGTGAAGCCGACGCTAGAGCCCGGGATTTCATTTGGACAGCGGAGATGACTTCCTCATGGAGCCGTGGAGGTGGAGGACCGGATCTACTTAGGTTGTATTTCCGTACACTTTAGTTAAGTTGTTAACTAGCTCGTTGTTTCGCCTAAAATCTAGTTAACGATCCATATTAGAGTTTCTCGGCACTTGAAAAATTTGAAATTGGCATGGTTGATGCCTTGTGAGACCTCATTAGCGTGCCTAGGAACCCTACAGCTTCATCGCCCTTTTTCTCCGTAAAGATGTCTTATCAAAGGAGGCTCCAAAATTTGCGAATATTAATGATCCCCTTGGGTTTGGGCTGAATAAGCTACCGGCCAAAGAAGAG
The DNA here is from genome assembly GCA_030015575.1 of Agapanthus africanus. Taxonomy (NCBI): domain Eukaryota; kingdom Viridiplantae; phylum Streptophyta; class Magnoliopsida; order Asparagales; family Amaryllidaceae; genus Agapanthus; species Agapanthus africanus. Next base: position 850,156,803 of record CM057338.1, on the reverse strand, counting down.
GACTTGCCTCAGTTTTACATTCCTGTTTCGTCGGCCATGCACTTCGATTCAATTGCAGCCCCTAGCATGGACGAAGAGACCTTCTTCGTCGGCTTCATCAGTCTTTGGCTCAGTTGGTTCGCCATGCCGACGCATCGACGATTCATGAGAGCCTCTGTTTTCTACCCCGCTCATCGTGTAGCCGAAGGGGCACGGTTGGCTGTTGGCATCGCGGGATTGTCGCATCTTTATCATGGATTGAATGTTGCGGCCAACACTTCAACCCCAGATACAGATGTCGTGAATTCCTCTCTGCACTACTTCACATCGTGGATTGAGATGCATGTATTGGGAGCGTTCGTAGTGTATCGGAGGCCAGATTTTTATGACTTCTATACCTTTCCATGGATCATGAGGCTGGTGGATGCTTCTGGTCCCGACCCTACCCAGCTAGGAGCCCTCCGCGTGCTGCTTAATCCGTACTCCAACGAGGGTGGGGTGATTTTTGTTGACCGGGTCCTTTCTGCTCCTGCCGGGCCTATTTAATAGCTATTTGACTTGTCGAAGGGTGGAGCGTCGTATTTAAAACCTAAGGAGATCATGCACTTATACTCGATTAGGCCGGGTTACCTGGTGTTCCGGCAGAACAACGCGGCTCTTTTTATGCGGTATAATCCGCATCGCTTTGCCCAGCAGTTGGGCTATAACCAGGGTGCCCCTTTTGAGGCGTTCTTGGTTGAACCTACTCCATCTTTGGAAGTCATGCGTGACATTATCCATCACTTCATGCGGCTGAACACCGGCTCCCGTTTCGTGATCCCCGAGGCCGACTATATTCAAAGGTGTGTGGGGTCCTTCGCGGGTTGGTATCGTCATCGAATCGGTCCCGCCATCGTCAAGGAGAGGCGGGTACTCTTCGAAAGCCGATCGTCGGCTCTGGTCCAAGCTACTGGTGTTCTGTTGTGGCCGCGGACGGTGGTTTGCCCTCCGTTGAGGGATGGCGGCATGGTCCTTATCCCGAAAGCCGCAGAAATAGAATCAACACTTCGTACTGCTGGGATGCCAGTGCGCACTAGAGCTCAGGCGAAGGCCTTCGATGAAGCGTCAGTGACAGTACTTTCAGTGGAGGTGTCATCCGCGGTGGTTTTGCCAAAAGGGGATACTGGAAGCGAGGATGGCCAATGATCGCACGCTTTTGGCGTGTCGGATGTTCAAAGTTCTAAAGTTTACCGCGATCAGGACGATGTCGCTATCCAGCTAGCCGGTTGAGCACGGGTCGATCCACAGGGAGATGGTTGTATGTCCTTTCTTGTCTTAGACGAGTCAATAAAGAATTTGTGTATGTTTGTTCGAGACTATCCTATGTGTATTATTTGCAAGTATAAAGTTGTTAAGAAAAAGATACGAAATTGTAAGCTAAAGAAATTCGTACTCAAAACCTTTGAGCCGAGTCTTGACCAATTGAAGCTAAGCAATCAGCAACAACGTGGATTAGGGGATTGAAGCGCGGTATTCGTGGAATACGGCTTATTTACCCTTGTCCTTCCGTTCTTGTCTCTTGCTTTCGCCTCCGGCCAAACCGAACGCAACCGGTCGCGGTTAGGAATCACCGTTACCTTGTTAGGGTAGGGTGCCTAACGGAGCGCTTGCGTATGGTTTGGGCGGAGTTCAATGGAAAATAACGAGAAAAGGAAATGAGAAAGAAGATATTAACTTACAATACCGTATTTCATCTTAATAATAATAATTACAACCATTCACAAAAAGAACCAAAAAAAGAGCAAAAGAAAAGAACAAAGAAAAGAGAAGATTACAAGTAATTAAGTGCATGAATAAAATTGCAAGAAAGTAAAGCAAGGTAATAAAAAGCAAGTAATAAATAAGCAAATAAAAAGAACAAGAAACTAGAACTCAAGACAAGCATGTGATCAATAGCCAACCCTTAAACTTGCAAGCTCAATCAAGAGGTTGCAAGATCAAGGGAAGGGTAGAGAACGCATGTGAAATGAAGCGCTAATTCCATAAGAAAATACGACCTTTGAGATCAATAACTAACCCTTAACCATTCAAGCTCAATGAAGAGGTTGAATGATCAAGTGAAAATTAAACAAAAGAGATGATACAAAAGCCTTCATCTTCATTGATCTTCCACTCAAAAAGCTCTCACTACAATTTTCATGGAGACAAGATGAAGAAGAAGAAGAAAAAGACTAAATCCTAACAAAAAGAGGAACAAAAGAATGACAAAAGAATGACCCTTGGTTGAGCTCAGTTCTGCTGTATTTATAGGCGGGAAAATGGAAACCTAGGGCAACAATCTGCCACCAAATAAGATTACCAAAAAGCCCCCAAAAGTTGACAGTGAGAGGGGTCCACATGGCCGCGGATCCGCGGCCAATACCCCCCTTTGGCCGCGGATCCGCGGCCTTATTGATGAGTTGAGTCGTCGTACTTTGGGTGCTTCCCTGGTCTTCTGTCCCCTCTTGTCTGGTATATGTATTTTCAGAAAATACCTTCACATTTCTTCCAGAATTTCTGTTGAGGAAAGGTGGACTTTTGTGGATACTTTTGTCATGATTGCCTCGAGCTCCGCGTAGATTTCTTGGAACTTGTTGTTGCCATTGAGCCTTGTGCATGAAGGTGACATTGATTTGACATTTTGTCTTCCTAAACTGGTATCTGGCAACATACGGATGACGAGCGGAGACCGTGTTTTCTCTGTGGTTGGCAGGAACCCGGATTTTGTCGTGTTTTCCATGAATTTCACCATTTTAGAACCGAGAACCTGTATCCTGCAAATATGTAACAAACACGGATTAAAAGCACCTACCTATAAACAACCGAGCGTAAGAATGGGCGGTATAAAATGCAGTATTCTGTGATGAACAAATACCCCCAAACTTAACTTTTGCTCGTCCCGAGCAAAACCAATTATTCATAAAAATATAATGATAACCGCACTTTCGCAGGGAACGCGATTGCACTGAGCGCGTGCAACAAGCCGTTAAACCTCTAGGTGTCCCTAGTAGGAGGAGTGTTGTCTCCTGAGGGTTTTCAGCGGATTACACCCACAAAATCCTGTCAAGCTAGTTTCATCAGTTAACGTCGATTCTACTCCTACAGTTTAGTATTTACATTAGAAACTCTATTATCCTAAGTCAGAAATATCCAACCCTTATTTTTCACACCTCCTATCCATTTAACCTTAGGTCATATACGTTCCAAAAAAGTTTTAGAAAGATGTCGGTTCTCCTGAGTTTTCCTTCTAAAGTGCGGCCTTAAATCAAGGATTTTTATCAACTTTACAGAAAACACAAGTCTTATTCTTTATCTCTATCTTTTATCCAAACATCGATTGTATACTCCTACGTGTGTGTGTATTTGCACCCCTACACTTGAGAATTCAATTCAAGCTATAATACCCTTGCCCTAATACCTAATACTACTTCTTTTTATTAAGGATGGACGGATTTGCTCACACACCTTTCATGCGACTATTAATGCTTCTTGAGGCACTAACGACCGATTACTGAATGTGTGAACTTTAAAGCGTAAATAGCAGTTTCCAGGTCTTGACTCTATTCTTTTTTTCTTTTTCTTTTTCTTTTTCTTTTTCTTTTTCAAGACCGGATATATTTTTCAATATGCTCTTTTGGTGTTTAGCTTTAAATACCGTTTTTTCTTTCATACTAGACTTTCAGGCAAGAATATTTCTAGGTATCCTCTACTATCCCAAGTTTCAAGGTGCGTGTAAGTGCAGTTTGTAGGGTATATACTTTCTAAATTTGAACTCAAGAAAAGAAACTATTTTTCAGACTTATCTTTCAGCAAAGCTTCAATACTTTCCCTTCATCTTGACTTAACTAAAGAACTGAACTCAAGATTACCTATTTCTCAAAAAAAACTGTAAGGACGTATACTTACCAAGTTTAAACAGAATGAGGGTTATTTTTAGGGTTTTCAATTCCTAAGCCTAGAATTTAGTTATTTCTAATATATCAACTAAACTTTCGGAATAAAGATCTAAGTTACCCTATTAGCTAACTTGACGACAAAGTTTTTATATTTTTTGGAAAAAATTTCGATTTTTATGGGTTTTTAAATAAGGTATGCAAATGCAAAATATACAAATGAATGCGAAGGAAGAAAGCTTACCGAGCACACCCCCAAACTTAAACTTGACAGTGCCCTCACTGTCAGGCTACACCAAGAGGGTCAAAATTGTCGGCGCTCCCTAGAAACAAATTATATACAAAACAAAAAGGAAAACAAAAAATATATACAAAAAAGGAGTCCCCCCCAAACTTAAGTAAAACAGTGTTTCCACTGTTAAGCGTTGAATTCCAGGGTAGGGGGGAAAGAGAACAGTATCAAGCTATACAAGGCCTTACACAGGCCAAAAGTTAGTACCAACCATTCAAAGATTTTATCTCGATAAAGCAGTGGCTGGTGAAAGAAGGCGTAGAGAAAAGAGATGGAGAATACGCGAGACCGTATGGAGATAGAAGTGGTATACGGTCTCGGTATATGAGAGGAAGAAGAATGGCGGAAGGGAAAAAGAAGTGGAATACGAACTTGAGGGTGGAAATGGATTGAATAAATTAGTACAATCTGTAATGATCGATGTGAAAAGATGGATTGTACTAATCTATCAATATGGCGAGAAATTGGGTCAAATCCCTCAAGATTCGTAAGAAGCCATGGGTACGCCGAACTTGGTAAACCAGACATACGAAATGAAAGTGAGACGGTCTCTTGCATGGTCGGAACGATGGAAAGGGTGGGGGGAAGTGATTGAGGAAGGTTATCGGTTAAAGGTTCAGGAGGGTGTACACAGTCAGTGGAAGGGATAGGATGAATTGGAAAATCCGACTCATCAATTAAAACTGTTTCATCCTCAGTACTATCCTCAATATTCTCCTCAAAATTTATCTCATCCATGCAATTTTCAACAAAATCAAGACGCATATGGGGTTCGGGAAAAACATTTAATGACTCGGGATGATGATTTGAAGAGACAAACTCAGCCAAATCTACGGGTTCATCATCCAAAATATCCCCAGCGTCAATATCCTCAATCAAGTGAAAATCAAAATTCTCTGACACCTCATCAAAAGCATGGATATTAATCGATTCTGGTTCTAAGATATAGGTGTAGAGGTCAAAAGGATTAGGTTTGGTTTCACTTGGAAGGGACCCTTCACAATTGGGCAAATCAAACACTACGAAGTCGCACAACTCATTCATCATTCTATCTTTAATTGATAAATCATGTGGGATACTCGATAGACTTTCAAAACAGGAGTTGTGGGATTCAATTTGGGACGGGTAGGTTTGATTTGGAAGGGGGTACATCTCACTCTCTCCACTCAAATTCACAGCCTGTCCTGCCGCCTTATCATACATTGAAAAAGTTGGAGCTAGTTGAAAACTAGCTACCGGGTCACTAGGTTGCATGAGGGCGGCCATGGACGCATTCAAATCCATCATCTGTTGGCTTGACGCTACCCTAAAGTCTTCCAACGACTGTTCTAGACTAGATATTGGTTGTGAAGGGGTTTCAGTAAAAGATTCAAAGTTGTTTGGATACTGAAAACTCCCAAATGGCTGTTCTGATGCAATGTCTAGGGAAGGTGCAAAAGTAGGGTAGGATTGGTAGGAGTTGAATGACTAGACAGGAGCAGGATCAACATCTGGACAGGAAGGTGAATGGAATTGCTGATCCCAAGAATTTGAAGTGGTGAAAGGAGTGAAAGATCGGCTATGGGATTGTTCAATACGTTCTGCAATAGACATAGGTCTTGGAGTTGCAACATGACTCGAAGAAGGGGTATCAACGTAAGAAGGGGTGAATGTTTGAAATGGTTGATACGAAGTGGATTGCGGGGTCCAGTTGTTCGTCCTAGACGCGTCTATCCGATCTTTCAAAGAAATTTTGGGCATGGAGGGGTCGTTCGAAGTTCGACCAAAACAAGAACCGTAGGATGTATTGTCTGGTTGTGGGTACCAAAGTTCGGCAAGAGTTTTGCGAGGTGGAGTACCCATAATATGAAGAGAGAAAGAGAGAAAGGCAGAGAAAAGGAAGGGAAAAAGAATGTGATATTTTTTTTTTATAGTTTAAATATTAACAGAAGAATGAAATATACACACAAAAAAGAATATTGACAAAAACAATCACGACACAAAAATACCACACACCTAATCGTTCTAGGGTTCACCTAGGTCAACTAGACCTGCTCCAGAACTTGATTGTCGAAGTAAAACTGTGTCGAGAAACAGGCTCAAGATACACTGATCACGAGGCCAGGTAAGTGCAGAGATAAGGGGAGGTTTTCCAACGCTTTCGCGAAGTTCCTTAATTAAATAACCCTTTCTCTTTTGGCGGTTTCGCCGTTAACACTTTCCTAGACAACCCGTAAACAATATACCGTTAAGCAAGGTTCTAAACACAGTTAACTTCTCCTAGTGAGCGCGAAGTCCTTAAGGTTTAAAGTCTAGTTTCTTTTAAATTTTGTGCGGGTAAACGTTATGCTCAAGTTCGTGATTTGTGGGCCACGGAAAAGGTGATGAAATCCTTTACCGTATGTTGTGGGGTTCGCTTGCCCTTAAGTCCGTATTAATGTATGCAATGCGCAATTCAATAAAAATTCTATAAAGAATCAAAAAATCGTTTTTTAGTTTAAGCGCGGCACTGCAACAAATACGGGTTAGTCAATTTTTAGCGTTTGCTAGCGAACTTGCAAAGAATCCTGCAAAGAGTAGTATATTGGAAGCGTCGGATTTGAGAAGAAGGTGTTAGTAAAGTACGTACCGTTAAGTTTTGGGTTAGGAAACCCCCGTTGAATCAAATCCGGTAAGCTTGAAAGGTTCGCTTGCGCGGGTCAAACTACCCGGATCTTTGGCACTGTACTTCATAATCACCTTTACCTTGAATGCACACTTTGCTCCCCACAATCGCAGTTTGCAAATACGCAAAAATCTGCACACTTGCCCACAAAAATTATCAAAAAAAACAAAAAGATTTTTTTTTTTTATAAATATATACAAAAAGAATATTAACCCGAATAACAAGAAAGAAAATACGCTACCGTCTCCCCGGCAACGGCGCCATTTGATCGCACGCTTTTGGCGTGTCGGATGTTCAAAGTTCTAAAGTTTACCGCGATCAGGACGGTGTCGCTATGCAGCTAGCCGGTTGAGTACGGGTCGATCCACAGGGAGATAGTTGTATGTCCTTTCTTGTCTTAGACGAGTCAATAAAGAATTTGTGTATGTTTGTTCGAGACTATCCTATGTGTATTATTTGCAAGTATAAAGTTGTTAAGAAAAAGATACGAAATTGTAAGCTAAAGAAATTCGTACTCAAAACCTTTGAGCCGAGTCTTGACCAATTGAAGCTAAGCAATCGGCAACAACGTGGATTAGGGGATTTAAGCGCGGTATTCGTGGAATACGGCTTATTTACCCTTGTCCTTCCGTTCTTGTCTCTTGCTTTCGCCTCCGGCCAAACCGAACGCAACCGGTCGCGGTTAGGAATCACCGTTACCTTGTTAGGGTAGGGTGCCTAACGGAGCGCTTGCGTATGGTTTGGGCGGAGTTCAATGGAAAATAACGGGAAAAGGAAATGAGAAAGAAGATATTAACTTACAATACCGTATTTCATCTTAACAATAATAATTACAACCATTCACAAAAAGAACCAAAAAAAGAGCAAAAGAAAAGAACAAAGAAAAGAGAAGATTACAAGTAATTAAGTGCATGAATAAAATTGCAAGAAAGTAAAGCAAGGTAATAAAAAGCAAGTAATAAATAAGCAAATAAAAAGAACAAGAAACTAGAACTCAAGACAAGCATGTGATCAATAGCCAACCCTTAAACTTGCAAGCTCAATCAAGAGGTTGCAAGATTAAGGGAAGGGTAGAGAACGCATGTGAAATGAAGCGCTAATTCCATAAGAAAATACGACCTTTGAGATCAATAACTAACCCTTAACCATTCAAGCTCAATGAAGAGGTTGAATGATCAAGAGAAAGCAAGAATCTCAAGGGAAAATTAAACAAAAGAGAATGATACAAAAGCCTTCATCTTCATTGATCTTCCACTCAAAAAGCTCTCACTACAATTTTCATGAAGACAAGATGAAGAAGAAGAAGAAAAAGACTAAATCCTAACAAAAAGAGGAACAAAAGAATGACCCTTGGTTGAGCTCAGTTCTGCTGTATTTATAGGCGGGGAAATGGAAACCTAGGGCAACAATCTGCCACCAAATAAGATTACCAAAAAGCCCTCAAAAGTTGACAGTGAGAGGGGTCCACATGGCCGAGGATCCGCGGCCAATACCCCTCTTTGGCCGCGGATCCGCGGCCTTATTGATGAGTTGAGTCGTCGTACTTTGGGTGCTTCCCTGGTCTTCTGTCCCCTCTTGTCTGGTATATGTATTTTCAGAAAATACCTTCACATTTCTTCCAGAATTTCTGTTGAGGAAAGGTGGACTTTTGTGGATACTTTTGTCATGATTGCCTCGAGCTCCGCATAGATTTCTTGGAACTTGTTGTTTCCATTGAGCCTTGTGCATGAAGGTGACATTGATTTGACATTTTGTCTTCCTAAACTGGTATCTGGCAACATACGGATGACGAGCGGAGACCGTGTTTTCTCAGTGGTTGGCAGGAACCCGGATTTTGTCGTGTTTTCCATGAATTTCACCGTTTTAGAACCGAGAACCTGTATCCTGCAAATATGTAACAAACACGGATTAAAAGCACCTACCTATAAACAACCGAGCGTAAGAATGGGCGGTATAAAATGCAGTATTCTGTGATGAACAGCCAACGTCTCACCGAAGCGCCGAGGGGAAAGAAGCGATCCTCTTCCAGTGTTAGCTCTAGCTCAAAACGGAGGAAGAAAACGGCTGCCGGCTTGCTTGACCTCCTGCTGGAATCTGAGCCTATTGTTCAGGACAAGCCCATCTCCATGCAAGAGCCGGATGACGGTCTTATTTTTCCTAGTTCGTCAGCTGAGGAAGCCGCACAATTAACTGAAGTTTTAAGGCGTTCGCAGGATGAGACCGAAAATGTGTGCATCCCGAAGAAGCCCTACCCCCTGGTTATCTTCTACAAAGATCCCCCTTCACTACGGAGAGTACATATGGGTCCTCTGCGAAGGGAAGATGAAAAAGCCTTCAGGCAGCCCATCTCGGCTGCTTCTGAAGACGAGTTGGCACTGAAGACCGGTGGGCATGAATCTGCATTTAAAGCCCGGCGAGCACATTTCCTTAAGAAGGAACGACGGTTTGAAAAAGCCATACTAGAAGCATCCTGGCGCATCGGAATGTGTGCTTTCCGTATTTTTCTTTTGGCAAATAATTTGTATCGCTTTTTATATCTTCTTATCTTTGCGAAAACTTTGCAGGGACTTCAGCAACGAAAGAGGATCTGAGCCTAGGTCGTGCCATGACCGCCGCTTATATAGATGTCTCCCATGACACATCGGCATATGCTAAAGGGGTCACTACGGCTGCCGTTCCTGTTGTGGAGCCTCCGGTGGTGGCTCTTGTTCCTTCGGTGTCCATTGCTCGGATTTTTCTGATGGCGTCTTGGAAATTATGGAAAGGTTAATTGAGACCGTCGTCCCATCATTGGTGCCTGAAGTGGCGGCTGTTGCCCTTCAATTGGAAGGTGTCGCACCAGCAAATGTCTCCGGTGATGTTCCTGAGGGCATGGAGGAGGCTGCCGAGGCTGCTATCCCTCCGGTTCAAGGTGGGAAAAGCATCAAAGATAGTCTTCTATACTTTGTTTTAATAGTCTTTCCATTATCTGAACCTTTCCTTCCTTTCAGACTACGGGAATTGGCGGCTTCTATTATGGACCTATCTCCCAGGAAGTCCTTCCAGCGCTTACTTGACATAGCTACCTTATGAGCGATATCCCCGCAAAGCATCGTCCTTTCTTCTGGGCAAGGTCTGTGTTCTTGGACCCTTTTGCTTTATTATCACTTTTTCTTTTACGATGATGCTAATATGTCCTCTGCAGTTCTGGAAGCTGATGATGAAGTGGAGATCCTTGATGGGCCTGGGGATCTTTCAAACCTCCCTTGCATGGCTGTGGGTAAGTAAAACTCTACCCTTGGTATTGTTTTGTTTATTCCATGTTTGCTAGTCTCGCTGACTAGTCATAAACTTTGACAGCTTTGCCAGTTTCGGCTCCGTTAGAATCCCGAATCTCTATGCCACCGGGACCATATGCCCGACGTGCGTCTGAAACGATGGCGAGACAAAGCATTCACTCCTTGTCGGCCCTTATTGAAGATCTTCGTGCTGGAAGTTCTGTTACGGCCGAAGAATTTGCTGCCGAAGCCAATACCTCTTTGCTCTTCCTTTCTACTTATCATGATGAGACATTAGTGCGTGTTTGGGTTGAGTATTGTCGCAGGGTAGAGGCCTGCTTACATAATCTCGAGTGTATACACCTTCCTTTCGAGCTCTTAACTGCCAAGGTGAGCCTGCGGGGGTGGATCGAGCGGTGTGCTGCTAATCTTCTGTCTTGCGAAAAAAGACTCAACCGAAAATTTTCGGAGAGGGAGCTAGCTTCAAATGCTTGGGGGAACTTCAAGCTCAACTCACTGCTAAGACCACCCGTGCATATGAACTTTGGCGGGTGCTTCAAGAAGCTATCACGGAGGTGGTAGCTATTGATAAAGCCGTTATATTTACCCGCGAGATGGTTGAAGCTCATAAAGTTGCTGAAAAGGAGCTTGATAGTCATCTCGTCTCGTATCAGGCTCAACAGTCTCAGGCGAAGACCCGTCTTGTGGCAATAACAAAGCTTGAAGCCGAGGCCCAGCGGAAGAATGATGAATTGACGAACTTATTGCACCATCCGCCGACTTGAAGATATATATTTTTATATTCCCCTTTTTATATTTACTCCTTAATGAGAGTGTCTTTTGATTCTTTTATGAAATGTACCTTGTATTCATTTGGATTCATGAATAAAAGACATATTTTGTTTCATATTGGCGTGCCCCTTTTAGCAAACACGTTTTGTAGATAGTCTATCTTGATCTCCTTGCAGGGCAGCGACGGCTTAGGAAACATGTTCAGATCTGCCGCCTAAGACTTTTCAACTTCATGAGCCGTGAGGGTCTCATAAAGACTTTTCTCCCTACGAGTCGAGAGGATCTTGTAGGTGTAATTTCTCCTTATGAATCATGCGGATTCCTAAGTGTGTATTTTCTCTCGAGAGTCATAAGGATCTAACAAGAGAATTTTTCCCCCTTACAAGTCGGGAGGACTCGTAAGTGGTTGTTTCCCTCCTTGTCGAGATTCGACTTTGGAGAGTGTGGTCCATGAATAGAATGCAATGGCCCATCTTGGACTGACTTACAGGGCCCCAGTGCTTAGGAAACAGGTCCTTGTCCCCATTGCCTAAGGATTTCTCCTATGAGTCGAGATGAATCGAGAGATTATTGGTTAACTAGATTCCGAGACAGAGCATTGTTCCGGCACGGAGGTCATTGGCTGACTTGTTTCTGAGACGGAGCGTTGTTCCTGCGGGGAGGTCATTGGCTGACTTGTTCCGAGACGGAGCGTTATTCCGGCGGGGAGGTCATTGGCTGACTTGTTTCCGAGACGGAGCGTTGTTCCGGCGGGGAGGTCATTGGCTGACTTTTTTTTCGAGACGGAGCGTTGTTCCGGCGGGGAGGTCATTGGCTGACTTTTTTCCGAGACGGAGCTTTGTTCCGGCGGGGAGGTCATTGGCTGACATGTTTCCGAGACGGAGCGTTGTTCCAGCGGGGAGGTCATTGGCTGACTTGTTTCCGAGACAGAGCGTTGTTCCGGCGGGGAGGTCATTAGCTGACTTGCTTCCGGGTTGAAACATTGTTCTGATGGGGAGGTCATTGGTTGACTTATTTCCGGGTCGAAGCATTGTTCCGGCGGGGAGGTTATTGGCTGACTTGTTTCTGAGATGGAGCGTTGTTCCGGCGGGGAGGTCATTGGTTGACTTGCTCCGCTTTCTGCGGTGTCGGGAAGGAACGCCGTGTTGATCCTCTGGGATGCAGATGTTGCCGTCGAGATCTGACTCTCCCTTTGACAGAGTCTGTTGGAAAATGTGGTTCCCTTTTCGTTTATGCCCATGGATTGTATACAGGGGTCAGTATAGACTCGCCTGTAGGGCAAAAGTTTCATTCTTTCATTTTTTTATTTCCTTCCGCGATGCTCTATCATTTCAGCCTTTTATATCGCGAAAGTCACGATTGCCCAATCATTTCGGCTATTTTTCTTTTTACTCGCTGCTTTTTATTGCGAGTTGCCCGATCATTTCGGTTATATTTTTTTTTGGGCTCGCTGATTTTGTTGCGAGTATGGACGTGAGATCTGATACCAATCTTAGTATCAGCATCGCTGCGACTGGAATATTGTCAGGAGCGAATCATCACTTGCCGTGAAAGGACTTGGAATTTGATACCGATTTAGGCATCAGTATCGCTACTACTGGAACGTTGCCAGGAGCGAATCATCATTTGCCTTCGCCGCTATCGAACAAAGGTAGCTTAGTAGACAGGGTTAGGGACCTGACGACTAAGGTTTTTAACTTCGTGAGCCGTAAGGGTCTCATAAAGGTATTTCTCCCAACGAGTCGTGAGGATCTCGTAAGTGTAATTTCTCCTTAGGGGTCATGAGGACTCCTAAGTGCATTTTCTCTTGAGAGTTGTAAGGATCTCACAAGAGCATTTTCTCCTTGCAAGTCGAGAGGACCTACAAGTGTTGTTCACCAGATAGGGGAATTTCATACAATTGGTGGAACTGGGTGAGGGAACCCTTATTTATGCATGTGGATTGTATACAAGGCTCAATATTGACCGCCTGTAGGGCGGTTTGGGGGATGTGATGGCTTAAGTATAGGTTCAGATCCTGTAACTTAAGGCTTTCGAATCCTATAAGTCGTGAGGGTCTCATAAGGGGGATTCTCCTTACGAGTCGTGAGGATCTCGTAAGTATAATTTCTCCTTAGAGATCGTGGGGATCTCTAAGTGTGTTGCTCCCTTGTGCGTCATAATGATCTCAAGTAGGTGTTTTCTCCTTACAAGGTCGAGAGGACCTTGCAAGTATTTTTATTTTAATGAGATTGCGCCCTTTCGGGTTTTCACAAGCTCGCCGGTAGCCCTGCTGTTTTTACTCACGGAGCCCTTTCGGGTTTTCATCCGTGCCCATTTCACTTGTGGACGTACCTTTTTTTTGCCACGTTAGCCTAAGGATGCTGGGTTTCGTAGTAGTTTAAGGATGTTACGGTCCGTAGCTAGTTTAAGGACATTGCGGTTCATTGTTAGTTTAGGGACGTTTCGGTCCGCAGCTAGTTTAAGGACATTACGGTCCATAGTTAGTTTAGAGACGTTTCGGTCTACAGCTAGTTTAAGAGCATTACGGTCCATAGTTAGTTTAGGGACGTTTCGGTCCGCAGCTAATTTAGGGACATTTCGGTCCGCAGCTAGTTTAAGGACATTACGGTCTATTGTTGGTTTAGGGACGTTTCGGTCCGCAGCTAGTTTAAGGACATTGTGGTCCTTAGTTAGTTTAGGAACGTTTCAGTCCGCCACTAGTTTAAGGACATTACGGTCCATTGTTGGTGTAGGGACGTTTCGGTCCGCCGCTAGTTTAAGGACGTTACGGTCCATAGTTAGTTTAGGGACGTTTCGGTCCACAGCTAGTTTAAGGACATTACGGTCCATAGTTAGTTTAGGGACGTTTCGGTCCGCAGCTAGTTTAAGGAAATTACGGTCCATTGTTAGTTTAGGAACGTTTCGGTCCGCAGCTAGTTTAAGGACATTACGGTCCATAGTTAGTTTAGGGAAGTTTCGGTCCGCAGCTAGTTTAAGGACATTACGGTCCATTGTTAGTTTAGGGACGTTTCGGTCCGCAACTAGTTTAAGAACATTATGGTTTATAGTTAGTTTTCTGCGGCGAAGTTTTTCCGGATATTACTTACAGAGTTTGGTACTAAAGAAGACAGCGAGCGGACACAAGCGTCGTCATCTATCATTAACCTGGACTGTGACTCGTCAGGCATAGTATTTCTTAAGGATTCGGCCGTTTATTGGCCGGAAGGGACTTTTGCCATGCATATCCATGAGCAAGTAAGCCCCACCTTGGTAGACTTTGTTTATGATGTATGGGCCCTCATAGTTTGGCTCGAATTTCCCTGGTTTGGCACGATTAGGGATCATAGGTCTTTTGACAACTAGCACGAGTTCGCCTTGGCAGAATGTTCTCGGCCTAGTCAATCTTTCGTATGAGTGCGTCATCCTTGTTTTGTAAGCTTCTAGGTTTTGTTGTGCCACGAGATGAGTTTCATTGAGGGCGTCTAGCTCTTCAAGCCGAAGATGAGAATTCTCTTCATCTGCTAGTTCGTACCGAAGCACCTCTCGTAGAGAGGGTAGCTCTATCTCCAGGGGGAGTACCACTTTTGTGCCAAATACCAACTCGAATGACGTTGTATTTGTGGCCGTTTTGAACGTAGTTCGATACGCTCAGAGAGCTTCATGCAGTCTCTCATGACAGTCCTTTTTATTTTTGGACACCGTCTTCTTTATGATCTTTGTCAAGGTCTTGTTAAAAGCCTCAGCTAGACCGTTAGCTCGGGGATTATAAACTAAAGAATATCTCCAATCTATATTATGCTGCTGCGCAAAGCGGCTGATTTTATGACTTCTATAGGCAGGCCCGTTATCAGAGATAATCCGTCGCGGAGTGCCGAACCGATAGATGACGCGTGTCTTGAAGAAATAAAGAATATTCTCCGTCTTCACTTCTCTTAGAGGTATGGCTTCTGCCCACTTAGAGAAGTAATCAGTCGTCACCAATATGAATCGATGTCCTTTGGATGACGCTGGTTCGATGGGCCCAATTATGTCAGTTCCCCACATTTTGAACGGCCAGCTGGCCACTGTTGGGTGTAGCGGGTTTGGATGCTGGTGGATGAAGTCTCCATGAATTTGGCACGAGTGGCACTGCTTCGTGTATTCAAGGCAGTCCTGAATCATCGTGGGCCAATAGTAACCCATTCTTTTGATCTTCAACTTCATCTTTGGCCCGGCTTGATGAGAACCGAAGAGTCCGTCGTGAGTTTCTTGGACGACTCTCCTTACTTCTTCTGGTCCCAGGCATCTCAGCCACAGAGAGTCGAACGATCTCTTATATAGAGTATCATTGACGAAGGCGAAAGACAGAGCTCGTTTCATGAGCTTATGTCTTGAGGATGCATCTTCCGGTGTTTGAGGGGATTTGAAGTAGTCTATAAAGACTTCTCTCCAATCCTTAGTTTTTTCTTGGTCCTCTATTTGTAGGGCTATTTGCTTGGTCGCTTCCTTTTCTTCAGACGACTCCAGAGATATTTCTGCTGGTGCAAGAACCCGACGGCTTTGTACAATGATCCTTACATCATCGAGGTTTTCGTCAGCCAGTTCTTTAGCGAGTTTGGCTAATTCATCCGCTTTGCTATTTTCTACATGCGGTATGCTTTCCGGGGAGTAGGAGGGAATTTGAGTTAGTAACTGTTGCACTCTCTCGTCGTACTTTACCAACTCTGATTTGCACGTTTGATAGTTGCCGTTTACTTGACTAACGACCAGCTGGGAGTCTCCGTATATGAGGAAGTTTTCGATTCCCATGTCGACAGCGATCTCAAGACCTGCTATCAAAGCCTCATATTCTACTTCATTGTTTGTCCTTGGCTCTGTTAAGGAAAAGGCAAAGCACATTATCCCTCCTTGTGGAGTCACGAAAATGAGGCCTACCCCAGATTTGATTATGGGGGAGTTATGCTTTCGCTTCTTCATGGAAGATGCCCCATCGAAGTAGAGTTTCCATCGGGTATCACTCCCTCCTCTCTCCCCGTCGATCGTGTCAAACGCATGCTCGTCTGGCAATTCGCAATTTAAGGGTGAATCGGCAGGTATCGGATGCTCAGCGAGGAAGTCGGCGATGGCCTGGCCTTTCACTGCCTTGAGGGGTCGGTATGTTATCGAGAATTCCATTAAGAGTAGGGCCCATTTAGCGAGCCGTCCCGTTAGTATGGCTCTTGACATCAAATACTTGAGAGGATCCACTTTTGATATGAGATGTAACTTATGCGCCAAAGCATAATGCCGAAGCTTCGTTATCGCGAAGATCAATGCCAGGCAGTGTTTTTCGATATGTGAGTAGTTGTTTTCTACCCCCAGGAGAACTTGGCTCAAATATTAGAAGGCTCTCTCTTTCCCTTGGTCGTTCTCCTGTGCCCATAGCGCGCCCAAAGAACCTTCAAGGGCAGTTGTGTACAGGATGAGGGGCTTTCCCTTGACCGGAGCGGTCAATACCGGCGGATTCTGCAGGTATTGCTTAATTTCGTCCGGTGTACTTTGGCATTTACGATCCCAAACAAACGGGGTTCCCTTCTTCATCAGGTGACTGTAGGGACGGCATTTTCCGGAGAGTTTGACTTGGAGTTTGACACCTGTTTAGGCATCTGCATCGCTACAACTAGGATATCGCCAGGAGCGACTCATCATTTGCCCATGTCGATTTGGACAAAGGTGGCTTAGTAGACCGGGTTGGGATCCTGTCGACTAAGACTTTTGACTTTACGAGCCTAAGGGTCTCATAAAGGTATTTCTCCCTACGAGTCATCAGGATCTCGTAGGTGTCTGTTCTCCTTAGAAGTCGTGAGGATTTCTAAGTGGTGTTTTCTCTTATAAGTCGTAAGGATCTTATAAGAGTGTTTTCTCCTTATAAGTCGAGAGGACCTACAAGTTTTATTCACCATATGGGGATATTTCTTGCCATTTGTAGAACTTGGCAAAGAAATATTTATTCGTGCCCATAAATTGTATACAAGGGTCAATATGGACTGCCTGTAGGTCAATTTAAGAGATATGACGGCTTAAGAACAGGTCTAGATCACTGTAACTTAAGGTTTTTGAATCCTATGAGCCATGAGGGTCTCACAAGAGGATTCTTCTCATGAGTCGTGGGGATCTCGTAAGTGTATTTAACGAGATTGCGCCCTTCCGGGTTTTCACAAACTCGCCGGTAACCCTGCTGTTTTTATTCACGGAGCCCTTTAGGGTTTTTATCCATGCCCATTTTGCTTGTGGACGTACCTTTTTTTTAACGAGATTGCACCCTTCTGGGTTTTCACAAAACTCGTCGGCAATCCTGCTGTTTTTACTCACGGCGCCCTTTCGGGTTTTCATCCATACCCGTTTCGTTTGTGGATATACCATTTTTTTTGAATAATGAAACTCTCAAAAATAGTTTCGCCGCAGGTGATCCATCAGTTTGCCGGTAGGACTTGGGGGTAGCTTCATTGCTGGAATAGATGTGTAGCCGGTAAGACTTGAGTTGCAATCTTTGCCGTTGGGACTTTGATTGCAATATAGATCTCAAGAGAATATCGCCGTATTTAGGGCGATGTGCCATGTTTGAGGCGACACACTAGTGTAGGGACGTTTCGGTCCATTATCTCCATATTTGAGGCGAATTTTTTGTTTAAGGACTTTTCGGTCCAACACTCTCATTCGGTTGCGAAGTTGCATAACTCATCCCTTCCAACTCTTGTTTGCTAAGACGCTGCTGCTTGTCCTTTGTTTTCATGGACACTTCACGCCTTAGACTATTTTTATCTTCTTAGACTTCTTCATCTATCATCGTGCCGATCGGGTTGTTTTGCAGGAAGTACTGGGCATTTTAAACAGCACCTACCTCCTGCTTATCAATGTCGCTTTCCGATACCGATGGAGCGTCTTCTTCATATACAAAGAAACAAGATATCACGTCATTCCCTCTTCCGAGTCTTCCTCTTCCTTGGAAGAATGAATTTGACTTGGGGTTTTTCCTCATCATCTGATTTGGAGTGGGACATGGGTTTCACATCCCTCCCATGGTTTTTTGGTTCAAGTGGGATATTCCATTTGATTGCAGAACCCGCTTGTAAGTCCCTTGATATTCTATCTGCTCCTTGAGAAGAAAGGACCATCCTATGTAAAGATTCTTCCGCCAGTGAGAAATATGCTTCCTGTGTATATCTCGAGGGGGGAGCAAGTACCCACGCCGTCGCTATTGTGGCGATAGGTTGCATCAGAGCCGCTTATTTTTGTTGAGCGTAGGCGGCAAATGCCATCTTGCCTCCGCTTTTCACTCGTCATCATCGAATGAGAAAGAGTCTTGACCCATTCGATCCAATCGAGCCATTTTATCCATGAGTTCTTAGAAAGTCGTCGGCTCGAAGAGGGCCATATACGAGGACGCCTTTTGAATTTGGGTCAAGGGTGGCTATGAACATTCCCACAGCTGCCGTTTCGTCGATATGTTGCTCGCATTTTGACCAGAGATTTCGCCATCGGGTAACATATTGAACCCAAGTCTCATTCAGTCTAACCCTTTCGTTGACCAGCGCCGTCACGGTAGTATGTTCGTTATCATTAGCGAATCCCTGACAGAAGAGCATATCCATTTCGTTGAAGCTCTTCACAAAATCATTTAAGAGTTCTACATACCAATGAAGGCGATGCCCGCCAGACCGTTGACGAACTGTCAGAGGAAAAGTATATCATTCTCTCCAGTGTTACCGCACATAGATTTAAATCGCGTGATGTGCTAGTGAGGATTCCCGGTTCCTTTGTATATGTGGAGTCGAAAGTATATATTCTGGCGGGTACTGTATTTGATCGTGGCACGCCGGATACGGTCGACCAGTCTTGATTGGCTTATTTGATGCTTCACTGGCATAGTGAGTTTTGACTTGCTGAGCGATATATGTGTCCCGCTTTTCTTTTAGGAATCATTCCCTCCTCAACCGTTGATGAGGTTTGCAGAGGATTTAAAATGTCATCCTTATCTTTAAGACCAACTACCGACGGTTCATCTGCCAGTGGTTCCAATTGAACTATCATTCCAACCATATTCTGAATCAGAAGGGCTATCTGGTTCATTATAGTGGACATTTCTGACACTTCTTCATCTCTCTTTTTCAGAACGCGCTTTAGGAAATCAATATCCGACTCCTTCTCTAATCTTTCTTCGGGTGCGTCCTCGAGATTTTCCTTAGGTGATGGATTAGCGTTTGTTGCCGCCTGAGCGAGCATCTCCTGCAGCTTTTCACGTTGTAGTTGAACTTTTGTCAGGGACCGAGTTTGAGATCGGTGACTAGTAGAAGCTCGAACTTCCTCTTTGGAATTCACCACATAGACTATGTGAACTACCATGCTCCTAGGCTTGGGGTGTTTGGAGTTTTGTCCTTTGGAGTTTGCTTCGGGCACTTGAGCTTTATTAGGCCTCTCTTTTTTGTGAAAAGCCGCTTTGGTTTTGGGAGGAACCGCTGTATCAGGATCCGTCTTGGGATGAATCCCGTTGTATTTGAAAGGGGATTTGTCAGAATTTGGCTGACGTTCAAAGGAAGAGCCGCAGACGACGATTGAGCCCTTCACCTGCTTCCACACTTTATATATAGATGAGGAAAGTTGTTATACGGAGCGAACTGGTTTCTGCTCTCGTGGGATCTCCATGGGCTGCAGAGATTTCTTCAATATTGCGGTAGGAGAATTTTTTCTGACCCTTCGCAACAGTTTGAAGCGGTTCCCAGTTGAAACAACAACATTCACCACTGGGGTTGAAACAGGACCATACGGAGAACTGCCCCTAGCTCATTTTGTATGATGCCGATATCGACGTCGACCGTTTCTTACGGCCGAGATTTGATTAGCTTCAGGATTTTGCCGAGCCTGCCCCATGTTTCCTTTGAGAGATTGAATATTCTGCCCCCTGCGTCGACATTGGTCCTTGGCATGTGCCAGTTGTTTGAGGACTGATTCCGTCGGCAAAGCTGCTGCTTGGGGAGCCAGCCTGTGGAAGACAGACTTCCTCTGGGCTTCTTCCATCGGCGTTGAGGCACCGTAGGTGAGCGGTGGGAGTATCAACCCAAAGAGAAGCCCGTTGATTTCTTGAAGAGCCGGATTGCAGAGATATGAGGCTGCGAGGGACCTGTACTTGACTCCGCCAGATGTGACAGAGCCTGAGTTGCAGTGAGTGAAAGCAAACACCATTCTTGGAAAAGACGCAACGCCGGCTTCAGTATCCCATCACCCAAGGGCAACCACAAACACATATACCGCAATTATTTGATCACGGAAAAACACGACACACGAAGTGTGGAATGGAAAGAGGAAAAGGTCCCACCGGGTGTGCCAGAATCTGTTTACCGCCAGAAATCAGGAAGACAAACGTCTTGCCTGAATTTGGGGGCAGATGCTATATGGGTTTATCCGTCTACCTCTCCGAAATGCCAAGTTATGGCACCATGTATCGAAGGTTTAAACAGCTGCGACCGTTGTAGCAGACTTCGTCAGATTCCCTCTCGTTGTGAGGGGTTTTTGATTGTGGGGACGCTCTTCCCTGCAGGCGCAAGCCCCTGCAGTTAATTACGTTACCGCGTAGCGATAACCACTTTCTCCTGCTCCAGATGTTCACTTCGTGTCGTGTGTGTTTGTTTTATTTTTTGTTGCCCGTGGATTGTATACGGAGACTAATTTATGTTGCCGCCCATATGGCATGGGTTAGTCCAAATCCGTATATTCTTAGATTTAGGTTTTGGGTTGATTTAAGGATCGTTAATCTTGTTTGAGATTAAGATCAATTTAAATGTTTGTTGAGGATACGTTAGTCTAATTTTAGACTAAGATCTACTCAGCAGGATTTTTGGGATCATTCAGACCCAACAAAAGAGCATTTGTGCTCTATTGCTTTAGTTTAAGGACGTTACGGTCCATTATTAGTTTAAGGGTGTTTCGGTCCATAGCTAGTTTAAGGACGTTGCGGTCCATAAGTCACCATTTTTGGGATGATAGTTTAGTTTAAGGACGTTGCGGTCCACGACTAGTTTAAGGACATTCCGGTCTATAACTAGTTTAAGGACATTGCAGTCCATTGTTAGTTTAAAGACGTTTCGGTCCATTGGGTTTAAGGACATCATAATCCATGGAGTTTAGTTTAGGAACGTTGCGGTCCATTGGTTTAAGGACATCATAGTCCATGTTTAAGTACATCATACTCTATGGAGTTTTGGCTCATCAGTTTGAGGGTGCGTCAAGAGTTGGTTATTGGGACCCGCCACCTCCCTGAAGACGTTGAAGAATTATAACGACATGTATCAGAGGTGTGGAGAGATGTACCCTTGAACCAATATCCCGACTGAGGGGGGATAAGATGAACATCATTTTAGATGCCATCTGTTAGGAACTCATTAGCTATCTTTGGGACTGAAATCGGTTTGGGGGACCCTGAGTGTGAGAGGCTCAATTGATTGGCCTCGGGAGATATGGTCTAAGGTTGGCTAATGTTTGGCCTCTCATAGTATTTACACTAGCATATGCTCAGCGCTCACGTGCTCCCACGTGCGGCCTTGAATCAGTGTTAAACACTGAAATTTAGGGCGCTCACGTGTGGCACGTGAGGCGCTTGAAAGTTGGCGCTGCTTCTTCGGCTTTATTCCCTTGTTCTTTTCATAAATGCTAAGCTTTATTGGGGGTCACGTGGGATCATGTGAGGCGCCCTCGAAATGGGAACTATCTTGGGTTTATTCTCTTTTTCTTTTGGAAGTGCTAAGCACTTACTGGGGGTCACATGGGGTCACGTGAGGCACCCCCAAAATGAGAACTATCTTGGGTTTATTCCCTTTTTCTTTTGGAAGTGCTAAGCACTTACTGGGGGTCACGTGGGATCACGTGAGGCGCCCCCAAAATGAGATCTTAGGTTTATTCCCTTTTTCTTTCGGAAGTGCTAAGCACTTATTGGGGAGGGGTCACGTGAGGCACGTGACCTGCTATCAGTTGTTCTCTTTCATTCATCAAGGGTACTCACGTGGGAGCACATGATATGCCATTATCATGCAGGGTGCTAATCTTTCTACGAGCATGGAGATCTTGAGTTTTGAGACTTTCAAACCCATTGTTTTATAAGAATTAAATTCTTATATAGGGTTAAACCCTAGTTTTACTAGAGGAATTAGATTCCTATATGTTCTTGTAAGAATTAAATTCTTTGAACTTAGTTCTTTTCCCTAGATTTGAATCTATATAACAGAACCTTCCCGATGAGAATTAAATTCTCAACTTGTGGGGAGATCTGCTTCTGCAGATCCCAACCAGAGGAAGAACTAAGTTCTTTTGGAAAAGTTAAACTCTTGTGGAGGCGAAGAAGAAGTAAGATACTCTCTGTGTTTTGTTCCTTCTTACCTAGGGTTTCTTCTTTTCTTTGAGGAGATCGTATTTTTTCTCTAGAGAATTAAATTCTCTTTTCTTTTAAACTTATCAGGGGTTTTTTCTATCTGTTTCTTTTGTATCCCTCTCTTCAGTCTCGAGTCCTTTATATAGCAGAGGCAAGTTCGTTGATTTTTATGAAGGAAATCTCTCATTGAGAGATTTTTGATTGATTCAGGGATTTTATCCACCGTTGGATCTTTTATCCTGGGACTCCTGTTTTACAGTAGAAATTTTCTTGTTTTTAATAAGATTAGGAAAATATTTTTCCATACAGAGTTTATTCTGTATTTTGGTGATTTTTAATCACCATTGGATTTTTGATCCAACGGTGCTCTGATTTACAAAGCACAATCTTTCTTGTTTAGAAAAATTAGGAGAAATATTTCCAAAATAGGGTTCTGATCTCTTTTATATAGAATTTAATTCTATCGGCTCAGAAAATATTAGGAATCCTCATGTGTAGCACATGACCCAATGGCACTAGGCCGGTTTGCCTATATGCAGCAGTCCCAGAGAAGAGCATCACGTGTTGGCACGTGATGCGCCTTCTGATCTGCTATTTTTTTTATGAAGGCGCCTATATATTTTGTATATAGGTGCTCATGTATGGCACATGAGGCCCAACTTCAGTCTTATTTGTCAAGTATAATGCTTTATAATTTTGGCTCCAAGATGCATCACGTGTGGACACGTGATGCTCCTTTTGGGGAATTCTTCCATCGCTTTTTGGTTCATTATTTATTTATTTATTAGATATTTATTAATTTTTTTATAAGAAAACAATCATGTTTCTCAGTTGATTTAGACATTGATGAACATACAGATCCTATGACATTTATTGATGCAATGAAATCGCATCGGTCATAATTATGGTTAGAGGCCATGAAAGAAGAACTTGATTCCATACAAAGGAATAAGGTATGGGAACTATGCGACTTACCGAAAAATAGGAAGTCGATAGGATGCAAATAGGTACTAAAGAAGAAATATCATGTTGATGGGTCCGTTGATAAATTCAAGGCCCGATTAGTTGCAAGGGGTTTAATCAAAAGGCCTGTACATATTTTCAGGAGACGTATTCTCCTGTAGCTAAGTTTGCATCCATCAGGATGGTTTTAGCAATCGTTGCACATCTTGACTTGGAACTTTTCCAAATGGATATTAAGACTGCATTCCTCAACGAAGAGTTGAAAGAAGCTATATATATGAGACAGACTGAAGGATTTCAGGTCGAAGGACAAGATGATAAGGTATACAGAATGAACAAATCTTTATAAGGTTTAAAACAGTCATCTAGACAGTGGTATCTCAAATTCCATAATACCGTTACTCAATTTAGTTTCATTGTAAATAAATTAGATAGTTGTGTATATGTCATGAAGAGTGGGAGCAAGTTTTCTATATTATTTTTATATGTAGATGATATTTCGCTCGCTGGAAATGACATGGATATGTTGAATGAAATCAAGTTAAAACTTAGTAGAGAATTTGAGATGAAAGACATGTGAGAAGCATTTTATATTCTATGAATACAAATTCTTAGGGATAGAAAGTCTAGGATGTTGAGTTTAAACCAAGAAAAATACCTACATGCCGTACTTAGAAGATTTGGGATGCAGAATTGTAATCCGGCACCTACACCACTAGTTCTGGGAAAACGGTTAAATAAAGAACAATGTTCGAGAAAAGGACAGAAACTGTTTAATGTCCCATATGCTCAAGCAGTTGGAAGCTTGTTGTATGCAATGTTATGTACTTGACCTGACTTGGCATATCCAGTATGTCTAGTTAATAGATAAAGTAATTCTCACATTTGGAAGCAGTTAAGAGGATTTTGAAGTATCCGAAGGGTACTGTGCACCATAAACTAGAACAAACTCACTTGAGATTTTTGGTTACTCCGATGTTGACTTTGGAGGAGACAAAGATGACGGAAAGTCCACTTTGGGACATTTGTTTATGTTTAGAGATGCAGCTATTTCTTAGGTAGCAAAACACAGGAATGTGTAGTTAAGTGCACACAAGAAATTGAGTACATATCGTGTAGTATGGCAACTACTCACGCAGTATGGATTAGACGGTTCCTTGAAGACTTGGATCTCAATCTGATGGATGGACCAATTGAGATTTACTGTGATCAAGCAGCCATCAGCTTGATTCACAGTGGTGCAAATAGTTCGAAAGGAAGACATATTCAAGTTCAATATCATTATATTCGTGATATTGTGGAGAAGGAAGAATTCAAGATGACTTACATTCCTGCTAGTGACATGATAGCTGATCCCTTAATGAAGGGCATCCCAGCAGAAATATTCATCAGACATGTTGGTTTGATGGGACTTAGAAATGTCTGAATCAAAGAATTTTTCATGAATAATGATAAGGAGACAAATTATGGATAATGGTGGTCTTGGTTTTCATGAAGAGTGAAAATTCCACATATCTCACGGATGGTAGGAATATGCATAATTATATCTTGAGCCGCATCTCACGAATGGTGGGACTATGCTAGGAAAGCATTTTGGTCATTTTGGCCAAGTGGGAGATGTAAATTGTTGTGGCCTTATAACCCAATAATTTGAACCCGAATCGGGTTGTTGGAGGAACGAGAAATCTCTCGTTCATGACCGCGTCAAACGTGAAAACACGTTTGTTGAGAGAATCGCGGTAAAAATCTGAGCAGTTCGGGATGAAGGGAATATGAAAAAATCCTATAATAGAGAGAAGAGAGTACCTCTTGAATCATTGATTAGAATCAGCTATTCTCGGAACCCCAAATCCAAACGAAATCCTTTCTTTTCTTCAATTATAACATGGAGCATGAATAGATTAAAACATGAACTTGAATTAAAAAATTAAACAAGCTGCTAGCATATCAAATCTAAGTTAAAAAAAATTATAACAATCATAATACCCTTTCCTAACCGACGAAAAAAATAAAATAGATATGTTTTTATTATTATCTTATAAGACTATAAGTAGCCAAGTTTGTTATTTATAAGAGAGCATGAAAAATAATATTCAATATACTAAAGATATGCATAAGAAAACTGGAAACTGGATTATGCATAGATGAAAAAAACTAGTCTCCTAATTTAATAGGTAATATAGTGGAAGAAAGCCCATAATACTTTTTCTCAGCAGAGAACAAAAATAGGTTTACTATATTCTCCCTTATCAAAAGAGGAGACCATGAATATCAAAATTCCTAATTTAATGGAAAGGGAATTTGGGGATAACAAGCCCGAAAAGAAAATCGTATCAGAGGGAGAAGCTTGGGCACGGAAATGGGGTCGGGGTCGCGACCGTGTCGAAATGGTGGTTTCCAGGCAATAGTAGCGAGGCAGCAAAAGGGCAGAGGAATCTGGACGATGGTCGAAGGATCGCCGGAGTCGACGGTGGCGGGGGCTGTGAGCAGAGGGACGGCTGAGCTCTGATACCAGTAAAAGAAAAGGTGAGAAATTCTCTATACGTGGTCTATAGGACTGCTATGATATTAAATTAATTGTTTTTAGGGGAAGGTCGATCCACGGTAGCTTGCTGCTGTGGAAAATTATTCCTTATGCGGGTTGTATACATCCGGGTAAGAGCAAGAAGAAATAGAAGGGTGGGCCACACATGCTGTCCAAGTCTGCTCGAAATTCTCTCCCCTCTCTCCTTCCTTGGATGGGCGTATTACACCCGGCACATGGAATAATTTCTTTACTACTTGGGCTTTCGAGCGTTGCACTATTGCATGGGCTTGGCGCACCCCTCCCAAATCTATTCAAATTTTTTCTAATCTTGTATGTGGGCTTTGAAGTTTCTTTGACCCATCACTTATTGTTAAGTAAATGATTAAGGAGGGGAACGTAAAAAGCGAGCAAAGCATATGCTGCAAGCTACGCAAATGTGAGTAGAGATCATTGATTGATTAATTAATTTTAGTCCTTTTTAATAGACACATCCTTAGAGGGTTTACCCATTTTCTAAAATGTTTTTTCTTTTCCTTTACACAACAACCTTGGCCGTTAAGAATTTAATAGATTAAGCTTTGATTTTGTTAGTAGTTTGAATCTATTGGTAGCATTTGTATGTAGGAAATAGTCCCACATCGGATGGAGAGACGAATGCCCAAGTCTTTATAATAATTCCCAATATTTAAGTAATATCTTGAATAAAGTGGATTATGAGCCAAGTGTGCCTGATTTCTAGCAGACTTATAATATTTATTTATTATTGTCTTTGATGAGGCACCTGGGCACTTGGGTTGACTTAATAACAGAGTTTGACATTTTGAATTTCAAATTCAAAGATTGTCTGAACAGAACAGTCACAACCGTTCAAACGGTTGTGTCTGTTCAACTCAAAACAAACACAACCGTTCAAATAGTCACAACCATTCAAACGGTTGTGTCTGTTCAACTCTATAAATTATGTCCTTCTCTTCACAGTTTTGGCATCTTCTTCTCATTATCTTCTAAGAGAGTTTCAAGGGCTTTGTTGTATCTTGGGGGTGATTGCCTTCCACTGTACTCCCATATTGGGGGCAATATCACCTTTCGGAAAGTGTATCATACACGCCTCAAACCTTTTAATTCTGTCTTAACCAAGCAAAAATTCAACAATCGAAAGGTGATTATGGAGACAGAATTAAATTCAAGTGTCAAGGTTCATTTCCAGAACAAAGATGTTATCAAACTGGATCGATTCGATGGGAGCAATTACACTAGATGGAAAGACAAGATGATGTTCTTGTTGACCGTCTTGAAGATATTTTACGTTCTCGATCCGAACATGCCGCCAATTCTAGATTCAGCCTTAATTTTAAATGATGCCGAGAGTGCCAGAACAGAGAAAAACAAGCGTGAAGAAGACGAACTAGTTTGTCGCGGTTACATTCTCAATTCCCTCACCGATCGTCTGTATGATCTTTACAGAAATATGAAGACACCAAAGGAAATCTGGAGCGCCCTTGAAACAAAGTACAAAAATGAGAAGAAAGGTACGGATAAATTTCTAGCACTTAAATATTTTGAATTTAAGATGACTGATGACATGCCAATCATGGATCAAGTGCATGAATTACAAATTCTCGTCTCTAAACAGAGCGAACTTGAAATTAAAGTCCCTGATTCATTTCATGTTGGAGCGATTCTATCTAAACTTCCTCCTACTTGGAATGAATACAGAAAGAAAATTCTGCAGTCTCCTGAAAATTTTACCATAGAGCAATTTCAGACTCATCTACAGATTGAGGCAGAGAACCGTGCACGTGACATGATTTTTCTTAGTTCTAAATCTAACTCTAAAGTGAATCATGTCAATGAAAATGGTCATAGAAAATTTCAGAACAATTTCAAAGTCCAGAAGAAGGGAAATGATTTTAAGAAATCTAATTTTGCAAAGAAAAAATGTCCATGTTATAACTGTGGAAAGAAAGGCCACTATATTAAAGATTGCAAATTCAGAAATACCGGAAAAAAACTTGGTTTCGGATGAGAAAATAGCAACAAGGAAAATCTAATAGAAAATGAAGTCAAAGAACTTGTTGCTATGGTTTCTGATATGCAGATAGGCATGATTACGGAATTGCATATGGCTGCGGTAACTAGAACTGCAGATTGGTGGCTGGATTCTGGTGCAACCATCCATGTATGCAATAACAAAGCAATGTTCAAAACCTACATGGATCAGAAAGAACCTGAAGAGGTGTTGATGGGAAACCACGTTTCGGCCAAAGTGCTCGGTAAAGGAAGTGTTGAATTGAAGTTTACATCTGGACAGAAACTTACTCTGCTTAATGTATTTCATGTTCCTGATTTGAGGAAAAATCTTGTATCTGCAAATCTGTTGTGCAAGAAAGGATTTAAAATTGTGCTAGAGTCTGACAAAGTTGTAATATCGAAGAATGGTATATTTGTAGGAAAGGAATATTCCTGTGATGGCATGTTCAAACTCAGTATTGATGAAATAAATTGCGTGTTTGCTTATGTTGTTGAGTATTCTTTTTCTTTGTGGCATGCTAGATTATGTCATATAAATTTTCGCTCTTTAAAGTATATGTCTAAATATGGTTACATTACATGTTAGAATGATCATAATGATAAATGTAAGATTTGCGTAGAAGCAAAAATGATTAGAAAATATTTCCCTAAAATCGAAAAAGATACTAATTTATTAGAACTTGTTCATTCTGATATTTATGAATTAAATGGTCAATTAACTAGAGGAGGAAAAAGATATTTTATAAATTTTACTGATGATCATTCTCGTTTTACATATGTATATTTATTAAGAACAAAAGATGAAGTATTTGAGAAATTTAAAGAGTATAAGTCAGTTGTAGAAAATCAGAAAGATAAAAGGATTAAAATTCTTAGAAGTGATAGAGGGGGAGAATATTTTTCTGATTCTTTTTCTCAATTCTGCGAAATTCATGGTATTATTCATCAAAGAACTGCATCTTATACGCCTCAACACAATGGATTAGCCGAAAGGAAAAATAGGACTTTAATTGAAATGGTAAATGCTGTGCTTTTAAATGCTAAATTACCTTTTAATCTTTGAGGTGAGGCACTTTTAACAGCATGTTATATTCATAATAGAATACCATCCAAGAAAAATCATGTCTCACCATATGAAATTTGGAATGGTAGAAAACCTAATTTAAACTATATTAAAGTGTGGGGGTGTATAGAATATTATAAAGTGACTGATCCATATAAATCTAAATTAGGGCCGAGAGGAATTAGAAGTATATTTGTTGGATATGCACAGAATTCTAAAGCATATCGACTTCTAGATTTAGAATCAAATGTCATAATCGAATCTATATATGTTGAATTTTTTGAAAATAAATTTATGCATGACAATGCTGATTTTAATTTGTATAATAAAGATAATGCAGCAACTTCTAAGAAAAGTACCAATGAGAAAAGAAGAGAAAGTAATGAAAATATTGAACCAAGAAAAAGTTAAAGAATCAGGAAAGAAAAATCTTTTGGTCCTGATTTTATTGATTCGTGTTCAATAGTCTTTCTCGTTGAAAGAGATAGAACCAAAGTGCTTAACAAAGTATCTATTCTACTTAATATAGAAGATGATCCTAAAACATTTAGTGAAGCAATGTCATCAAGAGATACTGCATTTCGGAAAGAGCCTATTGATGACGAAATGGACTCAATAATGTCTAACAATACTTGGATATTGGTTGACTTGCCTCAAGAATCTAAACCTATAAAGTGTAAATAGGTATTTAGAAGAAAACAAAATACAGATGGCTCTATATAAACTTTCAAGGCAAGATTAGTGGCTAAAGGATTCACACAAAAGGAGGGCATAGATTATTTTGATACTTATGCACCTGTGGCTAGAATAACATCCATTAGAGTTCTTATGGCTTTGGCTTCAATATATAATTTATATGTGCATCAAATGGATGTAAAAACAGCCTTTTTAAATGGTGAATTAAATGAGCAAGTATACATGGAACAACCCGAAGGTTTCATACTTTCTGGAAATGAGAACAAAGTTTGTAAATTAACTAAGTCGCTATATGGTTTAAAACAGGCCCCTAAACAATGGCATGAGAAATTTGATAAAGCAATAATATCAAATGGTTTTAAGCATAATAGTGTGGATAAATGTGTCCAAATTCAATCAGAATTATGGGGTAATCATATATCTCTATGTAGACGACATGTTGATATTCGGTACAAACATGATTGGAATAAATGAAACAAAAAAGTATTTAACTTCAGTATTCGAAATGAAAGATTTGAATGAAGTGGATACTATTTTAGGAATAAAGGTGAAAAATCACAGTGAAGGGTTTGTGCTAAACCAATCTCATTATATAGAGAAATTATTAAATAAATTCCAATATCTTAATATTAAAGAAAGTGTTACTCCGTATGATCCGAGTATGAAATTAAATGAGAATTATGACAATGTAATTGCATAATTAGAATATGCTAGCGCTATTGGAAGCCTTATGTATGCGATACATTGTACAAGGCCTGATATAGCTTTTGCAGTATGCAAATTGTCACGATACACCCGTAAACCCAGTACTAATCATTGCAAGGCCATCAGTAGAGTTCTTGGGTATCTAAAAAGAACAAAAGAGTTTGGTCTATTTTATTCCAATTATCCTGCAGTACTAGAAGGTTATTCGGATGCAAGTTGGATCACAAGTGCAAGTGATAATAAATCCACAACAGGTTGGGTATTTACAATTGGAGGCGGTGCTATTAGTTGGGCCTCTAAGAAACAAACTTGCATCACACATTCAACAATGGAATCTGAATTTGTCGCTTTGGCTGCTGCCGGCAAGGAAGCGGAATGGCTGAGAAATTTATTATTGGATATAGAGTTGTGGCCACAACCAATGCCATCTATTTCCTTGCATTGCGATAGTGAGGCGACTATGTCTAGAGCTTATAATAATGTTTATAATGGTAAATCTAGACACATTAGCTTAAGGCATGAATATGTTCGAGAATTAATTACTAATGGAATAATTACCATAGTTTATGTGAGATCTGCAAAGAATTTAGCAGATCCCTTTACCAAGGCATTATCTAGAGATTTGGTAAAGAATACGTCAATTGGAATGGAACTTAAACATTTACAATTTGGCACCAGTAATGGTAACCCAACTTTAATTAGTAAAAACTAATTTTAATAGTTCAATGGGTAATAACAAGTTACTGTCATGTGCCTGTATTGCACTAGACGTTTCATTCTTATATAAATAAGTATCTAGTGCTATCTGTTACGATAAAGAGGATGAGCAAAAGCTCTCAAAGGAGTTATTTAATTTTTTAAATATCCACAGTAATAGGGATATAATAAAGGAAACTCCACCTATATAAGCATAGAAGTGGTGCCGCTTCAACAAGAGATATGAAGTATTCTCTTGTAAATGCTTATGAAGTACAAGAATAGCACATGGCCATAATAGTGCTAAAGCAGTTATAAACCTCTTAGAAAATAAGATGAATACACTAATGGAAGGTTTAAATCGAGAGATACATTTCTTTATGCATAATATTTGTCATGAGAGAGATGTGGTTGCAGCTAATATATACAAACTAGTGGGGGATCGTTAGTAGTTTGAATCTATTGGTAGCCTTTGTATGTGAGAAATAGTCCCACACCGGATGGAGAGACGAATGCCCAAGTCTTTATAATAATTCCCAATATTTAAGTAATATCTTGAATAAAGTGGATTATGAGCCAAGTGTGCCTGATTTCTAGCAGGCTTATAACATTTATTTATTATTGTCTTTGATGAGGCACTTGGGCACTTGGGGCATCTTGGGTTGATTGAATAAATTTCAAATTCAAAGGCTGTCTGAACAGAACAGTCACAACCGTTCAAACGGTTGTGTCTGTTCAACTCTATAAATTATGTCCTTCTCTTCACAGTTTTGGCATCTTCTTCTCATTATCTTCTAAGAGAGTTTCAAGGGCTTTGTTGTATCTTGGGGGTGATTGCCTTCCACTGTACTCCCATAGTGGGGGCAATATCACCTTTCGGAAAGTGTATCATACACGCGTCAAAGCATTTAATTCTGTTTTAACCAAGCAAAAATTCAACAATCGAAAGGTGATTATGGAGACAGAATTAAATTCAAGTGTCAAGGTTCATTTCCAGAACCGAGATGTTATCAAACTGGATCGATTCGATGGGAGCAATTACACTAGATGGAAAGACAAGATGGTGTTCTTGTTGACCGCCTTGACGATATTTTACGTTCTCGATCCGAATTTCAAATGATGCCGAGAGTGCCAGAACAGAGAAAAACAAGCGTGAAGCAGACGAACTAGTTTGTCGCGGTTACATTCTCAATTCCCTCACCGATCGTCTATATGATCTTTGCAGAAATATGAAGACACCAAAGGAAATCTGGAGCGCCCTTGAAACAAAGTACAAAAATGAGAAGAAAGGTACGGATAAATTTCTAGCACTTAACTATTTTGAATTTAAGATGACTGATGACATGCCAATCATGGATCAAGTGCATGAATTACAAATTCTCGTCTCTAAACAGAGCGAACCTGAAATTAAAGTCCCTGATTCATTTCAAGTTGGAGCGATTCTATCTAAACTTCCTCCTACTTGGAATGAATACAGAAAGAAAAATCTGCACTCTCCTGAAAATTTTACCATAGAGCAATTTCAGACTCATCTACAGATTGAGGCAGAGAACCGTGCACGTGACATGATTTTTCTTAGTTCTAAATCTAACTCTAAAGTGAATCATGTCAATGAAAATGGTCATAGAAAATTTCAGAACAATTTCAAAGTCCAGAAGAAGGGAAATGATTTTAAGAAATCTAATTTTGCAAAGAAGAAATGACCTTATTATAACTGTGGAAAGAAAGGCCACTATATTAAAGATTGCAAATTCAGAAATACCGGAAAAAAACTTGGTTTCGGATCAGAAAATAGCAACAAGGCAAATCTAATAGAAAATGAAGTCAAAGAACTTGTTGCTATGGTTTCTGACATGTAGATAGGCATGATTACGGAATTGCATATGGCTGCGGTAACTAGAACTGCAGATTGGTGGCTGGATTCTGGCGCAACCATCCATGTATACAATAACAAAGCAATGTTCAAAAGCTACACGGATCAGAAAGAACCTGAAGAGGTGTTGATGGAAAACCACATTTCGGCCAAAGTGCTCGGTAAAGGAAGTGTTGAATTGAAGTTTACATCTGGACAGAAACTTACTCTGCTTAATGTATTTCATGTTCCTGATTTGAGGAAAAATCTTGTATTTGCAAATCTGTTGTGCAAGAAGGGATTTAAAATTGTTCTAGAGTCTGACAAAGTTGTAATATCGAAGAATGGTATATTTGTAGGAAAGGATATTCCTGTGATGGCATGTTCAAACTCAGTATTGATGAAATAAATTGCGTATTTGCTTATGTTGTTGAGTATTCTTTTTCTTTGTGGCATGCTAGATTATGTCATTTAAATTTTTGCTCTTTAAAATATATGTCTAAATATGGTTACATTACATGTCAGAATGATCATAATGATAAATGTGAGATTTGCGTAGAAACAAAAATGACTAGAAAACATTTCCCTAAAATCGAAAGAGATACTACTTTATTAGAACTTGTTCATTCTGATATTTGTGAATTAAATGGTCAATTAACTAAAGGAGGAAAAAGATATTTTATAACTTTTACTGATGATCATTCTCGTTTTACGTATGTATATTTATTAAGAACAAAAGATGAGGCATTTGAGAAATTTAAAGAGTATAAGTCAGTTGTAGAAAATCAGAAAGATAAAAGGATTAAAATCCTTAGAAGTGTTAGAGTGGGAGTATATTTTTCTGATTCTTTTTCTCAATTCTGCGAAATGCATGGTATTATTCATCAAAGAACTGTATCTTATACGCCTCAACACAATGGATTAGCCGAAAGGAAAAATAGGACTTTAGTTGAAATGGTAAATGCTATGCTTTTAAATGCTAAATTACCTTTTAATATTTGGGGTGAGGCACTTTTAACAGCATGTTATATTCATAATAGAATACCATCCAAGAAAACTCATGTCTCACCATATGAAATTTGGAATGGTAGAAAACCCAATTTAAACTATATTAAAGTGTGGGGGTGGGGTGCATAGCATATTATAAAGTGACTGATCCATATAAATCTAAATTAGGGCCAAGAGGCATTAGAAATATATTTGTTGGATATGCACAGAATTCTAAAGCATATCGACTTCTAGATTTAGAATCAAATGTCATAATCGAATCGATACATGTTGAATTTTTTGAAAATAAATTTATGCATGACAATGCTGATTCTAATTTGTATAATAAAGATAATGTAGCAACTTCTAAGAAAAGTACCAATGAGAAAAGAAGAGAAAGTAATGAAAATATTGAACCAAGAAAAAGTTAAAGAATCAGGAAAGAAAAATCTTTTGGTCCTAATTTTATTGATTCGCGTTCAATAGTCTTTCTCGTTGAAGGAGATAGAACCAAAGTGCTTAACAAAGTACCTATTCTATTTAATATAGAAGATGATCCTAAAACATTTAGTGAAGCAATGTCATCAAGAGATACTGCATTTCAGAAAGAGCCTATTGATGACGAAATGGACTCAATAATGTCTAACAATACTTGGATATTGGTTGACTTGCCTCAAGGATCTAAGCCTATAAAGTGTAAATAGGTATTTAGAAGAAAACAAAATACAGATGGCTCTATACAAACTTTCAAGGCATGATTAGTGGCTAAAGGATTCACACAAAAGGAGAGCATAGATTATTTTGATACTGATGCACCTGTGGCTAGAATAATATCCATTAGAGTTCTTATAGATTTGGCTTCAATATATAATTTATATGTGCATCAAATGGATGTAAAAACAACCATTTTAAATGGTGAATTAAATGAGGAAGTATACATGGAACAACCCGAAGGTTTCATACTTTCTGGAAATGAGAACAAAGTTTGTAAATTAACTAAGTCGCTATATGGTTTAAAACAGGCCCCTAAACAATGGCATGAGAAATTTGA
Organism: Agapanthus africanus; assembly: GCA_030015575.1. Classification (NCBI taxonomy): domain Eukaryota; kingdom Viridiplantae; phylum Streptophyta; class Magnoliopsida; order Asparagales; family Amaryllidaceae; genus Agapanthus; species Agapanthus africanus. The sequence continues at coordinate 850,121,998 of CM057338.1, read as the reverse complement.
TAAAGCAATAATATCAAATGGTTTTAAGCATAATAGTACGGATAAATGTGTATATTCCAAATTCAATCAGAATTATGGGGTAATCATATATCTCTATGTAGACGACACGTTGATATTTGGTACAAACATGGTTGGAATAAATGAAACAAAAAAGTATTTAACTTCAGTATTCGAAATGAAAGATTTGAATGAAGTGAATACTATTTTAGGAATAAAGGTGAAAAAACACAGTGAAGGGTTTGTGCTAAACCAATCTTATTATATAGAGAAATTATTAAATAAATTCCAACATCTTAATATTAAAGAAAGTGTTACTCCGTATGATCCGAGTATGAAATTAAATGAGAATTATGACAATGTAATTGCACAATTAAAATATGCTAGCGCTATTGGAAGCCTTATGTATGCGATGCATTGTACAAGGCCTAATATAGCTTTTGCAGTATGCAAATTGTCACGATACACCAGTAAACCCAGTACTAATCATTGCAAGGCCATCAGTAGAGTTCTTAGGTATCTAAAAAGAACAAAAGAGTTTGGTCTATTTTATTCCAATTTTCCTGCAGTACTAGAAGGTTATTCGGATGCAAGTTGGATCACAAGTGCAAGTGATAATAAATCCACAACAGGTTGGGTATTTACAATTGGAGGCGGTGCTATTAGTTGGGCCTCTAAGAAACAAACTTGCATCACACATTCAACATTGGAATCTGAATTTGTCGCTTTGGCTGCTGCCGGTAAGGAAGCGGAATGGCTGAGAAATTTATTATTGGATATAGAGTTGTGGCCACAACCAATGCCATCTATTTCCTTGCATTGCGATAGTGAGGCGACTATGTCTAGAGCTTATAATAATGTTTATAATGGTAAATCTAGATACATTAGCTTAAGGCATGAATATGTTCGAGAATTAATTACTAATGGAATAATTACCATAGTTTATGTGAGATCTGCAAAGAATTTAGCAGATCCCTTTACCAAGGCATTATCTAGAGATTTGGTAAAGAATACGTCAATTGGAATGGAACTTAAACATTTACAATTTGGCACCAGTAATGGTAACCCAACTTTAATTAGTAAAAACTAATTTTAATAGTTCAATGGGTAATAACAAGTTACTGTCATGTGCCTGTATTGCACTAGACGTTTCATTCTTATATAAATAAGTATCTAGTGCTATCTGTTACGATAAAGAGGATGAGCGAAAGCTCTCAAAGGAGTTATTTAATTTTTTAAATATCCACAGTAACAAGGATATAATAAAGGAAACTCCACCTATATTAGCATAGAAGTGGTGTCGCTTCAACAAGAGATATGAAGTATTCTCTCGTAAATGCTTATGAAGTACAAGAATAACACATGGCCATAATAGTACTAAAGCAGTTATAAACCTCTTAGAAAAAAAGATGAATACACTAATGGAAGGTTTAAATCGAGAGATACATTTCTTTATGCATAATATTTATCACGAGAGAGATGTGGTTGCAGCCAATATATACAAACTAGTGGGGGATCGTTAGTAGTTTGAATCTATTGGTAGCATTTGTATGTGAGAAATAGTCCCACATCGGATGGAGAGACGAATGCCCAAGTCTTTATAATAATTCCCAATATTTAAGTAATATCTTGAATAAAGTGGATTATGAGCCAAGTGTGCCTGATTTCTAGCAGGCTTATAACATTTATTTATTATTGTCTTTGATGAGGCACTTGGGCACTTGGGTTGACTTAATAACAGAGTTTGACATTTTGAATTTCAAATTGAAAGGTTGTCTGAACAGAACAGTTACAACCGTTCAAACGGTTGTGTCTGTTCAACTCTAAACAGTCACAACCGTTCAAACGGTTGTGTCTGTTCAACTCTATAAATTATGTCCTTCTCTTCACAGTTTTGGCATTTTCTTCTCATTATCTTCTAAGAGAGTTTCAAGGGCTTTGTGGTATCTTGGGGGTGATTGCCTTCCACTGTACTCCCATAGTAGGGGCAATATCACCTTTCGAAAAGTGTATCATACACGCCTCAAAGCTTTAATTTCTGTCTTAATCAAACAAAAATTCAATAGATTCTGTTAAATATTGAGCAGGGGCAGACCCACTTGAGTGCGGTTGGGACCATGACCACATCCTGTTTTGGAAAAACACGTAAATATATATATATATATATATATATATATATATATATATATATATATTGATGTATACATATATCATTATATGGATATAAATAAAAATATGAAGATGAGGATGACATAGTAGTCATAGGTGCTACCCTTAAATTTTGGTCTTTGAGAGGGGTGTGCGTGTAACTCCTGCTTAAGACATATATATTTTTTTGGATTCCTCTTGCCATGGCCTCTTATTTTAACTTTATAAAAATTATAGATAGATAATATAGTAGTTTTTTCCTGTTCTATTTTTACTAATTTGTTATGTCCTCTATGTGTGTGCGCGCGTTTTGAAGCCTCTTTATGTGTCATATAGAAACTCTATAAGCTTACTGCTATTCAAAAAATTCGGCTCAAGGGCTACCTCCCTTGAACCCCCACGTTCGAGCACGGAGCCTTTACAATGATAGCAAAATCCTGGATCCGCCAATACAACAACAACAACAACAACTGAGCCTTTTATCCAAGCATATGGGGTAGGCTACATGAACCAACATGAGAATCACGCCGGGTCCAGCACATGAATCCTCTGTCTCCACTCACTTCTATCGAACAATATACTTTCATTGAGTCCTTTGGCAATCATATCGTTTCGTATCACCTCCATCCATGTTTTCTTCGGTCTCCATTTTGCCCTTTTGTCATTGCCCATGTCGAGAGTATCTATTCGTCGAACCGGTGCTTCCATAGGTCTGCGTCACACATGACCAAACCATCTTAGCCGGTTTTCCCGCATCTTCTCCTCCACAGGTGCTACACCAACTTTTGCACGAATATCCTCATTTCGCACCTTATCTTTTCTAGTGTTACCGCACATCCAACGAAGCATGCACATCTCCGCTACGTGCATCTTCTGTGTATGATGCTTCTTAGGAGCCCAGCATTCTGTACCATATAATAAGGCAGGCTGAATAGCGCTCCGATAAAACTTCCCTTTCAATTTTAACGGAAAGTTACGATCACACAAAATCCCTGTTGCACTCCTCCATTTCAACCAACCAGCTTGGATCCTTTGATTAACATCACTATCGATCTCCCCATTCTTTTGGATGATGGAACCTATATATCTAAACTGGTCGCTCGGTGATATCTCTTGCCCTTCCAATGTTATGCCAATATGGTTTTGACTTCTCTGGCTACTAAATTTGCAGTGCATACATGCTGTCTTGGACCTGCTCAATCTGAATCCCCGAGATTCCAATGTTTGCCTCCATAATTCCAATTTGGCATTAACCCCTGCTTTCGTCTCATTTACTAGAACAATATCATCAGCGAATAGAACAAAATCCTGGATCCGCCAATGATATTGAGAAAACATGTCACATGTTATGCATATGATCTATTTTGCTCTAATTTTATTCTATTTTTTTACCTTACTCCTAATTTGAAACCAAAATTTAATTCCTTACTCTTATTATTCTTTTCTCATTCCCCCTTCTGTCATTCTTTTTGATTTGGGTTACGAGTTTCCTACCCTAACCTGAATCGGGTTTTGAGTTTGTGTTTGAGAAGGAAAAATTAAAATTTAATTATGTTTAGAAAGTGATAATTAGGCCATTTTCTGACAATATGGAGGTAATTAATGACGGAATGAAACTATATGTAATTATCACAATATGAAAAAAGTTCAAGTATGTTTTTAAGACAAGGGTAAACTAAATGGATGTTTTCATGAAATAAGCCTTAATTTTAATAATCATGTAGGGTAAATTGTCAAAAAAACAAGCACTTTTTTTCCTAGCCTCGAAACGGTAGTCAAAAACCTCTTAGAAATTTTTCCTGCGGTATCTACATAGCGGCCTGTTATATCTAACTAATTCATACAAACTATTTAGATATCGCAGAAAACGGTTTAGATATCACAGGTAACTGCTTAGATATCGCTGGCTACCGTTTAAATATCGTAGGAAATTAGATGTAGTTACAGCTACTAGAAATCACAGGTAATAGGTTTTTTGACAGCTATAAACTTTTTAGGAGGTTTTTGACTAACTTTTCGAGATGGGTTTTTTTTGACAACATAAAAAATGCTTGGTTCTTTTTGACAATTTACCCTAATGTTTATTCATAAGCAAATTGTAGCGTTTTAAGTGAAAAAAAGGGTTAACTAGGTATTTCCAAAAAAATGAAATCCAAGCCTATCTACTACTCTACTACTCTAAGGGTGCACTTCATAGGAGGTAATCTAGATGGTAAACATAGATTACCATGAAATATTAAGACGCTTCTTTAAATGTAAAAGATATTTACGGGAATGTTTTTTACCATGGTAATCAAATGACCCAATTTCATGGTAATCATATTCCCTCCAAAACATGTTTCTATCCTAAATTATCATGAAATATTCTCGTCTAACATTAAATGAGCCATGACCATCCACCGTCGGCCTCCCTCGTCACCCGCCGGTTGGCCGGCTGTAGTTTCTTTCCTGTCGTCCACTGCCCGGTCCCGCCTTTATTGCCGACCGCTCATCGTCCCGCAGCTTATTGCCGCCGATCATCACCAGTCGTCCGCCGGCCGACCCGCAGCCGATCGGACATTCGCAGCCGTCCGGCCGTAGTTCGTCTCAGGTCGTCCGCCAGTCGGCCCTGCTGTCCGTTGTCGGCAGCTCGCCGGCCCTGCCGCCGATCGATCGTTCGTCACCGGTGATCAGTCATATTTATTGCACATTTGTACGGTCATTTTCCCTACTATTATTATTTAATAAAATATGTTATTTGTAATTTAAGAACATATGTGGGTTTATTTGTAAAAAGATTATTGTCATATATTTTTTAATTTATAATTAATATAATTAGGGAATATATACATATTATATTTAAATAAAATATCCATGAGATTATTTATTATTAAAATACGCATATGCATATCAAATAATCTTAACCAATATTATTAAGATATCATATCATTTAATTAGTTGAAATATTATCTCAAATAAAACAAATGATACTAACAATTTGATTTGAAATATTGTGCAGGTATTATAATAAATCAGTTCAGGTCTGAAATATAAGTAGAAATCCACAGAAAATCGACTTACCAAACCAAATCTGCCGAATGTTAGGAGAAAATTGAAGAATCTCGCAACGGCAGAGAAAAAGAGATATTTTCAGAATATTTTTATCAGAAGGATCTCCAAATATCGAGAGAAGAAGGCATGAGAAATCCGGACACGCAAACCCATCAAAGAGCGGTGGAACCACGGCAGGGGGTAAGGGGCGGTGGAAGCGCGGTCGTTTTGTGGCCTTTGGATATAAACTTTCAGGGTCTTGATCGTCTTTGCACACACTTCAATATAACGTCTAAGGTTTCAAGTTCTAAAGCCAAAGGACCGAGAGCAATTAGGATCGAACAATGATCGAACAATTTATCGACAAATGTACCGATCAAGCAATCTAGAGAAAATTAGGATTGTAATTTACTTTTTTAGCGAGCAACTTCTGTAATACAATAAGGTTATTCAATAAAAGGTAGATTATTTTTTTTTATCTTGTCTCATTACTTTCTGCATTTACTTTCCGCAATTTTAATTTTTGTTTAAATTATGGGTTCCGTATTCTTCCAACTTTTTTTATTTCGTTGATCCAAATGAGCGAGTAAATTATCGCTTGTTAGGATTTGTAGGATAGGATAGTATAATGGATGAACAAAATCATTAATTTCTTTTTATGTTTTAATTTTTATAAATTTTAGCAAAATAAGTATTAACCATCTTATCGGGCGAGCTATCAATTTGTCACACCCCGCTTTCCAGTAGACGGAAACGGTGATGCGGTATGCTCGCAACGTATTTACCATAAAATTAAATACGTTAAGTGTAATTAAGAAATATAACATTGAACAAGAATGACAAGAGTAATAAAATGAAACAACAACTTTATTTACATTCAACTTTACATATAACTGTCTAAAATAAAAGATGCAATAATAAAATCAAATGCCTAAATAATGGCATACTGAATGTAAGTGCAGGCTGGAAGGAGCTAGTAATCTGGCCGTGCAGCAAGCTGGTCCAAGTCTTCCTGGTTCGGCTCTACCTCCTCAGAGTCCGATCCTCCTGATGAACATTCCAAAGAAAGAAAACAGAGAGGAATGTCGTCAACGAACTAGCGCTCGGTAAGTCCCAAAAGAAGTAAGGGAAGATAGTATGTAATGTGAAATGAACAGGTAAAGTTGTATACGATCATTCATAGGTATAAGATAGTTATTCTAACGTGGTTATTTGTAGTTTGATAAGGAAGGTATTCATGTATACGAGAGGTGTCTATCTTACCCTGTGGACTATGGTAACATGTAATATAAGACCACGTCATAACTCACAGGACAACGGCACATGAATTCATTGTTGGATATATATGCCCTAGAGGCCTTCATTGTATAGGATGCTAGGGATATGTATGTACATGACAATCTTGCTTGATATGATGGTACGCTATTTGGTTTGTCTTTATCTTAACATGTGATATATTTTACTTTGTATTTCATATATTGTATACATGTTGATAAAGCCCGTAGGGTGTTTGCCTGACTACCGGCGTTGTGATGGCAAACATAATTGTGGGAGCTGGATGGTCAATAGGCACATTCTTAAATGTCCCTAGTCGCAGGAGTATCGAGACTGGGCATCGATGCTCCAGAGTAGACTAGTGTATACAAATCTAGACCCTGACGAGGGGCGATGGATTGGTCCCGCAGCCATTGGTGATGTACACCTAAGATTGTATACAGATGCTCACTGGGTGTGAGTACACAGGACAGGACTCGCCGAGAACTAACTAGATGGTATTATACTTAGCGTCAGATAGCAGTTCTTAAGTGACATGTATGCAGATAGTCTGTCAACTTGAGGTCGTCATTTGTCTCGTGTGAGTTCCCACTGTGCATTGATTACTACCCTACCACGGCTCAAAGGAGTCGTGCAAACAGGTTTTAATTGGGTACAGTCCTGAGCCACATGGAGGCAGTAAGCGAATGTTAGGGATTCGTCTCTTCCGGTATAGGTAGTTGATATCGCACTGTAATTGGTTGATCATTACCATAAGTCCCTGGCCAGGGCTGATTGAGAATTACTGGTGGACGGACCAGTAGATTCTCGGATGGCCTTGAGCCACCCTAACACGACTTGTACGGTTATTAGGGGTCTGACATTTTCCACCACCCTAGACCTTACATGTGATACTCTCAGACGAACAGACCGGACTGCACGGATATTGTCACGGACAGGCTCAGTAGGGGTTACGGACGAGTTCGCTCGTCGGCCTCCTTTTCGACACGTACCTGGGTTGCCGCTACGTACAGCTAGTGCCACTGACGGACTTGTAGTTAAACCCACTACCAGCGTACTGTCGAGTTTTTAGAGTCCCACACAGAGGTTTTTCCTGGATCAGGCGAGACGAAGTAGAGGCCGTATGGTTTTACGGCAGGATTTCGATCGCATTTATGTACTGGCTACTCAAATGACGTTCGGACAGATAATACTAGTGGGCTTTAGTTTAAGCAGGATCCTACTATTATAGTATTAGATTATACCGGTCTCTGTGTATCCGTATTTTTCGGAATACGGATACAGGTATGAAAATACAGTGAGGGCATCCTTGTAATTTCATAAGGATGAGCTTTTAGAAGGAGACACCTCATTATAGATTTATTCTTTTTTCCATAAAGGATTAATAAGGTGGAAATGAGGAGATTTTTTAGGAATAGGTTGCAAGCATGGCTTTAGAATTGTTTATTCACTTTGGAGCTACTATTCAAGCATGGTTGTTATTTATGTGATTAAATAATTCCATGGGTGAATTATTAGACAAATACTTAGCCATTCTCACAACTCATTCTAAAAAAAATGCATTCTCTCTCCTAGGTTTTTCTCCTCTCCTTCTCCCTCAAGCTCATACACTCACATGTGTTGTGAAACAATGAGCTTTGAGATCAACTAGTCCATTACACTCTCTCTACTTCTACTTAGTGATCTTTCTAAGCAAGTTGGGCCACTAAGTTATCTCTTTGAGGTTGGAGCTTGACCATAGGCCCTCGGGTGGATCCATCTTCGACACAAAGGAGACCGGCAACCGAGGTCGTACGAAGCCATGGAGGAGCAAAAGAAAAGAGCTTGAACCAAGGAGCAACCAACCACTTGAAGAACTGAAGGACTAGACACGAGGGTATAACTTCTCAACCTAGTAGTTAGCACTCTCTAGTAGTTTAGTTTTATTAGCTAAGGTTTAATCAACATCCAAAAGGTGTGCTACATAGACTTACACTGGTATCAGAACCATGTTAAACCTTAACTAACTTGTTAGCAAAGTGTTAGAAATTCGATCGCCGGAAAAATCCCGAAATCACATCCGAAAATGCCTGTTTCTGTCGTTTTTGAAATCTGGTCTTAAATTTTTTTCAGAAGGCTTAAAAATACATGCAGGGTTTTTTTAAGAACACAGAAAAAATTTAGGCTCATGAATCGGTCAGACCACCGCGGAACCGCGGCAGAACCTAGCTTTCTGCTGCCGATCCGCGGCCGAGTCGACTCCGATTCGGTCCAAATTTTTTCTGTTATTCTTATTTTCTGGATTGGTGATTTTTTGGGATATTTTGCTTTGCCCAGATATTTTGTGTACTGTGTTAGACTTGGGATAGATCCAAATTTGCTTAATCGATCGAAATTCTAATTGCTTTAGCTAATCGGTTCTTCTGTAATGTTATATGTGTTTTGAACGTCCGCTAATCGCTATACGACGATTAGTGGGGGTTGCACATATCTGTGTTGATTGGTTTGTGTATATGAATCTTATTGGATCGTCGATGGGGATGTGAGATGAGTGTTTTCTTTTCTTTCATTTTATGTAATTTATAAAAGTGATGTAATATTATTTTGCGGGGCACATCCGGGTTGAGGTTGTAGCCACCGTTGTACTATTTTTCTTTTACTGTTTTTGCTCCTAAGATAGACTCAATGTGGGGTATACAAACTACCGGGTTCTTTGAAGTGCCGAGTGGCCTACTCACTTTATTGAGGGATGCTACTCCACTTCGGGAATTTGGCGGGTAGTTCGCCGCACCGTAGGGGTCTAGAGTGGGGTTTGGCTATTCATCGCGACCATGGAATCCGTCTTTCGTTGTGGGCTTAAATGAAGTGCAGAATTCCTAGTATATCCAATATGTTCATCTGTGATCTGGAATGTTTATTATTGCGTGAGACGAATGGATATATCTATATATGTTATTTATTAGGCGTTGCTTATGTTTTGCACCCGCGCTAGCCCAGTCCCCGCTCTGTTGTTAGTTAAGTAACCTAACGAGTGATGACGGGGCCCCGTGGCGAATGCGGATGGCATAAGCGTACATTGTATTTTCGTTTCTTTCTGCAATAGTAGGATTAATTGATGGGACAGCATTAACTCATTAATGCAAAGAAAAGAAACCTAAGCTAAAGTCATTGGAACAATTTCAAAACCACTCGGTTTTCTTCAAAAAGCAAATTTTAAATGCGGAGCCTAAACCACTCCTTTTAAAAAGCTATCATGGTTCCTTCGATTACATCAAGTTCATTACGTTAACGGTTTCGCCAAAAACCAGTCGTAGCCCTCCGTCGTTTCAAATAAACAGCACATCGTATTCATGCTATGTTTGTTGGCCTACGTCAAGGTATAGTGTATGGTAGCAATGTGTTGCTTATTTGTTGCATAGATAGATGCATTAGTTTAGGACAGTCGTACAGCCTTGTTGGACTACGTCAAGGGCGAGTACGGGTGGGTCTAAATTAATCAGGACAACGACGGGCAGAACTTGACTTGCGTCTTATGATTTGTTGGCCTACGTCAAGGTCATAAGAACTTGGGGTAAAAATTGTTAGTTATATGTATGCCTAGAGGCCATTACTGTACATTGGATGTATATTGTAGTGGATGCTTGGACATATATAGGGAGGACTTTCTTGCTCGACATGATAGTATGCTATCTGGTTGCTCTTTACCTTAACGTGTACGCCGATTGTCTCTCTGTTACATGTTGGTAAAGCCCTTAGGATGTGTACTTGACTACCTGGACTATGATGCGGATCATACTAGTGGGGACATGGTAGTCCATAAGTACATCCTTCAAGGTCCCTAGTCGTGGGTGTATCGAGACGGGGCATCGATATACCAGAGTAGACTAGCGTATACCTTCTCGACCCATACAGATGGGCGATGGATGATCCCATATCCATTGGTGTTTGACATCAGAGATGATATACGGGTGCTCAGTAGAGACTGGGTACACTGGACGGACTCGCCGAGAACTCCCAGATGGTATTATACCTTACGTCAGATGGCAGTTCTCTGGTGACACTGGTACAGGTTAGTCTGTAGACCCGAGATCGTCATAGAGTCTTGTGTGATTCCCACTGTGCTTTGATTTCCACCTTACCATGTTCAAGAGGGCGTGCAAAATGGTGGTTTTTGGGTACAGTCCCGAATCACATAGAGGCAATGAGCGATAGGAGGGGATTCATCTCTCCCGGTATAGGGAGTTGATGTTGCGCTGTGTTCGATTGGCTATAACCGGAAATCCCTGGCCAGGGTTGCTGAGATTTACTGGTAAGTGTTACCAGTAGTTTCTCGAACTGTTATAGACCTCATATCGACATGACTTATCGAGCTGCTGGGGTCTGACGTTTACCACCCCTAGGCGAGATATGCGACATATCAGATGAACAGACCGGACTGTACGGTAAGTGTTACTGGTTGGATTCACAGGAGTGTGAGCGGGCTTGCTCGTTGATCTTCTGATCGCTCAATACCCGGGTGGCCGTTACGTTTAGTAGACCGCTTGCGGCTTGTGGGTGTTTGATATGATCATCACCTGCTGCCGGCGTATTGACGAGTCTTTAGAGTCCTACACAGAGGTTTTCTGGCTCAAGCAAAACGAGATAGGAGCGCATATGTGATATGTGCGGGACCGAGAATGATACGAGTATGTGATACCGTATTCTATTCTCGCGATGATTGTATCGATTGGTTGTATGCGATATAACCTAGTTATCGAATCAAGTGTTGATTCGATAAGTCGATACATTGATATTAGTCGGTTATATGCGATATGACCGGATCGTTAAATCAAGTGTTGATTTAGTGATTTAATGTATAATTATATATATTTGATATATTACTTTACATTAACTAGTATTGGTTCACTTAAGATTATTTTCTCACTAGTTTGTGCACATTGTATATATGATATATTTTTGTGCACTTGTTTGTATCATGTTTGATGATACATGCAAACTTGGGTGTGTGTATGCTTTAAACTATGATTAGGTTAATGGTTAGGGTTTGGTTTTATTTATTTATTCATTTATTTATTTTGTAAAAACAAAATGGTGGTTTTTTTCTTTCTTTCTTTTCTTTAAGCTTCATGAAGCTTCTTAGAATTTTTCAAAGTCTTAACCATTTTGTCTTTACTCTTTAACCTAACCATTGCCTAAACCATAGTTTATTCTCTACACAAATCTCACCCATGGTTGCAACATGATAAGCATCACTTGAATTTTCTAATTAGATAATTCATATTCTTTTCTTTTTTCTTCTTCTTCTTCAAGAAGAAAGAAAAACCTTTGCTTAAAAATTATCAAGTGATGAATCCAAGTGAGAAATCCAAATCCAAAGTGAGCCCACTTCCTATTTCTTCATCCTCTACCACTTGCCATATTGTATAGGGTGTTTTCTTCACAAGGTTCATGACCAAGTGAAGATGGAGCTTGAGTTTGAGTCGCCTCGACGTAGATCATCTTCGGCATCGAAGTCAACGACCTAGCCCGCTTGTTTCTCCGACGAAACCATCGCTTGAGTCCGGGATCCGATGATCGCAGCGGAGGGACGTCATCACGGAGCTAAAGAGGTGGAGGACCGGATCTACAAAGGTTGTAGTCACTTTCCTTTCTAGTAAAGTTGTTTACTTGTATAGTTTTCGCTTAATCTCTAGTTAACGATCTAGTTTAGGGTTTCTCGGCACCGTAAATTTCTAATTTGGCATGGTTGATGCCTTGTGGAACCACTTGAGTGTGCCTAGGAACCCTACAAAAATCACATCGGGAGTTTCAAACATAAAGGAAACTTGCAGATTTAGCATACCTTCTGAAGTATGGTGACTAGAGTGGCTTCCATCTAGGTCATCATGCAATGATAGTTGGATCCCGATCCCACTGATGAGTAGGATTACTCTCGGGAGACTTTCTCACTTAACAATCAATGCTATAAACCAAGTAGGTGTCTAGAAAGGTGTTAGTGGGGCTACGCCTCCAGGGAAAAGAGGTTATATAATTAAGGAACTTCGCGAAAGCGTTGGAAAACCTCTCTCGAAGTACCGACACTAGCCTGGCTGAAAGGTTAAGCAAGTATTGTGACGTGCGATTAATCCTGACTAATTCTTCGTTTAGGGTTTGAAGAAGGATTTGAGAAAACAGTGGGAGCCATCCTGTTTAGATAAACTAATAAACCATTCTAAACTTGCAAGAGCATATGCTGAGTGTTTCTTTTCTCTCTCTGGCAGCTACCATGACAGGACTAAAACTATTACTTGAAAAGAATACACTGACCGGGCCAAACTATAAAGATTGGCTAAGGAACGTCAACATTGCACTGACTTATGACAAAGTTGCATAGGTTACCACCGCTGTTCCTCCCCCTATCCCAGGACCAGAATCCTCAGTTGCGGACAAGGAGGTCCGCAAAACCTGGGATCTAGACTGCGAGAGAGCTAAGTGTATCGTGCTGGCGTCCATGAACAATGAACTCCAGAAACATCACGAAAGTATGGATATTATATCTATCTTTCTCCATTGCAAGGAACTGTATGGAGAGCACTCCCGTATCGCAAGGTATGAGACCTCAAGAAAACTATTCCAGATGAGTTTAGCTCTAAGATCACCTGTAGGAGAGCACGTCCTAAAAATGATCAGCCTTATTGAGGAACTCGTAAACCTGGGATGCGTGAGAATGAGCTGTACATTGACTTGATTTTGCAGTCTCTTCCCCACACCTTCTCTCAGTTCGTGCTGAACTTCAAAATGCACGAAATGGAAGCTGATCTTCCAAAGCTCCTCAACATGTTGAGGGGAGCAGAGACCTTCTTGAAAAAGGAGAAGACCCCCGTTCTGTATGTTGGCCAATCATCCTCTTCTAAATCCAAAGCGAAAGCTAAGGGGAAGAAGAAGATGAAAACCACCAAACCGAAAGGCGGGGTCAAGAAGGTGCAGGGAACGAACAAGGCAGGGAGAGTGAAGGCGGATAAGAATAAATGTTATTATTGTCACAAGCAGGGGCACTGGAAGAAGTATTGCATGACTTTCAAAGCCAAGGACACGAAGCAAGCTGCTGCTGCTGCTTCAGGTGTGTTTGTAATCGAAAACTGTCTTTTAGTAAAATCTACATCATGGGTACTTGATACCGGTTCTGGTTCTCACATCTGTAATTCTTTGCAGGCTCTGAGAAACCGTAGAGCACTGAAGGCAGGTGATATGACCCTCCGGATAGGCAATGGAATGAACGTAGATGATGTTGCAGTAGGGAATATCACTTGGGGTTGACTAGTGGGCACATTTTGGTGTTGTACAGCTGTTTTTGTATTCCCAGTATGCTGTGTAATATTATATCAGTATTTTTGTTATCTAATGAAGGATATAATTTTGCACTTGAAAGAAATGTCATGAACATTCTCCTAAATCAAGAAATGATTGGGTTTGGCACACTTGAAAATGGCATATATATACTTAATCAACCTCAAGTTTTCAATATTCAAAATACGCTTAAAAGGAAGGCTCCAGATTCAAACCAAGCCTTCCTATGGCATTGTAGACTTGGTCATATAAATGAAACAAGGTTGACTAAATTACATAAAGATGGATATTTAGATCCGTTTGAATATTCAAAGTATGCAACTTGTCAATCATGTATCAAAGGAAAGATGACCAAATCTCCGTTCACCGGACACGGAGAAAGAGCCACGGAACTCTTGGGACTTGTACACAGCGATGTATGTGGTCCAATGTCTACACATGCACGAAGCGGTCACTCTTACTTCATCACTTTTACTGATGATTTCTCGAGATATGGATATGTGTTTTTAATGAAGCATAAATCCGAGGCCTTTGAGAAATTTAAGGAGTATAAAAATGAAGTGGAGAAACAGACTGGTAAAAGCATCAAGACACTTCAATCTGATCGAGGTAGAGAATACTTAAGTAACAGTTTCCTTGAATGCTTAAAAGAGAATGGAATTCTCTCTCAGCTTACTCCACCATATACACCTCAGCATAATAGTGTATCAGAAAGGAGGAATCCCACGCTACTGGACATGGTGCGTTCAATGATGAGTAGTGTTGAGTTGCCACTTTCCTTCTGGGGTTTTGCGCTAGAATCAGCTGCATACCTATTGAATAGAGTTCCGACTAAGTCTGTGTCTACTACTCCATATGAAATGTGGAGAGGGAAGAGACCATGTCTCAAGTATATCAAGATATGGGGGTGTCCGGCATTTGTTAAAAAGCATAATCCGGACAAGCTCGAGGCACGATCGGTTTTATGCAAGTTTGTGGGGTACCCCAAGCATTCAAGGGGATATATTGTCTACCACACCGAAGAACAAAAGGTGTTTGTCGCTCGCCACATTGTCTTCTTAGAGAGCGAATTTCTTGCAAAAGAAATTAGTGGGAGCGCGGTAGAGCTAGAAGAAATTCCAGAACCTCAAACTACTGCCAAGGACTTAGTAGAATCTTAGGTTTCAATAGAGCCCGACGAACCAACGCCGCTCCGCAGATCTGGTAAGCTTTCTCGTCCTCCTGAAAGATACTATGGGTTTCTTGTAGATGGGGATCGAGAGGATTGCATTATCGATGATGATGAGCCTACTAATTTTGAGCAGGCTATCACGAGTAAAAACTCGGTGAAGTGGCTGGATGCTATGAGATCCGAAATGGAATCCATGTACACCAATAAAATATGGACTTTAGATGTTGCTCCTCCTGAAGTGAAACCAGTTGGATGCAAATGGATCTTCAAAAAGAAGATTGGTGCATTTGGACAAGTGGAAACCTACAAAGCTAGACTCGTTGCAAAAGGTTTTCGTCAAAGACCAGGATTGGACTATGATGAAACCTTTTCCCCAGTAGCTATGCTTAAATCCATTCGGATCCTGCTTGCCATTGCTGCCTTCCATGACTATGAAATCTGGCAGATGGACATAAAAACAGCTTTTCTAAATGGACATTTAGAAGAAAATGTTTACATGGATCAACCAGAAGGTTTCTTAGACAGTGGAAGCAGCGGAAAGGTGTGCAACTTGCTTAAATCCATTTATGAATTAAAGCAAGTATCGCGGAGTTGGAACATCTGCTTTGATGAGACGGTCAAAGAATTTGACTTTATCAAAAATGTAGATGAACCATACATTTATAGGAAGATTGTAGAAGGAGCAATAGCCTTCCTCGTTTTGTACGTCGACGACATACTACTGATAGGGAATGATGTCCCTATGCTACAATCAGTAAAGCTCTTCTTGTCACAGAAATTCTCCATGAAAGACTTGGGAGATGCATCCTACATTCTGGGCATTAAGATCTATTGTGATAGATCCAAAAGGATGTTTAGACTTTCACAGTCCAGGTACATTGACACCATACTTAAAAGATTTAGTATGGAAGATTCCAAGCGCAGTAATTTACCCTCTTGTCACGGAATCACCCTCTCTAAAGAGATGTCTCCAAAGACTGATGAAGAGAAGGATCGCATGGGCATTATACCCTACGCTTCGGCTGTAGGATCTATAATGTATGCGATGTTATGTACCAGACCAGATGTAGCTTATGCACTTAGTGTGGTAAGAAAGTATCAGTCTGACCCGGGTGAGAAGCATTGGATAGAGGTAAAGAACATTCTCAAGTACCTGAGAAGGACTAAGGAGATGTTCTTGGTTTACGGTAATGGAGACCTCCAGGTCGAGGCTTTTACCGACTCCAGCTTCCAAAGTGACAAAGATGACTCTAAATCCGTTTCAGGTTTTGTGTTTACCCTCAATGGAGGGGCAGTATGTTGGAGGAGTTCCAAACAGGATACCGTCGCAGACTCAACTATGGAGGCTGAGTATATAGCTGCTAACGATGCCGCGAAAGAGGCTGACTGGATGAAAAAGTTCATCTCTGAACATCAGGTGGTTCCGTCCATTGCCAATCCAATACCTTTGTATTGTGATAACAATGGGGCTGTAGCATTAGCGAAGGAACCAAGGTCCCATCAGAAATTCAGGCATATCTTGAGGCGGTATCACCTGATCAGGGAGATTGTAAATCGCCGGAAGATCGAGGTGCGGAGAGTGGACACAAAAGACAACACGGCAGATCCATTCACCAAGGCCATCCATCAAGTCCAGTTCGAGAGGCTGTTTGAGATGTTGGGCATGCGGTACACCAGCAACTGGATCTATTGCAGACAGTGGGTACTCATTGCGCCAATTACAGGCCTTAGTGCAAGTGGGAGGTTGTTGGATATATATGCCCTAGAGGCCTTCATTGTATAGGATGCTAGGGATATGTATGCACATGACAATCTTGCTTGATATGATAGTACGCTATTTGGTTTGTCTTTATCTTAACATGTAATATATTTTACTTTGTATTTCATATATTGTATACATGTTGATAAAGCCCGTAGGGTGTTTGCCTGACTACCGGCATTGTGATGGCAGCCATACTTATGGGAGCTGGATGGTCAATAGGCACATCCTTAAATGTCCCTAGTCGTAGGAGTATCGAGACTGGGCATCGATGCTCCAGAGTAGACTAGTGTATACATATCTAGACCCTGACGAGGGGCGATGGATTGGTCCCACAACCATTGGTGATGTACACCTAAGATTGTATACTGATGCTCACTGGGTGTGAGTACACCGGACAGGACTCACCGAGAACTGACTAGATGGTATTATACCTAGCGTCAGATAGCAGTTCTCAAGTGACATGTGTGCAGATAGTCTGTCGACTTAAGGTCGTCATTTATCTCGTGTGAGTTCCCACTGTGCTTTGATTACTACCTTACCACGGCTCAAAGGAGTCATGCAAACAGGTTTTAGTTGTGTACAGTCCCGTGCCACATGGAGTCAGTGAGCGACTGTTAGGGATTCGTCTCTCCTGGTATAGGGAGTTGATATCGCACTGTGATTGGTTGATCATTACCATAAGTCCCTGGCCAGGGCTGATTGAGAATTACTGGTGGACGGACTAGTAGATTCTTGGATGGTCTTGAGCCATCCTGACACGACTTGTACGGTTATTAGGGGTCTGACATTTTCCACCACCCTAGACCTTACATGCGATACTCTTAGACGAACAGACCGGACTGCACGGATATTGTCACGGACAGGCTCAATAGGCGTTACGGACGAGTTCGCTCGTCGGCCTCCTTTTCGACGCGTACCTGGGTTGCCGTTACGTACAGCTAGTGCCACTGACGGACTTGTGGTTAAACCCACTGCCAGCGTACTGTCGAGTCTTTAAAGTACCACACAGAGGTTTTCCCTGGATCAGGCGAGACGACGTAGAGGCCGTATGGTTTTACGACAGGGTTTCGATCGCATCCATGTACTGGCTACTCAAATGACGTTCGGACAGATAATACTAGTGGGCTTTGGTTTAAGCCGGATCCTACTATTATAGTATTGGATTATACTAGTCTCTGTGTATCCGTATTTTTCGGAATACAGATACGAGTATGAAAATACAGTGAGGGCATTCTTGTAATTTCACAAGGATGAGCTTCTAGAAGGAGACACTTCATTATAGATTTATTCTTTTTTTCATAAAGGATTAATGAGGTGGAAATGAGGAGATTTTTTAGGAATGAGTTGCAAGCATGGCTTTAGAATTGTTTATTCACTTTGGAGCTACTATTCAAGCATGGTTGTTATTTATGTGATTAAATAATTCCATGGTTGAATTATTAACCAAATACTTAGCCATTCTCACAACTCATTCTCTACTCATTCTAAAAAAAATTCATTCTCTCTCCTAGGTTTTTCTCTTCTCCTTCTCCCTCAAGCTCATACACTCACATGTGTTGTGAAACAATGAGCTTTGAGATCAACTAGTCCATTACACTCTCTCTACTTCTACTTAGTGATCTTTCTTAGCAAGTTGGGCCACTAAGTTATCTCTTTGAGGTTGGAGCTTGACCATAGGCCCTCGGGTGGATCCATCTTCGACACAAAGGAGACTAGCAGCCGAGTTCGTACGAAGCCAAGGAGGAGCCAAAGAAAGGAGCTTGAACCAAGGAGCAACCAACCACTTGAAGAACTGAAGGACTAGACACGAAGGTATAACTTCTCAACCTAGTAGTTAACACTCTTTAGTAGTTTAGTTTTGTTAGCTATGGTTTAATCAAGATCCAAAAGGTGGAACAAGTCTACGTTGCAAAGCAAAAACAAGTTTCTTTTGTTATGAGAAAAATCGTTTTTAAAGTATTCCGCCTCCCCGCGAGCCGTGGGGTGTGCTACATAGACTTACATTCATGTAGGTGTCTTTTAAGTGACCTCTCGTGCCACGATATACATTCCGTACCAATCCACCCCTTTATCCCCGCGTATTCTATTGTATAGATTAAGAATATAGGTCTTGGCCGAATCCATGAATATAAAATGTACCGGTTCATGTTCAGGATGTAATCATGTGTTCAAGTAGTTATATCAAGTTCATGTCACGTTATAACCATGGTTCGGTCAAGAGTCGAGTCAAGTATACAAGTTTGAGTTTGATATTTGAATTCGAGTATTCAAGATCATGATCAAGTATTCAAGTTCATATTTGATTTTGGATTCTGGTTTGAGTTTGGACTCGGATGGAGTCAGATACTTGTGAACGGATTTAACTCTTGATTTTTTTAGCTTCAGGAGAAATCGACAACTTCTGCACATGGACGGCAGGATTTGTGTCTTTTTTTAAGACAATTGTCATTGATAACTCCATTAAGTTATCTAACATGAATAGGAAAACACTCACTTTCTCCGGCTCCTTGAGGCTCAAGAGAATTGATCCCGCTTAAACCTATATTAAACTAGAGTCCTTAAAATATTGTTTTGCATATCTCGAGGGAGTTTTATGAAAAATATTTTAATATAGTTTAAAAATAAACCTCAAGGGTGATTTATAACATTTAGGGTTTTCTTGAGTATGTGTTTTAATTATTAGGGCATTTTAATGATGAATACTTAACATTTAAAAGATTATGGTATTTTATTAAAAACTAATTCTTTTTAGTAATTTGGTGGGATTTTATTAACATTTTAATCTTTCATTTTAAAATATAGTTTCATAACATGTTTTTATTGAAAACACGGATTTATAATTGTTATATAATTTTTCAAAAATTAGTTTTGTTTAGAAAATTTGCGTTTCTTAAAAAAACCCGTATTTTATTTCCTTTCGAGATCGAATACTCCGTAAGGAGTTCTGCATCTCGCTCTACTATCCCAAGGATGTGCGATAATTCGCACCATCCATTAACGGGTCCCCTAACGAGAGTTGTAGAGGCGTATTTGCCAAGAATTAAAAAATACCGCTTTAAAAGAAACCCGGTTTTTAAAAGATATGGCATTTTGATGTAAAAGCTATTTTTTGAACCAACCATATATATATATATATATATGAGGTTAATGGAGGAAAGAGGCCATAGGAAGGAATTTCCTCCTATGGCGTCGAAAAAATACACCCTTCCTTAGTTTTTCCGACGATCGGCACCCACCATCTTCATCGTTATCATCTAAGATGTGGGTACACCAAATTTCATGTGATTCTACAACTTTTTCACCGTTGATTAAGTGGGTTCAAAATTAACGGTTTACCGACAATAGAACTTTTTACATTGCTAAATCAATGGTGAAAAGGTTGTAGAATCACATAAAATTTGGTGTACCCACATCTTAGATGATAACGATGAAGATGGTGGGTGTCGATTGGCGGAAAAAATGAGGGAGGGTGTATTTTTTCGACGCCATAGGAGGAAATTCCCTCCTATGGTATCTTTCCTCCATTATTCTCTCTCTATATATAGATATCGTGCTATGAAACCAAAGTGTGCGTGTGGGGAAGGTCATTACCCTATGAAGTTTTTCTAAAGGTATTGTTTAAATAATTATCAAAAAGAGTTTTATACTAAAATTCAAGGTATTTTAATAAAAAAGTTCGTTTATATTTGTTTCACATGAAAATTTTGGTTAAACTTGAAGCTAAAACATTGTAATTAAAGTTATAAGTAGGGTGGTAAAATTAGTTTGACTTATGTATAAAGGAAAAGGGAGTTCTAGGTTTTAAAAAGAAATGTATCAGAAGTAATTCCACTTTACCGATATATGATTAGGAGATAAAATGAAATGAAAAGAAAGAGATACGAGAGGGACATGCAGTTTGGTAATATCGAGAAAAGGGTAAGGAAGAAGGGAGGGGGCTTCATGGCGTCGCGGGAGCTCCGGAAACGGCTTCGATTTTCGACGGAAGGAGCTTGGTTGCTAACTCCACTTGACTCCACTTGCACTTAGGAACATTTGAGGTGATTTTGATAGAAATTTTCAGAATAGAGGGCAGCTAGGGTATGGGGTGATATTTATAGTGGAAAATTATGGTTTGGGAATTAAAATTTTGGATTAAAAAACATTAAAAAGATATTAAATGGTGAATTGAAGGGTCTCTGTTTGATTGCAGGGAAATCAAAAAGTGCAAGGGAGTTAAGGGGGGTCGAAAGGGTGTGTGTGAAAAGCACAGAGCCATTTGAGCTCAATCGAACCATCGGCGCCGGCCCTATGGGGGAAACAGATGGTCGGGATTGAGGCAATCGCCTCAAGATTCGTGCCACATGGGTATTTAGGTGTGTACACCTTATTGCGCCTGTTTAATTTTTCTGAAACTTTTCATTTCTTCGTGTATTGCACGTGCAACTCTTGGGCTTCCAAAAATTAAAAAGAAAAAAATCTAAAAATAATTAGGTCTGATGGGATTCGAACGCACAGACCATGTCACAGCAGTGTAGAGGCTTTACCAGTGAGTTATAAGTTGTTTCTTACTTTTATTTAACAAAAATAACTCTTAACTCTTACACAGGTTTTAATACCCTTTTCTGTACAATAACAAGAAAATTTCTGTACAGTGATTTCAGAGTCGTTACATTCTATCCTCCTTATAAAAATTTCGTCCTTAAATTTTACAATTACATAGGGACTAATATTCAAAAAGGTAAGAGTATCGTGTACGCATATCCTCTTCTCTTTCCCATGTCGATTCTCCTGGCGAATCCTTTCTCCACATCACTCGGACTAAGTTTACCTCTTTGTTCCTTAATGTTTTCACTTTTCGGTCTAAGATCTCAACTGGTTGTTGCTCGCAGGTTAGATCAGTTTGTACTGCGAGCTATGAATGATCAAGTATGTAGCATGGGTCGCTCACATATCGTCGTAGCTGGGATATGTGAAATACGTTGTGCACTCCTTCCAATGCGGGTGGTAGTGCTAAACGGTATGCCACTTTTCCAACTCGTTCGAGTATATCGAATGGTCCTATGTATCTTAGACTGAGTTTATCCCTCTTTCCAAAAAGGATCACTCCTTTATTTGGAGAGATCTTCAGGAATACATGTCTCTAGGTTGGAACTCCAGATGTCGACGCTTTGGATCTGCCCAATGTTTCTGTCGGTCTTAGGCTATTTGCATCATTTTCCTGTCGTGAGAACCACGTCCACAGTTGCCACGATCATCTCTGGTCTAAGGAGTTTACGATCTTCATCGTCATCCCAACTCAACGGGGAACGACATTTCCACCCGTAGAGGGCTGCGGATGGTGCCATCCCAATACTTGCCTGATAACTGTTGTTGTATGAAAACTCCACAAGGTGTAGGTGTCTTCCCACGAACTTCCGAAGTCTAACATACAGGATCTTAGCATATCTTCCACTATCTGAATTGTTCGCTCGGACGGTCCGTCCGTTTGTGGATGATATGTCATGCTGAAATTCAGACTCGTTCACATGCTAGCTTATAGACTCTGCCAAATGTAATGACTTTGAAATCCATGTACAAAAATTTCTTGTTTATTTTACAAAAAAGGGTATTTCATCCTGATGTGAAGTTATAAGTTATTTTTGTTCAATAAAAGCAACAAGCAACTTGTAGCTCATTGGTAAAGCCTCTATACTGCTTTGACATAGCCTGTACGTTCGAATCCCATCAGACCCTATTATTTTTTTCAGATTTTTCTTTTTAATTTTTGGAAGCCCAAGAGTTGCACGTGCAAAACACGGAGAAATAAGAAGTTCCAGAAAAATTAAACAGGCGTAATGGGGTGTACACACCTAAAAACCGACGTGGCATGAATCTCGAGGCGATTGCCTCAAATCCGACCCTCCATTCTCCCATATAGGCCGGCACCGACGGTCCATAATGCTCCAATTGGCTCCGTGCTTTACACACACACCCTTTCGACTCCTGATTGACAGCGTATGTGCGTGTTCAAGTTCTAGTTTAAATACCGCAATCAAGACGGTTTCGCTTGTAGCTAGCCGGTTGAGTACGGGTCGTCCGCAGGGAGATGGGAGTCTTTTTCAAAGTGTTTTAACGAGTTAAGTCCTGTTTTCAGATTTTGTTGTGGTTATCTAAGTGTTAAGTTGATATTTAAAGAGAGCTTGTTAGGGTTAGGATTAGGTTAGTTTGAGTTAGGAGTCTCCTCATCTTTCATTGCCCCTCTTAATATCGGTGTTACGGTAATCGGCAACAACGGGGATTAGCACGACTAGGAAGGACTTTGCGAGTATAAGCTAGGCTTTCCAATGCATAAGTCTTCCTTTTGGTGCTTGTCCGTCCGTTCTTGGCTCTTATCCATAACCTCCGGTTAATTCAACCACAACTGGTCTCACTACGGAATCACCGCTATCATGTAGGATAGGGTGCCGTAAGGAGCGGATTGTGGTTCAATTAACGGGAGTCGATTTAAGCTGTTGGGCAAGGAAAGAGTGAGAGAGATTTCCTTCTCTCAAACTTCCCTTATCCTACCCTAACAAGTATAAAACTACTCACAGTTCATGATAAGGAAAAACAAAACAAAACAAAAGAGGAAGATAGAAAGAAGGAGATTAGAAGAATACGACTAGCTATTTGCGACCTCACCTTGGCGAGGATCGAGCGTAAGCATCATTGTCGTATGAATGATAAAGAAAAAGAGAGAAGAAAGAAAAAACAAGGAAATAACAACAACTACTTAACGAATTAAAATTACAACAATTAACAAAGTAAAGAGACAAGCATGATAATAAATGGTTCTTCTTTATTCATCACTCTTCACTCAAAAGCTCACTACAAGTTTAATGGAGAAAAGGTGAGAAGAGGAAGAAGCAAAACACTAAACCTAGGCAAAAAATGCAAATACAAGAATGGACCCTTTCCTTCACAAAGTTCTGGGCTATTTATAGGCCAAAAAATGAAAACCTAGGGCAACCACCAGAACACCTGTACAATGACCAAAATACCTCCCAAAAGTTTCTGTCTGCGGCGCCAGTACGGCCGCGGATCCGCGGCCTAGACCCCCCTTTGGCCGCGGATCCGCGGCCATATGGATGAGTTAGGGTGTGGGCTTTTTGGTACTTTCCTGATCTTCTGTGCACTTCAGTATGGCATATGTGTTTTCTGAAAATACCTCCACATTTCTTCCAAAATTTTTGTTGAGGGAAAGGTGGACTTTTTGTCAAGATTTTGTCATGATTGCCTCGAGCTCCGCGTAGATTTCTTGGAAGTTGTTGTTGCCATTGAGCCTTGTGCATGAAGGTGACATTGATTTGATATTTTGTCTTCCTAAACTGGTATCTGGCAACATACGGATGAAGAGCGGAGACCGTGTTTTATCTGTGGTTGGCAGGAAACCGGATTTTGTCGTGTTTTTCATGAATTTCACCGTTTTAGAACCGAGAACCTGTATCCTGCAATTGACTAGCAAACACGGCTCAAGAGTATCTACCGATATGCAATGTGATAAAAATTGGGCGGTATGAAAATGCAAAAATCTGATATGAACAAATACCCCCAAACTTATCATTTGCTCGTCCCGAGCAAAGCCCATTTATTCACAAAAAATTTCCTAACCTCACTTTCGCAGGGAACGCGATTGCACTGAGCATGTGCAACAAGCCGTTAAACCTCTAGGTGTCCCTAGTAGGAGGAGTGTTGTCTCCTGAGGGTTTTCAGCGGATACTACCCACAAAATCCGGTCAAGTTGGTTATGTAAAATAACTAAGATTCAAACCCTAAAGTTTTTGTTTTTAGAAAATAACAACTCTATAATCCTAAGTCTAGACCATCGAACCTTTATTTTTCACACCTCGCTTCTTATTTAACTACAGATTTTATATGTCTTTACGTGCAGTGCAAATAGTGTCGTTAAGTTCCCGAAAGGTCGAATAAAGTCATCATGTCGCACAGTAAAGCCCAGATAACAATTTTAAAAGGATCACATAAGTTTTATAAAGAGTTAAGCATTTTTCAAGTTTCGTTTTCCAGTAAGGTTTCAACTTCAGAATTTCTATCTTCCATAACAGGAAACTAAGTCGTATTTTTCACTCCACCTTTTTCTTGTTTTCATTTCATACACACCTCTGTGAACGTGCGATAGTCTTTATCATAGAAGAAAACCTTCATATCTCCATTAATTTTTTTTATAAAAGCCTGTCTTTTATCAAGATTATTCTCACACAAAGAACCGTTAGGAATTTTAACTCGGAGAGAACACTTGCTTGACTTTGTTTTAAACTGGACTTTCTAGGCTTCTTAGCGAGCTTTGGGCCAATGCACCCAAACCAGTTGGTTTTAGGGCATTAGGTGTAGAAACACCCCAGCGGACTTAATTACTCAAGTTACCTAGGTCCAAAAACAAAAGACAGTTTGGCGTGAAAATCAGATGATTTAATACGAGCGGAGATATAACCGGCAGTTCAATTATTTTTTTGGATAAAAGACGTGTTTAGTGGGTTTGGTGTGTAATCATTCCAATCAAGTTTCAGATGGGTTATTTTTCAGACTTAGCTCCAATTACGGCATCAATAACATTCCTTCATATTCGCTTTACTTCATAAACTATTCTTGACATTACTTATTTCAGAACAAACCTATTTGATCCTCAGAAAATCATTTATCTGTTTAAAAGTTTAAACATGAAAGACATGTCATCTAATTCCCAAAATTCACGACACGTGTAGTGTGATGTAAAGACTTATATCAGCTATAGTTAACATCAAAGGAGAGTTATCTTTCAGGTTTTCAAAATCTAAACATAAGATTTAGTTATTCCTATTTTTTCAAACAAAAACCGTCGAGATGTTGAATCAGAGTTCTTTCACAAGCTAACTTGACAGAAAAGTTTTTATGTTTTTAGAAAATTTTCATATTTTTATGGATTTTATGGATTTTAATATGCAGATGCAAAAATATACATATGAATGCGAAGGGAAGAAATGCGTACCGAGCGTACCCCCAAACTTAAACTGGACAGTGTCCTCACTGTCGTAGCATGAAGAGAGCAGTTGGAAGGGTCAAAATTGTCGGTTAGCGAAACACAAATTTTTATTTGTTTTTTGTTTTTAAAGGAAAAAGAATATACACAAATATATACAAAATGGTTTGTACATACCCCCAAACTTATTTGGAACAGTGTCCACTGTTCTTGGCTGGATAACCGAAGTTTGGAGGTAGGCAGAGGAAGATCATTCAGGGTAAACCGGCTCCTGTAGGAACAGGAGCTCCTCTGTTGGTTCGGCGCTAAGGTACGGTTTGCATCGGTGTCCGTTTACTTTGAAAAGTGAACCGTCCTTTGGATTCTCCAAATCCACAGCGCCCTGCGGATACACATTCCGCACAAAATACGGCCCTTTCCAGCGAGATCTGAGCTTTCCAGGATGGAAGTGAAGTCGGGTGTCGTAAAGCAGTACCTGCTGACCAGGTACGAAGGTTTTGCGCAAAAGGTGTTTATCGTGAAACACCTTCGTTCTATTCTTAACGACAACCGCGTTATCGTAAGCCTCATCCCTAAGCTCGCTCAGTTCGTTCAACTGCAGCTTCCGATGGCTGCCCGCATCATCAAGAGACAGATTCAGCTCCTTTATCGCCCAAAATGCGCGATGCTCGATTTCGACAGGAAGGTGGCAGGCTTTTCCGTACATAAGCCGATAGGGAGACATGCCAAGGTCGGTCTTATAAGCGGTTCTAAATGCCCAAAGGGCATCAGTGAGTTTCAGAGACCAATCCTTACGGTTCTTGGAAACCGTCTTCTCCAGTATCTGCTTGATTTGCCGATTTGAAACTTCGGCCTGCCCGCAGGTTTGGGGGTGGTAGGGCGTAGAGAGCTTATGATTAATGGAGTATTTCCGCATCAAGGCTTCGAAAGTTTTATTGCAGAAATGACTTCCATTGTCGCTAATGATCGCTCGGGGGTGCCCAAACCGGGAAAAAATGTTTTCTTTAAGGAACCTAACGACAACCTTGTTGTCATTAATCCGGCTGGGCACAGCCTCGACCCATTTAGAGACGTAATCAACAGCTAGAAGAATGTACAAGTTCCCAAAAGAGCTGGGAAACGGCCCCATGAAGTCTATCCCCCCAACATCGAAAATCTCCACAACCAAGATCGGTTGGAGCGGCATCTCATTCCTCCGGGATATCCGGCCCATGTGTTGGCACCGGGAGCAAGTCTTGCAATAGTCATGAGCGTCTTTGAAGAGTTGTGGCCAGTAGAAACCACATTGCAAGATCTTCTCAGCTGTCTTTCTGGGCCCAAAATGCCCGCCACACGCTTGATCGTGGCAAAATGACAGCACACTCTTGAATTCTTCATCAGGGACACACCGACGAATAATCTGGTCGGGACAGTACTTGAACAAGTAGGGTTCGTCCCAGTAAAAGTGTTTTACTTGGGATAAGAAGCGAAGTCTGTCCTGACCTGACCATTCGGTCGGTAGTAATCCCGTGGCCAAATAGTTCACAATATCTGCGAACCAGGGTTCGAATGATACTGTCAAGAGTTGTTCATCCGGGAAAACGTCGTTAATCGGAATTGGAAGCGAAGGCGAAGAAGGAAGTCGTGAGAGATGGTCGGCAACTACGTTTTCACATCTTCGTTTGTCCTTAATGACAAGGTCAAACTCTTGAAGCAAGAGGATCCAACGTATTAACCGAGATTTTGCATCTTTCTTCGCAAAAAGATGGCGCAGAGCTGAATGGTCCGTGTAGACAATGACTGGAGAGCCGATGAGGTAGGGCCTGAACTTTTCTAAAGCAAATACAACAGCCAAGAATTCCTTCTCAGTTGTTGTATAATTGAGTTGGGCGTCGTTCAGGGTTCAGCTCGCGTAGTAGATTACGTGCGGCATCTTATTGATGTGCTGTCCAAGGACAGCACCGATGGCAAAGTCGGATGCATCGCACATAATCTCGAATGGGTGCGTCCAGTCAGGTGAAGAAAGAACGGGAGCAGAAGTGAGTGAGCGTTTCAGTGACTCGAAGGCAGTCACACAGCTTGAGTTGAAGTCGAATGGTGTTTCCTTGGCCAGCAAAAGAGTCAAGGGCCTAGCAATCTTGCTAAGGTCCTTGATAAACCGTCTATAGAAACCGGCATGGCCAAGGAAGGCTCGGATATCTCTGACGCATCGGGGAGGAGGCAGATTGGAAATGACCTCAATCTTTGCTTTGTCAACCTCTATGCCATTTTGCGAGATGATATGTCCTAAGACAATACCTTCGCGCACCATGAAGTGGCATTTCTCCCAGTTCAAAGTGAGATTCTTGTCCTTACATCGGGTAAGGACAGCGTCAAGATGCAGCAAACACTCGTTGAAGGAATCGCCGAAGATGGAGAAGGCATCCATGAAAATCTCCAGAAATTTTTCCACCATGTCTGAGAAAATTCCCATTATACACCGCTGGAAGGTAGCGGGCGCATTGCATAACCCAAAGGGCATGCGACGATATGCAAATGTGCCGAAAGGACAAGTGAAAGTGGTCTTGTCCTGGTCTTTTTCGGCGATGGGAATTTGATTATAGCCGGAGTAGCCATCAAGAAAGCAGTAGTACTCGTGTCCGGCCAATCGTTCAAGCATCTGGTCAATGAAAGGTAGCGGAAAGTGGTCTTTCCGCGTTGCGGCGTTGAGTTTTCTGTAATCAATGCAAACTCGCCACCCAGTTTGGGTGCGAGTAGGGATTAACTCATTCGCCTCGTTGGTTATGACCGTGATGCCCGACTTCTTGGGGACAACATGAATGGGGATAACCCACTGGCTATCAGAGATAGGGTAAATGATACCACTATCTAGACATTTGACGATCTCCTTCTTCACAGCCTCCTTCATGACTGGATTAAGACGTCTTTGTGGATCCCGGGCTGGTTTGGCATCATCCATCAGATGAATGTGATGCTCAACGATCAGGGGACTAATCCCCTTGATATCCGCCATGGACCAGCCAAAAGCTTGCCTGTTGCTGTGCAAGACCGCGAGAAGGGCTTTCTCTTGCTCGGGAGCTAGAGAAGCCGAAATGATGACAGGGAGGGTCTCGTTCTCACCTAAGTAAGCATACTTAAGGTGAGACGGCAACAGCTTGAGTTCGAGCGTTGGAGGTGAAACGATGGAAGGCAAGACTGGTGCAAAGGTCTCGAACTTAAAGGACTCCAGCAAAGGTTCAAAGCGAGTGTAAGCAACCGAGTTGGATGGTTCAGGTAACTCATCCGGAAAGTCGAAGGATTCAAACTCGGGTTGTGCGCAGCTAAGATCGTTCGAAAACGTGAAACACTCGTAGTCGTTGTCGGGCGCAGAAACAGCAGCAGGTTCGAAGAGAAACGCACTAGTGGCGTCGAGATTATCGTGATCAAACAGAAACTCCTCGAATTCACACTCTTCTGGGGTGATCTCCTGGATCGAGCAGACGTCCAGTATATGAGCATTAGGTTCGGCGGGCTGATTCCCCAACCTAAAAATGTTGAGTTCAATCGTCATATTTCCAAAAGAGAGGTTCATCGAACCATTGCGACAATTGATCACAGCATTTGAGGTTGCGAGAAATGGTCGACCGAGTATCACCGGAATTTGACTCCGGGGGTTAGCTACAGGCTGTGTATCTAATACAATGAAGTCAACGGGGAATATGAAGTCCCCGACTCTTATCAACACATCCTCTAGCTCACCCCTAGGATGGGTGATCGATCGGTCGGCTATTTGGAGAGTGCAGTGCGTGGGTTTCAGCTCTCCGACGCCTAATTGCTCGTATACTAAATACGGAAGCAAGTTAACACTGGCACCAAGATCTAATAGTGCGCGGTTGATGTTCTTATCCCCAATAGTAATTGAAATCGTAGGACAGCCAGGGTCCTTCCGTTTTTGTGGTAAAGATTGGGTAAGGGCATCACTCACAGCACTAGCCAAGAAAACTTTCTTGGGTACCTGAGACTTCCTCTTTTTCGTGCACAAGTCCTTTAAGATTTTCGCGTAAGACGGGACTTGTTGGACAGCATCTAAAAGAGGAATGTTAATGTTAACTTGCTTAAATAACTCCAGAATCTTCTCCATTTGAGGATTTTGTTTATTAGATCTCAACCGGTTTGGAAATGGGACATTTTGAAAATTGGTTGAGTCTAATGCTGGAGGAGGAGATTGTGGAGTTGGAACGGATCCCAGAATAGGTGTTTTCATGGAGTGAGAAGTGGGTCTGTTCAGAGCAGAAGAAGAGGAAGGGGAGCCTGTTGAAGAACGGAGAATAGGCTCAGAAGACGAAGAAGAAGAAGAAGAAGAAGAAGCGGCCGGGGTGTCATTGTTGATCCGTTTGCCAGTGTTGTTTTGCAGCATCCTCCCTGATCTCAGTGTGGTCACGGCACTCACATTATGGTTTTGTTGTTCAAGAGCAACATGTGCATTATGTGGGTGACCGGGATTTGGAAGTGGCTGAGACTGGAGCTTCCCCTTTTCTCGCTCGCTTAAGGCCGTGTTCAGCTGTGCAATCTGGGCCTCGATGGTTTTGATGCATTGCCCGTGTGCGGCAGTGTGTTGCACTAAGGATTGAATCGAAGACTGGATGTTGGCGGTGGATTGAGTCGATTGTTTAACAAACGCCTCCAGACTACGCTCGAGCGAGGAAACCTTATCGTTGTTTGACGGAACAAAGTTGTTTGGTGGAAAAGAGTTGTTGGGTGCAAAGTTGTTCGTCTGGTTTTGGAAAGGCTGGGGTTGGAAGGGCTGCTGATATTGGTGTTGAGTTTGTTGCTGCGCTTGCTGTTGCGGCGGAGGGGCCCTTTGGAAATTGTTGCCCTGGAATTGATTCTGATTCTGATTCCAGACGAAATTGGGATGGTTCCTCCAACCGGGATTATAGGTGGAAGAGTATAGATCATTCCTCGGTCTTTGCTGGAAGGCAGCATTAACCTGATCCTGTCCTTGCGGGGGTGGATTGTAAGGACACTCTTCGGTCAAGTGAGAAGGATCGGAGCAACAAGCGCAGATGGTACGAAGGGGGAGAACAGGGGCGGGGCCAGGAGCAGAAAATTTGCTCTCTATTGCTTCAAGCTTTCTTGTTATAGCAGCCATTTCAGCTTTCATCGCAATAGAGACGTCAAGTTGGTGGATTCCTACCCTAGACTGACCGGTAGAAGTGGAGGTAGAAGAAGAAGAAGTCGGTCTGGTGCTCTCCCACTGTAGCGTTTGCTCCGCAAGGTCGTCAAAGAACTGCCACGCTTCCTCGTCAGATTTCGATAGGAAGTGGCCCTGACAGATGGTTTCCAGCAACTGCTTCGTTGCTGGGTTCAGTCCCTCGTATAAGGTTTGGCAGAGCTGCCATTTCTCTATACCGTGGTGAGGATACTGAACAAGAAGGTCTTTGTATCGGTCAAAGCACTTCCAGAAGGGTTCAGAAGGAAGCTGGGAGAATTGGTTGATTTCATTTCGAATCCTTGCGGTCTTATGATTTGGATAGAATTTTTTCAGAAACGCTTTAACAAACTCGTCCCAGCTGGTGATTGAGTGGGAAGCGGTGCTATACAGCCATTTTTCAGCGAGATCGCATAAAGTGAACGGAATGACCCGTAGACGTATAGCATCGTCCGACAGCTGGGTGGTTTTCATCATGGCACAGACATTTTGAAATTTATTAATGAAGATATAGGCATCTTCAAATTCAAGCCCATGGAAACGTGGAAGCATGTTGATGAAATGGGGCTTAATTTCAAAGTTGTCCCCATTGGCCGGAGGAAGAGAAAGGCAGGTGGGAAGTGCAGAACGGGTGGGGTAGAAACGATCCTGGAGCGCAATTCGCTGTGGCGCTACAACAGGCGGAGGTGGTGGGATATTGGTCTCCGTAGGAGGTGGAGCCAATCCAGCGGTGGTCAAAGAGATGTTCGGATTAAATCCCGACATCGCGGAAGAAGAGGTTGGTGAAGGTGAAGGTGAAGATGTATGAACAGAATTCCGGTCAACGTCGGAGTTGGCCGGCAAAGGAAGGGGTGAAAGAGGAGTGGACGGAGTATCGACTTCGGAGTCGATCGCGTAGTCGGTCGCGACTAACGTAAAGCGGACTAGACGGGCGCTAGTATCCCGAGTCCAAGCGGACATACACTAAACGAGTTTAGTATAGTCAAAGCGAAGAAGGTGAGGGTAAGAAAACGTCAATGGAGAAAGGCGATGGGTGGTGGGTGAAAATGGATTTGGCGACAAAAGGGCAAGTTTTTATAAAAGTTTTTGATTTTTTCTTTTTTTTCTTTTTTTCTTTTTAGAAAGATTTTTACAGAAATATGTACGGAAATACGGCTTAAGCAATCACAAACAAGATATGCACAATCACACCTAGATCTAGGGTAACCTAGGTCTACTAGACCTGCTCCTGAACTTGATTGTCGAAGTTAAACAGTGTCGAGAAACAGGCTTAAAAATACACTGATCACGAGGCCAGGTAAGTGCAGAGATAAGGGGAGGTTGTCCAACGCTTTCGCGAAGTTCCTTAATTAAATAACCCTTTCTCTTTCGGCGGTTGCGCCTTTAACACTTTCCTAGACACCCCGTAAACAATATACGGTTAAGCGAGGTTCTAAACACGGTTTATCTTCTCCTAATGAGCGCGAAGTCCTTAGGGCTGAAGTCTAGTATTTTTTAATTTACAATGGACAATGCATATGCTTTAGTGATTTTTGGGGTCCTGGGAAGGGTGATGAAATCCCCACCCAATCTGAATTGGTTTCAAGCCCCTTAAGTCCGTATTAAAGAAATGCAAAACAGTAACAATTCAACTGCAAACAATTTTTATTTTGCGGCGCAAAGAATCCTGCACAAGAACAGTTTATTGGAAGGGGGAGAAGAATTTGCGCAAAGAAGGCTGCAGAAAACACAATTCAGTGGAGTTCAGAGGAGAGGGGAGAAGCAGAGGGACTTACAGAGAGAAACTGAGGGCCTGAAGCCAACAGATGGCCGCGTTTCCGCGGCCAAACGCATGCAATAGCCGTGGATCCGCGGCTATGTGGAGGTATTGGGCCTTGAAAATTTTTGTAGGTGCTGTTCTGGGTCTCCTCTTCTTGTCTGGATGTACTGAATTTTTGTTTACTCACTGTAACTGCTCCAGATTTTTCAGTAGACCGGATGCTTCGTTTTGCCCGTTCGCGGTGTAGCCGCGAAATGTGGGTCTATCTTCCCACGTCTTTGGCACTGTACTTGAACTCCGTATTATCCGGCGTCTTTGGCGTCGATCTTGAACTTCGTATTTTCCTGCACACTTGCACAAAAGCTAATCAAAAAACAACAAGATGGTTTTTTTACAAAGTATGTATTTATTTTTTTTCGTTTTTTTTTTGTTATATTTATACTTACAAATTAACCCGAAATTACACAAGGAAATAAACTACCGTCTCCCCGGCAACGGCGCCATTTGAATGACAGCGTATGTGCGTGTTCAAGTTCTAGTTTAAATACCGCAATCAAGACAGTTTCGCTTGTAGCTAGCCGGTTGAGTACGGGTCGTCCGCAGGGAGATGGGAGTCTTTTTCAAAGTGTTTTAACGAGTTAAGTCCTGTTTTCAAATTTTGTTGTGGTTATCTAAGTGTTAAGTTGATATTTAAAGAGAGCTTGTTAGGGTTAGGATTAGGTTAGTTTGAGTTAGGAGTCTCCTCATCTTTCATTGCCCCTCTTAATATCGGTGTTACGGTAATCGGCAACAACGGGGATTAGCACGACTAGGAAGGACTTTGCGAGTATAAGCTAGGCTTTCCAACGCATAAGTCTTCCTTTTGGTGCTTGTCCGTCCGTTCTTGGCTCTTATCCATAACCTCTGGTTAATTCAACCACAACCGGTCTCACTACGGAATCACCGCTATCATGTAGGATAGGGTGCCGTAAGGAGCGGATTGTGGTTCAATTAACGGGAGTCGATTTAAGCTGTTGGGCAAGGAAAGAGTGAGAGAGATTTCCTTCTCTCAAACTTCCCTTATCCTACCCTAACAAGTATAAAACTACTCACAGTTCATGATAAGGAAAAACAAAACAAAACAAAAGAGGAAGATAGAAAGAAGGAGATTAGAAGAATACGACTAGCTATTTGCGACCTCACCTTGGCGAGGATCGAGCGTAAGCATCATTGTCGTATGAATGATAAAGAAAAAGAGAGAAAAAAGAAACAACAAGGAAAAAACAACAACTACTTAACGAATTAAAATTACAACAATTAACAAAGTAAAGAGACAAGCATGATAATAAATGGTTCTTCTTTATTCATCACTCTTCACTCAAAAGCTCACTACAAGTTTAATGGAGAAGAGGTGAGAAGAGGAAGAAGCAAAACACTAAACCTAGGCAAAAAATGCAAATACAAGAATGGACCCTTTCCTTCACAAAGTTCTGGGCTATTTATAGACCAAAAAATGAAAACCTAGGGCAACCACCAGAACACCTGTACAATGACCAAAATACCCCCCAAAAGTTTCTGTCTGCGGCGCCAGTACGGCCGCGGATCCGCGGCCTAGACCCCCCTTTAGCCGCGGATCCGCGGCCATATGGATGAGTTAGGGTGTGGGCTTTTTGGTACTTTCCTGATCTTCTGTGCACTTCAGTATGGCATATGTGTTTTCTGAAAATACCTCCACATTTCTTCCAGAATTTTTGTTGAGGGAAAGGTGGACTTTTTGTCAAGATTTTGTCATGATTGCCTCGAGCTCCGCGTAGATTTCTGGGAAGTTGTTGTTGCCATTGAGCCTTGTGCATGAAGGTGACATTGATTTGACATTTTGTCTTCCTAAACTGGTATCTGGCAACATACGGATGAAGAGCGGAGACCGTGTTTTATCTGTGGTTGGCAGGAAACCGGATTTTGTCGTGTTTTTCATGAATTTCAACGTTTTAGAACCGAGAACCTGTATCCTGCAATTAACTAGCAAACACGGCTCAAGAGTATCTACCGATATGCAATGTGATAAAAATTGGGCGGTATGAAAATGCAAAAATCTGATATGAACAACTCCTCTTAACTCATCTGCACTGTTTGATTTCCCTACAATCAAACAGAGACCCTTCATTCCACCAATTAACAAATTTTTAATACTTTTTAATCCAAAATTTTAATTCTCAAACCCTAATTCTCCACTATAAATACCACCCCATGTCTTAGCTTTTCACCATTCTGAAATTCTAGCAAAAATTCTCTCAAAACTCTTTAAGTGCCAAGTGGAGTTAAGCCCCTTAAGTGGAGTAGCGAGCCAAACTCGACGACCGGAGCATCTTCGACGAAACTACGACCCCCGAGAGCTTCTTCAATCTTTTCTTAATCAAATAAAAAGAGTAAGTCCCCCTCATCTCTCTTTCTTTTCATCTCAATTCATCTCCTAAACATATATCGGTAAAGTGAAGTTATTTCTGATACATTTCTTTTTAAAACTTAGAACTCCTTTTTCCCTTATACATAGGTCAAACTAATTTTACCACACTACTTGTAACTTTAATTACAAATTTTTAGTTTCGAGTTTAACCAAAATTCTCATATGAAACAAACATAAACAAACTTTTTCATTAAAATACTTTGAACTTTATTATCACCTCTTTTCGATATTGGTTAAAACAATACCTTTAAGAAAACTTCACGGGGTAACGACCTACCCCACACGCACACTTTAGTTTCATAGCACGATATCTATATATATGTATGGTTAGTTCAAAGAAATGATTTTCATTAAAATACCACATCCTTTAAAAAACCGGGTTTCTTTTAAAGCGGTATTTTGTAATCCTTGGCAAATACGCCTCTACAACCCTCGTCAGGGGACCCTCTAATAGATGATGTAGACTATCGCACATCCTTGGGATACTAGAGTGAGATGCAGAACTCCTCTCGGAGTAATCGGTCTCGAAAGGAATAAAAATACGGTTTTTGATAAATGCGACCTTTTCTAATAAAAAATAATTTTTAGAAAAATTATATAAAAATCATAAATCCGTATTTTCAATAAAAACAAATTACGAAACTCTATTTTTAAATGAAAGATTAAAAATTGTTAATAAAATACCACCTAGTTTCCAAAAGAGCTAGTTTTCATAAAAATACTACAATCTTTCAAAAAGCTAGATTTTATCACCAAAACACCACAACAATTAAAATACATGTTCATGAAAACCCTAAATGTTATAAATCATCCTCGAGATTTATTTTCAAACTATATTTTTCATAAAAACCCCTCGAGATAAGCAAAACAATACTTTAAGGACTCTAGTTTAATATATGTTTAAGCGGAATCAATTCTCTTGAGCCCTAGGGAACCGGAGAAAGTGAGTGCTTGCCTATTAAGATTAGACAACTTAATGGAGTTATCAATGGCAATTGTCTTGGAAAAAATCACAAATCCTGTCGTTCATGTGCAGCAGTTGCCGATATCTCCTGAACATAAGATTTTTAATAATTTACATCAATTCACATGAAAAGACATGAACTCGAATCCAAATTTGAATATAAACTTGAACTCGGACTCGAACACAAACTCGAACTATAACCCAACTCGAATCTAAATCTGAACATAAACTTGAATCCTTGATCATGAATCAGAACACTTGAACTTGAATATCCCAAAACCCAAATACTAGAATACTATGACTTGACATGAACTCAATACGAATACTAGAACACAATGGCTACTATTGAAATTGACTTGACTCGAACCATGAATACAACTTGACATAAATACATGAACATTTGACACGAATACTTGATATTGACATGAACTCAATCTTGCAATTTAATGTATTTATAGATTCGAGCAAGGCTATTAATTTTAACTGTAACCTAGAATATATGGGGTGTTTGGGTAGTTCATGTGTGAATCCAACGAAATCTCAGGATTCCCCCTAGATCATGAATCCATGTTTACTAAACACAAGTAAGCTATCATGAGGGCACGTGTTTCCTTGCTCCTGGATTATAACCTGTTGAGTTTGGAATACTTCAACACTAGGTTGAAGTCCCGTTACTAAAACTTGATTTGGATCTGTGGTTCCTTACTCCTGGATTACAGCCTGTTGGGTTCGAGAACACTCTTGAGATTGGTTGACATCCACTCTTGAGCTTACGTTACATTAGTTTAACCATGTAAAGACCTTTTAGAACACTTACATTCACTGCATGTCCACTACACCTACACTACACGGCCATGATATACTATGCTCATGTTATTTTGCCATGATATATATATAGAACTGTATGTTAAATATAATTACCTTTCTTATTTTAAATAACAAGTTTAAACACCAAATCTCCTAGTCCATTACTTCATGATATACATTTTCTTTGTCTTTATACTTTTAGACATCACACCCATTTCTTGGGGACTTACCGAATGAAAGTTCACTGACGAGCATTCCACCCATCTTTATTTCTTGGAATGTTCATCAGATACTGTGAAGACTGAGGCGGTGGACACCACCGAGGAGGAGCACGATCAGATCGCGACTCAGGCCTAAACTAGTTATCCTCTCTTTCTGTTTATGTATGCCACCTGTTTAGGAATTTCTCTTCTTGTATTTTCTTTCAGTTGAACTCATGTATTGTAAATGTATCAAGTGTAAGTCGATGTCGCGCACCCCGCGGGTTCGCGGGGAGGCGGAATTTTCAAAAAACGATTTATACAAAGCTCGCAACATCGGCTAAACTCCAGGATCTATTCAAAAGCCTTAACTAACAATAAACTTTGGAGGTTTAACTACTATGATAGTTGGTTATACCTCTGTGACTAAGTCCTTCGGGTCTTCTTTGCCTCCTCTGCATGGCTCCTCGAAGAAAGGATCGAGCTTGCATGATCGACCTTCTCGTGTCAAAGATGATCCACCCGAGAGTTTGTGCTTCAACTCCAATCTCTAAACCGAGATAACTAGGGTAGATGGTTCGCTAATCGAACTAGCCAAGGTGATGTAGAGAATGCTAATGGATTGTTTAGTCTCACTAAACCCTATGGTTCACAATACATGTGAAGGATTAGGGTTTAGTTTGAGGAAGAAAGAGATGGAGAAATCAAGAGAGAGAATGAGGAGAGAGAAAATGAACCAACCTTAAGCATGAAGTATAGTGAATGGCTAAGTATATGAGCTCAGTTATTCAAGCATGGAATATTTCATAATAAGAAATATCACCCATGCTTGAATAGTGATTCAAGTCCAATATAATAATCCCTTAGCCATACTTTTCACCATGCCACAAATATCTTTTTCTTTTCTCCAATATCCACCTCATTAATCTATTTACCAAAATGGATAAAACTAAATAATGAGGTGTCTCCCTCTAGAAGCATGCCTTGCCAAATTACAAGAATGCCCCTCACCGTATATACACACCCGTATCTGTATTCCGAAAAATACGAACACACTAAGACGATAACAATCCAATAATACAATACTAGGATCCGGCTTAAACCAAAGCCCACTAGTATTGTCCGCCCGATCAGCATCCGTGTATAAGTACACGTATGTGATCGAAGCCCTGCTGTAAAACCATATGGCGTCTACATCAATTGCCCGAAGCAGGGAAACCCTCTGTGTAGGACTTTAAAGACTTGACAGTACGCTGGCAGTGGGTTTAACCACAAGAATGTCAGCGGTACTAGCTGCACGTAACGGCTACCCAGGTATCTGTCGATAAAAAGGTCGATGAGCAAACTCATCCGAACTCCTACTGAACCTGTTTATGACAATCTTCGTACAGTCCGGTCTGTTCGTCTGAGATACTCGCATATCGTGCCTAGGGGGATGGTAAACGTCAGACCCCTAATAGCGCAATAAGTTATTGGATATATGTATGCCCTAGAGGCCATTATATGTATAGTGGATGTTTGGACATGTATATATGTATATTTGATATATGACTTTCTTGTTCGACATGATAGTATGCTATCTGGTTTTACTTTATCTGACATGTTTACTTGATAATGTTCATTTGATACATGTTGATAAAGCCCTAAGGATATTTGCTTAACTTCCATGGCTATGATGAAGATCATACTGGTGGGGCATGTGTGGTCTATAAGCATATCCTTAAATGTTCCTAGTCATAGGTATATCGAGACAGGGCATCGATATTCCAGAGTAGACTAGCGTGTACGTTTCTTGACCCATATGATGGGCGATGGATGATCCCATATGCATTGGTGTTATGACATCGAAGATTGTATACGGGTGCTCAGTGGAGACTAGGTACACTGAACGGACTCACCGAGAATTCCTATATAGTATTATATCTATCGTCGGATAGCAGTTCTCTGGTAACACTGGTACAGGTTAGTCTGTAGACCAGAGATCGTCATAGAATCTTGTGTGTTCTCCCACTGTACTTTGATTTCCACCCTACCACGGCTCTACTGAGTCGTGCAAACAGGTGGATTTTAGGTATAGTCCCGAGACACATGGAGACAGTGAGCGATAGGAGGGGTTTTGTCTCTCCCGGTATTGGGAGTTGATGTTGTGCAATGTGTGATTGGCTCTGACTTGAAGTCCCTGGCCAGGGCTGATGAGATTTACTGATAAGTGTTATCAGTAGTTTCTCGACCGGTCATAGACCAAATCGACATGATTTATTGAGTTATTAGGGCTCAACGATTCCATCCCTAGACTTGATATGCAGCATATCAGACGAAGAGACCGGACTGTACGGTAAGTGTTGCCGATGGCTCGACAGGAGTTTTGATGGGTTCG
The DNA here is from genome assembly GCA_030015575.1 of Agapanthus africanus. Taxonomy (NCBI): domain Eukaryota; kingdom Viridiplantae; phylum Streptophyta; class Magnoliopsida; order Asparagales; family Amaryllidaceae; genus Agapanthus; species Agapanthus africanus. The sequence continues at coordinate 850,082,616 of CM057338.1, read as the reverse complement.
CTTGTTTTTCTTCTGATCGCTCAATACCCGGATGGCCGTTACGTTTAGCTGACCGCTTGTGACTTGTAAGTGTTTTGATATGATCATCACCTACTGCCGGCGTATTGACGAGTCTTAGAGTCCCACACAGGATTTTTCTAGCTCAGGCGAAATGATGTGGAGTGCATATGAGATATGTGCGGGAGCTCGACTAAATGCGAGTATGTGATACCGTATTTTAATCGGGCATTTATTATTGGTCGGGTCGCATTTGATGTAACCGATTTATTAAATCAAGTGTTGTTTTAATATTGACTTTTAGCTCATTTTTAATTAAACCTTTTCTTTTGGATGTATGCATATATGTTTATACATACATATGATGATATGCATGCACACATACATACATACATATGTATCATGGTTGATGATACATAGAAGATGGCAATACAAGACTTACATGGTTGATCAATATCTTCTATTTTGTTTATGGATTAAAGAAAAAGAAAATTAGCTAAATGACTCATTCTTTCTACACAATTCTTAGTTGACCTTTGACTTAACCCTAGTTAGATTTCCTTTGTTCTTTAACTCATCCACAAAATATCTAGATATTTAGATAACCATGGTTATATATGAGAGTGTCTCATATATATTCTTTGTTTTTCATTTTATTAAAAAGGTTTTTATCACAATATTTTGACAAAAGCTTTGCCATCTTCTTCTTCCTCCTTCAATCTCTCTTGAGTTTTAAAAGAGTGAGGAACTTAAAAAGAAAGGGTTTTTAAGTGAGTTCACAAACCACACAACCATTCTACACTACCCTAGCCCTTTAGTGTAGAGTGTTTGCTTCATTTTGTGAAGCTGAAAGCTTGATCTAGAAATCTCCGGGTGGATCATCGTAGACGACGAAGGACCTTAAGCGGAGTCGTTCCAAGCTTCGTGGAAAGCCGTAGGAGTCCTAAAGACCGAAAGAGTTGGCTACAAAAGTTGTATTTCCTTTTCCTTTAGCTTAGACTTCTTATTATGTTGTTATTACCCTAATCTCTAGTTACGATTCGTAGTTCGTTTGTATTAGCCCTCTAGAATTTTAAAAGTTCACTACTTTATGATCTTGCAACCTTACTAGAGGCGCTACTACACACCAACATAAGTCGTGCCGGAGCAGAGCCCAATACATCTTGAGAAACTACTGGAATACCTATCAGTAAATCTCGCTTTTCCTGGCCAGGAACTTTGTGTAATGTGAAAGGTTATGCTAACGCCCTAGCCATCAATCGTGGCTGATTGTGGAACAAATTTTTTTCTAACGATGTAAACTTAGCGCTAGAATAACCCTAAACCGGATTTTCCATAAACCTAACTAGCAACTAAAGAAGCTATCTACTATGAAAAGAGTTTATACCAAAAGGCTCAAGTCCTTCGGGTCTTCACTCCTCTCCTTTAGCATGCTCTTAGTAGCCTCCATGATCGAGCTTGATCAACAGCTTCCTCACGTCAAAGATGATCCATCCGAGAGTGTCTACTTTGAGCTACTACCTCTAAACCGAGGTAACTAGGTCACTTAGTTTGCTAATCTAAGTAGCCTAGGTGATGTAGAGAGTGATGATGGATTGATTTGTCTCAAGAACCATAGGTTTCTCAACACATGAGACTATTAGGGTTTGAGATAGAAGAAGAAAACTTGGAGGAAAGTGAGAGTCTTGTGAAAAATAAATAGAATGAAGAATGGCTACGTGTATGAGATAACAATGCAAACACAAAATATCTCCACAAAATATCAAGCATACTAGAATAGTAAATCATAAGTCACTATATGAGTCATAACTTAGCCATGCTTCATTCAATGAATGATAACACCTCATCCTCCACCTCATTAAACCATTTAACCTAAATGGTTAATCAAAATAATGAGGTGTCTTCTTCTAGAAGCACCTTGCACAATTACAAGAATGCCCCTCACCTGTATATACATACCCGTATCCATATTCCGAGAAAATACGAATACAATGAGACGAGAATAATCCAACAATATAATACTAGGATCCGGCTTAAACCAAAGCCTACTATTATTATCCTCCCGAACATCATACGTGTTGGTGTGTTTTAGCATCTCTACTAGGGTTTAACCAACAATATATGGTGTATTTTAAAAAAATAGATAGCTAAAGCACACAAGCCATAAATTGAACTAGAGATTAGGGTAAGTATCATATACAAAGTAGTGTTTAAAACTAAGAGAAAGAGAACTACAACTTTTGTAGACCACTCATTCTCTTCTATAGCTCTATGTTGCAGTCCTTGGACTCCTTGGCTCCACTCGAAGATTGGAACAATTCCGCTTGTAGTCTTCGAAATGCACGATGATCCATGTTTACCGCCGAAAACAGAGACGGAACCGCGTAGGTCGTCTTGCCTGAATTTGGGAGCAGATGCTATTTAGGTTTATCCGCCCACCTCTCCAAAGATGCCAAGTTGATTTATGGCAACGCGTATCGGAGTTTGGACGGATGCGGCCGTTGTAGCAGACTTCGTCAGATTCCCCCTCATTGTGTGAGGTTTTTGATTGTGGGGACGCTCTTCCCTGCAGGCGCAAGCCCCTGCAGTTAATTACGTTACCGCGTAGCAATAACCACTTTCTCCTGCTCCAGAAGGTCACTTCGTGTCGTGTGTGTTTGTTTTATTTTTGGTTGTTCGTGGATTGTATACGGAGACTAATTTATATTGTCGCCCGTAGGGCATGGATTAGTCCAAATCCGTATATTCTTAGATTTGGGTTTGGGTTAATTTTAAGGATCGTTAATGTCGTTTGAGATTAAGATCAACTTAAATATTTGTTGAGAATACGTTAGTCTAATTTTAGACTAAGATCTACTCAACAGGATTTTGGGATCCTTCAGACCCAACAAAAGAGCATTTGGGCTTTATTGATTTAGTTTAAGAACATTTTGGTCCGTTGTTAGTTTAAGAACGTTTCATTCCGTAGCTAGTTTAAGGACGTTGCGGTCTGTAGCTAGTTTAAGGACGTTTCGGTCTGTAAATCACCATTTTTGAGGTGAGGGTTTAGTTTAAGGACATTTCGGTCCGTATTGGGATATGTCCATCGGTTTGGGAGTGCACCAAAGAGTTGTTGGTTGTCGAGACCCGCCACCTCTCTGAAGACATTGAAGAATTACAACGATATTTATCAGAGGTGTGGAGAGATTTACCCTTGAACCAAATTCCAGATTGAGAGGAGAGATCATGGTGGACCATCTAAGAATCATTAGTCATTTTTGGGAGACTAAGATTAACTTAGGAGATGTGGGATGGACATCGTTCTGGTCATTATCAATTGAAGCATCATTAGTTTGGAAAGTCATGAGCATAGAGGCTCGGTCTATTTGGAGATCCAAGATGTTTTAATCTCAAGAAGACTTAGCCAGTTTGGGGCTGAAGTTAGCTTCTTATAGTGTTAAACACTAATATATGCTCGGTGCTCACATGCTCCCAAGTGAGACTCTAAAGCAGTGTTAAACACTGAAATTTGGGGCGCTCACATGTGGCACGTGAGGCGCTTGAAAGTTGGCGTTGTACACTTGGGTCCAAATCCCCGTCTGTATATAAGTGTTAAACACTTAATTCTTGTGGCCCTCACGTGTGGGCACGTGAGGCGTCCCAGAGTTGGGCACTGCCTCTTTGAGTTTATTCCTTCTTCCTTTTATAAGTGCTAAGCATTTAGCTCATATAATACTCACGTGCAAACACGTGAGGTGCTCAAAATGTGAGCGCTGTTTTTGGATTTTTTCCCCCTTTTCCATATGAGTGTTAAGCAACTGTTTGGGGGTCACGTGAGAACACGTGATTCGATCTCAGTCATTTCTTATTGTTCATCGGAAGTGCTTACGTGGGAACACGTGAGCTCTCGTTATAGCGTTGAACGCTAATGAATCGCCATTCTTTTCTTTTATATACATAGAGATTTTGATCTAAGTTTTAAGAATTTCAGGTCCCTTGTTTTATAAGTATTAAATTCTTTTACAGGGTTAAACCCTAGTTTTATCAGAGGAATCAAATTCCTATATACTTTTGGAAGTATTAAATTCTTTGAACTTAGTTCTTTCCCCTAAGTTTTGAATCTGCATTACAGAATCTCCCCGATGAGAATTAAATTCTCAACTTGTGGGAAGATCTGCTTCTGCAGACCTTAACCAGAGGAAGAACTAAGTTCTTTTTTTTTTTGAGGGGTTAAACCCTTGGAGAGGCGAAGAAGAGATAAGATAATCTCTGTATCTTTCTTCTTACCTAGGGTTTCTTTTTCTAAAAGGGAGATCTTCTTCTTTTTAAAGAATTGAATGCTCTTTTCTTTTTTTTGTACCCTCTCTTCTCTGTGTTTTCTGTATGTTCTCTCTGTGTCTTTCTCCTCCTCTCCTTGCTCCTATTTATACGAGAAGAACAAGAATCAATTTGTTAAGAGAATCTTTCATTGAGAGATCATGATTAATCCCATGATCTTTTAAATCAATCAGTGAATTTTATTCACCGTTGGATTTTTAATCCAAAGGCTCTCTGTGTAACAGAGAAGATTTCTTATTTTTTAACCAGATTAGGAAATATTTTCCTAAGATAGAATTTTATTCTATCAGACGATCACCGTTGAATCTTTGATCCAAATGTCTTTTGTTTAATAACAGAGAAGATATTTTTGTTTTAATGAAGATAAGGGATATATTTCCCATATATATAGAATTTAATTCTATCATATAGTTTAGAAAGATTTAAGGAAATATTTTCAAAATAGGATTTTGATCCTTTTATTTAGAATTTAATTCTATCAGCTTGGAAGGTGTTTAGGAACACTCACGTGTAGCACGTGACCCCTACAATGTTAAACTTGTTTGCTTATATGCAACAGCCTAAAAATGGCATCACGTGTTAACACGTGGGCTTCTCTAGCCTGCTATTTGTTTTAATATGGAGCCTATATATTTTGTATATAGATGCTCACGTGCTTACACGTGAGGCTCAATTTCAGCCTGTCAATTGTTTAAACGCAGCGCCTATAATCTTTGTATATATGCGCTCATGTGTAGGCACGTGAGTGTTGGGTTTCCCTAGCACCATACCGAGGGTTTGTCTTGCATCAAACATGCTACAATAAAAATTTAGGGTGCTAAGCAAACTAACCTAGGATCAAAACTAGAAATTTAGGGTAACAAAATAGTATCACATACAAGATCTAGTGTCTAACACTAAGAGGATAGTAATACAACCATTGTAGACCTCCTCCTTAGACTCCTTGGATCAACTCTGTGTTTAAACGGGTCTGCTTGAGTCCTCATTATCCACGACGATCCACCGCGGAGTCCCTTAGCTCAAGCTCCTTGCTTCACTTGAACAAAGTAGAAGTGATGCAAACAACCTATACTAGTGGGCTAAACTAGTGTAGATTGGTGATGTGGGTTTGGATCTCACTTAAAAATCTTTTCTTTTTATCTCCTTCACTCACTTTTGAAGAGGTAGTAAGCTTTGAGGAAGAAGAAGGAGGAAATGGCTAAGCAAGCTCAAGATAATTGTTATGCCACAAAAATAAAAAAGAAGAATGAATATATGAGAGAGTCACACTCACTCCAAACCATCGTTAAAAATATCTAGATATTTTTGTTAGTGAGTTAAAGAATGAATTAGAGATTAAACCATGGTTTGAGTCATGGTTGACTCAAGAAGAATGTAGAAGAAATCCTACCATGATTTAATCCTAATTATCTTTAATCAATAATCAAAATATATAAATATCCAACCATGTGAGTCTTGCATAGCCAACTCCAATGTATCACCAACCATGACACATGTATGCATGCATGCGTACATTCATATCAACATATGTATATACATACATTCATGCATACAATAAATAAAGAAAAAGTTATAAGTAAAATGGCTAATGGTCATTAATATTAAATCAATAATTGATTTAATAAACCTGTCATATTACATACGACCTGACCAATAGAAAACGCCAGATTATAATGCAGTATCATATACACGCATTTAATAAAGCACCCGCGCATATCACCATATGCACCCCACATCGTTTCGCCTGAGCTAGGTAACCCCTTTTCGGGACTCTAAGACTCGTCAATACATCGGCAGTAGGTGATGATCATATCAAACACCCACAAGCCGCAAGCGGTCAGCTAAACGTAATGGCCACCCGGGTATTGAGCGAGCAGAAGAAAAACAAGCGAAACCGTCAAAACTCCTGTCAAGCCAACCGGTAACACTTACCGTACAGTCCGGTCTCTTCGTTAGATATGCTGCATATCGAGTCTAGGGATGGTATCGTCGACCCCAATAACTCAATAAGTCATGCTGATGTATGGCCTATAACAGATCGAGAAACTACTGATAACACTTATTAGTAAATCTCATCAGCCCTGACCAGGGACTTGCTGATATAGCCAATCGAGCACAGCGCAACATCAATCCCCAATACCGAGAGAGACGAAACCCCTCCTATTGCTCACTGTCTCCATGTGTCTCGGGACTATACCCAAAAGCCACCTGTTTGCACGACTCAGTAGAGCTAAGGTAGGGTGGAAATCAAAGTACAGTGGGAGAACACACAAGACTCTATGACGATCTCGGGTCTACAGACTAACCTGTACCAGTGTCACCTGAGAACTGCTATCCGACGATAGATATAATACCACATAGGAGTTCTCAACGAGTCCGTCCAGTATACCCTATCTCCACTGAGCAAACATATACGATCTTGGTGTCAAACACCAATGGATATGGGATCATCCATCGCCCATCTCATGGGTCAAGAATCGTATACGCTAGTCTACTCTGGAATATCGATGCCCCGTCTCGATACACTCACGACTAGGGACATTTTAGGATATGCTTATAAACTACACACGTACCACTAGTATGATCTACATCATAATCACAGTAGTCAAGCAAATATCCTCAGGGTTTTATCAACATGTACCAAATGAATAAAAGCATGATCAAGTGAACATATCAGGATAAAGAGTAACCAGATAGTATACTATCATGTCGAGCAAGAATGTCCTCTGAATATATATATACATGTAAAAATACATCCACTATCAAATAATGGGCTCTAGGGCATATATATATCCAACAGTGAGCCTCCATTAGTGGGGAATTTTCCCTATCCCTTTTTCTCTCTTTTTTTTATAAGGGAACAAATGCCCCCAGCGTTGTTTTCACATGGCTTGCACATGAGTGCAATGCTGTCACCCTTACAGCCATTGGATCTACTTAGGGGAACGGGAAGATGAACCGCTCCCATCATGACTTATAAATGCAGGGCTTTTCGCCTCTGGGACGCCCCCTATTCCTTCATCTTCTTCTTTGGTTATTTTCTTGAGAATTTAATTCTCATCTTCAGAGCTTAGTTCTCTACCTTAAAATCTTTCAGAATTAAACTCTGCAAAACTTCCATTTGGGTAAGGATCTTGAACGACCCTTTCTTGCTTTCTGCCCTGGATTTTAAATCCATCATCAGAGCATAGCTCTTTTCTTGAATCGGTTTCTTAAAGATCCTAAAACATATATTTTTTGTTGTTGTAGATTTTGAAGTCTTGAATCAATGGGGATTGTTAATCCTCCTTTTAGGGTTTTACCCCATCACTGATCTTTAAGAACCTTGGAATTTAATTCCGTTTTCCTTGCCACCTTGCCATGGGGGTTTTCTGGGATTTAATCCCTTTATTAAAGGAATTTAATTCCGTGTACCCACAGAACTTGTCTCTTAAATAGAGATTCAAAAAAAAATTATCCCCTGATTTTCTCGAATACTTTTAGGGTTTTAATACCCTTAAAGCAGATTTGAATCTGTTGCATTTTCTAATAGAACGTGCTTTAAGAGTTATTTAAACTTCACTCTTTGGAGAGAATCCTTTTCGATTCTTTCAATGGTTGTTTTGCTTCCTCATTTGTGAGCCGCCATATTGATTTTGTGGGGGCCATGTGTTTTGTGGGCAGGGGTCCCGCGAAACAAATATCCTGTCGTTTTCTTCTGTTATTATATACTTATATGTTTTATTAATGTTATTTCTGGAACAATGGCTTCACTTCCCTATTTTCCTTATACTCGCTCAGACACCGCTTTTCCGCAATCGCCGTCGGATGAGGAAGCTATGGCAATGATCAGGGCATATGACAGGGACCGTACGAGTCTACTTTTATAGGGAGTTTGGTATGGTCACATCATCTGGGGCAGCCGCGGCTTTACTTGTGAGGTGTCAACAGAGCCTCTCAGCCCAATATCGCTGATGGAACGCCTGCAAACCGCTTATGCGGGGGAGGCAACTAACTGGACTCCTACAGGCCGGCTTGAGCTATCAACAACCGGGATACCGAACCAGCCCCTGCCGGCTATAGATATCCTGGGGCGTCGCATATGCAAGGTGAAGCCCAACCCTGGGGACAAGTTTATAAAGTAGGACTTACCCCCCGCCACCCAATAGTCTATTCCCTGGGCTCGATACGTTCTTTCCGCCCACCGTGCACGGTTACAGAAGGTTGGGCTGTATCAAGCGGTGTACGCGTCTCTATTCCATTACTAGGTCCCTCACGTCTAGTGGGTTAAAGCTTTTCTGAACCAATGGAATCTTCCCACCGACACCTTCTTGCTAGGGGATCGTGAGGTCTTTATTTTACTGGAAGAGTTTCGCGAGATCTCTGGATTGCCAATCTGGGGAGAGCATTATGAAGAGTTGCTGCCTCCCGACGAGTACGTGTTCGCGACCATGCCGGTTATGCTTGACAGCCTGACGACTGAAAACGCCGTCCACCATAAGTACCCCAGTCTAATCAAGGCTCTGGGTATTTTTGAGAAACTGTTCACGACGTCAGAGGGGCAGGGCGTCACCTTTGAAAGCTTTATTGCCTGCTTTATCCGTGAAGACGCTTTATCCAAAGAGGCTCTACAGTTTGCGAACATTGACGACCCTTTTGGGTTTGGGCTAAATAAACTGCCGGCCAAAGAAGAATACTTACCGCATTTTTATATTCCGACCTCGTCAGCCGTGTCCTTCGATGCGATTGCGGACCCTGGCATGGACGAAGAGATCTTCTTCATCGGCTTCATCAGCCTTTGGCTCAGTTGGTTCGCCATTCCGACGCATCGATGTTTCATGAGAGCCTCCGTCTTCTACCCCGCTCATCGCATAGCTGAAGGGGTACGATTGGCCGTTGGCATTGCGAGACTGTCGCACTTATATCATGGATTAAGTGTTGCGACCAATACTTTGACCCCAGGTGCGGATGTTATGAATTTCTCCCTCCACTACTTCACGTCGTGGATCAAGATGCATGTACTGGGAGCATTTGTAGCACATCAGCGGCCAGATTTCTATGACTCCTATACCTTCCCACGGGTTATGAGGTTGGTGGATGCTTCCACTCCTGATCCAACTCAGCTATGGGCCCTCCGTGTGTTGCTTAACCCATATTCAAACGAGGGTGGGATGGTGTTTAGTGACCCAGTCCTTTCTGCTCCTGTGGGGCCCATTCAACAGTTGTTTGATCTGTCAAAAAGGGGAGCGCCATCTTTAAAGCCTATAGAGATTATGCACCTGTACTCGATTAGATCGGGCTATTGGGTATTCCGTCAGAATAACATGGCTCTTTTTATACGGTATAATCCGCACCGCTTTGCCCAGCAACTGGGCTATAACCAGGGTGTCCCTTTCGAGGCGTTTTTAGTCGAGCCTACTCCGTCTCTGGAAGTCACTCGTGATGTCATCCATCATTTTATGTGGCTGAACACCGGCTCCTGTTTCATGATCCCTGAGTCTGACTATCTTCCAAGGTCTATGGGGTCTTTCAAGGGTTGGTATCATCATCAAGTCGGTCCTGTCATTACCGAGGAGAGGCGGGTACTCTTCGAATGTAGAGCTCCAGCTCCGACCCAAGTCACCAGCGTTCCGTTGCGGCCGCAGTCAGTAGTTCGCCCTCCATTGAGGGATAGCGGTCCGGTACTTACCTCCAGAGCCGCTGAAATAGAATCGATCCCCCGTACTGCTGGTATGCCGGTGCGCACTAGAGCCGAAGCAAAGGCTTCTAATGAAGCGCCAGTGGTAGTGTCATCAGTCGCAGCGTCATCAGTGGCGGTGTCATTAGCGGTAGTATCGCCAAAGGAGGATACTGAAAGTGAGGTTGGTCAACGTCGCGCCAAAGCGCCGACGGGAAGGAAGCGTTCTTCTGCTGGCGCTAGCACAAGTTCTAAAAGGAGGAAGAAATCGGTCACCGGCTTACTTGACACCTTGCTTGAGTCCGAGCTGTTCATTTAGGACGAAACGATAGCTATGGAGGAATCGGACGCCGGTCTTATTTATCCTGGCTCATCCGCCGAGGAAGCCGCACAATTGGCTGAGGCTTTGAGGCGCTCACAAGATGAGACCGAGAACGTGCGCAACCCAAAAAATCCCTACCCACCGGTTATATTCTATGACGTTGATCCATCATTACGGCGGGTACATATGGGTCTTTTGTTAATGGAAGAAGAACGGGCCCTCAAACAGCCCGTAACGGCTGCCTCCAAAGACGAACCTGCATTAAAGATAAGTAGTCATTCATCTACGCTTGAACCTCGACACGCGTCCTTAGCCAGAAAGGAAAAACGTCTCGAAAAATCCATACTTCAAGCTTCTTGGCGTATTGGTATGCATCTTTCTCATGTTCTTCTTTTAGAGAATAGTCTGTATTACTTTTATGTTTTCTTATTTTTGCGTGATCTTTGCAGGGACTTCGAAGGGTGTAGAAGAGGTGACTGAAGTGGTCATCCGTGCTGTAGAGCTTCCAATGGTGGCTGATGTCCCTTCCGCGTCTATTCCTTCAGCAGGGCTAACGTCATCGGCCATGGATCCTATAGACATCCATAGCGATGTACCGGAGCAGATAGAGGAGATTGTTGAGGCCGTCATCCCTGCCTTGGAGCCTTCAACGGCTGCTTTTGTCCCCTTATTGGAGATGACCGCACCGGCCATAGGTTTCACACATATCTCCAGTGATGCACTTGAAGGTGTGGAGGAGACCGCTGAGGCTGCCATTCCCCCAGCCCAGGGCGGGCGAAGCATTGAAGGCAATCTCATGTACCCATACATTTCGTTTAATGACCCTTCTGTTATATGACCCTTTCTTTCCTTCAGAATTGCGGGAATTGGCTGCCTCCATCATGGACCTCTCTCCAAGAAGAACTTTCCAGCACTTGCTCGACATGGCTACCCCCCAAGTAATACCCCCATAAAGAATAGTTCTTTCCTCAGGCCAAAGTTGGTATGCTTTGTCCTCTTTTGTTTTATTATTATTTTATATAGTGATCTAATATGCGCTCTACGGTTCTGGAAGCCGATGATGAAGTTGAGATAATTGATGGGCCTGGGGATCTCTCAAACCCTCCTTGCATGACTGTGGGTAAGTAGGGCTTTATCTTTGGCAATGTTTTTGTCTATCCCATGTTCATAAATCTCACTGACTGTTTGTAAATTTCGACAGCTCTACAAACCCTAACCCGGTTAAAATCTCGGATCTCCATGCCACCAGGCCTCTATACCCGGCGTGCGTCTGAAATGATGGCGAAACAAAGCATTTACTCCCTGATGGCTCTCATTGAAGACCTTCGCGTTGTTACCTCTGTCACTTCCGAAGAGTTTGCCGTCGAAGCCAATGCTTCCTTGTCCGTTCTCACCACCTATCATGATGAAGCATTGGTGCGTGTCTGGGTTGAGTACTATCGTCGAGTGGAGGTCTGCCTACATGGGCTTGAGTACATCTGCCTTCCCTCTGACATATTAACTGTAAAATCGAGTCTGCAGGGGTGGATCGAACGGTGCGCAGCCAATCTACAGTCATGCGAGAATAGGCTCAACCAGAAGTTTTCGGAGAGAGAGTTAGCTTCGAATGCTTTGGGGGAACTTCAGGCTCAGCTTACCGCCAAGACTACCCACGCGTACGAAATTTGGCAGGTGCTTTAAGAAGCTATTACAGAGGTGGTGGCTCTTGACAAAGCCGTTATCTTTACCCGCGAGATGGTTGAAGCCTATAAAGTTGCCGAAAGGGAACTTGAGAGTCGGTTTGCTTCAAATCAGACTCAGCAGACTCGGGCGGGGACCCGTCTTGCCGTATTAACGAAGCTTAAAGCCGAGGTCCAATGGAAGAACAATGAACTTACGAGCTTATTGCACCATCCGTCGGATTAAACATTTTTTGTCGCTGTATATTCTCCTTCTTTCACTTTTTTGTATTCACCCATGAATTTGTATTTATTTTGATTCATGAATAAAAGGCAGATTTTTCTTCATACTAGCACTTTTCTTTCTTTTGCTGTCTTGATTTGGAATGTAGTAGTTTATATACTCATTTCGGAGTTTGTAGTTTATGAGCTCATTTCGGAGCTTTTTTAGTTTACCTCCCTTGGGTTTATAAGCGAACTTGTTCTAACATCACAGTTAACCCTGCTCTTTACGACAGAGGTCCGTTAGGGTCTGTGGTACTAGGGTTTTATCTGTCGTACCGTCGCGTTGGCTGATGCATTCCTCGATATGCAGTCTTGCTGTTCGAGTAGGCGCGCGACTGTCGTGTCTCTGATCCCTTCGGGGCTGGACAAGGCGTCTTCAAATAATCTCCCAGGTCATATTACCGTCGGGAAAGCATATTCTGTTAGTGCATATGCCCTAGAGGCCATTATTGTATCATACTAGATTGTATATTACTTAATGGAAGCTTGGGATATTCACAATTATATATACAGTCTTACTAAAAATGGTAGTATGCTACTTGGTTTGTGTCTACTTTAATATGAGCATATCTTTCTTGTAACGTATCAATTATACATATTAGTAGAGCCCATAGGTTCTTTGCTTGATTACCAGCGTTGTGATGGCAGTCACACTAGTGGGGGCTGGGTAGTCTATAAGCAACATCCTATACATGTCCCTAGTCATAGGATTATCGAGATAGGGTATCGATATTCCGGAGTAGACTAAGTGTGTACGCTTCTCATCCCAGTTGGGGAGATGGTCTGTCCCACAGCCATCAATACGTCGTACTGGAGATAGTATGCAGGTGCTCGTTAGGTTACGGGTACACCGGACAGGACTCGCAGGGGAACTGATTGGTTGGTATTATACCCGTCGTCAGTTAACAGTTCCCAGATGACATGAGTACAGCATAGTCCGCAGACTTGACACTGCTACTTCGTCTCGAGTGTGTCCCACTGTTCTTAGATTGCTACCCTACCACGGCTCAAAGGAGTCGTGCAAACAGGTAGCAGTTGGGTGCAGTCCCGAGCACTTGGAAGCAGTAGTGGTTAGATAAGATTCGTCTCTCCCGGTATTGGGAGGTGATATCGCGCTGTGTCAGAGAGCCATTACGCAAAGTCCCTGGCCAGGGCAAGCGAGAGACACTGGTAGGTTCCAGTAGCTTCTTAGGGTGTAATGGGCTTCGCTCCGACATGACTTATACAGCTATTAGGGGACTGATGCTTGCCGCCCCCTAGGCTTGATATGCGATAGTCTTAGATGAACAGACCGGATTGTACGGAGATTGTCACATCAGACTCAGTGGGAGTTCGGATGATTTTCCTCATCGGCTTTCTTATCGACATCTACCTGGGGACCGTTACGTACAGCTAGTGACACTTGCGGTCTGTGGTTAAACCCACTGCCAGCGTAGTGTCGAGTCTTTAGAGTCCCACACAGAGAGTTTCCCTTCTCCAGGCGAAACGATATAGAGGTCGTATGGTTTTACGACAAGGGTTCGGACACATACGTGTGTTTGCGCACGTACGACTTTTCGGACAGTTTTTACTAGCCGGCTTTGGTTTAAGCCAGATTCTAGTATCGGGTTATTGGATTTATACAGTCTAAAGTTTTTCCGTGTTTTCACGGATTGGAGGGGCGTTCTCGTAATTTGTCGGGAAGGTTCTAGAAGAATGGTGACTAAGGGGTTAAGGTGGCATGAGCATTAATTGCTTAATGACTCATTTGTGTGATTCATCCTTTACATTAAATAATTCATTAATGTATTAATGAGTCATATGATGAATCTAACCATGATGATAATCATTTATATTATTTATTTGATTAATTGTTATGGTTGATATATTCATATGAGTGCATTATTCTTTTCATTATCATCTTCACCTTCTCTCTCCTCAAGCTCACTCTCTCTTCAAACCCTAACCCTAGCCTCTCATGTGTTGAGATCAAGGGTTAGCTAGACTAATACATCCATAACCTCACTCTATATCCCCTAGGTAGCTTAGATTAGCACTTTAAGCAAACTAGTTATCTCAAGTTTGAGATTAAGCTTCGCGTAGGAGCTTTCGGGTGGATCGTCTTTGATTCGAGGAGGCCGTTGAGGTGCCGATGTTCCAAGGATCCTACGAGGAGTGGAGGACCGCGATGAAGACCCGAAGGACAAGTAACGTGAGGTATAACCTCGTATCCGAGTAGTTAAACCTCTAGTACTCTGTTAGCAATGGTTTAGAAACGATTTATGCGCTCAAGTCCGTGTTACGAAGCTTTGATAATTGTTTTTCATATATTCTGCCTCCCCGCAAGTTCGTGGGGTGGGTGACATGGACTTACAGTGGTATCAGAGCCAACTAAACCATTACTAGCTTGTTAGCAACTGATTAGAAGTTCGATCGACGGAAAACACGAAAACAAAACCCTGAATTTTCTGAGTTTCTGTTAATTTTAAACCTGTCTGAAAAATTATTTGACATACTTTAAAATTCACAGCAGGGTATTTTAAGAATACTGAGAAAAAATGAGCCAGTTAGTCGGCAAAACGGCCGCGGTTCCGCGGCAATAGAGAGCTTTTGCCGCGGAACCGCCGCCGAGTCAACGCCGAGTTGACTCGGATTTGCTCAGTAATTTCTATTTTGTTGTTTTCTGTTTTCTTGTATGTTCTGTTTCTGCCCAGGTTGCCTCTGTGATGATTTGCTTTTGGGGTAGACACGGATATAGGTAATCGATCGATGTTCTAAACTATTTGCTAATTGGATCTTTATCTGTAATGTTTAATGTGTTCGTAAACCTCCCCTAACTGCTAGTATGTCGGTTGGCAGGGGGTTGCATATTTCTGAAATGTTTACTGTTTGTGTATATGAACTGTGTTAGACTGTTGTGATGATTTGCCGGGGTTTAAGATGTGTTTAATATTCATTCATTCAATGTAAATGTAATTTGATATAATATTCTTTTGCGGGGCACATCCAGGTTGCGGTTGTAGCCACCGTTGTATTATTTCTTTTTACTGTTTTTGCTCCTAGGATAACCCAAGATGGGGTACACAAACTACCGGTTACGTCAAAGTGTTTAGTGGCCTACTCACGTTGTTGAGGGAGACCGCTTCACTCGGGTACTTGACGGGTAGTTTGCCGTACCCGTAGGGGTCTAGGGTGGGGTAATGGCTATTCATCACAACTGTGTAATCCGTCTTTTATTGCAGGCTCAAAGCAAATGCGGATTGCTAGTAAATCCAATAAAATTCATCTGTGATCTGGAATGCTTATTATTGCGTCTGACGAATGTACAATATCTATATATGATAGCTATTAGACGTCACTTATGTTTTACACCCGCGCTAGCCCAGCCCTCGCTCTGTCGTTAGTTAAGTAACCTAACGGGTGATGACGGGACCCAGTGGCAAATGCGGATGGCATAAGAGGACGTGGTATTTTCGTTGTTTTCTGCAATGATAGGATAAATGATGGGACGCATTATTATAATGCAAAGAAAATAAACCAAAGTTTATATCGTTGGAACAAATTTAAAAGAAACCACTCGGTTATTTTAAAAAAAAGCAGAATTTTTAATTGCGGAGCTTTAGCCACTCCTTTTAAAAGTATCAGGTTCCTTCGATTATATCAAGTTCACTACGTTCATGGTTTTGCCAAAACCATTCGTAGCCCTCCGTCATTTCATTTGGGTATTCAATAGTATTCAAGCTGTGTTTGTTGGCCAAAGTCAAGGCATAGTGTTTGGTAGCTATTGAATATTCATATGCAGCATAGATAGATGCGTTGGTTTGGGACAGTCGTACTACTTTGTTGGCCAAAGTCAAGGGTATGTACGGATGGGTTCAAATTAACCTGGACAATGACGGGTAGAACTTGGCATGTGACTTATGATTTGTTGGCCAAAGTCAAGGTCATAAGAGCATGGGGCAAAAATCAATATCGGGAGTTTCAAAAGAAACTGAAATTTGCAGAGAGATGCATACCATTTTGGAGTTTGATGAATGTTGGTAGGATTCCTTCAATATTATCATACGATGATATTTTGGATCCCGATCCTACTGTGAGTATAGACTACTTATCAGGAGATTCGTCACTTAACGATCAATGCTATAAACCAAGTAGGTGCCTAGAAAGGTGTCAGCGGGGCTACACCCCCAGAGAAAAGAGATTATTTAATTAAGGAACTTCGCGAAAACGTTGGAAAACCTCCCTCGAAGTATCGACACTGGCCTGGCTGAACGGTTAAGCATGAGAATAGTCCTGGCTAATTCTTCTTTTATGGTTTGAGGAAGGATTCGAGAAATAGTGGGAGCCATCCTGTTTAGATAAATTAAAACCAATCTAAGCTTGTAACAGCATCATGCTAAAATAGTTTTCTCCTCTCTCTCTCTTAATTACAGCGACCTTGTGACCACACATAGGTTACATCTAGATAATAAATTGACTGAATCTGACTTATTTGACTGGCAAAAGTCTGTCCAGATGTCCATTGCCTATAACAAGCTGGACCACCCTATTATTGTGGGATTGGTCATTGGCAGAATGATTACAAGGCTTTAGAAGCCAGTAGCCAGGATACGAAGCATGTTGTGTCTTCGACTTCGGGTGTGTTTATGATAGAGAACTGTATGTCAGTTAACCCTACTTCCTGGGTATTGGATACCGGATCAGGAACTCACATCTGTAACTCATTACAGGCTCTGAGAAATCGTAGGGTTATCGGAATAGGTGATATGACCCTCACAGTTACTAACGGAATGAGCATGGACGCTGAATCCGTAGGGGAATATCATCTTGGAATGACAACTGGGCAGATATTGATTCTGCGTAACTGTTTTTATGTACCAGGTACGACTTGTAATATCATATCTGTACCCTTACTTTCTAAGGAAGGATATGATTTTGCTTTTACAAGAGATGTGGTTCACATCCACCTAAATCAAGATTTGATTGGGTCAGGTACATTAGAAAACGGAATATACGTATTGAATCAAGCTC
This sequence comes from Agapanthus africanus, assembly GCA_030015575.1. Taxonomy (NCBI): domain Eukaryota; kingdom Viridiplantae; phylum Streptophyta; class Magnoliopsida; order Asparagales; family Amaryllidaceae; genus Agapanthus; species Agapanthus africanus. Next base: position 850,065,371 of record CM057338.1, on the reverse strand, counting down.
AGATCTTCAGTGTCCAGAACACACTTAAAAGAAAGTCTCCGGAATTAAATCAGGATTTCTTATGGCATTGTAGACTAGGTCACATCAATGAGAGAAGGTTGACTAAGTTACATAGAGAAGGATATTTGAATCCGTTCGAATATCAATCTTATGCTACTTGTGAATCTTGTCTCATAGGAAAGATGACAAAGACTCCGTTTACTGGACACGGAGTAAGAGCGAGCGAGCTCTTGGGACTCGTACACAATGACGTGTGCGGTCCAATGTCTACACATGCGCGAGGTGGTTATTCCTACTTCATTACTTTTACGGATGATTTTTCTAGGTATGGATATATCTTCTTAATGAAACATAAATCCGAGGCCTTCGAGAAATTCCAAGAATACAAGAATGAAGTAGAAAAACAGACCGGCAAAAGTATCAAGACACTGAGATCTGATCGAGGTGGTGAATACTTAAGTGCCGAATTCCTAGGTTACTTAAAAGAGAATGGAATTCTCTCTCAGCTTACTCCTCCATACACACCACAACATAACGGTGTATCAGAAAAGAGGAATCGAACCCTATTGGATATGGTTCGTTTCATGATGAGTAATACTGAGTTACCGCAATCATTCTGGGGATATGCACTAGAATCAGCTGCATATCTTTTGAACCGAGTTCCAACCAAGACTGTGCCTACCACACCATATCAGATGTGGAGTAGGAAGAAACCCAGTCTTAAGTATCTTAAGACATGGGGATGTCCAGCTTTTGTAAAGAAGCAGCATGCGGACAAGCTCAAGGCACGCTCAGTAAAATGCAAATTTGTGGGATATCCAAAGAACTCCAAGGGATATTATTTCTATTACGCAGAGGAACAAAAGGTCTTTGTTTCTCTTCATGCCTGCTTCTTGGAAACTGAATTTTTGGAAAATCAGAAGAGTGGGAGCGCAATAGAACTAGAAGAAATTCCAGAACAACAAACTGTTACTGAAAGTATGGTAGAACCAGAGGTTTCAGAAGAAAGGGACATCCCGACGCCACTCCGCAGGAGTAGTAGGCAATCTCATCCGCCCGAGAGATACTACGGTTTTCTCATAGACGGGGATAGAGAGGATTGCACTATTGATTATGATGAGCCTACTAGCTTCCAGCAAGCCATTCAGAGTGGTGACTCGGTAAAATGGCTGGATGCAATGCGGACCGAAATGGAGTCCATGTACACTAACAAAGTATGGACTTTGGACATTGCTCCAGATGGGGTAAAACCCGTAGGATGCAAATGGATCTTCAAAAAGAAAATTGGTGTAGATAGACAGGTTGAAACCTATAAGGCTAGACTTGTTGCAAAGGGTTTCCGTCAAAGACCTGGTTTGGATTATGACGAAACTTTTTCTCCAGTGGCTATACTTAAATCTATTCGGGTCCTTCTTGCTATTGCTGCCTTCCACGATTATGAAATCTGGCAGATGGACGTAAAGACGGCCTTTCTAAATGGTAATTTGGAAGAAAGCGTCTATATGGATCAGCCAGAAGGATTCATTCAGAGTGGGAGCAGCGGTAAAGTATGCAAGCTGCTTAAGTCCATTTATGGACTAAAGCAGGCATCGCGGAGTTGGAACATCTGTTTTGATGATGCTGTCAAAGAATTTGACTTTATCAAAAATCCAGATGAACCATGCATATACAGTAAGATTGTAGGGAGAGTTATAGTATTCCTCGTCTTGTACGTGGATGACATTCTCCTAATAGGAAATGATATTCCTATGTTACAGTCAGTCAAAAGATTCTTGTCACATAAATTCTCCATGAAAGACCTGGGTGATGCCACCTATATTCTAGGGATCCGAATCTATCGTGATAGATCAAAGAGGATATTGGGACTTTCACAGTCCAGGTAAATAGACACCATAGTGAAGAGATTCAGTATGGATGATTCTAAGCGCGGTAACCTACCGGCTTGTCACGGAATCACCCTCTCCAAAGAGATGTCTCCCAAGACTGATTTGGAAAGGGATCGCATGTCGATTATACCCTACGCTTCTGCGGTAGGCTCTATAATGTATGCGATGTTATGTACCAGACCAGATGTAGCATACGCAATGAGCGTAGTAAGCCGATATCAAGCAAACCCAGGGGAGAAGCACTGGATAGCCGTGAAGAACATTCTCAAGTACCTGAGGAGGACTAAGGAGATGTTCTTGGTATATGGCGGAAAAGACCTCCAGATAGAGGCCTTTGCCGACTCCGGCTTCCAGAGTGATAAAGATGACTCCAAGTCCATGTCGGGTTATGTCTTTACCCTTAATGTAGGGACGGTCTGTTGGAAGAGTTCCAAGCAGGAGACCGTTGCTGACTCAACAATGGAAGCGGAGTACATAGCTGCTTGTGATGCCGCAAAAAAAGTTGTCTGGATGAAGAAGTTCCTCACAGAACTTCAGGTGGTTCCTTCCAGTGTTGGTCCAATACCTCTGTATTGTGACAACAACGGCGCTATAGTTTTAGCGAAGGAACCCAGGTCCCATCAGAAATCCAGACACATCTTAAGGCGGTATCACCTGATCAGGGAGATCGTAGATCGCCGGGAGATCGAGATGAAAAGAGTAGAGACAGAGAATAACATTGCTGATCCATTCACAAAGGCCCTTCCTCAGACGCAGTTCGAGAGGCTATTCGAGATGATAGGTCTACGATATGCCAGCTCATGGCACTAGTGCAAGTAGGAGATTTTTAGTGCATATGCCCTAGGGGCCATTATTGTATCATACTAGATTATATATTACTTAATGGAAGCTTGGGATATTCACAGTTATATATACAGTCTTGCTAAAAATGGTAGTATGCTACTTGGTTTGTGTCTACTTTAATATGAGCATATATTTCTTGTAACGTATCAATTATACATATTAGTAGAGCCCATAGGTTCTTTGCTTGATTACCAGCATTGTGATGGCAGTCACACTAGTGGGGGTTGGGTAGTCTATAAGCAACATCCTATACATGTCCCTAGTCGTAGGATTATCGAGACAGGGCATCGATATTCTGGAGTAGACTAAGTGTGTACGCTTCTCATCCCAGTTGGGGAGATGGTCTGTCCCACAGCCATTAGTACGTCGTACTAGAGATAGTATGCAGGTGCTCGTTAGGTTACGGGTACACCGGACAGGACTCGTGTCACGGCCCGAAAGTACGGAACCTGACCGGCACTTAGACTACGAAACGTCTCGAGGCATACGTAATCTAAGCCGAAAACCCAGAAATCAAAACCAAAGAAGCAGTAGAGTGAAGGAAAACCAACTAAAAGCAAGTAGTTTTAATAGCATAAGCCGAATTATGCGTTTTTAAAAAAACATCAAGTATTTTCTGAAAATTTCGGCAGAGTCTCCTTTGTAAATACTGGCCCCCAAACGGAATACGACATGAATAGTATACAAAATCAAAAAAAAAGGCATCCCCAAGCGGGAGCAAGCTCTTCGTCAATCGACGGTCACAACCACACAAGCAATATAATATACAACGCCAAGGGCGAGGATCAAAACTCAAAAGGAAACTCAAAACCACAAGAAATAAAACGCGCGACTCTAAGGTCGAAAGAATAACATCACTGGTCTCTATCTCAAAAATAAATACATGTTTGGTTGATGGAACTTCTAGATACAACAGAATAATGATATACAAGATATATAATGGGGGTACGATACAAGTAAACCCACCTACTAGCAAATCACCCGAAGGAAACTATGCCCGCAAAGCCGTAAAGAAACTTGTACGGCAAACCTGCAAGAAACTGGGGCACAACGGGGGTGAGTTGCCAACTCGTGAATAGAAAAACATCTACGGAAAGAAATCGCATAAATAACGCAACCTGGGTCAATGATCATAATATATCCTCAAATATATGTAAAACATGCAGCCTATAACAATGGCTAGGGTAATATCTAACCGAGTGTGATCTCATGTGCCCGTGTCAGTGCCTCAGGTAGCAATATATCATATGGATGATGTATGAATGCATGAAACAGAATGCATGTACTGAATAAAACTGGTTTCATAAATCAGTGAGATTTCTGTATTTTAAAAGAAATGAGGTACCATATATGAAATCAGCATAAAACAGTGCCCAGCATCGACACAAAATAAGTGTCCAAATACCTCGATATCTCTGTGTCACAATCTATGTACCTCAAGTCTCAATCTCAATCACAATATCTAGGGCGCCGTCAGTCCAGACCGGCCCCTACCATCCATCTTAAGACCATGACGGTATCCTACGGATATCCGACGCGTCGGGTAATATCACCGGTAGGTAGTGCTCCCCTGCCAGGCTCACATCGTCATCATCACGCGCTTCTTTCCCCAGGGTACCTTACCGGTTCCACCATGTACCCGAAACGGTTCATCCGTCTCCTCGAATCGGGTCTCGAAATCCATCAGCAAACTCATGGTGGACGACTCATACATCCTGGGAAAACCGCACTTTTTATTTTAAACGAGAGAAAAGGTTTATTTATGTTTTTGCGGTTTTCCTCCAAATCCAGAAAATCTCATGGAAATCCGAATCCGAAACCTCAATAACAGGTAAAATAGTGAATATATGCATGAGAATCCATGAATGCGGCATAACAATGAATAACAGTATGCATGAAGTAGCAGGTAATAACTACAATGTATAAACTAACATATAAGGCAAGTACGCTAATATCATGTCTAAACTATTAGCTAACATGCTATGTCAAGCAATAATATTTTCTAAGGTGTACGTGACATGGCAATTACCGATGAAGATGTGTGTGAGCCGGCAAGTAAGTGTACGTGGTACATACGCATCATCGGTAATGGTGCTGGTGTCCTAACAGCATGATATCAATAATGGAGTATGAAACATAATATAAGCATGCGATGCGAAGAGAACCACAATAATGAGCGGGAGCTGAATACTAGACGCAACTATAACTAATCTGCATTAATCTAATATAAGTCCTACAAATGGTGCCTTTTGAAATAACACGAATCATGGGGTTTTGAAAATAGGGGCCACGGTGTTTTTATGAAAATATACGTCTTTTGAAATATCCGTAGGATCCCTTGGGCTGTCTTTTAAAATACCCACGATTCGTTAGTTTTGAAATAGGTAAGAATCGAATCTAATGTAACAACTAAACTAAACTAAAGGGCTAAGCTAACAAGCTGGACTACAGGTAAGGAAAGGAAACCGCCTATCATCTGAGTCGATACATATACATACCTGTATATGTATAGTCGGTGATCCCGCCTCAATAATATCATATCCATAACCAGACATCCCAACTCAAGAGTGTGGATCAATCATCAAAATATAGCTCGTACGTAAATCCTTTGTATGGCATCCCCAAATCTGGGTACGGGTCAATATCACATTCATCATACTATTCATCTGGTATCCTCTTTATCAAATATCATGATCGGGGTACTGATCTACGTCTAGTACAATACTGATACCGCCTAAGTATGCATGGACGTGTGTGAAACACTACGTCAAGGACCCGCTACAACGTCATGTCGTATCTCAAATACGAATCCTGCCATATCACCGAAGTCACAACCTCAATACAAATCTCATCGACTCATCTCAAACCCAAGCCTCAAATCCGTATGTGAACACATAGTCCCATACCCATGTGAACACATAACTATATATTCCCGTATAAGCACAAACGAAAGAAGAAAGTATGCAAGTATGGGTTGGTGTGTGCATGTGTAGTGCGACCACAACTCTAGGGTTTCGGGACACTAAATCATCCAAGGACACCAAATATCCATATTATCATCAATATACTGAAACAATATATAAACAATATATATATGTGTGTATACGTATTCGTATACATCACCACGAACTGCGGGGGTGCTATACGCCATCCACCCGACTTCTCCCCGTAGATATAAATCTACTCACCTGGTCCTCGCTTGTCGGTGCCGACGTCGCCACACGCTTGCTTGTCGTCTCGAAGTCCACATGGGGTACCTACATATCATAACGCACCGTATCGCATTAAAATCCGACTCATGACCAAAACGACACACGAATCCCACATAGGTCAAAACCTATGGTTTGCTTTCCCAAATCAACCCAAAAACCCTCGACATCGGCGTACAAATGCCAGACCATCGAGAAAAACCCAAATACACTCATTTTCACATTCACGAACACTAATTTTAATATAAAATAGGTTAAAACTCACAAAAACCCCAATTTCACTTAAAAAGTTATTTTTCCGAAAATCTAGCAAGCACAAATCACCGTTTTAGTACAAAACTCGATGTATGAACGAATCTAGCGGCCACAATATTCACTAAATATCTTAAATAAGTCATAAAAACCCTAAGTAGATTTTTAATCTCACTAACTTTCATTAACCCGAAATTCTAGTTTACAATTTTACCCAATTTTAACACTTTAAAAGCAACGATTTGTAAAATAGCAACTAAATTAGTTTTAGCATTCCATTAACTTGTTAATCTCCATATTAAAACCATAATCAATTTATAAAAACCCTAACTAGATTTTAAATTTCACATTTTCAATAATTTCTAAAAACCTAGTTTAGATATAAAAAAAACCTTAATTTGGTCAATTTACATCCAACAATTTACATATTATCAAAAAGATTAAGTTTTCATTTCCTTAAGATGATAATCTCCACTTTGCAACCATGATTACATGATAAGAACCCTAATTGCAAATCACAAACCCTTACTTTTTAATTCAAACCATACTCTTGAATTTTCCAAACTTGCAATAAAACCTAATTTAAACCACTCATTAACTTAATTTGAATAAATAATCAAACAATTTAGCAAAAACCCAAGATTTATTATACCTCAAGAACCATGGATCAAACATAGAACATGACCTCCAAATTGAAATCTTTGCACCAAGATCCATGCTATAGGGGCTAAGGAAAAATGGGTAGGGGCTTGATTTGGATTTTGGGATTTTTTTTGTAGGGATTTTGAGGCAAAAATGGTGGATTTTTGATGAGAAAATAGGTGAAGAAATGAAGGGGGGTGAAGAAAAGGGGGGCTCGGCCAAGTGCAGGTGTGGGAGGTGTGGGAGAGTGTGAGGTGTGGGGAGAAAAGTCCAAGTCAAAGAAAGTTCAAGTCAACCCAACCAATACTTATATATATTTACTCTTTTCTTCTCATTTCTTTTCATTTCTTTTCTTTTAGCCATTCAAGTGGGAGAATGAGGGGGCACTTGGGGCTGCTGATTTGGAGAGGGGATAGAGGGTGTGGGTGAGTGTGGATGAGGGAAAAAAAATGATAATGTATTACCCCAATTCCCATTAACACTAATTTCACCGAAAAAAACTTTTTTTCTTTGATATTTTCTAAACCGTTTTGGCAAACGATTTCGTTTCAAAAACTACGTGATAAAATTTTATTAAATGTTTTATGATACACAAAATTTGTTTCAACTTATTCCAATTTGTAATTTTCCCTAATTAAATATATTAGTGACGGCTTAAAATAATATTAAAATAATTAATTTCGGAAAATTTTTCAAAAAATTTGAAATTTCACCAGTGGGTCAATAAACACCAAATACTAGCAATTACATAGCTAGAATATGTATATTTAATTTTATAATAAAGATATTTGTATTTTGACTTTTTACCGAAAACCCCCTTATTTTACCGTTTTTTCAAAATTTCACCGAAACGATTTTCAAAACGTTACAATCTTCCCCCCTTAAAGAAATTTGGTCCCCGAATTTAAATTAAAACTTCCCCCAAATACTAAAATATTTCCGCCAAAACCATCAAATCGCCGGGCTCCGAAATCATAAATACATAAAACAAATCGTAGCGCAACGCATGCGCATGAAAAATGAGCATAAAACTCAAATCAAAACTCCGTCAAGCATCCCGCAATCATCGGGGTCATGGTAATGACACAATATCAATTCCAATACCAAAACCAATATGATATAACTCGAAACTATACACGTAAATATCAGGAGGAAATGCATGCCAAATCCTTTAAGTTACTGTGCAATGCCCATAACACTGCACAGTGGCGGACGTCTATCATAAGAAAATAACTATATACATATATACCTTTATTTGAAATGTACGTTCCGCCGTTTTGGGAAACAATTTAGAAGGGTTTTTCTTGTTTTAAACGTTTCGCGTCATATCAGACACGTAGGTAAATACTGAGACTATAGCTCGCTTTTTGGAATTCCCTTCAATAGCTATCAATGCATGCAAAATACATTCAGGTACTGTCCTCTGACTAGTCCTGCTTAGTACGAAAACACATTGCAATTATCATAAAAAAAATAAAATAAACGTACTGCTCTATAAGAAATCAATCCCAAAATACGCGTATGAATACTACGTGCGTCTGGTGCGCACGACAATCAAAATCCATATACGTGCCATACAAGTGCACAGAAACAAGATCTAAGTGCATCGGGTGTGCACAAAGCATCTGTCATAGGCAACGTGTGTGCCTGACAGCAAAATCAGGTGCATCTGACATGCACGAAAAAATCTCGATTTAGTGCATCTGGTGTGCACCAAAATCGCATCTCAAGACATGCGCTCAACATGCGCGAAAACCCAAAACCAGGGGTATCCATCATGCACGAAATCATGAAATCCAATATCAAGCGCCGAACATGCGCAAAATCAAATCAGGTGCACAAGGTGCACAAAACAAATATCGAGTATCACAATCGAAATCGAAGTCCAGTGCATCTAAGTGCACCAAAGGCGTATCACTGCACTGCAAGCATATATAAACTATACAGAGTGCAGGAACCAAATCGTGTGCGTGCATACGCACAAAATCAACTCAAATGTCTAAAACCGTAAAATCACAACCACGTGAAACCAAAGCACGAAAACGATATCAAGTGCAACACTGTGCAAAGATCGTAAATCCTCAATCATCAAAATCAAATCATGCGAATAAATCACCCAAAACCATCGAAATCAATAATGGCGGAATAGTACCGCTCAAGTGCATCCTCTAAGAATCTCGGGCCAACTGTCGCGGTCACTAGAGGGACGTCTCGTCGATGATTATGAACTCTGGCCTGCTAGTGTGCGTAACAATGACCACTCCTGGGTCAAGGTCTTCACTGTGAATTACCAATCTCTCGGTCCAGCGGCTCATCGGCCCTATCAGGTGTGTTAACGGGGATGATCCCGTTCTGGCACTTCTCTGGTCATCTCTCGGTCAATCATCGCGACCACTCGTAAGACAGCATATCACTGGCGTCGGCCTCTGGCTCTCTGAATGTACGTGACACATCTGATCCTGGGTGCAAGTATCATTGCAGCAGTGTCCTGGAAGGAATCCTGCTCACGGTCTCTTCCATGTCTCGTCTCTGCCAACTGTCCGGAAGTCATCGTCCTTTCCTATATCTGCATCTTGCTCTGGAACGGCTGCACACCCATCGCGACTCCTTCTGGAAGGTATATCCAGTACTCTGCCACGGCATGCGCATCGCATCTCTGATGTCGGCGGAGGGAAACGTCATCATATCCAGATCTTGTACAGACCTCTTACTCCATTTTCTCTAATGTCGACTGCTTCGGACTCGTCTCATCGTGGCTGCATGGACTGAGCTCCAACGGCTATCCTCGTATCGGGAGTCTCCCAAGAAATGCATCTCACCACCTAACATCCGAATTAAGTCGAACCATCCAATCGATTGTCAAAACCTCATAATCCCCCAAGGGCTCAACATCTTGGGCACAGTTTAATAGTATCGAGTACATACCACAGCATCGGTGGTCCAGCCGTAGAAGGGCAAACCCAAGCCTCACTAATGGCACCGTAGAACTGCCGCAAACCCGAAGGTTCAAAGGCTTTCACACGGTCATTAAGTTGAGTTAGGGTTTCATTCTTCTAGAGGGACCATAGAATTGCCTGCATGTCTTTCCGACTACTTTAAACTTGGAATAATAGGTTTCTAACATTCGATCGTCTCTGTCGACTCCCAACGTCTCCACGTGAAGTCGTCTCTAGCTGGAATCCATCTATCTGATGACCTCGCATCGGGGTAGCGAACGAACCACATGTCCTAGTCATTCATCCTCGGGTGACTAGCGACCTTCTATCATCTATTAGTACAACTCGTCCCTTGTTGGAGATAGTGCCCTCAGAGTCAATTATTGGATCACAGGCACGTGATTGCAATGATTGAGGGAGGACCTGTCCCGGTACGACAGTCTTACTCGAGATGATAGTATGCTATCAGGTTTACCTTTATCATCGTGTACTGCTTTAGGTGACCTGACAGGTCGCTATTGCATGTTGATAGAGCCCCTAGGATTCTTGCTTGACTGCCAGCAGTATGAGGGCGATCATATAAGTGAGAGCTAGAGTCTATAAGCACATCCTTAAATGGTCCCTAGTCGTGGGAGTTTCGAGACAGGGCATCGATTCTCCAGAGTAGACTAGTGTATACAGTCGAGACCCCGACGAGGGGCGGTGGCCGGTCTCACAAGCCACTGGTGTCAGTTGGTTCACCTAAGATGTATACAGGTGCTCATTGGGTTATGAGTACACCGGACAGGACTCGCCGGGAACATGCTAGTTGGTCTTATACCTGACGTCAGATAGCAGTTCCCAGGTGACATGTGTACAGGTTAGTTCATCGACCTGGGGATCGTCATTTGTCTCGTGTGAGTTCCCACTGTGCTTTGATTACTACCCTACCATGGCTCAAAGGAGTCGTGCAAACAGGTTTTAGTTGGGTACAGTCCCGAGCCACATGGAGGCAGTGAGCGGATCTTCAGGGGTTCGTCTCTCCCGGTATTGGGGGTGAGGTCGCGCTGTGTCTAGGAGAGCCATTACACGAAGTCCTTGGCCAAGGCAGGAGATTTACTGGTAGGTATTCCAGTAGTATCTCAGGGTGTTCTGTGCTACACTCCGACACGACTTGTACCGCTTTTGGGGGTCTGACTTTTACCCACCCCCTAGGCCCGACATGCGATGCTTATAGACGAACGGACCGGACTGTACGGATATTGTCACTGACAGGCTCAGTAGGGTGTCAGGATGAGCTCGCTCATCGACGTCCCTTTTGGTCAATAGCTGGTGGCCCATTACGTATTGGCTTATACCTCTGACGTGCTAGTGGTTAAATCCACAGCCATAGTATTGACGAGTCTTTAGAGTCCACCACACATTCAGTTACTCAGCTTTCGGGCGAAACGCTGTAGAGGCCGTATGGAGATATGGCAGGGTCCGATCAGATACGTGCGGTATTGCACGGATCAGGATCGGACGGTTTGTACTAGTGGCCGTATGGATATATGGCAGGATTCGATCGGATACGTGCGGTATTGCACGCATCAGGAGAAAAATTTGTGAGAAGGAGAAAAATGAGAGGTTTCATTTTGGTGTGGGAAATTAATCATCCATCTCATTTTCATTGCTACCATAAAACCCCAAGTTGATATCTTGTTGATTCCTCCATCAAGGCAACTACAAACCCCAAAGTGAGACATAGCCTCTACACTACACATTCTACAGCATTTCTTGGGCATGTCGACTTGCCGGCTTCACGCCCGAGTTGCCTCGGTATTGAGGTGGGAGCCCGTAAAAGATACAGGCGATGTGGTGCCCTTCCGGCGAGGAGGCGACGACCGAAGTTTCCGCGAGGAGATCGGAGTGGAGATGAAGACCGGAGGACTCGGATCAGTCGGTATATCTCTAACCCGTCTTGTTGTTAGCTAGATCCAGTTTAATGGCCCGATCCGGGGTTTAGTGCGCGGTGGTGCCGGTTTGCAAAGTTCGCAAAATTAAAGTTTATCACCGTTTCCGCATTTGGCCGTCGGATTGACGACCGGGGCGCCGCCGTGCACTTACAGTGGTATCAGAGCCTCGCCATTAACTTCGTCTAGCTTCGTTTGATGTGTTTTGCATTTCCGATCGACAAAAAATTCCAAAATCTACTTTTTAGTTCACATCAGTTTTCTGTTAAAATTTTTTGGTGTCCAAAAATTTTTCAGGTTGTAAAATAGTGGTGTACTGGAAGTTATAAGCATACTGTAGAAATTCGACACTGCAACTCGACCACACAAGCGCGGAACCGCGGCAAACCCCCCCTTATGCCGCGGTTCCGCCGCCTAACAGTGTCCTTGCTGTGTCAAATTTCTTCAGTAGCTTTCTGGGGTGAAAATAGGGGTTTTGGAATATTAAAATTGGGCCCAGATTTTCTGTGAGTGCTACAGTATTGCTTGGGGGCCCACTTGTTTATTTTTGATCGATCGGATATTTTAAACACATTATTTCACGGTATTTACATTATATCTGCGACCGTGAATGTCACTCGATCGGTAAATCCGGTCTAACTGCTATAGCCCGGTTAGACGGATTTGCGAACGTGACTTTCACGTTGATGTTCTATGTATTTGCCGTGATGTTGCGGATCGGTCGTGGGGGATAGCCTGGATGCAATGCTAGTACAGTGTTGTTGTATTATGTACATTTGATATTGCGGGGCGAGCGTCCGACATGTGGACTGCCGTCACTGCCTGTTTGTATTATTATTTTGGGGCACGACCAGGTTGCGGTCGATGTACCCGGTGTATGTATATTTTACTTTCTGTACTAGGATTACCCCGCGGAGGGGTGCACGGATAGCCGGGTTCTAGAAGGCAACAAGCCCGCATCTCATGGCATTGGGACGGAGGGGGCTTCACTCCAGGATTGGCTGGCTATTCACCGCACTCGTAGGGGGTATAGGTTTTCATTGCACAGGCTATCCACACGACCAGGGGAACGTCGGGTTTCAGTAGTGGCTCTGTGAAACCCGGGGATCCCAGATATCTGTATTGTTCTGTGATACTGTACATTTCTGTGATGTTGCATTTTATTCACGTCTTGAGCGAAATACTATATATTGGTATATATATTAGTAGATGTTGTATATGTTTTTCATCCGCGCTAGTCCAGTCCCCGCTCTGCCGTTAGTTAGCTAACCTAACGGGTGATGACGGGACCCAGTGGCGAATGCGGATGGCATATACGTACGTCAGTATATTTTCGTTCTTTGTGGTGTGATCAATTGATGGGACTGCATTGATTCGGATCAATGCAAGTTAAACAAACCTAATCTGATGTTGTTGGAACACTTTTCAAAAAGCTGTTATTGCAAGGACGTTCACTTTTGTTTTGCATCGTGGTATTCATTTGGAATATCCTGCTCCTCAGTCGACGAGGCAAGGGCCGAGATCCCTTCACCGGGAGTGACCCCTTGGACAGAAGTTTGCGTCAGGGCATTAACTTCACTATAGCCGATCACTTTTGCTTTGCACAGTGATATTCGGTCATGAATATCCTGCACCCCATTCTACGGGGAAAGAGCCGAGATCCCTTCACCAGGAGTGACCTCTTTAGTAAAGGTTTTCGTCACTATATTTTCTAAAAAGCTATCCGTTCCTTCAACGATATCAAGTTCATTACGTTAAAGGTTTTCGCCAGAAACCATTCGTAGCCCTCCGTCGTTTCATATGGATAGTCAACAGTATTCAAGCTGTGTTTGTTGGCCATAGTCAAGGCACAGTGTTTGGTAGCTGTTGGTTATTCATATGCAGTATAGATAGATGCGTTGGTTTGGGACAGTCGTATAGCCTTGTTGGCCCTAGTCAAGGGCTTGTACGGGTGGGTTCAAATCAACCTGGATAATGACGGGTAGAACTTGACATGTGACTTATGATTTGTTGGCCATAGTCAAGGTCATAAGAGCATGGGGTAAAAATCCACATCGGGAGTTTCAAAAGAACTGAAACTTGCCAGATATGCGCATACCTTCTGGAGTGTGATAGCGTGAGCGGATTCCGTCACGTTATCATGCGATGATAGTTGGATCCCGATTCCCACTGATGAGTTAGTTTACTCCTCGGGTCACCCCGACTAATTCTTCTTTCAGGTTTGGAGGAGAATTTGAGGTACAGTGGGAGGTTTCCAGATTAGATAAATTGGTAACCATTCTGATCTAGGTTAAGAGTGCACGCTGAGTGTTTCTTTTCTCTCTCTCTTGGCAGCGACCATTGACCCGACCCTAAGACTATGACTCAGTGACCAAGTTGACCGAACCTTCTTAACACTGGTTTTTGGATTGTCAGAGTTGCAGACCTCATTGCCACTCCTACTTTTACCCTTTCTCCAGGACACCCCGTATTACTACGAACGTCCACTTCCATTGGACAAAACCATCGTATGGTTAGATACGAACTCGAAGGAATTCGAGGATGGTTTCCGGTTCTGGAGAAAACGGATAGGATTATTCAGTTGTTTTTTCCTTTTTGCCTTCTCTCAAGTTACGAGTACTCCTTAGTTTAGGAGATAGTACACCTATTACGCAAATTGGATAGTCTTCTTCCAAACTTTAGGCTGGTGCCGAACAGTGGGGAATGAAGAAAACCAATTAGCCTAAACGGTGTGCAGAAGGTATTAAGATTAAGACAAAGCAAGGGATTAGTAAGAGGGCAAAGTAAATTGCGACTGATATTCACGACCAAACCAAGTATTTCTTCGCCAATCCTAAATCACCTTTGTATTTCTCCAGGACACTCCGTATCACTACGAAGATCCACAGTTTATTGGATACTCCATCGTATGGTTATATACGAACTCGAAAGGAACTTGTTCCAGTTCGGGGATGGATTCTGGTCCAGGAGAAATAGGAATAAGGTTTATTCGGTTGTCTTTTATCTTCACCTTCTCTCGCATTGCGAGTGCTCCTAGGATTAGGACAGTACACCCATTATGCTTATTGGATAGTCTTCTTCCAAGCCATAGGCTGGTGCCGAACGGCAGGGAAGGAAGAAAACCATTTGGCCTAAAGGGGTGTGCAGACGGTAATGACTAAAGACATATAAAGGGATTTGGAAAAATGGCAAAGAGATATACGGTTATAGTTGTGAATCTGGATAATGGTAGAGGCATTACTAGGAATACCAGGATACCCCATCGAAACATTTCAATGTTTCAGTTCAGCTGTGTACTGTTAAAAGAAAACTGATTTCCCGATTAGACACTTGCTCCAGGGTATATATTTACCAGGTTTGATTCTCACATCTGTATGGCTTTACAGATGATGAGTGGGAGTAAGTTATTGGGAATTGGGTGATCATCCTCATTATATCGGGATTCGTTGTAATCGGTGATATTTGAGGAGATCACCTGGGCTGTTTGCCGGTCGGAAAATATTTGGTTTTGAATATCCGCTGTTGTGCACCAATTTCAAATTGATATATCTGTACGTCTATTTTCATAGAGTGAGATATACCTTTTGATATTATGTCGATGACATTTACCTATATCAGTGGATGGTTAGGTAAGGAGCATTAAACAGCGGTGTAATTCTTCTTAACCATAAGTACAGTTTTCAACCTACGACACACAGTGAAAAAGTTGTTAGACTCGGCGGACTTATACAGAGTATTGTATGTTGTCCAGTGTCCATTAGGACAGAGGGGTTGGTCCTCATACTATATTCTGTTTACTTTTAACTTCTCTAGTTCTTAGACATGTGTTTCGTAGAAACACAGGGTCTAAGTTTTGAGGAGTTATAGGTATTTGAATAGAGTAGAGAACCAGGTGTAGCAAGTATCGGGATTCTTCAAAGTTATCGAAGATATAGATACTTGTGTATGGTATTCAGTTGATAGTAATGATAAAGAGAAATTGCTTCTCTTTCAGGTTACTTATAATTGGAAGCATTTCTAAGTTGAGTAACGCTGATCGGCCTCTCTCCATTTAGTTGACATGCACTGGAGACAGCTGCATGATTTGAATCTGGTTCAATTAAATCAGTGCCTCTGGTTCTATATTGGATATAGTACAGTTCATATCTTAACATTGTTAAGGTACGGAGAGTTGTCCGGCTTATGATTAAAACCAGACACTGGACAGCTCAAGGCACGTTTCTGTAATGGCTGTTTGTTGGTTGACCCAGGCTATGACGAGGGTTGATTTTCTACCATCTGGCAGATCAATAGAAATATTGTTCTGGACTCGCCACAGTTTTATTAAAAATGGATTTTTTCAAAAACAGTAGTGGGAGTATGGTAGAACTGGAAGTGGTTCCAGAACCGCAAACGATTACTGAAGATTTGATAAGGAACCTAAAGATTCAATCTGATTTGACATTCCATTGGCCACTCCGCAGATAAGGTGGGTAGCTTCAGGCACCCGAGAGGTACTCCGGTAGCCTCAAGGACGGTGACAGGGAAGTTCTTGTTTACCCACACTTGCCATTGTTGTTATTCCAGGCTGCGAGACCCGGCAGGAGGATGAGTATAGCGTCGTTCTAAACTAGCTTTAGAAGTGCGCGTCTATATGACTCTGCCAGAGGGTTGTCGTAGTCAGTGGGAGCAGCGGAAGCATTGGTGGACATCAGGCTTATGTCTATTTATAGACTAAAGCAGATATAGCGGAGATAGATCATCTATTTCTGATGTGACAGTCATAGGTTTGACGTCATCAGAATAGGGGATGGATCTGTTGAGAAGGTAGTAGGGTGTGATATCCTGGTATTTGGATGACAAACACAGAGTAGGAAAAGAAACTCCTATACTACGATCGGTTATACTATGGTCGTCACACAGTGGTTTCTCCACAAGGGACTTGGACACAATATCAGACATACTGGTTACTAGATCTATGGTTTTTAGATCTAGATTTGGGTGGTTTCCTAATCAGGGTACTTTGACAGCATTCTAAGAGTATTTAGAATGGACGACTCCTGGCACGGTAGTGTACCTGCAGGTAATGGAGTCACCCTCTCTAAAGGTGTCTTATAGACTAAAGGGGAGAGGGATGCGCATGATTGGCAGATCACTTGCTTAGGCAATTGAGTCAATCAGAAGATATCAAGTACCACACCAGATGTTGTTCTTGCACGAAATGCAATAAGTTGACATTGATCCAATCCTGGAGGAACAGTCGGAAGCAGTTTTAGAACATAAGTGAATATTCTAGGGATATGATAACGACTGCCTCCTTTAGGAGACGGTTATCACTCCAGGCTTCCAAGGTGACATGGACGACAAGGAGGTTGTCAGAGTTATAGTTTTCTCTCTGACGAGGGGCAGTATTTTGGACAGGTGGTCCAAAGCAATACTGAGGGAGGCATGGCGCAGGATACTGATTAAGTTCAGTTGACAATACAGTCTAAGAAGTTTGGATTTGGAGTTCATTTATGAGCTAAGTCCCATCAGACATCCAGACATTCTAAGACAGGTATTGCTCATTTCGGGAGATAGTTTTCTCCGCGAACTTGAGATATAGAGAGACATAGAAAGAAACATCAAGGCGGATCCACTCGCTGAGGCTATTCCTTGAACGCAATAGTTTCACAAACGAGCTTTGTGAGACTGACCAGTAGAGGAGTTGGGTGTTCGGTATCACACGGGCTGTGAGTATGCGACATCGCAATAATTAGCCTTGAGTGCAACTCGTCCCTTGTTGGAGATAGTGCCCTCAGAGTCAATTATTGGATCACAGGCACGTGATTGCAATGATTGAGGGAGGACCTGTCCCGGTACGACAGTCTTACTCGAGATGATAGTATGCTATCAGGTTTACCTTTATCATCGTGTACTGCTTTAGGTGACCTGACAGGTCGCTATTGCACGTTGATAGAGCCCCTAGGATTCTTGCTTGACTGCCAGCAGTATGAGGGCGATCATATAAGTGAGAGCTGGAGTCTATAAGCACATCCTTAAATGGTCCCTAGTCGTGGGAGTTTCGAGACAGGGCATCGATTCTCCAGAGTAGACTAGTGTATACAGTCGAAACCCCGACGAGGGGCGGTGGCCGGTCTCACAAGCCACTGGTGTCAGTTGGTTCACCTAAGATGTATACAGGTGCTCATTGGGTTATGAGTACACCGGACAGGACTCGCCGGGAACATGCTAGTTGGTCTTATACCTGACGTCAGATAGCAGTTCCCAGGTGACATGTGTACAGGTTAGTTCATCGACCTGGGGATCGTCATTTGTCTCGTGTGAGTTCCCACTGTGCTTTGATTACTACCCTACCACGGCTCAAAGGAGTCGTGCAAACAGGTTTTAGTTGGGTACAGTCCCGAGCCACATGAAGGCAGTGAGCGGATCTTCAGGGGTTCGTCTCTCCCGGTATTGGGGGTGAGGTCGCGCTGTGTCTAGGAGAGCCATTACACGAAGTCCTTGGCCAAGGCAGGAGATTTACTGGTAGGTATTCCAGTAGTGTCTCAGGGTGTTCTGTGCTACACTCTGACACGACTTGTACCGCTTTTGGGGGTCTGACTTTTACCCACCCCCTAGGCCCGACATGCGATACTCATAGACGAACGGACCGGACTGTATGGATATTGTCACTGACAGGCTCAGTAGGGTGTCAGGATGAGCTCGCTCATCGACGTCCCTTTTGGTCAATAGCTGGTGGCCCATTACGTATTGGCTTATACCTCTGACGTGCTAGTGGTTAAATCCACAGCCATAGTATTGATGAGTCTTTAGAGTCCACCACACATTCAGTTACTCAGCTTTCGGGCGAAACGCTGTAGAGGCCGTATGGAGATATGGCAGGGTCCGATCAGATACGTGCGGTATTGCACGGATCAGGATCGGACGGTTTGTACTAGTGGCCGTATGGATATATGGCAGGATTCGATCGGATACGTGCGGTATTGCACGCATCAGGATCGAACGGATATTACTAGCCGACTTTGGTTTAAGCCGGATCCTAGTTTAGTACAGTGTAGATTTTGTCACTTTGCATTTGTATCCGGATGGAATACAGATGCGGGTGTGTATGCACAGTATCGGGGTTTTCCTGTAATTTATTACGGGACCAGTTTTCTGGAGTTGCCAGTTTGCATTCCGTTCCGGCCGGTTTTCGTTTGTTCTTTCCCGGCCGGACTTTTCCGATGGAGGGGGTTATTTGCAATTGTGCAAATAACATTTGTGGAGGGGGTTTTCTTGCACTTGTATTCATTATGATAAGCTTTTTTGTTTTTCATCCATAATGGTGCTTTAATGAGATTTGAGTGGGTATGGGTTTTAAGTATGGTTGATGTTTCTTTGCTTTATGGATGTGGTCACCTCTTTCTTCTCCTACACTCACCTCCCTTCATGATATGTATTTTTTCCCTCCACCATTTCCCACAAGAAGATGGCCGGCCACAATTTGTGAGAAGGAGAAAAATGAGAGGTTTCATTTTGGTGTGGGAAATTAATCATCCATCTCATTTTCATTGCTACCATAAAACCCCAAGTTGATATCTTGTTGATTCCTCCATCAAGGCAACTACTAACCCCAAAGTGAGACATAGCCTCTACACTACACATTCTACAGCATTTCTTGGGCATGTCGACTTGCCGGCTTCACGCCCGAGTTGCCTCGGTATTGAGGTGGGAGCCCGTAAAAGATGCAGGCGATGTGGTGCCCTTCCGGCGAGGAGGCGACGACCGAAGTTTCCGCGAGGAGATCGGAGTGGAGATGAAGACCGGAGGACTCGGATCAGTCGGTATATCTCTAACCCGTCTTGTTGTTAGCTAGATCTAGTTTAATGGCCCGATCCGGGGTTTAGTGCGCGGTGGTGCCGGTTTGCAAAGTTCGCAAAATTAAAGTTTATCACCGTTTCCGCATTTGGCCGTCGGATTGACGACCGGGGCGCCGCCGTGCACTTACAGTCCCGCAATAGCTCCAACATGTGGGGCGATATCTCATCACTCGCAGCAACAACTGGCTCACTCGTCTGCACGCTGAACCGTGCCTCAATCATCATGAGTAAGCAATACACCAACGGTCATCAAAATCTGGCTGGCCTCTGTCAGCGGCTCAATCCACTAGTGTCGATCAGCACATCCGAGTAACCTCATAAAGGCGATCCGCCAAACGCTCATGGCGTGGAAACACAGTAAAAAGACACATCTCCGCAATCGCGTGTCGCCGGAATTTCGCCCTGGTCAGTCCTCGTTCGTGACGACCTCGTGCTGACCACAACTCTAGCCGTAGCTTTCCCTGCCCGTAATCATGGCAGCAAAACCATAACTGGTACTGATGAGGCTAGATCGGAATGAATATAATACTGAGCAAGAAATGTACATCCTAAGACTTCTTAAGTGGAGTAGCGTATCGTAAATATGCCGCGGAACATACCTACGGTACGTCACTCTACTTTAGTCACCTATTCCATCAACCAGGGGTCATCCTACACTCCGAAGGTAAAACCTAACTCTATGATACCAACTTTGTCACGGCCCGAAAGTACGGAACCTGACCGGCACTTAGACTACGAAACGTATCGAGGTGTACATAATCTAAGTAAGCCGAAAACCCAGAAATCAAAACCAAAGAAGCAGTAGAGTGAAGGAAAACCAACTAAAAGCAAGTAGTTTTAATAGCATAAGCCGAATTATGCGTTTTTAAAAAAACATCAAGTATTTTCTAAAAATTTCGGCAAAGTCTCCTTTGTAAATACTGGGCCCCAAACGGGATACAACATGAATAGTATACAAAATCAAAAAAAAAGGCATCCCCAAGCGGGAGCTAGCTCTTCGTCAATCGACGGTCACAACCACACAAGCAATATAATATACAACGCCAAGGGCGAGGATCAAAACTCAAAAGGAAACTCAAAACCACAAGAAATAAAACGCGCGACTCTAAGGTCGAAAGAATAACATCACTGGTCTCTATCACAAAAATAAATACATGTTTGGTTGATGGAACTTCTAGATACAACAGAATAATGATATACAAGATATATAATGGGGCTACGATACAAGTAAACCCACCTACTAGCAAATCACCCGAAGGAAACTATGCCCGCAAAGCCGTAAAGAAACTTGTACGGCATACCAGCAAGAAACTGGGGCACAACGGGGTGAGTTGCCAACTCGTGAATAGAAAAACATCTACGGAAAGAAATCGCATAAATAACGCAACCTGGGTCAATGATCATAATATATCCTCAAATATATGTATAACATGCATCCTATAACAATGGCTAGGGTAATATCTAACCGAGTGTGATCTCATGTGCCCGTGTCAGTGCCTCAGGTAGCAATATATCATATGGATGATGTATGAATGCATGAAACAGAATGCATGTACTGAATAAAACTGGTTTCATAAATCAGTGAGATTTCTGTATTTTTAAAAAAATGAGGTACCATATATGAAATCAGCATAAAACAGTGCCCAGCATCGACAAAAAACAAGTGTCCAAATACCTCGATATCTCTGTGTCACAATCTATGTACCTCAAGTCTCAATCTCAATGTCTCAATCACAATATCTAGGGCGCCGTCAGTCCAGACCGGCCCCTACCATCCATCTCAAGACCAAGACGGTATCCTCCGGATATCCGACGCGTCACGGCCCGAAAGTACGGAACCTGACCGGCACTTAGACTACGAAACGTCTCGAGGCGTACGTAATCTAAGTAAGCCGAAAACCCAGAAATCAAAACCAAAGAAGCAGTAGAGTGAAGGAAAACCAACTAAAAGCAAGTAGTTTTAATAGCATAAGCCGAATTATGCGTTTTTAAAAAAACATCAAGTATTTTCTGAAAATTTCGGCAGAGTCTCCTTTGTAAATACTGGCCCCCAAACGGGATACGACATGAATAGTATACAAAATCAAAAAAAAAGGCATCCCCAAGCGGGAGCTAGCTCTTCGTCAATCGACGGTCACAACCACACAAGCAATATAATATACAACGCCAAGGGCGAGGATCAAAACTCAAAAGGAAACTCAAAACCACAAGAAATAAAACGCGCGACTCTAAGGTCGAAAGAATAACATCACTGGTCTCTATCTCAAAAATAAATACATGTTTGGTTGATGGAACTTCTAGATACAACAGAATAATGATATACAAGATATATAATGGGGGTACGATACAAGTAAACCCACCTACTAGCAAATCACCCGAAGGAAACTATGCCCGCAAAGCCGTAAAGAAACTTGTACGGCAAACCTGCAAGAAACTGGGGCATAACGGGGGTGAGTTGCCAACTCGTGAATAGAAAAACATCTACGGAAAGAAATCGCATAAATAACGCAACCTGGGTCAATGATCATAATATATCCTCAAATATATGTATAACATGCAGCCTATAACAATGGCTAGGGTAATATCTAACCGAGTGTGATCTCATGTGCCCGTGTCAGTGCCTCAGGTAGCAATATATCATATGGATGATGTATGAATGCATGAAACAGAATGCATGTACTGAATAAAACTGGTTTCATAAATCAGTGAGATTTCTGTATTTTAAAAGAAATGAGGTACCATATATGAAATCAGCATAAAACAGTGGCCAGCATCGACACAAAACAAGTGTCCAAATACCTCGATATCTCTGTGTCACAATCTATGTACCTTAAGTCTCAATCTCAATGTCTCAATCACAATATCTAGGGCGCCGTCAGTCCAGACCGGCCCCTACCATCCATCTCAAGACCACGACGGTATCCTCCGGATATCCGACGCGTCGGGTAATATCACCGGTAGGTAGTGCTCCCCTGCCAGGCTCACATCGTCATCATCACGCGCTTCTTGCCCCGGGGTACCTTACCGGTTCCACCATGTACCCGAAACGGTTCATCCGTCTCCTCGAATCGGGTCTCGAAATCCATCAGCAAACTCATGGTGGACGACTCATACATCCTGGGAAAACCGCACTTTTTATTTTAAAAGAGAGAAAAGGTGTATTTAGGTTTTTGCGGTTTTCCTCCAAATCCAGAAAATCTCATGGAAATCCGAATCCGAAACCTCAATAACACGTAAAATAGTGAATATATGCATGAGAATCCATGAATGCGGCATAACAATGAATAACAGTATGCATGAAGTAGTAGGTAATAACTACAATGTATAAACTAACATATAAGGAAAGTACGCTAATATCATGTCTAAACTATTAGCTAACATGCTATGTCAAGCAATAATATTTTCTAAGGTGTACGTGACATGGCAATTACCGATGAAGATGTGTGTGAGCCGGCAAGTAAGTGTACGTGGTACATACGCATCATCGGTAATGGTGCTGGTGTCCTAACAGCATGATATCAATAATGGAGTATGAAACATAATATAAGCATGCGATGCGAAGAGAACCACAATAATGAGCGGGAGCTGAATACTAGACGCAACTATAACTAATCTGCATTAATCTAATATAAGTCCTACAAATGGTGGCTTTTGAAATAACACGAATCATGGGGTTTTGAAAATAGGGGCCACGGTGTTTTTATGAAAAGATACGTCTTTTGAAATATCCGTAGGATCCCTTGGGCTGTCTTTTAAAATACCCACGATTCGTTAGTTTTGAAATAGGTAAGAATCGAATCTAATGTAACAACTAAACTAAACTAAAGGGCTAAGCTAACAAGCTGGACTACAGGTAAGGAAAGGAAACCGCCTATCATCTGAGTCGATACATATACATACCTGTATATGTATAGTCGGTGATCCCGCCTCAATAATATCATATCCATAACCAGACATCCCAAGTCAAGAGTGTGGATCAATCATCAAAATATAGCTCGTACGTAAATCCGTCGTACGGCATCCCCAAATCTGGGTACGGGTCAATATCACATTCATCATACTATTCATCTGGTATCCTCTTTATCAAATATCATGATCGGGGTACTGATCTACGTCTAGTACAATACTGATACCGCCTAAGTATGCATGGACGTATGTGAAACACTACGTCAAGGACCCGCTACAATGTCATGTCGTATCTCAAATACGAATCCTGCCATATCACCGAAGTCACAACCTCAATACAAATCTCATCGACTCATCTCAAACCCAAGCCTCAAATCCGTATGTGAACACATAGTCCCATACCCATGTGAACACATAACTATATATTCCCGTATAAGAACAAACGAAAGAAGAAAGTATGCAAGTATAGGTTGGTGTGTGCATGTGTAGTGCGACCACCACTCTAGGTTTTCGGGACACTAAATCATCCAAGGACACCAAATATCCATATTATCATCAATATACTGAAACAATATATAAACAATATATATATGTGTGTATACGTATTCGTATACATCACCACGAACTACGGGGGTGCTATACGCCATCCACCCGACTTCTCCCCGTAGATATAAATCTACTCACCTGGTCCTCGCTTGCCGGTGCCGACGTCGCCACGCGCTTGCTTGTCGTCTCGAAGTCCACATGGGGTACCTACATATCATAACGCACCGTATCGCATTAAAATCCGACTCATGACCAAAACGACACACGAATCCCACATAAGTCAAAACCTATGGTTTGCTTTCCCAAATCAACCCAAAAACCCTCGACATCGGCGTACAAACGCCAGACCATCGAGAAAAACCCAAATACACTCATTTTCACATTCACGAACACTAATTTTAATATAAAATAGGTTAAAACTCACAAAAATCCCAATTTCACTTAAAAAGTTATTTTTCCGAAAATCTAGCAAGCACAAATCACCGTTTTAGTACAAAACTCGATGTATGAACGAATCTAGCGGCCACAATATTCACTAAATATCTTAAATAAGTCATAAAAACCCTAAGTAGATTTTTAATCTCACTAACTTTCATTAAACCGAAATTCTAGTTTACAATTTTACCGAATTTTAATACTTTAAAAGCAACGATTTGTAAACTAGCAACTAAATTAGTTTTAGCATTCCATTAACATGTTAATCTCCATATTAAAACCATAATCAATTTATAAAAACCCTAACTAGATTTTAAATATCACATTTTCAATAATTTCTAAAAACCTAGTTTAGATTAAAAAAAAACCTTAATTTGGACAATTTACATCCAACAATTTACATATTATCAAAAAGATTAAGTTTTCATTTCCTTAAGATGATAATCTCCACTTTGCAACCATGATTACATGATAAGAACCCTAATTGCAAATCACAAACCCTTACTTTTTAATTAAAACCATACTCTTGAATTTTCCAAACTTGCAATAAAACCTAATTTAAACCACTCATTAACTTAATTTGAAGAAATAATCAAACAATTTAGCAAAAACCCAAGATTTATTATACCTCAAGAACCATGGATCAAACATAGAACATGACCTCTAAATTGAAATCTTTGCACCAAGATCCATGCTATAGGGGCTAAGGAAAAATGGGTAGGGGCTTGATTTGGATTTTGGGATTTTTTTGTAGGGATTTTGAGGCAAAAATGGTGGATTTTTGATGAGAAAATAGGTGAAGAAATGAAAGGGGGTGAAGAAAAGGGGGACTCGGCCAAGTGCAGGTGTGGGAGGTGCGGGAGAGTGTGAGATGTGGGGAGAAAAGTCCAAGTCAAAGAAAGTCCAAGTCAACCCAACCAATACTTATATATATTTACTCTTTTCTTCTCATTTCTTTTCATTTCTTTTCTTTTAGCCATTCAAGTGGGAGAATGAGGGGGCACTTGGGGCTGCTGATTTGGAGAGGGGAGAGAGGGTGTGGGTGAGTGTGGGTGAGGGAAAAAAATGATAATGTATTACCCCAATTCCCATTAACACTAATTTCACCGAAAAAAGTTTTTTTCTTCGATATTTTCTAAATCGTTTTGGCAAACGATTTCGTTTCAAAAACCACGTGATAAAATTTTATTTAATGTTTTATGATGCACAAAATTTGTTTCAACTCATTCCAATTTGTAATTTTCCCTAATTAAATATATTAGTGACGGCTTAAAATAATATTAAAATAATTAATTTCGGAAAAATTTTCAGAAAATTTGAAATTTCACCAGTGGGTCAATAAACACCAAATAATAGAAATTACATAGCTAGAATATGTATATTTAATTTTATAATAAAGATATTTGTATTTTGACTTTTTACCGAAAACCCCCTTATTTTACCGTTTTTTCGAAATTTCACCGAAACGATTTTCAAAACGTTACAACTCGCAGGGGAACTGATTGGTTGGTATTATACCCGTCGTCAGTTAATAGTTCCCAGATGACATGAGTACAGCATAGTCCGCAGACTTGACACTGCTACTTCACCTCGAGTGTGTTCCACTGTTCTTAGATTGCTACCCTACCACGGCTCAAAGGAGTCGTGCAAACAGGTAGCAGTTGGGTGCAGTCCCGAGCACTTGAAGGCAGTAGTGGTTAGATAGGATTCGTCTCTCCCGGTATTGGGAGATGATATCGCGCTGTGTCAGAGAGCCATTACGCAAAGTCCCTGGCCAGGGCAAGCGAGAGATACTGGTAGGTTCCAGTAGCTTCTCAGGGTGTAATGGGCTTCGCTCCGACATGACTTATACAGCTATTAGGGGACTGATGCTTGCCACCCCCTAGGCTTGATATGCGATAGTCTTAGACGAACAGACCGGACTGTACGGAGATTGTCACATCAGGCTCAGTGGGAGTTCGGATGATTTTCCTCATCGGCCTTCTTATCGACATCTACCTGGGGACCGTTATGTACAGCTAGTGCCGCTTGCGGTCTGTGCTTAAACCCACTACCAGCGTAGTGTCGAGTCTTTAGAGTCCCACACAGAGAGTTTCCCTACTCCAGGGGAAACGATATAGAGGTCGTATGGTTTTACGACAAGGGTTCAGACACATACGTGTGTTTGCGCACGTACGACTTTTCGGACAGTTTTTACTAGCCGGCATTGGTTTAAGCCAGATTTTAGTATCGGGTTATTGGATTTATACAGTCTAAAGTTTTTCCGTGTTTTCACGGATTGGAGGGGCGTTCTCGTAATTTGTCGGGAAGGTTCTAGAAGAATGGTGACTAAGGGGTTAAGGTGGCATGAGCATTAATTGCTTAATGACTCATTTGTGTGATTCATCCTTTACATTAAATGATTCATTAATGAATTAATGAGTCATATGATGAATCACACTAGATGAATGAATCTAACCATGATGATAAATCATTTATATTATTTATTTGATTAATTGTTATGGTTGATATATTCATATGAGTGCATTATTCTTTTCATTATCATCTTCACCTTCTCTCTCCTCAAGCTCACTCTCTCTTCAAACCCTAACCCTAGCCTTTCATGTGTTGAGATCAAGGGTTAGCTAGACTAATACATCCATAACCTCACTCTATATCCCCTAGGTAGCTTAGATTAGCACTTTAAGCAACCTAATTATCTCAAGTTTGAGATTAAGCTTGGCGTAGGAGCTTTCGGGTGGATCGTCTTTGATTCGAGGAGGCCGTTGAGGTGTCGATGTTCCAAGGAGCCTACGAGGAGTGGAGGACCGCGATAAAGACCCGAAGGACAAGTAACGTGAGGTATAACTTCGTATCCGAGTAGTTAAACCTCTAGTACTTTGTTAGAAATGGTTTAGAAACGATTTATGCGCTCAAGTCCGTGTTACGAAGCTTTGATAATTGTTTTTCATATATTCCGCCTCCCCGCAAGTTCGTGGGGTGTGTGACATGGACTTACAAATTCTCCCTAGAAATCATGAGGATTTCTAAGTGTTCATCGCCTCCGTGAGTCGCAAGGATCTTACCCGGGTATTTTTCCCTTACGAATCGTGAGGACCCGTAAGTAACCTTTTCATTTCAGTGGCATGTAACTTCAGCGAATGCGGCCCGTAGATAGTCCATCTTGACATCCTTGTTGGGCAGTGATGGCTTAGGAAACAGGTTTGGGTCTGCCACCTAAGGCTTTTCAACTTTATGAGTCGTGAGGGTCTCATAAATATTTTCCTCCCTACGAGTCGATAGGATCCCGTAGGTGTATTTTCTCCTTATGAGTCGTGAGGACTCCTAAGTGCGTTTTCTCTTGAGAGTCGTAAGGATCTCACAAGAGAATTTTCCCCCTTACAAGTCGAGAGGACTCGTAAGTGGGTTTTTTTCTTGTCGATATTCGACTTTGGAGAATATGGCCCATGGATAGTATACAATAGTCCATCTTGGACCTACTTGCAGGGCCACAATGCTTAGAAAATAGGTTGATATCCCCGTTGCCTAAGGCTTTCTACCTTCATGATCCATGAGGGTTTCACGAAAATGTTTTTCCCTACGAGTAGAGACGAGTCGAGAAGTTCTCGCAGGAACATTGTTTTCCTTACAAGTCGAGACGAATCGAGAAGTTCACGCAAGAATGTCCTAACGTCACAGTTAACCTCTGCTCTTTACAACAGAGGTCCATTAAGGTCTGTGTTACTAGGGTTTTTGTCCGTCGTACCGTCGCGTTGGCTGATGCATTCCCCGATACGCAATTTTACTGTTCGAGTAGCCCCGCGACTGTCGTATCTTTGATCCCTTCGGGGGTTGGACAAGAAAGCTTCAAGTAATCTCCCAGGTCATATTACAGTCGGAAGAGCAAGCGTTAGGGATTTTCCATTCCGCTTTTTAGGCTTAATTTGGGAACCCCGATGAGTCATGAACACTCCGCGCTGGTGTGGGATGATCTCTGATAGTCTTTTAGGTTTTATTTGAGTTGCCATCAAGACCCTGAAGCTAGGGATCTTCCTTTGCTTCATTTGTTGATATTGTGTCTACTATATTGCGATGAATGTCGAGGTTGTCTCTAGGTTGTCTGTGAACCGTCGAGGCCCAGAACTAGGGACTTTGCCATGGCTCCATTGTTTTGACCTTGGGGTCGGTTGTTGACGCCGCGTCTGCATCCTGTTGGAGTGAGAAGGAACGCCGGGGTGATCTCTAGGCTGTAGACGTTGTCATCGAGACTCGGAACTAGGGACTTTGCCATGGCTCCATTTTTTTGACCCTGGGGTCGGTTGTTGACGTTGCGTCTGCATCCTGCTGGAGTGAGAAGGAACGCCGTTCTTGATCTCTAGGCTGTCTGTGAACCGTCGAGATTTGGAACTAGGGACTTTGACATGGCTCCGTTTGCTGACGTCGCGTCTGCATACTGCTGGAGTGAGGAAGAACGCCGTTGTTGATCTCTAAGCTGTCTGTGAACCGTCGAGACCTGGCTCTCCTTCTAATGGAGCCTGGTGGGAACATATGGTTCCCTTTTCATTTATGCCCATGGATTGTATACAGGGGTTGATGTGGACACACCTGCAGGGCAAAAATTTCATCATTTTTTATTTCTTTCCGCGACGCTCTATCATTTTAGCTTTTTATATTGCGAAAGTCACAATTGCCCAATCATTTCGGCCTTTTATCGCGGTGCCCGATCATTTCGGCTATTTTTATATGCATACATTTGCTCGCTGATTTTTATTGCGAGTTACCCCATCATTTTGGCTATTTTATATGCATTTTTTTGCTCGATGATTTTTGCGAGTATGGAACTTAAAATCCGATACCAATCTTAGCATCAGCATCGTTGCGACTGGAATGTGGCCAGGAGCGAATCATCATTTGCCCTGAAACGACTTGGAGTTTGACACCTGTTCGGGCATCAGCATCGCTACGACTGGAATGTTTCCATGAGAGAATCATCATTTGCCTTTGCTGATTTGAACAAAGGAGACTTAGCAAACAGGGTTAGGATCCTACCGACTAAGGCTTTTTGACTTCATGAGCCGTAAGGGCCTCATAAAGGTATTTCTCCCTACGAGTCGAGAGGATCCCGTAGGTGTATGTTCTCCCTAGAAGTCATAAGGACTCCTAAGTGATATTTTCTCTTGCAATTCGTAAGGATCTCATAAGAGTATTTTCTCCTTATAAGTCGAGAGGACTTATAAGTGTCGTTCACCATATGAGAACATTCCCTGTGATTGGTGGAACTTGGCAGGGGAAACGTTTATTTATGCCCATGGATTGTATATAAGGGCCGATATTGGACCTTCTGTAGGGCAACTTAGAGGATATGATGGCTTAAGAACAGGTTCAGATCCCTATAACTTAAGGCTTTTGAATCTTATGAGCCATGAGGGTCTTATAAGGGGAATTCTCCTTACGAGTCGTGAGGATCCCGTGAGTGTAATTTCTCCCTAGAAATCATGAGGATTTCTAAGTATGTTGCTCCTTTTGTGAGTCGTAAGGATCTCAAGCAGGTATTTTCTCCTCACAAGGTCGAGAGGACCTTGCAAGTGCACATGAATCTTTTTTTATGAGTCTGCGCCCTTTCAGGTTTTCATAAACTCGCCGGTAGCCCTGTTGCTTTTACTCACGGAACTCTTTCGGGTTTTCATCCGTGCCTATTTCACTTGTAGACGTACCATTTTTTATTATTATTTTTTACTACTCTACTGTGCGCCAATGGAACTTAAGGGGGACTTCGCCATCGGGGCAGCCATATAGCCAGCGGGACTTGAGTTGCAGTCCTCACCGTTGGGACTTGTGGGCTTGAATTCCATTATCGCCGTGCTTGAGGTTACGTATTAGTTTAAGGACATTACGGTCCATTTTTAGTTTAGGGACATCTCTGTCCGTTATCGCCATTTTGGAGGCGAAGTTGTGCCGGATACCACTTATAGAGTATGGACTCAGGAAGACAACGAGCGGACACAGGCATCGTCATCTATCATTAACCTGAGTTGTGACTTGTCAGGCGTAGTATTTCTTAAGAAACCGGCCGTTTATTGGCCGGAAGGGTCTTTCGCCATGCATATCCATGAGGCCCCACCTTGGTAGACCTTGTCTATGATGTACGGGCCTTCATAGTTTGGCTCGAATTTCCTCCACTTTGCACGGTTTGGGATCATAGGTCTTTTTACGACTAGCACGAGTTCGCCTTGGCAGAACATTCTCGATCTGGTCAGTCTTTCGTATGAGCATGTCATCCTTGCTTTGTAAGCTTCTAGGTTTTGCTGCGCCATGATACGAGTTTCATCGAGGGCGTCGAGCTCCTCAAGCCGAAGATGGGCATTTTCTTCATCTGTCAGCTCATATCAAACTGCTAATCGTAGAGAGGGTAGCTCATCTCTAAGGGAAGTACTGCTTCCATGCCGAATACCAATGCGAATGGCGTTGTATTCGTGGCCATTTTGAACGTGGTTCAATACGCCCAAAGAGTTTCATGCAGTCTCTCGTGCCAATCCCTTTTGTTTCTGGACACCGTTTTCTTTATGATCTTCGTCAAGGTCTTGTTGAAGGCTTCATCTACACCATTGGCTCGAGGATTGTAGACCGAAGAGTATCTCCAGTCTATATTATGCTGCCGTGCAAAGCGGCTGATCTTATGGCTTCTGTAGGCCGGTCCATTATCCGAGATGATTCGTCGTGGAGTGCCGAACCGATAGATGACATGTGTCCTGAAGAAATGGAGGATGTTCTCCGTCTTCACCTCCCTTAGAGGTACTGCCTCTACCCATTTAGAGAAGTAATCAGTTGTTGCCAATATGAAC
Organism: Agapanthus africanus; assembly: GCA_030015575.1. NCBI lineage: Eukaryota > Viridiplantae > Streptophyta > Magnoliopsida > Asparagales > Amaryllidaceae > Agapanthus > Agapanthus africanus. The sequence continues at coordinate 850,034,123 of CM057338.1, read as the reverse complement.
CGATGTCCTTTAGATGACGCTAGTTCGATGGGCCCAATTATATCGGTTCCCTACATTTCGAACGGCCAACTAGCCAGTGTTGGGTGTAGCGGATTTGGATGTTGGTGAATGAAGTTCCCGTGAATTTGGCATGAGTGACACTGCTTCGAATATTTGAGGCAATCTTAAATCATCGTGGGCCAATACTAGCCCATTCTCTTGATCTTCAGCTTCATCTTTGGCCCGGCTTGATAGGAACTGCAGAGTCCGCCGTGAGTTTCTTAGACGACCCTTCTTGCTTCATCTGGTCCTAAGCACCTTAGCCACAAACCGTAGAACGATCTCTTATATAGAGTATCATTGACGAAGGCAAAAGACAGAGCTCGTTTCATGAGCTGATGTCTTGAAGATGCGCTTTCGGGTGTTCGATGGAATTTGAAGTAGTCTATGAAGACTTCTCTCCAATCCTTCGCCTTTTCTTCATCCTCTATTTGGAAGGTTGCTTGTTTGGTCACATCCTTTTCTTTAGACGACTCCGGAGATATTTCTGCTGGTGTGAGAATCCGGCGGCTTTGCACAATGATCCTTACGTCATCGAGATTTTTGTCAGCCAGTTCCTTAGCAAGCTTGGCTAATGCATCCGCCTTGCTATTTTCTGCACGCGGTATGCTTTTCAGAATGTAGGAAGGGATCTGAGTCAGCAATTGCTACACTCTTTCGCCATATTTTACCAACTCTGGCTTGCATGTCTGGTAGTCGCTATTTACTTGGCTAACGACTAGCTGGGAGTCTCCATATATGAGGAGGTTTTCGATTCCCATGTCAATAGCGATCTCAAGACCCGCGATCAAAACTTCATATTCTGCTTCGTTGTTTGTTCTTGGCTCCGTTAAGGAAAGGGCGAAACGCATTATCCCTCCTTGCGAAGTCACGAAGATAAATCCCACCCTGGCTTTGATTATAAGGGTGTTTTGCTTTCGCTTCTTCAAGAAGGCACTCTGTCGAAGTAGAGTTCCCATTGGACATTATTTTCCTCTGTTTTCCCTTCGATTGTGTCGAACGCGTGTTCATCTAGCAACTCACAATTTAAGGGAGAATCGGCCGGTATCGGATGCTCAGCAAGAAAGTCGGCGATGGCCTGACCTTTCACTGCCTTGAGGGGTCAATACATTATCGAGACCTCCATTAATAGGAGGGTCCATTTGGCTAGCCTTCCTGTTAGTATGGATCTTGACATCAAATATTTGAGAGGATCCACCTTTGATATGAGATGGACCTCATGTGCCAGGGCATAGTGCCTGAGCTTTGTTATCGCGAAGATCAGTGCCAGGCAATGCTTTTCAATGGGGGAGTAGTTGTTTTCTGCCTCCAGAAAGACTCGACTCAAATAGTTGAGAGCTCTCTCTTTTCCCTGATCGTTCTCCTGCGCCCATAGTGCGCCTAAAGAATCTTCAAGGGCTGTTTTGTACAGGATGAGGGGATTTCCTTTGACCGAAGCGGTCAGTACCGGTGGGTTCTGCAGATATTGCTTGATTTCATTCGGTGCATTTTGCCATTTACGATCCCAAATGAACAGGGACCCCTTCTTCATTAGATGGTTATAAGGGCGGCATTTTCTGGAGAGGTTGGTTATGAACCGTCGGATATACGCGAGCATTCCTTGGAAAGACCGCAATTGTTTGAGAGTTCTTGGCAAGGGCATTTCCATAATTGCCTTAATCTTTGATGGGTCTATTTCGATGCCTCGGTGTCGTATGATGAAGCCTAGGAATTTGCCTGAGGAGACTCCAAATGCATATTTTAGGGGGTTCATCTTCAGATTATATTTCCGAAGACGTTGGAACACTATTTTCAAATGCTCCCAGTGCTCCTCGTACGATTTGCTTTTCCCCACGAGGCCGTCGATATAACATTTGACAATCTCGTGTATGAGGTCATCAAAGATCATTGTCATAGCCCTCTGATAGGTAGCGCCTGCGTTCTTCAAGCCAAAAGGCATCACCTTATAGCAGAATATGCTTAGCGGGGTTCGGAAGGCGGTGTGCTTTTGGTCTTCGGGATGCATCTTTATTTGATTGTACCCTGAAGATCCGTCCATGAAGGGGAAGACCTCATGGGTAGACGTGTTATCGATCATCATCCCGGTAACAGGCACTGGGATGTCATCTTTCAGACAAGCTTTGTTGAGGTCTCGGAAGTCCACGCAGATGCGCACTGTCCCATTTTTCTTCATTACAGGAATGATATTGGCGATCCAGTCAGGGTATTGAACTTTCCGGATGAAGCCGGAGTCAATTAGCTTCTTGACTTCGGCGTTGATACTCACCTCAAGTTCGAGCCGCATTCTTCTTAGTGCCTGCTTGAATGGCTTAGCTTCCGGCGATATAGCCAATTTATGCACTGCTATTTCTGGATCTAGTCCCGGCATCTCGGAGTAGCTCCATGCGAAACAATCCTTATATTGTATAAGTACTTCCTTTAGTGTGGCCACCTGTGTTTCAGACAACAACTCGCTGACGAACGTTGGCCTTGGATCATTTTCCGCCCTTAAGTCAATTTTCTTCAGATTATCGGCCGTGGTGTGTATCCCATCTTCCTGCTCTTTTGGCACCGGTGGAAATCCTAAGATTACCTCATCCTCATCCTCATCAGCGAAGCAGTAGGAGAGGTCGTTTATATTCTCGTGCTCCCCCTTCTTTGAGAATGTTATCACATGGCAGGTACGAGTTCGTTTCCAAGCTCGATGTTGATCTGGACTTACTCTTGCAATATAGGTTGATTTTGGCTCATGCTTTCGTGGTGGGGTTACCTTCCAACTGTCGGATAGAGTAAACCTGCCTTGCTGATACTGGTCTTCGACCCGGTCTTTGAAGGCGAAGTAGTCTTCAAGAGGATGTCCTATTGCTCAGTGGTAGGAGCAATAAGCAGGATGATGGACCTCATTTACTTGTTCGGGGTACCGAGACTCCAGGAGCGTTATTATTAGATGCTTCATAACAAGGTCGAATATTTTCTTCGTCTTGTCTTGAGGGAAAGAGTATTCCCGACCCATCTTCTTCATAAAAGATGGATTCCAGCTGACGTTTTCTCGATCGCGTGGCCTCTTGGATTCGCTTTGCTGTTTTTGAACGTCATTCCCGTTCTTCACCTTGTTATTGCCTCTGCATTGGGTTTTTTCCTTGCCTCGAGAGTGCACAGCGGGCTGAGGGTGAAGGGCATCGTAGTCTTCTCTTTCCGTAGACTGTTGAATGAGACGTCGCATCCTGGCTTTCTCGTAAATGGCCATTTTGCGGCTGTGGTTATCCCGCACCTTTTGACCCGCTTCCCTTATTAGCTTGTCAATCTGTTCTTCGAAAGACGGACTTGGTATTCTTACAGCGGAATTTCGCTCCGGTTCAATATCAGCGCTATCTGGAAGAGCATTCCCTTCTCCACTAAAGTCGTTTATATCATGGCAGCCATGGAATTGCTCCCGTTCTTGGACCAAACGTATCCAAGCCCAGTCGTCTACATCCTCCCGTTAGGCATCTTTCGCTAAGTCCCGGGAACGTCCCAAATCTTGTTGTGGAACTGAGCTTGTCGAGCAGTTTGTTTGAAGGGTACACCTTGGCATCTTAATAGCCTTTTCAATCCCTCTGCGTAATATCTGGGCAGACGGATTGGTTGAAGCATGTCAAGCGTAAAATCTGTGCCATGCCATACTTCTTTTTTTACTTTTGACTCCGCAGATTGGTAGAAGAGGATCGCCTTTTCACCTCTTCGCCTAGGAGGGACGTAGAAGGTCTGCAGCTCTTGTACGATGTATGTATCGAGCGCATCAAGTTCCCTGTAATGCTGCTGCGGAACCATGGTAATTTGTAAAATCTGATCAGTTCCAGTAATGGTTTGTACTGATGGGCGAACAGAGAATACGGCGTTGACTTCATCCTCAGAGTCACTACCAAAGACCAACATAGGAGTAGATGGTCCTGGCCTGTTGCCTTTGGGTTGCCCCGAGAAGACTATCTCTTTATCCTTCTCGGTATCGCTCCCAAAGATTGGGATGGTGGCGATGAATTTTTGTTTATTCTCCGGTTTACGACATCTTTCCGTGTCTTCGAAGTCGGGTAAGAAGTACTTGGTGTCTTCCTATTTGCGGACTTCATTTATGGAGAATGGGTTTAGCTCCCCTCTAACTGTGTACTCGAGGTCGTCCTTGAAGTACTTCATACACTAATGTTGTGTAGAAGGGATGATATTGTACTTATGTAACCAAGGTCTGCCGAGCAAAGTATTGTAGCAAGTCTTGGCCTCGATGACATGAAATTTGATGTCAGTGACGAGCATCCCGAAGCGTAATGTCGGTATTACGGACCCAAGCGTCCGTGATGACTGCGAGTCGAACCCAAAGATAGTAATTTTATCCCGGGCCAGGTGGTGAACGTTCATGCAGATCTCCTTTAGCACCTTCACATTGGGAAGGTTGACGGAGGACCTATTGTCAACCAGTATCTTCCCTACTTGATATCATGGCAATACCCGGTCACATATAACGGACGGTTGTGCTCGCACGTTCCAAGAAGGAGGACTTCATCGCTGAAGGTGATGTCAGCCGTGTGAACTTCTTCCAGCGCGTCTTTCATCTTTTCTTCTGCAAGGAAGGCTTGAAACTGATCGGGCTCTTGCAACGCCCTGATTAGAGAATCTCGTGCCTCTTTAGACAGGAGAAGGGCATACAAAATGCTCAATTGTGAGGGTATCTTCCTCAGATATAACGGAACATTGTAATCCACCTTGTTTTTCTTAGGCGGTTCCTTAGCTGCGAGCTCTTTGACGACTCTATCATCGAGGGCAATTTCCTCAGGGACTTTTTCCTTCCCCTTGTCTCTTTTTCTTGAACTTTTGTTTGCAGGCCCGAGGTTTTTTTCAGGCAACATACGGTTACACGGCTAAATGTTCCCGCAGTTCTTCACCTCTTCTTCTTTTCCAGAGGTAGATTCTTTGAAGAGAGGGCCGAGGGTTATTTCTTCCTCAGAATCGCTCCTGAATGTGAGAACTTTAGTTTTTCCTTTTGTTGAACTGGTATCAACCATATAACAGTTGCCAGTCATTTTTCCGCGCTCATCTGTCGCACTTTTTCGCTGTCGACGAGTTTCACACTTTATCCTCTTGAAGTGTTGTCGGTGGGCAACGTATCCCTGCCACCACTTCTTGAAGGCACTGCACTCTTCAGTGAGGTGTGTAACCCTCCGATGATATAAGCAGTAGTTCGGATGTACATCCGCTTCTTCGAGGCACGTACTCCCAGGAGTATTCCTTTTGAAAGGTGGCAGCTTCATTCACATTGACAGGGCTTTGGCGAACCGTTTTCCCGTCTTAAACCTGCTTTTGTTTGCCGTGGGTGTGCTTTGATCTGGTTGGAGTATTTTGTGACACTTCCTCGCCGCATCTTCTTCATCCTGACGCCGACGCTTGTCCTTTTCGTATATGGTCGTTTCATGCCCTCGGTCAGCTTTGCTCTTTTGAAGGGCTTCGTGTAGCAACCGGTCAATCAAGTCGTCTGACAGCTCCAGGGATTTTTTCACCGGTCTTGCCCCCAGTTCCTCCGTATTTCTTTCCGACGCCGAGGGAGCTTCTTCGCCTTTTAACAACGAGTGAAAGACCATATAGCAACTCGCTACATAATCCTCGGTTTCTTCTGACGAGTCGTTACCTTCATCAATGTCACTATCTCCGTTCTCAAGGATATGGTTGAGAAACTCTTGGAGAGTGACTGGGGTCCGTGCCTTTTGGTTGTGTTCCTCCAGTGCGTCGATGTATTTTTTTAGATCCGTACGACTGTCGTCGAGCTGCACGGGTCTCTTAGTCTTCTTCTTTTTCTTCAAAGACTTTGAAGGCTTGGCCTGGAAGTCTTGCCCCTTGTTAGTAGTTTTTGGCATTAGGCGTGGTTTAAGCATCCTCTCAATGATCTTGGGCTCCAACGGGCTTTTCCATTTGATCGCCGGACATGCTTGAAGATCCTTCAGCATTCTTTTAGTTTTAGCTGAAAGGACCACTTCCCACGGAGCTTCTTCTACAAATCAATATGATGCCTCTGTTGGAGATAGTGCCCTCAGAGTCAATTATTGGATCACAGGCACGTGATTGCAATGACTGAGGGAGGACCTATCCCGGTACGACAGTCTTACTCGAGATGATAGTTTGCTATCTGGTTTACCTTTATTATCGTGTACTGCTTTAGGTGACCTGACAGGTCACTATTGCACGTTGATAGAGCCCCTAGGATTCTTGCTTGGCTGCCAGCAGTAAGAGGGCGATCATATAAGTGAGAGCTGGAGTCTATAAGCACATCCTTAAAACGTCCCTAGTCGTGGGAGTTTCGAGACTGGGCATCGATACTCCATTAGTAGACTAGTGTATACAGTCGAGACCCCGACGAGGGGCGGTGGCCGGTCTCACAAGCCACTGGTGTCAGTTGGTTCACCTAAGATGTATACAGGTGCTCATTGGGTTATGAGTACACCGGACAGGACTCGCCGGGAACATGCTAGTTGGTCTTATACCTGACGTCAGATAGCAGTTCCCAGGTGACATGTGTACAGGTTAGTTCATCGACCTGGGGATCGTCATTTGTCTCGTGTGAGTTCCCACTGTGCTTTGATTACTACCCTACCACGGCTCAAAAGAGTCGTGCAAACAGGTTTTAGTTGGGTACAGTCCCGAGCCACATGGAGGCAGTGAGCGGATCTTCAGGGGTTCGTCTCTCCCGGTATTGGGGGTGAGGTCGCGCTGTGTCTAGGAGAGCCATTACACGAAGTCCTTGGCCAAGGCAGGAGATTTACTGGTAGGTATTCCAGTAGTATCTCAGGGTGTTCTGGGCTACACTCCGACACGACTTGTACCGCTTTTGGGGGTCTGACTTTTACCAACCCCCTAGGCCCGCCATGCGATGCTCATAGACAAACGGACCGGACTGTACGGATATTGTCACTGACAGGCTCAGTAGGGTGTCAGGATGAGTTCGCTCATCGACGTCCCTTTTGGTCAATAGCTGGTGGCCCGTTACGTATTGGCTTATACCTCTGACGTGCTAGTGGTTAAATCCACAACCATAGTATTGACGAGTCTTTAGAGTCCACCACACTTTCAGTTACTCAAGCTTTCGGGCGAAACGCTGTAGAGGCCGTATGGAGATATGGCAGGGTTCGATCAGATACGTGAGGTATTGCACGGATCGTGATCGGACGGTTTTTACTAGCCGGCTTTGGCTTAAGCCGGATCTTAGTATTTGATAGTGTAGTTTTGTCTCTTTGCATTTGTATTTCGGTCGGAATACAAATGCGGGTGTGTATGCACAGTATCGGGGTTTTCCTGTAATTTATTATGGGACCAGTTTTCTGGGGTTGCCAGTTTGCATTCCGTTCCGGCCGGTTTTTCTTTGTTCTTTCCCGGCCGGACTTTTCCGATGGAGGGGGTTATTTGCAAGTTTGCAAATAATATTTGTGGAGGGGGTTTCTTGCAATTGTTTTGATTTGATAGCATCTTTGCTCCTTGATGCATTAATTAAGACATGATAGAGTATAGTTTTGGTGTTGGAAATTGGGGTATGGGCCGGCCACTGCCACTGTTGGAATGATGGGTTTTTTAAAAGTGAGGTTGTTTAATTAATTAATTAATAGGCTACATTGTGAAATGAGTGTGCTGGAGTGTTTTTCCTTCATGATGAATTTCGTGGGCCCCCCCTCTTTGTGGGTGTGTGTGCAGTGAAGTCATTTCCTTTTGCATGATATTAATTCATACACTCTTCACACATTGATTGATCAGTGAGTTTTGTTTTATTTTTCATTCTTTTTCCAGTGAGCAAAAGTGAGTGCTGATGTTTTTCTGGCCGAGCTCTATCTTTGAGGGATGCTCCATTCTTCATCAAGTTTTCATCCATGATTATTCTTGCAAAATTCCTCCATACATGGCAACCTCTTAAACCCCAAAGAGACATGTTTCTACATTATTCTACAGCAAATCTTAGGCGCGTCGGATAGCCAACTTCGCGCCCGAGTTGCCTCGGCATTGAGGTGGGAGCCCGTAAAAGACGCAGGCGATGTGGTGCCCTTCCGGCGACAAGGAGGAGACCGGACATTCCGCGGGAGATCGGGACGACGACGAGAAGACCGGAGGACTCGGATCACTCGGTATATCTCTTCCCTATCTTGTTACTTTGCTAGATCTAGTTTAATGGCCCGATCCGGGGTTTAGTGCGCGGTGGTGCCGGTTTGCTAAGTTCGCAAAATTAAAGTTTATCACCGTTTCCGCATCTGGCCGTCGGATTGACGGCCGGGGCACCGCCGTGCACTTACAGTGGTATCAGAGCCTCGCCATTAACTTCGTCTATCATCGTTTGATGTGTTTTTCAGTTCCGATCGACCAAAATTCCAAAAATCCAATTTTAGCTCACATCAGTTTTCTGTTAAATTTTTTTGGTGTCTAAAAATTTTTCAGGTGGTAGAAAATTGATGTACATGAAATTATAAGAGATCTGGGAAAATTCGACAAATTGATCTTCTAAGTGGAGCGCGGAACCGCGGCCAAACCCCACCTCCGGCCGCGGTTCCGCCGCACTATGGTATGGTCAATTGGTCAAATTTTTCCAGTGGGCTTCTGGGCTATTTTTAGGGGTTTTGGAATATTAATTTTGGGCCCAGAATTTCTGTGAGTGCTACAGTATTGCTTTGGGGCCCACTTGTTAATTTTTGGTCAATCGGAAAGTTTTAAACACATTTTTCACAGTATTTACATTATATCTGTGACCGTGAATGTCACTCGATCGGTAAATCCGGTCTAACTGCTATAGCCCGGTTGGACGGATTTGCGAACGTGACTTTCACGTTGATGTTCTATGTATTGCTGTGATGTTGCGGATCGGTCGTGGGGATAGCCTGGATGCAATGCTAGTACAGTTGTGGTTGTATTATGTACATTTGATATTGCGGGGCGAGCGTCCGACATGTGGACTGCCGTCACTGCCTGTTTGTATTATTCTTTTGGGGCACGACCTGGTTGCGGTCGATGTACCCGTTGTATGTATATTTTACTTTCTGTACTAGGATTGCCCCGCGGTGGGGTGCACGGATAGCCGGGTTCTGGAGGGCAACAAGCCCGCATCTCATGGCATTGGGACGGAAGGGGCTCCACTCTAGAATTGGCGGGCTATTCGCCGCACTCATAGGGGGTACAGGATGACCCAGGAGGGGTGCCCAAGTTACCGGATTCCGTGAAGTGCTGGGTGGTCCATTCACGGTGCTGAAGGGGGCTGCCTCGCTTCAGGTTTTGGCGGGTAACTTGCCGCGCCCGTAGGGGTCTAGGATTTCATTGCACAGGCTATCCACACGACCAGGGGAACGTCGGGTTTCAGTAGTGGCTCTATGAAACCCGGGGATCCCAGATATCTGTATTATTTCTGTGATGCTGTACATTTCTGTGATGTTGCATTTCATTCACGCCTTGAGCGAAATACTATATATTGGTATATATATTAGTAGATGTTGTATATGTTTTTCATCCGCGCTAGTCCAGTCCCCGCTCTGCCGTTAGTTAGCTAACCTAACGGGTGATGACGGGACCCAGTGGCGAATGCGGATGGCATATACGTACGTCAGTATATTTTCGTTCTTTGTGGTGTGATCAATTGATGGGACTGCATTGATTCGGATCAATGCAAGTTAAACAAACCTATTCTGATGTTGTTGGAACACTTTTTCAAAAAGCTGTTATTGCAAGGACGTTCACTGTTGTTTTGCATCGTGGTATTCATTTGGAATATCCTGCTCCTCAGTCGACGAGGCAAGGGCCGAGATCCCTTCACCGGGAGTGACCCCTTGGACAGAAGTTTGCGTCAGGGCATTAACTTCACTATAGCCGATTACTTTTGCTTTGCATAGTGGTATTCATTTGGAATATCCTGCACCCCATTCTACGGGGAAAGAGCCGAGATCCCTTCACCGGGAGTGACCTCTTTAGTAAAGGTTTTCGTCACTATATTTTTAAAAGCTATCAGTTCCTTCAACGATATCAAGTTCATTACGTTAAAGGTTTTCGCCAGAAACCATTCGTAGCCCTCCGTCGTTTCATATGGATAGTCAATAGTATTCAAGCTGTGTATGTTGGCCAAAGTCAAGGCACAGTGTTTGGTAGCTGTTGGGTATTCATATGCAGCATAGATAGATGCGTTGGTTTAGGACAGCCGTACTGCCATTTTGGCCAAAGTCAAGGGTATGTACGGGTGGACTCAAATTAACCTGGAGAATGACGGGTTGAACTTGACATGTGACTTATGATATGTTGGCCAAAGTCAAGGTCATAAGAGCATGGGGTAGAAATCCACATCGGGAGTTTTAAAAGTACTGAAACTTGCCAGATATGCGCATACCTTCTGGAGTGTGACACCGTGAGCGGATTCCGTCACGTTATCATGCGATGATAGTTGGATCCCGATTCCCACTAATGAGTTGGTTTACTCCTCGGGTGACCCCGACTAATTCTTCTTTCAGGTTTGGAGGAGAATTTGAGGTACAGTGGGAGGTTTCCAGATTAGATAAATTGGTAACCATTCTGATCTAGGTTAGAGTGCACGCTGAGTGTTTCTTTTCTCTCTCTCTCTTGGCAGCAACCATTGACCCGACCCTAGACTATGACTCAGTGACCAAGTTAACCGAACCTTCTTCACACTGGCTTTTGGATTGTCAGAGTTGCAGACCTCATTGCCACTCCTACTTTTACCCTTTTCTCCAGGACACCCCGTATTACTACGAACGTCCACTTCCATTAGACAAAACCATCGTATGGTTAGATACGAACTCGAAGGAATTCGAGGATGGTTTCCGGTTCTGGAGAAAACGGATAAGATTTATTCAGTTGTCTTTTCCCTTTTACCTTCTCTCAAGTTGTGAGTACTCCTTGGTTTAGGAGATAGTACACCTATTTTGCAAATTGGATAGTCTTCTTCCAAACCTTAGGCTGGTGCCGACCGGTAGGGAATGAAGAAAACCAATTAGCCTAAACGGTGTGCAGAAGGTATTAAGATTAAGACAAAGCAAGGGATTAGTAAGAGGGCAAAGTAAATTGCGACTGATATTCACGACCAAACCAAGTTTTTCTTCGCCAATCCTAAATCACCTTTGTATTTCTCCAGGACACTCCGTATCACTACGAAGATCCACAGTTTATTGGATACTCCATCGTATGGTTATATACGAACTCGAAAGGAACTTGTTCCAGTTCGGGGATGGATTCTGGTCCAGGAGAAATAGGAATAAGGCTTATTCGGTTGTCTTTTATCTTCACCTTCTCTCGCATTGCGAGTGCTCCTAGGATTAGGGCAGTACACCCATTATGCTTATTGGATAGTCTTCTTCCAAACCATAGGCTGGTGCCGAATGGTAGGGAAGGAAGAAAACCATTTGGCCTAATGGGTGTGCAAAAGGTAATGACTAAAGACATATAAAGGGATTTGGAGAGGTGGCAAAGAATTATACGGTTACAGTTGTGAATCTGCATAATGGTAGAGGCATTACTAGGACTACCAGGATACCCCATCAAAACATTTTAATGTTTCAGTTCACTATATACTGTTAAAAGAAAACTGATTTCCCGATTAGATACTTACTCCAGGGTATGTATTTACCAGGTTTGATTCTCACATCTGTATGGTTTTACAGATGATGAGTGGGAGTAAGTTATTGGGAATTGGGTGATCATCCTCATTATATCGGGATTCGTTGTAATCGATGATATTTGAGGAAATCACCTGGGCTGTTTGCCGGTCGGCAAATATTTGGTTTTGAATATCCGCTTTTATGCACCAATTTCAAATTGATATATTTGTACATCTATTTTCATAGAGTGAGATATACCTTTTTGATATTATGTCGATGACATTTACCTATATCAGTGGATGATTAGGTAAGGAGCATTAAACAGCGGTGTAATTCTTCTTAACCATAAGTACAGTTTTCAACCTACGACACACAGTGAAAGAGTTGTTAGACTCGGCGGACTTATACAGAGTATTGTATGTTGTCCAGTGTCCATTAGGACAGAGGGGTTGGTCCTCATACTATATTCTGTTTACTTTTAACTTCTCTAGTTCTTAGACATGTGTTTCGTAGAAACACAGGGTCTAAGTTTTGAGGAGTTATAGGTATTTGAATAGAGTAGAGAACCAGGTGTAGCAAGTATCGGGATTCTTCAAAGTGATCGAAGATGTAGATACTTGTGTATGGTATTCAGTTGATAGTAATGATAAAGAGAAATTGCTTCTCTTTCAGGTTACTCATAATTGGAAGCATTCCTAAGTTGAGTAACGCTGATCGGCCTCTCTCCATTTAGTTGACATGCACTGGAGACAGCTGCATGATTTGAATCTGGTTAAATTAAATCAGTGCCTCTGGTTCTATATTGGATATAGAACAGTTCATATCTTAACGTTGTTAAGGTACGGGGAGTTGTCCGGCTTATGATTAAAACCAGACACTGGACAACTCAAGGCACGTTTCTGTAATGACAGTTTGTGGGTTGACCCAGGCTATGACGAGGGTTGACTTTCTACCATCTGGGAGATCAATAGTAATATTGTTCTAGACTCGCCACAGTTTTAATAAAAATGGATTTTTTCAAAAACAGTAGTGGGAGTATGGTAGAACTGGAAGTGATTCCAGAACCGCAAACGATTACTGAAGATTTGATAAGGAACCTAAAGATTCAATCTGATTTGACATTCCATTGGCCACTCCACAGATAAGGTGGGTAACTTCAGGCACCCGAGAGGTGCTCCGGTAGCCTCAAGGACGGTGACAGGGAAGTTCTTGTTTACCCACACTTGCCATTATTGTTGTTCCACACTGCGAGACCCGGCAGGAGGATGAGTATAGCGTCGTTCTAAACTAGCTTTAGAAGTGCACGTCTATATGACTCTGCCAGAGGGTTGTCGTAGTCAGTGGGAGCAGCGGAAGCATTGGTGGACATCAGGCTTATGTCTATTTATAGACTAAAGCAGATATAGCGGAGTTAGATCATCTGTTTCTGATGTGACAGTCATAGGTTTGACGTCATCAGAATAGGGGATGGATCTGTTGAGAAGGTAGTAGGGTGTGATATCCGGGTTTTGGATGACATACACAAAGTAGGAAGTGACATTCCTATACTACGATCGGTTATACTTTGGTCGTCACACAGTGGTTTCTCCATAAGGGACTTGGACATTATATCAGACATACTGGTTACTAGATCTATGGTATTAGATCTAGATTTGGGTGGTTCCCCAATCAGGGTACTTTGACAGCATTCTAAGAGTATTTAGAATGGACGACTCCTGGCACGGTAGTGTACCTGCAGGTGATGGAGTCACTCTCTCTAAAGGTGTCTTATAAACTAAAGTAGAGAGGGATGTGCATGATTGGCAGATCACTTGCTTAGGCAATTGAGTCAATCGTGAGATGTCAAGTACCACACCAGATGTTGTTCTTGCACTAGATGCAATAAGTTGACATTGATCCAATCCTGGAGAAACAGTCGGAAGCAGTTTTAGAACATAAGTGGATGTTCTAGGGATATGATAACGACAGCCTCATTTGGGAGACAGTTATCATTCCAGGCTTCCAAGGTGACATGGACGACAAGGAGGTTGTCAGAGTTATAGTTTTCCTTCTGACGAGGGGCAGTATTTTGGACAGGTGGTCCAAGGCAATACTGAGGGTGGCATGGCGCAGGATACTGATTAAGTTCAGTTGACGATACAGTCTAAGAAGTTTGGATTTGGAGTTCATTTATGAACTAGGTCCCATCAGACATCCAGACACTCTAAGACAGGTATTGCTCATTTCGGGAGATGGCTTTCTCCGCGAACTTGAGATATAGAGAGACATAGAAAGAAACATCAGAGCGGATCCACTCGCTGAGGCTATTCCTCGAACGCAATGGTCTCGCAAACGAGCTTTGTGAGACTGACTAGTAGAGGAGTTGGGTGTTCGGTATCACACGGGCTGTGAGTATGCGACATCGCAATAATTGGCCTTGAGTGCAAGTGGGAGATTGTTGGAGATAGTGCCCTCAGAGTCAATTATTGGATCACAGGCACGTGATTGCAATGACTGAGGGAGGACCTATCCCGGTACGACAGTCTTACTCGAGATGATAGTTTGCTATCTGGTTTACCTTTATCATCGTGTACTGCTTTAGGTGACCTGACAGGTCACTATTGCACGTTGATAGAGCCCCTAGGATTCTTGCTTGGCTGCCAGCAGTATGAGGGCGATCATATAAGTGAGAGCTGGAGTCTATAAGCACATCCTTAAAACGTCCATAGTCGTGGGAGTTTCGAGACTGGGCATCGATACTCCATTAGTAGACTAGTGTATACAGTCGAGACCCCGACGAGGGGCGGTGGCCGGTCTCACAAGCCACTGGTGTCAGTTGGTTCACCTAAGATGTATACAGGTGCTCATTGGGTTATGAGTACACCGGACAGGACTCGCCGGGAACATGCTAGTTGGTCTTATACCTGACGTCAGATAGCAGTTCCCAGGTGACATGTATACAGGTTAGTTCATCGACCTGGGGATCGTCATTTGTCTCGTGTGAGTTCCCACTGTGCTTTGATTACTACCCTACCACGGCTCAAAAGAGTCGTGCAAACAGGTTTTAGTTGGGTACAGTCCCGAGCCACATGGAGGCAGTGAGCGGATCTTCAGGGGTTCGTCTCTCCCGGTATTGGGGGTGAGGTCGCGCTGTGTCTAGGAGAGCCATTACACGAAGTCCTTGGCCAAGGCAGGAGATTTACTGGTAGGTATTCCAGTAGTATCTCAGGGTGTTCTGGGCTACACTCCGACACGACTTGTACCGCTTTTGGGGGTCTGACTTTTACCAACCCCCTAGGCCCGCCATGCGATGCTCATAGACGAACGGACCGGACTGTACGGATATTGTCACTGACAGGCTCAGTAGGGTGTCAGGATGAGTTCGCTCATCGACGTCCCTTTTGGTCAATAGCTGGTGGCCCGTTACGTATTGGCTTATACCTCTGACGTGCTAGTGGTTAAATCCACAACCATAGTATTGACGAGTCTTTAGAGTCCACCACACTTTCAGTTACTCAAGCTTTCGGGCGAAACGCTGTAGAGGCCGTATGGAGATATGGCAGGGTTCGATCGGATACGTGCGGTATTGCACGGATCGTGATCGAACGGTTTTTACTAGCCGGCTTTGGCTTAAGCCGGATCTTAGTATTTGATAGTGTAGTTTTGTCTCTTTGCATTTGTATTTCGGTCGGAATACAAATGCGGGTGTGTATGCACAGTATCGGGGTTTTCCTGTAATTTATTATGGGACCAGTTTTCTGGGGTTGCCAGTTTGCATTCCGTTCCGGCCGGTTTTTCTTTGTTCTTTCCCGGCCGGACTTTTCCGATGGAGGGGGTTATTTGTAAGTTTGCAAATAATATTTGTGGAGGGGGTTTCTTGCAATTGTTTTGATTTGATAGCATCTTTTCTCCTTGATGCATTAATTAAGACATGATAGAGTATGGTTTTGGTGTTGGAAATTGGGGTATGGGCCGGCCACTGCCACTGTTGGAATGATGGGTTTTTTAAAAGTGAGGTTGTTTAATTAATTAATTAATAGGCTACATTGTGAAATGAGTGTGCTGGAGTGTTTTTCCTTCATGATGAATTTCGTGGGCCCCCCCTCTTTGTGGGTGTGTGTGCAGTGAAGTCATTTCCTTTTGCATGATATTAATTCATACACTCTTCACACATTGATTGATCAGTGAGTTTTGTTTTTTTTTTTCATTCTTTTTCCAGTGAGCAAAAGTGAGTGCTGATGTTTTTCTGGCCGAGCTCTATCTTTGAGGGATGCTCCATTCTTCATCAAGTTTTCATCCATGATTATTCTTGCAAAATTCCTCCATACATGGCAACCTCTTAAACCCCAAAGAGACATGTTTCTACATTATTCTACAGCAAATCTTAGGCGCGTCGGATAACCAACTTCGCGCCCGAGTTGCCTCGGCATTGAGGTGGGAGCCCGTAAAAGACGCAGGCGATGTGGTGCCCTTCCGGCGACAAGGAGGAGACCGGACATTCCGCGGGAGATCGGGACGACGACGAGAAGACCGGAGGACTCGGATCACTCGGTATATCTCTTCCCTATCTTGTTACTTTGCTAGATCTAGTTTAATGGCCCGATCCGGGGTTTAGTGCGCGGTGGTGCCGGTTTGCTAAGTTCGCAAAATTAAAGTTTATCACCGTTTCCGCATCTGGCCGTCGGATTGACGGCCGGGGCGCCGCCGTGCACTTACAGCCTCTGGCGTATCCACCTTTTTAGGAGCATGCTGTTGTGGCGGGTTTACCTTCCAGTTTTCGGACAGCACGAACTTGCTTTGTTAGTAGTGGTCCTCAACCCAGTTTTTGAAGACGTAGCAATCTTCACTTGGGTGGCCCATTACTCTGTGGTAGGGGCAGTAGTTGGGACTGTTGACGTCTCCAGGCTGCAGTGGGCGTCTCGGATCCGGCAGAGTGATGAGCCTGTTGTTCACCGCCAGTTCGAACAGTCTCCTCATTTTATCCCGGGGAAACGAGTAAGGACATTTCAACTTCTCTTCGAGGGATTGGCGTGTGTTGCTTTAGCGAGCAACCGGTTTCTGGTCGCTCGGCTATTATTGAGTATTGGCAACAAATGCCGCTTTCCCTTTGCCCTTTATATTCCGAGGATCCGTTTTTGAAGAGGACGGCCCATGGCCCATCTGGTCCATTTGGACCAGCTTGTCGATCAAAGCCTGAAAAGTGGTCGGCTTGAAGAACATCATAAACTGGGATATAGTCGCCTGAGGATCAAGGGTCCCTATGAACATGCCCATGGTAGGTTCTTCGATGCGTTGTTCGCATTTTGACCATAAGTTCCGCCACCGAATTGCGTATTGAACCCAGGTCTCTCCTGGCTTCACCCTGGCATTGATTAATGTCATGATCGGGGTGCACTCGCTTGCGCTGGAGAATCACTGTGTGAATAGTAATTCCATCTCCGTGAATGTTTTGACAGAGTCATTTGGGAGCTCGAAGTACCATTCAAATGTCGTCTCTGACAGCTGCC
Organism: Agapanthus africanus; assembly: GCA_030015575.1. NCBI lineage: Eukaryota > Viridiplantae > Streptophyta > Magnoliopsida > Asparagales > Amaryllidaceae > Agapanthus > Agapanthus africanus. The sequence continues at coordinate 850,017,031 of CM057338.1, read as the reverse complement.
AACAAACTAGCGAAGCTGCAGTTTGTCGCCGCCTCTAGTATTACCACACAAAGCTCTAAATTGAGCGATGTGCTGATGCAGATTACTCGTCCCCTTATACACATGGAACTTAGGGATCGTATATCCTGGCGGGTACTTGATTTGATCGTACCAGCCTGGATAAGGTCACCCAGTCCTGACGACTTGGCATGCCTCTTCACTTGGTTGATGAGCCCGTATTTGTTAGGATATGTAGTCATCAATGGTAGCCTTGGAGATTGCCTCTTCCTGGGCTGCTGAGACGGCCGGAGGAGAGTTTTACATTTCCCTTATGTGGTCTTCGATGATTATCGGAGGGTCTTCGGCTGGAGGTTCCGGCTGCATCATCATCCAAACTATGTTTTGGAACAGAAGCGTCATCTGCTTTATATTAGCGACCTATTCCGTGGCTTCCTTATCCTTCCTTTCCAGCACCCTTCGCAAGAACTCGGTGTCGGTCTCTTGTTCCTGGCGCTGCTCAGACGTTGATTCCCGGCTTTCTTTCTACCCAGCGAGTGCTGACATTTTCATCAGCATTTCCTGGAGTTTTTGTTACTGCTCCTGTGCTTTTGTTAACGACCGAGTTTGCGGGACTCACGGAAGCACGGCTTTCCTCTTTTCTGGAAGCCATGTAAACCGTTTGCACGATCATGCCCCCAGACTTTGGGCGTTTGGATCCATCACCATTGGGATTTGCCGCCGGTAGTGGGAGATTCTCCGGCCTTCTCTTTTTGTGGGAGATCGAAGTTGAAGGAGCCATTGTAGCAGGCGCCTGAATGAAAGAAGTCCCTCGCTGTATGCTGGAGGAATGATTTTCTTCTCGTCGAACCTTCATTTTCTTCGGTTGATGAGAGTAGTTCTTGTTGATCATAGAATCTTGGACTTTGCGCCAGACCCTGTGGATTTAGGAGGACAGCCACTGAGGGGGATGCTCCGGCTTCGCTTGCGTCATATTTTCAGCAGGAAATGGAGATTTCTTCAACACCGCGGTTGGGGAGTTCTTGCGCACCCTTCTTAACGGTTCAAAACTATTCCCGATTGGAATAGCAGCGTCAACTTCCGCGATCCAAAATAGTCAAGTTTGAGTATCGTTCTTCTAGAGGGTCCACAGAATCCCTTGCATGATTTTCTAAAAATTTTAAACTCGGAAAAATCCAACTCTTGAAAAATTTCATTGAGGGAAAATATGGGTTATTGTAATCTTTAGATTTATTTTTCTCACAATATTTTCTCACCTTGAGAAAAGCTAATGAGCTTTTCTCAAGGGGAAGAAGAAGAACAAGTGAAGAATGAGAATGAACTCATGAAGTGAGAATAACAACCATGGGTGAGTTAGTGTCATACACTAACTCATGTAGAGATTAAACCATGGCTAACAATAATGGTTAGGTTAATAAATATCTACAAGTAAAACAAAATTAGTGAACTAAGTCAAAGATGCTACAAGCTTCTCCAAGCTTCCAAGCATGTGAATAATTACCATTAATTTTGATTTACTTTAAATAAATAAAACCTTATCATAATTATTAGTATGATGTGAGTCTCATACACCCATGAAGCATGTGGTATCAAGTATGACATAAAAAGTTGTACATTAATATATATCACATATACACTAATGCACACAAGTGAGAAAAAGAAATGTTTAAGTGTGCTAATATTAATTAATGTAATCTAGTATATCAAATATACAACTATATATTGAATTATTAAATCAACATTTGATTTAATAATCCAGCTATATCACATATAACCGTCTAATATCAAATGTAACAACTTATCGAATCAACACTTGATCCGATAACCCGGCTATATCACATATAGCCGACCGATGTCACAAATCACGAGAATAGAATGCGGTATCACATACGCGTATTAACCTCGGTCCCGCACATATCACATAAGTGCTCCTACTCCGTTTCGCATGAACCAGGAAACCTCTGTGTAGGACTCTAAAGACTCGTCAATACGCCGGCAGTAGGTGATGATCATATCAAACACCCACAAGCCGCAAGCGGTCTGCTAAACGTAACGGGGGATCCTAGGCATAAGCCACAACTCCATTGTCACACAATGGTAGGAACGAAGTTTATCTCATGAACTAATATACACTCAGACTGCCTCTTTGGTAGCATCTTTGGTAGCGATGTATCCAGCCTTTATCATCTAGTTTGCCACGGTATCTAGCTTGGAACTCTTCCAACATATCGTCCCTCTGCTGAGGGTAAATACAATGCCTGTGACTGACATTCAGTCGACCTTACCACCCTGGAAGCTATGCAGTGATTCTCCCCAGGATTGATTGATACCATCTCACTACACCTAGTGAGAATCCTAAAATCCACTTAGATCTATCTCATAGATCTAAAACCCAAGATTTAGGATGTATCACCTTGATCCTTTATGGAGAATCCTTGTGATAAGAGGAGATTGACCGAGTGTATCGTAGGAAACTCCTTTCCTATCAAGAGTATGTCATCCACGTACAATACGAGAATGACCACCTTTCTCTCTACTACCTTTTTGTATATACAAGGTTCATCTACCATTTTGATGAAGTCAAACGCTTTGACTACCACTTCAAAACAGATGTTCCAACTCCGCGATACCTGCTTTAACCTGTAAAGAAACTTGCACATATTTCCGTTGCTCCTACTGTCTACGAAGCCCTCTGGCTGTGTGCTTATAGACGTTTTCTTCTAAATCAGTATTTAGAAAAGCAGTCATGACACCCAACCGCTAGATATCGTAGTCATGGTATGTAGCAATGGAAAGTAGGATCCGGATGGACTTTAAGCAAAGCCACTAGAAAAGGTTTCATCATAATCCACACCTGGTCGATGACGAAAACCTTTTACAACAAGTCTAGCTTTGAAAGTCTCAACTTTTCCATCTACACCAAGTAATCTTCTCAAGATATACTTGCTCCTGATGGGGTTTTAACCCTTCAGATATAGCAATCAAAGTCCATACTTTGTTGGTGTACATAGATTCCATCTCAGATAGCTTAGCATCCAGCCATTTTTACAGAGTCCCTACTCTTGATGGCCTGCTCGAAACTAGTTGGGTCATCATCTCATGATGCAATCCTCGCTCCCACTGTCATTGAGAAAACCGAAGTATCTCTCAGGTGGATGAGGAACCCTACCAGATCGGCGGAGAGGCTGAGGTTTGTCGGGAGCTATTGAATCCTCTGGTTCTACCAAATCATCAGCTATAGTTTGTATAGCTGGAACTCCTTCCAGTTCTACTTCATGACCATAAATGTGTTTCCAAAATAAATTCCTTTTCTAAAGAAAGGTGGCATGCCGAGAAATAAAACACCTTTTGCTCCTCGGTGTGGTAGAAGATATTCCCTTGTGAATGCTTGGGATATCCAACAAACTTCCACAGAACTGACCTTGCCTCGAGCTTGTCCGGATTTTGCTTTTAGACATAGGTCGGACAACCCCAAATCTTAACTTGCTTAAGACATGGGCTCTTCCCATTCCATATCTCATATGGAGTGATAGGCACCTAATTTGGTTGGAACCCAATTCAATAGGTATGCAGCTTCCTCAAGCGCATAACCCCAAAAGGAAATAGGGAACTTAGTAGTACTCATCATAGAGCGCACCATATCTAATAGGGTGCGATTGCTCCGCCCTGATACACTGACGTGCTGTGGTGTATACGGAGGAGTAATACTGAGAGAGAATCTCATTCTCCTTTAGAATAGTCCAGGAACTCCGTGCTGAAGTATTCTCCTCCCCGATCACATCTAAGGACATAATACTTATACCCGTTTTGGTTCTCTACTTCTGATTTATATTCATTGAATTTCTCAAAAGTTTCAGACTTGTGTTTCAACAGGAACATATGTCCGAATCTTGAGAGATCGCCAGTGAATATAATGAAGTACAAAGAATCAGTCCTGGCATTTGTAAACAGGGGACCTACATACATCAACATGCATCAATCCTAAGAGTTCACTAACTCTTTCTCTGTTTCCAGTAAACGGAGCTATGGTCATTTTATCTTTGTGACATAACTGACAAGTTTCACAAGGTGTAAATTCAAACTGATTTAAATATGTATCTTAATGTAACTTAGCTAGTCGGGTCGCATTGATATGGCCTAGTCTACAATACCTCAAGAAAGATTCGTTCATTTCTGAACTCTTCCTCTTTTGTGTCTTCCTGTACGTTAAGAACTGTAATTTGATTTAGAACGTATATGCTTTTAGATAACGTGTCTGAATCGATCAACTCTTGATATAGGAAATGTTTCAAAACATTATCCAACAATACAAAATTATTTCCTTCTTTACTTAATAAAGAGACTGATATGATGTTGTATATCAGGTTCGGTATCTAATAACATTTGTTCAGAATCAATGTATTTTGTAATACAGGATGATAACTGCCAACATCTTGGCTGCAATAATTGCACCATTTCCAACTCTTGAAACTTATCATCCATTCTCAGTTCTCTACCTATCTGTAGCCCATGTAACAGATTACACATGTGAGATCCTGATCCGGTATCTCATACCCAGGACGTAGAGGATACTGAGAAACAGTTCAAGGTAATGAACATACCCGAATAAGATGCATCATCATGCACTTTCTTCGTTTGGGCGGCACAGGAATCCTGGTATTCCCCTATTTCCTGCTCGGTCTTATAACAATTATAAGTTGGAGCGGGACCAACGTTCCCCAGCTCAGTATAACAAGCTGGTTCGGTCAATACATCCATATTATTATCTTGATTAAGGCGTGACATGGTCGCTACCTGGAGAGAGAGAGAGAAGAAAACATCAGTATATGCTCTTTCAAGATTAGATTAGTTATTATTTTATTTAATCAGGATGGCTCCCACTGTTTTTATCAAATCTTTCTTCAAATCCTGAAAGGAAAGACTAGCCAGGATTAATTACACCCTAAAGTTCGCCAATCTTTCAGTCGGGCCAGTGCCGGTACTTTAAGGGAGGTTCCCCGTGCTTTCGCACGGACCTAATTAAAATAAACCTTGTTTCCCAGGGGCATAATCTCGTTGACACCTTTCTAGACACCTACTTGATCGGCTAGTTGTAAAGTGTAAAACTCTCTCGGGAGTAACAATTACTCGCAGTGGGTATCGGGATCCAACTATCTCATAGAAGGTATGCAATCTCATTGCAAATTTCAACACTTGAAATTCCTGATAATATTTTGCCCCTAGCAGCTATATGACCTTAACATAGTCAACAAATCATAAATGCTAGTCAAGTTCAACCCGTACATTTCTTAATTGAATTAAACCCACCCGCACGACCCTTAACATAGTCAACAAAGTCGCACGACTACCCTAATCCAATCGCATCTCATGCTTGAGCAGATAAGCACTAATTAGATACCGCACACTACGCCTTAACATAGTCAACAAACGTAGCACGAATACTAACTAGTACTTATCTGAAATGACGGAGGGCTACGACAGGTTTTTAAGAAAACCTTTTGCATAATGAACTTGATATCGTTGTAGAATTGAGTGATTTTGAAAAGGAGTGTTTTTTAGGCTTTTACTAGTTTTGCTAAAGAGGCCACTCCCGGTGAAAAGATCTCGGCTCTTTCCTTGTCGAATGAGGTGCAACATATTCACAATACCACTATGCAAAGCAAGAACTAGAAAAGCAATCAAAAGATGAAACCGAGGTTGTAGCATCTGCCAGTTATTGCTAAAGAGGTCTCTCCTGGTGAAGGGATCTCGGCTCTTTCCTTATCGAATAAGGTGCTGGATATTCTACAAGGAATACCGCTATGCAAAGCAAGAACTAGAGCAACCTGTTTTTGAAAATTTGATTCCACGACATCTTTAGGTTTATTTTCTTTCATTAATCTCATTAATGAATGTCCCATCATTTAAGTTACCTAAGCATCATAGATAAATACAACGTACGCTTATGCCATCCACATTCGCCTCGATGTCCTGTCATACACCGTTAGGTTAGGTAACTAACGGCAGAGCGGGGCAGGGCTAGCGCGGGTGAAAAACATAAGCAACGCTATAATATATCACATATATTATATACAGTATCTATCTCATCATATCAAGTGATCACATCACAGAATATCGCAACAGAAATCAACATATGAAATATTGGATATACTAGGATTTTCGGGTTTTATATTAAGCTTGTATAAAACACAGATTCCACGATCGGGATGAATAGCCAAACCCACACCCCTAGACCCCTACGAGAGCGGCAAGCAACCCTACCAATTCTAGAGTTAGGAGACCCAGACTCGACTCCTCGAGATGGTCTCCCACTGGACTCTAGAACCCGGTTAGTTGTGCTCCCCTCATTGGGTCTATCCTAACGCGGAAAAGTAAATAATATACATCAACGGTGACATCTTCCTCAACCCGGAAGTGCCCCAATAAAAGAATATTACATACAAGTTTTTACATGAATGAAAATGAAAAACTCTCATCTCACATAAAACCCCCGGCTATTCAAACACGATGATCCAATATAACATATCACAGCAACACATAATATCGCATGTCATCAACGTAAGTAAATATGCGTATCCCAATTGTCGTTGACATATAGCAACGAAACCGGCGATACACCACATATTACACTTACGGTCGCAAAAAAGAAAGTGAAAAACTACAACAATTGGAATCGTCACTGCCCTTAGACATCATAAACCCGAAATATCATATATTCTGAATTTCATGCCTAACAATGCAAATCTTACATTTAGGTCTCAACTATGAAAACACTTTTCAAAAGAAGTCGGGTAATTCAACAAGATTCCCGATTTCACCAGAGACCGAAATGTTAAACTTGCACGCAACTAAATAGATTCCAATTATTGTATCACAATCACAAATAGCTAGACGAAGTTAAACTTTTCGATCAAATAGTTTCTGGGAACTTTTTGAACTCCACTCAATTGTTGAGCTTGTTGGGAAATTTTGGGTGCTTGCTGCCACAGCTCCTATGAACCATCCGTAGAAGGGCCGACCCATGCCTCACTCATGTCGCCACGGAACTACGGCAAACCCTAGGGTATGACCATGGTTCCGCGATCCAAAAAGGTCGAGTTTGGGTATCGTTCTTCTAGAGGGTCCACATAATCGCTTGCATGATTTTCTGAAAATTTTAAACTCGGAAAAATCCAACTCTTAGAAAATTTCAGTGAGGGAAAATATGGGTTATTGATATCCGTTCAAACTTTTTAATATCGTCTAAATAACCCGAATATATGTTAGAATTATGACTTCGAAACACTCCGAATTGCCTTTGCAGAAAGTTAACATCACATGTAAATTTAGCAAAAACAAACAACACCTGAAACACCAAAACCCAGAGACTGGAACACCATGAAAATTTGAAGCCCAAACTCCAAAATTGGGCCGAGCTCGCCGGTTTTAACCATGATGTGGCCGGCCAATTTGAGGTGAAATTAGACCAAATTTTGGTAGTGTTCATATTGTATCTCATACACCATTCTGTACTTGTTTTAAAAAAATTTTGAAGACTTTATAAATTCGACAGAAACTGGTTTGTTTTGTTTCAAGTTTCGGAGTCGTTTCGATTTCGTAATCTAATAAACATCGTCTAATTTTCTAGCATGGATCTGATACCACTGCTGGGTTTCCTAGTACGGCAGCGGGGTTTCGGACGGCATCGACCATGGGGTTTCGGACAGCATCGACCATGCCATATCTAAATTTTGTCATGCCAAGGAGCCCAAAACATAGGACATTTAACTAAAGAATCATACGAAAACACAAATGTAAACAACTTTACATCTAAGTGAATAAGGAATACAACCTTTGTAAACCGTTCCTTCACTTTTAAAGCTCCGTGTAGTAGTCTTTTCGCTCCATGTAGTGAACTCCCGGACTCTTGAAAGGGTTCACTTGAAAAAATGAACGAGCTTGCTCAATGTCTTCGAGGCCGAAGATGATCTACGTCGAGGAGACTCAAACTCATGTTATTTCTTCACTAATGGTGAAATTAGTGAAGCAAACACCCTAAACTAAATGGCTAATATAGTAGAGAATGATGAAGTAGGAAATGGGCTCACTTTAGATTTATTTTTCTCACAATATTTTCTCACCTTGAGAAAAGCTAGTGAGCTTTTCTCATAAGGAAGAAAAAGAACAAGTGAAGAATGAGAATGAACTCATGAGGTGAGAATAACAACCATGGGTAAGTTAGTGTCATACACTAACTCATGTAGAGATTAAACCATGTCTAACAATAATGGTTAGGTTAATAAATATCTACAAGCAAAACAAAATTAGTGGACTAAGTCAAAGATGCTATAAGCTTCTCCAAGCTTCCAAGCATGTGACTAATTGCCATTAATTTTGATTTACTTTAAATAAATAAAACCTTATCATTATTATTAGTATGGTGTGAGTCTCATACACCCATGAAGCATGTGGCATCAAGCATGACACAAAAAGTTGTACATTAATATATATCACATATACACTAATGCACACAAGTGAGAAAAAGAAATGTTTAAGTGAGCTAATATTAGTTAATGTAATCTAGTATATCAAATATACAATTATATATTGAATTATTAAATCAACACTTGATTTAATAATCCGGCTATATCACATATAACTGACTAATATCAAATGTAACAACTTATCGAATCAACACTTGATCCGATAACCCGGCTATATCAAATATAACCAACCGATGTCACAAATCGCGAGAATAGAATGCGGTATCACATACACGCACTAATCTTGGTCCCGCACATATCATATATGTGCTCCTACTCCATTTCGCATGAACCCGGAAACCTTTGTGTAGGACTCTAAATACTCGTCAATACGCCGGCAGTAGGTGATGAGCATATCAAACACCCACAAACCGCAAGCGGTCTGCTAAACGTAATGGCCACCCGAGTATTGAGCGATCAGAAGATTAACAAGCAAGCCTGCTCATACTCCTGCGGATCCAATCAGTGACACTACCGTACAGTCCGGTCTCTTCATCTGATATGTCGCATATTTCGTCTGGGGGTGGTAAACGTCAGACCCCAATAGCTTGATAAGTCATGCCGATGAGAGGCTCATAACGGGTTGAGAAACTACTGATAACACTTACCAGCAAATCTCATAACAGCCCTGGCCAGGGACTTCCTGTTATGGCCAATCGAGCACAGCGCAACATCAACCCTCAATACCGGGAGAGACGAAATCCCCTCCTATCGCTCATTGCCTCCATGTGACTCGGGACTGTACCCAAAAACCAACATTTTGCACATTCTCTTGAACATGGTAAGGTAGAAATCAAAGCACAGTGGGAATCACATAAGACTCTATGATGATCTCAGGTCGACAGACTAACCTGTACCAGTGTCACCAGAGAACTGCCATCTGACATGAGGTATAATACCATCTAGGAGTTCTCGGTGAATCCGTCCAGTGTACCCAGTCTCCACTGAGCACCCGTATATCATCTCTGATGTCAAACACCAATGGATTTGGGATCATCCATCGCCCATCTACATAGGTTGAGAAGGTATACGCTAGTCTACTCTGGTATATCGATGCCCTGTCTCGATACACCCACGACTAGGGACATTAAAGGATGTACTCACAAACTACCTTTTTCCTACTAGTATGATCCGCATCATAATCCAGGTACTCAAGTACACATCCTAAGGGCTTTATCAACATGTAACAGAGAGACAATCAGTGTACATGTTAAGATAAAAAGTAACTAGATAGCATACTATCATATCGAGCAAGAAAGTCCTCCCTACATATGTCCAAGCATCTACTATAATATACATCATATGTACAATAATGGCTTCTAGGGCATACATATAACTAACACTTTTGATGACTTCGCCCATAGCAGGAGTTGGAACGGCCAATCTTGCGAAGACCGATCCTTTAGTAGGAGAAGCCCCTTTGACGACTTCTTCTGCCAGAGCTGGAATAGCTATCCGTTTCGGGATAACCCCTTCAGATATTGCGAGCCTCTTTGCGGGCTTACTTGAGCTTTGACTCAGCCTGTTGAAGACTAAGGTGGCAAACTTGGACGACCCGTTGAGAGGTGCCATGGTGGTTGCAAGTCGATCGAAGACCGACCTGTTTGGAGCTTCCTATGGTGGTACTGGGGAGCTGAAACTCGCTAGCGGGAGCATGGTCCTAAAAAACAATCCAGTGGTGGCCTGAATCAGCTGTTCCACTGGCATTGAAAAGATGCAGGCCACTTGGGGCCCATACGTCACTCCTCCGGCGAGGACGGAGTGGGAGTTGCTGTTGCAGGTGCAGTTAGAAGCAATCGATTTCTCTTCTCTTCTGCATAGGAGCAAGACACCAAATCTTAGTACCTTTAATTCAAGGGCAACCATATTATACCGTGATTTGTTCGCTAACACGATACACGAAGTGTAGAGTGGAAAGAGGAAAAGGTCCCACCGGGCATGCCAGAATCTGTTTACCGCCGAAAATAGAGACGGAACCGCGTAGGTCGTCTTGCCTGAATATAGGGGCAGATGCTATTTGGGTTTATCCGTCCACCTCTTCAAAGATGCTAAGTTGATTTATGGCACCGTATATCGGAGGTTTAGACGAATGCGACCGTTGTAGCAGATTTCGTCAGATTCCCCCTCGTTGTGAGAGGTTTTTGATTGTGGGGACGCTCTTCCCTGCAGGCGCAAGCCCCTGTAGTTAATTACGTTACCGTGTAGCAATAACCACTTTCTCCTACTTCAGAAGGTCACTTCGTGTCGTGTGTGTTTATTTTATTTTTGGTTGCGCGTGGATGGTATGCGGAGACTAATTTATGTTGTCGCCCATAGGGCTTGGATTAGTCCAAATCCGTATATTCTTAGATTTGGGTTTGGATTGATATTAAGGATCGTTAATCTCGTTTGAGATTAAGATCAACTTAAATGTTTGCTGAGGATACGTTAGCCAAATTTTAGACTAAGATCTACTCAACAGGATTTTAGGATCCTTCAGACCCAACAAAAGAACATTTTGGCTCTATTGCTTTAGTTTAAGGACGTTTCGGTTCGTTGTTAGTTTAAGGATGTTTCGGTCCGTAGCTAGTTTAAGGACGTTGCGGTTGTAAGTCTACGGTAGCGCCCCGGCAGTCTACAGACGCCAAATGCGGAACAAAAACTTTTTAACTGGCGCTATCGTATACTTTAACCCGGATCTGCCATTATTGCTAAACTAACAAACTGTAAAGAGTGTAGAAAGGTTATACCGAACGATCCGAGTCCTTCGTTCTTTAACCATCATCCCACGCTCTGTTGCGGCTGCTCCGATCTCTTCGATCTCCGATCTGCTCGTCCAGGTGGCACCACGTCGACGATTCTTTAAACGGGCTCCCGCCTCTGACTCGAGGCAACTCGGTCGTCAAGTTTGCTAAAAGAGACGACCAAGATTGATGTAGAGAATGAGTAGAAGACTTTGTCTCGTTCCGTCCAAAGCTATGGACGGACGGTTAATGAAGTTGCCGTGGGAATCGGGTGATGGAATGAAATGAGCTGTGAAATTCCATACACCGAAAACTATCATAATCTTTTTCTACCAAATGAAACATCAAGTGAGAGAGAGAGAGGAGAGGGGAGGGGGCCGGCCATATATAGGAGGAGGAGGGTGAGTGTAGGAGAGAGGGGGGTGACCTTATGAAAATATCATGTGTGAACACAAAACAAATATCTCAAGTGTGAACACAAAGTGTGAACACACCAAAAGCAACCAATGAAAATCCAACACCATTTAACCTAGTCACCTTATCCAGATGCTTCTAGAAACTTCCACACTCATCTCAAGAAAAGATAAATCCGTCTTTAACCGAATGTTAAAAGACGGCTGATAGAAAACTGGAAACTGGCAACTTCCAAAAGTGACCCCGAAACGAATTTCAGGATAACCCCGTAACTGTATAAATATACCCGCATTTGTATTACGACCGAATACAAATGCAACTGAGACAAAGATATTATATCTACTCAATATAATACTCGGATCCGGCTTAAACCAAAGCCGACCAGTATCATCTGCCCGAAATCTGACACGTGCGTAAACGCACGTGCATTTTCCGAACCCTGCCATAAAACCATACAGCCTCTACAACATTTCGCCCGAACTTGGGAAACTGTCTGTGGGGAACTCTAATGACTCGTCAGTACCCTGGCAGTAGGTTTAACCACAAACCGTCATCGGCACTAGCTATACATAACGGCTGCCCATGGACTGACCTCAAGGGAGGCCGATGAGCGAACTCATCCGGAAACCCTACTGAGCCTAACAGTGACAATGTATATACAGTCCGGTCCGTTCGTCTATGAGTATCGCATATCTGCCTAGGGGGCTAGTAACGTCAGACCCCCAATAGCAGTATAAGTCGTGTCGGAGTGTAGCCCAATAACACCCTGAGATACTAATGGAGTACCTACCAATAAATCTCCTGCCATGGCCGTGGGCTATGTGTAATGGCTCTCCTAGACACAGCACGATCTCGCCCCCAATACCGGGAGAGACGAATCCCCTGCCGATCCTCTCACGTGCCTCCATGTGGCTCGGGACTGTACCCAAAAACTACCTGTTTGCACGACTCCTTTGAGCCGTGGTAGGGTAGAAATCAAAGCACAGTGGGAACTCACACGAGACAAATGACGACCTCTGGTCGATGAACTAACCTGTACACATGTCACCAGGGAACTGCTATCTGACGATATGTATAATACCAACTAGCAGGTTCCCGGCGAGTCCTGTCCGGTGTACTCATAACCCAATGAGCACCTATATACATCTTAGGTGATCCAACTGACACCAGTGGCTTGTGAGACCGGCCACCGCCCCTCGTCGGGGTCTCGACTGTATACACTAGTCTACTCCGGAGTATCGATGCCCTGTCTCGAAACTCCCACGACTAGGGACCACAATTAAGGATATGCATATAAACCACCCAACTCTCACGTATATGATCGCCATCATACTGTTGGCAGTAAAGCAAGATCCTAAGGGCTCTATCAAAGTGTAACATGTAATCAGTCACCTGAACATGTACACGACTGATAAAGGCAAACCAGATAGCATACTATCATCTCGAGTAAGACTGTCCTACCGGTATAGGTCCTCTGCAATCATTGCAATCACGTACCTGCGATCCAATAATAGACTCTGAGGGTACTATCTCCAACAATCTCCCACTTGCACTCAAGGCTAATTATTGCGATGTCTACTACTCACAGCCCGTGTGAAACCGAACATCCAACTCCTCTACTAATCAGTTTCACAAAGCCTGTTTGTAAAACTATTGTGTTCGAGAAATAGCCTCAGTGAGTGGATCCGCCTAGATGTTTCTTTCTATATCTCTCTTAATCTCAAGTTCGCGGAGAAAACCATCTCCCGAATTGAGTAATACCTGTCTTAGAATATGTCTGGATATCTGATGGGACCTAGTTCATAAATGAACTCCAAATCCAAACTTCTTAGACTGTATCGATCACTGAACCTAATCAGTATCCGGTACCATGCCACCCACAGTATCCTCTTGGACCACCTGTCTATAATACTGTCCCTCGTCAGAGGGAAAACTAAAAATCTGACAATCACTCTGTCATCCACGTTACCTTTGAAGCCTGGAATGATAATCGTCTCCCGAAGGAGGCTGCCGTCATCAAATCCGTAGAACATGTACTTATGTTCTAAAACTGCTTCCTTATGTTTCTCCAGGATTGGATTAATACAAACTTATTGCATCTAGTGCAAAAACAACATTTGGTGTGGTACTTGACATTTCATGATTGACTCAATTGCCTAAGCAAGTGATCTGCCAATCATGCACATCCCTCTCCCCTTTAGTCTGTAAGACACCTTTAGAGAGGGTGACTCCATTACCTGCAGGTACACCACCATGCCAGGAGTCATCTATTCTAAAAATCATTAGAATAGTGTCAAGGTACCCACATTGGGAAACTACCCAAATCCAGATCTAAAACCATAGATCTAGAAACCAGAATGTCAAATATTATATCCATATCCTGTCTGGAGAAACAACTGTGTGACGACCACAGTACAACCGATCGTAGTATAGGAATTTTACTTCCTACTCTGTGTATGTCATCCAGATACCATGACATCACACCCTACTACCTTCTTAACAGATTCATCCCCTATTCTGATGAAGTCAAAGCCATGACTGTCACATCAAAATTAGATGATCTATCTCCGCTATAACTGCTCTAGTCTATAAATAGACATAAGCTACTTGCCCACTATGCTTCTGCTGCTCCCACTGACTACGACAACCCTCCTACCGGGTCTCATAGCCTGGAACAACGGTAGTGTCAAGTCTGGATAGATAAGAACCTCCCTGTCACCGTCCTTGAGGCTACCGAAGTACCTCTCGGGTGTCTGAGGTTACCCACCATATCTGCGGAGTGGCTATTGGAATGTCAAACCTGATTGAATATATAGGTCCTATTAAATTTTCCGTAATCGTTCGCGGTTCTGGAATCACTTCCAGTTCTACCATACTCCCACTACTGTTTTCTGAAAAAGATCCATTTAATTAAAACTGTGGCGAGTCAAGAACAATATCACTATTGATCTTTCAAATGGTAGAATATCAACCCTCGTCATAGCCAGGGTCAACCCACAAACAGCCATTACAGAAACGTACCCTGAGTTGTCTAGAGTCTGGTTTTAAGCATAAGCTGGACAACTCCCCGTACCTTAACATCTTTTAAGGTACGAACTATTCTATATCCAATATAGAAACTTTGGCACTTTATTTAATTGGAACCAGATTCAAATCATGCAGCTGTCTCCAGTGCATATTAACTTAATGGAAAGAGGCTAATCAGCATTACTCAACTTAGGAATCCATCCAATTATGAGTAACCTGAAAGAGAAACAAGTTTCTCAAAATCATTACTATCATCTGAATACTAATCATAAGAATCTACATCTTTGATCTCTTTGAAGAATCCCGATACTTGTGACACCTGGTTCTCTACTTTATTCTTATACCCACAACTTCTCAAAACTTAGACCATGTATTTCTACGAAACACTTGTCTAAAAACTAGAGAAGTTATAAGTAAACAGAACATAGTACGAGGACCTACCCCTTTGTCCTGATGGACACTGGACAACATACAATACTCTGTACAAGTCCGCTGAGTTTATGCAACTCAAAACCTGTGCATCGTAGGTTGAAAACTGTACACTGGCGATTTCCTCAAATATCACCAATTGCAACGAATTCCGATATAATGAGGATGATCACCTAATTCCCAATACCTTACTCCCACTCATCATCTGTAAAACCATACAGATATGAGAATGAAACCCGGTGAATACACACCCTGGAGTAAGTATCTAATCGGGAAAACAGTTTTCCATTAACAATGCACTGAAACATGAAAATGTTTCGTAGGGGTATCCTGGTATTCATAGTAATGCCTCTTCCATAATCCAATTCATGACTTTAACCGTATATTTTATTGCCATCTCTCCAAATCCCTTTATTTGTCTTTAGTCATTACCTTCTGTACACCATCGTTAGGCTAAATGGTTTTCTTCCTTCCCTACCGTTCGGCACCAGCCTATGGTTTGGAAGAAGACTATCCAGTAAGCATAATAGGTGTACCCTCCTAAACCAAGGAGTACTCGCATCTTGAGAGAAGGTGATGATAAAAGACAACTGAATAATACCTTATCCTTTCAAAGGTGAAATAGGAGTGGCGATGAAGTATGCGGTTTTGGTCGTGAATGATATCAGTCGCAATTTACTTTGCCCTCTTTCTAATCCCTTTATTTTGTCTTTACATATTACCTTCTGCACACCCTACTTAGGCTAATTGGTTTTCTTCATTCCCTACCTTTCGGCACCTGCCTATGGTTTGGAATAAGACTATCCAATAAGCGTAATAGGTGTACTCTCCTAAACCAAGGAGCCCTCGCAACCTGAGAGAAGGGGATAATAAAAGACAACTGAATAAACCAATTCTATTTCTCCTGAACCTTGATCCATCCTCGAAGAAGTCCCTTCGAGTTCGTATATAACCATACGATGGATCTATCCAATGGAAGTGGACGTCCGTAGTAATACGGGTGTTCTGAGAAATGCAAAGGGTAAAAGAAGGAGTGGCAATGACTTATGCAACTTAGACAATCCAAAAGCCAGTATTTTAAGAAGTTTCGGTCAACTTGGTCACTGAGTCATAGTCTAGGATCGGTCAAAGGTCGCTGCCAAAGAGAGAGAGAAAAGAAACACTCTGCATGCACTCTAACCTAGATCAGAATGGTTATCACTTTATCTAATCCGGAAACCTCCCACTGTCCTGTCAAATTCTCCTCCAAACCAGAAAGAAGAATCAATCGGGATCACCCGAAGAGTAAACCAACTCATCAGTGGGAATCGGGATCCAACTCTCATCGTATGATAACGTGATGGAATGCATCCACGTTACTCATACTCCAGAAGGTATGCGCATACTTGGCAAGTTTCAGTTTCTTTAGAAACTCCCGATATGATTTTTGCCCCATGCTCTTATGACCTTGGCGTTGGTCAAAATATCATAAGTCACATGCCAAGTTCTACCCGTCACTATCTTGTCAATTTGAACCCACCCGCACATGCCCTTGACGTTGGCCAAAATGGCAGAACGACTGTCCCAAACCAACTCATCTATCTATGCAACAATTGAATACCCAGCAGCTACCAAACACTATGCCTTGGCGTTGGTCAAAATACATAGCTTGAATACTACTGAATACCCAAAAGAAGTGACGGAGGGCTACGGCTGGTTTTTGGCGAAAAACCTTTAACGTAGTGAACTTGATATCGCTGAAGGAACCTGATAGCTTTTTAAAATATAGTGGCGAAAACCTTTTGCTAAAGAGGTCATTCCCGGTGAAGGGATCTCGGCTCTTTCCTCGTGGAATGAGGTGCAGGATATTCCACTGAATACCGCGATGCAAAGCAACTTGTAATCGACTATAGTGAAGTTATTACCCTGACGCAAACTTCTGCCCAAGGGGTCAGTCCCGGTGAAGGGATATCGGCCCTTGCCCCGTCGAATGAGGTGCAGGATATTCCACTGAATACCGCTATGCATAACAAAAGGAAACGTCTTTGCAATAACACTTTTTAAATTGTTCCAACAACTGCCAAATAGGTTTGTTTTACTTTGCATTGATCAGAATCAACGCAGTCCCATCAATCAATCACACCAAAAAAGAACGAAAATAAAATGTACGTATATGCCATCCGCATTCGTCACTGGGTCCCGTCATCACCCGTTAGGTTACTTAACTAACGACAGAGCGGGGACTGGACTAGCGCGGGTATAAAACATATACAACATCTAATGGTATATAAACCAATATACAATAATCGCTCCAGGCGTGATAATATGCAACATTACAGAAAAGTAATAAGCATCACAGAACAATACAGATAATCTGGGATCCCCGGGTTTCACAGAGCCGCTGCTGAAACCCGACGTTCCCCTGTCGTGTGGATAGCTTGTGCAATGAAACCTAGACCCCTACGGGTGCGGCAAGTTACCCGCCAAAACCTGAAGCGAGGCAGCCCCCTACAGCATAATGAATGGACCACCCAGCACTTCACGGAATCCGGTAATCTTGGGCACCCCTCCTTGGGTCAACCTGTACCCCCTACGAGTGCGGCGAATAGTCTGCCAATTCTAGAGTGAGGCCCCTCTGCCTCTCAAAGCCATGAGATGGGGACCCGTTGCCCCCCAGAACCCGGCTATCCGTGCACTCCGTCGCGGGGTAAAACCTAAATACAGAAATGGAAAAATAGTACAACAGGTACATCGACCGCAACCTGGTCGTGCCCCAAAAGAATATTATACAACAGGCAGTGACGGCAGTCCACATGTTGGGCGCTCGCCCCGCAATATCAAATGTACAAATAAATCCAAACTGCACTACCATTGCACACTGCTATCCACCACGATAAATCCGCAACATCACAGCACAACACAGAACATCAACGCGAATGTCACGTTCGCAAACCCGTCTAAAAGAACTATAGCAATCAGACGCGGTTTACCGATCAAATGACATTCCCGGTCGGAGATATAAGGTAAGCACTGTAAACTAACATGTTTAAATTTCGATCGACTAAATATCACGAAGTGGGCCCCACGAACAACTGGTGAACAGTAACAAAATCTGGGCCCAAAAGATATATACCAAAAACCCTAAATTCCAACAGAGAAGACACTGTGCAAATTTGGTGCACTGATTCAACAGAAAGGCCGCGGATGCGCGGCCAAACCATGGGTTTGGCCGCGATTCCGCGGCGGTTTGGTGGAATCACGTGCTCAAATTTGGTCGGTGTGCTTCTAAAACTCTGCACAACTTTCTGTGATATGTAGAATAATTTTAGGACATCATTTAAAATCGACAGAAACTGTGAAGTTGAATTTTACAGTTTTTGATTTCCGGTTCGATCGATGTTTTAAACGCGTTAGCACAAGTTAGTATAGCAAAATGGTGAGGCTCTGATACCACTGTAAGTCTACGGTAGCGCCCCGGCAGTCTACAGACGCCAAATGCGGAACAAAAACTTTTTAACTGGCGCTATCGTATACTTTAACCCGGATCAGCCATTATTGCTAAACTAACAAACTGTAAAGAGTGTAGAAAGGTTATACCGAACGATCCGAGTCTTTCGTTCTTTAACCATCATCCCACGCTCCGTTGCGGCTGCTCCGATCTCTTCGATCTCCGATCTGCTCGTCCAGGTGGCACCACGTCGACGATTCTTTAAACGGGCTCCCGCCTCTGACTCGAGGCAACTCGGTCGTCAAGTTTGCTAAAAGAGACGACCAAGATTGATGTAGAGAATGAGTAGAAGACTTTGTCTCGTTCCGTCCAAAGCTATGGACGGACGGTTAATGAAGTTGCCGTGGGAATCGGGTGATGGAATGAAATGAGCTGTGAAATTCCATACACCGAAAACTATCATAATCTTTTTCTACCAAATGAAACATCAAGTGAGAGAGAGAGAAGAGAAGGGAGGGGGCCGTCCATATATAGGAGGAGGAGGGTGAGTGTAGGAGAGAGGGGGGTGACCTTATGAAAATATCATGTGTGAACACAAAACAAATATCTCAAGTGTGAACACAAAGTGTGAACACACCAAAAGCAACCAATGAAAATCCAACACCATTTAACCTAATCACCTTATCCAGATGCTTCTAGAAACTTCCACACTCATCTCAAGAAAAGATAAATCCGTCTTTAACCGAATGTTAAAAGACGGCTGATAGAAAACTGGAAACTGACAACTTCCAAAAGTGACCCCGAAACAAATTTCAGGATAACCCCGTAACTGTATAAATATACCCGCATTTGTATTACGACCGAATACAAATGCAACTGAGACAAAGATATTATATCTACTCAATATAATACTCGGATCCGGCTTAAACCAAAGCCGACCAGTATCATCTGCCCGAAATCTGACACGTGCGTAAACGCACGTGCATTTTCCGAACCCTGCCATAAAACCATACGGCCTCTACAACCTTTCGCCCGAACTTGGGAAACTGTCTGTGGGAAACTCTAATGACTCGTCAGTACCCTGGCAGTGGGTTTAACCACAAACCGTCAGCGGCACTAGCTATACATAACGGCTGCCCATGGACTGACCTCAAGGGAGGCCGATGAGCGAACTCATCCGGAAACCCTACTGAGCCTAACAGTGACAATGTATATACAGTCCGGTCCGTTCGTCTATGAGTATCACATATCTACCTAGGGGGCTAGTAACGTCAGACCCCCAATAGCAGTATAAGTCGTGTCGGAGTGTAGCCCAATAACACCCTGAGATACTACTGGAGTACCTACCAGTAAATCTCCTGCCACGGCCGTGGGCTATGTGTAATGGCTCTCCTAGACACAGCACGATCTCGCCCCCAATACCGGGAGAGACGAATCCCCTGCCGATCCGCTCACGTGGCTCCATGTGGCTCGGGACTGTACCCAAAAACTACCTGTTTGCGCGACTCCTTTGAGCCGTGGTAGGGTAGAAATCAAAGCACAGTTGGAACTCACACGAGACAAATGACGACCTCAGGTCGATGAACTAACCTGTACACATGTCACCAGGGAATTGCTATCTGACGATATGTAAAATACCAACTAGCAGGTTCCCGGCGAGTCCTGTCCGGTATACTCATAACCCAATAAGCACCTGTATACATCTTAGGTGATCCAACTGACACCAGTGGCTTGTGAGACCGGCCACCGCCCCTCGTCGGGGTCTCGACTGTATACACTAGTCTACTCCAGAGTATCGATGCCCTGTCTCGAAACTCCCACGACTAGGGACCACAATTAAGGATATGCATATAAACCACCCAACTCTCACGTATATGATCGCCATCATACTGTTGGCAGTAAAGCAAGATCCTAAGGGCTCTATCAAAGTGTAACATGTAATCAGTCACCTGAACATGTACACGACTGATAAAGGCAAACCAGATAGCATACTATCATCTCGAGTAAGACTGTCCTACCAGTATAGGTCCTCTGCAATCATTGCAATCACGTACCTGCGATCCAATAATAGACTCTGAGGGCACTATCTCCAACAGCGGTCCGTAGCTTAAGGACGTTTCGGTCCGTAAATCACCATTTTTGAGGTGATGGTTTAGTTTAAGGACATTTCGTTCCGTATTGGGATGTGCCCATCGGTTTGGGAGTGCACCAAAAAGTTGTTGGTTGTCGGGACCCGCCACCTCTCTGAAAACGTTGAAGAATTACAACGATATGTATCAGAGGTGTGGAGAGATGTACCCTTGAATCAAATTCCAGATTGAGGGGAGAGATAATGGTGGACCATCTAAGAATCATTAGTCATTTTTGGGAGACTAAGATTAACTTAGGAGATATGGGATGGACATCGTTCTGGTCATTATCAATTAAGGAATCATTAGTTTGGTAAGTCATGAGGATAGAGGCTCGGTTTATTTGGAGATCCAAGATGTTTTAATCTCAGGAAGACTTAGCCAATTTGGGGCTGAAGTTGGCTTCTTATAGTATTAAACACTAATATATGCTCGGCGCTCACGTTCTCCCATGTGAGACTCTAAAGCAGTGTTAAACACTGAAATTTGGGACGCTCACGTGTGGCACGTGAGGCGTCTGAAAGTTGGCGTTGTACACTTGGGTCCAAATCCTCGTCTGTATATAAGTGTTAAACACTTAATTCGTATGGCTCACACGTGTGGGCATACAAAACGCCCCAGAGTTGGGCACTGCCTCTTTGAGTTTATTCCCTCTTCCTTTTATAAGTGCTAAGCACTTAGCTCATATAATGCTTACGTGCGAACACGTGAGGTGCTCAAAATGTGAGCGCTGTCTTTGGATTTTCCCCTTTTCCATATGAGTGTTAAGCAACTGTTTGGGGGTCACGTGAGAACACGTGATTCAATCTCAGTCATTCCTTTTTGTTCATCGAAGGTGCTCACGTGGGAACACGTGAGCTCTCGTTATAGTGTTGAACGCTAATGAATCACCAGTCTTTTCTTTTACATGCATAGATATTTTGATCTGAGTTTTAAGAATTTCATATCCCTTGTTTTATAAGAATTAAATTCTTTTACAGGGTTAAACCCTAGTTTTATCAGAGGAATCAAATTCCTATATACTTTTGAATGAATTAAATTCTTTGAACTTAGTTCTTTCCCCTAAGTTTTGAATCTGCATAACAGAATCTCCCCGATGAGAATTAAATTCTTAAGTTGTGGGAAGATCTACTTCTGCAGACCTCAACCAGAAGAAGAACTAAGTTCTTTTTTTTTAAGGGGTTAAACCCTTGGAGAGGCGAAGAAGAGATAAGATAATCTCTGTGTCTTTCTTCTTACCTAGGGTTTCTTTTTCCAAAAAGGAGATCTTCTTCTTTTTATAGAATTGAATTCTCTTTTCTTTTTTTTTTTATACTCTCTCTGCTCTGTGTTTACTGTGTCTTTCTCCTCCTTCCTCTCCTCGCTCCTATTTATACGAGAAGAACAAGAATCAATTTGTTAAGAGAATTTCTCATTGAGAGATCATAATTGATTCCATGATCTTTTAGATCAACCGGTGAATTTTATTCACCATTGGATTTTTAATCCAAAGGCTCTCTGTGAATAGAGAAGATTTCTTATTTTTTAACCAGATTAGGAAATATTTTCTTAAGATAGAATTTTATTCTATCGGACGATCACCGTTGAATCTTTGATCTAAAGGACTTTCGTTTAATAACAGAGAAGATGTTTCTGTTTTAATGAAGATCAGGAATATATTTCCCATATATATAGAATTTAATTCTATCAGATAGATTAGAAAGATTTAAGGAAATATTTTCCAAATAGGATTTTGATCCATTTTATTTAGAATTTAATTCTAGCAGCTTGGAAGGTGTTTAGGAACACTCACGTGTAGCACGTGACCCCCACGGAGTTAAACTTGTTTGCTTATATGCAACAGCCTAAAAAGGGCATCACGTGTTAACACGTGAGCTTCTCTGGCCTACTATTTGTTTTAATATGGAGCCTATATACTTTGTATATAGATGCTCACGTGCTTACCCGTGAGGCTCAATTTCAGCCTGTCAATTGTTTAAACGCGGCGCCTATAATCTTTGTATATAGGCGCTCACGTGTGGGCACGTGAGTCTCCATTAGTGGGGAATTTTCCCCATCCCTTTTTCTCTCTTTTTTTTTATAAGGGAACAATCTACCACGGAGTTCCTTACACTCAAGCTCTTGCTTTACTTAACCTAAGTAGAAGCGAGGCAAACAACCTATACAAGTGTGCTAGACTATTATAAATTGATGAAGTGGGTTATTTCTCACTAAAAATCCTTTCTTTTTCTTTCTCTTTTACTCACTAGAAAAAAGGTAGAGAGCTAGAGGAAGAAGATGAAGAAATGGCTAGGCTTGAGATAATCATTCACATATGAGAGAGAGAGTCACACTCACACAATAAATATGAGCCATGGAAAATATCTTAGATATTTTTTAGAGTGAGTTAGTGGAGGATTAAATAATGAACCATGGTTAGTGGGATTTTTTAAGAAGAGTGTAGAACCATGAGATCATTATTCAATTTTCCATTTACTCAAAATCAATAAACTTCTAATATCTTTCCATGTGAGTCTAGCATAGCCATGTCATATGTATCATCCACCATGATACATGCACACATGTATATATGTATATAAATCCATATAAATATACATGCATACATGCACACATAAAGAAAGGAATTACTAATGAGCAATTAGTCATTATATTAAATCAACACTTGATTTAATAATCCGGTCATATCATATATAACCCGACTAATAGAAAACGCCAGATTAAAATACAGTATGATATACTCGTATTAATCAAGCTCCCGCACATATCTCCATATATGCCCCACTTCGTTTCGCCTGAGCTCAGAAACCCCTATGTGAGACTCTAAGACTCGTCAATACGCTAGCAGTAGGTAGTGTTCATATCAGATACCCACAAACCGTCAGCAGTACTAGCTGCACATAACAGCTACCCAGGTATTGAGCGAACAGAAGAACAACAAGCGAACTTGTCCAAACTCCCGTAGAGCCAACCAGCAACACTTACCGTACAGTCCGGTCTCTTCGTCTGATATGTTGCATATTGAGTCTAGGGATGGCATCGTCGAGCCCTAATAACTCAATAAGTCATGCCGATGTATGGCCTACAACAGGTCGAGAAACTGCTGATAACACTTATCAGTAAATCTCATCAGCCCTGGCCAGGGACTTTCAATTATAGCCAATCGCGCATAGTACAAAATCAACCCCCAATACCGAGAGAGACGAAACCCCTCCTATCTCTCATTGCCTCCGTGTGTCTCAGGACTGTACCCAAAAACCACCTGTTTGCATGACTCAGTAGAGCCATGGTAGGGTGGAAATCAAAGCACAGTGGAAAACACACAAGACTCTATGATGAACTCGGGTCTACAGACTAACATGTACAAGTGTCACCTGAGAACTGCTATTCGACTATAGATATAATACCATATAGGAGTTCTCTGCGAGTCCGTTCAGTATACTCAGTCTCCAATGAGCACCCGTATACAATCTTTAATGTCAAACACCAATGGATATGGGATCATCCATCGCCCCCTCAACTGGGTCAAGAAACGTAAACGCTGGTTTACTCTGGAATATCGATGCCCCGTCTCGATACACCCATGACTAGGAACATTTAAGGATATGCTTATAGACTACATATGCCCCACTAGTATGATCTGCATCATAATCATGGAAGTCAAGCTGATATCCTAAAGGCTTTATCAACATGTATCAAATGAACAATATACACAATCAAGTGAACATGTTAAGATAAAGAGTAACCATATAGCATACTACTATGTTGAGCAAGAAAGTCCTCTATATATATACATGTCCAAGCATCCACTATCAAATAATGGCCTCTACGGCATACATATATCCAACAATCTCCCACTTGTACTAAGGCCAATTATTGGCGTATCTCATACCCAACATCTTAAATAGTCACTCATATTGCGGCTGTAGAAGGGCCTTGGTGAGTGGATCCGTGGTGTTATTCTTTGTGTCTACTCTCCAAATCTTGATCTCGCGGCGATCAATTATCTCCCGGATTAAATGATATCGCCTCAGGATGTATCTGGATCATTGATGGGACCTGGGCTCTTTGGCCAATGCCATAACCACATTATTATCACAATACAATAGCATTGGATCAATAATGGTGGGAACTACTCCTAGTTCCAAAATGAACTTCCTCATTCAGACGGCTTCCTTGTGTTGGCTATAGTGCCCTCAAGTCAATTATTGGATCACAGGCACATGATTGCAATGATTGAGAGAGGACCTAAACCGGTAGAACAGTCTTACTCGAGATGATAGTATTCTATTTAGTTTGTCTTTATCATCGTGTACATACTTCAGGTGACATTACAGATCACTATTACATGTTGATAGAGCCCATAAGATTCTTGCTTGACTACCAGCAGTATGATGGTGATCATATACGTGGGAGATGGATGGTCTATAAACACATCCTTAAAGTGTCCTTAGTCGTGAGAGTTTCAAGACTGGGCATCGATACTCTGAGAGTAGACTAGTGTATACGGATCGAGACCCCGACGAGGGGCGGTGGCCGGTCTCACAAGCTATTGGTGTCAGTTGGTTCACCTAAGATCTATACAGATACTCATTAGGTTATGAGTACACCGGACGGACTCGCCGGGAATATGCTAGTTGGTATTATACCTATTATCAGATAGCAGTTCCCTGGTGACATGTGTACAGGTTAGTCTATCGACCTGAGATCGTCGTTTGTCTCGTGTGAGTTCTCGCTGTGCTTTGATTACTACCCTACCACGGCTCAAAGGAGTCATGCAAACAGGTTTTATTTGGGTACAGTCCCGAGCCATATGGAGGCAGTGAGCGGATTGTCAAGGGATTCGTCTCTCCCGGTATTGGGGCTAGAGGTCGCGGTGTGCACGGGTGGCTATCACCAGAAATCCTTGGCCAAGGTAGTCGAGAACTACTGATTCGGATCAGTAGTTTCTCAGGTGGTGACGGGCTTCATACCGACACTAAATATCATGTTATTAGGGGTCTGACTTTATCCACCCCTAGACCCGATATGCGATACTCATAGACGAACAGACCGGACTGTACGGATATTGTCACTGTCAGGCTCAGTAGGGTTCCTGGATGAGTTTGCTCGTCAGCCTCCCTTTCTTTTAATACCTGGGTAGCCGTTACGTACAGCTAGTGCCACTGATGTGCTTGTGGTTAAATCTACTGCCAGCATATTGATGAGTCTTCAGAGTCCCACACAGAGAGTTTCCTTGGTTCGGGCGAAACGTCACAGAGGTCGTATGGTTTTATGGCAGGGTTCAATCATATTTGTGCACTTGTGCACGGATCATGATCGGAATGGATAATACTAGTGGGCTTTGGTTTAAGCCGGATCCTAGTATTATATTGTTAGATTATTTTCATCTCGTTGCATTCATATTCAGTCGGAATACGGATGCAGGTATGTATATACAGATGAGGGGTATTCTTGTAATTCGTTACGAGTTCACTTTAGAAATTGCCATTTCTTTTCTTGCTTTAAACATAAATTTAATGTTTGTTGTGGAAAGTGTGAGTTATGAATTTTTGGCTAAATGTTTGTGCAGGCAATTTGTATGGCTTGGTATGAGTCATGGTGTGAGTCATGAGTATGCGTTAACTCTTGGTGCATGCACTTGGTGACTCACATGGTGGGTCATGATGCATTGATGGTTCTTGGTGTGTTGTGAGATATTTTGTGGGGATGGGTTGCTGATATTTTGTGCATAGGAATTTCTTTAGTTGCTCACCACAAAAGATAACACAACTCAACTCAAGAAAAGGCAGTGAGACTTTTTCCTTCACAAGCCAAAAACAATGCCTCACACTTTCTTCACTTGGCAATTTCTTTAACCTCCACCCAATCCATCTCATGAGTTGAGAATCCTTGGGTGTTTTGATACAAAGTATTCACACACACTCTCTACTTCATCTTGTGCATCTAGGCTAGCAAACTGGATGCCCGAGTTGCTTCGGTTTTGAAGCGAGAGCCCGTATTACGAATCCTCAACGTGGATCGTCTTCGACGAGGAAGACTGGAGATCGAACTTGGTCGAGGCAACCGCGAGGAGCTTAGGACAGAGGTCGAAGACCAAAGGATATGGATCAATCGGTATAACCTATCTAAACTCTTTACAGTTAACTAGTATAGGGTTAATGGCACGATCCATCGATTAGGGTTCCGTTAGTGCCGGTTTTCTAAAGTTTTTGTTCCGCATTTGGCCACGGATTGATGGCCGGGGCGCTGGCGTAGCCTTACATGGTATTAAAGCCAGGTTATTAACCATATACTAATTGGTTTAGACGATGTTAAAGTATCGAAACCGAAATAACCCCAAACAATATCCGATGTATTCTAGTTTCTGTCAAAATTTTATGTGCCTTCTAAAAAATTTTTAGCAACTGCAGAAGAGTACCTAGGCGACCACTAGAACACACACCAATTACGAGCACTAAATCACTTAACTTGGCCGGCCACATTAGCCAAATTTCCTATCTGGCCGGTTCAAATTTGAGGTTTGGACTTGAATTTTTGTGTGTGGTCTAGTCTCTGGAATATTAGTTCAGTGGTATTGCTAGTTTAGCCCAGTTTTGATATGGTTTTATCTAGTTGTTTGGGGCTATTCGGGGTTATTTTGAAGTCGATATTTCTAACATTGTTTAAAGCTTTACAGTACTTACATTTCTATCTGCGATAGTGAATGTCATTAGAGCGGTACAACTTGTCTAATTGCTATAGTACTTTTAGACGGGTTTGCGAACGTGACATTCACGTTGATGTTCTGTGTTATGCTGTGTTTGTTGCAGATTCGTCGTGGTGGATAGCTTGCGTGCAATGGTAGTACAGTTTAGTTTTATTTATACATTTGATATCGCGGGGCGAGCGACCGACATGTGGACTGCCGTCACTGCCTGTTCGTATATTATTCTTTTGGGGCAGGACCGGGTTGAGGTCGATATCACTGTTGTACATATTTTATTTTCTGTACTAGGATTACCCCGCGATAGAGTGCACGGATAGCCGGGTTTTAGAGGGCAACGGGTCCACATCTCATGGTGTTGAAAAGGAGGGGGCCTCACTCAAGAATTGGCGGGCTATTCGCCGCACTCGTAGGGGGTACAGGTTGACTCAAGGAGGGGTGCTCAAGTTACCGGATTCCGTGAAGTGCCGGGTGGCCCATTCACTTTGATGAAAGGGGCTGCCTCGCTTCTGGTCTTGGCGGGTAACTTGCCGCGCTCGTAGGGGTCTAGGTTTTCATTGCACAGGCTATCCACACGACCAGGGGAATGTCAGGTTTCACTTGTGGCTCAAAGAAAACCCGGGGATCCCAGATTATCTGTATTGATCTGTGATGCTTATTGCTTATCTGTGATGTTGCATTTATCACGCCTGGAGCGATTATTATATATTGTTATATATATACTAGTAGATGTTGTATATGTTTTACATACGCGCTAGTCCAGTCCCCGCTCTGTCATTAGTTAAGTAACCTAACGGGTGATGACGGGACCCAGTGGCAAATGCGGATAGCATATACGTACATCATATTTTCGTTCTTTTGTGATGTGATTAATTGATGGGACTGCGTTGATTCAGATCAATGTAAGGAAAATAGACCTATTCGATGTTGTTTGAACAATTTTCAAAATGCTGTTATTACAAAGACGTTTTCTTTTGTTTTGCACAGCGGTATTCGGTTATGAATATCCAGCACCTCATTCGATGAGGCAAGGGCGGAGATCCCTTCATCGGGAGTGACCCCTTGGGCAGAAGTTTGCGTCAGGGTAATAACTTCACTATAGTCGATTACTTTTTCTTTGCATCGCGGTATTCAGTGAGAATATCCTGCAACTCATTCCACGAGAAAAGAGCCGAGATCCCTTCACCGGGAGTGACCTCTTTAGCAAAAGTTTTCGCCACTATATATTTGTAAAAAGCTATCTGATTCCTTCAATGATATCAAGTTCATTACGTTATAGGTTTTTCGCCAAAAACCATTCATAGACCTCCGTCATTTCAGACGGGTAGCACTTAGTATTCATGCTATATTTGTTGACCTTCGTCAAGGCATAGGGTATGGTAGTTGTTTGTCACTTTTCTGTTGCATAGATAGATGCATTGGTTTAAGACAGTCGTACAGCCTTGTTGACCTTCGTCAAGGGCGATTATGGGTGGGTTCAAATTAACCTGGAAAATGACGGGTAGAACTTGACATGTGACTTATGATTTGTTGACTTCGTCAAGGTCATAAGAGCATGGGGTAAAAATTATATCGGGAGTTTCAAATATACAGGAAACTTGCCAGGCATGCGCATACCTTCTGGAGTGTGATAACGTGAGTGGATTCCATCAGGTTATCATGCGATGATAGTTGGATCTCGATACCCACTGATGAGTTAGTTTACTCCTCGGGTGATTTAGATGATCCAGACTAATTCTTCTTTCAGGTTTGGAGGAGAATTTGAGGTTACAGTGGGAGACATCCTGATTAGATAAAGTGATTAACTATTCTGATTTAGGTTAGATTGCACGCAGAGTGTTTCTTTTCTCTCTCTCTTTGGCAGCGACCATGTCCCGACCCTAGACTATAACTCAGTGACCAAGTTAACCAAACTTTCTTAAAACACTGGCTTTTGGATTGTCAAAATTGCATACTTCATTGCCACTCCTACTTTTACCCTTTGCTTTTCTCTGGAACATTCCGTATCACTACGAAGATCTACACTTATTGGATATAACCATCGTATAGTTACATACGAACTCGAAGAAACTTGTTTCAGATTCGAGGATGGTTTCCGGTTCTGGAGAAAATGAATAGGACTATTCAGTTGTCTTTTCCTTTTACCTTCTCTCAGGATGTGAGGACTCTTAGGATTAGGAGTGGGTACACCTATTGCACTTATTAGATAGTCTTCTTCCAAACCATAGGCATGTGCCGAAAGGTAGGGAAGGAAGAAAACCGATTAGCCTAAGTGTGGTGTACAGAGGGTAATAAGTAAAGACAGATAAAGGGATTAGAAAGAGGGCAAAGTAAATGCGACTGCTATCATTCACGACCAAACTACGTAGCTCATCGCCACTCCTACTTCACCTTTGCATTTCTTCGGTTCAGGAGAAATTGAATAAGATTATTCAGGTTTTCTTTTATCATTACCTTCTCTCAGGTTGCGAGAGCTCCTTAGATTAGGAGAGTACACCTATTATGCTTATTGGATAGTCTTCTTCCAATCCATAGGTTGGTGCTGAACGGTAGGGAAGGAAGAAAACCATTTAGCCTAAAAGTGGTGTACAGAAGGTAATGAGTAAAGACAAATAAAGGGATTTGGAGAGATGGCAAGGAAATATACGGTTACAGTCATGAATCTGGATAATGGAAGATGCATTACTAGGAACACCCGGATACCCTTCGAAACATTTTTATGTTTCAGTTTCACTATGCATTATTAATTGAAAACTGATTTCCAAACTAGATCCTTACTCCACGGTATGTATTTACCAGACTTGATTCTCACATCTGTATAGTTTTACAGATGATGAGTGGGAGTAAGTTATTGGGAATTAGGTGATCATCTTCATTATATCGGAATTCGTTGTAATTGGTGATATTTGAGGAAATCACCTGGGTTTTTCCCGGACGGCAAATATTTGGTTTTGAATATCCATTGTTATGCACCATTTTCAAATTGATATATCTGTACGTTTATTTTATAAAGTGTGATATAACTTTTTGAAATTATGTCCATGACATTTACCTATATTAGTTGAAGGTTAGGTAAGGAGCATTAAACGACGGTGTAATTCTTCTTAACCATAGTACAGTTTTCAACCTACGACGCACAGGGTTTGAGTTATTCAACTCAGGGGACTTATACAAACTATTGTATGTTGTTCAGTGTCCATTAGGACAAAGGGGTTGGTACTCGTACTATATTTTGTTTACTTGTGACTTCTCCAGTTTTAGACAAGTATTTCGTAGAAATACAATGTCTAAGTTTTGAGAAGTTATAAGTACAAGAATAAAGTAGAGAACGACGTGATGCAAGTATCAAGATTCTTCAAGGTGATCGAAAATGTAGATACTTGTGTTTGGTATTCAGTTGATAGTAATGATTTTGAGAACTTGCTTCTCTTTCAGGTTACTCATATGTGGATACACTCCTAAGTTGAGTAATGCTGATCGGCCTCTCTCCATTTAGTTGACATGCACTGGAGACAGCTGCATGATTTGAATCTGGTTCCAATTAAATCGGTGCCTCTGTTTCTATATTGTATATAGAATGGTTCATATCTTAACGATGTTAAGGATAAGGAGTTTTTCAGCTTATACTTAAAACCAGACTCTGGAAAACTCAAGGCACACTTCAGTAATGGCAGTTTGTGGGTTAACCCGGGCTATGACGAGGGTTAACTTTCTACCATCTGGAAGATCAATAGTGATATTGTTCTTGACTCGCCACAGTTTTAATAAAATGGACTTTTTCAGAAAACAGTAGTGGGAGTATGGTAGGACTGGAAGTGATTCCAGAACCACAAACGATTACTGAAAATTTAATAGAACCTAAAAATTCAATCGGGTTTAACATTCCATTAGTCACTCCACGGATATAGTGGGTAACCTCAGGCACCCGAAAGGTACTCCGGTATCCTCAAAGACAGTGATAGGGAGATTCTTGTTTATCCAGACTTGCCATTACTGCTGTCCTAGACTATGAGACCCAGTAGGAGGATGACTATAGCGTCGTTCTAAACTAGCTTTAGAAGTGCACGTGTATATGACTCTGCCACAGGGTTGTTGTAGTCAGTAGGAGCAACGGAAGCATAATGGACAAGTAACTTATGTCTATTTATAGACTAAAGCAAATATAGCGGAGAAAGATAATCTATTTTTGATGTGACAGTCATGGGATTTGACTTCATCAGAATAAGAGATGGATCTATTAAGAAGGTAGTAGGGTGTGATGTCCTGGTATTTGGATGACATACACGATGTAGGAAGTCAAATTCCTATACTACGATCAGTTATACTGTGGTTGTCACACAGTGGTTTCTCCATATAGGATATGGATGTTATATCTGGCATTCTGGTTATTAGATCTATGGTTTTAGATCAAGATTTGGGTAGTTTCCCAATCCGGGCACGTAGAAAGTATTCTAAAGGTGTTTTAGAATAGACGACTCCTGACATGGTAGTGTGCCTGCAGGTGATGGAGTCACCCTCTCTAAAGGTGTCTTACAGACTAAAGGGGAGAGGGATGTGCATGATTGGCATATCACTTGCTTAGGCACTTGAGTCAATCATGAAATGTCAAGTACCACATCAGATATTGTTTTTGCACTAGTTGCAATAAGTTGATATATTAATCCAATCCTGGAGAAACGTCCGGAAGCAGTTTATGAACATAAGTGGATGTTCTAGGAATTTAGTAACGGCAGCCTCCTTTGGGAGACGGTTATCATTCCAGGCTTCCAAGGTGATCTGGATGACAGAGTGACTGTCAGAGTTATAGTTTTCCCTCTGACGAGGGGCAGTAGTTTGGACAGGTGGTCCAAGCGAATACTGAGGGAGGCATGGCGCAGGATACTGATTAAATTCAGTTGACGATACAGTCTAAGAAGTTTGCTGGATTTGGAGTTTATTTATGAACTGGGTCCCATCAGATATCTAGACATATTCTAAGACAGGTATTGCTCATTTCGGGAGATGGTTTTCTCCGCGAACTTGAGATAAAGAGAGATATAGAAAGAAACATCAGAGCGGATCCACTCACTGAGGCTATTTTTGAACGCAATAGTTTTACAAACGAGCTTTGTTAAACTGATTAGTAGAGAAGTTGGATGTTCGGAATCACACGGGCTGTGAGTATGCGACCCCGCAATAATTTGCCTTAAGTGCAAGTGGGAGATTATTGGTTATAGTGCCCTCAAGTCAATTATTGGATCGCAAGCACGTGATTGCAATGATTGAGGGAGGACCTATACCGGTAGAACAGTCTTACTCGAGATGATAGTATGCTATTTAGTTTGTCTTTATCATCGTGTACATGCTTCAGGTGACATTACAGATCACTATTACATGTTGATAGAGCCCATAGGATTCTTGCTTGACTACCAGCAGTATGATGGCGATCATATATGTGGGAGCTGGGTAGTCTATAAACGCATCCTTAAAATGTCCCTAGTCGTGGGAGTTTCGAGACTGGGCATCGATACTTCGAGAGTAGACTAGTGTATATGGATCGAAACCCCGACAAAGGGCGGTGGCCTGTCTCACAAGACATTTGGTGTTAGTTGGTTCACCTAAGATGTATACAGGTGCTCATTGGGTTATGAGTACACCGGACGGACTCGCCGGGAATATGCTAGTTGGTATTATACCTATTGTCAGATAGCAGTTCCCTGGTGACATGTGCACATGTTAGTCTATCGACCTGAGATCGTCATTTATCTCGTGTGAGTTCCCACTATGCTTTGATTACTACCCTACCACGGCTCAAAGGAGTCGTGCAAACAGGTTTTAGTTGGGTACAGTCCCGAGCCACATGGAGGCAGTGAGCGAATCGTCAGGGGATTTGTCTCTCTCGGTATTGGGGCTAGAGGTCGCGGTGTGCACGAGTGGCCATCACCAGAAATCCTTGGCCAAGGTAGTCGAGAATTACTGATTCGGATCAGTAGTTTCTCAGGTGGTGATGGGCTTCATACCGACACTAAATATCGCGTTATTAGGGGTCTGATTTTATCTACCCCCTAGACCCGATATGCGATACTCATAGACGAACGAACCGGACTATACGGATATTGTCGCTGTCATGCTCAGTAGGGTTTCTGGATGAGTTTGCTCATCGGTCTCCATTACACTCAATACCTGGGTAGCCGTTAAGTACAGCTAGTGCCACTGACGTTCTTGTGGTTAAACTCACTGCCAGCGTATTAACGAGTCTTTAGAGTCCCACACAGAGGGTTTCCCTAGTTCGGGCGAAACGCCGTAGAGGCCGTATGGTTTTATGGCGGGATTCAATCATATTCGTGCACTTGTGCACGGATCATGATCGGACGGATAATACTAGTGGGCTTTGGTTTAAGCCGGATCCTAATATTATATTGTTGGATTATTTTCTTCTCGTTGTATTCTTATTCAGTCGGAATACGCATGCAGGTATGTATATACGGATGAGGGATATTCTTATAATTCATTATGAGTTCACTTTAGAAGTTGCCATTTCTTTTCTTGCTTTAAACATTAATTTAATATTTGTTGTGGAAAGTGTGAGTCATGAATTTTTGGCTAAATGTTTGTGCAGGCAATTCGTATGGCTTGGTATGAGTCATGGTGTGAGTCATGAGTATGCATTAACTCTTGGTGCATGTACTTGGTGACTCACATGGTGGGTCATGATGCATTGATGGTTCTTGGTGAGTTGTGAGATATTTTGTGGGGATGCGCTGCTGATATTTTGTGCATAGGAATTTCTTTAGTTGCTCACCACAAAAGATAACACAACTCAACTCAAGAAAAGGCAGTGAGACTTTTTCCTTCAGAAGACAAAAACAATGCCTCACACTTTCTTCACTTGGCAATTTCTTTAACCTCGACCCAATCCATCTCATGAGTTGAGAATCCTTGGATGTTTTGAGACAAAGTATTCACACACACTCTCTACTTCATCTTGTGCATCTAGGCTAGCAAACTGGATGCCCGAGTTGCTTTGGTTTTTAAGCTTGAGCCCGTATTACGAATCCTCGACGTGGATCGTCTTCGACAAGGGAGACCGGAGATCGAACTTGGTCGAGGCAGCCGCGAGGAGCTTAGGACAGAGGTCGAAGACTGAAAGACACGGATTGATCAGTATAACCTCTCTAAACTCTTTACAGTTAACTAGTATAGGGTTAATGGCACGATCCGTCGAATAGGGTTTCGTTAGAGCCGGTTTTCTAAAGTTTTTGTTCCGCATTTGGCCACGGATTGATGGCCGGGTCGCTGGCGTAGCCTTACACTTTGGCAGCATCATTTGCATTAATATACTCAGCTTCCATCGTTGAGTCTGCAACGGTATCCTGTTTGGAACTTTTCCAACAAACCGCCCCTCCATTGAGGGTAAATACAAACCCCGAGATAGATCTTATCACTCTAGAAGCTCGAATCGGTAAAGTCTTCCATCTGGAGATCTCCATTACCATACACCAAGAACATTTCTTTAGTCCTTCGCAAGTATTTAAGAATGTTCTTCACAGCTGTCCAGTGTTTCTCCCCTGGATTGGATTGATATCTGCTTACTACACCTTGTGCATAAGCTACATCAGAGCGAGTACATAACATCGCATACATTATAGATCCTACGGCAGAAGCGTAGGGTATAATACTCATGCGAGCTCTTTCTTCATCAGACTTTGGACAAAAGTCCTTGGAGAGAGTGATTCCGTGATAAGCGGGTAAAGTACCTCGCTTGGAATCTTCCATACTAAACCTCTTTAGGATGGTGTTAATGTACCTTGATTGGCACAATCCCAACCTCTTAGATTTATCTCTATAGATCTTAATGCCCAAAATGTACGAAGCATCACCAGGTCCTTCATGGAGAACCTTTGTGATAAGAATAGTTTGACTGATTGTAGCATAGGAACGTCGTTTCCTATCAACATAATGCCATCCACATACAATATGAGGAATGTGACAGTACTCCCTACAATCTTCTTATAAATACAAGATTCATCTATATTTTTGATAAAATCAAATTCTTTGATTGCATCATCAAAGCAGATGTTCCAACTCCGTGATGCCTGCTTTAATCCATAAATGGATTTAAGCAACCTACATGTTTTCTTGCTGCTCCCACTATCAACGAAGCCTTCCGGCTGATCCATAAAAATGCACTCTTCTAAATCACCATGTAGAAATACAGTTTTAACGTCCATCTGACAGATTTCATAGTCGTAGTGAGCAGCAATAGCAAGTAGGATTCGAATGGATTTTAGCATTCCACTGGAGAGAAAGTCTCATTATAGTCCAGTCTTGGTCTTTGACAAAATCCTTTCGCTACAAGCCTTGCTTTATAGGTCTCTACTTGTCCATATCTTTCTCTTAAAGATCCATTTGTACCCTACGGGTTTTACCCCAGAAGGTGCAACTTCTAAAGTCCATACTTTGTTAGTGTACATAGACTCCATTTCGGATCTCATGGCATCCAGCCACTTCACCGAGTCACCACTCATGATATCTTGCTGAAAACTAGTAGGGTCATCATCATCCATGATGCAATCTTCTCTATCATCATCCATGATGCAATCTTCTCTATCACCATCAATGAGGAAACCACAGTATCTCTCCGGTGGACGAGAAGTCCTACTAGATCTACGGAGTGATTGAGGTTCGTAAGGTTCTATTGCAACATCAGGTTCAACCAAATCGTCATTAGTAATTTGTGTCTCTAGAACTTCTTCTAGTTCTACAGCATTGCCATCAGTATTATTTGTAAAAATTCATTTTCTAAAATTGTGGCAGACTGAGAAACAAACACTCTTTGTTCCTCCTTGTAATAGAAAAGATATCCATATGAATGTTTTGGATATCCCACAAAAGTACACAGAACCGATCGTGTCTCGAGTTTGTCTGGATTCTGCTTTTTAACAAAAGCAAGACAACCCCATATCCTAACTCGTTTAAGAGATGGTCTCTTCCCATACCATATCTCATATGGAGTGGTAGACACGGTTTTGGTTGGAACCCTGTTCAATAGATATGCTGCAGTCTCTAATGCATGCCCCCAAAAGGAAAGTGGTAACTCAGCATCACTCATCATGGAACGTACCATATCTAATAGGGTACGATTCCACCATTCTGACACACCGTTGTGCTGTGGTGTGGAAGGGGGAGTGAGCTGAGAGAGAATCCCATTCTCTTTTAGGAAATCTGAAAACTCTGTACTTAAATACTCTCTTCCTCGATCTGATCGAAGTTTCTTGATGCTCAAACTAGTTTGTTTTTCTACTTAAAGTTTATACTCCTTGAATTTCTCGAAAGCTTCAGACTAATGCTTCAACAAGAACACGTGTCCGAATCTTGAGAAATCATCAGTAAAAGTTATGAAATAAGAATAACCGTCTCTAGCATGTGTAGACATTAGTCCGCATACATCACTATGTATGAGGTTTAAGAGTTCAGTAGCTCTCTCTCCGTGTCCAGTAAACGGAGTTTTGATCATTTTACCCTTGATGCAAGACTGACAAGTCGCATAAGATTTATATTCAAAAGGATTTAAATATCCATCTTTATGTAGCTTGTTTAGTCTTGTTTCGTTAATATGACCAAGTCTACAATGCCATAGAAAATCTTCATTTATATCTGAAATTTTTCTTTTGTTTGTTTGTTGTATGTTGAAAATTGTGTGTTGATTTACGACGTAAATACCGTTATTTAATATACCATACCCAATCAACTGTTGATTCAGATTAATGTTCATAACATTATTTTGCAATACAAAATTATATCCTTCATTGTCTAACAAAGAAACGGATATTATATTACATAGCATGTTTGGTACAAAATAACAAGGGTTCAAAACCAATATACATCCCGAAGGCAACCCCAGGTGATATTCTCCCACTGATACAGCATGTATATTGGAACCATTTCCAACCCGGAGAGTGTGATCGCCTGTCTTCAAAACTTTGCTATTCTCAGTCCTTGCACACAATTACAGATGTGAGAATTCGAACCGGTATCTAATACCCAGGAAGCAGAGTTTATAGAAAAACAGTTTTCAATCACGAACACACCTGAAACGGAAGTATCACCATACTTCTTCTTCTTTAGATCAGCAAGGTACTCAATACAATTTCTCTTCTAATGTCCCGACTTGTGACGGTAGAAACATTCTCCCTTTCCCGATCCCTCAGCCCCAAATTTGTCTTTTCCTTTTGCCTTTTTAACTCCACCTCTCGGTTTAGTGGGTTTCTTCTTCTCCTTTCCCTTAGCTTTGGCTTTTGGGACGGAAGAGGAAGATGGTCCAACAATCAGAGAGGGAGTTTTCGCTGTGTTAAGCATGCTCTCTGCGCTTCTCAACATATTAAGAAGTTCAGGAAGTGACTTCTCCATGTTGTGCATATTGAAGTTCATTATAAACTGAACAAAGGCAGGGGGAGAGACTGTAGAAATATATCAACATATTGTTCGTTCTCCATGGTCCATCCCAGGCCCTCAAGTTCTTCAATAAGAGCTATCATCTTCAAGATATGATCACCTACCGACGTGCCGACAGCCATCCTCATCTGAAACAACTTTCTAGATGCCTCATAACGAAGGGTACGAGATTGCTCCCCATACAATTCCTTTGTATGGAGAAAGATGGATTGAACATCCATCTTCTCATGCTGCTTTTGATGTAAATTGTCCATCGAAGCTAACGTGAGGAATTTGGCTGTGGCATAATCTATATCCCATGTCTTGCGGATCTCCTTATCCACAATAGAGAAGTCAGGGCCAGGGATGGGAGGGGCTGGGGCAGTGAAGACATATGCAACCTAATCATATGTAAGGGCAATGTTTACGTTCCTAAGCCAGTCTTTATAATTGGGTCCCGTCAGATTATTTTTCTCTAATAGAAGCTTAAGTCCGATCATGGGTATCTGCCATCAGGAGAGAGAAAAGAATACACTCAGCGAAAGCTCTTGCAAATATTAGATTGGTTATTTATCTTATCTAATCGATGTCTCCCATTACTTTTATCAAATTTTCCTTCAAACCTTAAAAATAAAATTAGCCAGGATTAATTACATTCTATAAGTTCGCTAACCGGTCAGCCAGGCCAATGTCGGTACTTTGAGGGAGGTTCCCCGTGCTTTCGTACGGACCTAATTAAAATAAACCCCTTTTCCCTAGAGGCATAACCCCGTTGACACCTTTCTAGATACCTACTAGATTAGCTAATTGTAAAACGTAAAACTCTCCTGGGAGTAACTCTTACTCACAGTGGGATCGGGATCCAACTATCAACATAGAAGGTATGCAATCTCATTGCAAATTTCAACTCTTGAAATTCCCGATACGGTTTTTACCCCTAGTAGCTTATGACCTTAACTATGGTCAACAAATCATAAGCACTAGTCAAGTTCTACCCGTCATTTCTTGATTAATTAGACCCACTCATATGAACCTTAACTATGGTCAATAAAGTCATATAAATGTCCTAATTAATCGCGTCATATGCTGTGTAGGAAGACATCACTTAGCTACCGTACACTACGCCTTACTATGGTCAACAAACGTAGTACGAATACTAAGTACTCTACTTCCTAAAATGACGGAGGGTTGCGGATGGTTTTTTATAAAAACCTTTAACGCTTTAAACTTGATCTCGTTGTAGAACCAAATAATTTAAAAGCAGTGGCTTAAGCTCCGTATTTTTGAAACTTGCTTTTTCATAAAAAGGCCGAGTGTTTCAAATTTGATTCTACAATATCTTTAGGTTTCTTTTTCTTTACATTAATCTCATTAATGTAGTCCCATCATTTAAGTTCTTAAGCATCACAGAAAGAAACGAAAATAGAACGTATGCTTATGCCATCCACATTCGCCATGGGGTCCCGTCAAGCACCGTTAAGTTACTTAATTAACGGCAGAGCGAGGGCAGGACTAGCGCGGATGCAAAATATAAGCAACGTTTATTATATATCATATATATAATATAATAATATTCATCTCACGCAGTTAATATGATCACATCATAGAGTAACAGCAGCAGAAGCAGATATATGAAAATATAGGATATACTAGGAGGTCCGTATTTTAGATTAAGCCAATGATAAAAAATACGGATTCCACGGTCATGATGAATAGCCAAGCCCACATCCCTAGACCCCTACGAGAGCGAAAAGCAACCCTGCCAATTCTAGACTTAGGAGACTCGGTCCCAACTCCTCGAGATGGCCTCCCACTGAACTCTAGAACCCGGTCACTTGTGCTCCCCATCTTAGGTCTATCCTAACGCGGAAAAGTAAATAATATACATCAATGGTGACATCATCCTGTTCATACCATAATTTTGCATTATTGTATTCCCCATTCTTATGCATTTTACAAATAAACAGGTGCTTTTGACCCATGTCTGCTACATAGTTACAGGTTACAGGTTCTCGGAACAAAAACAGTGAAAAAGACAAAAGACGATACAAAAGTGAGATTACGACCAACAAATGGAACAATCTTGATCAAGCCTACAGTTGGAGAATAAACGAAGGTCAGTTCACAAAGAACAAGGCAGCGCAAGGTGCAAGACTTCGACACGAAGCAAATGGTAAAAGTCCACTATATTGCTCACTGTGGAGATCTGGAAGAGAAATGGAAAACATTCTGAAGAACCAACCAAAGAAATAGGAAGACAAAAACACCCAGAAGCAGCACAGAGAATTTCAGCATCCAAGCCCTACATTTGGCCGCGGAACCGCGGCCAAACCTGGCCTATGGCCGCGGTTCCACGGCCGTGTTGTACCCATGTCGGTGCAGAAACTTCTGTACCGATGGCGGCGCGTTAACTAGTCTACCTAGGGGCAATTTCGTAAAAGCATACATGCGGCGATTGTAAACCTAAGGTTTTCTATGTCCTATAAATAGAACCCTAAAAACTTTTTTTTAGGTTATACCTCTTTTTATTCATCTATTTCAGAAATTAAATCCTGTGTAAATGTTTGGAGAGAGCCATCAATAAAATTAGTAAGTTTTCTTTTCATTGCCCTAGTTTAAATTTTCTTATCTGCCCTAGTTAAATTAATTAGAAATGTTTTTCAATTCCCTAATAAGCGAGTAATCTCCTCGCTTGTTAGGGTTAGATTTGGGGAAGGCTTGAGAGATGAAAATCTCTCACCCCTTTCTTACCCATCATAAGTTTTTATAGGATTCCATGCATACATAACACACCGTTCCCTACGGCGCCCTATCCCTCGAGGTAGCGGTGATACCGTAGTATAAAGGACCGGTTGTATATGTTTTCCATGGACGTTAGGGTAAGAATTAAGAAAGGAAGGACAAGAACCTAGAGGAAGAAACATCGTTTCTTCCCGATGGTACTAATTCCCTTTATTAATTGTCACCATAACACCTAGTAGATATAAATTAGGGTATTGAAAGCGGTGGGAAATCTTTACATTTCCAAACTTAACCTAAACCTAACCCTAGCAAGACTCTAGTCTAGATAAAACTTAGTTTTTAGATTTAATCAATCCATTCACACCATTTGGAATTAACTCGTTAAACCAAATTAGGAAATACACAACATCCCTATGGACCGACCCGTACTCACCGGCTAGCTACCAAGCGATACCGTTCTTGATTGCGGTTATAAATTATTCTTTGAGAAAAATCAAATGGCGCCGTTGCCGAGGATGGCGTGTTATTTTCTTTTCGTAATTTCGGGTTAATATAAATTGAAAAAACCATAAAAACTGGGGAAAAAAATATAAAAATCTATCATCTTGTATTTTGTGAAGGGTATTTTCGTTTGAATTTTGCAGGATCGACGAACGAGATCGGATCTGGAAAAATCCAGAAAGTAAAACAGAAAACGGAAGATCTGAAAAGCAGAGAAAAATTAGACCAGACGAGCAGAAGAAATCTCGGGAACAGAACCGCCGCCGCCGCCATGTTTTCGCCGCTGCAACCCGCTTCTAGCCGCGCTTCCGCGGTCCTCCGGTGACGTCACCGCTTGAAAAATCACTGTAAGTATTTCTCTCTCCTCCTCTGCACCCCCTGATATCTCCTCTGTAAATTTGCCTGCAGGATTCTTTGCTCTAAAAACTTCTCCCCCTTCCAATAATTGATCTTGTGCAGGATTCTTTGCGCCGCGCTAATAAAAAAAATTTTGTTTGCAAGTGATTGTTACTGCTTTGCATATTTTTAATCGGACTTTAAGGGGCTTGTAACCAATCCAGATTGGGTGGGGATTTCATCACCCTTCTCAGGACCCCAGAAATCACATAAGGCATATTGCATTAACCATAAATTAATTAAAAAAGATTAGACTCAGCCCTAAGGACTTCGCGCTCAACAGGACAAAGGACTAGTTGTAGGTATCGACCGTTGATCCTAACCTGACTTTGTGGTGTCTAGGCAAATGTGTCTAAGGAAAGTGGTTACTTAATTAGGTCCACTACTTACGTGGTGGAGAGCCTCCCACTTACCTGGCCACAATTGGCGGTGAAGAGGCGGTTTGAGTTCCTACTTCTTGCCCTTTGGAACAGTTAAGAGCTCTCTGGCTGACCTAGGTGACCCTAGATCTAGGCCTGATTGTGCATTTGTGGTTGATTGAAAGTGTGTCTAAGCCCTTTATCGAAAAAAAATTTTGCAAAAAGCTCCACATAAAAAAAAGGATAAAAAAGAAAAAAATTAAAAAAAAAAACTTGCAACTTGTCGCTAAAGAAATCCTTGCACCCCACAACACCACCCACCTTCTTTCCATTGACGTTTTCTTACCCCCACATTCTGTTTTTCACTTTTTGACTACACTACCTCTTTAGTGTATGTCCATTTGGAATAGGGACACTAGCGCCTGATTTGTTCGTGTTTCGTTAGTACCGACCGACGAAGCATTCGACTCCAAAGTCGAAATTATTTCCACTTCCTTACCCTCACCTTCAAATTCTTCTTCCGAAGGTATATCGGGATATAATCCTAACAAC
This sequence comes from Agapanthus africanus, assembly GCA_030015575.1. Taxonomy (NCBI): domain Eukaryota; kingdom Viridiplantae; phylum Streptophyta; class Magnoliopsida; order Asparagales; family Amaryllidaceae; genus Agapanthus; species Agapanthus africanus. Next base: position 849,974,697 of record CM057338.1, on the reverse strand, counting down.
ACCTTACCCACGGGACTGATTCCACCTCCGTTAAGTGCGAATAACCCGATCACCCGCCTGTTGAAGCGCCCCAACGAATCGCGCTTCAGGATCTCTTCTACCCTATCTGCACCGCCTTAACTACCTGTCTTTCACTTCCACCGGCAAATGGGGGCAATTTTGAGATAAAACCCCACTTCATCAATATGCTGCCAAAATTTCACGGACTGGAATCCGAAGATGCCAATATCTTCATAAACAAATTCCAAAACGTTTGCGCCATGATGAAAACAACCCAATTATCAGATGATGCTATAAGGCTAAGGGTCATTCCTTTCACCTTATGTGACTTAGCCAAGAAGTGGTTATACAGCACAGCATCACATTCAATTAGAAATTGGGACGAGTTTGTTAAAGCTTTTCTTAAAAAGTTTTATCCTCATCATAAGACCGCGAAAATTCGCAATGAGATTATACAATTTTCCCAGCTTCCTTCCGAACCATTTTGGAAGTGTTTTGAAAGATTCAAAGACCTACTTGTTCAATGCCCTCACCATGGGATCGAAAATTGGCAACTTTGCCAAATATTATACGAGGGATTGAACCCAGCAACGAAGCAGTTGCTCGAAACCATTTGTCAAGGTCACTTTATAACCAAATCTAGTGAGAAAGCGTGGCAGTTTCTCGAGGATCTTGCTGAACAAACACTTCAGTGGGAGAGCGCCAAGACCACCTCATCTTCTTCTATTGGTCAGTCTAGGGCAGGCATACATCAATTAGATATGTCGATTGTTATGAAGGCCGAGATGGCCGCACTCACGAAAAAGCTAGAAGCAATTGAGACCAAAATCTCATCGCGTTCTCCTGCCCCTGCTTTACCCCCATGAACTGTTTGTGCTTGTTGTTCAGATCCATCACACCTTACCAAAGAGTGTCCTTATAATCCACCTGTTCAAGGACAGGATCAAGTCAATGCTACCTTTCAGCAATGACAAAAAAATAATCCATACTCTTCGACTTATAATCCGGATTGGAGGAGTCACCCAAATTTTGCTTGGAATCAAAATCAACAATTCCAAGGAAACAAGAACTTTCAAAGGCCTCCTCCTCCACAACAACAAGCACCCCAACAAACTCAATACCAGCAACCTTTCCAACCACAACCTTATCCAAATCAAACGAACAATTTTGTGACTAACAACTTTTACCCTCAAAACAATTTTCTTCAACCAAATGATGATAAGGTTATCTCGCTAGAAAGAAGTCTAGATGCGTTTCTCAAACAATCTACACAATCCGCAGCAAGGTTGGAGACTTCCATCCAGTCTTTGGTACACAACAATGCTTCACACGATCAAAGCATCAAATCTATTGAGGCACAAATTGCACAACTAACTGCTGCGTTAAGCGAGAGAGAAAAGGGAAAGCTTCCATCTCAACCATTGCCAAATCCCGGTCACACACACGCACATGTCGCATATGAATATCCAAATCATAATGTAAATGCGGTGACCACATTGAGATCTGGAAGAGTGTTGCAAAATAACGTGGGTATTAGTGATGACACCCCCGCCGGTGGTTCTTCTTCTTCTTCTTCTCCATCCTCTTCTTCTTCACCTTCATCTTCTTCGTTAAAGCCTATTCTTCATTCTTCAAAAGGCTCTTCTTCTTCTTATCCGAACGGACCCACTTCTCACTCCACGAACACACCCACACTGGGATCCGTTCCAACTCTACATTCTACTCCACAGACATTGGACTCAACAGATTTTCAAAATGCTCCATTTCCAAACAGGTTGAGTCCCAATAAATCAACTCCACAAATGGAGAAGATTGTGGAGTTATTTAAACAGGTTAGTATAAATATACCTCTCTTGGATGCAATCCAACAAGTCCCTTCGTACGGGAAAATCTTAAAGGGCTTATGCTCCTCGAAGAGAAAGTCACAGACACCCAAGAAAGTGCTAGTAGCTAGTGCCGTAATCAATGCTATTAACCAACGTCAACCCTTACCCCAAAAACGAAAGGACCCTGCCTGTCCTACAATTTCAATAACAATTGGGGATAAGAACATCAATAGAGCACTTTTAGATCTTGGGTCTAGTGTTAACCTGCTTCCCTACTCCGTGTACGAGCAATTAGGGGTTGGAGTGTTGAAACCCACTCGTTGTACTCTCCAAATGGCTGATTGATCAATCACACATCCTAGGGGTGAGTTAGAAGATGTGTTGATCAAAGTAGGGGACTTCATATCCCCCGTTGATTTTATTGTTATGGACACACAACCTGTTGCTAACCCACGGAACCAAATTCCGGTGATTCTCGGTCGACCATTTTTGGCCACTTCCAATGCCGTAATAAATTGTCGCAATGGCTCTATGACTCTATCCTCCGGGAAGATGTCTAGTGAGTTCAATATTTACAAGATAGGAAGTCTGCCCCCCGTGCCTAAAACTAGTACATGAGAAGTTTGCTCTATTCACGAAATCATGCAGGAGGACTGCGAGCTTGAAAGATTTCTGTTTGATGACAACAGTTTTGACGCCACTAGTGCGTCCCTCCTTGAATCTACCACAGTTGACACAACCGATATTGATTATGAATGTTTCACTTTTTCGGATGATTTTGACGACTCACCGCCCGAATATGAGTCCTTTGAATTTTTGGATGAGTTAGTTGAACCATCCGATTCGGTTGTTTGCAATGATTTCGAACCCTTGTTGGAATCCTTTGAGTTCGAGGTAGATCCCCCAATTTTACCTTTGATTGTTTCTCCTCCGAAACTCGAACTCAAGCCCTTTCCGTCTCACCTTAAATACAATTACCTAGGTGAGAATGAGACCTTTCCCGTTATCATATCGGCCTCTCTAGCCCTCGAACAAGAGAAAGCTCTTTTAATGGTCTTACAAGATAAGCGGCAAGCTTTCAGCTGGACTATGGCAGACATCGAGGAGATTAGTTCCCTCATAATTGAATATTATATGCATATGATGGATGATGCCAAGTCGATAAAGGATCCAAAGGAACATCTTGGGGATAGTGTGGATAGTCAATCTCCTCCTTTAGAAGTTGAACCACCCCCTTTTCTTTTAATAAGCTACGAGAATGCCAATATTCCACTGATTTCTGATCATTCACATTCTCGTTTTGATTCATCATCACCTCCTATCTATTCACTTCCACACTTTCCATACCACCACTTCTATCTTCCCCAATTCTTTTTGGATCGGTACAATATGTTCTTCCACCGATCGATACTCTACACAGATAAATTTTTCAACTGGTTGGTGTTGACGTTTGGTCTTTGCAAAGTTTGGCAATGACGTTTAACATTGTTTCAATGAAGTTTGGGGGGGCCTTTTTATCTATATATTTTTGTTTTTCTTTTAACAAAAAAAATATTTAAAAAATATTAAAAAATCATAAATAAATAAATAGGGAAGTGCCGACATTTTGACACTCTTGGTGTAGCATGACAGTGAGGACACTGTCAAGGTTATGTTTGGGGGTATGCTCGGTAAGCCTTCTTCCTTCGCATTCATATGTACATTTTGCATTTGCATTACTTATTTTAAAACCCATAAAAAATTGAAAAATTTCAAAAATTATAAAAATTAAAGTATTCAATTTTGGCCTTAATTGACTCGAGTTTGACAAAAAGATTAACTAGCTAGGAACAACTAGATCCTAGACTTAGTAAATTAAAAATCCTAAAAATAACCTTTCTTAAAAATTTAACGGTAGAAAGTATGTCTTTGTAGTTTATTTAGAAATAGGCAAATTTCGAGTTGACTTCTTGAGCTAAGTTAAAACAAGGGAAAAGTATTGATATTTTTATTAGAGTATAATTTTGAAAAATAATTCCTAGCTTAAGTCTAAATTCTGAAAATGTATACCCTACAAATTGCACAAACACGAACCTTGAAACTTGGAATAGTAGGAGAGACCTTGAAATGCTCTTGTCTAAAGTCCTTAGTACGAAAATAAAATAAAAATACAAGTGTGAATAAAGAGATGAAAAAAAATGAACACTGGTTTTTGTGATTACTTAAGGCTACATTAATAGAAAAAATATTTAGCGAGGGTGCTTCATCACCTAGTGCCTTAGACCAACTAGTTTGGGAGTCACTGCTAAAGTCTTAGGTGTTACAAGACTAGGAATTACGCTTTATTGTGCATACACATTTTGTAATCAGTTGTTGGTACCTCAAGAAGTATTAATGATCGCATGAAGGATGTGTGAGCGAAATTCATCTAAAAATTCACCAATTATGAAGTGCTTTGGACAACGGACAAGAGTATGATTGCTTGATTTGAATTTTCAAGTGTAAGGGTGATATATACACACACGTAAGGGTATGTGATTGGGATTTAGATAAGAGATAGGAATGAATAATAGGACTTGTATCTTTAGTAGAGATGATAAAAATTCTTAAGTTGAGATAGAACCCTAGAAGGAAAACTTAAAAGATGCCGAAAGCTAAGTAAGTCTACAGAACATATATAATCTTAAGTTAAATGATAAGGAAGCGTGAAGAATATGGGTGGATGATTTATGAGTCAAAGATAATAGAGTTCTTGTTAGAAAACCTAATTGGAGAATAAAAGTCGATAAGCCAAATTGATAGGATTTTGTGGGTAGTATCCGCTGAAAACCCTCAGGAGACAACACTCCTCCTACTAGGGACATCTAGAGGTTCAACGGCTTGTTGCACGAGCTCAGTACAATCGCGTTTCCCTGCGAAAGTGAGATTAGGATTTTGTTGAGAATAAAACTAGGTTTTCTCGAGGACGAGCAAAAGATAAGTTTGGGAGTATTTGTTCATACCATAATTTTGCATTATTATATTTTCCATTCTTATGCATTTTACAAATAAACAGGTGCTTTTGACCCATGTCTGCTACATAGTTACAGGTTACAGGTTCTCGAAACAAAAACGGTGAAAAAGACGAAAGACGATACAAAAGTAAGACTACGACCAACAAATGGAAGAATCTTGATCAAGCCTACCGTTGGAGAATAAACGAAGGTCATTTCACAAAGAACAAGGCAGTGCAAGGTGCAAGACTTCGACACGAAGCAAATGGTAAAAGTCCACTACATTACTCACTGTGGAGATCTGGAAGAGAAATGGAAAATATTCTGAAGAACCAACCAAAGAAATAGAAAGACAAAAACACCCAGAAGCAGCAGAGAGAATTTCAGCATCCAAGCCCTACATTTGGCCGCAGAACCGCGGCCAAACCTGGCCTATGGCCACGGTTCCGCGGCCGTGTTGTACCCGTGTCGGTGCAGAAACTTCTGTAGCGATGGCGGCGCGTTGACTAGTCTACCTAGGGGCCATTTTGTAAAAGCATACATGCGGCGATTGTAAATCTAGGGTTTTCTATGTCCTATAAATAGAACCCTAAAAACTTTTTTTAGGTTATGCCTCTTTTTATTAATATATTTCAGAAATTAAATCCTGTGTAAATGTTTGGAGAGAGCCATCAATAAAATTAGTAAGTTTTCTTTTCATTGCCCTAGTTTAAATTTTCTTATCTGCCCTAGTTAAATTAATTAGAAATGTTTTTCAATTCCCTAATGAGTGAGTAGTCTTCTCGCTTGTTAGGGTTAGATTTGGGGAAGGCTTGAGAGATGAAAATCTCTCACCCCTTTCTTGCCCATCATAAGTTTTTATAGGATTCCATGCATACATAACACACCGTTCCCTACGGCGCCCTATCCCTCGAGGTAGCGGTGATACCGTAGTATAAAGGACCGGTTGTATATGTTTTCCATGGACGTTAGGGTAAGAATTAAGAAAGGAAGGACAAGAACCTAGAGGAAGAAATATCGTTTCTTCCCGATGGTACTAATCCCCTTTATTAATTGTTACCATAACACCTAGTAGATATAAATTAGGGCATTGAAAGCGGTGGAAAATCTTTACATTTCCAAACTTAACCTAAACCTAACCCTAGCAAGACTCTAGTCTAGATAAAACTTAGTTTTTAGATTTAATCAATCCATTCACACCGTTTGGAATTAACTCGTTAGACCAAATTAGGAAATACACAACATCCCTGTGGATCGACCCGTACTCACCGGCTAGCTACCAAGCGACGTTGTTCTTGATTGCGGTTATAAATTATTCTTTGAGACAAATCACATCCTCAACCCGGAAGTGTCCCAATAAAAGAATATTACATACAATGAATTTTACATGAATGAAAATAAAAACTCTTATCTCACATAAAAACCATCGGTTATTCAATCACGGCGATCCTATACATCATATCAATACAGCAACAGAATAATCATCACAGATCATTAACGTAAGTAAATATGCATATTCCCAACGTCGTCAACGTATAGCAATGAAATTAGGGATATGCATATTACACTTTCAGTCGCAGAATAGAAATGTAAAACTACAACAGTTGGAATCCGCACTCTTCTTAGACATCGCAAACCCGGAATATCTCATATTTAGGATTTCATGCCTAACCTATTAGATCTTACATTTAAGTCTCAAAATGAAAACACTTTTTCAAAAGAAGTCGGGTAATTCAACAAGATTCTCGATTATCAATCGAGATTGAAATGTTAGATTTACAAACAACCAATTAACACTCTCAAAATTAATTAGTGTAGATTCCAAATATTGTATCACATATAGCAACTGCCTAGACGATATTAACATTTCGATCGACATCAAAATAATCTTCAAACCACAAAGACCTCAACACCTTGAGTCTCAATAAAAATATCCAGAAAATCACAAATGTCAAAATGGAACAACACAGAAAAACTGAAACCCTAAATCCCCAAATTAGCGGCGGAACTGCGGTTAAACCTAGGGTTATGCTGCGGTTCCGCGGCCATTACTGGGAATTGGGTCTTCGAATTTCATGAGGTTCCATAGATTTACCTACATGATTTTTTGAATATTTTTATTCTGTAAAATACCAACATTTGGAAAAATGTACAGAAACCATGAAAAATCCGTATTTTGATTTCGATCAAACACATTTAACGTCGTCTAAACTACCCTAAAGCTTGGCTCTAATATCATGTTTTTGTGTTTTAGCATCTCTACTAGGGTTTAAACAACAATATATGGTGTATTTTAAAAAAATAGATAGCTAAAGCATACAAGCCACGAATCGAACTAGAGATTAGGGTAAGTATCATATACAAAGTAGCGTCTAACACTAAGAGAAACAGAACTACAACCTTTGTAGACCACTCATTCTCTTCTATAGCTTCGTATTGCAGTCCTTGGGCTCCTTGGCTCCACTCGAATCTTGGAACAATTCCGCTTGTAGCCTTCGAAGTCCACGATGATCCACCACGGAGTTCCTAACATGCAAGCTCTTGCTTCACTTAACCTAAGTAGAAGTGAGGCAAACAACCTATATGTTGGATATAGTGCCCTCTAAGTCAATTATTGGATCGCAGGTACGTGATTGCAATGATTAAGGGATGACCTATACCGATAAAACAGTCTTACTCGAAATGATAGTATGCTATCTGGTTTGTCTTTATCATCATGTAAATGTTGATAAAGCCCATAGGATTTTTGCTTGACTACCAGCAGTATGATGGCGATCATATATGTGGGAGCTGGGGTCTATAAGAACATCCTTAACGTGTCCCTAGTCATGGGAGTTTCGAGACAGGGCATCGATACTCCAAAGTAGACTAGTGTATACATTCGAGACCCTGACGAGGGGCGGTGGCCGGTCTCACAAGCCATTGGTGTTAGTTGGTTCACCTAAGATGTATACAGGTGCTCATTGGGTTATGAGTACACCCGACAGGACTCGCCGGGAACATGCTAATTGGTATTATACATCTCGTCAGATAGCAGTTCCCTGGTAACATGTGTACAGGTTAGTCTGTCGACCTGGGATCGTCATTTGTCTCGTGTGAGTTCCCACTGTGCTTTGATTTATACCCTACCACGGGTCAAAGGAGTCATGCAAACAGGTATATTTTGGGTACAGTCCCGAGCCATATGGAGGTAGTGAGCGGATCGTCAGGGATTCGTCTCTCCCGGTATTGGGGGTGAGATCGCGCTGTGTTTAGGAGAGCCATTACACGAAATCCCTGGCCAAGGTAATCGAGATATACTGGTAGGTATACCAGTAGTATCTCAGGGTGTTCTGGGCTGCTCTCTGACACGACTTATACAGCTATTGGGGGTCTGACGTTGACCAGCCCCCTAGGCCCTATATGCGATACTCATAGACGAACGGACCGGACTGTATGAATATTGTCACTGTCAGGCTCAGTAGGGTTTATGGATGAGTTCGCTCGTCAGCTTCCCTTCCGATCAATACATAGACAACCGTTACGTACAGATAGTACCTCTGACGTGCTAGTGGTTATACCCAGTGCCAGTGTGTTGATGAGTCATTAGAGTCCCCCACAGACAGTTTCCCAAGTTCGGGCGAAACGTTGTAGATGCCGTATGGTTTTATGGCAGGGTTCGAAAAATGCACGTGCGTTTTCGCACGTGTCATTTTTCGGGCAGATAATACTGGTGGGCTTTGGTTTAAGCCGGATCCAAGTATTATATTGTGTAGATATAATATCTTTGTCTCAGTTGCATTTGTATTCCGTCGTAATACAAATGCGGGTATGTTTATACTATTACGGGGTTATCCTGAAATTCGTTTCAGGATCGCTTTTGGAAGTTGCCAGTTTTCTATCACCCGTCTTTAACATTCGGTTAAAGACGGATTTATCTTTTCTTGATGAGTGTGGAAGGTTCTAGTAACTTCTAGATGGTGACTAGGATGATGACTAAGCTAGTGAGTCATTGATGCATTAAGTGTTCATTTAATGTTGTGATGACTAGGTTTATGATTCATGGTTTGCATTTAATGCTTTTTAGTGATTCATTCTTTGATGATGTATTATGATAAGTATCATTTCCTTATGGTCACCATTTTAGTTCCTACACTCACCCCCTCTGTTTCTTATATGTGGCCGGCCCCTCATTGTGAGGGAGTGAGGTTGTTCATTTGATAAAAGTATATGAAATTTGCTTCATGGAAATTTCATAAGTTCATTTCTCATTTTCACCCGATCCAAATGGAAACTTCTTTAACCGTTCTTCCATAGCTTTGGATGTAACGAGACAAAATGTTCTACTCATTCTCTACATCAATCTTGGTCATCTCTTTTGGCAAACTTGATATCCGAGTTGCCTCGGTTCAGAGGCGGGAGCCCGTTTAAAGATCCGTCGACGTGGTGCCACCTGGACGACGAGAAGTCTGGAGATTCAGGAGATCGGAGCAGCCGCAACAAAGCGTGGGATGATGGTTGAAGACCGAAGGACTCGAATCGTTCGGTATAACATTTCTAACCACTTTGTAGTTTGTTAGTTTAGCTTTAATGGCAGATCCGGGTTATAGTATACGATAGCGCCAGTTGTAAAAAGTTTTTATTCCGCATTTGGCGTCTGAAAGACGGCCGGGGCGCTACCGTGTACTTACAGTGGTATCAGAGCCTCACCATTAAGCTTTACTAACTTGTGCTAACGCGTTTAAAAGATCGATCGAACGGAATTTCCGAAACTACAATTTTCTACACTAAAGTTTCTGTCGATTTTAAAAGGGGTCTAAAAATAATTTTGCATATACCAGAAAATTAAGCAGGCTTTTTGAAGAAAACTGCAGAAATTCGATCCTCTGTCTCAACCGTACGGCCGCGGATCCGCGGCCAAAGCATGGCTTTGGCGGCGGATCCGCGGCCGTCTTGGCGCTTCAGAGGGTCAAACTTCTCCAGTATGTTCTACACAGTAAATTGTGGTTTTTGGTACTGTTCTTTTGGGCCCAGATTTTGTTGCTGTACAGCAGATGTACGTGGGGCCCACTTCGGGAAGTTTTGTCGATCGAAATTTTAAACTTGTTAGTATGCAGTATTTACATTATATCTCCGACCGTGAATGTCATTCGATCGGTAAACCGCGTCTGATTGCTATAGTTCTTTTAGACGGGTTTGCGAACGTGACATTCACGTTGATGTTCTGTGTTGTGCTGTGATGTTGCGGATATGTCGTGGTGGATAGCAGTGTGCAATGGTAGTGCTGTTTGGATTTATTTGTACATTTGATATTGCGGGGCGAGCGTCCGACTTGTGGACTGCCGTCACTGCCTTTTTGCATATTATTCTTTTGGGGCACGACCGGGATGAGGTCGATGTACCCGTTGTATATATTTATTTTTGTACTGGGTTTACCCCGCGGTGGGGTGCACGGATAGCTGGGTTCTGGAGGGAAACGGGTCCGTATCTCATGGCTTTGAGAGGCAGAGAGGCCTCACTCTAGAATTGGCAGACTATTCGCCGCACTCATAGGGGGTACAGGTTGACCCAAGGAAGGGTGCTCAAGTTACCGGATTCCGTGAAGTGCAGGGTGGTCCATTCATTTTTCTGTAGGGGGCTGCCTCGCTTCAGGCTTTGGCGGGTAACTTGCCGCACCCGTAGGGGTCTAGGTTTCATTGCACAGGCTATCCACATGACCAGTGGAACGTCGGGTTTCAGTAGCGGCTCTGTGAAACCCGGGGATCCCAGATTATCTGTATTGTTCTGTGATGCTTATTACTTTTCTGTAATGTTGCATTTATCATACCTGGAGCGATTATTATATATTGGTATATATACTAGTAGATGTTGTATATGTTTTGCACCCGCGCTAGCCCAGTCCCCGCTCTGTCGTTAATTAAGTAACCTAACGAGTGATGACGGGACCCAGTGACGAATGCGGATGGCATATACGTACATTTTATTTTCGTTCTTTTCTGGAGTGATTGATTGATGGGACTGCATTGATTTTTATCAATGCAAGGATAAAACAAACCTATATTTGATGTTGTTGGAACAAATTTTAAAAAGTGTTATTACAAAGATATTTCCTTTTGTTTTGCACAGTGATATTCAGTTAGAACATCCTGCACCTCATTCGACGAGGCAAGGGCCGAGATCCCTTCACCGGGAGTGACCCCTTGGGCAGAAGTTTACGTCAGGGTAATAACTTCAATATAGTCGATTACAAGTTGCTTTGCATCGCGGTATTCAGTTAGAATATCCTGCACCTCATTCCATGAGGAAAGAGCCGAGATCCCTTCACCGGGAGTGACCTCTTTAGCAAAAGGTTTTTGCCACTATATTTTTTATAAAAAGCTATCAAGTTCATTACGTTAAAGGTTTTTCGCCAAAAACCAGCCGTAATCCTCCATCATTTCTAATGGATGGTCAGTAGTATTCAAGCTATGTTTGTTGGCCTACGTCAAGGCATAGTGTTTGGTAGCTGCTGGGTATTCATTTGTTGCATAGATAGATGCATTAGTTTAGGACAGACGTACAGCCTTGTTGGCCTACGTCAAGGGCATGTACAATGACCTAAATTAATCAGGACAACGACGGGTAGAACTTAACATGTGGCTTATAATTTGTTGGCCTACGTCAAGGTCATAAGAGCATGGGATAAAAATTACATCGGGAGTTTCAAACATACAGGAAACTTGCCAAGCATGCGCATACCTTCTGGAGTGTGATAACGTGAGTGGATACCGTCACATTATCATGCGATGAGAGTTGGATCCCGATTCCCACTGATGAGTTGGTTTACTCTTCGGGTGATCCCGACTAATTCTTCTTTCAGGTTTGGAGGAGAATTTGAGATTACAGTGGGAGGTTTCCAGATTAGATAAAGTGTTAACCATTCTGATCTAGGTTAGAGTGCACGCAGAGTGTTTCTTTTCTCTCTCTCTTTGGCAGCGACCTTTGACCGACCCTAGACTATGACTCAATGACCTAGTTGACTGAACCTTCTTAAAATACTGGCTTTTAGATTGTCTATAGTTGCATAAGTCATTGCCGCTCCTTCTTTTACCCTTTGTATTTCTCAGAACATCCCGTATTACTACTGACATCCACTTCCATTGGATAGATCCATCGTATGGTTATATACGAACTCGAAAGGACTTCTTCGAGGATGGATCTAGGTTTAGGAGAAATTGAATTGGTTTATTCAGTTGTCTTTTATTATCACCTTCTCTCAGGTTGCGAGAGCTCCTTAGTTTAGGAGAGTACACCTATTACGCTTATTGGATAGTCTTCTTCCAAACCATAGGCAGGTACCGAAAGGTAGGGAATGAAGAAAACCAATTAGCCTAAGTAGGGTATACAGAAGGTAAAAACTAAAGACAAAATAAAGGGATTAGAAAGAAGGGCAAAGTAAATTACGACTGCTATCATTCACGACCAAACCGCGTACTTCATCGCCACTCCTATTTCACCTTTGTTTTTCCCCAGGTTCAGGAGAAATAGAATAAGGTATTATTCACTTGTCTTTTATCATCACCTTCTCTCAAGTAGCGAATACTCCTAGGATTAGGAGAGTACACCTATTATGCTTACTGGATAGTCTTCTTCCAAACCATAGGCTGGTGCCGAACGGTAGGGAAGGAAGAAAACCACTTAGCCTAATGTTGGTGTACAGAAGGTAATGAATAAAGGCAAATAAAGGGATTTGGGGAGATGGCAAACAAATATACGGTTAAAGTTATGAATTGGATTATGGAAGAGGCATTACTAAGATTACCAGGATACCCCTTCGAAACATTTTCATGTTTCAATTACACTGTGCATTGTTAATTGAAAACTGATTTTCTGATTAGATACTTACTCCAGGGTATGTATTTACCAGGTATGATTCTCATATCTGTATGGTTTTACAGATGATGAGTGGGAGTATGTTATTAGGAATTAGGTGACCATCCTCATTATATCGGAATTCTTTGTAATTGGTAATATTTGAGGAAATCGCCTGGGTACAGTTTTCAATCTACGACGCACAGGTTTTGAGTTATTCAACTCAGCGGACTTATACAGAGTATTGTATGTTGTCCAGTGTCCATCAGGACAAAGGGATAGGTCCTCGTAGTCTGTTCTGTTTACTTGTGACTTCTCTAGTTTTTAGACAAGTGTTTCGTAGAAATACAATGTCTAAGTTTTGAGAAGTTGTGGGTATAGGAATAAAGTAGAGAACCAGGTGTCACAAGTATCGGGATTCTTCAAAGAAATCGAAGATGTAGATTCTTATGATTGGTATTCAGTTAATGGTTTTGAGAAACTAGTTTCTTTTTCAGGTTACTCATAATTGGATGGATTTCTAAGTTGAGTAATGTTGATTAGCCTTTCTCCATTAAGTTGATATGCACTGGAGACAGCTGCATAATTTGAATCTGGTTCCAATTAAATAAAGTGGCAAAGTTTCTATATTGGATATAGAATGCTTCATATCTTAACGATGTTAAGGTAAGGGGAGTTGTCCAGCTTATGCTTAAAACCAGACACTGGATAACTCAAGGCACGTTTCTGTAGTGGCAGTTTGCGGGTTGACCCTGGCTTTGACGAGGGTTGACTTTCTACCATATGGAAGATCAATAGTGATATTGTTCTTGACTCGCCACAGTTTTAGTAAAATGGATTTTTTCAGAAAACAAAAGTGGGAGTATGGTAGAACCGGAAGTGATTCCAGAACCGCAAACGATTACGGAAAATTTAATAGGACCTATATATTCAATCAGGTTTGACATTCCAATAGCCACTCCGCAGATATGGTGGGTAACCTCAGACACCCGAGAGGTACTCTGGTAGCCTCAATGACGGTGACAGGGAGGTTCTTGTTTACCCTAGCTTGACATTACTGTTGTTCCAGGCTATGAGACCCGGCAGGAAGATAAGTATAGCGTCATTTTAAACTAGCTTTAGAAGTGTACGTTTATATTATTCTGCCAGAGAGTTGTCGTAGTCAGTGGGAGCAGCGGAAGCATAGTGGGCAAGTAGCTTATGTCTATTTATAGACTTGAGTAAATATAGCGGAGATAGATCATCTAATTTTGATGTGACAGTCATAGCTTTGACTTCAACAGAATATGGGATGGATCTGTTAGGTAGTAGGGTGTGATGTCCTGGTATTTGGATAACATACACAGAGTAGGAAGTAAAATTCCTATTCTACGATCGGTTGTACCATGGTCGTCACACAGTTGTTTCTCCACAAAGAATATGGATATAATATCTGACATTCTGGTTACTAGATCTATGGTTTTAGATCTAGATTTGGGTAGATTCCCAATATGAGTACTTTGACAGTATTCTAATAGTATTTTAGAATAATTGACTCCTGGCATGGTGGTGTACCTGCAAGTGATGGAATCATCCTCTCTAAAGGTGTCTTACAGACTAAAGGGGAGAGGGACGTTCATAATTGGCAGATCACTTGCTTAGGCAATTGAGTCAATCATGAGATGTCAAGTACCACACCAGATGTTGTTTTTGCACTAGATGCGATAAGTTTATATTAATCCAATCCTGGAGAAACATTAAGAAGCAGTTTTAGAACATGAATGGACGTTCTATGGATTTGATAATGGCAGCCTCCTTGAGGAGACGGTTATCATTCCAGGCTTCCAAGGTGACCTGGATGACAGAGTGATTGTCAGAGTTATAGTTTTCCCTCTGACGAGGGACAGTATTATGGACAGGTGGTCCAAAAGGATACTGTGGGAGGCATAGTGCATGATACTGATTAGGTTCAGTTATCAATACAGTCTAAGAAGTTTGGATTTGGAGTTCATTTATGAACTAGATCCCATCAGATATCCAGACATATTCTAAGACACCTATTACTCGATTCGGGAGATGGTTTTCTCCGCGAACTTGAGATTAAGAGAGATATAGAAAGAAACATCAGGGCGGATCCACTCACTGAGGCTATGAGTATGCGACATCGCAATAATAGCCTTAAGTGCAAGTGGGAGATTGTTGGATATAGTGCCCTCTAAGTCAATTATTGGATCGCAGGTACATGATTGCAATGATTAAGGGAGGACCTATACCGATAAAACAGTCTTACTCGAAATGATAGTATGCTATCTGGTTTGTCTTTATCATCATGTAAAAGTTGATAAAGCCCATAGGATTTTTGCTTGACTACCAGCAGTATGATGGCGATCATATATATGGGAGCTGGGGTCTATAAGCACATCCTTAAAGTGTCCCTAGTCATGAGAGTTTCGAGACAGGGCATCGATACTCCAAAGTAGACTAGTGTATACATTCGAGACCCCGACGAGGGGCGGTGGCCGGTCTCACAAGCCATTGGTGTTAGTTGGTTCACCTAAGATGTATACAGGTGCTCATTGGGTTATGAGTACACCGGACAGGACTCGCCGGGAACATGCTAGTTGGTATTATACATATCGTCAGATAGCAGTTCCCTGGTGACATGTGTACAGGTTAGTCTGTCGACCTGGGATCGTCATTTGTCTCGTGTGAGTTCCCACTGTGCTTTGATTTATACCCTACCACGGGTCAAAGGAGTCGTGCAAACAGGTATATTTTGGGTACAGCCCCGAGCCACATGGAGGCAGTGAGCGGATCGTCGGGGATTCGTCTCTCCCGGTATTGGGGGTGAGATCGCACTATGTTTAGGAGAGCCATTACACGAAATCCTTGGCCAGGGTAATCGAGATATACTGGTAGGTATACCAGTAGTATCTCAGGGTGTTCTGGGCTGCTCTCTGACACGACTTATACAGCTATTGGGGGTCTGACGTTGACCAGCCACCTAGACCCTATATGCGATACTCATAGACGAACGGACCGGACTGTATGAATATTGTCACTGTCAGGCTCAGTAGGGTTTATGGATGAGTTCGCTCGTCAGCTTCCCTTCCGATCAATACATAGGCAACCGTTACGTACAGATAGTACCTCTGACGTGCTAATGGTTATACCTAGTGCCAGTGTGTTGATGAGTCATTAGAGTCCCCCACTGACAGTTTCCCAAGTTCGGGCGAAACGTTGTAGATGCCGTATGGTTTTATGGCAGGGTTCGGAAAATGCACGTACGTTTTCGCACGTGTCATTTTTCGGGCAGATAATACTGGCGGGCTTTGGTTTAAGCCGGATCCAAGTATTATATAGTGTAGATATAATATCTTTGTCTCGGTTGCATTTGTATTCCGTCGTAATACAAATGCGGGTATGTTTATACTGTTACGGGGTTATCCTGAAATTCGTTTCAGGATCGCTTTTGGAAGTTGCCAGTTTCCAGTTTTCTATCACCCGTCTTTAACATTCGGTTAAAGACGGATTTATCTTTTCTTTATGAGTGTGGAAGGTTCTAGTAACTTCTAGATGATGACTAGGATGATGACTAAGCTAGTGAGTCATTGATTCATTAAGTGTTCATTTAATGTTGTGATGACTAGGTTTATGATTCATGGTTTGCATTTAATGCTTTTTAGTGATTCATTCTTTGATGATGTATTATGATAAGTATCATTTTCTTATGGTCACCATTTTAGTTCCTACACTCACCCCCTTTGCTTCTTATATGTGGCCGGCCCCTCATTGTGAGGGAGTGAGGTTGTTCATTTGATAAAAGTATATGAAATTTGCTTCATGGAAATTTCATAAGTTCATTTCTCATTTTCACCCGATCCAAATAGCAACTTCTTTAACCGTTCGTCCATAGCTTTGGACGTAACGAGACAAAGTGTTCTACTCATTCTCTACATCAATCTTGGTCATCTCTTTTGGAAAACTTGATGTCCGAGTTGCCTCGGTTCAGAGGCGGGAGCCCGTTTAAAGATCCGTCGACGTGGTGCCACCTGGACGACGAGAAGACTGGAGATTCAGGAGATCGGAGCAACCGCAACAAAGCGTGGGATGATGGTTGAAGACCGAAGGACTCGGATCGTTCGGTATAACATTTCTACCAAGTTTGTAGTTTGTTAGTTTAGCTTTGATGGCAGATCCGGGTTATGGTATACGATAGCGCCAGTTGTAAAAAATTTTGTTCCGCATTTGGCGTCTGAAAGACGGCCGGGGCGCTACCGTGTACATACACTATACAAGTGTGCTAAACTAATATAGATTGATGAAGTGGGTTATTTCTCACTAAAAATCCTTTCTTTTTCTTTCTCTTTTACTCACTAGAAAAAAGATAGAGAGCTAGATGAAGAAGATGAAGAAATGGCTAGGCTTGAGATAATCATTCATATATGAGAGAGAGAGAGAGAGTCACACTCACACAATAAATATGAGCCATGGAAAATATCTTGGATATTTTTTAGAGTGAGTTAGTGGAGGATTAAATAATGAACCATGGTTAGTGAGATTTTTTAAGAAGGGTGTAGAACCATGAGATCATTATTCAATTTTCCATTTACTCAAAATCAATAAACATCTAATATCTTTCCATGTGAGTCTAGCATATCCATGTCCTATGTATCATCCACCATGATACATGCACACATGTATATATGTATATAAATCCATATAAATATACATACATACATGCACACATAAAGAAAGGAATTACTAATGAGCAATTAGTCATTATATTAAATCAACACTTGATTTAATAATCCGGTCATATCACATATAACCCGACTAATAGAAAACGCCAGATTAAAATACGGTATCATATACTCGTATTAATCAAGCTCCCGCACATATTTCCATATGTGCCCCCACTTCGTTTCGCCTGAGCTCGGAAACCCCTATGTGGCACTCTAAGACTCATCAATACGCTAGCGGTAGGTAGTAATCATATTAGATACCCACATGCCATCAGCGGTACTAGCTGCACGTAACGGCTACCCAGATATTGAGCGAACAAAAGAACAATAAGCGAACTTGTCCAAACTCCCGTAGAGCCAACCAGCAATACTTACCGTACAGTCCGGTCTCTTCGTCTGATATATTGCATATTGAGTCTAGGGATGGCATCATCTGAAAGTCGACCCTAGCACCACCATGAGATTTTAGTAGTATCAAGCATGCCAAATTTTAATTTTTATTAGGTGCTAAGTTAGACTATAAAAGATCTTTGCAAGAATATTAGGGTTTGCTATAAAACCATCAAGAAGGGAAGGAGGTTATACCAACGTAGATCGAGTCCTTCACTTCACATGTTCCGTGTAGTAGTCCCGCGACTCCACTAGGCTTTACTTGAGGTTTTGGATGAACTTCCTCCGATGACCTTCGTGCCGAAGATGATCCACACGAAGTCCCTCCGACTCAAGCTACCTCTACACTAAACTCTTTAGCGTAGTAAACACGCTACACTCGATCGCTAGTCAAGTGTAGGATGTTGAAGTAGGGGATGTTAAAAGCCCACAAGTTTTTGTTTAAGCTTCATGGTTCACATCACATGTGAGGGTTGAAGCTTGAACAATAGAAATTGAGGAAGAAGAAGAAGCTAGAGAGTAACCATGGGAGCAACTCAAGAAAATGGTTAAGTGTTGAGAATGAACTTAGAATGAATGGCAACACTTGACCCCTACTCATTCAAGCATGGAATTTTATAATATAAAATTGCAACCATGCTTGAATAGTGAGTCAAGATGAATAAACAAATATAAATCCCATGCTTGCAACCATGCTCTCATTTTCCACCTCATTTCTATTTTTCTCAAAAATAGAAATACAAGCCATGCTTATATATATATATATTATGAAGAATAATTAATGAGCTAATGATATTAGTTTAGATATAATTATATCACATATAATATATATCACATAATTAAATCAACACTTGATTTAATAATCCGGTTATATCACATATGACCGACTAATATCATTTATCTGTATATCACATTATCAAATCAACACTTGATTGGACAATCTGGTTATATCACATATAACTGAACCGATAACAGATAACTTCCAGATTACAATACGGCATCACATACACGTATTTAATCAGGCCCACACACATATCACATATGTGTCCTATTTCGTTTCGCTTGAACCAAGAAACTTCTGTGTAGGACTCTAAAGACTCATCAATACGCCAGCAGTAGGTGATGATTACATCAGTCGCCTACAAGCCGTCAGCGGTACTAGATGGACGTAACAGCTATCCGGGTATTGAGCGATATGAAGATCAACAAGCAAGCTTGTCCATAGTCTCCATGAAGCCTATCAGTAACACTACTGTACAGTCCGGTCTCTTCGTCTGATATGTCGCATACATGTCTAGGGATGGTAAACATCATGATAAGTCATGCCGATGTATGGCCTATAACGGTTCGAGAAACTACTGATAACACTTATAAGTAAATCTCGGCAGCAGCCCTGGCCAGGGACTTCCAGTTATAGCCAATCGAGCATAGCGCAACATCAACCCCCAATACCGGGAGAGACGAAACCCCTCCTATCGCTTATTGCCTCCATGTGACTCGGGACTGTACCCAAAATCCACCTGTTTGCACAACTCCTCTTGAGCGTGGTAGGGAGGAAATCAAAGCACGGTGGGAGCCACATAAGACTCTATGACGATCTCGGGTCTACAGACTAACCTGTACCAGTGTCACCAGAGGACTGCTATCTGACAATAGGTATACTACCATATAGGAGTCATCGACGAGTCCTACTCAGTGTACCCATTCTCCAATGAGCACCTGTGTACAATCTTTGATTTCACATACCAATGGTTGTGGGATCAATCATCGCCCTCTAAGGGACAAGAAACGTACACACTATTCTACTCTGGAATATCGATGCCCTAGTCTCGATATTCCCACAACTAGGAACTGATTAAAGGATATACTTTTGGACCACCCTGGCCCCACTAGTATGATCTCATCATAGTCCTAGTCAAGTACATATCCTAAGGGCTTTATCAACATGTAACAGACAGACAGTATAAATACCAGTCTACATGTTAAGATAAAGGTAATCTGATAGCATACTATCATGTCGAGCAAGAAAGTCCTCTATTTATATATCCAAGCATCCACTATATCATCAATAATGGCCTCTAGGGCATACATATTCCTAACATCGTCGAACCCTAATAACTCAATAATGTAGGGTTCCTAGGCACTCTCAAGAGGTCTCACAAGGCATCAACCATGCCAATTTCAAATTTTACAAGTGCCGAGAAACCCTAATACGGATCGTTAACTAGAATTTTAGGCGAAAACTAGAACTAGTAAACTACTTTACTAAGAGTAAACGGAAATACAACCTTTGTACATCCGGTTCTCCACCTCCATGGCTCCGCGATGAATTCTCCTCGCTGTACTAATCGGATCTTGGGCTCTAGCGTCGGCTTCATCGGAGAAAGGACGGGCTAGGTCATCGACTACGATGCCGAAGATGATCTACGTCGAGGCATCACTAGATCAAGCTCCACCTTCACCAAGCCATGAAAAATTGTGAAGGAAACACCCTATACTACTTGGCAAGAGGTAGAGGATGAAGAAATAGGAAGTGGGTTCACTTTAGAATTGGATTTCTCACTCTATTTCACTAGTTGCCATTGATGGAGGCAAGCTTATTCATCTTGAAGAAGAAGAAGAAGATGATATTATGATAAGTCTATTTTGAAAAATAGAAAATCAATGAATACTTATCATAATCCAACTCTAGTTAGGTGTAGAGAATTAACTAAGGTTAGGTTGTATGGTTAGGGTTAGAGAAAGAAACAAAATGGTCAACCATTTCAATGCATCTTGAAGCTTCAAGGATAATCCAAAAATGGCCACTATTTTATTTCTTTCATAAATCAATGAATAAATAAAAGAATAAGTAAATGAAGCATAAGAAACCCTAACCATTGACCAACCATGGTTTAAACCATACACCAAACTATCATGTATCATCAAACATGATACATACAAGTGCACAAAACTATATCACATATACAATGTGCAAATGAAGTGAGAAAACCCATTTAAAGTGAACCAATACTAGTTAATGCAAAGTAATATATCAAATATATAATTATGCATTAAATCATTAAATCAACACTTGATTTAACGACCCGGTCATATCGCATATAACCGACTAATATTCAATGTATCGGCTTATCGAATCAATGCTTGAATCGATAACTAGGTTATATCGCATACAACCAATCGATACATTTATCGCGAGAATGGAATACGGTATCACATACACGCATTATTCTCGGTCCCGCACATATCTCATATGCGCTCCTATTTCGTTTCGCTTGAGCCAGGAAACCTCTGTGTAGGACTCTGAAGACTCGTCAATACGCCGGCAGCAGGTGATGATCATATCAATCACCCACAAGCCGCAAGCGGTTTGCTAAACGTAACGGCCGCCCGGGTATTGAGCGATCAGAAGATCGACGAGCAAGCCCGCTCACACTCCTGTGAATCCAACCAGTAACACTTACCGTACAGTCCGGTCTCGTCGTCTGATATGTCGGATATCTTTCCTAGGGGTGGTAAACGTCAGACCCCAATAGCTCGATAAGTCGTGTCGATATGAGGTCTATAACAATTCGAGAAACTACTGGTAACACTTACCAGTAAATCTCAGCAACCCTGGCCAGGGATTTCCGGTTATAGCCAATCGAACACAGCGCAACATCAACTCCCTATACTGGGAGAGACGAATCCCCTCCTATCGCTCATTGCCTCCATGTGATTCGGGACTGTACCCAAAAGCCACCGTTTTGCACGCCCTCTTGGACGTGGTAAGGTGGAAATCAAAGCACAGTAGGAACCACACAAGACTCTATGACGATCTCGGGTCAACAGACTACTCTGTACCAGTGTCACCAGAGAACTGCCATCTGACGTAAGGTATAATACCATCTGGGAGTTCTCGGCGAGTCCGCCCAGTGTACCCAGTCTCCACTGAGCACCCGTATATCATCTCTGATGTCAAACACCAATGGATATGGGATCATCCATCGCCCATCTGTATGGGTCGAGAAGGTATACGCTAGTCTACTCTGGTATATCGATGCCCCGTCTCGATACACCCACGACTAGGGACCTTGAAGGATGTACTTATGGACTACCATGTCCCCACTAGTATGATCCGCATCACAGTCCAGGTAGTCAAGTACACATCCTAAGGGCTTTACCAACATGTAACAGAGAGACAATCAGTGTACACGTTAAGGTAAAGAGTAACCGATAGCATACTATCATGTCGAGCAAGAAAGTCCTCCCTATATATGTCCAAGCATCCACTACAATATACATCCTATGTATAGTAATGGCCTCTAGGGCATACATATAACTAACAAATAAGTCATGCCGATATATGACCTATAACAGGTCGAGAAACTACTGATAACACTTATCAGTAAATCTCATTAGCCCTGACCAGGGACTTTCAATTATAGCCAATTGCGTATAGTACAATATCAACCCCCAATACCGGGAGAGACGAAACCCCTCCTATCGCTCATTGCCTCCATGTGTCTCGGAACTGTACCCAAAAACCACATATTTGCACGACTCGGTAAAGCTGTGGTAGGGTGGAAATCAAAACACAGTAGGAAACACATAAGACTATATAACGATCTCGGGTCTATAGACTAACATGGACAAGTGTCACCTGAGAACTGCTATTTGACGATAGATATAATACCATATAGGAGTTCTCGGCTAGTCCGTTCAGTGTACTCGGTCTCTAATGAGCACCTGTATACAATCTTTGATGTCAAACACCAATGGATATGGGATCATCCATCGCCCCCTCAACTGGGTCAAGAAATGTATACACTAGTCTAGTCTAGAATATTGATACCCCATCTCGATACACCCATGACTAGGAACATTTAAGGATATACTTATAGACTATATATGCCCCACTAATATGATCTGCATCATAATCATGGAAGTCAAGCTGATATCCTAAGGGCTTTATCAACATGTATCAAATGAACAGTATACACAATCAAGTGAACATGTTAAGATAAAAAGTAACCAGATAGCATACTATCATGTCGAGCAAGAAAGTCCTCTATATATATACATGTCCAAACATCCACTATCAAATAATGGCCTCTAAGGCATACATATATCCAACAATACGTGCACAAGTACACGTATGCGATCTTACCCTTACCGTAAAACCATACATGCTCTACATCGTTTCGCCCGAAGCAGAGAAACCCTCTGTGTGGGACTCTGAAGACTCGACAGTACGCCGGCAGTGCGTTACTGGATAAATCCATAACCACAAGCATGTCGGCGGCACTAGCTTTACGTAACGGCTACCCGGGTATCTGTCGAAAAGGAAAGCCGACGAGCAAACTCATCCGGATCCTAACTTAGCCAATCTGTGACAATCTTCATACATTCCGTTCTCTTTGTCGAAGAGTATTGCATACAGGGTCCAGGGGGTGGTAAACGTCAGACCCTAATAACCCGATAATTCGTGATGATGAGGCTCAGGACTAATCCGGAAAACTACTGATCAATCTATCAGTAAATCACAACTGCCTTGGCCAAGGTCTTATGGTCCTGACCAATCGAACACTGTTTGATATCGACTTCCAATACCGAGAGAGTCGAATCCCTAACAATCGCTCACTGCCTCCATGTGGCTCGAGACTGTACCCAACCAAAATCTGTTTGCACGATTTAGTAGAGCCGTGGTAGGGTAGTGATCAAAGCACAGTTGGAACAAACACGAGACAAATGACGATCTCAAGTCCGAAGACTAACCTGTACACATGTCACCTGAGAACTTCTATCTGACGATAGGTATAGTACCATCTGGAAGTTCTCCGCTAGTCCGTCCAGTGTACTCACACCCAGTGAGCACCTGTATATGATCTTAGGTGCATCAGACCAATGGCTGCGGGACCAACCATCGCCCCTCATCAGGATCTAGAAACGTATACACCAGTCTACTCTGGAGTATTAATGCCCAGTCTTGATACTCACGCGACTAGGGACCATTTAAGGATGTACTTATGGACTACCCTGCTCCCATAAGTATGATCGCCATCATAACGCAGATAGTCAAGCAAGATCTTACGGGCTTTATCAACATGTAACCGCAATATTTAATAACATGTATAACATATTCCATGTTAAGATAAAGTCAAAGCATAATAGTATACTACTGTATCAAGTCTTTATCAATATGTGAAAGCTAGATAAATCATCAATAAAATAAAATGCACATATCCTGATAAAGACAACTGAAATAATATACTATATAACTGAGCAAGAATGTCCTGTACATACATATCCCCAGCATCCACATGTATACATATACAATAATAGCCTCTAGGGCATACATATCCAACATAATGGTTTTCCGAACACAGCGTGATATCATCCTCCAATACCGGGAGAGATGAATCTTATCTGACCACTACTGCCTCCAAGTGGTTCGAGACCGCACCCAACTACTACATGTTTGCATGACTCTTTTGAGCCATGGTAGGGTAGTAATCTAAGTACAGTAGGAACACACTCAAGGCGAAGTGCGATGTCAATTCAACGGACTAAGCTGTACTCATGTCACCTGAGAACTGCTACCTAACGATAGGTATAATACCTACCAGCATTTCCCGATGAGTCCTGCCCAGTGTAACTCATAACCTAATGAGCACCTGCATACTATCTCCAGTACGATGTACTAATGGCTGTGGGACAGACCATCTCCCCTGCTGGAATGAGAAGTGTATACACTAGTCTACTCTGGAGTATCGATGACCCGTCTCGATAATCCCATGACTAGGGACCTGTATAAGGATGTGCTTATAGACTACCCAGTCCCCACTTGTGTGACTGTCATCACAACGCTGGTAGTGAAGCAAAGATCCTAAGTGCTCTACCAATATGTATAAGCGATATGCTAAAAAACATATGCACATATTGAGGTAGAATCAAACCAAGTAGCATACTACCATTTTGAGCAAGACTATTATCATAACTGTGAATATCCCAAGCTTCCAATATGTAATATACAATCCAGTATGATATAATAATGGCCTCTAAGGCATATCTCACTAACAATCTCCCACTTGCACTAAGGCCATGTATTGGCATATCGTGGACCTATCATCTCGATTAGACTCTCAAACTATGTCTGAGGGATGGCCTTTGTGAGTGGATCAGCAGTGTTGTTCTCCATATCTACTATCCGCACCTCGATCTCCCGGCGATCTATGATCTTCCTGATCAGGTGGTACCGCCTCAAGATGTGTTTGGACTTCTGATGGTACTTTGGTTCCTTCACTAAAGCTATAGCCCGTTGTTGTTACAATACAAAGGTATTGGATTAACAATGGATGGAACCACCTGAAGTTCTGTCATGAACTTCTTGATCCAGACTGCTTCTTTCGCTGCGTCACATGCAGTGATATACTCTGCTTCCATAGTCGAGTCAGCAATGGTGTCCTGCTTGGAGCTCTTCCAACAGACCGCCCCTTCATTGAAGGTAAACACATAACCCGACATGGACTTTGAGTCATCCTTGTCACTCTGGAAGCTGGAATCGGCGAAGGCCTCGATCTGGAGGTCTTCTCTGCCGTACACCAAGAACATCTCCTTAGTCCTTCTTAAGTACTTGAGAATATTCATTACTGTTGTCCAGTGCTTCTCGCCTGGGTTTGACTGATACCTGCTTACAACGCTCAATGTGTAAGCTACATCTAGTCCGGTACACAACATCGCATACATTATAGAGCCTACCGCCGAAGCGTAAGGTATAATATACATGAGATCCCTTTCCAAATCAGTCTTGGGAGACATCTCTTTGGAGAGGGTGATTCCATGACAAGCCGGTAAATTACCGCGCTTTGAAACTTCCATACTGAATCTTTTCAGTATGGTGTCGATGTACCTTGACTGTGAAAGTCCCAACATCCTCTTAGATCTATCACGATAGATCTGTATCCCCAGAATATAAAAGGCATCACCCAGGTCCTTCATGGAGAACCTTTGTGACAAGAATCCCTTGACTGATTGTAGCATAGGAATGTCATTTCCTATTAAGAGAATGTTATCCACATACAAGACGAGGAATACCACACTTCTTGCTACAATCTTACTATAAATGCATGGTTCATCTGGATTTTTGATGAAGTCGAATTCCTTGATTGCCTCATCAAAACAGATGTTCCAACACCGTGATGCCTGC
The DNA here is from genome assembly GCA_030015575.1 of Agapanthus africanus. Taxonomy (NCBI): domain Eukaryota; kingdom Viridiplantae; phylum Streptophyta; class Magnoliopsida; order Asparagales; family Amaryllidaceae; genus Agapanthus; species Agapanthus africanus. The sequence goes on along the minus strand of CM057338.1, from coordinate 849,948,767 downwards.
TTTAGTCCATAAATGGATTTAAGCAACTTGCACACTCTTCCGCTGCTCCCACTCTCTATGAAACCCTTCGGCTGATCCATATAAACACACTCTTCCAAATTTCCATTTAGAAAAGCGGTCTTTACATCCATCTGCCAAATCTTATAATCGTGGAAGGCAGCAATGGCAAGAAGAATCCGAATGGATTTGAGCATGTTGGATATGTATGCCCTAGAGGCCATTATTGTATAGTACTAGTTTGTATATTACATTTTGGAAGCTTGGGATATATACATGGATTGACGACAGTCTTGCTCGATATTGTAGTATGCTACTTGGTTTGTATCCATCTTAATATGTGTATATGTTTCTTTTAACATATCGCTAATACATATTGATAGAGCCCTTAGGATCTTTGCTTGACTACCAGCATTGTGATGGCGATCACACTAGTGGGGGCTGGGTAGTCTATAAACACATCCTTATGCAGGTCCCTAGTCGTAGGATTATCGAGACAGGGTATCGATACTTCAGAGTAGACCGGTGCATACGCTTCTCATTCCAGCAGGGGAGATGGTATGTCCCACAGCCATCAGTACGTCGTACTGGAGATAGTATGCAGGTGCTCATTAGGTTACGAGTACACTGGACAGGACTCGTCGGGAACTGTTGGTTGGTTTATACCTATCGTCAGGTAGCAGTTCCCAGGTGACATGAGTACAGCTTAGTCCGTTGACTTGACACTGCTACTTCGCCTCAAGTGTGTTCACATTGTTCTTTTATTGCTACCCTACCACGGCTCTATTGAGGCGTGCAAACAGGTAGTAGTTGGGTGCAGTCCCGAAGCACTTGGAGGTAGTGGCGGTTAGACAGGATTCGTCTCTCCCGGTATTGGGGGTTGATATCGCGTTGTATCTAGGAGAGCCATTACACAAAGTACCTGGCCAGGGCAAGTGAGATTTACTGGTAGGTGTTTCAGTAGTTTCTCAGGGTGTTTTGGGCTACACTCCGACATGACTTGTACCACTATTAGGGGTCTGACGTTTACCACCCCCCTAAGCCCGACATGCGATACTCTTAGATGAACAGACCGGACTGTACGGAGATTGTCACATTTAGGTTCAGTAGGAGTTCAGATGAGTTCACCTCATCGGTCTTCTTATTAACATCTACCTGGGGACCGTTACGTACGGCTGGTACCGCTTGCGGCCTATGGTTAAACCCACTGCTAGCGTAGTGTCGAGTCTTTAGAGTCCCACACAGAGGGTTGTTCACCTTTGGGCGAAACGTAGTAGAGGTCGTATGGTTTTACGACAGGGTCCGTTCACATACGCACACTTGTGCGTGTTTGGTGTTCGAGCAGTTGTTACTAGTGGGCTTTGGTTTAAGCCAGATCCTAGTATTTGGTTTTGGGTTGGTTCGGTCTCATTGTAATCGTGTTCCTCGGAACACGGATGCGGGTATGTATATACTATTGACAGAGGCAAAGAAACCTCATTAAGGTTATGACCATTGACTTGATTAAAACCATAATGAGATGAAGGGAATTGATTAATGAGTTTTAATTAGAGATAATTGTATCATGGTTAATTGGTTTGACCATTTGACTTATTGACTTAGATATTTTTATTAAGCATGAGATATTTTGTGCTTAGCATTAATTATGACATGATAATGGTCAAATCAACATCAACCATGACAATTGTCCTAATTAAAATTATCATTATTCTTTTTCATCATATGAGAGCAAACACCTCATTTTATCATGATACATTCTCTCTCTTGCTAGCTCTCTCCTCTTCCTCTCTCAAGGCTCTCTTGTTTCATGAGTTGAAAATCAAGAGCATTGTGAAATCAAACCACCAAAACAATTCTCTACTCACTCTAGGGTTCTTATTCTAGCACACCAAGCACCTTAATTACTTCAAGTTAAAAGTTGGAGCTCAAGGTAGAGGCCTTCGGGTGGATCTTTCTTTGGCATAGAGAGGACGGTGAGGAGGAGCTATCTACACCATTCCAAGGAGCTCACAACAAGGAGAAGCACCAGAAGAAGAGAAGGAGTTCAAGTTTGAGGTATAACTTTCTATCATAGTAGATAGAACTCTTTTGTGTTAACTAGGTTTATGGTAAAGATCTGGTTTAAGGTTTATTCTAGCGCCAAGTTTTGTATCGTAGTAAAAAATTTGTTCCGTATTTGGCCACGGAAGTTGGCCGGGGTGCTAGTGTAACCCTTCATGGTATCAGAGCCTACCCATAAACCCTGCTAGCTAGTTTGCACAAGGTTAGAATCTTGATTGACAAATTTTTTCCGAATCACGAATCTATGATCATGAGCTTGCTGTCTATTTTCGAAGTTGTCCTAAAATTTTTCTGGGTATCTTAGAATTATGTGCAGGCGAAACTATAGCTACAGAAAAAATTTGGGGGCCTAACTCCAAAATTCCGCCGCGGAAAGTGAGCAAAACGTCGCATTTTATGGCCCTTTCACGGCGCTTTTTGGGCTACAGTGTCCTAAAATTTTTCTGAGGCTCTAGTTCATGAAAATATGATATTTGTGATATATCGTTTTGGCCCAGATTTATTTGAGTGCTGAATTTGCATTTGGGGCCTATTTGGAAATGTTTAGTCGATCGAAATTTTAAATGTTTATTTTATAGTACATTCACTTTTATCTGCGACCGGGAATGTCACTCGATCAGTAAAACTCGTCTGATTGCTATATGTTCTTTTAGACGGGTTTTGCGAACGTGACATTCACGTTGATGTTATGTGCTTGTGCTGTGATTGTGGTTGGATAGTCGTGATGGATAGCATGTGGTGCAATGTTAGTAGTATAGTTTATATTCATTTGTACATTTGTTATTGTGGGCGAGCGTCCGACATGTGGACTGCCGTCTTTGCCGGATTGTATATTATTTTAGGGCACGACCGGGTTGAGGTCGATGTCACCGTTTGTACATATTATTTTCTTTTTTTGTACTAAGATTACCCCGCGGTGGAGTGCACGAATAGCCGGGTTCTAGAAGGCAACAAGCCCGCATCTCATGGCGTTGAGACGGAGGGGGCTTCATTCTAGAATTGGCGGGCTATTCGCTGCACTCGTAGGGGGTATAGGATGACCCACGGAGGGGCGCCCAAGTTACCGGATTCCGTGAAGTGCCGGGTAGCCCATTCACTTTATTGAAGGGGGCTGGCTCGCTTCTGGGATTGACAGGTAACTTGCCGCGCTCGTAGGGGTCCAAGTTTTCATTGCACAGGCTATCCACACGACAGGGAACGTCAGGTTTTATTTGCGGCTCAAATGAAACCCGGGGCTCCAAGATTATCCACCATTCTGTATTGTTGGCTGAGATTATGTGATGTTGATTGTTATCATGCCTGGGACGAATGTTGTATATACTTATATATATACTAGTAGATGTTGTATATGTTTTGCACCCGCTCTAGTCCAGCTCCCGCTCTGTCATTAGTTAAGTAACCTAACGGGTGATGACGGAGCCCATGGCGAATGCGGATGACATATACGTACATCATATTTTCATTCTTTTTTGATGTGATAGGTTATATTGATGGGACCGCATTAATTTTGATTAATGCAATAAAATAAACCTAAAAGATGTTGTTGGAACCAAGTTTTAAAAACAGCATTACAGACGTTCTCTTTTGCTTTGCACAGTGGTATTCGGTTATGAATATCCAGCACCTCATTCGACGAGGTAAGGGCCGAGATCCCTTCATCGGGAGTGACCCCTTGATTAAAAGTTTGCGTCAACGTAATAACTTCACTATAGTCGATTATTTTTGCTTTGCATCGTGGTATTCAGTTTGGAATATCCTGCACCTCATACGATGAGGAAAGAGCCGAGATCCCTTCACAGGGAGTGACCTCTTTAGCAAAAGTTTTCTCCACTATATATTTGTAAAACCACTCAGGTTCCTTCAACGATATCAAGTTCATTACGTTAACGGGTTTTTCGCCAATAACCCAGCCGTAGCCCTCCATCATTTCTTACAAGTAACACTTAGTATTCGTGCTGCGTTTGTTGACTCCGTCAAGGCGTAGTGTACGGTAGCTGAGTGGTGCTTGTTTGTAGCACTATATGGGATTGGTTAGGACAGTCATATAACCTTGTTGACTCCGTCAAGGGTTATGCGAGTGGGTTTAATGCAATCCAGATAATGACGGGTTGAACTTGACTAGGACTCTTTGATTTGTTGACTCCGTCAAGATTACTAGGGTCCTAAGGGTAAAAATCCTACATCGGGAGTTTCAAACATACAGGAAACTTGCAGATTTAGCATACCTTATGGAGTGTGGTGACTAAAGTGGATTCTATCTAGGTCATCACACAATGATAGTTGGATCCCGATCCCACTGATGAGTTGGATTACTCTCTGGAGATTATTTCACTTAACAATCAATACTATAAACCAAGTAGGTGTCTAGAATGGTGTTAGCGGGGCTACGCCTCCAGGGAAAAGAGGTTATGTAATTAAGGATCTTCGCGAAAGCGTTGGAAAACCTCCCTCGAAATACCAACACTAGCCTGGCTGAAAGGTTAACCAAGTATTGTGACGTGTGATTAATCTTGACTAGTTCTTCTTTTAGGGTTTGAAGAAGAATTTGAGGAAACAGTGGGAGCCATCCTGGTTAGATAAATTAATAACCAATCTAATCTTGCAAGAGCGCACGCTGAGTGTTTCTTTTCTCTCTCTTCAGGTAGCAACCATTTCACGCCCTAATCAAGATAATAAAATGTATCGCTTGGCCGATCTGAATTCTTATTCAGGGCAAGGGAACGTCGGTTCGGCTCTAACTTACGACAACAGTCATAAGTGTGAGCAAGGGAAAGAGGATTGTATGGATTCCAAGGAGACCCAAGTGAAGAAGAAGCATACTATTGCATCTACTTCAGGTGTTCTTGTAGTTGAGAACTGCTTTTCGGTCATTCCTACCTCCTGGGCGGCTCTGCACTGCAGTCTAGAGCAGCTCTGGTTATTGTTTTCTTTCTCGTAATGATTACCCCCTTGCTGTATGAACTCGTATGTTGCGGAACCCTACATTCTACTGAATATGAATCTGTTAGCTAAATAACGCAAGTGATTTTACCCCATTTTATCGTCGTTTACTATTTAAACTGAAATTTAAAAGATCAGGACGTCTAGCAGTCCCAAACAGAAACTGAACTGATACTATAGCGTTGAACAGTACATAACTTCTGACGTACAGATGCGATTGAGAATCCGTCTATTGTGTTGAAAACCCTATTGAAAACCCTATATTTCATTCAACTTTTACGTCGCTAAATTCTGATCCCAACTGGATCTCATATCTGTTATTTATTGCAGGGACTGAGAAAAAGTAGGATCGTTGCACCTGGTGATATATCTCTCAGGGTAGGGAACGGAGCACAAGTTAATGCTGCAACCGTCGGTGAATATCACCTAGTGTTTCCAAATGGAAATACTATGATTTTGAACAATTGCTACTATGTACCTTCCATGGTTTGCAACATCATATCAATTTCTTTACTTGATAAAGATGGATATAACTTTGTTCTTGATAGAAATATCATGAACATTTACCTTGATAAGGTACTGGTTGCAGAAGGTACACTGTATAATGGTATCTATGTTCTAAATCAGAATACAGTTCTCAATGTACAAAACACACGCAAAAGGAAGAGTTCAGATACGAACGAATCCTACTTGTGGCATTATAGACTTGGTCATATCGGAGAGAAAAGACTAAGTAAGTTAGATAAAGATGGACTCTTGAATACGTTCAAATTTTCATCTTATGAAACTTGTCAGTCTTGTCTCAATGGAAAGATGACCAAATCTCCGTTCACTGGACATGGAGAAAGAGCAGAAGAGCTCTTGGGACTCATACACAGTGATGTGTGTGGTCCTATGTCTATACATGCAAGGGGTGGGTTCTCTTATTTCATCACATTCACTGACGATCTCTCTAGATTCGGATATGTGTATCTCATGAAACACAAATCTGAAGCTTTTGAGAAATTCAAGGAATTCAAAAACGAAGTAGAGAACCAGGTTGGCAAAAGTATCAAGATCCTCCGATCTGATAAGGGAGGGGAGTACTTGAGCACAGAATTTCTAGATTACTAAAAAGTGAATGGAATTCTCTCTCAGTTTACTCCTCCTTATACACCACAGCACAACGATGTATCGAAGCGGAGGAATCATACCCTATTGGATATGGTTCGCTCCATGATGAATAGTGTTGAGTTGCCTCTTTCATTCTGGGGACATGCGCTTCAGACAGCGGCATACCTACTAAACTACGTTCCATCCAAATCTGTGCCTAAGACTCCATATGAAGTATGGAGTGGACGAAATCCATATCTTAAGCGATTTAAGATATGGGGTTGTCCGGCCTATGTGAAAACACAGAGACAGGACAAGCTAGAGGCACAGTCAGTTCTATGTAAATTTGTGGGGTATCCTAAAGATTCATTAGGAAATCTGTTCTACCACACTGAGGAACAGAAGGTGTTTGTATCTCGCCATGCTATATTTTTAGAAAGGGAGTTTCTTGCAAAAGAAACTAGTGGGAGTTCGGTAGAATTGGGTGAAATCCATGAACCACAAAATATAATTGAAGATTTGGAGGAACCTCTAGATTCAGTAATCCCAGACGAACCTCCGCCACTCCGCAGATCTGGTAGGATTTCTCATCCGCCCGAGAGATACTACGGTTTTCTCATAGACGGGGATCGAGAGAATTGTATCTTGGAAGAAAATGATCCTACCAGTTTCAGACAGGCCATTATCAGTAGGGACTCTGATGAATGGCTGGATGCTATGCGATTCGAAATGGAGTCCAAGTACACCAATAAAGTGTGGACCTTGGATATTGCACCACCGGGGGTAAAAACCCGTTGGATGCAAATGGATCTACAAAAGGAAACTTGGTGTAGATGGGCAAGTGGAAACCGATAAGGCTAGACTCGTTGCAAAAGGTTTTCGTCAAAGACCTGGTGTGGACTATGACGAAACTTTTTCTCCAGTGGCTATGCTCAAATCCATCCGGATCCTACTTGCCATTGCTGCCTTCCATGACTATGAAATCTAGCAGATGGACGTAAAAACGGCTTTTCTAAACGGCAGTTTGGAAGAATGCGTTTATATGGATCAGCCAAAAAGTTTTGTAGACAGTGGGAGCAGCGGGAAGGTGTGCAAGTTTCTTAAATCCATTTATGGATTAAAGCAGGTATCGCGGAGCTGGAACATCTGTTTTGATAAACCAATCAAGGATTTTGACTTCATCAAGAACGAGGATGAGCCTTGTATTTATAAGAAAATTGTAGGATGAATTGTCGTATTCCTAGTCTTGTACGTGGACGACATTCTTTTGATAGGAAATGACATTCCTATGCTACAATCAGTCAAGCTATTCTTGTCACAACGGTTCTCCATGAAAGACCTGGGTGGTGCCTCGTGCATTCTGGAGATCAAGATCTAAAGAGATGGATCTAAGAGATTACTGGGACTTTCGCAGTCCAGGTACATAGAGACCGTACTAAAGAGATTTAGTATGGAAGATTCCTAGCACGGTAATATACTCGCATTGCACGGAATCACCCTCTCTAAGAAGATGTCTCCCAAGACTGACGAGGAGAGGGTTCGCATGAGCACTATACCCTACGCTTCGGTGGTAGGATCTATAATATATGTGATGCTTTGTACAAGACCAGATGTAGCTTACGCACTAAGCGTGGTGAGCCAGTATCAGTCAAACCCAGGTGAGAACTACTGGACAGCATGTTGGAGATAGTGCCCTCAGAATCAATTATTGGATCACAGGCACGTGATTGCAATGATTGAGGGGAGGACCTATCCCAGTAGGACAGTCTTACTCGAGATGATAGTATGCTATCAGGTTTATCTTTATCATCGTGTACTGCTTTAGGTGACCTTACGAGTCACTATTACACGCTGATAGAGCCCCTAGGATTCTTGCTTGACTACCAGCAGTATGAGAGCGATCATATACGTGAGAGCTGGAGTCTATAAGCACATCCTTAAATGGTCCCTAGTCGTGGGAGTTTCGAGACAGGGCATCGATTCTCCAGAGTAGACTAGTGTATACAGTCGAAACCCCGACGAGGGGCGGTGGCCGGTCTCACAAGCCACTGGTGTCAGTTGGTTCACCTAAGATGTATACAGGTGCTCATTGGGTTATGAGTACACCGGACAGGACTCGCCGGGAACCTGCTAGTTGGGATTATACCAGACGTCAGATAGCAGTTCCCTGGTGACATGTCTACAGGTTAGTTCATCGACCTGAGATCGTCATTTGTCTCGTGTGAGTTCCCACTGTGCTTTGATTACTACCCTACCACTCTCAAAGGAGACGTGCAAACAGGTTTTAGTTGGGTATAGTCCCGAGCCACATGGAGGCAGTGAGCGGATCTGCAGGGGTTCGTCTCTCTCGGTATTGGGGGTGAGGTCGCGCTGTGTCTAGGAGAGCCAGAACATGGAAAGTCCTTGGCCAAGGCAGGAGATTTTCTGGTAGGTATTCCAGTAGTATCTCAGGGTGTTCTGGGCTTCACTCCGACACGACTTGTACCGCTATTGGGGGTCTGACTTTTACCAACCCCCTAGGCCCGCCATGCGATGCTCATAGACGAACGGACCGGACTGTATGGATATTGTCACTGACAGGCTCAGTAGGGTGTCAGGATGAGTTCGCTCATCGACGTCCCTTTTGGTCAATACCTGGTAGCCCGTTACGTATTGGCTTATACCTCTGACTTGCTAGTGGTTAAATCCACAACTAAGGTGTTGACGAGTCTTTAGAGTCCACCACACACACAGTTACTCAGGTTTCGGGCGAAACGCTGTATAGGCCGTATGGAGATATAGCAGGGTTCGATCAGATACGTGCGGTATTGCACGGATCGTGATCGGACGGATTTTACTAGCCGGCTTTGGCTTAAGCCGGATCCTAGTATTAGATAGTGTAGTTTTGTCTCTTTGCATTTGTGTTCAGTGGGAATACAAATGGGGGCATGTATTTGCAGTAGCGGGGTTTTCCTGTAATTTATTACGGGATCAGTTTTCTGAAGTTGCCAGTTTGCATTCCGTTCCGGCCGGTTTTCTTTTGTTCCTTCGCGGCCGGACTTTCCGATGGAGGGGGTTATTTGCAAGTTTGCAAATAACTTTTTGTGGAGGGGTTTCTTGCATTTGTGGCGTTATGAAAGGTTAAGCATCTTTGCTCTTTCATGATGGCTTGCTTTATTGATATTAGAGTTGATTTGAAATTGAGATAACTTGGTTATCATCATATTTGCTTATGGTCGCCCATTCTCTTTTCCTACACTCACCTCTCTTCTTGTTTTGTTTTTTTCCCTCCACCATTTCTTTGAGAGAGGGGGGGCCGGCCACACATTGAGAGAAGGAGAGAGAGGTTTCATTTTGTATGAGGGAAATTTGATTACTCATTTGGCTTGCTCACAAAATCCTTCTCACCTCTCCAAAGTTCTTGATTCCTACTTCCATCCAAAGGCAACTTCAAACCCTCAAAGAGACAATGGCTACTATACTATTCTACAGCAAATCTTGGACGCGTCGGCTAGCCAACTTCGCGTCCGAGTTGCCTCGGTCAAGAGGTGGGAGCCCGTAAAAGATTCTACGTGGTGCCCTTTCCGACGAGGAGGAGATGAACGGAGTTTCCGCGGGAGATCGGAGTGGAGACGAAGACCGAAGGACACGGATCGCTTGGTATAGCTTCTCTACTCTTTTCTAGTTTGCTAGTAGCTAGGTTAATGGCCCGATCCGGGTGAAAAGTGCGCGGTGGTGCCGGTTCAATAGTTTTTGAAAGTTTTTGTTTCCGCGTTTCCGGCGTCGGATCGACGGCCGGGGCGCCGCCGCAGACTTACATTGGTATCAGAGCCACGCCATTAACCATGCCTAGCTTGCTCTAGTATGTTTAGAACTCGATCGAACAAAAATCCCCGAAAACCGTATTTTCACATGCTCAGTTTCTGTCGAATTTTTTTTAGCTCCAAAAATTTTTCAGGTTGTCTCAGAATACTGTGCATGGATATAGAAGCAATCTGTGAAAATTTGGTCGCGCGATCTCTCCATACCGCCGTGGAACCGCGGCCAAACCCATGCTTGGGCCGCGGTTCCGCCGCGCTTTTAATTGATCACTTGATCAAAATTTTGCAGATAGCTTATGAGTTGGAAATAGGGGTTTTGGGACATTATTTTTGGGCCCAGATTTTCTGTAAGTGCTACAGTACTGCTTGGGGCCCGCTTCGGTAAATTTGTTCGATCGGATATTTTAAACATGCTAGTTCACAGTATTTACATTATATCTGCGACCGTGAATGTCACTTGATCGGTAAATCCAGTCTATCTGCTATAGCCCTTTTAGACGGATTTGCGAACGTGACATTCACGTTGATGTTCTGTATTGTGCTGTGATGTTGCGGATCGGTCGTGGGGGATAGCCTGGATGCAATGCTAGTACAGTTTTGTTTTATATGTACATTTGATATTGCGGGGCGAGCGTCCGACATGTGGACTGCCGTCACTGCCTGTTTGTATTATTCTTTTGGGGCACGACCAGGTTGCGGTCGATGTACCCGTTGTATGTATATTTTACTTTATGTACTAGGATTACCCCGCGGAGGGGTGCATGGATAGCCGGGTTCTAGAAGGCAACTAGCCCGCATCTCATGGCGTTGAGACGGAGGGGGCTTTACTCTAGAATTGGCGGGCTATTCGCCGCACTCGTAGGGGGTACAGGTTGACCCAGGTGGGGTACCCAAGTTATCGGATTCCGTGAAGTGCTGGGTGGTCCATTCACGTTGCTGAAGGGGGCTGCCTTGCTTCAGGTTTTGGCGGGTAACTTGTCGCGCCCGTAGGGGTCTAGGATTTCATTGCACAGGCTATCCACACGACCAGGGGAACGTCAGGTTTCAGTAGCGGCTCTATGAAACCCGGAGATCGCAGATATCTGTATTATTCTGTGATGCTGTACATTTCTGTGATGTTGCATTTTATCACGCCTTGAGCGAAAATTATATATTATATATATACTAGTAGATGTTGTATATGTTTTGCATCCGCGCTAGTCCAGTCCCCACTCTGTCGTTAGTTAGCTAACCTAACGGGTGATGACGGGACCCAGTGGCGAATGCGGATGGCATATAGATACGTCATTATTTTCGTTCTTTGTGGTATGATCAATTGATGGGACTGGGTTGATTCGGATCAATGCAAGATAAACAAACCTATTTTGATGTTGTTGGAACATTTTTCAAAAAGCTGTTATTGCAAGGGCGTTCTCTTTTGTTTTGCATAGTGGTATTCAGTTGGAATATCCTGCTCCTCAGTCGACGAGGCAAGGGCCGAGATCCCTTCACCGGGAGTGACCCCTTGGACAAAAGTTTGCGTCAGGGCAATACCTTCACTATAGCCGATTACTTTTGCTTTGCATCGTGGTATTCAGTTGGAATATCCTGCACCTCATTCTACGGGGAAAGAGCCGAGATCCCTTCACCGGGAGTGACCTCTTTAGCGAAGGTTTTCGTCACTATATTTTTCTAAAAAGATATCCGTTCCTTCAACGATATCAAGTTCATTACGTTAAAGGTATTCGCCAGAAACCATTCGTAGCCCTCCGTCGTTTCAGACGGGTAGCACGTAGTATTCATGCTATGTTTGTTGGCCTTCGTCAAGGCATAGTGTATGGTAGCTGCTTGTTACCTTTCTGCTGCATAGATAGATGCGTTGGTTTGGGACAGTCGTATAGCCTTGTTGGCCTTCGTCAAGGGCATGTAAGGGTGGGTTCAAATCAACCTGGACAATGACGGGTAGAACTTGATATGTGACTTATGATTTGTTAACCTTAGTCAAGGTCATAAGAGCATGGGGCAAAAATCCACATCGGGAGTTTCAAAAGAACTGAAACTTGCCAGATATGCGCATACCTTCTGGAGTGTGATAGCGTGAGCGGATTCCGTCACGTTATCATGCGATGAGAGTTGGATCCCGATTCCCACTGATGAGTTGGTTTACTCCTCAGGTGATCCCGGCTAATTCTTCTTTCAGGTTTGGGGAAGAATTTGACGTTACAGTGGGAGGTTTCCAGATTAAATAAAGTGATAACCATTCTGATCTAGGTTAGAGTGCACGCTGAGTGTTTCTTTTCTCTCTCTCTTTGGCAGCGACCATTGACCCGACCCTAGATTATGACTCAGTGACCAAGTTGACCGAACCTTCTTAACACTGGCTTTTGGATTGTCAGAGTTGCATACCTCATTGCCACTCCTACTTTTACTCTTTTCTCCAGGACACCCCGTATTACTACGAACGTCCACTTCCATTGGACAAAACCATCTTATGGTTATATACGAACTTGAAGGATTTTATTCGAGGACGGTTTCCGGTTCTGGAGAAAACGAATAGGACTATTCAGTTGTCTTTTCCTTTTTTACCTTCTCTTAGGTTGCGAGTACTCCTTGGTTTAGGAGTAGTACACCTATTACGCAAATTGGATAATCTTCTTCCAAACCATAGGCAGGTACCGACCGGTAGGGAATGAAGAAAACCAATTAGCCTAAATGGTGTACAGAAGGTATTAAGTTAAGATAAAGAAAGGGATTAGTAAGAGGGCAAAGTAAATTGCGACTGCTATTCACAACCAAACCAAGTATTTCTTCGCCAATCCTAAATAACCTTTGTATTTCTCCAGGACACTCCGTATCACTACGAAGATCCCAAGTTTATTGGATAATCCATCGTATGGTTATATACGAACTCGAAAGGAACTTGTTCCAGTTCGGAGATGGATCCTGGTTCAGGAGAAATAGGAATAAGGTTCATTCGGTTTTCTTTTATCTTCACCTTCTCTCGCATTGCGAGTGCTCCTAGGATTAGGACAGTACACCCATTATGCTTATTGGATAGTCTTCTTCCAAACCATAGGCTGGTGCCGAACGGTAGGGAAGAAAGAAAACCATTTGGCCTAAAGGGGTGTACAGAAGGTAATGACTAAAGACATATAAAGGGATTTGGACAGATGGCAAAGAGATATACGGTTACAGTTGTGAATCTGGATAATGGAAGAGGCATTACTAGGAATACCAGTATACCCCATCGAAACATTTCGATATTTCAGTCTCACTGTGTACTGTTAAAAGAAAACTGATTTCCCGATTAGACACTTGCTCCAGGGTATGTATTTACCAGGTTTGATTCTCACATCTGTATGGTTTTACAGATGATGAGTGGGAGTAAATTATTGGGAATTAGGTGACCATCCTCATTATATCGGGATTCGTTGAAATTGGTGATATTTGAGGAAGCCACCTGGGTTGTTTGCCGGTCGGCAAATATTTGGTTTTGAATATCCGTTGTTGTGCACCAATTTCAAATCGATATATCTGTACGTCTATTTTTATAGAGTGAGACATACCTTTTTGAAATTATGTCTATGACATTTACCTATACCAGTGGATGGTTAGGTAAGGAGCATTGAACAGCGGTGTAATTCTTCTTAACCAAAAGTACAGTTTTCAACCTACGACACACAGTGAATGAGTCACTAGACTCAGGGGACTTATACAGAGTATTGTATATTGTCCAGTGTCCATTAGGACAGAGGGGTTGGTCCTCGTACTATATTCTGTTTACTTATGACTTCTCTGGTTCTTAGACAGGTGTTTCGTAGCAACACAGGGTCCAAGTTTTGAGAAGTTATAGGTATAAGAATAAAGTAGAGAACCAGGTATTGCAAGTATCGGAATTCTTCAAGGTGATCGAAGATGTAGATACTTGTGGATGGTATTCAGTTGATAGTAATGATTAAGAGAACTTGCTTCTCTTTCAGGTTACTCATAATTGGAAGTACTCCTAAGTTGAGTAACGCTGATCGGCCTCCTTCCAATTAGTTGACATGCACTGGAGACAGCTGCATGATTTGAATCTGGTTCAATTAAATCAGTGCCTCTGTTTCTATATTGGATATAGAACAGTTCATATCTTAACATTGTTAGGGTACGGGGAGTTGTCCGGCTTATGCTTAAAACCAGACTCCGGATAACTCAAGGCACGTTTCTGTAATGGCTGTTTGTGGGTTGACCCGGGCTATGACGAGGGTTGACTTTCTACCATCTGGAAGATCAATAGTGATATTGTTCTTAACTCGCCATAGTTTTAACAAAAATGGATTTTTTCAGAAAACAGTAGTGGGAGTATGGTAGAACTAGAAGTGATTCCAGAACCACAAACGATTACTGAAGATTTGATAAGAACCTAAAGATTCAATCTGGTTTGAAATTCCATTAGCCACTCCGCAGATAAAGTGGGTAACCTCAGGCACTCGAGAGGTACTTCGGTATGCTAAAGGACAGTGGCAGGGAGGTTCTTGTTTACCCAGACTTGCCAATGCTGTTGTTCCAGACTGTGAGACCCGGCAGGAGAATGAGTATAGCGTCGTTCTGAACTAGCTTTAGAAGTGTACGTCTATATGACTCTGCCAGAGGGTTGTCGTAGTCAGTGGGAGCAGCGGAAGCATTGGTGGACAGGTGGCTTATGTCTATTTATAGACTAAAGCAGATATAGCGGAGATAGATCATCTATTTCTGATGTGACAGTCATAGGTTTGACTTCATCAGAATAGGGGATGGATCTGTTAAGAAGGTAGTAAGGTGTGATGCCCTGGTATTTGGATGACATACACAGAGTAGGAAGTGATATTCCTATACTGCGATCGGTTATACTTTGGTCGTCACACAGTGGTTTCTCCACATAGGACTTAGATATTATATCAGATATTCTGGTCACTAGATCTATGGTTTTAGATCTAGATTTGGGTAGTTTCCCAATCTGGGTACTTTGACAACATTCTATGAGTATTTAGAATGGACGACTCCTGGCATGGTGGTGTACCTGCAGGTGATAAAGTCACCCTCTCTAAAGGTGTCTTACAGACTAAAGGGGAGAGAGATGTGCATGATTGGCAGATCACTTGCTTAGGTAATTGAGTCAATCATGAGATGTCAAGTACCACACCAGATGTTGTTCTTGCACTAGATACAATAAGTTGATATTAATCCAATCCTGGAGAAACAATCGGAAGCAGTTTTAGAACATAAGTGAATGTTCTAGGGATTTGATAACGGCAGCCTCCTTTAGGAGACGGTTATTATTCCAGGCTTCCAAGGTGACCTGGATGGCAGAGTTGTTGTCAGAGTTATAGTTTTCCCTCTGACGAGGGGCAGTATTTTGGACAGATGGTCCAGGTGGATACTGAGGGAAGGTATGGCGTAAGACACTGATTAAGTTCAGTTGTCGATACAGTCTAAGAAGTTTGGATTTGGAGTTCATTTATGAGCTGGGTCACATCAGACATCCAGACACATTCTAAGACAGGTATTGCTCATTTCGGGAGATGACTTTCTCCGCGAACTTGAGATAAAGAGAGACATAGAAAGAAACATCAGAGCGGATCCACTAACTGAGGCTATTCCTCGAACGCGATAGTTTCACAAACGAGCTTTGTGAGACTTACTAGTAGAGGAGTTGGGTGTTCGGTATCATACGGGCTGTGAGTATGCGACATCGCAATAATTAGCCTTGAGTGCAAGTGGGAGATTGTTGGAGATAGTGCCCTCAGAGTCAATTATTGGATCACAGGCACGTGATTGCAATGATTGAGGGGAGGACCTATCCCAATAGGACAGTCTTACTCGAGATGATAGTATGCTATCAGGTTTATCTTTATCATCATGTACTGCTTTAGGTGACCTTACGAGTCGCTATTACACGTTGATAGAGCCCCTAGGATTCTTGCTTGACTACCAGCAGTATGAGGGCGATCATATACGTGAGAGCTGGAGTCTATAAGCACATCCTTAAATGGTCCCTAGTCGTGGGAGTTTCGAGACAGGGCATCGATTCTCCAGAGTAGACTAGTGTATACAGTCGAGACCCCGACGAGGGGCGGTGGCCGGTCTCACAAGCCACTGGTGTCAGTTGGTTCACCTAAGATGTAACAGGTGCTCATTGGGTTATGAGTACACCGAACAGGACTCGCCGGGAACCTGCTAGTTGGGATTATACCAGACGTCAGATAGCAGTTCCCTGGTGACATGTGTACAGGTTAGTTCATCGACCTGAGATCGTCATTTGTCTCGTATGAGTTCCCACTGTGCTTTGATTACTACCCTACCACGCTTAAAGGAGACGTGCAAACAGGTTTTAGTTGGGTACAGTCCCGAGCCACATAGAGGCAGTGAGCGGATCTGCAGGGGTTCGTCTCTCCCGGTATTGGGGGTGAGGTCGCGCTGTGTCTAGGAGAGCCAGAACATGGAAAGTCCTTGGCCAAGGCAGGAGATTTTCTGGTAGGTATTCCAGTAGTATCTCAGGGTGTTCTGGGCTTCACTCCGACACGACTTGTACCGCTATTGGGGGTCTGACTTTTACCAACCCCCTAGGCCCGCCATGCGATGTGTTGGAGATAGTGCCCTCAGAGTCAATTATTGGATCACAGGCACGTGATTGCAATGATTGAGGGAGGACCAATCCCGGTAGAACAGTCTTACTCGAGATGATAGTATGCTATCTGGTTTACCTTTATCATCGTGTACTGCTTTAGGTGACCTGACATGTCGCTGTTACACGTTGATAGAGCCCCTAGGATTCTTGCTTCACTGCCAGCAGTATGATGGCGATCATATACGTGGGAGCTGGTAGTCTATAAGCACATCCTTAAAAGGTCCCTAGTCGTAGGAGTTTCGAGACAGGGCATCGATACTCCATCAGTAGACTAGTGTATACAGTCGAGACCCCGACGAGGGGCGGTGGCCGGTCTCACAAGCCACTGGTGTCAGTTGGTTCACCTAAGATGTATACAGGTGCTCATTGGGTTATGAGTACACCGGACAGGACTCGCCGGGAACCTGCTAGTTGGGCTTATACCTGACGTCAGATAGCAGTTCCCTGGTGACATGTGTACAGGTTAGTTCATCGACCTGAGGATCGTCATTTGTCTCGTGTGAGTTCCCACTGTGCTTTGATTACTACCCTACCACGGCTCAAAGGAGTCGTGCAAACAGGTTTTAGTTGGGTACAGTCCCGAGCCACATGGAGGCAGTGAGCGGATCTTCAGGGGTTCGTCTCTCCCGGTATTGGGGGTGAGGCCGCGCTGTGTCTAGGAGAGCCATTACGCAAAGCCCTCGGCCGAGGCAGGAGATTTACTGGTAGGTATTCCAGTAGTATCTCAGGGCGTTCTGGGCTACACTCCGACACGACTTGTACCGCTTTTGGGGGTCTGACTTTTACCAACCCCCTAGGCCCGACATGCGATCCTCATAGACGAACGGACCGGACTGTACGGATATTGTCACTGACAGGCTCAGTTGGGTGTCGGGGTGAGCTTCCTCATCGACGTCCATTTTTGGTCAATAGCTGGTGGCCCGTCACGTATTGGCTTATACCTCTGACGTGCCAGTGGTTAAATCCACAGCCATAGTATTGACGAGTCTTTAGAGTCCACCACACTTACAGTTACTCAAGCTTTCGGGCGAAACGCTGTAGAGGCCGTATGGAGATATGGCAGGGTCCGATCAGATACGTGCGGTATTGCACGGATCAGGATCGGACAGTTTTGTACTAGTGGCCGTATAGTTATATGGCAGGGTTCGATCAGATACGTGCGGTATTGCACGGATTAGGATCGAACGGATTTTACTAGCCGGCTTTGGCTTAAGCCGGTCCTAGTTCTGTACAGTGTAGATTTTGTCTCATTGCATTTGTATCCGGTCGGAATACAGATGCGGGTGTGTATGCACAGTATCGGGGTTTTCCTGTAATTTATTACGGGACCAGTTTTCTGGAGTTGCCAGTTTGTATTCCGTTCCGGCCGGTTTTCCTTTGTTCTTTCCCGGCCGGACTTTTCTGATGGAGGGGGTAATTTGCAGTTTTGCAAATTACTTTTTGGTGGAGGTTTTATTTGTATGATGATTTATTATGATAACCTTTTTTAGATTCCATTCCTTTCATTCTTCTTTTCATGGTGGAGGTTTTATTTGTATGGTGGAGGTTTTATTTGTATGATGAAAAATTTTAAACACATTATTTCACAGTATTTACATTATATCTGCGACCGTGAATGTCACTCGATCGGTAAATCCGGTCTAACTGCTATAGCCCGGTTAGACGGATTTGCGAACGTGACTTTCACGTTGATGTTCTATGTTTATGCTGTGATGTTGCGGATCGGTCGTGGGGATAGCCTGGATGCAATGCTAGTACAGTTTTTGTTGTATTATGTACATTTGATATTGCGGGGCGAGCGTCCGACATGTGGACTGCCGTCACTGCCTGTTTGTATTATTCTTTTAGGGCACGACCTGGTTGCGGTCGATGTACCCGGTGTATGTATATTTTACTTTCTGTACTAGGGTTACCCTGCGGTGGGGTGCACGGATAGCCGGGTTCTGGAGGGCAACGGGCCCGCATCTCAGGGCATTGAGACGGAGGGGGCTTCAGTCTGGAATTGGCGGGCTATTCGCCGCACTCGTAGGGGGTACAGGTTGACCCAGGAGGGGTGCCCAAGTTACCGGATTCCGTGAAGTGCTGGGTGGTCCATTCACGGTGCTGAAGGGGGCTGCCTCGCTTCAGGTTTTGGCGGGTGACTTGCCGCGCCCGTAGGGGTCTAGGTTTTTCATTGCACAGGCTATCCACACGACCAGGGGAACGTCGGGTTTCAGCAGCGGCTCTGTGAAACCCGGGGCTTCCAGATATCTGTATTGTTCTGTGATGCTGTACATTTCTGTGATGTTGCATTTTATTCACGCCTTGAGCGAAATACTATATATTGGTATATATATTAGTAGATGTTGTATATGTTTTTCATCCGCGCTAGTCCAGTCCCCGCTCTGTCGTTAGTAAGTTAACCTAACGAGTGATGACGGGACCCAGTGGCGAATGCGGATGGCATATACGTACGTCAGTATATTTTCGTTCTTTGTGGTGTGATCATTTGATGGGACTGCGTTGATTCGGATCAATGCAAGTTAAACAAACCTATTCTGATGTTGTTGGAACATTTTTCAAAAAGTTGTTATTGCAAGGACGTTCACTTTTATTTTGCATCGTGGTATTCATTTGGAATATCCTGCTCCTCAGTCGACGAGGCAAGGGCCGAGATCCCTTCACCGGGAGTGACCCCTTGGACAGAAGTTTGCGTCAGGGCATTAACTTCACTATAGCCGATTACTTTTGCTTTGCATCGTGGTATTCAGTTGGAATATCCTGCACCTCATTCTACGGGGAAAGAGCCGAGATCCCTTCACCGGGAGTGACCTCTTTAGTAAAGGTTTTCGTCACTATATTTTCTAAAAGGTTATCCAGTTCCTTCAACGATATCAAGTTCATTACGTTAAAGGTTTTTCGCCAAAAACCAGTCGTAGCCCTCCGTCATTTCAGATTAGTATTACTTAGTATTCGTGCTGCGTTTGTCGTGCATTGCCGTGGCGTAGTGTTCGGTAGCTATGTAATGTTTTTCTGTCACATGGATAAGTGGATTGGTTAGGACAGTCGTACGGTCTTGTTGGCATTGTCAAGGACTCGTACGGGTGGGTTTAATGCAATCAAGATAATGACGGGTAGAACTTGACTAGGACTCTTTGATTTGTTGGCATTGTCAAGGTCACTTGGGTCCTAGGGGTAAAAACAAATATCGGGAGTTTCAAAAGAACTGAAACTTGCCAGGCATGCGCATACCTTCTGGAGTATGGTGACTTGAGTGAATTCCGTCAAGTTATCATGCGATGATAGTTGGATCCCGATTTCCACTGATGAGTTGGTTTACTCCTCGGGTGATCCCCGACTAATTCTTCTTTCAGGTTTGGAGGAGAATTTGAGATACAGTGGGAGGTTTCCAGATTAGATAAAGTGATAACCATTCTGATCTAGGTTAGAGTGCACGCTGAGTGTTTCTTTTCTCTCTCTCTGGCAGCGACCATTGACCCGACCCTGGACTATGACTCAGTGACCAAGTTGACCGAACCTTCTTAACACTGGCTTTTGGATTGTCAGAGTTGCAGACCTCATTGCCACTCCTACTTTTACCCTTTTCTCCGGGACACCCCGTATTACTACGAACGTCCACTTCCATTGGACAAAACCATCGTATGGTTAGATACGAACTCGAGGGACTTCGAGGATGGTTTCTGGTTCTGGAGAAAACGGATAGGATTATTCAGTTGTCTTTTCTTTTCACCTTCTCTCAGGTTGCGAGTACTCCTTGGTTTAGGAGTAGTACACCTATTACGCAAATTGGATAGTCTTCTTCCAAACCTTAGGCTGGTGCCGAACGGTGGGGAATGAAGAAAACCAATTAGCATAACGATGGTGTACAGAAGGTATTAAGTTTAGACAAAGCAAGGGATTAGTAAGAGGGCAAAGTAAATTGCGACTGATATTCACGACCAAACCAAGTATTTCTTCGCCAATCCTAAATCACCTTTGTAATTCTCCAGGACACTCCGTATCACTACGAAGATCCACAGTTTATTGGATATTCCATCGTATGGTTATATACGAACTCGAAAGGAACTTGTTCCAGTTCGGGGATGGATTCTGGTTCAGAAGAAATAGGAATAAAGTACATTCAGGTGTCTTTTATCTTCACCTTCTCTCGCATTGCGAGTGCTCCTAGGATTAGGACAGTACACCCTTTATGCTTATTGGATAGTCTTCTTCCAAACCATAGGCTGGTGCCGAACGGTAGGGAAGGAAGAAAACCAATTGGCCTAAAAGGGTGTGCAGAAGGTAATGACTAAAGACATATAAAGGGATTTGGAGAGGTGGCAAAGAATTATGCGGTTATAGTTGTGAATCTGGATAATGGTAGAGGCATTACTAGGAATACCAGGATTCCCCACAGAAACATTTCAATGTTTCAGTTTCACTGTGTAATGTTAAAAGAAAACTGATTTCCCGATTAGACACTTACTCCAGGGTATGTATTTACCAGGTATGATTCTCACATCTGTATGGTTTTACAGATGATGAGTGGGAGTAAGTTATTGGGAATTGGGTGATCATCCTCATTATATCGGGATTCGTTGTAATCGGTGATATTTGAGGAGATCACCTGGGCTGTTTGCCGGTCGGCAGATATTTGGTTATGAATATCCGCTGTTGTGCACCAATTTCAAATTCATATATCTGTACGTCTATTTTCATAGAGTGAGATATACCTTTTGATATTATGTCGATGACATTTACCTATATCAGTGGATGGTTAGGTAAGGAGCATTAAACAGCGGTGTAATTCTTCTTAACCACAAGTACAGTTTTCAACCTACGACACACAGTGAAAGAGTTGTTAGACTCAGCAGACTTATACAGAGTATTGTATGTTGTCCAGTGTCCATCAGGACAGAGGGGTTGGTCCTCATACTATATTCTGTTTACTTTTAACTTCTCTAGTTCTTAGACATGTGTTTCGTAGGAACACAGGGTCTGAGTTTTGAGGAGTTATAGGTATTTGAATAGAGTAGAGAACCAGGTGTAGCAAGTATCGGGATTCTTCAAAGTGATCGAAGATGTAGATACTTATGTATGGTATTCAGTTGATAGTAATGATAATGAGAACTTGCTTCTTTTTCAGGTTACTCATAATTGGAAGCATTCCTAAGTTGAGTAACGCTGATCGGCCTCCTTCCATTTAGTTGACATGCACTGGAGACAGCTGCATGATTTGAATCTGGTTCAATTAAATCAGTGCCTCTGGTTCTATATTGGATATAGAACAGTTCATATCTTAACGATCTTAAGGTACGGGGAGTTGTCCGGCTTATGCTTAAAACCAGACTCCGGATAACTCAAGGCACGTTTCTGTAATGGCTGTTTGTGGGTTGACCCAGGCTATGACGAGGGTTGACTTTCTACCATCTGGCAGATCAATAGAAATATTGTTCTAGACTCGTCACAGTTTTATTAAAAATGGATTTTTCAAAAACAGCAGTGGGAGTATGGTAGAACTGGAAGTGATTCCAGAACCGCAAACGATTACTGAAGATTTAATAAGGAACCTAAAGATTCAATCTGATTTGACATTCCATTGGCCACTCCGCAGATAAGGTGGGTAACTTCAGGCACCCGAGAGGTACTCCGGTAGCCTCAAGGACGGTGACAGGGAAGTTCTTGTTTACCCACACTTGCCATTGTTGTTGTTCCAGGCTGCGAGACCCGGCAGGAGGAGGAGTATAGCGTCGTTCTAAACTAGCTTTAGAAGTGCACGTCTATATGACTCTAGCAGAGGGTTGTCGTAGTCAGTGGGAGCAGCGGAAGCATTGGTGGACTTCATGCTTATGTCTATTTATAGACAAAAGCAGATATAGCGGAGATAGATCATCTGTTTCTGATGTGACAGTCATGGGTTTGACGTCATCAGAATAGGGGATGGATCTGTTGAGAAGGTAGTAGGAAGTGATATTCCTATACTACGATCGGTTATACTTTAGTCGTCACACAGTGTTTTCTCCACATGGGACTTGGATATTATATCAGACATACTGGTTACTAGACCTATGGTTTTAGATCTAGATTTGGGTGTTTTCCCAATCAGGGTACCTTGACAGCATTCTATGAGTATTTAGAATGGACGACTCCTGGCACGGTAGTATACCTGCAGGTAATGGAGTCACCCTCTCTAAAGGTGTCTTACAGACTAAAGGGGAGAGGATGTGCATGATTGACAGATCACTTGCTTAGGCAATTGAGTCAATCATGATATGTCAAGTATCACACCAGATGTTGTTCTTGCACTAGATGCAATAAGTTGATATTGATCCAATCCTGGAAAAACAGTCGGAAGCAGTTTTAGAACATAAGTGAATGTTCTAGGAATATGATAACGGCTGCCTCCTTTAGGAGACGGTTATCACTCCAGGCTTCCAAGGTGACATGGACGACAAGGAGGTTGTCAGAGTTATAGTTCTCCCTCTGACGAGGGGCAGTATTTTGGACAGGTGGTCCAAGGCAATACTGAGGGAGGCATGGCGCGGGATACTGATTAGTTTCAGTTGACGATACAGTCTAAGATGTTTGGATTTGGAGTTCATTTATGAGCTAGGTCCCATCAGACATCCAGGCATTCTAAGACAGGTATTGCTCATTTCGGGAGATGGCTTTCTCCTCGAACTTGAGATATAGAGAGACATAGAAAGAAACATCACAGCGGATCCACTCACTGAGGCTATTCCTCGAACGCAATAGTTTCGCAAACGAGCTTTGTGAGACTGACTAGTAGAGGAGTTGGGTGTTCGGTATCACACGGGCTGTGAGTATGCGGCATCGCAATAATTAGCCTTGAGTGCAAGTGGGAGATTGTTGGAGATAGTGCCCTCAGAGTCAATTATTGGATCACAGGCACGTGATTGCAATGATTGAGGGAGGACCAATCCCGGTAGAACAGTCTTACTCGAGATGATAGTATGCTATCTGGTTTACCTTTATCATCGTGTACTGCTTTAGGTGACCTGACATGTCGCTGTTACACGTTGATAGAGCCCCTAGGATTCTTGCTTCACTGCCAGCAGTATGATGGCGATCATATACGTGGGAGCTGGTAGTCTATAAGCACATCCTTAAAAGGTCCCTAGTCGTAGGAGTTTCGAGACAGGGCATCGATACTCCATCAGTAGACTAGTGTATACAGTCAAGACCCCGACGAGGGGCGGTGGCCGGTCTCACAAGCCACTGGTGTCAGTTGGTTCACCTAAGATGTATACAGGTGCTCATTGGGTTATGAGTACACCGGACAGGACTCGCCGGGAACCTGCTAGTTGGGCTTATACCTGACGTCAGATAGCAGTTCCCTGGTGACATGTGTACAGGTTAGTTCATCGACCTGAGGATCGTCATTTGTCTCGTGTGAGTTCCCACTGTGCTTTGATTACTACCCTACCACGGCTCAAAGGAGTCGTGCAAACAGGTTTTAGTTGGGTACAGTCCCGAGCCACATGGAGGCAGTGAGCGGATCTTCAGGGGTTCGTCTCTCCCGGTATTGGGGGTGAGGCCGCGCTGTGTCTAGGAGAGCCATTACGCAAAGCCCTCGGCCGAGGCAGGAGATTTACTGGTAGGTATTCCAGTAGTATCTCAAGGCGTTCTGGGCTACACTCCGACACGACTTGTACCGCTTTTGGGGGTCTGACTTTTACCAACCCCCTAGGCCCGACATGCGATCCTCATAGACGAACGGACCGGACTGTACGGATATTGTCACTGACAGGCTCAGTTGGGTGTCGGGGTGAGCTTCCTCATCGACGTCCATTTTTGGTCAATAGCTGGTGGCCCGTCACGTATTGGCTTATACCTCTGACATGCCAGTGGTTAAATCCACAGCCATAGTATTGACGAGTCTTTAGAGTCCACCACACTTACAGTTACTCAAGCTTTCGGGCGAAACGCTGTAGAGGCCGTATGGAGATATGGCAGGGTCCGATCAGATACGTGCGGTATTGCATGGATCAGGATCGGACAGTTTTGTACTAGTGGCCGTATAGTTATATGGCAGGGTTCGATCAGATACGTGCGGTATTGCACGGATCAGGATCGAACGGATTTTACTAGCCGGCTTTGGCTTAAGCCGGTCCTAGTTCTGTACAGTGTAGATTTTGTCTCATTGCATTTGTATCCGGTCGGAATACAGATGCGGGTGTGTATGCACAGTATCGGGGTTTTCCTGTAATTTATTACGGGACCAGTTTTCTGGAGTTGCCAGTTTGTATTCCGTTCCGGCCGGTTTTCCTTTGTTCTTTCCCGGCCGGACTTTTCTGATGGAGGGGGTAATTTGCAGTTTTGCAAATTACTTTTTGGTGGAGGTTTTATTTGTATGATGATTTATTATGATAACCTTTTTTAGATTCCATTCCTTTCATTCTTCTTTTCATGCTTTATGAAGATTAGAAGTGATGAGAAAGGATTTGATCTTTGATTAGAGTTGATGTGAGTTTGTTATGATGGCTTTTGATATGGTTACCACTTGCTTTCTCCTACACTCACCTCCCTTCATGCTTCATATTACCTCCTCCACCATTCTCATTTGAAATATAAGTTTTTCATTAGAAAAAAGAAAAGAAGAAAAAGAAAGAGAGAAGAAGAAGAAGAGATCTTCTTCTTGAGAGTTTCATTTCTTGATCTCATTCATGCTAGAAAAATGCAAGCACCATTTTTCTTATCTCATTTCCTCCATCATCTTCAAATGGCAACAAACCCCAAGTGAGACACTACACTACACATTCTACAGTATATCTTGAGCATGTCGAGTTGCCGGCTTCATGCTCGAGTTGCCTCGGTATTGAGGCGGGAGCCCGTAAAAGACGCAGGCATTGTGGTGCCCTTTCCGGCGAGGAGGCGACGATGTGGAGGCAAGACTTCCCGCGGGAGATCGGGACGATGTCGAGAAGACCGGAGGACTCGGATCACTCGGTATACTTCTCACCCTATCTCTTGATTGCTAGCATTAGGTTAATGGTTACGATCCGGGTTTTCATTGTCCGCGGTAGCGCCGATTTCCGAGTAAGGAAAAAATTTTGATTCCGCAATTTGGCCTCGAGTAAGATGGCCGGGGCGCTGCCGTGGCGCAACACGATGCTCATAGACGAACGGACCGGACTGTACGGATATTGTCACTGACAGGCTCAGTAGGGTGTCAGGATGAGTTCGCTCATCGACGTCCCTTTTGGTCAATACCTGGTAGCCCGTTACGTATTGGCTTATACCTCTAACTTGCTAGTGGTTAAATCCACAACCAAGGTGTTGACGAGTCTTTAGAGTCCACCACACACACAGTTACTCAGGTTTCGGGCGAAACGCTGTAGAGGCCGTATGGAGATATGGCAGGGTTCGATCAGATATGTGCGGTATTGCACGGATCGTGATCGGACGGATTTTACTAGCCGGCTTTGGCTTAAGCCGGATCCTAGTATTAGATAGTGTAGTTTTGTCTCTTTGCATTTGTGTTCAGTGGGAATACAAATGCGGGCATGTATTTGCAGTAGCGGGGTTTTCCTGTAATTTATTACGGGATCAGTTTTCTGAAGTTGCCAGTTTGCATTCCGTTCCGGCCGGTTTTCCTTTGTTCCTTCGCGGCCGGACTTTCCGATGGAGGGGGTTATTTGCAAGTTTGCAAATAACTTTTTGTGGAGGGGCTTCTTGCATTTGTGGCATTATGAAAGGTTAAGCATCTTTGCTCTTTCATGATGGCTCACTTTATTGATATTAGAGTTGATTTGAAATTGAGATGACTTGGTTATCATCATATTTGCTTATGGTCACCCATTCTCTTTTCCTACACTCACCTCTCTTCTTGTTTTGTTTTTTTCCCTCCACCATTTCTTTGAGAGAGGGGGGGCCGGCCACACATTGAGAGAAGGAGAGAGAGGTTTCATTTTGTATGAGGGAAATTTGATTATCTCATTTGGCTTGCTCACAAAATCCTTCTCACCTCTCCAAAGTTCTTGATTCCTACTTCCATCCAAAGGCAACTTCAAACCCTCAAAGAGACAATGGCTACTACACTATTCTACAGCAAATCTTGGACGCGTCGGCTAGCCAACTTCGCGCCCGAGTTGCCTTGGTCAAGAGGTGGGAGCCCGTAAAAGATTCCGGCTACGTGGTGCCCTTTCCGACGAGGAGGAGATGAACGGAGTTTCCGCGGGAGATCGGAGTGGAGACGAAGACCGAAGGACACGGATCGCTTGGTATAGCTTCTCTACTCTTTTCTAGTTTGCTAGTAGCTAGGTTAATGGCCCGATCCGGGTGAAAAGTGCGCGGTGGTGCCGGTTCAATAGTTTTTGAAAGTTTTTGTTTTCGCGTTTCCGGCGTCGGATCGACGGCCGAGGCTCCGCCGCAGACTTACACATCAGTGAAGAGCATTCTTAAGTACCTAAGAAGGACTAAGGAGATGTTCCTGGTTTATGGTAATGGTGACCTCAGGGT
The DNA here is from genome assembly GCA_030015575.1 of Agapanthus africanus. Classification (NCBI taxonomy): domain Eukaryota; kingdom Viridiplantae; phylum Streptophyta; class Magnoliopsida; order Asparagales; family Amaryllidaceae; genus Agapanthus; species Agapanthus africanus. The sequence goes on along the minus strand of CM057338.1, from coordinate 849,921,788 downwards.
CGAGTCTTTTACCAATTCAAGCTTCCAGAGTGACAAGGACGACAGCAAGTCTGTCTCGGGTTTTGTGTTTACCCTCAACGGAGGCGCGGTGTGTTGGAGTTCTTTCAAATAGGATACCGTCGCAGACTCGACGATGGAGGCTGAATACATTGCTGCAAGCGATGCCGCAAAAGAAGCGGTCTGGATGAAAAAGTTCATTAGTGAACTTCAGGTGGTTCCGTCCATTGTTGACCCAATACCTTTGTATTGCGATAATAATGGGGCTATAGCTTTGGCGAAGGAACCACGGTCCCATCAGAAATTTAGACACATCTTAAGGCGGTATCACCTGATCAGGGAGATCATTGATCGCCAGGAGATCGAGGTACGGAGAGTGGACACTAAAGACAACACGGTGGATCCATTTACAAAGGACCTCCCTCAAACATAGTTCGAGCAACTTTTTGAGCTATTGGGTATGTGATACGCCAGCAGCTGGCCTTAGTGCAGACGTTGGGTATGCGGTACACCAATTATTGGCCTTTAGTGCAAGTGGGAGATTGTTGGATATGTATGCCCTAGAGGCCATTATTGTATAGTACTAGTTTGTATATTACATTTTGGAAGCTTGGGATATATACATGGATTGACGACAGTCTTGCTCGATATTGTAGTATGCTACTTGGTTTGTATCCATCTTAATATGTGTATATGTTTCTTTTAACATATCGCTAATACATATTGATGGAGCCCTTAGGATCTTTGCTTGACTACCAGCGTTGTGATGGCGATCACACTAGTGGAGGCTGGGTAGTCTATAAGCATATCCTTATACAGATCCCTAGTCGTAGGATTATCAAGACAGGGTATCGATACTCCAGAGTAGACTGGTGCATATGCTTCTCATCCCAGCAGGGGAGATGGTCTGTCCCATAGCCATCAGTACGTCGTACTGGAGATAGTATGCAGGTACTCATTAGGTTACGAGTACACTGGACAGGACTCGTCGGGAACTGTTGGTTGGTATTATACCTATCATCAGGTAGCAGTTCCCAGGTGACATGAGTACAACTTAGTCCGTTGACTTGACACTACTACTTCGCCCCAAGTGTGTTCCCACTGTCTTTTGATTGCTACCCTACCACGGCTCTATTGAGTCGTGCAAACAGGTAGTAGTTGGGTGCAGTCCCGAAGCACTTGGAGGCAGTGGCGGTTAGACAGGATTCGTCTCTTCCGGTATTGGGGGTTGATATCGCGCTGTGTCTAGGAGATCCATTACACAAAGTCCCTAGCCAGGGCAAGTGAGATTTACTGGTAGGTGTTCCAGTAGTTTCTCAGGGTGTTCTGGGCTACACTCCGACACGACTTGTACCGCTATTAGGGGTCTGACGTTTACCGCCCCATAGGCCCGACATGCGATACTCTTAGACGAACAGACCGGACTGTACGGAGTTGTCACATTCAGGCTCAGTACGAGTTCGGATGAGTTCACCTCATCGGTCTTCTTATCGACATCTACCTGGGGACCGTTACGTACAGCTAGTACCGCTTGCGGCCTTTGGTTAAACCCATTGCCAGCGTAGTATCGAGTCATTAGAGTCCCACACAGAGAGTTGTTCACCTTTGGGCGAAACGTAGTAGAGGTCGTATGGTTTTACGACAGGGTCCGTTCACATACGCGTAGTTGTGCATGTTTGGTGTTCGGGCAGTTGTTACTAGTGGGCTTTGGTTTAAGCCAGATCCTAGTATTTGATTTTGGGTTGGTTCGGTCTCATTGTATTCGTGTTCCTCGGAACACGGATGCGGGTATGTATATATTGTTGACAAAGGCAGAGAAACCTCATTAGGGTTTTGACCATTGACTTGATTAAAACCATAATGAGATGGAGGAAATTGATTAATGAGTTTTAATTAGAGATAATTGTATCATGGTTAATTAGTTTGACAATTGACTTGTTGACTTTTGTTGACTTAGATATTTTTGTTAAGCATGAGATATTTTGTGCTTAGCATTAATTGTGACATGATAATGGTCAAATCAACATCAACCATGACAATTATCCTAATTAAAATTATCATTATTCTTTTTTCATCATATGAGAGCAAACACCTCATTTTATCATGATACATTCTCTCTCTTGCTAGCTCTCTCCTCTTCCTCTCTCAAGGCTCTCTTGTTTCATGAGTTGAAAATCAAGAGCATTATGAGATCAAACCACCAAAACAATTCTCTACTCACTCTAGGGTTCTTAGTCTAGCACACCAAGCACCTTAAGTACTTCAAGTTAAAAGTTGGAGCTCAAGGTAGAGGCCTTCGGGTGGATCTTTCTTTGGCATAGAGAAGACGGTGAGGAGGAGCTATCTACACCATTCCAAGGAGCTCACAACAAGGAGAAGCACCACAAGAAGAGAAGGAGTTCAAGTTTGAGGTATAACTTTCTATCATAGTAGATAGAACTCTTTTGTTCTAATTAGGTTTATGGTAAAGATCCGGTTTAAGGTTTATTCTTGCGCCAAGTTTTGTATCGTAGTAAAAATTTTGTTCCACATTTGGCCACGGAAGTTGGCCGGGGCGCTAGTGTAACCCTTCAAAGCATACCCACTGGAGAAAAAGGTTCATCATCGTCCAAATCAGGTCTTTGACAAAAACCTTTTGCAACAAATTTAGCCTTATAGGTTTCAACATGTCCATCTACACCAATCTTCTTTCTGAAGATCCATTTGCAGCCTACGGGTTTTACCCCTTCCGGAGCAATGTCCAAAGTCCATACTTTTTTGGTGTACATGGACTCCATTTCGGTCCGCATTGCATCCAGCCATTTTACCGAGTCTCTGCTTTGAATGGCTTGTTAGAAGCTAGTTGGCTCATCATCGTCGATGATGCAATCCTCTCTATCCTCGTCTATGAGAAAACCGTAGTATCTTTCAGGCGGATGAGACTGCCTACTAGTCTTGTGGAGTGACGCGAGAATGTCCGGTTCTTTTGAAACTTCTGGTTCTACCATACTTTCAGTATTAGTTTGTGGTTCTGGAATTTCTTCTAATTCTATTGCGCTCCTACTTCTCTCTTTTTCAAAAAACTGAGCTTCCAGAAAGTGGGTATGTCGTGAAACAAATGTCTTTTGTTCCTCTGCATAATAGAAAAGATACCTCTGGAGTTCTTTGGGTATCCCACAAACTTACACAGTACTGGGCGTGCCTTGAGCTTGTCCATATGCTACTTTTTTACAAAAGCTGGACATCCCCATAACTTAAGATACTGAAGATAGGGTTTCTTACTACTCCACATTTGATATGGTATGGTAGGCACAGTCTTGGTAAGAACCTTGTTCAAAAGATATGCAGCTGATTCTAACGCATAGCCCCAGAAGAATCGCGGCAACTCAGCGTTACTCATCATGGAACGTACCATATCCAATAGTGTTCTATTCCGTCTTTCTGATACACCGTTGTGTTGAGGTGTGTATGGAGGAGTAAGCTGAGAGAGAATTCCATTCTCTTTTAAGTAATTCAAGAACTCGGCACTTAAGTATTCACCATCTCGATCAGATCTAAGTGTCTTGATACTTTTGCCGGTTTATTTTTCCACTTCATTATTATATTCCCGGAATTTCTCAAAGGCCTCGGATTTATATTTCATCAAGAATATATGTCCATACCTTGAGAAATCATCCGTAAAAGTAATGAAATAGGAATAACCACTTCTTGCATGTATATACATTGGACCACACACGTCGCTGTGTATGAGTCTCAAGAGCTCGCTCGTTCTTACCCCGTGTCCAGTGAACGGAGTCTTTGTCATCTTTCCATTGAGACATAATTGACAAGTTGTATAGGACTGATATTCAAACGGATCCAAATATCCCTCTTTATGTAACTTCGTAAATTGTGTTTCATTGATGTGACCCAGTTTACAATGCCATAAGAAAGCCTGATTTAATTCTGGAGACTTTCTTTTAAGTGTGTTCTGAACGTTGAAAACCTGAGCTTGATTTAATACGTATATACCGTTATCTAGTGTACCTGACCCAATCAAAACTTGATTTAGGTGGATGTTTATAACATCGCTTACAAATGTAAAATCATAACCTTCTTTAAAAAGTAATGATACAGAGATGATATTACATGTCAGACTAGATACACACAAACAGTTACGTAAAAACAAAATCTGCCCACTCGTCAATACTAAGTGATATTTCCCTACGGATACAGCATCCATGCTCATTCCGTTCACAACCCTGAGAGTCATATCACCTGCCTTGATAACTCTACGGTTTCTCAAAGCCTGTAATGAATTACAGATATGTGATTTTGATCTGGTATCTAGTACCCAGGAAGTAGAGTTAATTAACAGATAGTTTTCAATCATGAACACACCCGAAGCCAAAGCCACAACTTGTTTCGAATCCTGGTTTCTGGCTTTCCAAGCCCTGCAGTCCTTCTGATAGTGCGCTTTCCCATGACAACAGAATTATTCTTCATTCCCTACTGTTAGCCCCGAAACTTTTACCTTATCCTTTCCCTCTACCTCAGTGCCCCTCAATATATTGAGGAGTCCTGGAAGTATAACTTCCTTTCTTTGAATTTTGAAATTCAAGATAAACTGAGCGTAGGTTGAGGGGAGCGACTGTAGAATTAATTTAGTACATAACTCGTTCTCTAACATGGTCCCATGGTCTATGTGCTATTCAATATAGCTAATCATCGTAAGGACGTAGTCCCCTACAGATGACCCGATAGCCAATCTCGCCTGAAGCAATATCTTCGAGGTCTTATATCTTGCGATACGAGAATGCTCTCCATATAAAACTTTGGTATAGAGGAAGATGGAAGCTAAGTCCATCTTCTCGTGCTACCTCTGGTGTTTACTATCTATTGAGGCTAACACAAGGCACTTGGCTCTCGCACAATCCTTTTGCCATGTCTGACGGATATCAACATCCGCGGCGGTGGAATCTGGACCTGGGACAATAGGAGGCTTTGGTAGTAAGGAGATAGTCCAGCTTATCATAGGTAAGTGCTATCTGGACATTCCTTAGCCAATCATTATAGTTTGGTCCCGTAAATTTATTATCTAATAACCTAAGTCCGGTCATAGTGGTCGCTGCAATTATGAAAGAGAGAAGAAACACTTAGCATGATGCTCTTGCAAGTTTAGATTGGTTATTAGTTTATCTAAACAGGATAGCTCCCACTGTTTCCTCGAATCCTTCCTTAAACCATAAAAGAATAATTAGTCAGGATTAATCACACTTTACAATTCCTGCTTAACCTTTCGGGAAGGCTAGTGTTGGTATTTCGAGGGAGGTTTTCCAACGCTTTCACGAAATTCCTTAATTACATAAGCTCTTTTCTCTGGAAGCGTAACCCCGCTAACACCGTTCTAGACACCTACTAAGTTTATAGTATTGATTGTTTAGTGAAAAATCTCCCAAAGAGTAATCATGCTCATTAGTGGGATCGGGATCCAATTATCATTGTGTGATGACCTAGATGGAATCCACTCTAGTCACCACACTGCAGAAGGTATGCTCAAACTGCAAGTTTCTTTTATATTTGAAACTCCCAATGTGGATTTCTGCCCCATGCACTTATAACCTTAACGAAGGCCAACATATCATAAGTCACATGTCAAGTTCTACCTGTCATTATCAAGGTTAATTTGCCACCCGTATATACCCTTGACAAAGGCCAACATAGTAGTACAACTGTTCCAAATCAACGCATCTATCTATACTACATATGAATACCCAACAGCTACCAATCACTATGCCTTAGCGAAGGTCAAAATACATAACTTGAATACTATTGAATACCCATATGAAATGACGGAGGGCTATGAATGGTTTTGGCGAAACCGTGAATGTAGTGAACTTAATATAGTCGAAGGAACCATGATAGCTTTTTAAAAGGAGTGGTTTAGGCTCCGCTTTTAAAATTTGCTTTTTGAAGAAAACCGAGTGGTTTTGAAACTGTTCCAACGATTAAGTTTTGGTTTGTTTTTCCTTGCATTAATCAATATTAATGCGGTCCCATCATTTAATCCTATCATTGCAGAAAAGAAACGAAAATACAACGTACGCTTATGCCATCCGCATTCGCCACAGGGCCCGTCATGCACCGTTAGGTTACTTAACTACCGACAGAGCGGGGGCTGGACTAGCGCGGGTGCAAAATATAAGCAACGCCTACTATATATTATACATACATACATACATATATATCCATTCGTCTCACGCAATAATAGGCATTCCAGATCACAGATGAATATATTGGATATACTAGAAATTTCACGTTTCGTTTTAGCCCATAACGAAAAATGGATTCCATGGTCATGAATAACCAAACCCCACCCTAGACCCCTACGAGTGCGGCAAACTACCCGACAAATTCCCGAAATGAAGCAACCTCCCTCAATAAAATGAGTAGGCCACTCGGCACTGCAAGAACCTGGTAGTTTGTGCACCCTACCTTAGGTCTATCCTAGGAGAAAAAAACAGTAAAAGAAAATAATACAATGGTGGTTACAACCTCAACCCGGATGTGCCCCGCAAAATAATATCACATCACTTTTACAAATTTATATCGAATGAAAGAAAAGAAAACACTCTTCTCAAATCCCCCGGCTATTCATCCACGACGATCCAATACTCGTAGTTTTACACTTTGTCTAAACTGTTAGTTAAGGTTTACTAGGCTCTGATACCACTATAAGTCGATGTCGCGCACCCCGCGGGTTCACGGGGAGGCGGAATTTTCAAAAAACGATTTATACAAAGCTCGTAATATCGACTAAACCCCAGGATCTATTCGAAAACCTTAATTAACAATAAACTTTGGAGGTTTAACTACTATGATAGTTGGTTATACCTCCATAACCAAGTCCTTCGGGTCTTCTTTGCCCCCTCTCCATGGCTCCTCGAAGAAAGGATCGAGCTTGCGTGATCGGCCTCCTCGCGTCAAAGATGATCCACCAGAGAGTTTGTGCTTCAAGCTCCAACCTCTAAACTGAGATAACTAGGGTAGATGGTTAGCTAATCCAACTAGCCAAGGTGATGTAAAGAATGCTAATGGATTGTTTAGTCTCATTAAACCCTATGGCTCACAACACATGTGAAGGATTAGGGTTTAGTTTGAGGAAGAAGGAGATGGAGAAATCAAGAGAGAGAATGAGGAGAAGAAAAATGAACCAACCTTAAGCATGAAGTGTAAAGAATGGCTAAGTATATAAGCTCAATTATTCAAGCAGTAATATTTTATAATAAGAAATATCATCAATGCTTGAACAGTGGGTCAAGACCAATATAATAATCCCTTAGCCATACTTTGCACCATGTCACAAATATCTCTTTCTTTTCTCCAATATCCACCTCATTAATCCATTTACCAAAATGGATAAAACTAAATAATGAGACATCTCCTTCTAGAAGCATGCCTTGCCAAATTACAAGAATGCCCCTCACCATATATATATACACGTATCCGTATTTCGAAAAATACGAACATACTGAGACGATAACAATCCAATAATACAATACTAGGATCCGGCTTAAACCAAAACACACTAGTATTGTCCGCCCGATTAGCATCCGTGTACAAGTACACGTATGTGATCGAAGCCCTGCCGTAAAACCATATGGCGTCTACATCAATTTCCAAAAGCAGGGAAACCCTCTGTATGGGACTCTAAAGACTCGACAGTACGCTAGCAATGGGTTTAACCACAAGCACGTCAGCGGTACTAGCTGCACATAACGGCTACTCAGGTATCTATCGATAAGAAGGTCGATGAGCAAACTCATCCGAACTCCTACTGAGCCTGTCTGTGACAATCTCCGTACAGTCTGGTCTATTCGTCTGAGATACTCGCATATCGTGTCTAGGGGGATGGTAAACGCCAGACCCTAATAGCACAATAATTCGTGCCGGAGCAGAGCCCAATACACCCTGAGAAACTACTGGAGTACCTACCAGTAAATCTCGCTTACCTTGGCCAGGTACTTTGTGTAATGGCTTTCCGAACACAGCGCGATATCATCCCCCAATATCGGGAGAGACGAATCCTATATGACCGCTACTGCCTCCAAGTGCTTCGGGATTGCACCCAACTACTACCTGTTTGCATGAATCCTTTGAGCCGAGATAGGATAGTAATCTAAGTACAGTGGGAACACACTCGAGGCGAAGTGCGATGTCAAGTCAACGGACTAAGCTGTACTCATGTCACCTGAGAACTGCTACCTGACGATAGGTATAATACCAACCAGCAGTTCCCGACGAGTCCTGTCCAGTGTAACTCATAACCTAATGAGCACCTACATACTATCTCCAGTACGATGTACTAATAGCTGTGGGACAGACCATCTCCCTTGTTGGAATGAGAAGCGTATACACTAGTCTACTCTGGAGTATCGATGTCCCATCAGGACCTGTATAAGGATGTGCTTATAGACTACCCAGCACTCACTAGTGTGACTGCCATCACAACGCTGGTAGTTAAGAAAAGATCCTAAGGGCTCTACCAATATGTATAAGCGATATGCTAAAAGAAACACATGCACATATTGAGGTAGAATCAAACCAAGTAGCATACTACCATTTTGAGCAAGACTGTTATCATAACTGTGAATATCCTAAGCTTCCAATATGTAATATACAATCCAGTATGATACAATAATGGCCTCTAGGGTATATCTCACTAACATCAAGTTGAATGTAAATAAAATTGTTGAAGTTTAAATCTCATGTTAATTTCTAGTTATTTTATATTGCTCAATTACGCTTAGCGTATTTATTCTGGGAAATGACCTTCTCGAAATAAATACGTCACGGGCCTCGTCACGTACCTGCTACCGTCTTTTAGGAAGCGGGGCGTGACAGATTTTGTTGGCGGCTGATCATCTCAGAAAACTGCATTTTAATACCGCTCAATCATTATCTACTTTGTTATATATCGGTACTATTAACCAGTGTCTGCTCAGTAAATACAGATTACATGTATCCGTGACAAAATACTGGAAATACACTTAAAATCACGGATATATCGTTTGTGAGCCGACACTGCAACCAAAACTGGAAACCGACCGATATCCAAAGAGTTTTTGCGAATGATATGTGTGCACAATGTTTTGGTCCAACACAATGCAAGTGCACACATGCTCTTTGGCACTAGGACCATGATGGGGCTGCTATGAATCATGGCACAAGTGGGCATGAGAAGTGATGTGGAGTTAATGCATAAAGTAGTGATGTGATATATAGTATCAAGTTTCCCTTCAAATCCAAGAGTGCAGACCAGGTTAAATTAGAGAAATCTAGCAGCACCAATATGATATATGGGAGAACATAAGACCACACATCAAGAACGAGCCATGGACTCACCAAAGTGGCCGGCCACATGTACATATTGGCCGAGCAGGCCGGCCCCCATAGCCCCATTTACCCCCTGTTTTCTGTGGACCCTCCCTTTCTGCCGTGTCATCGTGTTTTTATTGCTAGTTTATTTTCCTTTTATGACTATATAAGGCAGATGAGTGAGCAAAAGAGGTCTTGGATTGTGATTCTTTTGTCCAAGCTTTCATTCACAACTCTTTTTCATTTTCCATTTTGTTCTTGTACATACCTTGTCCCCCTTGAGTTCTTCGCCTTCTCTTGATCTTACAACCTCTTAATTGAGCTTGCAAATTTAAGATTAGGTTATTGATCTCAAAGGTTTGTATCTTCATTTGGAATCAATAAAGCTTTCTTCTTGCTCTCATTTTGCCTTAGGTTCTTAGCATTCTCTTGATCTTGCAATCTCTTAATTGAGCTTGCAAGTTTAAGTTTAGGCTATTGAACCCATGGTTTGTAATGTGTTCTATGGTTCCTAGTATATTTATTTCTTGCTTTACTTTCTTGCACTTTTATTCCATGCTTTACTTACTTGCATTTATATTCTTTCTTTACTTACTTGCTTTTTAATTCCATGCCATTTACTTTCTTGCAATGTTGTTTTTATTCTATTCTTTGTATCTTTTCTTTTGCTCGTTTTGTTTGTTGTTTGAATGGTTTGTGAATATATGTTGTTAAGAAAAGAATACGATATTGTAAGTTAAGCTTTCGTTTCTCATTTCCTTTTTCCGATCTTTTCCATTAAACTCCGCCCAAATCTTACGCAAGCGCTCCGTTAGGCACCCTACCCTACCAAGGTATCGGTGTTTCCTTACCGCGACCGGTTGCGTTCAGATTGGCCGGAGGCGAAAGCAAGCGACAAGAACGGACGGACAAGGGTCAATAAGCTGGATTTCACTAATACCGTGCTTAAGCACCCTAATCCACGTTGTTGCCGATTGCTCTAGCTTTAGTGATCAAGCTCGGCTCAAAGGATTGAGTACGGATTTCCTTAACTTACATTATCCTATCTAATCCTAACAAGCGTTTACTTTGCATATAAACACATAGGTTAGATACGAACAATTCCTCCTCGCGCATTAACTCGTCAAAACAATAACGTAAAACGCTCCATCTCCCTGCGGACAACCTGTACTCATCACGGCTAGCTGCAAAGCGACACCGTCCTAATTGCAGTTAACTTTAGAACTTCAAATACACGACACGCCAAAAGCGTGCCAATCAAATGACGCCGTTGCCGGGGAGACGGTAACATTTTTATTCTTTTATTTCGGGTTAATTTTGTTAATACCATCTAACACTTTTCTAAAAACAAACTAAAAATGAAAAAAATTCAAAAACCAAAACAAAAACTAACTTTCCTAACTTTTTGTTTTCAAGATTTCTGACCTGCTAGCACTCTGGATCTAAATTAAAAAGATAAACAATACCAGTGAGACATTAGTAGAACAGTGAGATCACAGAAGAAGTTTGGAGCCCAAATTCCCTAATTGAACCGGCGACACCCCTATAAAATCCGAGCTCACCGGCCCTACCACCTCCTTTTGCTCCAAAAATTTTTCCATGTGCTCTATTGTCCTATTTTTGACCCATTTTAATTTCTTGTTTTTCATAATTTTGTGTGTGCAGGTATTTGGGCATTCATATCGCTTTTCCGCACTAATATCCGTTTTTCCGACATTTGTAGATTTTTACGGATTTACGAACTGCGATCGTGTGGAGCAAAGTGTATATTCAAAGTTAAGGTGATTGCAAAGTACAGTGCCAAAAATCCGGGTAGTTTGACCCGCGCAAGCGAACTTTCCAAACTATTCGGATTTAACTTCAACGGGGGTTTCTTAACCCCGAAAATTTATCGGTACATACTTTACTAACACCTTCTTCTCAAATCCGACGCATCCAATATTCTATCTTTGCAGGATTCTTTGCAAGTTCACTGTCAAACGCTGAAATTAACTAACCCGTATTTATTGCAGTGCCGTGCTTAAAATAAAAAACGATTGTTTGATTCTTTGAATAATTTTTTTTATTAAATTGCGCATTGCATCCATTAATACGGACTTAAGGGCAAGCGAACCCCACAACATACGGTAAAGGATTTCATCACCTTTTCCGTGGCCCACAAATCACGAACTTGAGCATAACGTTTACCCGCATAAATTTTAAAAGAAACTAGACTTTAAGTCTTAAGGACTTCGCGCTCACTAGGAGAAGTTAACTGTGTTTAGAGCACCGCTTATGGTATATCGTTCACGGGGTGTCTAGGAAAGTGTTCACGGCGAAACCGCCAAAAGAGAAAGGGTTATCTAATTAAGGACCTTCACGAAAGTGTCGGAAAACATCCCCTTATCTCTGCACTTATCTGGCCTCGTGATCAGTATATCTTGAGCCCGTTTCTCGACATAGTTTTACTTCGACAATCAAGTTCTTGAGCAGGTCTAGTTGACTTAGGTGAACCCTAGACCGATTAGGTGTGTAGTATTGTGTCGTGATTGTTTTTGTCCAGATTCTTTTTGTGTGTATATTTCATTCTTTTATTGATAACTAGCAAAAATATATATAAAAAATCACATTCTTTTTCCTCTCCTTTCTCTCTTCATATCATGGGTACCCCACCTCGAAAAACTCTTGCCGAATTTTGGTACCCACAACCAAACATTACTTCTTACGGTTCTTACTTTGGTCAAACTTCGAACGATCCCTTCATGCCTAACTTTCTTTGAAAGATCAGATAGACGCGTCTAGGACGAACAACCGGACTCCGCAATTCAATTTGTATCAACCATTTCAACCTACCCCAGCTTCTTACGTTGATACCCCTTTTGAGAGTCCTGTTGCAACTCCAAGACCAATGTCCATTGCTGACCGAATCGAACAATCTCATAGCCGATCTTTCATTCCTTTCACCACTTCAAATTCTTTTGATCAACAGTTCCAACCACCTTCTTATCATAACGTTGATCTTAACCCTGTCCAACCATTCAATTCTTATCTATCCTACCCAACTTTTGCACATTCCCTAGACATTGCTTCTGAACAGCCATTTGGGGGTTTCCAGTATCCAAACAATTTTGAATCTTTTACTGAAAGCTCTTCACAACCCATGTCTAGTCTAGAACAGTCATTGGAAGACTTTCGGGTAGCGTCGTACCAGCAATTGATGGATTTGAATGCATCCATGGTCGCCCTCATACAACCTAGTGACCCAGTAGCTAGTTTCCAACTAACTCCATATTTTCCAATGTATGATGAGACAGTAGGACAGATTGAGAATTTGAGTAGTGAGAGTGACCTGTACACCATTCCAAATCAAACCTACCAATCCCAAATTGAATCCCACAACTCCGGTTTTGAAATTCTATCGAGTGTCCCAAATAATTTATCAATTCAGGATAGAATAATTAATGATTTGTGTGACTTTGTAGTATTTGATTTACCCAACTGTGAAGGGTCCATTCCAAGTTAAACCAATCCCAAACCTTTTGACCTCTACACCTCCATCTTAGAACCTGAATTGATTGAAATCCATGCTTTTGATGAGATAACTGTTGGGGTAAAAATTTACACCCCGGTTGACCAAGTCAAAATCAAAGTCAACCCCAAGCCAAGTGGGCCCAAGCCCAGATCCAGTAGGCCCATGCCCGGGTCGAGCCCGAACATGAAGCGGCCGGCCTCCCCCCATGCCAAGATAAAAATTTTCTAATAAATAATTTTGTTGTATTTCTTTTATTTTATTTTATGGATAAATGTAAGAAAAATAGGCATAAAGCCAAATTTTTGTAAAGCCCATGGCTTATGTGCAAAAAGAAATGGCACGTGAGCCATAGGATAGGCAAAATGCCATTTTGTGAAGCCCAAGGGGCTATGTGTAAAGTGTATAGCCTATAAAGGCAAAGATAATGAAATATCTCAACAACTTTTTCTCTCTCCAAAAAGGTTTTAGAGCTGAGCTCTTTCCTCCTTCTTCAAGGTTCCAAAACCTTCTTCTTTCTTTTGAATTAAATCAAGAGTTTTACACTTCCTTTTTCAAAACTAAATAGTTTTCCACCACAAAACCCACAAAGGGGAACTTGGATCTGTCATCAGATCTTAAAAAGGAGAGATTTTGAGATTTCACATCTCTTGATCTTCAAGATCCAGCAAGCGACAGGAGGAAGAAGAAGAACCACTTCCATTAAACCCAAAACACATTCAGGAGCCCGACTCCTCTCTGATTTCTCCTTTGAGAAATCCTTTTTTTCAGGCTAAAAGCCTCTTGTGCCTCTCCGGCGCGCAGCGCAAGTGCGCAAGGCGCCAGCGTGCCGACACGTGGCGCGCGCGCTTGCGCACCTGCGCGCTTGCGCAAGTGCGCAAGGCGCCCGCATGACGACACGTGGCGCGCGCGCTTGCGCACCTGCGCAAGTGCGCAAGGCGCCCGCGTGCCGACACGTGGCGCGCGCGCGTGCGCACCTGCGCGCTTGCGCAAGTGCGCAAGGCGCCCGCGTGCCGACACGTGGCGCTTGTGCACCTGCGCACCTGCGCAGGTGCGCAAGGCGTCCGCGTGCCGACACGTGGCACACGCGCGCGCTGAGCGCACAGCACCTAAGCGCACAGCGCCCAAGGTGCTGCCCCACGCATCCTTTGGATGCCCTTTTCCCCTTTATTTATATATACATGTATATATATACATATGTATACAAATGTACACATACACATACTCCGCCACACTCTCCCCCTCAAAAAAATTTTCGGGCCGGGGCGCTGCCCCGAACCCCGCAAGGGGGCTACTAGCCCCCTTGACCCCCAGCCCGCTATCCGGGTAGCGGGACCCCCGTAAAAACTCTGCGTGGCTCCCGATATATCCAAAAACCCCCTTTCAGAACAGAACACACGTACACTGCACATTGAGTTCGCATGACCAGTTTAACCCGTTAATCGGAGGTTCCCTCGCCCCAAAGGCGAGGGGTAATTAACGGCAGCTTAGTCCGCGGCTGCCGGAGATTCGGATCCCCACAATCATTAAACCCCGGCCTACCCTAGGCAGGGGGAATCTGTAGTACGCCTGACAAGCGTGCGCGTATTCCCATCTCAATGGGGTGACGAAAAACACCCTACAAATTCTGGCACGCCCGGTGGGACTTTAAAAGTAGTCTCTCCTCCCATATTTCGGGTTAAACGTTCATACGAACTCAATCAATATACATATCGATTGCCTATACTAAAATGATGTTCTTTTTTCCATGCAGCAATCAACCTTCGATTACAATGTCTCCCCAGACGAATTCAGCTTCCAACATGACCCCGATTCCGTACGTGGTCAAGATCAATGCTCGTGTGGTTCTCCCCGCAAGCCTCAGTCGACAGTGGGAGGAACCGCCCTGCCAGTTCGGCTCCGTCATCATCTACCCTGCCGGAAGCGCTCATCTGGCAGAGATCCCGGCGGAACAGGTGGCCAAGCCAGTCTCAAGGGGCAAGAGGCCGAATGTCATGATCGCCAAGGCACCACAACCGAAACTTAAGACGCTATCTGAACGATTCTCTGGTGCTCCAGCAAGGGGCAAGAACTTCGGTACAAAAGGCAACATCAAATGTTACGGACGAGCTCAGGCGATGACTCCAACAAATGCACAATCGGGCGTATTTCCAAGGCCCTCCATCAATCGGTCTGCGGCGTCTTCCCAAAGAGTCGAAGTCTGCCAGGTGCTTAGAACAGAAAAGTTAAGGCAGAAGCGGCTCAGGTATCGAGCCAACAAAAGGGCCAAGGCTTCGGCCAAATGGAATCGAGTGAAGTTCCAAGTGCAGGATTGCCCCGCGACGACGGCGGAGTCGGACGTAAGAATCAGCAATTCCTTCGAGCCTCTAAAGTGGGTTCAGAAAAATTCCATGACCGCCAGAATCAAGAAGACAGCGGTCCGAACAGTGCCACAAAGAGACGTGTCCTGGCCCCAACAGAAAAAGTACGACACTATCTTTTCAAGAGTCTATCAAGCAATCTGTGCCGCACGAAAGCAGCAGGGAAAACCCAGGAAAGAAGCGCCAGCACCATTTAAGAACCTGGTTAGGCCAGCCGCCTTCAATCGACTACCAGCTACCGAAGCAAGGGGGTCAAGACAGCGATCAGTGAAATCAGCCGCCAATGATAGAAAGGCGACCGGATATATCATCCATACGGTCTATATGGCAGGCGGTCGCCCCAGCGATAACCTTCGCAGCAAAAGCAAGGATGGGGCCACCACATCACAAGCCCACTCTAGCCTGAATGTGGTCGCCGCCGCTCAAGAACAGCCACCCCCGCTGGGTGAAGAAAACCCTCTCGATGAGGATGATAGGCAGAAAGACCCCTCGGTCCATGCAGAGTCAAGCTCGGACAGCGAGGAAGAGCTGACCTTCCGCCCCAGGACTGCGGAGCAAGAGCTGCTTCAAGAGCTTCGAAAACAGCTCAGGAGCAAAGATAAAGAGATGGCTAAACTCTATTCGAAGATTGATGACTTAACGAACGTGGTGATGCAGCTTACGGCTCAAATTGCTCGAGCGCCTCCCAATCAGGCACAAACCGCTACTAATCAGCCGGGTGATGACAATCCGAGGCAGCCAATGCCTATTCCTTCGGGTCCAAGACTGGTCGAGCCACATGAAAGCCGGCCACACTCCGCTTCTGGGGACGCCTTGGCCCCAGATAGCACTATCCCGCTAACACAGGATCGGATAATGGATTTGGTCACCAGCAAGGTTAAAACATTGGTGGCCGAAGCTGAAGCTCAGAAAGAAATCGGCAGTAGTGGGCGGCCATACCCCGCGCAGTACGATCTGATTGAGTTCCCAAGCGGCTACGTCATTCCTAAGTTCGGAAGATTTGATGGAACGGGGAATGCAAATCAGCAC
The DNA here is from genome assembly GCA_030015575.1 of Agapanthus africanus. Lineage (NCBI taxonomy): Eukaryota > Viridiplantae > Streptophyta > Magnoliopsida > Asparagales > Amaryllidaceae > Agapanthus > Agapanthus africanus. The sequence goes on along the minus strand of CM057338.1, from coordinate 849,905,558 downwards.
GTCGCCCACTTCAAAGCATCGTGCGGAAATACAGGGGGCAATGACGTGCTCCTTCTTCGTCAGTTTGTCAATAGCCTGACCGGTGTCGCCTTCGACTGGTATGCGAGTATACCGGACGGGTCCGTCATTACCTTTGCCCAAATGGAGTCCCTGTTTCGGCAAAGGTTCATGAGTGTCAGTGATAAAATCTCCATTGCCGACCTGGTGAGGACCAAGCCGGGGAAAAATGAAAGCAACACCGACTTTATTGCCCGATGGCGTAATCTCACGGTCAAGTGCGAACCGCCGCTGGAGCAGGACCAGTCTGTCAGCCTTCTCATTGGGAACCTCAGCAATTGGATGGTCCCATTCTTGTGTACAGCAGGCCTCAAGACGTTTCAAGAGCTAACCAAGAAAGTCCAAATGCTGGAACGCTCAAAGCAAGAGTCCCCGCCGGACTCTCAGAGAGACAAAACCTGGAAAAGCAAACGGGACGACAACCGTAGAAGCGGGAGTTCCAGCAGTACCAATGTCTTCAATGCGTCCGACAGTGAAGAAAAGCGAAGGGCGGCCGAATCCAAAACTAACCGGTCTCGAAAGCCATTGCTTGGAGGAGATGGGCCCACCCTAGAGGAGAAAAAGAACAAGGTTTACTCTTTCAGAAGGGACAAGGTTCGCAAGATATTTAAAGATGCCTTGAACAACGGCCTACAATTGCCGGAGTCGAAAAGACCCCAAGAAGCGAAAATGACAGACAATCCTTTGTATTGCCCGTACCACCGAGTAGTGAGCCATGCGATCGAGGATTGCTACATCTTCAAAGATTGGGTCGAGAAGCAGTACAAGGCTGGAGAGATCGAGCTGTCCAAAAGTGTGTTGGTGAACAATCAAGTTGCAACCACCAACTTTATACAGACAGAAGTTGAAGCCTTCTGGGAGCAAACAGCCGAACCCGCTGCCCTGAGAAATGAGACGGACTCATCGCGGTCTCCGTGGAGTACGCATATATCTAATAAGACGAAGAAGATGCTAAAGCTGCTTCAGAAAGAGCCCAGGATAGAATGGGAAGGACAGAAGAAGCCTACCAGTCCAGCTGCCAATGCGGCTCCATCAGGCTCAAAATCCAAGAAGCTCAAGAAGAAGAAAAGTGCAGCTCGGTGCGAAAAAGAGTCTGCAGGAAGATCGACCATTCAAAAATATATCGATTCCCTCGAAGAATATGAACAAAGGGAAAGAATATTGATTCAATTGAAGGAGTTCTTCCCTGTACAAGCGGCTGAAATTCTGGAGGAGTTAGAAGAAGACTCCAATGAAGAGATCCCAGTAGTGACCTGCTACGCCATCCATCTTGGCAGCGACTCCGAGGATGAGCTCTGTTTTCCCGAAGAGGACGAGGAGCTCACCACAAAGGCCAATCAAATCCAGCTCAGAAGCGGCAGGGCTCTACCACAAAATCAGGGCAACGCCCCAAAAGGGAAGGGAAAACAAGTCGCTAATGAAGAAGAGGGCAGAGAACCGGCCGATGAAAACATAAGTCCTTCCTCGGTGGACTATAATGTCTTGGCACATCTCCGGAAGCTTCCGTCTCTCCTGAGCATCTATGACGCCTTGGTCCTATCTAAGGAGCTTAGAGATGTTCTCATTCACGCTCTACAAAACCCCGAGCGGTATCAGGCTCACTTTGCGGAAATTAATATGAAAGAAGCCCAGCACGCTTTGCATGCCGCCGCAGTCACATTTAAGGATGAAGACTTGCTACTGGGAACGGCTGAGCATAATCGGCCGCTTTACGTGACCGGGTACAGCGACGGAGATCGAATTAATCGCATATTGATTGATCCGGGGTCCTCAGTGAACATCATGAACTTGCGAACTCTGAAGAGTTTATCAATGGACGTCCGACACCTGTCAAGGGAAAGGATTGTCATTCAAGGCTTCAACCAAAATTGCCAGCAAGTTCTGGGGTCTATAGCTTTGCCAATCAAATTCGGGGATCTACAAACTGAAGCTAAGATATACGTGATCGACGCAGACACGTCTTATAAGATTCTCTTGGGGCGGCCGTGGCTCCACGATTACGGCATCATTCCGTCAACTCTCCATCAATGTATGAAGTATACTAAAAATGGCGAAGAAAGACGCATTGACGGAGACATCCAGCCGTTCGGTGTGCATGAAGTCCGCTATGAAGATTCTCGGTACTTTATGAACCACCAAAATGCTAAGCCACAACTGACTGAAGATAGACCGGCCCCAAGACCCAAAAGCAAATCTGCGCCGGTTGTCACTTTCAAAAGTAAAAACGCCCAAGTGCGCCCACATTTCGGTAGCGACACTGATGAGTCCGACGCTGGAAGCCCGTCCTTCCGTAAAACCCGCCCTCGTTTCGGCAGCGATGCGGGCGAATCTGTTACTGAAGGTCCATCTAGCAGCAAAGTCCGCCCTCATCTTGGCAGTGACACTGAAGAGTCAGAAGAAGAGGACCTGCCATGCAACAGCTGTGCAGATTGGACCCCCATGCAGCAAGCGAAACTACGAGAGACCTTCGAAGTCACTGAAGGGTTCCTGGCCATGACAAGGGTGCCAGAACGGATGTGCAAAGAGCTCGACGCATTGTCAGACTCTACCGTGGACCAGCTGAAAACTTTCTACGTGCCCGGGAGGAAAAATGGACAGAAGGGCATCCTGTTTTACCGGTCAAACCCCATTGTGCACCCGGACGATCTTTCTGTCGCGTGCCTTCCCTATGAGAGAGGCATAAGAGCCGTCCTCAATCCCAGATACTATGCACCCGAGATGCGGGAATACTTTAAGAAGTGCGGATGCCGGTTATATCAAACGGAGTCCGAAGCCAAGTTTTACGAAGGGCTATGGTATCCGCCCCAGGTCCGAGCACTCATCGATGGACGAATTCCAGACAGACGGGGAATAGGTTACATTCAACCTGATTCCAAAGCGTGCTACATGATCTATGTTGGTGAGGCCAGCGAAAGATCAAATGATGACGACGAGATAGCCGAGCCAGAAGAAGCTCCTCAAGAGCTCGAAGATGGCGGACAAGCAACCTTTGACGAGCTAACCGAGATCGACTTAGGAACGCCCGATAATCCAAGGCCGACCTATATTAGCTCGCTCTTGTCAGAGGAAATGAAAGCGCAGATAATTGCCCTGCTGCATGAGTTCGTCGACTGCTTCGCGTGGACATACAAAGAAATGCCTGGCCTTTCCCCTGAGGTAGCCGTGCATAAGCTGGCTATATCTCCTGATGCTAAGCCAGTCAAACAAGCTCCTCGAAGAATGAGAAGGGAGTTGGAAGAAAAGGTCGTCGAGGAAACCAAGAAGCTCATCGATGCCGGCTTCATCAGGGAAGAGAAATATGCAGACTGGATCGCATGCATAGTCCCAGTGAAGAAGAAAAATGGGCAGATCCGAGTTTGTGTCGATTTCAGGGACCTCAACAAAGCATGTCCTAAAGACGACTTTCTGCTACCGTTCATGGAAAGATGGTCGATGACACCTCAAATTACGAGCTATTCACCATTATGGATGGCTCGTCTGGATATAATCAGATCAAGATGTCGCCTGAGGATGAGAAACACACAGCATTTCGAACCCCGATCGGGATATATTGCTACAAGGTGATGCCGTTCGGACTGAAGAACGCAGGTGCTACATATCAAAGGGCAATGACTAATATCTTTGATGACCTAATCCATAAAGTCGTCGAATGTTACGTTGATGACTTGGTCGTCAAAACTAAGGCCAAGACCGACCACATCCAAGATCTTAGGACCGTTCTCACCAGACTGAGGGAATACGATCTGAAGATGAATCCTCTGAAGTGCGCTTTCGGCGTGTCATCGGGAAAATTCCTGGGCTTCATAGTCCGACATCGAGGGATCGAAGTTGACCCATCAAAGATAAAGGCCATCATGGAGATGCCCCCTCCGAAGAGTCTGACGCAGCTAAGATCTTTTCAAGGCAAGCTTGCTTATATACGGAGGTTTATCTCAAATTTATCAGGGAGATGTAGGCCCTTCTCAAAGCTCATGAAGAAAGGAGCTCCTTTTATCTGGGATGCCGAATGTCAAGCAGCGTTCGAAAGCATCAAAGAATACTTGTTGCACCCTCCAGTGCTGGCCGCTCCCATTCCAAATAAACCGCTGATTCTCTACACTGCCGCGCTGGACGAGTCACTCGGTACGCTCCTTGCCCAGAATAATGAGGAGGGAAAAGAAAATGCCCTCTACTACCTCAGTCGAACTCTAGTCGGGGCAGAACACAACTACTCCCCAATCGAAAAGCAATGCCTGGCTCTGATATTTGCTGTGAAGAAGCTGAGGCACTATTTGCTCGCTCATCGGGTTATGCTGATCTCCAAGGTCGACCCGCTCAAACACTTGATGACCAAAGCAAGCCTAGCCGGCAGAATGGTAAGATGGGCTGTCATGCTACTTGAGTTTGACATAGTTTATACCCCTCAGAAAGCAGTAAAAGGGCAAGCTCTTGCAGACTTTCTCGCTGCTCATCCCATACCAGAAGGGTCGCCGCTAAATTGTGAGTTACCCGATGAACAAGTGCTGCACCTCGAGGAAGATGAGCCATGTTGGGAGCTCTACTTCGATGGAGCCTCGTCAATAAGGACCTCCAGTAAATCAAGCGTCCCGGAGATAAAAGCAGGGATAGGATTGGTGTTCATCACACCATCAATGGGAACCCTACGGCGTTCTTTTACTCTCACCGAGCCTCGGACAAACAATGAAGCTGAGTATGAAGCTCTGATAGCTGGTTTGGAGCTTGCCATAGAAATGGAAATCCTTCGGCTACGGGTTTACGGTGACTCCCAGCTTATCGTCAACCAAGTAAGCGGCGACTATAAGATATACAAACCCGAGTTAGCTCGGTACAGAGGTCGAGTGGTGGAACTCATGAAACGGTTTACTCATATTGAACTAACGAGAGTCCCTAGAGCGTTGAACGGAAAGGCTGATGTACTCGCTCGCTTGGCCAAGGAGCTGGCTGATCCTGACATGGACGAAATTCTGATCACAGTCAGGAGCCGGCAAATTCTACCCCCAGTCTCTCTACGAGAAGAGGAAAGCGCGGAACAGAAGAGCAGTCCTGCGGAAGAAGCTTCGATCATCCAAGACGAGCCCGATTGGAGAGAACCCTTCATAGAGTACCTCCGATACGACAAGCTGCCCGAAGAAAAATCTGCGAGGATTCAGCTGAAGAAAAGAGCTCTCCGATACGTGTTTGTAAATGACACGTTATACCGCAGGTCATATGACCAACTCTGGCTCAGGTGTCTGTCATTGGCCGAAGCCCAAAAGGTCATGAAAGATGTCCACTCGGGCGTTTGCGGTGCTCACCAGTCTGGCCCCAAGATGCGACTTCAAATCAAACGGCTTGGGTATTACTGGCCCACCATGATACGAGATTGCGGAGAGCATGCAAAGAAATGTTATATCTGCCAAATTCACGGTGATTTTATTCACAAGCATCCCAATCCATTGCATCCTACGGTGGCATCGTGGCCTTTCGAAGTTTGGGGCACCGACATTGTTGGCCCAATTGATCCTCCGTCATCTAAAGGCCACCGGTTTATACTGGCCGCGACAGACTACTTCTCCAGATGGGCTGAAGCTGTCCCGCTAAAAGAAGTCAAGACAAAAGATATTCTGACATTCTTCTAGCATAATATTCTATACCGCTTCGGTACACCAAGAAGAATCATTTCTGACAACGGGCCTTCTTTCAAGAGCTTCAATGTCTCAAGGTTCGCTACCCAGCACAAGATAGACTGGAGATATTCCTCCATCTATAATCCAAGAGCCAATGGGCTAGCCGAAGCCTTCAATAAGACCTTATGCAAGCTCCTGAGGAAAAATGCTTCAGCCAACAAGAGAGACTGGAATCTCAAACTTCATGAGGCGCTGTGGGCATATCGTATCACTCACCGTACTCCAACACAGTCCACTCCATACTCATTGCTTTTCGGAGTGGAGGCGGTCCTCCCCCTCGAAGTAGAAGTTCCGAGCTTAAGAATGGCCGTTCAACATGAGTTGACGGAAAAGGAAAACGTGCTCCTTCGACTTGAAGAGCTTGATGCCCTCGAAGAAAAAAGGCTCGCAGTGCAGCAAAGTCTGGAGTTATACCGAGCCCAAATGTCACGGGCCTATGACAAGATAACTCGTCTCCGCGCTTTCAAGAAAGGTGAATTAGTGTTGGTCCTCAAAAGACCGATCATCCTCAATCGACATGCCAAGGGAAAATTCGAGCCAAACTGGGAAGGACCATACGTTATCGAGAAAGTGTTCGACGGAGGATCCTACCAACTAATAAGTGCCGAGGGAGAAAGGCCCATGCCACCCATCAATGGCCGATATCTCAAGAAATACTATACGTGAATGCTCTAAGTCGCAGGCGAATTGAGCACATCGGCCCTACGGTCTGGATCAGACATCCTGCAAAACCGTATACAATCCACGGGCGTAAATGACCCCTATTTCTCCCAAATTCTGCCGGTGAGACTACTTTTAAAGTCCCACCAGCGGCAAAAAAAAAACAAAAAAAAAACGGTATGTCCACAAGCAAAACGGGCACGGATGAAAACCCGAAAGGGCTCCGTGAGTAAAAACAGCAGGACTACCGGCGAGTCTGTGAAAACCCGAAAGGGCGCAAACTCGTGAAAAGAGATGAAATACACTCGCAAAGCCCTCTCGACCTTGCGAGGAGAAACCCCTGCGTGAGATCCTTACGACTCACAAAGGAGCAACACACTTAGGAATCCTCACGATTCCTAAGGAGAAAATACACCTGCGGGATCCTTACGACTCGTAGGGAGAAAATGCTTTTATGGGACCCTCACGGCCCATAAAATTGAAAAGCCTTGGGTGGTAGGGACCCAAACCTATCTCCTAAGCCATCGTTCCCCAACGGGCAACGGCAAATGATGAGTCGCTCCTAGCATTTTGCTTCAGTGTTAGCGGTGCTGATGCCGACCAAAAACCCAAATCCCAAGTCCTCCCAAGGCAAATGATGAGTTGCTCCTGGCATTATTCCAGTGCAGCAATGCTGATGCCAAACAAGATCCGAATTCCAAGTCCCCAAATGGCGAATGATGAGTCGCTCCTGGTACCATATTCCAGTGCAGCAATGCAAACGCCAACCAAATTCCAAATCCCATACCCCAACGGCGAATGATGAGTCGCTCCTGGTACCACATTCCAGTGCAGCAATGCAGACGCCAACAAATCCCTGAAATCTTTCTGGCCCTACGGTCTGGATCATACATCCTGCAAAACCGTATACAATCCACGGGCGTAAAACAATCCCAATCTCTCCTAAGTCCTACCGGTGAGACCACATTCAAAGTCCCACTAAAAAAAAAAAAAAAAAAAAAGGTATGTCTACAAGCAAAATGGGCACGGAGGAAAACCCGAAAGGGCTCCGTGAGTAAAAACAGCAGGACTGCCGACGAGTTTGTGAAAACCTGAAAGGGCGCAAACTCGTGAAAAGAAAATGAAATGCACTCTCAAAGTCCTCTCGACTTTGAGAGGAGGAAATTCCCGCGTGAGATCCTTACGACTCACAAAGGAGCAACACACTTAGGAGTCCCCACGACTCCTATGGAGAAAATACGCCTACGAGATCCTTTCGACTCGTAGGGAGAAAATGCTTTTATGGGACCCTCACAGCCCATAAAATTGAAAAGTCTTAGGTGATAGGGATCTAAACCTGCCTCCTAAGCCATCAATTCTCAAATTCTCTCGGGGCAAATGATGAGTTGCTCCTGGCATTATTCCAGTGCAGCAATGCAGATGCCAAACAAAAACCAAAATCCTAAAATCCTCTCCATGACAGATGATGGTTCGCTCCTGGTACCATATTCCAGTATAGCGATGCTGATGTCAACCCAATCAAAATCAACAAGTCAACTTCCACCCGACACCGCAAGAAGCGGAGCAAGTCAAGTCTACCCCTGACACTGCAAGAAGCAGAGCAAGTCAAATCAAGCATCGACCGTCCAAGTCGCTAAAAGGGCAGCAACGACCGTCCACGTCGCAAAAAGGGCAGCAACGACCGTCCACGTCGCAAAAAGGGCAGCACCGACCGTCCAAGTCGCTAAAAGGGCAGCACCGACTGTCCAAGTCGCAAAAAAGGCAGCATCGACCGTCCAAGTCGCTAAAAGGGCAGCAACGATCGTCCACGTGGCAAAAAGGGCAGCACCGACCGTTCACGTCGCTAAAAGGGCAGCACCGACCGTCCAAGTCGCAAAAAGGGCAGAACCGACCGTCCAAGTCGCAAAAAGGGCAGCATCGACCGTCCAAGTCGCTAAAAGGGCAGCAACGACCGTCCACGTCGCAAAAAGGGCAGCACCGACCGTCCACGTCGCTAAAAGGGCAGCACCGACCGTCCAAGTCGCAAAAAGGGCAGAACCGACCGTCCAAGTCGCAAAAAGGGCAGCACCGACCGTCCAAGTCGCTAATAGGGCAGCACCGACCGTCCACGTCGCTAAAATGGCAGCACCGACCGTCCAAGTCGCAAAAAGGGCAGAACCGACCGTCCACGTCGCTAAAAGGGCAGCATCGACCGTCCAAGTCGCAAAAATGGCAGCATCGACCGTCCACGTCGCTAAAAGGGCAGCAACGACCGTCCACGTCGTAAAAAGGGCAGCACAGGATTCCTACAAAGCGGGAACCAGATCACTCGGGGCCAGGGAAACGTCTATCACGGACACTCCGTCTCAGAGACATGTCAAGCAACGACCGTTCATGTCGTAAAAAGGGCAGTGCCAGCTTCCCAAAAGGTGGGAACCAAATCAAGCCGCCTCCACGTGAAAGAAGATCCATCAATTTCATGCACACGACCTACATATGTGGTGTGCATTTATTGATGGGGGGCAATTTGTTGGGATAAAAATTTACACCCCGGTTGACCAAGTCAAAATCAAAGTCAACCCCAAGCCAAGTGGGCCCAAGCCCAGATCCAGTAGGCCCATGCCCGGGTCGAGCCCGAACATGAAGCGGCCGGCCTCCCCCCATGCCAAGATAAAAATTTTCTAATAAATAATTTTGTTGTATTTCTTTTATTTTATTTTATGGATAAATGTAAGAAAAATAGGCATAAAGCCAAATTTTTGTAAAGCCCATGGCTTATGTGCAAAAAGAAATGGCACATGAGCCATAGGATAGGCAAAATGCCATTTTGTGAAGCCCAAGGGGCTATGTGTAAAGTGTATAGCCTATAAAGGCAAAGATAATGAAATATCTCAACAACTTTTTCTCTCTCCAAAAAAGTTTCAGAGCTGAGCTCTTTCCTCCTTCTTCAAGGTTCCAAAACCTTCTTCTTTCTTTTGAATTAAATCAAGAGTTTTACTCTACCTTTTTCAAAACTAAATAGTTTTCCACCACAAAACCCACAAAGGGGAACTTGGATCTGTCATCAGATCTTAAAAAGGAGAGATTTTGAGATTTCACATCTCTTGATCTTCAAGATCCAGCAAGCGACAGGAGGAAGAAGAAGAACCACTTCCATTAAACCCAAAACACATTCAGGAGCCCGACTCCTCTCTGATTTCTCCTTTGAGAAATCCTTTTTTTCAGGCTAAAAGCCTCTTGTGCCTCTCCGGCGCGCAGCGCAAGTGCGCAAGGCGCCAGCGTGCCGACACGTGGCGCGCGCCTGCGCGCCTGCGCAAGCGCGCAAGGCGCCCGCGTGCCGACACGTGGCGCGCGCGCCTGCGCGCCTGCGCAAGCGCGCAAGGCGCCCGCGTGCCGACACGTGGCGCGCGCGCCTGCGCGCCTGCGCAAGCGCGCAAGGCGCCCGCGTGCCGACACGTGGCGCGCGCGCCTGCGCGCCTGCGCGCTTGCGCGCCTGTGCGCTTGCGCAAGGCGCCCGCGTGCCGACACGTGGCGCGCGCGCGCGCGCTGAGCACACAGCACCTAAGCGCACAGCGCCCAAGGTGCTGCCCCACGCATCCTTTGGATGCCCTTTTCCCTTTTATTTATATATACATGTATATATATACATATGTATACAAATGTACACATACACATACTCCGCCACACTCTCCCCCTCAAAAAAATTTTCGGGCCGGGGCGCTGCCTCGAACCCCGCAAGGGGGCTGCTAGCCCCCTTGACCCCCAGCCCGCTATCCGGGTAGCGGGACCCCCGTAAAAACTCTGCGTGGCTCCCGATATATCCAAAACCCCCCTTTCAGAACAGAACACACGTACACTGCACATTGAGTTCGCATAACCAGTTTAACCCGTTAATCGGAGGTTCCCTCGCCCCAAAGGCGAGGGGTAATTAACGGCAGCTTAGTCCGCGGCTGCCGGAGATTCGGATCCCCACAATCATTAAACCCCGGCCTACCCTAGGCAGGGGGAATCTGTAGTACGCCTAACAAGCGTGCGCGTATTCTCATCTCAATGGGGTGACGAAAAACACCCTACAATAACTGAGAAATTTGATTTTCACTTGATTGAGGATATTGATGCTGGGAATATTTTGGATGATGAACCCGCAGTTTTGGATGAGTTTTTCTCTCCAATTCATCATCCTGAGTCATCAACTGTTTTTCCCGAATTCCATATGCGTCTGGATTTTGATGATAACTGCATGGATAAGCTGAATTTTGAGGAGACTTTTGAGGATAGTTATGAGGATGAACCAGTTTTAGTTGATGAGTCGGATCTTCCAATTCATCATATCCTTTTCATTGACTGTGTACACCCTCCTGAATCTTTAATTTTGACCCTTCCTCAATCACTCCCCTCTATCCTTTCCATCGTTCCGACCTTACAAGACACCGTATCACCTTCATTTTCTATGTCTGGTTTACCAAGTTTGGTCTACCCATGTTTTCTTATGAATCTTGAGGTATTTAACCCCATCTCTCGACGGGTTAATAGATTAGTACAATCGCTTTTTACACATCGGTCATCACAAATTGTACTAATTTATTCACTCCATTTCTACCCTCAAGTTCGTACTCCACTTCTTTCTCCCCTTCGCCATTCTTCTCATATACCGGGACCGTATACCACTTCTATCCCCATACAGTCTCGCATATTCTCCATTTCTTTCCTTACCGTATTCTTTCACCAACCTGCACATTATAGCAATGAAATTTTTGAATGGTTGGTGCTCACTTTTGGCCTGTGTAAGGCTTTGTATAGATTGATACTGTTCTCTTCCCCCCCAACTATGAACTTCAACGCTTAACAGTGGAAACACTGTTTCACTTAAGTTTGGGGGGACCTTTTTTGTGTATATATTTTTGGTTTATGTTGTATATATTTCTTTTAGGGAGCGCCGGCAACTTTGACCCTCTTGTTGTAGCCTGACAGTGAGGACGCTGTCAAGTTTAAGTTTGGGGGTGTGCTCGGTAAGCTTTCTACCTTCGTATTCATGTGTATATTTTGCATTTGCATACTTATTTAAAAACCCATAAAAATCGAAAAAATTTACAAAAATATAAAAACTTTGTCGTCAAGTTAGCTAATAGGATAACTTAGATTTTATTCCGAAAGTTTAGTTAACATGTTAGAAATAACTAAATTCTAGGCTTAGGAATTGAAAACCCTAAAAATAACCCTCATTCTGTTTAACCTTGGTAATTATACGTCCTTACAGTTTTTTTATAGAAGTAGGTAATCTTGAGTTCAGTTCTTGAGTTAAGTCAAGATGAAGGGAAATTATTGAAAACTTTACTGAAAGATAAGTCTGAAAAATAGTTTTTATTCCTGAATTCAAATTTAGAAAGTATATACCCTACAAACTGCACATACACGCACCTTGAAACTTGGGATAGTAGAGGATGCCTAGAAATATTCTTGCCTGAAAACCTAGTATGAAAGAAAAACGGTATTTAAAGCTAACCACCAAACGAGCATCATTTGAAAAATATATCCAGTCTTGAAAAAGAAAAAATAAAGAAAAGAAAAATAAATAAAGTCAAGACCTGGAAACTGCTATTTAGGCTTTAAAACTCACACATTCAGTAATCGGCCGTTAGTGCCTCAAGAAGTATTAATAGTCGCATGAAAGATGTGTGAGCAACACCGTTCATCATTAACGAAAAGAAGTAGTATTACGTATTAGGGCAAGGGTATTATAGCTTGAATTGAATTCTTGAATGTCGGGGTGAAATTATATACACACGTAGGGGTATACAATCGATGTTTGGAGGAAAAATAAAAATAAAGAATAAGACTTATGTTTTCCGTAAAGATGATAAAAATCCTTGATTGGAGACCGCATTTTAGAAGGAAAACTCAAGAGATATCGAGATTTTTCTAAACTGTAAAACGTATAGGATCTGGGGTTGAATAAATAAGAGGTGTGAAAAATAAAGGTTGGATATTTCTAAACTTAGGATGATAGAATTTCTAACCTAGATACTAAACTGTAGGAGTAGAATCAACGTTAAGTTATGAAATTAGCTTGATGGGATTTTGTGGGTAATATCCGCTGAAAACCCTCAGGAAACAACACTCCTCCTACTAGGGACACCTAAAGGTTTAACGGCTTGTTGCATGAGCTCAGTGCAATCGTGTTCCCTGTGAAAGTGAGGCTAGGATTTTGTTTTGCTCGGGACGAGCAAAAGATAAGTTTGGGGGTATTTAATCATCTCAGAAAACTGCATTTTAATACCGCTCATTCAATATCTATTTTGTTATATATCGGTACTATTAATCAGTGTCTGCTCAGTAAATACAGATTACATGTATCCGTGACAAAATACTGGAAATACACTTAAAATCACGGATATATCATTTGTGAGCCGACACTGCAACCGGAACTTGAAACCGACCGATATCCAAAGAGTTTTTGCGAATAATATGTGTGCACAATGTTTTGGTCCAACACAATGCAAGTGCACACATGCTCTTTGGCACTAGGACCATGATGGGGCTGCCATGAATCATGGAACAAGTGGACATGAGAAGTGATGTGGAGTTAATGCATAAAGTAGTGATGTGATATATAGCATCAAGTTTCCTTTCAAATCCAAGAGTGCAGACCAGGTTAAATTAGAGAAATCTAGCAGCACCAATATGATATATGGGAGAACATAAGACCACACATCAAGAACGAGCCATGGACTCACCAAAGTGGCCGGCCACATGTACATATTGGCCGAGCAGGCCGGCCCCCATAGCCCCATTTACCCCCTGTTTTCTGTGGACCCTTCCTTTCTGCCACGTCATCGTGTTTTTATTGCTAATTTATTTTCCTTTTGTGCCTATATAAGGAAGATGAGTGAGCAAGGGAGAGAGGTCTTGGATTGTGATTCTTTTGTCCAAGCTTTCATTCACAACTCTTTTTCATTTTCCATTTTGTTCTTGTTCATAGCCTGCCCCTCTTAAGTTCTTTGCCTTCTCTTGATCTTACAACCTCTTAATTGAGCTTGCAAGTTTAAGATTAGGTTATTGAACTCAAGGGTTTGTATCTTCATTTGGAATCAATAAAGCTTTCTTCTTGCTATCATTTTGCCTTGGGTTCTTAGAATTCTCTTGATCTTGCAACCTCTTAATTGAGCTTGCAAGTTTAAGTTTAGGCTATTGAACCAATAGTTTGTAATGTATTATATGGTTCCTAGTATATTTATTTCTTGCTTTACTTTCTTGCACTTTTATTCCATGCTTTACTTACTTGCATTTAAATTCTTGCTTTACTTACTTGCTCTTTAATTCCATGCCGTTTACTTTCTTGCATTGTTGTTTTTATTCTATTCTTTGTATCTTTTCTTTTGCTCTTTTTGTTTGTTTTTTGAATGGTTTGTGAATATGTGTTGTTAAGAAAAGAATACGATATTGTAAGTTGAGCTTTCGTTTCTCATTTCCTTTTTCCGATCTTTTCCATTAAACTCCGTCCAAATCTTACGCAAGCGCTCCGTTAGGCACCTTACCCTACCAAGGTATCGGTGTTTTCTAATCGCGACCGGTTACGTTCGGATTGGCCAGAGGCTAAAGCAAGCGACAAGAACGGACGGACAAGGGTCAATAAGCCGAATTTCACTAATACCGTGCTTAAGCACCCTAATCCACGTTGTTGCCAATTGCTCAAGCTTTAGTGATCGAGCTCGGCTCAAAGGATTGAGTACGGATTTCCTTAACTTACACCATCCTATCTAATCCTAACAAGTGTTTACTTTGCATATAAACACATAGGTTAGATACGAACAATTCCACCTCGCGCATTAACTCGTCAAAATAAGAATGTAAAACGCTCCGTCTCCCTGCGGACAACCCGTACTCATCGCGGCTAGCTGCAAAGCGACACCGTCCTAATTGCGGTTAACTTTAGAACTTCAAATACACGACATGCCGAAAGCATGCCAATCAAACGAAATTAACCGATTTTCCCAGCTTCCTACTGAACCTTTTTGGAAGTGCTTTGACCGATACAAAGACCTTCTTGTTCCGTGCCCTCATCACAGTATTGAGAAATGGCAACTTTGTCAAACCTTATACGAGGGCCTGAATTCAGCAACTAAGCAGTTGTTGGAAACCATTTGTCAAGACCATTTTCTATCCAAATCTGACGAGGAAGCTTGGCAATTTTTCGATGATCTTGTGGAACAAACACTTCAATGGGAGAGCATCAGACCGAGCACTTCTTCTTCATCTTCTACTTCTTCCGGTCAATCTAGGGCAGGCATTCATCAACTCGATATCTCAATTGCAATGAAGGCGGAGATGGATGCAATCACGCGAAAACTGGAAGCAATTGAGAGCAAGTTTTCATCTCCTGCCCCTGCTCATCCCCCTCGTAGCATTTGCGCTTGTTGTTCGAATCCATCCTATTTGAACGAAGAGTGTCCTTACAACCCACCTTCTCAAGGACAGGATCAGGTTAATGCTACATTTCAGCAAAGACTAAGAAACGATCCATACTCTTCCACTTACAATCCCGGTTAGAGGAACCGCTTAAATTTCACTTAGAATCAGAACCAGCATCAATTCCAAGGCCACAATAACTTCCAGAGGCCTCCTCCTCCTCAACAACAAGCTCAGCAACAAACTCAACAACAATTTCAGCAGCCTTTCCAACCCCAACCTTTTCAAAATCCGATGAATAACTTTGCACCCTGCAACAATTCTTTTCCCCAAAACAACTTTGTTCTGTCAAACAACGATAAGGTTTCCTCGCTAGAACGGAGTCTGGAGGCGTTTGTAAAGCAATCGACTCAATCTACCGCCAACATCCAATCTTCTATTTAGTCTCTGGTGCAACACAGCGATGCACACGGGCAAAGCATCAAGACCATCGAAGCCCAGATTGCACAGCTGAACGCGGCTTTGAGCGAGTGTCACGCCCCGCTTCCCAGAGTGCGCTAAGATCGACACGTGACAGAGCCAACCATGCTACCTGTGCTAGGAAACATCCCTCCACAGTCACATTACAGCTGTCTAGAAGATATCAAGAACAAGAAAATATAGTAAACTATCTAGTACATGTACATATGCCAGAATAAACGAGTCAAGAAGTAATATGCGGAAGCAATAAATCCAAGTAATAATAACAATCTGGAAAGTACGTCCCAAAATACGGGCTCACCTCAAGAATGAAAATACGAAATAAAACTAGGCTAACTAGCTACTAATATGATCTTCACTGCTCGGCTTGTTGGTCAAAATACTCCTTAACTGCCTGCGACAGAGATAGAGGATCTGGGCCATGCAAAACCCAGACATCAGTGCGTCATAATATCAAGCAATAATACAATCAAGGGGTAACAAGATATGCAGGCATGAGTATGAACAGTAACAAGAGTATAACAATATCATGAATAAGGAACAGTGAAGGGTATAAACACATGTGATGTGCAGTGAGTAATCTAAACTATGCTACTGGGTTATCTATTCTAAAGTCTTCGAAATCAATTAATGTAATTCTCATCAAAACCCATCGGTGATTATACCGTAACGCCCGGAAAAACGGCAAACAATAGGTATTCCGTAATGCCCGGAAAAAGAGAAAACAATAGGTATTCCATAACGCTCAGAAAAACGGCAAACAATATGATAGCCCTTTGAGTTACGTTCGGTTACATTCTTGATTTCCCCATACCCCCAAGTTATGTGTTCAAGTCAGGTATTGCCAATTGATATCTAATGCCAACACTGGATCAAGCAGGTACAGGTTTTGTCTATGCAGACAACAATAACGCCCATCAGGACAACACGTCAGGATTGTCAGCATTAGAAACAGGATCAGGTAACATGTCAAGTAATGATATATCAGGTCATGTCAGGTAGTGTACATGTATCAAGTCATGTCAAGTAGTGGTGTATCAGGTCATGTCAAGTAGTGCACAGGTATCAAGCGGGTGCTCATAATCAAACTGTAGCAAGTATTGAATCAGGGTAAAAGTACGGATGTACAATAAAAGCATGGATGCACAAATATCGATCAGGGGTTACATCATGACTAAGTAGGATGCACAATATCAAGCATGGGGTACTAATGTATTAATAATATGAGTTAATGTAATATAGGGTGCAACTAGTTATGCAGAATAAATGGTATGGATACACAAATAAACATGGATGCATAAATAACTATCAGGGATTACAACTATAGTTTCATGACTATGTAGGATGCACATTATCTAGCATGGGGTGTTAATATAGCAGTAATATAAAATAACGTGACTTGGAATGCAAATAGATATATAATTAATGGTATGGATGCACAATTATCAATTAGGGTTATATTTACAGTTCCAAGACTAAGTGGGATGCACATTATTAAGCATGGGGTGTTACTACAATAATAATATGAATTAATGTGATCTATAGATACAGTTATATATATTTTAAATGATATGGATGCAAACGGGTATCCGAAAACTATAAAATTTTAATATGGATGTATAATGTGATAAGCGGGTAATATTTTACTCATATGGATGCATAATAATATACCTAGCATGTAGCAAAATGAATTAGCATGCGACTAGATATGTAAATAGCGATATGGATGCACACAGATGTCCGAAGATAGTAAAATAGTAAAATGTCAATGTGGGATGCATAATTAAACAATAAGTAATGTTATTATTCAAATGGGTGCAGTATATTGTAGTATAGCATGTAGCAAGATTAACTTGCATGCAACTAGATATGAAAATAATTGTACGGATGCAAACGGACGTCGTAAAACAGTAAAATAATAACAGGGGATGTACAATACACTAAACATTAAATATTATTATTAATATGGATGCAAAATATATCATAGCATGTAGTAAGATAAACTTGCCTCGATCGGATCGCATGACGGATATGCACGGCACGTCCGACGTCGGTAAATCGTCGCAACGCACACACGGCACGCAGGACAGGTCCAGGCAAGGCAAAGGATGACCACACAGGTAGAGGACGTCTACTGGATTACTCGGATCGTCGGCGACGGTCACGGCTCCGGCGGGTGACCGGAAAACGGAAATAAAAAAAGAAGAAGAAGAAAGAGAAGAAAGAGAGAAAAAGGGGTTGTTAGTTTGTTAGAAAATTAGTTTAAATTTAAATTTTTAAAAAATATTTTATTAGTTAACTAAATTTTAATTTGTATCAGTTTATAAAATTAATATTATATAAATAAAATTTGATATTCTGGTAAATACAAACATAGTCCAAAACACGCCCGGGTCGGGTCTAAAATTCAGTTTTAAAATACGAAAAATATACATGTCGACCGAAACCAAAATTGGATATCTGGGTAACAAAATGTATACCCCCAAGAACAGATGCACGCACGTGCACGTAGTCATCCAAACAAGTCTGTTTCACTGAACGGGACGAGAACAAGATGCGCGGATGCTACAACAGGGTTTGGGGTATCATACAGGCCATGCAATATATTTTTAAACTATTTTATGTGACTTTAAATGTTACACTTAAAAATGCAGATGCCAGATAAATGCCAATATGCAGTATACAATAATGTAAGTGCACGGATCCATATAATAAACCAGGATAAATTGTAAACATGAATCAAGACAGGTTTCAAGCAAGCGGGTCGGGTCAGATGCAAATACAAATGTCAAATACACTATTCACACCCAAAACACAGTAAATCATGAAAATACCATAAATAAAGAAATACTCGAATTAGAATTGGTATAAATGAACTAGCGTGTTACATTATACCCAACTACAAAAGGAATTTCGTCCTCAAAATTCCCAAGACAAGAACAATCAAGAATTTACAAGAATAGGTATGGAAACTTCTGTCGAATCTTGTCTTCTCGTTCCCAAGTCAATTCTCCATGCGAGCGATTCCCCCAAGAAACAAGTACGAGAGAGATAACCTTATTCTTAAGGACCTTTTCTCTTCGATCAACAATCGGCATCGGTCGTTCCTCAAAGATTAAATCCTCTCATACAGTCAGCTCCGAATGATCCAACACGTGTGTTTCATCTCGAACATACTTACGGAGTTGAGATACATGAAACACGTCATGAACATTCGCCAAAGATTGTGGTAACGCCAATCGATAAGCCACTTCTCCAACACGCTCCATAATCTCGAAAAGCCCCACGAATCGAGGACTAAGCTTGCCTCGACTCCCAAAATGAATCACTCCTCTAGTTGGTGATATCTTCAAGAATACAAGATCACCAACAGCGAACTCTAGAGGTATTCTCAATATATCGGCCCAACTCTTCTGCCGATCCTGCTGCCTTCATGCAATTCCGGATAGTATTAACCTTCTCTACTGTTTGCACGATCAAATCTGGTCCCAACAATCTTCGTTCTCCAACATCGTCCCAACAAACAGGTGAGCGACATTTGCGACCATACAACGCTTCGAATGGAGCCATCTGAATAGTCGCCTGGAAGCTATTATTATACGAGAACTCCACCAAGTGTAGATGATCCTCCCACGAACCCTTGAAGTCCAACATGCAAGCTCTCAACATATCTTCAAGAGTTTGGATCGTTCTCTCCTACTGGCCATCTGTCTGAGGATGATAAGCTGTGCTAAACTTCAATCACGTCCCTAAACTTTCCTGTAAACTCCTCCAGAAGTGTGATAAGAATCGGGTGTCACGGTCGGACACGATGCTCATAGGTACTCCATGCAATCTCACAATCTCCTGCATGTACCGTTCCGCCAACGCTTTCGTTGACTGACCAACTCGAAATGGTATGAAATAAGCTGCCTTGGTCAATCGATCAACAATTACCCAAACTGCATTGTTGCCCTTTGGACCCCGCGGTAGAGCTGTCACGAAATCCATGGTTATATGTTCCCACTTCCACTGAGGAATCGAAAGTGGTTGCAATAAACCAGCTACCCTTTGATATTCAGCCTTAACTTGCTGACACACCAAGCACTTCACTACAAAGCGAGCAATCTCCCTTTTCATACCTTCCCACTAGAAATGCTGTCGTAGATCACGGTACATCTTCGTGCCTCCTGGATGTACGGAATATGCGGAACTGTGCGCCTCCTTCATAACTTCTTCACGAATGTCTCCTTTCGTCACACACAAACGGCTACGATATCGCAACGAACCATCTTCATGAATCAACAAGTCTGTTCAAAGTCCCACTTCAACCTGTTCTCGAAACTTCTGCAATCTTGGGTCCTGTGACTGCGCTGCTTTAATACTCTCGATCAACGACGACTGTACTTGCAGCTGCATCAACTGTTCCGAAGAATGCGGTAGCACGATCTCCAATTCGAATCTCCGAAAGTCTTCGATAAGCTCCTTTTGTGCAGTCAACATCCGAATTGCTGGCAACCGACTAAGCGCATCCGACACTACATTAACTTTTCCCGGATGATACTTAAGATCAAGATCATAGTCAGCCATCAGCTCCAACCATCTATGATGCCTTATGTTCAGCTCTTTTTGTGTGAACACGTGCTTTAGGATTTTGTGATCGGTGAATACTTCGACCCTTTCGCCCAATAAGTAGTCTCTCCAAATCTTCAAAGCGAAAATCACTGCTGCAAGCTTCAAATCATGAGGTAATTCTTCTCATGGGTCTTCAACTGTCGCGATGCGTAAGCTATAACCTTCCCATGCTGCATCAAAATACATCCTAAACCTTTCCCAGATGCGTCGCTATGAATCACTAATCCTCCGTAATCGTCTGGTACGGTCAAAATAGGAGCGGTTATCAATTTTTGCTTCA
Source organism: Agapanthus africanus (assembly GCA_030015575.1). Classification (NCBI taxonomy): domain Eukaryota; kingdom Viridiplantae; phylum Streptophyta; class Magnoliopsida; order Asparagales; family Amaryllidaceae; genus Agapanthus; species Agapanthus africanus. Next base: position 849,885,416 of record CM057338.1, on the reverse strand, counting down.
ACGCCGCAAAAACTAACGCACAACTATCCGTCTATACGAACGGTACCTCCTTCCATGTAAGCTTGGTCAAAGGCTCGGCCAATCGAGCAAAATTCTCCACGAACCTTCTGTGATACCCGGCAAGTCCAAGAAAACTTCTGATCTCTGCTACGTTCTTCGGAATCGGCCAATCTTGAACTGCTGCAATCTTCTCAGCGTCAACGGCGATTCCATCTCTGGATACAACGTGTCCCAAAAACTTCACTACTTCAAGCCAATACTCGCACTTGCTCATCTTCGCATATAATCTTTCTTGCCTCAATATCCACAGTGCGATCTTCAAGTGTTCTGCATGCTCTTCAATGCTCCTCGTGTAGACCAGAATATCATCAATGAACACCACTATAAACTGGTTCAAGAACGGTGAAAAGATTCGGTTCATCAAGTCCATAAATATCGCCGGTGCATTCGTGACTCCGAATGACATCACTAAATACTCGTAATGTCCATACCGAGTTCGGAACGCTGTCTTGCAAATATCTTCTGATTTAACTCGGACCTGATGATATCCGGATCGCAAATCCAGCTTCGAGAATACCCTCGCGCCACTGAGTTTCTCGAATAATTTGCCAATGCGAGGGATCGGGTACTTGTTTTTAATAGTCACCCGGTTTAATTCTCGATAATCGATGCACGTCCTCCTTGTGCCATCATTCTTCTTGACTAGAAGAACTGGAGCTCCCTGAGCTGAATTACTGCTGCGAATCCAACCCTTCTCAAACAATTCGATAACCTGCTTCTTTACTTCTTCCAACTCCACTGGTGCCATCGGACAGTACGCCTTTGAGATTGGCGCTGCACCAGGAACAAGATCGATCGCGAACTTCACATCTCGTTTTGGCGGTAAACCCGAGATGTCCTCGAACACGTACATGAACTCTCGAACTACAGCTGGCGTTTCCTCCTTATCAACTTCCATCGACGAAAGAACGCTGTGTGTCGGCCTAGCCCTAAACTCGACTGACCCGACATTTCTGCTACCTCCAGCAAAAGCAAACTCCGAATGTCCGGGAATCTGGAAAATCACTTTCTTTGCCCTACAATCAATGTGAGCGTGGAAAGTGCCGAGAAAGTCCATTCCCAAGACAACATCATAACTGCCAGTGTCGATTACCAAGAAATCTGCAAAACATGAACTGGTAAACAATGAAACTGAGAGAACCAAGGAAATTTCACGACCATGAATCAAGGAAATGATCAAGACCAGGACTCCAAATTATTTAAATAGAGTACCGCATTGTAACCATGCTGCAATTCATAATTACAATCACATAACTTCGTTCAAGTCGCCCAAATCCTAGTATCAGAATCAAAGGAACAAGGAGAAACAATAGGGAACCAAAAGGTTTCAAGCCGAGATGCAAAGTTGTTTGCATATCGTCAAGACAAGGGTCAAGAGAAAGATATGATTCAAGAATCACGATAACAATGTGGCAAAACATGTTTCTAATTACGGGTTTTCTGATTCGTGTAATGGGTCTAATACCCAACTACAAAAGAATCAAACCCGATTAGCCTAAATCCTATGGCTCTGATACCAAACAAACCCTGTCACGCCCCGCTTCCCAGAGTGTGCTAAGATCGGCACGTGACAGAGCCAACCATGCTACATGTAGCTAGGAAACATCCCTCCATAGTCACATTACGGCTGTCTAGAAGATATCAAGAACAGGAAAATATAGTAAACTATCTAGTACATGTCCATATGCCAGAATAAACGAGTCAAGAAATAATATGCGGAAGCAATAAATCCAAGTAACAATAACAATCTAGAAAGTACGTCCCAAAATATGGGCTCACATCAGGAATGAAAATACAAAATAAAACTAGGCTAACTAGCTACTAATATGATCTTCACTGCTCGGCTTGTTGGTCAAAATACTCCTGAACTGCCTGCGACAAAGATAGAGGATCTGGGCCATACAAAACCCAGACATCAGTGCGTCATAATATCAAGCAATAATACAATCAGGGGGTAACAAGATATGCAGGCATGAGTATGAACAGTAACAAGAGTATAACAGTATCATGAATAGGAACAGTGAAGGGTATAAGAACATATAATGTGCAGTGAGTAATCTAAACTGTGCTACTGGGTTATCTATTCTAAAGTCTTCGAAATCAATTAATGTAATCCTCATCATAACCCATCGGTGATTATTCTGTAACGCCCAGAAAAATGGCAAACAATAGGTATTCCGTAACGCCCGGAAAAACGGCAAACAATAGGTATTCCGTAACGCCCGGAAAAACGGCAAACAATATGATAGCCCTTTGAGTTTCGTTCGGTTACATTCTTGATTTCCCCATACCCCCAAGTTATGTGTTCAAGTCAGGTATTGCCAATTGATATCTAATGCCAACACAGGATCAAGCAGGTACAGGTTTTGTCTATGCAGACAACAATAACGCCCATCAGGACAACACGTCAGGATTATCGGCATTAGAAATAGGATCAGGTAACATGTCAAGTAATGATATATCAGGTCATGTCAGATAGTGTACATATATTAAGTCATGTCAAATAGTGGTGTATCAGGTCATGTCAAGTAGTGCACAGGTATCAAGCGGGTGCTCATAATCAAACTGTAGCAAGTATTGAATCAGGGTGAAAGTACGAATGTACAATAAAAGCATGGATGCACAAATATCGATCAGGGGTTACATCATGACTAAGTAGGATGCACAATATCAAGCATGGGGTACTAATGTATTAATAATATGAGTTAATGTAATATGGGGTGCAACTAGTTATGCAGAATTAATGGTATGGATACACAAATAAACATGGATGCATAAATAACTATCAGGGGTTACAACTATAGTTTCATGACTATGTAGGATGCACATTATCTAGCATGGGGTGTTAATGTAGCAGTAATATGAAATAACGTGACTTGGAATGCAAATAGATATATAATTAATGGTATGGATGCACAATTATCGATTAGGGTTATATTTACAGTTCCAAGACTAAGTGGGATGCACATTATTAAGCATGGGGTGTTACTACAATAATAATATGAATTAATGTGATCTATAGATGCAGTTATATATATTTTAAATGATATGGATGCAAACGGGTATCCGAAAACTGTAAAATTTTAATATGGATGTATAATGTGATAAGCGGGTAATATTTTACTCATATGGATGCTTAATAATATACATAGCATGTAGTAAGATGAATTAGCATGCGACTAGATATGTAAATAGTGATATGGATCCACACGGATGTCCGAAGATAGTAAAATAGTAAAATGTCAATGTGGGATGCATAATTAAACAATAAATAATGTTATTATTCAAATGGGTGCAGTATATTGTAGTATAGCATGTAGCAAGATTAACTTGCATGCAACTAGATATGAAAATAATTGTACGGATGCAAACGGACATCGTAAAACAGTAAAATGATAACAGGGGATATACAATACACTAAATATTAAATATTATTATTAATATGGATGTAAATATATCATAGCATGTAGCAAGATAAACTTGCCTTGATCGGATCACACGACGGATATGCACGGCACATCCGACGTCGGTAAATCGTCGCAACACACACGGCACGCGGGACAGGTGCAGGCAAGGAAAGAGGATGACCACACAGGTAGAGGACGTCCACTGGATTGCTCGGATCATCGGTGACGGTCACGGCTCCTGGGGTGACCAGAAAACGGAAATAAAAAAAAACAAGAAGAACAAGAAGAAGAAGAAGAAGAAGAAGAAGAAAGAGAAGAGAAAGAGAAAAGGGGTTATTAGTTTGTTAGGAAATTAGTTTAGATTTAAATTTAAAAAAATCTTTTATTTGTTAACTAAATTTTAATTCGTATCAGTTTATAAAATTAATATTATATAAATAAAATTTGATATTCTGGTAAATACAAATATAGTCCAAAACACGCCCGGGTCGGGTCTAAAATTCAGTTTTAAAATACAAAAAATATACGTGTCGACCAAAACCAAAATTGGATATCCGGATAACAAAAATGCATACCCCCAAGAACGGATGCACGCACGTGCACATAGTCATCCAAACAAGTCCGTTTCACTGAACGGGACGAAAACAAGATGCGCGGATGCTATAATAGGGTTAGGGGTATCATGCATGCCATGCAATATATTTTTAAACTATTTTATGTGACTTTAAATGTTATACTTAAAAATGCATATGCCAGATAAATGCCAGTATGCAGTATACAATAATGTAAGTGCACGGATCCATATAATAAACTAGGATAAATTATAAACATGAATCAAGACAGGTTTCAAGCAAGCGGGTCGGGTCAGATGCAAATACAAATGTCAAATACACTATTCGCACCCAAAACACAGTAAATCAGGAAAATACCATAAATAAAGAAATACTCGAATTAAAATTGGTATAAATGAACTAGGGTGTTACAGCGAGCGAGAGAAAGGGAAGCTTCCATCGCAACCACTCCCAAATCCTGATCACCCACATAATGTACATGTTGCTCTTGAACAACAGAATCATAATGTGAGTGCCGTGACTACATTGAGATCTGGAAGGATGCTGCACAATAACATTGGCACACGGATAGATGATGAAAACCCGGCCGTTTCTTCTACTCCTTCTTCTTCTGAGCTCATTCTCCATTCTTCAAAGGGTTCTTCTTCTTCTTCTTCTTTTGCTGCTTCGAACGGATCCATTTCTCACTCCACTAAAACTCCAGTTTAGGGATCCGTTCCAACTCCACAATATCCTCCACAAACATTAGACTCAACCAATTTCAAAAACGTTCCATTTCCAAACCGGTTGAAGTCCAATAAACAAAATCCACAAATGGAGAAGATTTTGGAGTTGTTCAAACAGGTTAACATCAACATTCCCCTCTTAGAAGCAATCCAGCAAGTCCCGTCTTACGCAAAAAGCTTAAAGGACTTGTGCAATAAGAAGAGCAAATCTCAGATACCCAAGAAAGTTTTCTTAGCTAGTACCATGAGTGATGCTCTTACCCAAACTTTACCTTAAAATGGAAGGACCCTGGCTATCCTACGATTTCAATAACCATCGGGGATAAGAACATCAACCGCGCTCTTTTGGATCTTGGTGCCAGTGCTAACCTGCTTCCGTATTCTGTATATGAGCAACTAGGTGTAGGAGAGCTGAAACCCACACACTGTACTCTCCAAATGGCCGACCGATCGATCACCCACCCTAGGGATGAGCTAGAGGATGTGTTAATAAAGTTTGGGGACTTCATATTGCCCGTTGACTTCATTGTTTTAGATATACAACCTGTAGCTAACCCCCAGAATCAAATTCTGGTGATACTCGATCGCCCATTCCTTGCAACCTCAAATGTTGTGATCAATTGTCGAAATGGTTCGATGAACCTATCTTTTGGCAACATGACAATTAAACTCAACATTTTTAGGTTAGGGAATCAGCCATATGAACCAAGTGCTCATATACTAGATGTTTGTTCCATCCAGGAGATCGCCCCAGAGGACTGTGAATTTGAGGAATTCTTGTTTGATCACAGTAATCTTGACGCCACTAATGCGTTCCTCTTTGAACCTGCTGATGCTTCTGCTCCCGACAATGATTATGAGTGCTTCACGTTTTCGAACGATCTTGGCTTGTTGCCACCCGAGTTTGAATCTTTTGAATTTTCGGATGCGTTAGTTGAACCATCCAACTCGGTTGCATACACTCACTTTGAGTCTCTATTGGAATCTTTTGAGTTCGAGACATTTTCACCAATCTTGCCTTCAATCATTTCACCTCCGACGCTCGAACTCAAGCCTCTGCCGTCTCACCTCAAGTATGTTTACTTAGGTGAGAACAAGACCCTCCCTGTCATCATCTCGGCTTATCTAGCTCTAGAGCAAGAAAAAACTCTTCTTACGGTCTTGCAATCCAATCGGCAAGCTTTCGGCTAGACGATGGCGGACATCAAGAGGATTAGTCCCCTGATCGTTGAACATCACATTCACCTGATGGATGATGCCAAACCAGCTAGAGATCCACAGAGGCGATTAAATCCAGTCATAAAGGAGGCTGTGAAGAAGGAAATCGTTAAATGTCTAGATAGTGGTATCATTTACCCTATCTCAGACAGCCAGTGGGTCGGTCCTATACACGTTGTCCCTAAGAAGTCGGGCATTACGGTCATCACAAACGAGGAAAATGAGTTGATCCCTACTCACACCCAGAATGGGTGGCGAGTATGCATTGATTATCGAAAACTCAACGTCGTAACTCGAAAAGATCACTTTCCGCTACCATTCATTGACCAAATGCTCGAAAGATTAGCTGGATATGAGTACTACTATTTTCTGGACGGCTACTCACGCTACAACCATATTCCCATCGCCGAGAAAGACCAAAACAAAACCACGTTCACCTGTCCTTTCGGCACGTTCGCTTATCGCCGCATGTCCTTTGGGCTATGCAATGCTCCCGCTACCTTTTAGCAGTATATGATGGGAATTTTCTCTGATATGGTTGAGAAATTTTTGGAGATATTTATGGATAATTTTTCCATCTTTGGCGATTCTTTCGACGAGTGTCTGCAACATCTTGACGCTGTCCTTACTCGATGTAAGGATAAAAACCCCACTTTAAACTGGGAAAAATGCTACTTCATGGTACGCAAAAGTATTGTCCTAGGACATATCATTTCGCAAAATGGCATTGAGGTTGACAAAGTAAAGATTAAAGTCATTTCCAATCTACCTCATCCCAGATGCGTCAGAGATATTCGAGCTTTCCTCAGCCACGCCGGTTTTTACAGACGGTTTATCAAGGACTTTAGCAAGATTGCTAGACCCTTGACTCTTCTTCTGGCCAAGAACCACATTCAACTTCGACTCGAGCTGTTTAACTGCTTTCGAATCACTGAAAACCTCACTCACCTCTTCTCCCGTTCTTTCTTCACCTGACTGGACGTATCCCTTTGAGATTATGTGCGATGCATCTGACTTTGCTAGCGGTGCGGTCCTAGGACAGCACATCGATAAAATGCCGCACGTAATCTACTACGCAAGCCGGACCCTGAATGACGCCCAAATGAATTACATAACAACCGAGAAAGAGTTCTTGGCTGTTGTGTTTGCTTTAGAAAAATTCAGGCCTTATTTGATCGGCTCTCCAGTCATTGTCTACATCGATCATTCAGCTCTGCGACAACTTTTTGCGAAAAAGGATGCAAAATCTCGGTCAATACGTTGGATCCTCTTACTTCAAGAATTTGACCTTGTCATTAAGGACAAAAGAGGATGTGAAAATGTAGTAGCCGATCATCTTTCATGACTTCCTTCTTCGCCGATGCTTCCTCTCCCAATCGACAACACTTTTCCTGATGAACAACTCTTGACAATATCGTGCGAGCCCTGGTTTGCAGATATTGTGAACTACCTGGCGACTGGACTCATACCTGATGATTGGTCAAGTCAGGACAGACTTAGATTTTTATCCCAAGTAAAACACTTTTACTGGGACGAACCCTACCTGTTCAAATACCGTCCAGACCAAATCATCTGCCGGTGTGCTCTGGAAAATGAATTCAAGAGTGTGTTGTCTTTTTGCCACGATCAAGCATGTGGCGAGCACTTTGGCCCGAAAAGGACAACTGAGAAAGTCTTGCAATGTGGCTTTTATTGGCCACAACTCTTCAAAGATGCCCATAATTACTGCAAGACTTGCTCCCAGTGATAACATTTGGGCCGGATTTCCAGGCGAAATGAGATGTCGCTCCAACCAATCTTGGTTGTTGAGATGTTCGATGTTTGGGGAATTGACTTCATGGGCCCGTTTCCCAACTCTTTTGGGAACCTGTACATTCTCTTGGCTATTGATTATGTCTCTAAATGGGACGAGGCAGTTCCGAGCCGGACTAATGACAACAAGGTTGTCATTAAATTCCTTAAAGAAAAATCTTTTCCCGGTTCGGGCACCCTCGTACTATCATTAGCGACAATGGGACGCATTTTTGCAATAGGTCTTTCGAGCCCTTAATGCGGAAATACTCAATCAACCATAAGCTATCCACGCCCTGTCACCCCCAAACAAGTGGGCAAGCCGAGATTTCAAATCGGCAGATCAAGCAGATTCTGGAGAAGACAGTTTCCAACAACCATAAAGATTAGTCTTTGAAATTAACCGATGCCCTTTGGGCATTTCAAACTGCTTATAAGACTGATCTTGGCATATCTCCTTATCGGCTTGTTTACGGAAAGGCTTGCCACCTCCCTGTGGAAATCGAACATCGTGCTATTTGGGCGATCAAAGAGCTGAATCTCAATCATGAAGACGCGGGCAGCTATCGGAAGCTGCAACTAAATGAACTGAACGAGCTTCGGAATGAGGCTTACGACAACGCGGTTGTTATAAAGAACCGAACGAAGGTGTTTCATGATAAACACCTTACGCGCAAAACATTCACGCCTGGACAACAGGTACTTATTTATGACAACCGACTCCATTACCATCCCGGTAAGCTTCGATCTCGCTGGAAGGGACCTTTTCTTGTGCGGTGTGTGTACCAGCACGGCGCTGTGAATTTGGAGAATCCGAAGGACGGTTCGTTTTTCAAAGTAAACGGACACAGACTAAAACCGTACCTTAGTGCAGAACAATTAGAGGAGCTCCTGATCTTGCAGGAGCCGGTTTACCCTGCATAATCTTCCTCTGTTTACCACCAAACTTCGGTTATCCAGTCAAAAACAGTGGAGACACTGTTTCAAATAAGTTTGGGGGTATGTATATACTATTTTTGGTATATATATATGGATATTCTTGTCCGGTGCATATCCATTTTTATTTTTGACGAGCAATCTTTTCCAGTGATGCTCAGTCTTTATTTCATAAAAAAAGGGAAAACCGCCGCTTTTGACCCTCCATCTATTTTGCCCTCTAGATGTACATTGACAGTGAGGGCACTGTCCAGTTTAAGTTTGGGGGTATGCTCGGTAAGCTTTCTCTCTTCACATTCATTTGCATATTCTGCATTTGCATACATATTTAAAAACCCATAAAAATCGAAAAAAAAATTGCAAAAATATAAAAACTTTGTCGTCAAGTTAACTAGTGGGAGAACTTAGATTCGATATTTCGACGGTTTTTGTTTAATAAGAAAGTAACAACTAGATCCTATCGTTAGATTTTGAAAGCCTGAAAGATAACCCTCCTTTGAATTTAACTGTAGCTATTATACGTCTTTACATCATACTACACGTGTCATAAGTTTTGAAAATTAGATGACAAGTCTAATATGTCTGAAAACTTTTAAATTGATAAACTATTTTTAGAGGATCAAATAGGTTTATTCTGAAATAAATACTATCAAGAATGGTTTCGGAAGTAAAGTGGATATAAAGGGATATTATAGATGCCTTAATAAGAACTAATTCTGAAGAACAACCTATCTGGAACTTGATTGGAGTGATTACGCACCTAACCTACTAAACACGTCTTTTATCCTAAAAATAATTGAACAACCAGTTATGTCTCCGCTCGCATTAAATCGTTATGATTTTCACACTAAAATTGGTCTTTTGTTTTAGAGCCTAGGTAACTTGAGTAATTAAGTCCACCAGGGTGTCTCTACACCTAATGCCCTAAAACCAACTGGTTTGGGTGCATTGGCCCAAAGCTCGCTAAGAAACCTAGAAAGTCCAAATTAAAATAAAGTCAAGCAAGTGTTCTCCCTGAGTTAAAATTCCTATCGGTTCTTTGTGTGAGAATAATCTTGAAAAAAGACAAGTTTTTTATAAAAATATTTTTAACGGAGATATGAAGGTTCTATCCTATGATGAAGACTATTGCACGTTCACGAAGGTGTGTATGAAACGAAAACAAGTAAAAGGTGGAGTGAAAAATAAGACCTAGTTTCCTATTAAGAAAGATAGAAATTCTGAATTTGAAACCTAACTGGAAAACGAAATTTGAGAAGTACTTATCTCTTTATAAAACTTGTGTGATCCTCTTTAAGTTTTTATCTGGGCTTTATTTTGTGACATGACAAACTTTAATCAATCATTTTGAAACTTTACGACACTATTTGCACTACACGTAAAGATATATAGAATCTTAAGTTAAATAAGAAGCGAGGTGTGAAAAATACAGGTTCGATATTTCTAACCTTAGGATAATAGAATTGCTAGCTTTAAAACAAAACCTTAGGGTTAGAATCATAGTATTTCGCAAAACTAGCTGGACGGGATTCTGTGGGTGAAATCCGCTGAAAACCCTCAGGAGACAACACTCCTCCTACTAGGGACACCTAGAGGTTTAACGGCTTGTTGCACAAACTCAGTGCAACCGTGTTCCCTGCGAAAATGAGGTCAGAATTCTTTTTTGTTTTGCTCGGGACGAGCAAAAGATAAGTTTAAGGGTATTTGTTCATCTCAGAAAACTACATTTTAATACCTCCCATTCATTATCTATTTTGTTATATATCGGTGCTATTAATCAGTGTCTGCTCAGTAATTACAGATTACAGGTATTCATGATACAACACTGAAAACACACTCAATATCACGGATATAGTATTTGGGAGCCAACACTGCAATCAGAACAGAGAACCAACCGATATCCAAAGGACTCTTTTTGCAATAAACAAGTGTGCACACAATTTTTGGTCGAACACAATACATGTGTGACACTAGATCATGATGGGGGGCTGCCTTGGCACAAAAGGAGCATGTATGGGTGTGATGTGCATTAATGAGCATTGAATGCTAAAGATTATGATGTGATTTGAAACATCTAGTTTCCCTCCAAAACCCTGAGTGCATCCAAGGCCTCTACAGACAAAACTAGCAGCACCAGAGTGATATGGGAGAGCACACAAACTATCACAACAAATACGAGGATTCTTCCTCGGTTTTGGGCCGGCCACATGCCCAGAAAATCCGAGCTGGCCGGCCCCATCTGCCCTAAAAAGTCGCAGTTTTCTGTGGCCCCTCCCTTGCTTCCACGTCATCTTATTTTTATTACTTATTTAAATTTCTTTTGTGCCTATAAATACCAGGCCAAGGGGCAAGGGGAGGGGATACTTTTTGCTCTAGTTTTGTTTTAGAACTCTTGTAATTTGTAATTTGCTTTCTCTTTAACCTCTTGAGCTCTTGCCCCTTTGTCTTGACCTTGCAACTTCTCCATTGAACTTGCAAGCTTAAGCCTTAGGTTCTTGACTTCAAGAATAGTTGTAACTAGTTTGAAATTCAATAAAAAGTTCTCATTTCATATGTCTTGCTTTCTACATATTTGGAACTTATGAAATCATTGCTTTACTTTGATCTTGCAACCTCTTTAGTGAGCTTGCAACCTTAAAGTTTTGTATTTTGATTTCATAATTGTACGGGATTCAAGAACAAGTGAAGGAATTTGCACGATTTATTGGTTCTCTCTTTGTCTTGTCTTTTCTTTTCTTGTTATTTCTTATTATGTTACCTTACTCTTTTCCTTTTTATTTTGTTATTGTGAATATGTGTGAGTAATCAATTTACTTGTTAAGGGTGGAATATAGTTAGTTTGTGTTAGGAGATATGTTTGCTAAAACCTTTAAAAAAAACTTAACTTTGCAATTGAAACTCCGAGCAAACCACTCGCAATTCCGCTTCGATAAGCACCCTATCCTACCACGGTAGCGGTGAATTCTAATCGTGACCGGATTGCAAGTGGTTTGCCGAAGTCTAAGGTCAAGAGATAACAACGAAAGGACAATGGACAAGGAATACAGATTTAGTGGAAAACCGCAAATACCGTATTTCAAGTTCCCTAATCCACATTGTTGCCTATTGCCTTAGTGTCAATATCAAAATTAGGTCTATAAAGAATTGGCAAACATCATCCTCATGCAAGCTAACCTAAAACTACCCTTAACAAGTCTTTTTGTTAAAACATAACATTGCTACAAACACTTAGTATAAACAATAAACCAAAACACGGTATTGACTCGTTAAAACAAGCCTAAAAACCTACCATCTCCCTGCGGACGACCCGTACTCATCACGGCTCGCTACACGCGACACCGTTTTTTATTGCGGTAATTTCAAAATTCTTTCTAAATACGACACGGTGAAAGCGTGCCAATCAGCGGCCTATGCAAGTCAGTTCTGCATGAAGTCGTAAGAAATATATCACAAGAAATATGAAATTCAACAACTTTACATTCCTTGCAGTTCAATTTCCGTTGAATCTATCCTAATCTTTCTACTCTATCTAAGGTGATGGATTCTCCCAACAACCCTAAAACTAACGTCCATGGAAGTACACCACCACCACCTACCCTTACCACTCCACCACATCCCCTACTGTAGCCGCTCCACTCACAGAACAGACAATACTTCTGGAGGCTATCAAAAGCCTACTTGAAGGTTAGCAAGCTCAAAGCACGATTTTGCAGGAGCAGACTGCCTTTCTTCAACAGAGTTTCACCCGCTCTGAAGCAGAAGCACCGGGAGTGAAACAATTTCGAGCGTTACATCCGAAGAACTTCTCAGGGAAAGAGAAATCGCTTGAAGCTGAGGAATGGGCTCAGAGCATAGAAGACGACCTAGCCGCAGCCCAAGTTTCAGGAGTGGCTTGGGTCAGAGTAGCAAAACTCCAGCTTACTGACAATGCCAGAGTCTGGTGGAAGGCCGAGGAGAGCCGTCTTGAGCAGCCAATCGAGTGGAAGACTTTCCATGATCTCTTTAACGCCAAGTATTTTCTGGAAACCGCACACTTCGAGATGGAACAGAAGTTCATTCACCTGCAACAAGGATCCATGTGGGATAAGTCGGTGGATGAATATGATGCAGAATTCACCATGCTCGGCAGATTCGTCGCCCATCTGATTCCTACCACAGAAATCAGAGCCAGGCGCTTCCAGCAAGGATTAGACCCTGAGATCTAGGCTACCCTAGCAACGGAAGAATACCTAACACATGAAGCAGCTTTGAAGTCAGCCCGTCGCTATGAAGCTGTCATTAAGAAGAAGGGAAGGCCATAGTCGGTCGGTATGAGACGTCCCGCCAACCAGATTACTGGAGGAGCCTCTTCTAGGCCAACTCTCCCAGTGCCTACTATGAGGCCAGGAGGATCATTTTCCGAAACTGAACCAAACTTCTGTATCTATTGTAAGAAAACTGGACACCAAGTCAAGTATTTTTGTCGAGCCAATGGTCTTTGTCTGATATGTGGATCACCCTCACACACTGTAGGAACTTGCCCACACAATCGAACTGGCCTAGCCCCCGCGGCTAGACCAGCTATTCAAGCTCTACCTACTCGCTTAGCCCTTCCTGCACCACCTCCGCGCGAACCACCTTTACCTCGTCAGCCATCGATGTACCAGCGTGCATAGAGAAATGTGCAGAGACGTCTGGCTTTCACTTTGGCGGCCGTAGAGGCCGAAGCTATAGGTCAAGATAACACTGGTAAATCTTCTCATGTCTTTTTAAGCCTTTTCAAATTCTTGCATCCTTTTGTCCTTTCATCTACCTAAACATTTTCATTCACTTTTGGTACGATATTATTAGTTCCTTCACCACTGCTTTAACCAAATTTTCCTTGAATCTGATACAACATCCTTGTATAAATTTTGAGGACGGAATTTTTATAGAATGTAACGACTCTGAAATCCCTATACAAAAATTTCTTTTTTATTGTACAAAAAAGGGGCATTTCAGCCTGATGTGAAGTTGTAAGTTATTTTTGTTCAATAAAAGCAAGAAGCAATTTGTAGCTCACTGATAAAGTCTCTGCACTGCTGTGACATAGCATGTACGTTCGAATCCCATCAGACCCTATTTTTTTTTATTTCTATTTTTAATTTTTGGAAGCCCAAGAGTTACACGTGCAAAACACGGAGAAATGAAAAGTTTCAGAAAAATCAAACAGGCGCAATGAGGTGTACACACCCAAAAACCCACGTGGCATGAATCTTGAGGCGATTGCCTCAAATCCAACCGTCTATTCTCCCATATAGGCCGGCGCTGACGGCCCATAATGCTCTAATTGGCTCCGTGCTTTACACACACACCCCTTCGACTCCCCTTAACTCTCTACACTGTTTGATTTCTCTGCAATCAAACAGAGACCCTTCATTTCACCAATTAATACCTTTTTAATGCTTTTTAATACAAAATTTTAATTCGCAAACCCTAATTCTCCACTATAAATACCACCCCATGCCTTTTCTCTTCACCATCCTGAAATTCTAGGAAAAATTCTCTCAAAACTCTCTAAGTGCCAAGTGGAGGTAAGCCCCTCAAGTGGAGTAGCGAGCCAAACTCGACAACCGGAGTATCTCTGACAAAACCACAACCTCCAAGAGCTTCTTCGATCTCTTCTTAATCATATAAAAACAGTAAGTCTTCTTCATCTCTCTTTCTTTTCATCTCAATTCATCTCCAAAATATATATCGGTAAAGTGGAGTTATTTCCAATACATTTCTTTTTAAAACTTAGAACTCCTTTTTCCCTTATACATAAGTCAAACTAATTTTACCACCCTACTTGTAACTTTAATTACAAATGTTTAGCTTAGAGTTTAACCAAAATTCTCATGTGAAACAAACATAAACGAACTTTTTCATTAAAATATCTTGAACTTTATTATCACCGCTTTTCGATATTAGTTAAAACAATACTTTTAGGAAAACTTCACGGGATAATGACCTACCCCACATGCACACTTTGGTTTCATAGCACGATATCTATATATCTGTATGGTTGGTTCAAAGAAATGCTTTTCATTAAAATACCACATCTTTTAAAAAACCGGGTTTCTTTTAAAGCGGTATTTTATAATCCTTAGTAAATACGTCTCTACAACCTTCGTTAGAAGACCAGCTAATGGATGATGCGGATTATCTCACATTCTTGGGACAGTAGAGCGAGATGCAAAACTCCTCACGAAGTATTCGGTCTCGAAAGGAATAAAAATACGGTTTTTGAGAAACGCGACTTTTTCTAATAAAAACTAATTTTTGGAAAAATTATATAAAAATCACAAATCCGTATTTTCAATAAAAAAAAATTACAAAACTCTATTTTTAAATGAAAGATTAAAAATTGTTAATAAAATCCCACCAAGTTTCCCAAAAAGTTAGTTTTCATAAAAATACCATAAACTTTCAAAAGGCTAGATTTTATCACCAAAACCCCACAATAATTAAAATACATGTTCATGAAAACCCTAAATGTTATAAATCACCCTTGATATTTATTTTCAAATTATATTAAAGTATTTTTCATAAAACCCCTTCGAGATATGCAAAACAATATTTTAAGGACTCTGGTTTAATATAGATTTAAGCGGGATCAATTATCTTGAGCCCTAGGAAATCGGAGAAAGTGAGTGCTTGCCTATTCAGGTTAGACAACTTAATGAAGTTATCAATGGTAATTGTCTTGGAAAAAGACACAAATCCTGCCGTCCATGTGCAGCAGTTGCCGATATCTCCCGAACATACGATTTTTAACAATTTACATCAATTCACATGAAAAGACAAGAACTCGAATCCAAATTCGAATATAAACTTGAACTCGGACTCGAACACAAACTCAAATTATAACCTAACTCGAATCTAAATCTGAACATAAACTTGAATTCTTGATCATGAATCAGAACACTTGAGCTTGAATATCCCAAAACCTGAATACTAGAATATTATGACTGTAGGGTTCCTAGGCACGCTAATGAAGTCTCACAAGGCATCAACCATGCCAATTTCAAATCTTTCCGGTGCCGAGAAACCCTAATATGGATCGTTAACTAGAATTTTAGGCGAAACATTAAGCTAGTTAACATCTTAACTAAAAGTGAGAAGCTACAACCTTTGTAGATCCGGTTCTCCACTTCCTTAGCTCCACGTAGACGTCATCTCGCTGTCCTAGTCGGATCTCGGACTCTAGCATCGGCTTCATCGGAGAAATGAGCGGACAAGTCGTCGGCTACGATGCCGAAGATGATCTACGTCGAGATTACACAAGATCAAGCTCCAACTTCACCAAGTTGTGAAACTTGTGAAGAAAACACCCTATACTACTTGGCAAGAGGTAGAGGGTGAAGAAATAGGAGGTGGGTTCACTTTAGAATTGGATTTCTCACACTTTTGCTCAAGATGCCATTGTTGGTAGCAAGCTTTTTCTTTTGAAGAAGAAGATGAAGAAGATGATAGAATATGATAAGTGTTGAATAAAATAGAAAATAAATAAAATACTTATCATATACTAACCTTAGTTGAGTGTAGAGAATAGACCATGGTTAACTTGAATGGTTAGGGTTAAGTATAAGATAAGAATGATGACTTAGTTAAAGCTTCATGAAACTTCAACTAACAAACAAACCAATCCACCATTCATTTATCCTTTCCAAAATGAAAAAGTAAATAAATAAATGAATAAATAAGTAATGGATAAACAAAACCCTAATCATTAGTTTAACCATGGTTTAATTCTTTATACTTAACTAAGTAAGCATGTATCATCAAACATGATACAATCATGTGGACAAAAGTATATCACATATACAACTTGCACATCAAGTGAGAAAATCCTTTTAAAGTGAACCAATACTAGTTAATGCAAAGTAATATATCAAATATATAATTATACATCAAATCATTAAATCAACACTTGATTCAATGATCCGGTCATGTCGCACATAACCGACTAGTATCCAATGAATCGACTTATAGAATCAATCTTTGATTCGATAACTAGGTTATATCACATACAACCAATCGAAACATTCATCGCGAGAATGGAATACGGTATCACATACACGCATTATTCTCGGACCTGCACATATCTCATATGCGCTCCTATTTCGTTTCGCTTGAGCCAGGAAACCTCTGTGTAGGACTCTAAAGACTCGTCAATACGCCGGTAGCAGATGATGATCATATCAATCACCCACAAGCCGCAAGCGGTCTGCTAAACGTAACGGCCACCCGGGTATTGAGCGATCAGAAGATCGACGAGCTAGCCCGCTCACACTCCTGCGAATCCAATCAGTAACACTTACCGTAGAGTCCGGTCTGTTCGTCTGATATGTCGCATATCGAGTCTAGGGGTGGTAAACGTCAGACCCCAATAACCGATAAGTCGTGCCGATGTGAGGCTCATAACGGGTCGAGAAACTACTGGTAACATTTACCAGTAAATCTCTGATCAGCCCTGGCCAGGGACTTCCCTGTTACGGCCAATCGAGCACAGCGCAACATCAACCCCCAATACCGGGAGAGACGAAACCCCTCCTATCGCTCATTGCCTCCATGTGACTCGGGACTGTACCCAAAGACCACCGTTTTGCACGCCCTCATGGACGTGGTAAGGTGGAGATCAAAGCACAGTGGGAATCACATAAGACTCTATGACGATCTCGGGTCTACAGACTAACCTGCACAAGTGTCACCTGAGAACTGCCATCTGACGTGAGGTATAATACCATCTGGGAGTTCTCGGTGAGTCCGTCCAGTGTACCCAGTCTCCACTGAGCACCCGTATACCATCTCTGATGTCCAACACCAATGGATATGGGATCATCCATCGCCCATCTCATGGGTCGAGAAGCGTATACGCTAGTCTACACTGGTATATCGATGCCCCGTCTCGATACACCCACGACTAGGGACCTTGAAGGATGTACTTATGGACTACCATGTCCCCAGCAGTATGATCTGCATCATAGTCCAGGTAGTCAAGTACACATCCTAAGGGCTTTATCAACATGTAACTATAAGACAGTTTAAAGAGACTAGTAAACATGTTAAGATAAAGAGAAACCAGATAGCATACTATCATATCGAGCAAGAAAGTCATCTCTATATATGTCCAAGCATCCAATATAATATACATCATCTGTACAATACTGGCCTCTAGGGCATACATACAACTAACAATCTCCCACTTGCACTAGGGCCAGCTGCTGTAGTATCGCATACCGAGCATCCCGAAGAGTCTCTCAAACTGTATCTGGGGATGGCCTTCGTGAGTGGATCCGCCGTGTTGTTCTTCGTGTCAACTCTCCTGACCTCGATCTCCCGGCGATCAACTATCTCCCGGATCAGGTGATACCGCCTCAGAATATGCCTGGATCGCTGATGGGACCTGGGTTCCTTGGCCAAAGCCACCGCTCCATTTTTAGCGCAATACAAAGGTATTGGATGCTCAATGGATGGAACCACTCCAAGTTCAGTAATGAACTTCTTGATCCAGACAGCCTCTTTAGCAGCATCGTTGGTAGCGATGTATTCAGCCTCCATCGTCGAGTCTGCCATGGTTTCCTGGTTGGAACTCTTCCAGCTAACCGCCCCTCCGTAAAGGGTAAAGACAAATCCCGACTGCGACTTAGAGTCATCCTTATCACTCTGGAAGCTCGAATTGGTAAAGGACTCCACTTGGAGTTCTCCGTTACCATACACCAAGAGCATCTCTTTAGTCCTTCGTAAGTACTTGAGAATGCTCTTCACAGCTGTCCAGTGACTCTCTCCAGGATCAGCTTGATACCTGCTCACTACACTTAGTGAGTATGCTACATCGGGTCTGGTACATAGCATTGCGTACATAATAGAGCCTACAGCCGAAGCATAGGGTATCCCTCGCATGCGAGCTCTCTCCAAATCAGTCTTGGGAGACATCTCTTTAGAGAGAGTGACTCCAAAGATCATGGGCAAGTTCCCACGCTTGGATTCTTCCATACTAAACCTCTTTAGTATGGTGTCAATGTACCTGGATTGGGACAATCCCAAAATCCGTTTGGATCTATCTCTATAGATCCTAATTCCCAATATGGAGGAGGCATCACCAAGATCTTTCATTGAGAATCTTTATGATAAGAAGAGCTTGACCGATTGCAGCATAGGAATATCATTTCCTATCAAGAGTATGTCGTCCACGTATAATACGAGGAAGACGACCTTACTCTCTGCCACCTTCTTGTAAATACAAGGTTCATCTGGATTTTTGACGAAATCAAACTCTTTGATAACGACGTCAAAGCAGATGTTCCAACTCCGCGATGCTTGCTTTAATCCATAAATGGATTTAAGCAGCTTGCACACCTTCCCGCTGCTCCCACTGTCTACGAAGCCCTCTGGCTGAGTCATGTACACGCACACTTCTAAATCACCATTTAGAAAAGCGGTCTTAACATCCATTTGCCAGATTTCCTAGTCATGATATGCAGCGATGGCAAGCATGATCCGGATGGATTTAAGCATAGCCACTGGAGAAAAGGTTTCGTCATAGTCCACACCTGGTCTTTGACGAAAACCCTTTGCAACTAGTCTAGCTCTGAAAGTCTCCACTTTCCCATCTACACCAAGTTTCTTCTTGAAGATCCACTTGCTCCCAATGGATTTTACCCCTTCAGGAGCAACTTCCAAAGTCCATACTTTGTTGGTGTACATGGATTCCATCTCGGACCGCATAGCATCCAGCCATTTCACTGAGTCCCTACTCGTGATGGCCTGCTCGAAGCTAGTTGGGTCATCATCCTCCATGATGCAATCCTCGCTCCCACCATCCATGAGAAAACCGTAGTATCTCTCAGGTTGGCGAGGAACCCTACTAGATCGGCGGAGAGGCTGAGGTTCATTGGGAGCTACTGAATCCTCGTGTTCCACTAAATCTTCTGTTGTGTTTTGTTCAGCTGGAACCTCTTCCAGTTCTACCTCAGAGCCACTAATCTCTTTTGCAAGAAATTCCTTTTCTAAAAAGGTGGCATGTTGAGCAACAAATACCCTTTGTTCCTCACTGTGGTAGAAGATATACCCTCGCGAATGTTTGGGATATCCAACAAATTTACACATAACAGACCTTGCCTCGAGTTTGTCCGGTTTTTGTCTTTTGACATAGGCCGGGCAACCCCATATCTTTATAAAATTAAGATATGGTCTCTTCCCCTCCCATATCTCATATGGTGTGGTAGGCACAGATTTGGTGGGAACCCTATTCAGTAGGTATGCTGCTGTTTCCAGTGCATATCCCCATAAGGAAACAGGTAACTCAGCTACACTCATCATAGAGCGCACCATATCCAATAGGGTGCGGTTCCTCCGTTCTGATACACCGTTGTGCTGTGGTGTATATGGAGGAGTTAGCTGAGAGAGAATCCCATTCTCTTTTAGGAAGTCCAGGAATTCAATGCTCAAGTATTCACCTCCTCGATCAGATCGAAGGATTTTAATACTTTTTCCGGTTTGGTTCTCGACTTTTTGTTTATATTCTCTAAATTTCTCAAAAGCTTCTGATTTGTGTTTCATCAAGAACACATATCCGAATCTAGAGAGATCGTCAGTGAATGTAATGAAGTACGAAGAACCATCCCTGGCATGTGTAGACATGGGACCGCATACATCACTATGTATCAGTCCCAAGAGTTCGGTAACTCTTTCTCCGTGTCCCGTAAACGGAGTTTTGGTCATCTTGCCTTTGAGACATGACTGGCAAGTGTCATAAGATGAAAATTCAAAAGGATTTAAATATCCATCTTTATGCAACTTAGCTAGTCGTGTCGCATTGATGTGACCCAGTCTACAATGCCACAAGAAAGATTCGTTCAGTTCAGAACTCTTCCTCTTGTGTGTGTTAGTTATGCTCAGAACTGTTGATTGATTTAGAACATAAATGCCATTGCACAACGTGCCTGATCCAACCAACTTTTGGTTACGGAAAATGTTCATAACATTGTCCTGTAATACAAAATTATATCCCTCTTTACTCAACAAAGAAACCGATATAATGTTGCATATCAGGTTCGGCATGTAATAGCATTCGTTCAGAACCAATGTATTACCAGTTGGTAATACAAGGTGATATTCCCCGACAGTCTTAGCTGCAACAATTGCACCATTTCCAACTCTAATGTCTTTATCACCTTCTCCAAGCTCTCTACCTTTCCTAAGCCCATGTAACTGATTACATATATGGGATCCTGACCCAGTATCTAATACCCAGGACGTAGAGCAAATGGAGAAACAGTTCTCTGTAACGAACACACCCGAAGAAAATGCATCAACATGTACTTTCTTCATTCGGGTGGCATGGGAATCCTGGTATTCCCCTATATCCTGTTCATTCCTATAACTCTTATAAGAAAGAACGGAACCAACGTTCCCCAGCACAGTATAACATGCGGGTTCGGTCAATACATCCATATTATTATCTTGATTAGGGCATGAAATGGTCGCTACCTGGAGAGAGAGAGAAGAAAACACTTTAGCGTATGCTCGTGCAAGATCAGATTGGTTATTATCTTATCTAATCAGGATGGCTCCCACTGGTTTTTATCAAATCTTCCTTCAAACCCTAAAAGGAAAGACTAGCCGGGATTAATTACACACTACAAGTTCGCCAATCTTTCAGCCAGGCCAGTGTCGGTACTTTGAGGGAGGTCCCCCGTGCTTTCGCACGAACCTAATTAATGTAAACCTCGTTTTCCCAGAGGCGTAACCTCGTTGACACCTTTCTAGACACCTACTTGATCGGCTAATTGCAATGTGCAAAACTCTCCTAGGAGTAACTCTTACTCGCAGTGGGTATCGGGATCCAACTATCTCATAGAAGGTATGCAATCTCATTGCAAATTTCAACACTTGAAATTCCCGATAATATTTTGCCCCAAGCATCCTATGACCTTGACGGAGGTCAACAAACCACAGGGTGCAAGTCAAGTTCAACCCGTCATTTCTTGATTGAATCAAACCCACCCGCACGACCCTTGACGGAGGTCAACAAGGTCGTACGACTACCCTAATCCAATCTGCATCACATGCATAAGCAGATAAATACTAGTTAGCTACCGCACACTACGCCTTGACGGAGGTCAACAAACGTAGCACGAATACTAAGTAGGATTTATCTGAAATGACGGAGGGCTACGACAGGTTTTTCTGAAAACCTATTGCGTAATGAACTTGATATCGTTGTAGAATCAAATGAAGTTTTGAAATGGAGTGATTTTGAGGCTTTTCTAGTTTTGCTAAAGGGGTCACTCCCGGTGAAGGGATCGTCGGCCCTTTCCTCGTCGAATGAGGTGCGGGATATATCATATATATCACCGTGCAAAGCATAAACTATAGAAGCAATCAAAAACAAACCGAGTGTGTAGCATCTGCCAGTTATTGCTAAAGGAGTCACTCCCGGTGAAGGGATCTCGGTCCTTTTCTCATCGAATAAGGTGCAGGGTATATCATATATACCGCTATGCAAAGCAAAACTGTAGCTACCTCCTTTTTATTTAAAATTTGATTCTACAATATCTTAGGTTTCTTTTCATTCATTAATCACATTAATGAAGTCCCATTATTTAAGTCACCTAAATATCACAGATAAATACGACGTACACTTCTGCCATCCGCATTCGCCTCGATGTCCCCTCGTGCACCGTTAGGTTAGGTAACTAACGGCAGAGCGGGGCAGGGCTAGTGCGGGTGCAAAACATAAGTAACGTCTATATAATATATCATATATACTATATACTGTATCTATCACAGAACATCATATGATCACATCACAGATATCGCAGCAGAAGAAACATATGAAACATTGGATATACTAGGACGTCCGTGTTTTCAATACGAGCCAGTATAAAACACGGATTCCACGGTCGTGATGAATAGCCAAACCCACACCCCTAGACCCCTACGAGAGCGGCAAGCAACCCTACCAATTCTTGGGTTAGGAGACCCGGACTCGACTCCTCGAGATGGTCTCCCATTGGACCCCAGAACCCGGTTACTTGTGCTCCCCTCCTTGGGTCTATCCTAGTGCCGAAAAGTAAATAATATACAAAAGGTGACAACTTCCGCAACCTGGAAGTGCCCCAAATAAAAGAATATTACATACAAGTTTTTTTACATGAATGAAAATGAAAAACACTCATCTCACATAAAAACCGCCGGCTATTCAAACACGACGATCCAATATAACATATCCAGCAACACATAACATCACATGTCATCAACGTAAGTAAGTATGCATACACCGATTGTCGTCGACATATAGCAACGACAATCGGCAATACCACTACATACTACACTTACGGTCACAGAAAAGAAAGAGTAAAACTACAACAGTTGGAATCCGCAACCTCTTTAGACATCTCATGCCTTATCAAATGAAATACTTAGACATCACATGCCTAACAATTATAAACCCCGCATTTTAGTCTCATTATCAAAATCTCTTTTCAATATTAAGTGAGACTAAACCGCTAGATTTATAACATTCATTCAGTTATCTCATAACTGTTTGTGAATTCCAATTATTGTAACCCATTCCGGATAAATAGAAAATATTAAACTTTCCGATCGAACATTGGAACACCCAAGTTTTCCCGAAACCGTTCAACTCATGAAATTGGTTCAAAGACATTCATTTCATGCCTCAGTACCAACGGTCCAGCCGTAGAAGGGTCAAGCCAACGCCTCACATGTGGCATGCCGTACTGCCCCAAACCCGAAGGTTCAAAGGGCAGTTCAAGACGGTCACATAATCGAGTTAAGGTTTGTTGTCTTCTAGAGGGACCATCGCGTTACTTGCACTACTCAGAACGTCCTTAAACCACAGAAAAATCCAACACTTGGAAATTTTCCGGCAGGGGAAAGATTGGGTATTTACATCCGGTCGAACTTTTCAACATATTCCAAAATATCCGGAAAGCCACATAGACAAAGTCTGATAATCCGATCGAATCTGCGAACTCCCAAAACACCCCAGAAAATTCAACTCTTAAATAAATATTAAAAATTCCCATAAAACTCAGCACTGTAAAATAGGAATTACTGTGCAAATTTGGAGGGCTGACGTCATCATGTCGCCGCGGAACCGCCGCAGAAGCTAGGCTTCTGCCGCGGTTCCGCCGCAGGTTGGAGGCATCATTTGTCCAATTTTGCACCGTAATTCTTATAACTTCCTGCTGAATTTTTTAAGCATTTTTAATATGGAAAAAACCCAGTTTTTAGAAAAAGTCCAGAGAGCGTTTTGGTTTTTAGGGTTTCGGTTCGATCGGATTTCAAACGTCATCAACACTTCGCCTAAGGCTCTAGCTAGGCTCTGATACCACTGTAGGGTTCCTAGGCACGCTAATGAAGTCTCACAAGGCATCAACCATGCCAATTTCAAATTTTTCCGGTGCCGAGAAACCCTAATACGGATCGTTAACTAGAATTTTAGGCGAAACATTAAGCTAGCTAACATCTTAACTAAAAATGAGAAGCTACAACCTTTGTAGATCCAGTTCTCCATTTCCTTAGCTCCACGTAGACGTCCTCTCGCTGTCCTAGTCGGATCTCGGACTCTAGCATCGGCTTCATCGGAGAAATGAGCGGACAAGTCGTCGGCTACGATGCCGAAGATGATCTACGTCGAGGTTACACAAGATCAAGCTCCAACTTCACCAAGTTGTGAAACTTGTGAAGAAAACACCCTATACTACTTGGCAAGAGGTAGAGGGTGAAGAAATAGGAGGTGGGTTCACTTTAGAATTGGATTTCTCACACTTTTGCTCAAGATGCCATTGTTGGTAGCAAGCTTTTTCTTTTGAAGAAGAAGATGAAGAAGATGATAGAATATGATAAGTGTTGAATAAAATAGAAAATAAATGAAATACTTATCATATACTAACCTTAGTTGAGTGTAGAGAATAGACCATGGTTAACTTGAATGGTTAGGGTTAAGTATAAGATAAGAATGATGACTTAGTCAAAGCTTCATGAAGCTTCAACTAACAAACAAACCAATCCACCATTCATTTATCCTTTCCAAAATGAAAAAGTAAATAAATAAATGAATAAATAAGTAATGGGTAAACAAAACCCTAATCATTAGTTTAACCATGGTTTAATTCTTTATACTTAACCAAGTAAGCATGTATCATCAAACATGATACAATCATGTGCACAAAAGTATATCACATATACAACTTGCACATCAAGTGAGAAAATCCTTTTAAAGTGAACCAATACTAGTTAATGCAAAGTAATATATCAAATATATAATTATACATTAAATCATTAAATCAACACTTGATTCAATGATCCGGTCATGTCGCACATAACCGACTAGTATCCAATGAATCGACTTATCGAATCAATCTTTGATTCGATAACTAGGTTATATCGCATACAACCAATTGAAACATTCATCGCGAGAATGGAATACGGTATCACATATACGCATTATTCTCGGTCCTGCACATATCTCATATGCGCTCCTATTTCGTTTCGCTTGAGCCAGGAAACCTCTGTGTAGGACTCTAAAGACTCGTCAATACGCCGGTAGCAGATGATGATCATATCAATCACCCACAAGCCGCAAGCGGTCTGCTAAACGTAACGGCCACCCGGGTATTGAGCGATCAGAAGATTGACGAGCTAGCCCGCTCACACTCCTGCGAATCCAATCAGTAACACTTACCGTAGAGTCCGGTCTGTTCGTCTGATATGTCGCATATCGAGTCTAGGGGTGGTAAACGTCAGACCCCAATAACCGATAAGTCGTGCCGATGTGAGGCTCATAACGGGTCGAGAAACTACTGGTAACATTTACCAGTAAATCTCTGATCAGCCCTGGCCAGGGACTTCCCTGTTACGGCCAATCGAGCACAGCGCAACATCAACCCCCAATACCGGGAGAGACGAAACCCCTCCTATCGCTCATTGCCTCCATGTGACTCGGGACTGTACCCAAAGACCACCGTTTTGCACGCCCTCATGGACGTAGTAAGGTGGAGATCAAAGCACAGTGGGAATCACACAAGACTCTATGACGATCTCGGGTCTACAGACTAACCTGCACAAGTGTCACCTGAGAACTGCCATCTGACGTGAGGTATAATACCATCTGGGAGTTCTCGGCGAGTCCGTCCAGTGTACCCAGTCTCCACTGAGCACCCGTATACCATCTCTGATGTCCAACACCAATGGATATGGGATCATCCATCGCCCATCTCATGGGTCGAGAAGCGTATACGCTAGTCTACACTGGTATATCGATGCCCCGTCTCGATACACCCACGACTAGGGACCTTGAAGGATGTACTTATGGACTAC
This sequence comes from Agapanthus africanus, assembly GCA_030015575.1. NCBI lineage: Eukaryota > Viridiplantae > Streptophyta > Magnoliopsida > Asparagales > Amaryllidaceae > Agapanthus > Agapanthus africanus. Next base: position 849,859,352 of record CM057338.1, on the reverse strand, counting down.
CATATCCCCACCAGTATGATCTGCATCATAGTCCAGGTAGTCAAGTACACATCCTAAGGGCTTTATCAACATGTAACTATAAGACAGTTTAAAGAGACTAGTAAACATGTTAAGATAAAGAGAAACCAAATAGCATACTATCATATCGAGCAAGAAAGTCATCTCTATATATGTCCAAGCATCCAATATAATATACATCATCTGTACAATACTGGCCTCTAGGGCATACATACAACTAACAATGACTTGACATGAACTCAACACGAATACCAGAATACAATGGCTGCTATTGAAACTGACTTGACTCAAACCATGAATACAACAACTTGACATGAATACATGAACACTTGACACGAATACTTGATATTGACATGAACTCACTCTTGCAACTTGATGTATTCATGGATTCGAGCAAGGCTATTAATTTTAACTATAACCTAGAATACACGGGGTGTTGCGGTAGTTCATGTGTAAATCCAACAAAATCTCAGGAGTCTCCCTAGATCATGAATCTATGTTTACTAACATAAGCAAGCTATCATGAGGGCCCATGTTTCCTTGCTCCTGGATTATAGCTTGTTGAGTTTGGAATACTTCAACACTAGATTGAAGTCCCGTTACTAACACTTGATTCGGGCCCGTAGTTCCTTACCCCTGGATTACAGCCTGTTGGGTTCGAGAACACTCTTGAGATTGGTTGACATTCACCCTTGAACTTACGTTACATTAGTTTACCCATGTAAAGACCTTTTAAAACACTTACATTCACTTCATGTCCACTACACCTATACTACGCGGCCATGCTATACTATATTTATGTTATTTTTCCATGATTATATATATATATATATATATAACTGCATGTTAAATAAAATTGCCATGCTTATATTAAATGACATGTTTAAACACCATATCTCCTAGTCCATTGCTTCATGATATACATTTTCTTTGTCTTTATACTTTTATACTTCATACCCGTTTATTGGGGACTTACCGAGCAAAAGTTCGCTGACGGGCATCCCACCCATCTTTATTTCTTAGAATGTTCGTCAGATACTGTGAAAACTGAGGGGGTGGACACCACTGAGGAGGAGCATGATCAGATTGCGACTCAGGCCTAAACTAGTTATCCTTTCTTTCAGTTTATGTATGCCACCTGTTTATACATTTCTCTTCTTCTATTTTCAGTTGAACTTATGTATTGTAAATGTATCAAGTTGAATGTAAATAAAGTTGTTGAAGTTAAAATCTCATGTTAATTTCTTATCATTTTATATTGCTCAATTACGCTTAGCGTATTTATTCTGGGAAGTGGCCTTCTCGAAATAAATACGTCGCGGGCCTCGTCACATACCTGCTACCATCTTTTGGGAAGCGGGGCATGACACCAAAATTATGATCGGAATCTTATATCACGATCGGAGATGATGCAAATAGGTACTCCATGTAATCTCACGATCTCCTCCATGTACTTCTTTGCTAACGTCTCGGTTGACTGGCCAACTCGAAATGGAATAAAGTGAGCCGACTTGGTGAGTCGATCCACAATAACCCAAATTACATCGTTACCCTTCATTCTACGAGGGAGTGCAGTCACGAAGTCCATGGTAATATGCTGCCATTTCCATTCTGGGATTGGTAACGGCTGAAGTAGACCAGCAATTCTGTGATGTTCAGCCTTCACTTGCTAACACACCAAACACTTGGCTATGCTCCTTGCTACTTCGTGTTTCATTCTATGCCACCAGTAGTGTTGCCATAGATCTTTGAATATTTTCGTGCCACCGGGGTATATAGAATAAGGAGAGCCATGAGCTTCTTTCATCAACTCTTCTCGAACAGGTCCAATTGGCACGCATAAATGACTTCCATATCGTAAGGATCCATCTTCGTGGATGATGAAGCCAGTTCGTAGTCCACTTTCTACTTGTTCTCGGATCGTTTGTAGCTTGGCGTCATTTGCTTGAGCTGCCTTGATCTGATTGACAAGAGTGGATTGAACTTGTAAATTCATCAAATATGAAGTGTTACATGGCATGACTACTTCAATCTCTAATCCATGCAATTCTTGTTGTAGTATCCATTAAACGGTGTGGTTCATTGCCAATGGCTGGCGACTAATGGCATCGGGAACTACGTTCACCTTTACAGAATGATACTGTAGATTGATGTCGAAATCTGCAATGAGTTTTAACCATCTTCTCTGCCACATGTTTAGTTCCTTCTGAGTAAATACATACTTTAGACTCTTGTGGTCAGTGTATATATCCACTCGTTCTCCCAAAAGATAGTGGCGCCAAATCTTGAGTACGAAGATGACGGCTGCCAATTCTAGATCATGTGTTGGATAGTTGCGTTCATGGACCTTTAACTATCTTGACGCAAAAACCACAACATTTCCATGCTGGTGTAGAACACATCCTAATCATTTACCGGATGCATCACAATGCACAACGAGTCCGCCAGTTTAATCCGGTATTACAAGAATTGATGCAGAGGTTAACGTCGACTTGAGTTCTACAAAATCCTTTTCACATGCTTCTGACCACACGAATGCTTCGCCTTTGCGTGTGAGCTTGGTCAAGGGTGCTGCGATCTTTGAGAATCCTTCGATAAATCGTCGGTGGTATCCTACTAATCCCAAGAAACTTCGTATATCTTCCACCGTCTTTTGTGTCGGCCACTCACAGACAGCTGACACCTTAGATGGATCTACAGAGATTCCTTCGCCTGAAACAATATGTCACGCCCCGCTTCCCAGAGTACGCTAAGATAGGCACGTGACATAGCCAACCATGCTACCTGTGGATAGGAATTATCCTTCCACAGTCACATTACGGCTGTAGAGATATCAAGAACAATAATAAATTATCTAACACATGTCCATAAGCCAAAATAAAATGAGTCAAAACTAAAATAATGCGGAAGCAAAAGATCCAATACAAGAATAACTGGAATGTATGTCCCATAATGCGGGCTCACATTAGGAATGAAAATACTGGAAATAAAAGAACTAACTACTAACGAGTCCTCACTGCTCAGCCTGCTGACTGAAGTACTCCTGCTCGGACTGCAGCAAAGGTACGGAATCTGGGCCATGCAAAACCCAGACGTCAGCGCGTTATAACATCAAGCAACAATATAAAAACAGGGTAGCAAGACATGTAAGTATGATCATAAATGGTAAAGCAGGTGTAACAGCAATATAAATCAGAGCAATGAAAGGTAGGATGCAGTGAGTAATCTAAACTGGTTTATTGGGTTAACTACTCTCAAGTTTTTGAAATCAATTTGATGAATCGTCGATGTAACTCAATAGTATCCCGTGCGTGTCCGGGATCACGGTTTATGACTCTCGGGCTGAACCCGAGACGTACCTCAAGGCAGTAAAGGGTGGTAGGTAATGACGAGTGATGTCAGTAGCATCACTCCGGGGCTGGCCTAGCTCGTAAGACTGATCAGAAAAGGTATAGAACTGTCGAGTTACAAGTCAGGTTTCATCATTGATTTCCCCATACCTCCAAATAATATGTGTTCAAGTCAAGTATTAAGTAATCTAGAGCTAATGCCAACACAGGATCAGGCAGGTACAGGTTTGTCTGGATAGACAACAGGAAACGTCCGTAAGGACAACAGGTCAGGTTTGTTGGCATTAGTCACAAGATCAGGCAACAGGTAAAGCCATGGTACATCAGGTCAAGTCAGGTAGTATATAGGTATCATGTCATGTCGAGAGGTGCACGGTACCATGTCGTGTCAAGTCATAGGTGTAACAAGTCATGTCAGGGGTGCACAGGATGTCATGTGGGTGCTCATAATCAACTACGTAAGCATGGGTAAGCCAAACAAGCATGGAGTACTAGTGAAATAATAAAATGAAACATGGTGATGATATATGCAAGGGTACAGATCACAGCATATGGATGCACAGTTATAGATTAGAGTTAGGGTTGTGGTTCCAACATTAAGTATCATACACTTAAATGAATATGGAATTGTTAAATCTCGTTATTATGGGTTAAATGATCTAAGGATGCAATTATATATAAAATATGTTCAATAGATGCAACCGGGTACTCGGGGTAGAAACTATTTAAAGGTGCTATGAGCTATGCAGATAATTATTAAGTAATTTAAACACGGATGTGGGTACACGATATTGTACTCTAACATGCAACAAGTTATAATTCAAGATCCGAATCTAACATGATATATGGAACATCGAAACGGAAAATGGAACATGTGACGCTATATGTAATCTACAGTTTTACCATGCAGTTTAATAGGTATAAAAAAATATTATAGATAGCATGTAGCAAGTTTCACTTGCCTCGACGGATCGCAATACGGTGTTCGGAACGTCACATGTCGGCGAGAAAAGTCGCGACGCACGCACGGTACACGGAAAGAGTCCAAACAACACCCGTGGGATCACACGGGTCAGATATCCTCGCTGGGTCGTCAGGATCGTCGCCGGCACGGTCGGATTCCGGCAATCAAGAAACAACAGTGAATACTTTTAGAAGAAAAGAAAAACAGAAAAGAAAGAAAGAAAAGAAGGAAAGAGAAGGAAGAGGGATGAGAATAGGATTGCTTACTGGGTTGCAGAGGGGTAAGCAAGCGGTGGCGGCGAGACCAACGGCGGTGAGGGGCGCCGGTGAAGGGGTTTTGAAGAGCTAGGGTTTGGTTAGGGTTTGGGCTCGGTTTTGAAGTTGTTGGGGTTTTATATGCAGGGTTTTGGCGCTGGAGGGAGAGCAGAGGAGAGGGAGGAGATGGCGATGGCGATGGGAGATGGTCGGCGACATGAGAAGGTGGTGGTGGTGGAGAAGGGTTCTCGGGATTTCTTGGGTGCAATGGGTTCGCTCGAGGGAGAAAGAAGAAGAAGGAGATGATGGAGACAAGGGTGACGAGGAGACGAGAAGGGTGTCAACGAGGGTTGAGGAGCGGAGGAAAATAGGGTTAGGGTTGATAGGTAAAGGAGAAGAGAAGCTGCGGGGTATTAAAAGGAAGAGGAAGAAAATATATAAATGCAAAGAAGGGAGGCGAGCGTAGCGCGGAGACGGTGACGCGACTCGAGGAACGCACAGTGTTCCCGAGATGAGAGAGAAAGGCGCGAGAGGAGAGAGAAAGAAGAGAGAGAGAGTTGTGCTGGGGAGAGAGAGAAAGGAGAAAGAAAAGATTTTGAGGGGAGAGAGAGACGTGTGGCGCCCGGCGTCAGCGTAAGGGAGGGATTTAATTGGCTTAGGGGGAAAAAGATATGGGGAAAGGGTTTTGGAAAAAAATCAAAAAATATTTTACTTGTTACCAAATATTTTATGTTAGCTGTATAATAAATCTTTCAGCTTTTAAAATATATATTAACGAATTTAAAAATTTAAAATAATTAGAATTTGGCGGGATACAAAATAATTCAGAAATGCGCCCGGGTTGGGTCCAAAATTTTGGATTTGAAATACGAAAATTATTAGCAAGTTCCAAAATTTAAAATGAAAGATTATTTAACAGAAATGCATACCCCCAAGAACGGACGCACGTACGTGCGCGTAGCCATCCAAACACGTCCGTTTCACTGAAAGGGACGAGAACACGACGCAAGGACGCTACCACAGGGTTAGGGGTATCATGCAGGCCATGTCATGTATTTTTAAATTATTTTAAGTGACTTAAACTGTTATATGCAAAAATACGTGATGCTGTGGTATTCTATAATTATGAAACAACAAGCTCAAGCAAGCGGGTTGAACGTGAAGTAAACTACCATTCGCATCCACACAGTAAATGAAATAAACACCACAAACAACACATACGGCAACAGAAATTGGTATAACTGAACTCGGTTGTTACATTATACCTAACTAAAAAAAGAATTTCGTCCTCGAAATTCCAAGAACACAAAAAGGATAAACGACCAACAAACTACAAGAAAAGATGGGGAAACTTCTGCCGGATTTCATCTTCTCGTTCCCAAGTTGACTCTCCATGTGAGCGATTACCCCAAGAAATAAGTACAAGAAGGATAACCTTGTTCTTAAGAACCTTTTCCCTTCGATCCACAATCACAATCGGTCGCTCCTCAAAAGTCAAGTCTTCTCGTACAGTCAGCTCCGAATGATTCAACACATGTGTTTCATCTCGAACATACTTACGGAGTTGAGATACGTGAAACACATCATGAACATTCGCCAAGGATTGCGGTAACGCCAATCGATACGCTACCTCACCAACACGCTCCAAAATCTCAAAAGGTCCGACAAATCGAGGACTGAGCTTTCCTCGACTTCTGAAACGAATCACCCCTCTAGTCGGTGATATGTTCAAGAATACCAAATCACCCATGGCGAACTCTAGAGGTCTTTTCGACGTATCTGCCCAACTCTTCTGTCGGTCTTGTGCTGCTTTCATATGATTCCGGATAGTGTTAACTTTCTCAAATGTCTACACAACCAACTCTGGTCCCAACAATCTTCGTTCACCGACATCGTCCCAACAAACAGGTGAACGACACTTGCGACCATACAAAGCTTCGAATGGATCCATCTGAATAGTCGCCTGGAAACTGTTGTTGTAAGAAAACTCCACTAAATGTAGATGATCCTCCCATGAACCTTTGAAGTCCAACATGCAAGCTCTCAACATACCTTCAAGAGTTTGGATCGTTCTCTTTGACTGGCCATCTGTTTGAGGATGATAAGTTATGCTAAACTTCAATCGAGTCCCCAAACTTTCCTGTAAGCTCCTCCAAAAGTGTGATAAGAACCGAGTGTCACGGTCGGACACGATGCTCACCGGTACTCCATGCAATCTTACAATCTCCTGCATTTACCGTTCTGCCAAAGTTTCTGTTGATTGACCAACCCGAAAAGGAATGAAATGAGCTGCCTTGGTCAAACGATCAACAATCACCCAAACTGCATTGTTGCCCTTTGGACTCCGCGGTAGAGCTGTCACGAAATCCATGGTTATATGTTCCCACTTCCACTGAGGAATCGGAAGTGGTTGCAATAAACCAGCAACCCTTTGATGTTCAGCCTTAACTTGCTGACACGCCAAGTATTTTCCCACAAAGCGGGCAATCTCCTGTTTCATGCCTTCCCACCAGTAATGCTGTCGTAAATCTCGGTACAACTTCGTGCCTTCTGGATGTACGGAATATGCTGAACTGTGTGCCTCCTTCATAAGTTCTTCGCGAATATCTCCCTTTGGCACACACAACCGGCTACCATATCTCAACGAACCATCTTCATGGATCAATAAATCTGTTCGAAGTCCAGCTTCAACCTGTTCTCAAAACTTTTGCAATCCAGGGTCGTGCGATTGCGCTGCTTTAATATTCTCGATCAACGACGAATGTACCTGCAGCTGCATTAACTGTCCCGAAGAATGCGGTAGCACAACCTCCAAATCAAATCTTCGAAAATCTTCAATGAGTTCCTTCTGTACAGTCAACACCTGAATTGCTGGTAACCGACTGAGCGCATCCGGCACGATATTAACTTTCCCCGGATGGTACTTAAGATCGAGATCGTAGTCAGCCATCAGCTCCAACCATCTGCGCTGCCTCATATTAAGCTCCTTCTGCGTGAACACATACTTCAAGCTTTTATGATCGGTGAAAACCTCGACCCTTTCGCCCAAAAGGTAGTGTCTCCAAATCTTCAAAGCGAAGATCACAGCCGCAAGCTCTAAGTCATGAGTTGGGCAATTCTTCTCATGGGTCTTCAACTGTCTCGATGCGTACGCTATAACCTTCCCATGCTGCATCAAAACACATCCCAATTCTTTCCCAGATGCGTCGCTGTGAATTACCAATCCTTCGGAACTGTCTGGCACGGTCAGAATAGGAGCGGTTATCAATCTCTGCTTCAACGCCTCAAACAATTATCCATCCACACGAATGGTACTTCCTTGCGCGTAAGCTTGGTCAACGGCTCCGTCAGACGAGCAAAGTTCTCCACAAACCTTCTGTAATACCCGGCTAGTCCAAGAAAGCTTCTTATCTCCGCAACATTCTTCGGAATCGGCCAATCTCGAACTGCTGCAATCTTTTCGGGATCAACGACGATTCCATCGCCAGACACAACATGCCCCAAAAACTTTACTTCTTCCAGCCAAAACTCGCACTTGCTCATCTTTGCATATAATTTTTCTTGTCTCAACGTCTGCAGTGCGATCTTCAAATGTTCTGCATGCTCATCAATACTCTTCGAGTAGACCAGAATATCATCAATGAACACCACAATAAACTGGTCCAAGAATGGTGAAAATATTCGGTTCATCAAGTCCATGAATATCGCCGGTGCATTCGTTACTCCAAAGGGCATCACTAAATACTCGTAATGTCCATATCGAGTTCAGAACGCCGTCTTGCAAATATCTTCTGTTTTAACTCGGACCTGATGATATCCAGATCGCAAATCCAGCTTCGAGAATACCCTCGCACCACTAAGCTGCTCAAACAATTCGCCAATGCGTTGGATCGGGTACTTGTTCTTAATAGTCACCCGGTTTAATTCTCGATAATCGATGTACATTCTCCTTGTGCCATCTTTCTTCTTAACTAGAAGAACTGGAGCTCCCCAAGGCGAGTTACTGCTTCGAATCCAACCCTTCTCAAGTAATTCAGTAACCTGCTTCTTAACTTCCTCCAACTCCACTGGTGCCATTGGATCATACGCTTTAGATACCGGCGCTGCACCAGGAACAAGATCAATCGCGAACTCCACGTCTCGCTTCGGCGGTAAACCTGATATGTCTTCAAACACGTCCATGAAATCTCGAACAACAGCTGGCATTTCATCTTGAGCAACTTCCATCGACGAAAGAACACTAGTTGTCGGCCTAGCCCTAAACTCAACTGGCCCGACAAAACTGCTTCCTCTAGTAAAGATAAACTCGGGATGTCCGGGAATCTGGAAAATTACTTTCTTTACCCTACAATCAATGTGAGCATGGAAAGTGCCGAGAAAATCCATTCCCAAGACGGCTTCATAGCTGCCCGTATCAATCACCAAGAAATCTGCAAAAAGCACCCGTCCGCAAACAATAACTGCACAATCCTTACACTCTCTACTAGATATGATTTTCCCATTCCCAGTGTGTATGTCCCAGAAACTAGACAAGGTCGTGCAAGTGATCGAGTGTGTAGCAATAAACTTGGACGACATAAAACAATGGGATCCACCAGAATCAAATAACGCTAATGCGGGAAAACCATGAACAAGTAGAATACCTGAAACAACTTCCCCCGAAACCTTGGCTTCCTCAGCCGTCAGGGTAAATGCTCGAGCTTGATTGGGTCCCTGAGTCAGCTGCTTCTGTCCCTGAAACGGTTTCTGCGGAGGCTTCAGAACATCATCCTTCGTACGAAGCTTCGACGGACAAGTACTAATAGTATGATCCGCCGAACCACAAACCAAACAGAGTCCCTGTTTCCTTCGACATTCCATTTGCACGTATCGAGGTAAATGGCAGTAATCACAAATCACGGTCCTCCTCTGATCAACAACAGCATGCTTCTTCATCGGTGTTACACCACGATGGTCCACTGGAATACCTCTGCGTCCATGTGCTCGGTTCGGTGCAAATGCCGGCTTCCTTACTGTAACTGCTGGCTGCTGTGTACTCCCAGTCTTCATAGATAGGCTCTGCTGCTCTCGAGCCGCTGTAAGCACTTGGGAAAAAGTGGTCAAACCCAAGGAGACTATCTGCCTCTGGATGTCCACATCCAAACTGCGCATGAATCTCCTTGCTCTATCAGCGTCGTTGGCAACCAGAGGTCCAGCAAATCTACTGAGCCGCGTCCACTCAGCTGCATGTACATCTACAGGTGCGCCGTTCTGCTTCAAACTGACGAACTTTTCCTCCATTTCATCCCGTGCAGTCCGCGGGAAGAACTTCTCCAAGAAACTATTCGAAAAATCCGCCCACTTGATCGGCTTGGGCAAGCGGGTCTCTTCCACAAGCCACCATTCACGGGCGTAATCCACCAGCTGGATGCGTACCACATCCACTCTCTTATCTTCTGGGATCTGTGCCGCAATGAGTAAATTCTCCGTGTCAACCAGCCACTGCTCCGCTGGCAACGGCTCCTCTAAGCCAGTAAAGACAGACGGACCCAGTCTCCTGAAATCCGCTACGGTACCCATACGATCTCCCGGTCTGGCCACAACATTGTTCACGTACTGCTGAACGGTCCGCAAACCTTCCTGAAAAGATTCAGCCTGCTGCTGGATCAGCTCGGTCTGTCGCTTTTGATTCTCCAACATCCCACGTATTACTCCAAGCATAGCGGCTTCGTCAACACGCCTTTGGTACGTCTTCAGATTTTTGTCTGCCATGATCCTGAAATCAAAGCACCAAAAGGATTAGCATGATAACAGATTCAAAATGTAGATCAAGGCTAGAACTCCGAGTTACTTAAATAGAGTACCGCATTGTAACTATGTCGCGGTATCATAGCTACAATTACATAACTCCACCCAAGTCGCCTAAGTTCTAGAGATAACAAGGAACCAGGTTTCGAGTCGATATGCAAAGGAGGTTTGCATATCGTAAAAGTATAATCAGGAGGAGGTTAGATTCAAGAATGGTAAGACGGTAAGGTGACAGGACATGTTTCCTAATCACGAGTATTCTGATTCGCGTATTGGGTCCAATACCCAACTACAAAAGAATCAAACCCGATTAACCTATATCCTATGGCTCTGATACCAAAAGAATCATGTCACGCCCCGCTTCCCAGAGTACGCTAAGATAGGCACGTGACATAGCCAACCATGCTACCTGTGGATAGGAATTATCCTTCCACAGTCACATTACGGCTGTAGAGATATCAAGAACAATAATAAACTATCTAACACATGTCCATAAGCCAAAATAAAATGAGTCAAAACTAAAATAATGCGGAAGCAAAAGATCCAATACAAGAATAACTGGAATGTATGTCCCATAATACGGGCTCACATCAGAAATGAAAATACTGGAAATAAAAGAACTAACTACTAACGAGTCCTCACTGCTCAGCCTGCTGACTGAAGTACTCCTGCTCGGACTGCAGCAAAGGTACGGAATCTGGGCCATGCAAAACCCAGACGTCAGCGCGTTATAACATCAAGCAATAATATATAAACAGGGTAGCAAGACATGCAAGTATAATCATAAATGGTAAAGCAGGTGTAACAGCAATATAAATCAGAGCAATGAAAGGTAGAATGCAGTGAGTGATCTAAACTGGTTTATTAGGTTAACTACTCTCAAGTCTTTGAAATCAATTTGATGAATCGTCGATATAACTCAATAGTATCCCGTGCGTGCCCGGGATCACGGTCTATGACTCTCGGGCTGAACTCGAGACGTGCCGCAAGGCGGTAAAGGGTGGTAGGTAATGACGAGTGATGTCAGTAGCATCACTCCGGGGCTGGCCTAGCCCGTAAGACTGATCGGAAAAGGTATAGAACTGTCGAGTTACAAGTCAGGTTTCATCATTGATTTCCCCATACCCCCAAGTAATATGTGTTCAAGTCAGGTATTAAGTAATCTAGAGCTAATGCCAACACATGATCAGGCAGGTACAGGTTTGTCTGGATAGACAACAGGAAACGTCCGTAAGGACAACATGTCAGGTTTATTGGCATTAGTCACAAGATCAGGCAACAGGTAAAGCCATGTTACTTCAGGTCAAGTCGGGTAGTATATAGGTATCATGTCATGTCGAGAGGTGTACGGTACCATGTCGTGTCAAGTCATAGGTGTAACAAGTCATGTCAGGGGTGCACAGGATGTCATGTGGGTGCTCATAATCAACTACGTAAGCATGGGTAAGCCAAACAAGCATGGGGTAATAGTGAAATAATAAAATGAAACATGGTGATGATATATGCAAGGGTACAGATCACAGCATATGGATGCACAGTTATAGATTAGAGTTAGGGTTGTGGTTCCAACATTAAGTATCATACACTCAAATGAATATGGAATTGTTAAATCTCGTTATTATGGGTTAAATGATCTAGGGATGCAGTTATATATAAAATATGTTCAATAGATGCAACCGGGTACTCGGGGTAGAAACTATTTAAAGGTGCTATGAGCTATACAGATAATTATTAAGTAATTTAAACACGGATGTGGGTACACGATATTGTACTCTAACATGCAACAAGTTATAATTCAAGATCCGAATCTAACATGATATATGGAACATCGAAACGGAAAATGGAACATGTGACGCTATATGTAATCTACAGTTTTACCATGCAGTTTAATAGGTATAAAAAAATATTATAGATAGCATGTAGCAAGTTTCACTTGCCTCGACGGATAGCGATACGGTGTACGGAACGTCACACGTCGGCGAGAAAAGTCGCGACGCGCGCACGGTACACGGAAAGAGTCCAAACAACGCCCGATGGGATCACACGGGTCAGATATCCTCGCTGGGTCGTCGGGATCGTCGCCGGCACGGTCGGATTCCGGCAATCAAGAAACAACAGTGATTACTTTTAGAAGAAAAGAAAAACAGAAAAGAAAGAAAGAAAAGAAGGAAAGAGAAGGAATAGGGATGAGAATAGGATTGCTTACTGGGTTGCAGAGGGGTGAGCAAGCGGTGGCAACGAGACCAACGGCGGTGAGGGGCGCCGGTGAAGGGGTTTTGAAGAGCTAGGGTTTGGTTAGGGTTTGGGCTCGGGTTTGAAGTTGTTGGGGTTTTATATGCAGGGTTTTGGCGCTGGAGGGAGAGCAGAGGAGATGGCGATGGCGATGGGAGATGGTCGGCGACGTGAGAAGGTGGTGGTGGTGGAGAAGGGTTCTCGGGGTTTCTTGGGTGCAATGGGTTCGCTCGAGGGAGAAAGAAGAAGAAGGAGATGATGGAGACGAGGGTGACGAGGAGACGAGAAGGGTGTCGACGAGGGTTGAGGAGTGGAGGAAAATAGGGTTAGGGTTGATGGGTAAAGGAGAAGAGAAGCTGCGGGGTTTTAAAAGGAAGAAGAAGAAAATATATAAACGCAAAGAAGGGAGGTGAGCATAGCGGGGAGGCGGTGACGCGACTCGAGGAACGCACAGTGTTCCCGAGATAAGAGAGAGAGAGGCGCGAGAGGAGAGAGAAAGAAGAGAGAGAGAGAGTTGTGCTGGGGAGAGAGAGAAAGGAGAAAGAAAAGATTTTGAGGGGAGAGAGAGAGACATGTGGGGCCCGGCGTCAGCGTAAGGGAGGGATTTAATTGGCTCAGGGGGAAAAAGATATGGGGAAAGGGTTTTGGAAAAAAAATCAAAAAAGATTTTACTTGTTACCAAATATTTTATGTTAGCTGTATAATAAATCTTTCAGCTTTTAAAATATATATTAACGAATTTAAAATTTTTAAATAATTAGAATTTGTGGGGATACAAAATAATTCAGAAATACGCCCGGGTTGGGTCCAAAATTTTGGATTTGAAATACGAAAATTATTAGCAAGTTCCAAAATTTAAAATGAAAGATTATTTAACAGAAATGCATACCCCCAAGAACGGACGCACGTACGTGCGCGTAGCCATCCAAACACGTCCGTTTCACTGAACGGGACGAGAACACGATGCAAGGACGCTACCACAGGGTTAGGGGTATCATGCAGGCCATGTCATGTATTTTTAAATTATTTTAAGTGACTTAAACTGTTATATGCAAAAATACGTGATGCTATAGTATTCTATAACTATGAAACAACAAGCTCAAGCAAGTGGGTCGAACGTAAAGTAAACTACCATTCGCATCCACACAGTAAATGAAATAAACAGCACAAATAACACATACGGCAACAGAAATTGGTATAACTGAACTCGGTTGTTACATAATATGTCCGAGAAATCCAACTTGATCTAACCAAAATTCACACTTGCTATACTTGGCGTAGAGCTAATGTTGTCGTAATGTCTTCAGAACAGTCCATAAGTGCTCAGCGTGTTCTTTCCAATTCTTTGAATACACCAGGATGTCGTCGATGAAGATGACAATGAACCTGTCTAAGTACTCTCGGAAAACTTGGTTCATCAGGTTCATAAAGATGGCAGGTGCATTGGTCACTCCAAATGGCATTACGATATATTCATAATGGCCATAACGGATGCTAAACGCCGTCTTCGGAATGTCGGACTCTTTAACCTTCACCTGATGGTAACCTAAACGAAGATCTAGCTTTAAAAAGACATAAGACCCACTTGACTGATCGAAAAGATCATCGATGTATGGTAGTGGATACTTGTTCTTAATCGTCACTTCGTTTAGAGCTCGATAATCAATACACATCCTGTAAGAACCATCCTTTTTCTTCACGAGTAACACTGGAGATCCCCAACTTGAATTAATGGGTCGGATCCAACCTTTCTGTAGTAGTTCGTCCAACTGAATGCGGATCTCCTTCAATCCCTCCGGACTTAATCGGTATGGAGCTTTGATTACATGTTGTGCACCAGGTTGTGCATCAATACTAAACTTAAGAGCTCGATCGGGAGGCATACCTGATATGCCTTCAGGGAACACATTTTCGAACTCTCAAACTACTTCAGGCTTTTCTTCTTCCGGAGGTAGAGAGAACACTTCTGCATTTTTTGGTTTATCACGGTAGCTTCTTGGCTCCAAGGTTCTATCACCACTTTTGAAATAGAAGACTGGGTAATCTGGTATCTCAAATACTACTCTCTTTTGACGGCAGTCAATAGTACCATAGAATACTCCCAGCCAATCCATTCCCAACACAACATTGAAATTTGGTATGTCCAGTCTTTGAAATTTGTGTAGAATTCTCGACCGCAAACTACAACTGGGCACTGATCATACCCCAAAGTTGCCTTCAAGACTCTATTCCCGGAACTGACATTCCATCTTGAAATGAATGGCTTCACGGGAATCGCATGCGTTCTCATGAATTGTTGTGATATGAAGCAGTGTGAAGCTCCAGTGTCGAAAAGTGCGAGTGCAGGAAGGGTGGCTACTAGTATAGTACCTAAGTTGTGTGAGATCGTGTTTAGATATAGGAAAAGTATGAAGATACACAAGGATTGAAAGATTGAAAGGATGGGGGATTTTACCAGTGATGACTTGTCCTGTGGCTTCGGCCTTCTCGACCGTCATTGTAAAAGTCTGTCGTCTCGGTACATTCCTCCTTGCCAAAGGCACATTCCTCTGCCCTTGAGGCGCGTTTCTCTGTGGCTGATGGAATTGACGATGAGGCTGTGCGGGTGGTCCACATGGAGTTGGTGTAGGAAGAGCTAGGCGGGGTGCAGGTGCCTAAATGGCTGGCCTCCGTGGGACTGCAATTACGGGTCTGGGTGCTGGTGCTGTGTTAATACAATATGGGCATGCTCCTATAGCGTGAGTAGATGCACCACAAATCAAACACAGGCCCTTTGCACGCCTGCTGTCCTTCGCCAAGTGTCTAGTTCTCTTGCAGTAGAAACAGAAATCTGGACTGGACCGATTAAATGATCCTCCTGGCCTCTTGGGTGCAAAAGTCGGCCTAGAAGAAGCTCCTCCTGTCATCTAGATAGAAAGGCGTTTGATTCCGGCTGTTTTGGGCTTACCCTTCTTCTTGACCACTTCTTCGTAACAATGTGCTGCCTTCAGGGTGAGTTCATGAGTTGGGTAGTCGTCTGTGGCTAATGCCGCCTGAATCTTCGGGTCTAAGCCCTGTTGGAATTGTCTAGCCCGAATCTCATCGGTCGGGATCAAGTGTGCCGTGAACCTGATAAGATGTTAATGTCAGGATAGTGATGTGCCTTACGGAACAGAATTTGATACAAATTCTTTACCTGCTAAGCATGATAAATTCGGCATCATATTCATCCACTGATTTTACCCACATGGAGCCTTGTTGCAGGTGAATGAACTGTTGCCCCATCTTAAAACGGGCTGTCTCGGGGAAGAACTTCGTATCGAACAGATCGCGAAACGTCTTCCACTCTATTGGTTGTGTGAGACGGATTTCCTCAGCTTTCCACCAGACTCTTGCATTGTCTGTGAGCTGGAGCTTGGCCACACGAACCCAAGCTATGTCTGGTACCTGTGCTGTGGCAAGGCCGTCCTCTATACTCTGGGCCCATTCTTCGGCCTCTAGAGGACTCTCTTTCCCTGAAAAGTTCTTTTGATGAAACGCACGGAATTGCTTTACTCCAAGTGCTTCGGCTTCAGGCGGTTCATGAGAATAGCAGTCTGCTGCTGCTGGCCCTCCAGAAAACTTTTGATGGCTTCTAAAAGCACCGTATGTTCATTGATTGGAGCAGCAACGGTAGGAGGAGGTGGTAAAGTAGGTGGTGGTGTGTTGTCATTGACATTGGTACTGGTATTGTTGGAAGAATCCATCACCTTGATAGAAAAGGAAAGGTTAGGATAGATTCAAGAAATTTGAAATGCGAGGAATGTATAGTTGCTGATTCTTATAATTCTTGTGATATATTGCTTAAGATTTCATGCAGAACTGACCTGCATGGGACACCAACAGAACCTGTCACGCACCGCTTCCTAGTAGATGGAAACGGTGACGTGGCAAGCCCGCAACGTATTTACCATGAAAATAAATACGTTAAGTGTAATTAAGCAATATAACAATGAACAAGAATGAAAAGAGTAATAAGATGAAACAGCAACTTTATTTACATTCAACTTTATATACAACTGTCTAAAATAAAAGATACAATAATAAAAGCAAATGTCTAAACAATGGCATACTAAAAGTAAGTGCAGGCTGGAAGGAGTTAGTAATCTGGCCGTGCAGCAAGCTGGTCCAAGTCCTCCTGGCTCGGCTCTACCTCCTCAGAGTCCGATCCTCCTAAAGAACATTCCAAAGAAAGAAAATAGAGAGGAATGTTGTCAGCGAACTAGCGCTCGGTAAGTCCCAAAAGAAGTAAGGGAAGATAGTATGTAATGTGAAATGAACATATAAAGTTGTATACGATCATTCACAGGTATAAGATAGTTATTCTAACGTGGTCATTTGTAGTTTAATAAGGAATGTATTCATGTATATGAGAGAAGTCCATCTTACCCGTGGAGTATGGTAATATGTAGTACAAGGCCTCGTCATAACCCACGGGACAACGGCACGCGAATTCATGTAAGTGTCTTTTAAGTAACCTCTCGTGCCACGATATACGTTCCGTACCAATCTACCCCTTTATCCTCACGTATAGTATTGTTTAGATTAAGAATATATGTCTTGGCCGAATCCATGGATATAAAATATACCGGTTCATGTTCAGAATGTAATCATGTGTTCAACTAGTCATATTAAGTTCATGTCACGTTACAATTATGGTTCGGTCAAGTCGAGTCAAGTATACAACTTTGAGTTTGATGTTTGAATTCGAGTATTCAAGTTCATGATCAAGTATTCAAGTTCGTGTTTGATTTTGAAGTCTTGTTTGAGTTTGGACTCAGATGGAGTCAGACACTTGTGAAAGGATTTAACTCTTGACTTTATTAGCTTCAGGAGAAATCGGCAACTGCTGCATATGGATGGCAGGATTTATCCTTTTTCAAGACAATTGCCATTGATAACTCTGTTAAGCTGTCTAATCTGAATAGGCAAGCACTCACTTTCTCCGGCTCCCTAGGGCTCAAGAGAATTGATCCCGCTTAAATCTAAATTAAACTAGAGTCCTTAAAATATTGTTTTGTATATCTCGAGGGGGGGTTTTATGAAAAATATTTTAATATAATTTAAAAATAAACCTCGAGGGTGATTTATAATATTTAGGGTTTTCATTAAATAGTTGCTTTTAAAAGATTATGGTATTTTATTGAAAACTAGCCATTTCTGGAATATTTTAATATTTCATTTTAAAATATAGTTCATAACATGTTTTTATTGAAAACACGGATTTCTAATTGTTATATAATTTTTTTAAAATTAGTTTTGTTTAGAAAATTCATGTTTCTTAAAAAAAAACGTATTTTATTTCTTTTCAAGATCGAATACTCCGTGAGAAGTTCTGCATCTCGCTCTACTATCCTAAGAATGTGCAATAATCCGCACCATCCATTAGCGGGTCCCCTAACAAGAGTTGTAGAGGCGTATTTTCCAAGAATTATAAAATACCGCTTTAAAAAAACCCGGTTTTAAAAGATGTGGTATTTTAATGTAAAGGCTATTTTTTGAACCAACTATACACACACACACACAGACATTGTGCTATGAAACCAAAGAGTGCATGTGGGGTAGGTCATTACCTTGTAAAGTTTTCCTAAAAGTATTGTTTAAACAATTATCGAAAAAATGTTTATACTAAAGTTTAAGGTATTTTAATGAAAAAGTTCATTTATGTTTGTTTCACTTGAAAATTTTGGTTAAACTTGAATCTAAAAGATTGTAATTAAAGTTACAAGTAGGATGGTAAAATTAGTTTGAATTATGTATAAAGGAAAAGGGTGTTCTAGGTTTTAAAAAGAAATGTATCGGAAGTAACTTCACTTTACCGATATATGATTAGGAGATGAAATGAGATGAAAAAAAGAGATGAGAGGGACTTACGGTTTGGTAATATCGAGAAAAGGGTAAGAAAGAAGGGAGGGGGTTTCGTGGCGTCGTGGGAGCTCCGGAAACGGCTTCGATTTTCGATGGAAGGAGCTTGGTTGCTAACTCCACTTGACTCCACTTGCACTTGGAACTTTTGAGGTGATTTTGATAGAAATTTTCAGAATAGAGGGGAGTTAGGGCATGGAGTGATATTTACAATGGAGAATTAGGGTTTGGGAATTAAAATTTTGGATTAAAAAGCATTAAAAATGTGTTAAATGGTGAATTGAACGGTCTATATTTGATTGCAGGGAAATCAAACAGTGCAGGAGAGTTAAGGAGAGTTGAAGGGATGTGTATGCAAAGCACGGAGCTATTTGGGCTCAATCGAACCGTCGGCGCCGGCCCTATGGAGGAAACGGATGTCGGGATTGAGGCAATCGCCTCGAGATTCATGCCGCATGGGTATTTGGGTGTGTACACCTCATTGTGTCTGTTTGATTTTTTTGAAACTTTTCATTTCTTCGTGTATTGCACGTGCAACTCTTGGGCTTCCAAAAATTAAAAAGAAAAAAATCTAAAAATAATTGTGTCTGATGGGATTCGAATGCACATGCTATATCACAGCAGTGTAAAGGTTTTACCAATGAGCTACATGTTGTTTCTTACTTTTATTTAACAAAAATAACTTTTAACTCTTACACATGCTGTAATACTCTTTTCTGTACAATAATAAGAAAATTTCTGTATAGTGATTTCAGAGTCGTTACACAATTCATGATAGTTACGATCACGATTTGAGATTAGTTAATACTCGCTTTATTGAGGGCTTAAGATAAATAGAGATCAATGGAAAGACATAGGCCAATAAAGGGAAACCCTAATTCTCTCCAAGAACCCTATCCACATTCATCGTTATTTCTCTAGTATTAAATAATTAAAAGATAAAAAGAATTATTTTTAAAATTCTATCCATTGACTATTAAATCCTATAAACCCTACAGGCCCTTATCTTATAAACTTTTCAACCTTCCTAATATAAAACGATAAAAATCCAACATTTCTTCTATTAATTCGTCTAAAACAAGAAAAGTAGTTCACCATTTTCCTGTGGACAACCCGTACTCATTAGCGGCTAGCTATTACGACACTGTTATTAATTGTGGTAATTAGAACACACAGAGACTCGGTTTTTAAAATTAATCAGTCTGCCTCGCCGCCGATCGACGGTTGCACATACATATATTACGGGAAATGATTAAACTATACCCAACACATTAATGCAAGATTTTTTGGAATGAGATGTCCGGTCATCCTATTCTCGGGAATGCGAGGATTCCTAGTAATTTTCTATTTCATATACCAAGTGCAACCTAATACAAAGTTGGGTTGGTCAAGAAATATTTTGTAAGTCAAAACACTAATCTTGGCCTTTCCCCTTTTACCCTTCTCTTTACCTATATTTATTTCCATATCCATTTCCATTATCCATTTTCAAAAGTCCAATTAACATGAGACCCAAGAACAAAGTCAAATTAATTTATGGGCTATTTCTTTTTTAATAATTTGGTTTCTATTTTATTTTAATTTATTTGGCTAAAAAGTTATTTCTTAAGAATTTTTCATAACTAAAAATCAAGTAATTTTTTCCTATTTTTTATTTAAAATTTTAAAAAAATGTTCATAATTAAGTTTTTGCAAAGATTAACTCTTGGGAAATCATATATTGAGTTTTTTGCAATGAAAAATGTTCATGATTTCCTTAAAAAATAATTCATGA
This sequence comes from Agapanthus africanus, assembly GCA_030015575.1. NCBI lineage: Eukaryota > Viridiplantae > Streptophyta > Magnoliopsida > Asparagales > Amaryllidaceae > Agapanthus > Agapanthus africanus. The sequence continues at coordinate 849,839,090 of CM057338.1, read as the reverse complement.
TTGAGTCATTTCTCAAATATTTTATTGTATCTAAAGAACAAAAATAACCAACAACACAATTTATTGTTTTTCAAACATAACGAAATCATATGAATAAAAAATAATATTTGTGTGTTTTTCTTAAACATAACAAAAAAAAATATTTTTCAATAAACATATTCGATTATTTTTTATCCTAGACGTTATGCCTCAGGTCGGCAATATCATCTCTCCTCACAGTCCATACCGCGATAATCGCTCGCCGTTACGCGCTGTCCGGCTCCGAATCGGATCGGATCCGGACGAATCAGAAACCCGCAGCCACCTCTTCCTTTTCTCCAATTCGTCTCTGGGTCTCTCCTGATACGGAGAGATCGGCAATAAGCTGTGATCAGGTTTCGGTCGTTACCGAAACCAGCGATATTTTGAAACCCTAGGTCACGGTGAGCTATTTCTCTATCGTTTCTTTGAGTCTAGAATGATTTTAGGGTTTGCGATTGGAAAAAGTTTGCATGTGCGAAGTATCTTCACCCTTTTTTAAATAATTTTTTTTTGTGTTCAAGGGATTTAGAATTTTGATTTTGAGCTCGAAAGCGAGATAAACAGTGACCATTCCCAATCTGATTGCGTTCGAATACTTAGTATAGTGTGGCACTACTTCTGATACAGAATTTTGGTGCAAGTTTTTACTTTTTATTTTTAGATTTTAAATAATAAAGTTTTTCCTTTTGAAACAATTTCTTGGAGATTCTTAGTAAATTAAGTTCCTGTAAGATTAACCGTTAAAACTAACTGTTATGCCTGTTAATTGATGTAGAAAAGCTAACGCCTTGTTTGGGCATGGAGTTAAGATAACGGGATTTCTTTTGAAAATAAACTCCGGTTATGTTTGCAACCCCCAAACTCCATTTTGAAAATAACCTCCGGTTATGTTAAAAGAGATGTGTTTGGGAAAATGGAGTTTATAATATATCAGATTGGAGTTTAGATAACTGTAGTTATGTCAACTCCTGAGGCCTTGTTTGGATATAGAATTAGGATAACTGTGGTTTATTTTTAAGTGGAGGTAGAGAGAATACAAACGGTGGTTTGCAAGCCTCAAACTCTAAGGCTATGTTTAGGTATGGAGTTAGGAAAACTAGAGTTTGTTTTTAAGTGGCGGCAGAGGGAATGCAAACTATTGTTTGCAAGTCCCAAACTCAATTTTCAAATAATATATGGTTATTTTTGTAGAAACGTGTTTGGGAAAATGGTGTAAATCCCCGTTCCCATCAATAAAATTTTTCTATATTTCTCAAGTTCCCCGAAAGTTTTCTACTTCCTCGAAATTTTGCCTAATTGGTTGCTTAAGATTAACAATTGATTTTTCCTAAACAATAAACTAAAACAAAAGCCTATAAAGTAAAAACAAAATTAATCAAAAACCCCAGCCCAAACGAAAAAGAAAACAAATAATATAAATTAAGCAAATAATTAATTCCTCAGCCCAAGCTCTATTTCCCCTGGCCCAGCTTCCAAGCTCCTCACCCACGCCCAACAAACCCGACCCGACCCGCTCTAATTCTTCTTCCCCACTCGTTCTAATTTTCCCGCTCCTTTTTCATGCGCGTCCCTACGTCGCCCCACGCCCGCGTCGCCGCCCCACGCCCGCGTCGCCACCCCACGTCTCCACGCTCCTCGACCACGACCGCGCGCGCTCCTCAACCCCTCCTCGTCTCTCTAGCCTCTCCCCCTCATCACTCTCGATCCCTCTCGTTCTCACTCCTCTCCTCTCTCCAAAAAGATCAACACCGAGCTTCGAGCCCCTCACCCCGCCGACGACAACGACGACCACCCAAACCACCTCGTCATCCTCCCTCGCTCTTCTCTCCCAAAGCTCGAACCCCACTTCACCTCACTCCCCTCGCCTGCACACCCTCATCGCCACCGACCATCCCCTGCACCCTCCTCGCTGGCGAGCTCCCCACTGCCCTGAACCACCTCGTCGACCCTCTGCATCATCACCATCACCACCAAACCCGAGCACACCCACTGCCTCCTCTCTCTTCTCGGCCACCAAGCCACGAGCCTCGAACCCCCGGAGCGACCACCGCCGGAGCGACCACCGCCGACCATCGCTGACCTCAGCACACTCCCAGGAGATCCACAGCACCCCACTCCGCTTTCAGTGATCGCGAGCCATCCCCGGGCAACTCCGACGACGAACCCGAACTCGAGCCGAGGTCGTGAATCCAAACCGTGCCGTTCGTTGCGCGTTCGTGCCGTTGCCGCTATCGTGCGTTGCTAAAGCATCTCCAGGCAAGTACCCTACTTGCTACATGCTAGATTATTCCCGTTACAATTCAAAATACTATTAATTCCATGTTTACGATTCGTGAAAACTTATATGACATAAGTGTTTGATGCAAAACCCAAACGAAAACCTTCCATTAAACTGACGGAACATGATGATATATGCTGGCCCGTGTGGCAATGAACATTGTGGTGAAATTTGACTAGAAAATTTAATCGTTACTGGCTTGAACGATCACCCCCAATTACACCCGTTAAAACTGAAAATTTCGCGCGTCTGAAACTTGTTAAAATCATAATTAATTGTGTACACATTAAAATGATACGTTCGAGAGCTCAAATCGAAGCTGACTCGACGATCTGGAACCACATACAAGATTTAAATTGTTTCTATACTGAAAATGTGACAGAAACTAGTTCGGAGAGCGGCTCTGGACTGCAGTCCAGAGCAACTCTGGCTGATGATTTCTATCTCGTGATGCTTACCCCTTTTACTGCCTGAACTTGTATATTGCGGAACCCTATACTTTATTGAAGATGAAACTGTTATCTAAATAACGCAAGTGATTCCACCCCTTTTTACCATCGTTTACTATTTAAACTGCAATTTAAACGAACGGGACATATAGCAGTCCCAAACAGAAACAGAACTGATACCCTATCGTTGAACAGTTCATAACTCCTGACGTAGAGACGCGATTGAGAATCCGTCTAGTGCTTTGGAAACCCTATTGAGAAACCTAAATTTCATTCAACTGTAGCGTCACTAAATTTTGATCCCAACTGGGTGAAAATCGTGTCGCGAAACGGACATTCAGTTCAGAAACTGAATTTCCTGCAGCGAGCACTTAAAATGAAACGGCTGTAACTTGCAAACCCAAAATCCGATTGCACTGAAATAAATTTTTATGAACTTCTGACTGAGTCTACTTGTTACTGTATTTGTATCGTTTTACTGAATTCTGAGCGTATGATTTACTGCAATTTTTATAAGCTCATGAGGTGCATAATAGTTCATATTACACATGACTCGTAAACTGCATAAATGCACATATCTTACCCGATTGCCATATACCTAGTGTTAGTGCGCGTTATTATTCAGTATACAATGCATTATCGTGCGTGAATGGTATTGGTTTAGGAGTGTCAAGTACAATAATGAAAAAGTGAATGATTCGTGGCAGCGATTAATACAGTGAACAGTGACAAAACCGTGTTATTGGTGTATACTTGTACACGACTAGACCATACTTATCAATAGTGTAAACCTGGGGAAAAAGGGGGAATCGAAGTAGAAAGAGCATCGTATTTAGCGAGGACCGTGATTTAGAGTATGATCATTCGAACAGCGACTCTTATATATATTAGGTATAATCTAGTGATCCGGCTGACAGGGTTATGTTCCGGGCGTGTAGGTCGTAGTCTCGGGTATGTACGAGACCCTCATTAAACATGATCCTCCTTTCCACAACTCGATTTCAAACATGACTTAGAGACTGATAGGGACACAGATCATACTTTGCATCATTTAGTGACATAGTGATCATCTGCATTTTACTCCCACTATTATTACCTTATTTGCCTGTTTCATGTCACTGTTATTATTTTGCTATTGCGTCGCTCTGACGACCTGAGTATGCATGCTCAGACCTCGAGGAAGAACCAGCGCAGGAGTCAGACTTACCCTTCGAGCTAGCAGAGATTTAGTCAGGAGTACCTCTTTCATCTTTTCTGCTTTCCCTAAAGAGACCTTGTAATCGAACTTGGTTAGTAGTTCTTTTCTTGCTTATTTGTAAATTGTGAACATGAAAGTTGATGTAATAATTTAGTGATGTATTTTCTTTACTTCTGTGCTTTATTTACTGATTACCATGTAATGCTAGAAACCGAAGTGTGACTACGGCGGGATTATTCCTTGACCGTAGGAGCATGGCTGGCCTAGTCATCTCTCGTATAACACAAGTGACATAGTTTTGTTCCGAGGGAAGCAAGACGTGACATAGTTTTGTTGGTATCAGAGCCGCGTTTAGTAGTAAGGGATAACATTAATTATACTGTATTACATTATTTTCACTTCACTATTCTTGACTTTCACCCTTGTATCTAATCTTATCCTTCTAATATCTTCTAGCGATATGACGTCCTCGAACGACCACTCCTCGGACTCAAGTTCTCAGGATCGCACGGAGAGGATACTTAGTGCACTGACGACTCTCGTAGAAGCTCAGGAGAGAAAGACGGACCTACTCGCCGAGGGACTCAGGGCTATTACCGCTATAGGGGGACCCTCCGCACTCATTACCTCCCCCGAGGGCACTGCTCCACTAGCTTTTCCTGCCAGGGTTGGCACCGTGTCAGATTTCCGGAGGTTACATCCAGCGGCATTTACGGGACTAGCCGAACCACTCGAGGCTGAGCAATGACTGGATAACATGGAGAACCAATTGACAGCTGCCAGGGTACCAGATGAAGATAAAGTGAATGTGATAAAGATCCAGTTGGAAGATGAAGCCCGTACTTGGTGGTCAGTGGAAGAAAGCAGATTAGAAAGACCAATCGAATGGAGAAAATTCAAGTAGTGCTTCGTGGACCACTATTTCCCTTCCACCGCCAAGGCAGAGATGGAAGAAAGATTCATTCTACTGAAGCAGAATAGCCATCCCGTGGACGTATATGCGGCAGAGTTCAACCGTCTGAGCCGATTTGCTCCGTACATGGTCGCTTCAGAGGCCACCAGGGCCAGGCGCTTCTTACAGGGACTTGATTTCGAGCTGCAGCAGTTGATCGCGTCACTTGAGTTGCAGACTTTTGCACAGGTACTCAACGCGGAGCGAATTCAAGAGAAACCGATCAACAAATTCAGAAAGCCCCCAGTTGTTCCAGCACGCACCCATGCACCTCCTTGAGGAATCATACTAGTTCACATGCCAGGAACGACATAGATGAAGCGTCCATTCGTGCCCCAGCATCGCCCCCAGAGCAAGAACATAGTTTGCGGCTACTGCAACAGAGATGGGCACACCCAGAAGGACTGTCGCCGCGCTAAGGGACGGTGTTTGATTTGCGGATCCAGTCAGCACAGAATTAGCTGTTGCCCCGAGCGAGCAGAGTTACAGGGAGGGTCTGGACCACAGTCGCAGAGATCACAAGAGCAGAGGCAACCCTACACAGGCTGTAGTCAGGGACGGGCTTTCACCTTGACCGCCGAGCAGGCAGAGGCTTCAGGTGAAGTTGTCACAGGTATTCTACTCGTACATTCCATGCCAGCTAGAGTACTATTTGATTCCGGAGCATCGCACTGTTTCATGTCCGCGCATTTCGTTGATACACACTCCATACCACATGAATCATTAACCAAGGGCTGGGAAATATATACGGGTAATGGTGTTATAGTATCTAGTCGAGAATGTAGGTCATGTCCGGTCGTAGTGTGTGGCAGGAAATTCTATGCGAATTTCCTTTTGATCGGGACAGGCAGCTATGACGCAATTCTCGGGATGGATTGGATGAGTACCTTCCATGTAGTTATTGATTGCTGAGCAAGAAATGTGATCTTCCGCATTCCCAATCATCCGGAGTTTATTTTCGAAGGCGGGAGCAAATCTTTGGAGCCAGCCAAGTATAGAGTCAAGCCAAAGGAGTTGACAGCTATGGAGATTGACGAGAGCCCAGCCCTAGAGATTGTTCGGGATTTCCTGGACGTGTTCCCTGAAGATTTACCAGGTCTACCACCTCCATGCGTCTTGGAATTCTCGATCGATTTGACTCCAGGTATAGCACCAGTTTCCAAGGCCCCGTACAGAATGGCACTGGTTGAGTTGGCAGAATTGAAGAAGCAAATTGAAGAACTCCTGGAGAAGGGATTTATTCGGCCAAGCGTTTCACCGTGGGGTGCACCAGTTCTGTTAGTGAAGAAGAAATATGGATCGCTGCGGATGTGTATAGATTACCGGGAGCTGAACAAAGTCACAATAAAGAACAAGTACCCAATTCCGCGTATCGACGACCTATTCGATCAGCTAAGTGAGGCCAAGGTATTTTCGGAGTTGGATCTCCGTTCTGGATATCATCAAATCAGAGTAGCAGCCGAGGATATATGCAAGACGGCTTTCAGGACCCGATACAGACATTATGAGTTTCTTGTGATGTCGTTCGGTGTTACCAATGCTCCAGCGATATTCATGGATTTGATGAACATGGTGTTTGCAAAGTACTTGGACAAGTTTGTCGTTGTATTTATCGACGATATACTAGTCTACTCGAAGACCCGGGAGGAGCATGTTGAGCATTTGCGCACGGTTTTACAAATTCTTCGGGAAGAGAAGCTGTACGCGAAATTAAGCAAGTGTGAATTCTGGCTCGACAAGGTTCAGTTCTTGGGACACATTGTTTCGGGCGAAGGCATCTCAGTGGACCCGGCAAAGATAGAATCTGTTAGAGATTAGCCAACGCCGAAGTCAGTGCCCGAGATCAGAAGCTTTCTGGGATCGATAGGATATTATCGGAGGTTCGTCCAAGACCTTTCACGAATCGCTGAACCGTTGACGAAGCTGACACGGAAGGATGTACCGTTTGCGTGGACAGAGGAGTGTACTCTGGCATTTGACACACTGAAGCAGAAGTTAACCACGACGCCCATTCTTACAGTACCAGATGATTCCGGTGGGTTGGTGATACATAGTGATGCCTCAGGGAAGGGATTAGGCTGTGTTCTGATGCAGCACGGTCGAGTGGTTGCTTACGCCTCTCGACAGCTGAGAAATCACGAGAGGAACTATCCTACGCACGACTTGGAGTTAGCTGCGGTGGTTTTTGCGTTGAAGATTTGGAGGCACTATCTGTTGGGCGAGAAAGTGGAAGTGTACACGGATCACAAAAGTCTGAAGTACGTCTTCACTCAAAAGGAAATAAACATGAGGCAGTGCCGATGGCTAGAACTGATGGCGGATTACGACTTGGACCTTCAATATCACCCGGGAAAAGTAAATGTTGTACCAGATACTCTCAGTCGTAAGCCAGCGGTCATGGTGTTGACCAGTCAGAGGAGCATTATTGAGGATTTTCAGAGACTCGAGCTTGAGGTCGTTACACCGAGCGCAATCAGGCAGTTTTGGCAACTACAGGTGCAGTCTTCTCTTGTGGATCGCATCAAGGCTGCACAAGCGGATGATTCTCGATTGCAAAAGTTCAGAGCGCAAGTAGAAGCCGGGCTGAGAACGGACTTAATCATACATGAAGACGGTTCTCTGAGATTCGGTAGCAGGCTCTGCGTACCTAAGGGGGATGTTTGAGAAGAGGTACTGGCTGAGGCGCATAGTTTAGCTTATTCTGTGCATCCGGGAGGCACGAAGATGTATCGAGACCTAAAGCAGCATTTTTGGTGGAACGGGATGAAGCGAGAAATTGCGCGGTTCGTATCCAGATGCTTGGTATGCCAGCAGGTGAAGGGGGAACATCAGAGGACAGCCGGATTGTTACAACCGCTTCCGATACCAGAATGGAAGTGGGAGCACATTACTATGGATTTCGTGACGGCCTTACCACGGAGCCCTAGGGGCAACAACGCCATTTGGGTTATCGTCGACCGCCTCAAAGCTGCACATTTCTTATCTTTCTGAGTGGGACAGTCGACAGAGTCCATTGCGGAGAGATACATGCAGGAGATAGTACGACTTCACGGAGTTTCGGTCAGCATTGTGTCAAATCGAGACACCGGATTCATGTCGCACTTCTGGAGGAGCTTACAGGAGAGTTTGGGTATCCGCCTTAAGTTCAGTACAGCTTATCACCCGCAGACGGACGGACAATCCGAGCGTACGATTCAGACGCTCGAGGATATGCTGAGAGCCTGCATGTTGGATTTTCAGGGTTCCTGGGAAGACCATCTGCATCTAGTCGAGTTTTCTTATAACAATAGTTATCAAGCTAGCATCCAGATGGCTCCTTTCGAAGCACTTTACGGGCGGAAGTGTCGATCCCCAGTTTGTTGGGATGATGTGGGAGAGCGAAGATTACTGGGTCCCGAGCTTATTATTCAGACAGTCGACAAGGTCCAAATGATCAGGCAGCGCATTAAGACGGCTCAGGATCGACAGAAGAGTTGGGCAGATATCAGCAGAAGAGCGCTAGAATTTGAAGTTGGAGATCACGTTTTCCTGAAGATTTCCCCTACCCGTGGAGTTATCAGGTTCGGAGGTCGCGGGAAACTCAGTCCCCGTTTCATCGGACCTTTTGAGGTGCTAGAGCGAGTAGGAGAGGTGGCCTATCGACTTGCCTTGCCTCCATCGCTAGCTGGTGTGCACAATACCTTCCACGTGTCTCAGTTGCGGCGTTATGTTCGGGATGAGCGCCATGTTCTGGACTATTCGGAGTTAGCTTTGGGTACCGACCTATCTTGCGAGGAGCAGCCCACCACCATCCTCGACCGCAGAAAAAAAGTGCTGAAGAATAAGGTCATTCTGTTAGTCCGAGTGTCTTGGGGCGGTCGTTCCCCAGGAGAATCTACTTGGAAGCGTGAGGAAGATATCCGTGCACGTTTTCCACATCTCTTTGTTTAGTACTGTTGTTTCGTTATCTCCTTTTTAAATTTCGAGGACGAAATTTTTGTAAGGGGGGTATGATGTAAATCTCCGTTCCCATCAATAAAATTTTTCTATATTTCCCAAGTTTCCCGAATGTTTTCTCCTTCCTCGAAATTTTGCGTAATTGGTTGCTTAAGATTAACAATTGATTTTTCCTAAACAATAAACTAAAACAAAAGCCTATAAAGTAAAAACAAAATTAATCAAAACCCCCAGCCCAAACGAAAAAGAAAACAAACAATATAAATTAAGCAAATAATTAATTCCTCAGCCCAAGCTCTATTTCCCCTCGGCCCAGCTTCCAAGCTCCTTACCCGCGCCCAACAAACCCGACCCGACCAGCTCTAATTCTTCTTCCCCACTCGTTCTAATTTTCCCGCTCCTTTTTCCCGCGCGTCCCCACGTCGTGCCCGCGTCGCCCCACGCCCGCGTCGCCCCCCACGTCTCCACGCTCCTCGACCACGACCGCGCGCGCTCCTCAATCGCTCCTCGTCTCTCTAGCCTCTCCCCCTCATCACTCTCGATCCCTCTCGTTCTCACTCCTTTCCTCTCTCCAAAAAGATCAACACCGAGCTTCGAGCCCCTCACCCTGCCGACGACAACGACGACCACCTAAACCACCTCGTCATCCTCCCTCGCTCCTCTCTCCCAAAGCTCGAACCCCACTTCACCTCATTCCCTTCGCCTGCACACCCTCTTCGCCACCGAGCATCCCCTGCACCCTCCTCGCCGGCGAGCTCCCCACTGCCCTGAACCACCTCGTCGACCCTCTGCATCATCACCATCACCACCAAACCCGAGCACACCCACTGCCTCCTGTTTCTCCTCGGCCACCAAGCCACAAGCCTCGAACCCCCGCTGTGGCCATCGCCGGAGCGACCACCGCCGACCTCAGCACACTCGCAGGAGATCCACAGCACCCCACTCCGCTTCCAGTGATCGCGAGCCATCTCCGGGCAACTCCGACGACGAACCCGAACTCGAGCCGAGGCCGTGAACCCAAACCGTGCCGTTCGTTACGCGTTCATGCCGTTGCCGCTACCGTGCGTCGCCAAAGCGTTTTCAGGCAAGTACCCTACTTGCTACATGCTAGATTATTCCCGTTACAATTCAAAATACTATTAATTCCATGTTTACGATTCGTGAAAACTTATATGACATAAGTGTTTGATGCAGAACCCAAACGAAAACATTCCATTAAACTGACGGAACTTGATGATATATGCTGGCCCGTGTGGTAATGAATATTGTGGTGAAATTTGACTGGAAAATTTAATTGTTACTGGCTTGAACGACCACCCCCAATTACACCCGTTAAAACTGAAAATTTCGCGCGTCTGAAACTTGTTAAAATCATAATTAATTGTGTACACATTTAAATGATGCGTTCGAGGGCTCAAATCGAAGCCGACTCGATGACCTGGAACCACATACAAGATTTAAATTGGTTCTATACTGAAAATGTGACGGAAACTAGTTCGGAGAGCGGCTCTGGACTGCAGTCCAGAGCAGCTCTGGCTGTTGATTTCTATCTCGTGATGCTTACGCCTTTTACTGCCTGAACTTGTATATTGCGGAACCCTATACTTTATTGAATATTAAACTGTTAGCTAAATAACACAAGTGATTCCACCCTTTTTTACTGTCGTTTACTATTTAAACTGCAATTTAAACGAACGGGACGTATAGCAGTCCCAAACAGAAACAGAACTGATACCCTATCGTTGAACAGTGCATAACTCCTGACGTAGAGATGCGATTGAGAATCCGTCTGGTGTGTTGGAAACCCTATTGAGAAACCTAAATTTCATTCAACTGTATCGTCGCTAAATTCTGATCCCAACTGGGTGAAAATCGTGTCGCGAAACGGACGTTCAGTTCAGAAACTGAATTTCCTGCAACGAGCACTTAAAATGAAACGGCTGTAACTTGCAAACCCGAAATCCGATTGCACTGAAATAAATTTTGCTGAACTGCCGACTGAGTCTACTTGTTATTGTATTTGTATCGTTTTACTGAATTCTGAGCGTATGATTTACTGAAATTTTTATAAGCTCATGAGGTGCATAATAGTTCATATTATACATGACTCGTAAACTGCATAAATGCACATGTCTTACCCGATTGCCATATACCTAATGTTAGTGCGCGTTATTATTCAGTATACAATGCATTATCGTGCGTGAATGGTATTGGTTTAGGAGTGTCAAGTACGCCAATGAAAAAGTGAATGATTTGTGGCAGCGATTAATATAGTGAACAGTGACAAAACCGTGTTATTGGTGTATACTTGTGCACGACTAGACCATACTTATCAATAGTGTAAACCTGGGGAAAAAGGGGGAATCGAAGTGGAAAGAGCATCGTATTTAGCGAGGACCGTGATTTAGAGGATGACCATTCGAACAACGACTCTTATATATATTAGGTAGGATCTAGCGATCCGACTGACAGGGTTATGTCCCGGGCGTATGGGCCGTAGTCTCGGGTATGTACGAGACCCTCATTAAACATGATCCTTCTTTCCACAACTTGATTTCAAACATGACTTAGAGACTGATAGGGACACAGATCATACTTTGCATCATTTATTGACATAGTGATTATCTGTATTTTACTCCCACTGTTATTACCTTATTTGCCTGTTTTATGTCATTGTTATTATTTTGCTATTGCGTCGCTCTGACGACCTGAGTATGCATGCTTAGATCTCGAGGAAGAACCAGCGCAGGAGTCGGACTTACCCTTCGAGCTAGCAGAGATTTAGTCAGGAGTACCTCTTTCATCTTTTCTGCTTTCCCTAAGGAGACCTTGTAATCGAACTTGGTTAGTAGTTCTTTTCTTGCTTATTTGTAAATTGTGAACATGAAAGTTGATGTAATAATTTAGTGATGTATTTCCTTTACTTCTGTGCTTTATTTACTGATTACCATGTAATGCTAGAAACCGAAGTGTGACTACGGCGGGATTATTCCTTGACCGTAGGAGCATGGCTGGCCTAGTCATCTCTCGTTTTCCGTATTTTAGGAAGCGGGACGTGACAAATGGAGTTCGCTAAACTTAGATAATATTGGAGTTTAAATAGCCGTAGTTATCTTAACTTAGGAGTTGAGATAACCGTAGTTATCTAAACTCCAAAATGGATGCCAAACATGGCTAAGTTAGCATTTTGGAGTTGAGTTTTGTTAACTTTATGAAACTCCAGTTTAGAAAACTTAACTCCATTCCCAATCAGGCCCCAAAATGGAGTTTTGTAACCTTTTGGTCATATTGGAGTTGAGATAACTACATTTATCTCATGTTTTGGGTTGAGATAACTGTAGTTATCTCAACTCCAAAATGGTCCCCAAATAGGGTTAAGTTAGCATTTTGGAGTTTAGCTTTCTAAACTTTTATGAAACTCTAGTTTACTAAACTAATCTGTGTCCCAAACATGGCCTAAATGAATGCAAAACAGTGGCGAACTTGGCATTTTGGAGTGGTTACCTCATGAAACTCCGGTTTAGAAACCTTAACTCCATTCTCAAACAAGGCCTAAACGGCTAGCCTGATGGTCATGAGCAATTAATTGTTGAGCTATCAACGTTGAATTCATTTTAGAATGCTAATAAGAAAATTAGGCTGAGCATACCAAACAAAAGATATACCGCCTTTCTTTAGCGTTGCGAAAGTGTATCTATTCTCATATTTTCTAAGGGAACTTGTTTCACATTTGCCCATGTACCTACTAATTCTTGCATGATGCTTAATGCCTTTCCTCCTGTTTACCGCCGAAAATAGAGACGGACTGGGATGGATCGTCTTGTCTGAATTTGAGGGCATACTATTTGGACATATCCATCCACCTCTCCGGCCAAGTTGATTTATGGCACCGTATATCAGAGGTTTGGATAGATGCGATCGATGTAGCAGACTTCATCAGATTCCCCTCATTTATGAGGGGGTTTTGATTGCGAGGACGCTTTTCTCTACAGGCGCAAGCCCCTGCAGTTAATTACGTTATGGCGTTGTGATAACAAATTTCTCCTGCTCCTGTAGGTCACTTCGTGTCGTGTTTGTTTTATTTTGGTTGTCCGTGGATTGTATACGGAGACTAGTTTATGTCGTCGCCCGTAAGGCACGGGTTAGTCCAAATCCGTATATTAGATTTGGATTTTGATTTTAGGTTGTATGTTCCATCAGTTCAAAGAATATTTTATTTTATTTAAGGACCGTTAATTTGATTTGAGATTAAGATCAATTTAAATATATATATGAGCATTTGGGCTTAATTTATTTCAACTAAGGATATGTTAGTCTTATATGAGACTAAGATCAACTTAGCAATGAGCTCGGTTACAATGAAATTTCAGAGACTTAGCCAATTTTGGGCTCAGTCCTGGGCTTTTTTTCTCATCAGAAGCTAAACAATTATTCTTTTGACTATGGATATGATATCCAATTACTGTTCCGGTGTTCAAGTGCGTATCATGTGAGGCGCTCAGACTTGGGCATTGCCCTATCAGTGCTAAGCACTTAATCATTTTGACTACAGAGTGCTAAGCACTTTCTTTTCTTATAGTGCTCACGTGTGGAACACGTGAGGTGCCAGATCTTTATTCATAGGCGCTTACGTGTGAAGCATATGAGGCGCTGAGTTTTGACGTTCACGTATGAAACACGTGAGGGGCTGAGTTTTGGACGCTTCCATGCGTTTCACGTGAGGAGCTAAATTTTCTCACGTGAGGCGCTGAACCCTTTAGAGATTTAATCTCTGGTTATCTTTTGAAAAGAAGTCAACTTATGTTAATGATGTTTTGGCCATTGATAATCATCAAGATCTCTGTTTTGAAGATTTGGGATCAAGTTTTTGAGAGCTAAGTTCTTAAATTCTTTATTATAAGAACTAAGTTCTTTATAGGGTTAAACCATGTTTTCAGAGGAATTAAATTCCTGGAATGCAACTTCTATTTTTTCCTTCTTTTCTCAGACCTAGTTTTTCCTCTAGATGTTGAGTTTTGAAGAACATAATCTTTCCGATGAGAATTAAATTCTCAACTTATGGGAGATTTGTCTTGTAGATCTCAGATCCAGAGAAATAACTAAATTCTTTTTAAAGGGTTTTTACATGTACTAGACTAAGGAGATATTTTTAATCTCTTCTTTTTTCTTTACCCAAGGTTTGAAATGAGAATAAGGCTTTTTTCAGTGAGAGAATTAAATTCTGAATTGTAGCTTCTGCCTTTTTGTTTGCAGAAACTTATGGGGGGTTCTCTCTCTGTCTCTGTCTTTCCTTTCCCTTTAGACTTGAAGTCTTAAGTCCCTTTATATAGGGATTGCAAACTGTTGATCAGTTTTGAGAAAATCTCTCATTTGAGTGATACCAATTGATTTAATTGGTCTCAAATATTATACGGAGAATTTTACCCACCGTTGGTTTTTGATCCAGTGATTTCTATTTTACAGAATATATTTTATTGTTTATAACAAGATTAGGGAAATATTTCCCCATATATAGAATTTTATTCTATCTCTCGATTCAAACGGTGATTTTTTAATCACCATTGGATTTTTAATCTAAGGGTTCTCAGTTTAACAGAGTATATTTTTCTTATTTATAAAGATTAGGGAAATATTTTTCCATATAGAATTTAATTCTATTTTTTACTGATTTTTAAAAGCACCATTGGATTTTTGATCCAATGATTCTTTGTTTAACAAAGAATATTGTTCTTATTTGATTTGATCAGGGAGATATTTTTCCCTAATAGAATTTAATTCTATCATTTGATGATTCTTAATCACCATTGGATTTTTGATCCAACGGTTCTGTTTAACAAAGAATATCTCCAGATTTTAGGAAAATATTCTACTTAGACAGACCCGTTTTAAATTGGGCGCCGACGTTCACGTGCTATGCACGTGAACGCAACTTGAGAATTTAATTCTTACTGCAATAGGCGCCCAAGTGTTTTGCATGCCGACGTTCATGTGTCTTGCATGTGAGACGCTGCCTTAGGATTTTAATCCTAATAGAGAAAAACGTCCACGTGCTTTGCATGCCAGCGCTCATATGCCTTTCACGTGAGCCGCTGCTATAGGATGTAATCCTATCAAAGACTAGCATCCGCGTGTTTTGCATGCCGGCGCTCACGTGAGGCGCTGCCTTATTATTTATGAGGGTTTCTCTTCACCTTCTGTTTTTTCTGAGTCAAGCTTTTCTTTTCCAATGCTTTCTTTTTATTAGAGTTTGGAAATAGTTCCACCATGCACAATATTTTCTGTGCCGAGACTTAAATACTTCTCTTTATAATATGAAGCAGTGCTCATCTTCTCCTTCACAGATAAAGAATCACGTTAACAGAGGAAGAACCACGGCTTGCAATCGCCCACATGCTCCTCGACAGCCATGGGAAATGCCCATTGGGGATATTATTCCTCACTTTGCCGCATGTCTGGCAAATACCGCTCTTACAGTTGATTAATGCGACACGGTGATGCACGGGATCTTGACCCGTAGGGGATCTTCTTCTTCCGCCGGCTCTATTTTGGTTCGGATGATCTTCTTGGCCGTCCTCGATGATATTCCTTGTCATCCTGCGGCGATTATTTTGGCGATGCTTGATGCAGCGGAGGACAAGATCGACTGCGTTCATGAGGTATGCTTGATTACAAAGACTCTGAGGGACCGTTCCGTTCATTTGCTAAGCCAGATACAGGCTCAGCGGGCCATCATGTCCGCTTTTGCCGATAAGCACGACACTGATCGATGGGGAGCGACTCTTCGCGAGGATCGCCGTTTCGATATGGTGAAGAAGGGTGAAAGAGAATTAGAGAACTTTGTCTATTGTTTTGTTAACCCTTGTAGTTCTGATCTCATGTTTGATGATCTCTTCCTTATAGAATAAATGTTTATTTAAATGCATTTTTATCGTTGACTGCTGAATGTATCATCCCCAACACATGTTCATATGTGCATCTTGCATCTGCGCATATGCTTTGCACTTTACCCTTAGGAGTTTTTGCTAAGTGCGAACGCCAATGATGCGCATGTATGCTACGCACATGTTATGCACTAACCTTCACACACGCACATATAAATGAATATACTTTCAACGTTATTTCTCATTCAAGTACACATATATATATGTAGGTGAACACTTAAACATGCGTGAACAAATGCCCCTCACTATTTTGCTCACAGAGGTATATATATAGGTGAAGTAGTGTAAAGTAATGCATAGCCTATGACTGGTTTCGGACGGACGTATCATACATAAGCTTTAGAATCTTAATCTAAGAAGATAGCGAGAGGGCACTAGTGTCGTCATCTACCATTGACTCAAATCATAGTTCTTAAGAAATGTAGTTCTAAACCTGACGCCCGTGATAACACCTTTCTCTTTTTGATGGCCTGGTTTGGCATGAACTAGTTTATTCACTCGTTTCGGAGTTTCTAGTTTATTCACTCATTTCGGAGTTTCTAGTTTATTCACTCATTTCAGAGTGTTTTTTTTATAGTTTACCTCCTTTAGGTTTATAGGCAAACCCACCCTAACGTTGGATGTAGATAACCCCCACTTTTTTATGACAGGGGTCTGTTATGTTTGTGGTACTAGGTTTAAGTCTATCGTACCGTCGTGTTGGCTGATGTATTTCTAATATGCAGCCCTTTAGATTGCTGCCCGAGTAGCCTCGCGACTGTCGTGTCTCTAATCCCTTCTGAGCTTGGACAATACGTCTTTAAGTAATCTTCTTTAGGTTGGAATACTCGTATTACCATCGGAAGATCAAGCGTTACGTATTTGCCGTGGCGCTTTTTACTTGAGATTAGACTAATTTGAAGGCCCGATGAGTCACAACCGCACCCTTCTGGGGTGGGATAATCTCCAATGGTTTCTAGGCTTTTATGTATTGCTGTCAAGACCCGAAGTTAGGAATATGCTGTCACTTAGTTTTTTTTTATTTTGGTGTCGTACTGATTCTTTGCTGAAGTATGGTAAACATCTGTGTGATCTCTATGCTGTATGTATCGCAATCGAGGTCTGGAGTCAGGATTTTACCGTCACTCCACTTTTATTTGGTCGTTATGTCCGCACCCTGCTGGGATGAGGAAGAACGTCAAGATAATTTTTAGGTTGTGGATGCTGCCATTGAGATCTGGAACTTCTTTTGACGAAACATGGTGAGAAAATATGGTTCCCTTTCTTTCATTTATGGCCATGTATTGTATACAAGAGTCGGTATGGACCTACTTGCAGGGCAGAAAATTTTTATTTTATTATTTTTATTTTTATTTTTATTTATTTCCACGATACTCTATCTTTTCAGCTTTTCATATTGCGAAAATCGCGATTGCCCAATCATTTTGGCTACTTTTCGCGGTGCCCAATCATTTCGGCTGTCATTTTTTTTGTTTTTTACTCATACTTTTTATTGCGAGTTGAGAATTTAGAATCTGATATCAATTTTGGCATCAATATCGCTACAACTGGAATGTTGCCAGGAGCGATTCATTATTTGACTTTGTTGATTTGAACAAAAGAGGCTTAGCAAATAAGGTTAGGATCTTGTCGACCAAGGCTTTCGACTTTACGAGCCGTAAAGGTCTCATAAAGGTATTTCTCAATACAAGTCGTGACGATCTCATAGATGTATTTTCTCCTTAGAAGTCATAAGAACTCCTAAGTGGTATTTTCTCTTGCAAGTCGTAAGGACTCGCAAGTGCCGTTCACCATGTTGAACGATGTTTCTCATTCTCAGTGGGATTTGGTCGAGAATATATTTATTTACGTCCGTGGATTGTATACAAAGGTCAATATTGGACCGCATGTAGGGTATAAATTGATGGGGTTTTGATGGCTTAAGAGTCGTAAGGATCTCACGCAAGTGTTTTCTCCTTACAAAGTCGTGAGGACTTTGCAAGTGCTTTTTTTTAACGAGCTCGCACCCTTTCGGGTTTTCACATACTCGCCGGTAGCCTTGTTGTTTTTACGCACGGCGTCTTTTCGAGATTTCCTCCGTGCCTATTCCGCTTGTAGACATACCTTTTTTTAGGTTGCCCGTAAGGTAACACACAACATTAGCCGTAGGCTTCGATCTTTTTCGAAGGACCGTATCATGTAGACCTGGGAGAGGTATGAATTGTTTATGCCTGTGGATTGTATACGGTGATCAATATAAAGATCCACCGTAGGGCTAAACATGTTAGTTTAGGGACTTTTCGGTCCGTTTTTAGTTTAGGGATGTTTTGGTCCAATGTTTCAATGTTTGGGACAAAGTTTTAGTTTAAGGACGTTTCGGTCCAATTTTAGTTTAGGGACGTTTTAGTCTAATGTTCCCATGTTTGGGACAAAGTTTTAGTTTAAGCACGTTTCGGTTCAATACCGTCGTGTTTTGGGGCAAGTATTAGTTTAAGGACCACTTTCAAAGTTTTGATTTAGGAAGATAGCGAGCGGACACAAGCGTCGTCTTCTACCATTGACCTAAGTCACGACTCTTCAGGCGTAGTATTTTTTGAGGAGTCGACCGTTTATCGGCCGGAATGACCTTTCGTCATGCATGTTCATGAGCAGATAAGCTCCACCTTGATAAACCTTATTTATAATGTACGGCCTTTCATAGTTCGGTTCGAACTTTCCTCATTTTGCACGATTGGGAATTATCGGTCTTTAAACAACCAGCACGAATTCGTCTTGGCGGAGTGTTCTCGGACTGATCAATCTTTCATATGACCGTGTCATTCTTGCCTTATAAGCCTTCAGATTTTGCTGTGCTATAAGACGGGTTTCGTCGAGGGCGTCGAGCTCCTCGAGCCTAAGATGAACATTTTCTTCATCTGTCAACTCGTATTGAACTGCTACTCGTAAAGAGGGGAGTTCTATCTCCAATGAGAGCACTGCTTTAGTGCCAAACACCAATACATATGGCGTTCTATTTGTGGCCATCTTGAACGTTGTTCGGTACGCTCAAAAAGCTTCATGCAGCTTTTCGTGCCAGTCCTTTTGTTTCTGGACACCGTTTTTTTATAATCTTGGTCAAGGTCTTGTTGAAGGCTTCAGTTAGACCATTGAGCCGAGAATTATAGACTGAGGAGTATCTTCAGTCTATCTTGTGTTGCTGTGCGAAGCGGTTTATTTTATGGTTTTTATAAGCTAGTCCATTATCCGAGATAATTCGTCGCGGAGTTCCGAACCGATATATGACATGGGTTTTGAAGAAGTGGAAGATATTCTTCTTCACCTCCCTTAGCGGCACTGCTTCTGCCCACTTAGAGAAGTAATCGGTTGTTGCCAGTATAAACAGATGTCTTTTGGATGACGCTGGTTTGATAGGGCCAATTATATCGGTTCCCCACATTTTGAACGGCCAACTAGCCACTGTCAGGTGCAGCGGATTTAGGTGCTGATGTATGAAGTTCCCGTGAATTTGGCACGAGTGACACTGCTTCGCATATTTGAGGCAGTCCTGAATTATCATGGGCCAATAGTAGCCATTCTTTTTATCTTCAGCTTCATTTTTGGCCCAGCTTGATAGAACCGTAAAGTCCGTCGTATATTTCTTGGACGACTTTCTTTGCTTCCTTCGAACCAAGGCACCTTAACCATAGAAAGTCGAATGATCTCTTATATAAAGTATCATTGACGAAGGCGAATAACAAAACTCGTTTCATGAGCTGATGTCTAGACAATGCATTTTCAGGCGTTCGTTGGGACCTGAAGTAGTCTGTGAAGACTTCCCTCCAGTCCTTGACCTCTTTTTCGTCCTCTATTTGAAAGATTACTTGTTCGGTCATTTCTTTTCCTTCGGATGGCTTTATCAGGTCTTCCGAAGATGTATCTGCTGGCGTGAAAACTCTGCGGTTTTGTACAATAATCCTTACGCTATTGAGATCTTCGTCGGCCAATTGTTTAGCCAACTTGGTTAACGCATCCGCTTTACTGCTCTTCGCTCGCGGTACGCTTTTTAGGGTACATGAAGGGATTCGGATCAGCAGTTGCTACACTCTTTCGCCATACCTTATTAGTTCTGGCTTGCATATCTGATAGTCACCGTTTACTTGGATTGCATATATGGTAGTCTTCATATATGAGAAAGTCTTTAATTCCCATATCGATAGCGATCTCAAGATCGGCTATCAAAGTTTCATATTCTGCTTCGTTATTAGTCCTGGGGTCCGTCAAGAAGAGGGCGTAACGTAATATTCCTCCTTGCGGGATTACGAAGATAAGACCCACTCCGGCTTTGATTATGAGAGTGTTCTTCTTTGCCGTTCATAGAAGAGACTCCATCGAAGTAAAGTTCCTACTGAGACTCATTTTCTTCTTTCTCTTTTTCGATTGCGTTGAATGCGTGCTTATTCGGCTACTCACAATTTAAGGGGGAGTCGGCTGGTATTGGATGTTCCGCGAGAAAGTCAGTGATGGCTTGTTCTTTCACCGCTTTGAGGGATCGATATGTTATCGAAAACTCCATCAGCAAGAGGGCCCATTTGGCAAGCCTTCCCGTCAGTATGGCCCTCGACATCAGATATTTGATAGTATCCATTTTGAATATGAGATGGACCTCATGTGCCAAGACGTAGTGTCTAAGCTTCGTTATTGTAAAGATCAGCGCCATGCAATACTTTTCAATAGGGGAGTAGATGCTTTCTGCCCCTAGGAGAACTCGACTTAGATAGTAGAGAGCTCTCTCCTTTTCTTGATCGTTCTCTTGTATCCACAGTGCACCTAGAGAACCCTCAAGGACCGTTGTATATAGGATAAAGGATTTTCCCTTAACTGGAGCGGCCAATACCGATGGATTTTGTAGGTATTGTTTGATTTCGTCTAGTGCGTTTTGGCACTTCTGATCCCAGGCGAATGAGCTCCCTTTCTTCATCAGATGGCTATAGGAAGACATTTTCTGGAGAGGTTGGTTATGAACCGCCGGATATACGCGGTCTTTCCTTGGAGAGACCGCAGTTGTTTGAGGGTTCTTGGCGAAGGAATTTCCATAATTGCCTTGATTTTTGAGGGATCGATTTCGATGCATCGGTAACGAATGACGAATCCCAGGAATTTGCCCGAGGAGACTCCAAACGCGCATTATAGAGGGTTTATCTTCAGATTATACTTTCGAAGACATTAAACACTATTTTTAGATATTCCCATGCTCCACATGAGATTTACTTTTAACGACGAGGTCGTCGATATAGCACTCGACGATCTTGTGTATGAGGTCATCAAAGATCTTTGTCATGGTTCTCTGGTAAGTGGCTCCGGCGTTTTTCAAATCGAAGGGTATTACCTTATAGCAGAATACGCCTAACGGAGTCCGGAAGGCGGTATGCTTCTGGTCCTCAGGATTTATTTTTATTTGGTTGTATCCTGAAGATCCATCCATGAAGGAGAAGATCTCGTGAGTGGATTTGTTATCGATCATCACCTCAGTAACGGGTACTGGGAAGTCATTTTTCGGGCATGCTTTGTTAAGGCCCCGAAAGTCCACACAGATACGAACCGTCCTATTTTTCTTCATCACCAGGACGATGTTAGCGATCCAGTCTGGATATTGAAGCTCTTGGATGAAGCCGGAGTCGATTAGTTTCTTTACTTCAGCGTTGATACCCATATCAAGTTCAAGCCGCATTCTTCTTGTCGTCTGTTTGACTGGCTTTATGCCTGGCGGTATGGCCGGTTTATATATCGCCACTTCTGGATCTAGACTCGGTATTTTGGAATAGTTAAATACGAAGCAGTCTTTGTACTGCATGAGCACGCCTTTTAACATGGCTATCTGTTTTTCAGATAGTAGCTTACTGACAAACGTAGGCCTCGGATCATTCTCCGTTTCTAAGCCAATTTTCCTTAGGTTGTTTGCCGTAATGTGTAGTCCATCTTCTAGCTCTTTTGGTGCTGGTGGAAATGCTGAGATCTTCTCATCGTTCTCTTCATTTGTGAAGCAACCGAAAAGGTCAATCATATTCTCATGTCTTCCCTCCCTTGAGAGAGTTATCATATGACAGGTACGCGTCTGCTTCCATTTTCACGGTCGAGCTGGTCCTATCCTGACGGTATATAGGTCTTCTTTGCCTCGTGTTTTTATGGCGGGCTTATCTTCCAACTCTTGGATAGGATAAACCTGTCTTGTTGATACTGGTCCTCGACTCAGTTCTTGTATGTGAAACAGTCCTCAAAAGCATGTCCTATTGCTTGGTGATAGAAACAATAATCCGGGTGATAGACCTTATTTATTTGTTCGGGATGTCGAGACTCTGGAAGCGTCATCATTTGGCGCTTCACGATAAGGTTGAATATTTTTCTTATTTTGTCTTGAGGGAACGAATATTTTTGACCAATCTTCTTTATAAAAGATGGGCTCCAACCGAGCTTTTTGATTGATACGAATTCTCAGTGTGTATGTAGAAAATGTATCGAAATCACAACTAAAAATTATTTGACCGCAATCATTAACGGTGTCGATTGTAGCGCGTTAGTAAGTGCGGATCGTCCACAGGGAAAGTGTAATCGTTCGTGTTTCGATTTAGATGAGTTGAAACTTTAAAGAAAAGAAAACAAACAATTCATGATTTGTAAATTGAAGTTCAAGAATTAGAAAAATCTAGTCTAAATCAAGAAACATTAAAAACCAAGAATTGAGAATTTGTGATGATTTCCACATCAAATATCAAGAATCGAAGTGAGGCTCGTAGGAATCGATCGGATCTATAGATGTGATGAAATCTAGCGATTACGTATTCTTATCCATCGATGAATTGATACTAGATTGATGATGATCAACGAGAATTATGGATTTCGTGTGAAACTAAGGTTTCATCATCTATCCCTTGTTCCTTCGTCGATATCATTCACATTCTAGCCTCTAGTAAATTCAAGAATCGATCGTGGATCCCTAATTTCGAGTGAACACAATCAAGAAAGTATCGCAACGAAACTAGGTCGTCGATTCTTCAATTTGCTAGGGTTTACAAAACTCGTAGGACTTAAGAATCGTTTCAAGATTTGTTACATCATCATTCTATTGATCGTCTCGACTCCTTTACGAGCGGAGTTTTACTCAAACATCATAACAAGAACCACAATCACAAATTGAGATCGAATCATGATGCAAGAATTTAAAGAAAGCAAGATTAAAGAATTTCACCTTTTATTTATCAACAATTTTGTTACAATTCGTTCAAGAACTACAAGAGGAAGAACTTGATCGTCGATTTGGCTTCGCTCGTCTCCTTGAGTCGCGGATCGACTTGGATCACTTGCTCGATTGAAGATCGGCTCCGCTCCTAAAAGGTTGAAGGCTTCTTGCTTGATTTGGTACTCGGGATCTTGGATTTGGCTTTGGAATTTGAATTAGGGTTTGAGGCACAAGTTGTGTCACTCAACTTGTGGGTGAAAGATGAAGAGAGAAGAAGAAGACCCTTTGAACTTAGATCTAGGTTTCCTTTTATAAGCCATCCAAAACCCTAGATCTAGAATTCAAATTTCAAATTTCCCTCCAAAATGAACCAAATTTCCCTCCAAAATGAACAACTTTTCCCTCCAAAATGAACCACCTCATTTGAATTTTCCCTCCAAAATGAACTATCTCATTTGAATTTTCCCTCCAAAATGAGGTTGTTAGAAAGAATCTTCTAGAAAAAGTTTGTTGGAGGGAATATTCTAGAATGAGGTTGTTACAAGGAGGCTTCTAGAAAAAGGTTGTTATAAGGAAACTTCTAGAAGAAGTTTGTTGGAGCGAATATTCTAGAATGAGGAATATTCTTGGGTAAGGTTGTTAGGCCGAGCCTTCTGGATGAAGCCACGTGGCATTCTGGAGCCTTCTGGAAGATTTGGCCGTTACAATGAAGTACATGGGGAAATTTGAGGCAGTGATGTCATCAACAAGCCGCGGATCCGCGGCGGGAATGGGCATTGGGCCGCGGATCCGCGGTCCTTTGGTGCCCTCTCTGCATCAAATTTCTGTCACTCTTGGGCTGATGTTTTGGCCTTTTTCTGATATGTTGAATCTTATTTTGCTTTCTCTATTTCTGCCAGATCTCAAGTCTTGGACTTGGCGTATTTATGTCAGCACTTTTAACTGTTTCGGCTCTTCTCCTGCAATTTCCTGCACAGATTCTCGAAACATGTGTTGCGCTATACAAAGATGATGCGATGCCATGATAAACACTCAATTTCCTTCAAAATGTCAGTTTTAAAGTATAACACATGTAATTTGGTATTTTATAGCTGTTTTGCTAATATGTGCAATATGAAACCGAACACCTCTAGATAAGTGCAAATGGTAGGGAAATTGTCGTTTTAAAAATGCAATATTTTCGACTGATCACTTTTCTCGATAAATCGGTGTCGTGGACCTGCTTTGTTGTCTTTGAACGTTGTTTGTGTTCTTCGCCTTATTTTTACTTCCACTTCGGGATTTTCTCTTTGCGAAAGTACTCAATGGGCTGTGGATGAAGAGCATTACGGTCCACTTCTTTCACTGATTGTTGATTGAGTTGCTACGGCTTGGCCTTTTCATAAATGGCCATTTCGCGGTTGTGGTTGTATTGGCTCACTTGATAAGATTCTTTTATTAGTTTGTCAATTTGCTCTTCTTGCGATGAACTTGACATTTTTAGAGTGGGATCTCGCTCTGATTCGACGCTATGGCTACTTGGAAAAGCGTTTTCTTCTTCACTCAATCTGTTTATGACATGGCAGCTGTAGATTTGTTCCCGTTTCTTGGACCGAATGTATCCCAGCCCAATTGTCTCTATCTTCCCATTGGGTTTCTTTCGTTGAGTTCCAGGATATCCTAAATCTTTTTGAAGAATTGGGTCTGTCGAACTGTTTGTTCGAGAGGTATGCCTTGGCGCTTTAACAGTTTCTTTAATCCCTCTGTATAATATCTTGGCATACAGATGGGCTGGAACCTGTCAAGAGTGGGGTTGGCATTATGCCGGACTTCTTTTTCCACCTTGGTCTCTGTAGATCTGTAAAAGAGAATCGCATTTTCACCTCTTCGCCTAGGAGGCACGTAGAAAGTTTACAGTTCTTGTACGCTGTTTGTATCGAGTGCATCACGTTTCTTATAATGTCGAGGCGGAGCCATCATAATTTGTAGACTCTGATCCGTTTCGATAAGAGCCTGCATCGACGGGCGAATGAAGAGCACTGTATTTGTCTCGATCTCGGAATCGTTGCCAAAGACCAGGATATGAGTAGATGGTACATGCTTATTATTTTCCCTTTGGGGCTGCTCCGAACAGACTATTTGTTTGTCATCCTCGGTGTCGCTTCCAAAGATCGGGATGGTGGCTGCGGATTTTTGTTTATTCTCCGGTTTGTGACACTTTTCAATATCCTCGAAGTCCGGCAGGTAGTATTTCGCATCTTCATATTTTCACACTTTATTCACCGAGAACGGATTGAGTTCTCCAGTGACAGTGTACTCCGAGTCATCCTTGAAATACTTCAGACAATGATATTGTGTAGAGGGGATGGTGTTGTACTCGCGTAACCAATGCCTGCTGAGTAGAGCGTTGTAGCAAGTTTTGGTGTTAATGACATGGAATTTAATGTCAGTGACAAGCAGCCCGAAGCGTAGCGTGAGTATTACGAACCCCATCTGTTAGTGTATATACCCTAGGGGCCATTATTGTATCATACTAGCTTGTATATTACTTAATGGAAGCTTGTGATATTCACAGTTATATTAACAGTCTTGCTAAACATGGTAGTATGCTACTTGATTTGTTTCTATCTTAATATATGTATATGTTTGCATATCGAGAATACATATTGATAGAGCCCTTAGGATCTTGCTTGACTACCAGCGTTGTGATAGAAGTCACACTAGTGGGGGTTGGGTAGTCTACAAGCACATCCTTTTTCAGGTCCCTAGTCATAGGATTATCGAGACAGGGCATCGATACTCCGGAGTAGACTAGTGTGTACGCTTCTCATCCCAGTTGGGGAGATGGTCTGTCCCACAGCCATCAGTACGTCGTACTGACGATAGTATACAGGTGCTCGTTGGGTTACGGGTACACTGGTCAGGACTCGTAGGGAACTGTTGGTTGATATTATACCCGTCGTCAGTTAACAGTTCCCAAGTGACATGAGTACAGCATAGTCCGCAGACTTGACACTGCTGCTTCGCCTCGATTGTGTTCTCTCTGTTCTTAAATTGCTACCCTACCATGGCTCATAGGAGTCGTGCAAACAGGTAGCAGTTGGGTGCAGTCCTGAAGCACTTGGAAGCAGTGGCGGTTAGATAGGATTCGTCTCTTCCGGTATTGGGAGTTGATATCGCGCTGTGTCTGGAGAGCCATTACGCAAAGTCCCTGGCCAGGGCAAGCGAGATTTACTGGTAGGTTTTCCAGTAGCTTCTCAAGGTGTAATGGGCTTCACTCCGACATGACTTATACCGCTTTTAGGGGACTGACGCTTGCCGCCCCCTAGGCCCAATATGCGATAGTCCTAGACGAACAGACCGGACTATACGGAGATTGTCACATCAGGCTCAGTAGGAGTTCGGATGGATTTCCACATCGGTCTTCTTATCGACATCTACCTGGGGACTGTTACGTACAACTAGTACCGCTTGCGGTCTGTGGTTAAACCCACTGCCAGCGTAGTAGTCGAGTCTTTAGAGTCCCACACAGAGAGTTTCCCTGGTTCGGACGAAACGATATAGAGGTCGTATGGTTTTTACGACAGGGTTCAGACACATACGTGTTTTCACGCACGTACGATGTTCGGACAGTTTTTACTAGCAGGGTTTGGTTTAAGCCAGATTCTAGTATTGGATTATTGGATTTATACAGTCTAAGTTTTTCCGTGTTTTCACGGATGGGAGGGGCATTCTCGTAATTTGTCGAGAAGCTTCTAGAAGATTGATGAGTTGGAGGCTTAGGTGGAATTTGCATTAAATGATTTAATGACTCATGGTGTGATTCATCCAAAGGAGTTAATGATGCATTTAATGCTTAATGACTCATGAGATGAATCACACAAAGTGAATAAATGAAGCATGGTTGATATTATCTTTTGATTATTCATTTAATAATTATTATGCTTCATATATTGTAAATGTGATATTTTATATCATTATCACTCTCACATTCTCTCTCCTCAAGCTCTCTCTTCAAACCCTAACCCTAATCCTCTCATGTGTTGAGATCCTAGGGTTAGTAAGACTCATAGATCCCTAATCCTATTCTATATCCTCTAGGTTGCTTTGATTAGCACTCTTAGTTACCTAGTTACCTCAAGTGTGAGGTTAAGCTTGGAGAAGTAGCTCTCGGATGGGATCCTCTATCACAACGAGGAGGCCGACGAGGAGGTGATCAAAGAGAACAAGAAGGACTTGATTCATTAGGTATAATCTTCTTTCATAGTAGATAATCCCTCTTATGTTGTTGTTAGTTAGGGTTTGGCAAAGATCTGCAAGTTAGTCGATGTTAGTTTAAAGAAAAAGATTGTTTTTTCCTATTTCCGCCTCCCCGCATCATGCGGGGTGTCTAACGTCAACTTACAGTGGTATCAGAGCCTCACTAAACCATAACTAACTTGTTAGCAAAGTCGTTAGAAATTCGATCGCAAAACAAATCCGAAAATACGACGTTTTAACCTAGTTTCTGCGGATTTTAAAACGGGGTCTAAAATTTTTTCAGGGACCCTTAAAATTACAAGCAGGGAATTATAAGGTTACTGGAGAAATTTGGGACCGTGACTCGGCCAAACCGCCGCGGAACCGCGGCCGATCTAAGCGATCCTCTGCGGATCCGCCACCGAGTTGAAGCCGAGTCAGCCCAAATTTGCCCAGTAACTCTTCTATGTTAATTTTGTATTTTCTGGGATGTTCTGTTTCTGCTCAGGTTTCAGGTGCACAGTGCAGTATTTGGAGTAGAATCATTTGTGTTTGCTTGATCGAAATTCTACAATGTTTGGCTAATTTGATTATATCTGTGATTTGTTTAATGTGTTCGTAAACCTCCCTTAACTGCTAGTATGTCGGTTAGCAGGGGGTTGCATATTTCTGTAATAGTTTTTACTGTTTGTGTTTGTGGACTTGTTGGATTGTCGTGAATGGATAGCCGGGGATGTGAGACGAGCGTTTCTTTCATTCAAATGTAATTTGTAAATTGTTGTAATATTCTTTTGCGGGATACTTCCGGGTTGAGGTTGTAGCCACCGTTGTATTATTTCATTTACTGATTTTTGCTCCTAAGATAGACCCAAGGTGGGTTGCACAAACTACCGGGTACTTTGAAGTGTTTAGTGTCCTACTCACGTTGTTGAGGGAGACCGCTTCACTTCGGGTACTTGGCGAGTAGTTTGCCGTACCCGTAGGGGTCTAGGGTGGGGTTTTGGCTATTCATCGCGACCGTGTAATCCGTCTTTCTTTGCAGGCTCAAAAGGAATGCGGATTCATAGAAAATCCAATATGTTCATCTGTGATCTGGAATGCCTATTATTGCATCTGACGAATGTACAATATCTATATATGATAGCTATTAGACGCCACTTATGTTTTACACCCGCGCTAGCCCAGCCCCCGCTCTGTCGTTAGTTAAGTAACCTAACGGGTGAATGACGGGGTCCAGTGGCGAATGCGGATGGCATAAGAGGACGTTGTATTTTCGTTGTTTTCTGCAATGATAGGTTAATGATGGGACGCATTATATTAATGCAAAGAAAATAAACCAAAGTTGAATCGTAGGAACAGCTTAAAAGAAACCATTCGGTTATTTTTAAAAGAGCAGATATTTTTAATTGCGGAGTTTTAACCACTCCTTTTAAAAGCTATCAGGTTCCTTTGATCATATCAGGTTCACTACGTTCACGGTTTCGCCAAAACCATTCGTAGCCCTCCGTCATTTCATTTGGGTATTCAGTAGTATTCAAGCTATGTATTTTGACCAACGGCAAGGCATAGTGTTTGGTAGCTGCTGGGTATTCATTTGTTGCATAGATAGATGAGTTAGTTTGGGGCAGTCGTATTATCATTTGGCCAACGTCAGGGGTATGTACGGATGGGTTCAAATTAACAAGATAATGATGGGTAGAACTTGACATGTTACTTATGACATTTTGACCAACGCCAAGGTCATAAGAGCATGGGGCAGAAATTTATATCGAGAATTTCTAAAGAAACTGAAATTTGCAAAGAGATGCATACCATTTGGAGTGTGATAATTTTGGTAGGATTCCTTCAGCTTTATCACACGATGATATTTGGATCCCGATCCTACTGTGAGTATCCGCTACTCATCAGGAGATTCGTCACTTAACGATCAATGCTATAAACCAAGTAGGTGTCGGGAAAGGTGTCAGCGGGGTTACGCCCCCAGAGAAAAGAGGTTATTTAATTAAGAAACTTTGCGAAAGTGTTGGAAAACTTCCCTCGAAGTACCGACACCAGTCTGGCTGAACGGTTAAGCAAGTGTTGTACAGTGAGAATAGTCCTGACTAGTTTTTCCTTTTTGGTTTGAGGAGGGATTCGAGAAACAGTGGGAGCCATCCAGTTTAGATAACTAAAAACCACTCTAAACTTGTAAGAGCATCATGCTAAAGTGTTCCCTCTCTCTCCTAATTGCAGCGACCCAGAACATGACATGCCTTAAGTTACTATTAGAAAAAAATATTCTGACAGGGCCAAACTATAAAGATTGGTTGCGGAATGTCAAGATGGTTTTGACTTATGACAAATTGGGGTATGTCCTTATTACTAAGGCACCTGCTGTCCCTGGTCCAAAATCCAGTATTGCGGATAAGGAAATCCACAAGATCTGGGAGTTAGATTGCGCGAAGGCCAATTGCATCGTGCTTGCCTCCATGAATAATGAACATCAGAGGAGGCACGAGAATATGGATCTTGAATCCAT
Organism: Agapanthus africanus; assembly: GCA_030015575.1. Lineage (NCBI taxonomy): Eukaryota > Viridiplantae > Streptophyta > Magnoliopsida > Asparagales > Amaryllidaceae > Agapanthus > Agapanthus africanus. Next base: position 849,809,387 of record CM057338.1, on the reverse strand, counting down.
ATTTCTCCACACAAAGGATCTGTATGGAGAGCAATCTCGTATAGCTAAATACGAGACCTCGAAGAACTTGTTTCAGTCGAGACTGGCTGTCGGATCATCTGTAGGAGAACATGTCCTTAAGATGATTGGCTATATAAAAGAGCTCGCGGACCTCGGGACGATTTTGGAGAACGAACTCTATACAGACTTGATTCTTCAGTCCCTTCCTTCCACCTACGCCCAGTTTATTCTGAATTTCAACATTCAAAGAAAAGAAGTTGAACTTCCAGAACTGCTTAACATGTTGAGGAGTGCAGAGGGCACCTTGCAGAAGGCAAGGGAAACACCCGCTATGTTGGTTCGCGGTGCTTCCTCTTCCGGGTCCAAGGCTAGGGCCAAAGGAAGGAAGAAGAAGGCCGCTACCAAACCAAGAGGTGTTGGTAAGGTGGGAGCTAAGGGAAAGGCAAAGGTTGCGGTGCCAGTAGTGGCAAAGGACGAGTGCTTCCACTGTCGTAGGAAAGGGCACTGGAAGAAAGATTGCCAAGAACCAGGAACCGAAGTAAGCTGTGGCTTCGACTTCAGGTGTGTTTGTAATTGAAAATTGTCTGTCAATCAACTCTACTTGCTGGGTATTAGATACCGGATCAGGATCTCATATATGCAATTCATTGCAGACACTGAGAAACCGTAGAGTGCTGAAGGTTGGTGATATGACCCTCCAGGTTGCTAACGGAGCTAGCGTAGGTGCTGTGTCCGTAGGGGATTATCATCTTGGATTGACGAGTGGACATATTTTGGTTTTGCATAACTGTTTTTGTGTACCCAGTTTAACGTGTAATATCATATCAGTTTCGTTGTTATCAAAAGAAGGTTATGATTTCACGTTTGTAAGTGATGTTAACATCCACCTTAATCATGGTCGGTACACTAAATAACGGTATATATGTGTTAAACCAATTACAGATTTTCAATGTCCAGAACACACTAAAAAGAAAGTCTCCAGATATAAATAAGGCTTTCTTATGGCATTGTAGACTAGGTCACATCAATGGGACAAGGTTAATTAAGTTACATAGAGAAGGATATTTGGATCCGTTCGAATATCAATCTTATGCCACTTGTCAATCATGTCTCAAAGGAAAGATGACAAAGACTCCATTCACTGGACATGGAGTAAGAGCGAGCGAGCTCTTAGGACTCATACACAGCGATGTATGTGGTCCAATGTCTACACATGCTAGAGGTAGTTTTTCATATTTCATTACTTTTACGGATGATTACTCTAGGTACGGATTCATTTTCTTAATGAAACATAAATCCGAGGCCTTTGAGAAATTCCAAGAATATAAGAATGAAGTAGAAAACCAAACCGGCAAAAGTATCAAGACACTGAGATCTGATCGAGGTGCTGAATACTTAAGTGCCGAGTTCCTAGGTTACCTAAAAGAGAAAGGAATTCTCTCTCAGCTTACTCCTCCATACACTCCACAGCACAACGGTGTATCGGAGAGACGGAATCGAACCCTATTGGATATGGTACGTTCCATGATGAGTAATGCTGAGTTACCGCGATCTTTCTGGGGTTATGTGCTAGAATCAGCGGCATATCTTTTGAACAGGGCTCCTACCAAAACTGTGCCTACCACGCCATATCAGATGTGGAGTGGGAAGAAACCCTATCTTCAGTATCTGAAGATATGGGGATGTCCAGCTTTTGTTAAAAAGCAGCATGCGGACAACCTCGAGGCACGATCAGTACAGTGTATGTTTGTGGGATATCCAAAGAAATCCAAGGGGTATTTTTTCTATTACACAGAGAAACAAAAAGTTTTTGTTTCTCGTCATGCCCATTTTCTAGAACAGCAGTTTTTAGAAAAGGAAACAAGTGGGAGCACAATAGAACTGGAAGAAATTCCAGAACCACAAACTACTACTGAAAGTTTGGTAGAACCATAGTTCAAGAAGAACAGGACATTCCTGCATCCCTCCGCAGGAGTAGTAGGTCGTCTCATCCGTCTGAGAGATACTACGGTTTTCTCATAGATGGGGATAGTGAGGATTGCGTTATTGATAATGATGAACCTACTAGCTTCCAGCAGGCCATCCAGAGCGGCAACTCGGTACGATGGCTGGATGCAATGCGGACCGAGATGGAGTCCATGTACACCAACAAAGTATGGACTTTGGACTTTGCTCCAGATGGGGTAAAACCCATAGGATGCAAATGGCTCTTCAAGAAAAAGATTGGTGTAGATGGACAGATGGAAACCTATAAGGTTAGACTTGTTGCAAAGGGTTTTCGTCAAAGACCTGGTTTGGACTATGACGAAACTTTTTCTCCAGTGGTCATGCTCAAATCCATTCGGATCCTTCTTGCCATTGTTGCCTTTCATGATTATGAGATTTGGAAGATGGACGTAAAGACGGCTTTTCTAAATGGTAATTTAGAAGAGTGTGTCTATATGGATCAGCCAGAAGCTTTCAATCAGAGTGGGAGCAGCGGGAAAGTGTGCAAGTTACTTAAGTCCATTTATGGACTGAAGCAGGCATCGCGGAGTTGGAACATCTGTTTTGATGAAACGGTCAAAGAATATGACTTTATCAAAAATCTAGATGAACCATGTATATATAGTAAAATTGTAGCACGAACTGTCGTATTCCTCGTCTTGTACATGGATGACATTCTATTGATAGGAAATGACATTTCTATGCTACAATCTGTCAAAGGATTCTTGTCACACAGGTTCTCCATGAAAGACCTGGGTGATGCCTCTTACATTGTGGGGATCCGGATCTATCGTGATAGATCCAAGAGGATGTTGGGACTTTCACAGTCCAGGTATATCAACACTATACTGAAAAGATTCAGTATGGAAGATTCTAAGCGTGGTAGTTTACCGGCTTGTCACGGAATCACCCTCTCTAAAGAGATGTCTCCTAAGACTGATTTGGAAAGGGATCGCATGTCTATTATACCCTACGCTTCTGCGGTAGGCTCTATAATGTATGCGATGTTGTGCACCAGACCAGATGTAGCTTATGCACTGAGCGTGGTAAGCAGGTATCAGTCAGATCTAGGAGAGAAGCACCGGATAGCAGTAAAGAACATTCTCAAGTACCTGAGAAGGACTAAGGAGATGTTTTTGGTTTATGGCGGAAAAGACCTCAAGATCGAGGCCTTTGCTGATTCCAGCTTCCAGAGTGACAAGGATGACTCCAAGTCCATGTCAGGTTATGTCTTTACCCTCAATGGAGGGGCGGTGTGCTGGAAGAGTTCCAAACAGGACACCGTTGCTGACTCGACGATGGAAGCGGAGTATATCGCTGCTTGCGATGCCGCAAAAGAAGCGGTCTGGATGAAGAAGTTCCTAACAGAACTTCAGGTGGTTCCTACCATTGTTGATCCAATACCGCTATATTGCGACAACAACGGAGGTATAGCTTTAGCGAAGGAACACAGGTCCCATCAGATGTCCAGACACATCTTAAGGCGGTATCACCTGATCAGGAAGATCATAGATCGCCGGGAGATCGAGGTCCGGAGAGTTGCTACAGAGGAGAACACTGCAGATCCATTCACAAAGGCCTTACCTCAGATTCAGTTCGAGAGGCTACTCGAGATGATCGGTCTTCGATACGCCAGTACATGGCCCTAGTGCAAGTGGGAGATTGTTAGTGTATATGTCCTAGGGGCCATTATTGTATCATACTAGCTTGTATATTACTTAATGGAAGGTTGGGATATTCACAGTTATATTAACAGTCTTGCTAAACATGGTAATATGCTACTTAGTTTGTTTCTATCTTAATATGTGTATATGTTTGCATATCGAGAATACATATTGATAGAGCCCTTAGGATCTTGCTTGACTACCAGCGTTGTGATGGCAGTCACACTAGTGGGGGCTTGGTAGTCTACAAGCACATCCTTTTTCAGGTCCCTAGTCGTAGGATTATCGAGACAGGGCATCGATACTCCGGAGTAGACTGGTGTGTATGCTTCTTATCCCAGTTGAGGAGATGGTCTGTCCCGCAGCCATCAGTACGTCGTAGTGGAGATAGTATACAGGTGCTCGTTGGGTTACGGGTACACCGGACAGTACTCGCAGGGAACTGTTGGTTGGTATTATACCCGTCGTCAGTTAACAGTTCCCAGGTGACATGACTACAGCATAGTCCGCAGACTTGACACTGCTGCTTCGCCTCGAGTGTGTTCCCACTGTTCTTAGATTGCTACCCTACCACGGCACAAAGGAGTCGTGCAAACAGGTAGCAATTGGGTGCAGTCCCGAAACACTTGGAGGCAGTGGCGGTTAGATAGGATTCGTCTCTCCCGGTATTGGGAGTTGATATCGCGCTGTGTCTGGAGAGCCATTACGCAAAGTCCCTAGCCAGGGAAAGCGATATTTACCGGTAGGTTTTCCAGTACCTTCTCAAGGTGTAATGGGCTTCACTCCGACACGACTTATACCGCTTTTAGGGGACTGACGCTTGCCGCCCCCTAGGCCCGATATGCGATAGTCCTAGACGAACAGACCGGACTGTACGGAGATTGTCACATCAGGCTCAGTAGGAGTTCGGATGGGTTTCCTCATTGGCCTTCTTATCGACATCTACCTGGGGACCGTTACGTACAGCTAGTACCGCTTGCGGCCTGTGGTTAAATCCACTGCCAGTGTAGTAGTCGAATCTTTAGAGTCCCACATAGAGAGTTTTCCTGCTTCGGGCGAAACGATATAGAGGTCGTATGGTTTTTACGACAGGGTTCGGACACATACGTGTTTTCACGCACGTACGATGTTCGGACAGTTTTTACTAGCAGGCTTTGGTTTAAACCAGATTTTAGTATTGGATTATTGGATTTATACAGTCTAAGTTTTTCCGTGTTTTCACGGATGGGAGGGGCATTTTCATAATTTGTCGAGAAGCTTCTAGAAGATTGATGAGTTGGAGGCTTAGGTGGAATTTGCATTAAATGATTTAATGACTCATGGTGTGATTCATCCAAATGAATTAATGATGCATTTAATGCTTAATGACTCATGAGATGAATCACACAAAGTGAATAAATAAGCATGGTTGATATTATCATTTGATTATTCATTTAATAATTATTATGCTTCATATATTCTAAATGAGATATTATTTCATATCATTCTCACTCTCACCTTCTCTCTCCTCAAGTTCTCTCTCTTCAAACCCTAACCTTAATCCTCTCATGTGTTGAGATCCTAGGGTTAGTAAGACTCATAGATCCCTAATCCTATTCTATATCCTCTAGATTGTTTTGATTAGCACTCTTAGTTACCTAGTTACCTCAAGTGTTAGGTTAAGCTTGGAGAAGTAGCTCTCGGGTGGATCTTCTATCACAACGAGGAGGCCGACGAGGAGGTGATCAAAGAGAACAAGAAGGACTTGATTCATTAGGTATAATCTTCTTTCACAGTAGCTAATCCCTCCTATGTTGTTGTTAGTTAGGGTCTGGCGAGCTGCTGAACATTCATGCAAGTTTCCTTCAACACTCTCACGTTGAGAAGATTCACGGAGGATTCGTTGTCGATAAGAATTTTCCCTATCTTGATATCGTGGCAGTGCCTGGTGATGTAGAGCGGTCGAGTATGTTTGCACGTACCGAGGAGTAGATTTTCATTGCTGAATGTAATATCAGCCGTGTTGACATCTGCCGGTTCGCTTTCTATCTTCTCTTCTGTGAGAAAAGCTTGAACCTGATTAGGCTCTTGTAGTGCTTTGATTAGGGAGCCTCGTGCTTCTTTGGACAGGAGTAAAGCATCCAGAATGCTCAGTTACAAGGGTATTTTTCTCAATTGCGCAAGAACATTATAATCTGCCTTAGTTTTCTTAGGCTGGTTTTTGGCGGCGAGTTCTTTGACTGTCTTTATCAAGGGCGATTTCCTTAGGCATCTTCCCTTTCTCTTTATCTTTTTTGTTCGAACTTTTATTTGCAGGTCCGAGGTTCTTCTCAGGTAGTGTACGGTTACGCAGCTGAACGTTCTCACAATCCTTTCCCTCCTCTTGTTTCTTTAAGGGGGAGTTTTCAAAGAGTGAGTCGAGCAGTATTTCAGCCTCGAAATCGCTCCTGAAAGTGAGAACTTGAGGTTTTTCCCCTTCCGAACTGGTATCAACCATATGACAGTTGCCAGTTGTTTCTGCCGTTTCACTGTTTTCATCTCGACGAGTGCGAGCTTCACACTTCTTTTTTTTGAAGTGTTTTCGATAGGTAACATATCCTTATAACCCCTTCTTGAAGGAATTGCACTCCTCGATGGGGTGAGCGATCTTTCGGTGATATACAGTATTTTGGATGTCCTTCTCCACCGTCGAAGTATGGGACTCCATGAGTGTACATCATGAACGGTAGCAGTTTCATCCCCATGGACAGGGCTTTGGCGAACCGCTTTTCAGATTTAGTCCTGCTCTTATTTGTCGCAGGCATGGAAAGAACTTTATGACCCGTACTTTCCGCAGCTTCTTTGTCTAGACGCTGCTGTTTGGTCTTTTCGTATATGGCCATTTCACGTTCTCGGTCATTTTTGCTCTTTTGAAAAGTTTCGTTTAGCAGCTTTTCAATCGACTCTTCTTCTGTCAGATTCGGGGATTTTAGCACCGATTCCGTCCCCAGTCTTTCGGTGTCGCTTTCTGATGCTGGTGGAGTTTCTTCATCATATAACGACAAATGGAACATCATGTGGCAACTTGCCACATAGTATTTCGCTTCTTTTGATGAGTTATTTCCCTCATCATCGTCACTGTCTCCATCCTCAAGAATATACTTGAGGAATTTTTCGAGCGTGATCGGTGTTCGCACCTTCTGGTTATATTCTTCCAGCATATCTATGTATTTTTGGAGGTATGTGCTTTGTCGTTATATTCGGCAGGCTGCACAGGTTACTTAGTTTTCTTCTTTTTCTTAAAAGAGTTTGAAAGCTTGACTTTGAGGCTTTTCACCTTGTCAGCGGATTTTGGTGCGGGACAAGATTTCAACATCCCATCGATAATTTTAGGTTCAAGCGAGCTCTTCCACTTGATTGCCGGACATGCCTGCAGATCTTTCAGCATTCTTTTAGTTTTCGCTGAAAGATTTACTTCCTATAAAGCTTCTTCCACGAGCGAGCATGATGCCCCCTGCACATCCACCTTTTTTGGAGCGTGCTTTTGGGACGGATCTACCTTTCAGTTGTCAGATAGGGCGGGATTCCCCTGTTGGTACCGGTTCTCGACCCAATTTTTGAAGATGTAACAATCTTCAATTGGGTGACTCACCATCCTGTGAGACGAGCAGTAGTTGGGGTTGTTGACGTCGCCGGCTTGTGCGGGTCGCCGCGGGTCTGGCAACGTGATGAGATTATTTTGCATCGCTAGCTCGAACAATCTTCTTGTTTTATCGCGAGGAATCGAGTATGCACGTCCTAGCCTTTCTTCTCAAGATGGACGCGTACGGGGTTGTTTTGGCGAGAAGCTGGTTTGGGACCGCTCGAAGGTTGCGTATTGGCAACGAAGTCCGTCTTTCCTTTTCCTTTATTATTTCGAGAGTTTTTATTTGAGGAGGAAAGGCCATGACCCATCCGACCCGTTTGGGTCAACTTTTTTATTAGCGCCTGGAAAGTTGGTTTGAAGAAAGTCATGAACCGGGACACAGCCGATTGAGAATCGAGGGTCCCGATCAACATGCCCACGGCTGAAGGCTCTTCAATGCGTTGTTCGCACTTAGACCACAGGTTCCGCCACCAGATCGCGTATCGGACCCACGTTTCTCCTGGCTTTACCCTGGCATTGATCAGTGCTGTGATCGGAGTGCGTTCACTCGCGCTGATGAACCGTTGTGTGAACAACAGTTCCATTTCGGAGTTCCATTTCGGAGAAGGTTTTCCCGGAGTCATTTGGGAGTTTCGAGTACCATTCGAAATCTGTCTCTGACAAGCTCCCGACGAATTGGCGAAGCAACAGTTTGTCGTCGCCTTCAGTATTTGCCGCACACAGCTCTGAATTATGCGACATGCTGGTGGGGATTACCGTTCCTTTGTACACGTGGAACTTCGGGATCGTATATCTCGGTTGGTACTTTCTTTGGTCATATCAGGCCGGATATGGTCGCTCGATTTTGACGGGTTGGTTGGCGGCTTCATTTGCTTGGTGAGCTCTGATTTGCTGAGCAATATAGTTATCCAGGACCGCTTTGGAGATTGTTTCCTCCTTTGCCGTTTATAAGGTTGGGGGAGGATTTGATGTTTCTCTTCTGTCATCTTCAATAGTCACCGGCGGATTTTCAGCCGGTGGTTCTGGTTGGATCATCATTCCAACCATACCTTGGAATAAAAAAGCCATCTGCATTATGCTAACAGCTTGCTTTGCAGCTTCTTTGTCTTTTTTCTCCAGCATTCGTCGCAAGAATTCTGTATCGGATTCTTGCTCCTGGCGCTGTTCGGCTTCTTTGTCCAAACTTTCTTTTGGTCCGGTAAGCGCTGTCATTTTGGTCAGCATTTCTTAGAGCTTTTATTGTTGCTCCTGAGCCTTTATCAGCGACCGAGTTTGCGGTCGGTGACTCACTGAAGCATGGCTTTTTTCTTTGCCGCTAGCCATGTAGGCCGTATGTACGGTTATCCCCCAGACTTAAGGCGTTTAAATTTTTCGCCATTGGATTTTGCCGCCATCGGTAGAGTTTTCTCCGGTCTCGTTCTTTTATTAAAGGTTAGAGCTGAAGGAGTCGCTATGACGGCGCCTGTGTAGGAGAACTCTCCCGTTGTATAGCGGAGGAGCAGTCTTTTTCTTGTTGGCTCTTAGATTTCTTGGGTTGACGAGAGTAGATTTCGTTAAGTACGGAGTCTTGGACTTTTCGCCATACTCTATGTATCTGCGAGGAGAGCTATTGGCGAGGCTGCTCCGGCTGCTTCTGTGCTGAGGTTTCTGACGGCGGAGGCGATTTTTTCAGTACTGCCGTGGGAGAGTTTTTACGCACCCTCCTAAGCAGGTCGAAACTGTTCTCAGTTGGAACATTAGCGTTGACCTCCATAATAGAAGCCGGTGAGGTGAGTCCAGAGGAGGAGTTGCCCCAGTTTGTCTCATTCGACGCCAGTGGCGACATCGAGCATGTCGTGCAGTGGGAATTGCCTCAGTTTTGGAGGCGTTTTCATCGTGACCTCGGTGTTGCTGAGGAGCTTCGCTTAGCGTCAACCTGTTGAAGATCGACGTCCTTGGTGGGGCTGGAGCGGAGTTGGCCAATCTGTCGAAGACCAACCGTCTGGGAGGGGAAGCACTTTTGTCGGCTTCATAGGTAGCGGGAGCAGGGAGTGCTAGCCGCTTTAGGATAGCTCCCTCTGGTATCATGGGCTTCTTTACGGGCCCGCTCGATTTGTTACCCAGCCTGTTGAAGGCCGAGTCTTCAGATTTGGACGGCTTGCTGATAGGAGCCGTCACGATTGCCAGCCGATCAAAGACCGACCTTCTGGGAGCTTCTTGTGGCGCTGAGGCACCAAAGTTCAAAGGCGGGAGCATGGTCCTGAAGAACAACCCAGTAGTGGCTTGAGTAACCTGCCCCACCGGCATTGAGAAGATGGAGGCCGCGTTAGGCCCATAAGCTACCCCTCCAGCTAGGGTGGAGAGGGAGTTGTTTTTGCAAGAAATGCAGCGAGAAGCCATCGATTCTACACATAAGCGAGACACCAAGTTTTAGTACCTCGAACCCAAAGGCAACCAATATATAGCGAACTACGATTTTGTTCGCGATCATGATACACGAAGTGTGGAGTGGAAAGAGGAAGAGATCCCACCAGGCGTGCTAAAATCTATTTACTGCCGAAAACAGAGACGAACTGGGATGGATCGTCTCGCATGAATTTGGGAGCGGATGCTATTTGGACATATCCATCCACCTCTCCGAAAATACCAAGTTGATTTATGACATCGTATATCGGAGGTTTGGATAGATGTGACCGATATATCAGACTTCATCAGATTCTCCTTCATTTGTGAGGGGTTTTTGATTGAGAGGACGCTCTTCCCTGCAGACGCAAGCCCCTGTAGTTAATCACATTATCGCATTGCGATAACAACTTTATGCTGCTCCGGTAGGTCACTTCGTGTCGTGTTGTGTTTGTTTTATTTTGGTTTCCCGTGGATTGTATACGGAGACTAGTTTATGTCGTCGTCTGGAAGACGCGGATTAGTCCAAATCCGTATATTAGATTTGTGTTTTGAACTTAGATTGTATGTTCCATCAGTTCAAAGAATATTTTATTTTATTTAAGAACCGTTAATCTGTTTTGAGATTAAAATCAACTTAAATATATATGTGAGCATTTAGGCCAAATTTATTTCAACTAAGGATACGTTAGTCTTATATGAGACTAAGATCAACTTTGCAACGAGCTCGGTTGCAATGAAATTTCAGAGACTTAGCCAATTTTGGGCTCAGTCCTGGGATTTTTCCCATATCAGAAATGCTAAGCACTTAGTCTTTTGACTATGTATATGATATTTAATTACTGCTCCGGCGTTCACGTGCGTACCACGTGAGGCGCTCAAAATTGTGTATTGCCATATCAGTGCTAAGCACTTAATCATTTTGATTATAGAGTGCTAAGCACTTTCTTTTTTTTTTACAGCGCTCACGTCTGAAACATGTGAGAAGCTGAGTTTTGGGCGCTCACGTGTGAAACACGTGAGGCGTTGAGTTTTGAGTGCTCCCATGCGTTTCACGTGAGAAGCTAAATTTTCTCTTTTGGGAACTCACGTGTGAAACACGTGAGGCGCTGAGCCTTTTAGAGATTTAATCTCTATTTATCTTTTGAAAAGAAATTAAACTGTTAACGGCGTTTTGGCCATTGATGATCATCGAGATCGCTGTTTTGAAGATCTGGGATCAAGTTTTTGAGAACTAAGTTCATAAATTATTTATCATAAGAACTAAGTTCTTTATAGGGTTAAACCTTGTTTTCAGAGGAATTAAATTCCTGGAATGTAATTTTCATTTTTTCCTTCTTTTTTTTATTTCTTTTCTCAGACCTAGTTTTTCTCTAGATGTTGAGTTATGAAGAACATAATCTTCCCGATGAGAATTAAATTCTCAACTTATGGAAGATTTGTCTTGTGGATCTCAGATCCAGAGAAAGAACTAAGTTCTTTTTGAAGGGTTAAACCCTTATATTTTACATGTACTAGGCAAAGGAGATAATTTTAATCTCTTCTTTTTTCCTTTACCCAGGGTTTGAAATGAGAACGGGGCTTTCTTCAGTGAGAGAATTAAATTCTAAATTGTAGCTTCTATCTTTTTGTTTGCAGAAGCTTATGGGGGTTCTCACTCTGTCTCTGTCTTTCCCTTCCCTTTAGACTTGATGTCTCAAGTCATTTATATAGGGATTGCAAACCGTTGATCAGTTTTGAGAAAATCTCTCATTTGAGAGATACCAATTGATTTAATTGGCCTCAAAGATTATACGGGGAATTTTACCCACCGTTGGTTTTTGATCCAGTGATTTCTATTTTACCGATAATATTTTATTGTTTTTAACAAGATTAGGGAAATATTTCCCAATATATAGAATTTTATTCTATCTCTTGATTCAAACGGTGAATTTTTAACCACCATTGGATTTTTAATCCAAGAGTTCTCTGTTTAACAGAGTATATCTTTCTTATTTATAAAGATTAGGGAAATATTTTCCCATATAGAATTTAATTCTATCTTTTACTGATATTTAAAAGCATCATTGGATTTTTGATCCAATAGCTATCTGTTTAACAGAGAATATTATTCTTATTTGATTTGATCAGGGAGATATTTTTCCCTAATAGAATTTAATTCTATCATTTGATGATTTTTAATCACCATTGGATTTTTGATCTAATGGCTCTGTTTAGTAGAGAATATCTCCAGATTTTAGGAAAATATTCTACTTAGACAGACCCGTTTTAAATTGGGCACTGACGCTCACGTGCTATGCACGTGAACACAGCTTAAGAATTTAATTCTTACTGCAATAGGCACCCACATGTTTTGCACGTCGGCGCTCATGTGCCTTGCATGTGAGACGTTGTCTTAAGATTTTAATCCTAATAGAGACAAGTATCCATGTGTTTTGCACGCCAGCGCTCACGTGCCTTTCACGTGAGGCGCTTCTATAGTATTTAATCGTATCAAAGACCGGCGTCCGCGTGCTTTTCACGTCGGCGTTCACGTGCCTTTCACGTGAGGCGCTGCCTTATTATTTATGAGGGTTTCTTTTCACCTTCTGCTTTTCCTGAGTCAACCTTTTCTTTTCTAATACCCTTTTTGTTAGAGTTAGGAAATAGTTCCACCATATACAACATTTTCTGTGTCGAGAGTTAAATACTTCTCTTTATAATATGAAGCGGTGCTCATCTTCTCCTTCATAGAGAAAGAATCACTTTGACAGAAGAAGAACCATGGCTTGCAATCGCTCGCATGCTCTTCGACAGCCGTGGGAAGTGCCTATTGGGGATATTATTTCTCGTTTTGCTGCACGTCTAGCGAATCCCGCTCTTACAGATGATCAATACTATACGGTGATGCACGAGCTCCTGACCCGTAGGGAATCTCCTTTTCCCGCCGGCTCTGTTTGGGTTCGGATGATCTTTTTGGCCGTCCTCGATGATATTCCTCCTCATCCAGCGGAGATGATTCAGCGATACTCGACGCAGCGGAGGATAAGATCGACTGCGTTCATGAGGCATGCTTGATTACAAAGTCTCTGAGGGACCGCTCTGTTCATTTGCCGAGCCAGATACGGACTCAGCGGGCCATCATGTCTGCTTTTGCTGATGAACACGGCACTGATCGATGGGAAACGACTCTTCGTAAGGATCGTCGTTTCGATATGATGAAGAAGGCTTAGAGAGAATTAGAAAACTGTCTATTGTTTTTTAACCCTTGTAGTTCTGGTCTCATATTTGGTGATCTTTTCCGTATTGACTAAGATGTTTATTTAAATGCATTTCTTTATCGTTGACGGTTGAATGTTTCATCCTCAACACATGTTCATATGGGCATCTGCGCATGTGCTTTGCACTTTACCCTTAGAAAATTCTGCTTGCGAACGCCAATGATGCGCGCGTATGCTGTGCACGTGTCATGCACCAACCTTCACACACGCACATATAAATGAGCATACTTTCAACGTTATTTCTCATTCAAGTACCTATATATATGTAGGTGAACATTTAAACAGGTGTGAACACCCCCCTTTTGTAATCAGGTGACCGCATATATTCTGTGGTAGCATGTAATATTATGGATTGAGTTGCTTCTCTTGATCAACAAATCGGAGATTGGAGTTCGATTATTGGAAAAATGCCGCGCTATCCTGATATAGGATGGGAACATGGAAAAATGGTCGGGGGCCAAAGGCACCATGTACAATGTAATTACTACCATCCAACAATGATTGGGGGGTATTACCCGTTTCAAAAAGCATTTGGCGAGCAAAAGCGGGGAAATTAAGGGATGGGAGGCTGTGCCCAAAGAAGTGAGAGAGACGATAAGGAAGCACTTAGCCACGTTAAAACCAAAGAATGCAAAAGTGAAGAAGCAAAGAAAGACAACTTCTATTGTGCCAATTTCCAATACTCAGAACATGGACTCAGATGGATACGATGCTTATGCGATGACTACTAAACAGGAATTGCTGACTTTTCACCAAGAAGATCACCGTATGTATATATCAATTTGTTTATATTCATTCCCGTTAGTTACGTTAATTGTATTATTTCTTTTATTATAACTGTGCTACATTCTGGGACAATTTCATCTATTTGGTGAAATAGAAATTCTGTATTAGTTCCTAACGTTTTAGATAAAAATGGAGAAAATAGTGAGTGGCTGCTCTCTTACACCATATCACGAATTAATACCTTGAACTAAACATTTTTTTAATTTTTATAGCGGTAGGAGGAGTGCAACATACATAGATCTTTCTTCTCTTCTATTTTAACCTTTTGTAATCTTCAAAGAGAAGGCTCTGACCATAACCAAGAAGCCAGCCATATATGTAATTTACCCTTTTATTTATGTATGTGTTTCATCTCGATTGTTTTCAAACCGAAGGCTATTCTGTATCTCATTTCCTTGATTCCTTCATCTCTGCTCTTTTTTGACATGCTTCCTTCTCATAGAGACTTTTTTTTTATCATTTCTCCACATGGTCAAACATTCTCAATTATTTTTATGTTCTGTTCTGCCGGAGGCAGTAGTTGCTTACTTTGATGTATCGATGCTATTCCCCTAATTTATGTCTATGTCCATGCCATAATCTCTTAGCCAGATTTATTTCATTGTTCTCATTACATGCTGATCTTTGATCCATGATGTACAGTTAGTTTTATAATCATCTCCACTTAATTTTCAAATTCTTCTTCAAGCGATCCCCCCTCCCGCCCCAAATCTCTTGTTTAATATCAGCAGGCTGCTATTCTATTGGTGAAACTAATACTATGATCAACAATAGTAGGGAATGGGCTCCTATATTCCTATTTCACATATCAATACAATGATCTTATTATCCAATCACTCATAACAGTTAGAATATTTTTATTTTTTATTTGCCTTAACGACTATACCTCATACAATGAAAGCTTAAATGCTTTTAAAGTTGGTTACTGGGATACCTTTATATTCAAAACAGTGGTAGTGGGTAAATGAAGGTTATGCAAGAGGCTAAGTTGATATGTAAAGCAAAAGTTAAGTAAAAAAAGCATTTGGAAGAGGAGAGGAGAGGAGAGGATCGACGAATAAATCTGTTGATACGCAGAAATAATAAAATGGCGAATGTGACTTGTTTCTTTAACAAGTTCTCTCTTTTGTCAAAAGGTCAATTTTCTAGTTTTCTGTCATACTGATAGTAGCCAACATGCTTTATTTCTTCAAAACACCCTTATTAGCTGCCCATTAAATTTTTAAGGATTTTCTCTCGTTCATACATTCTTAAAGCATGCTGCCGTATTTGAAATGGCTTTATAGCCCTACCCTGTAATTATTACCATCAGACTCGAAAGATTTAAACTTTTCTCATTATTTGCAGCATAATTTCCTGAAACTTGTTATCAGATATGTTATGCCAATAAGCTACAGAAGACTTTCTTAATTCTAATTTATCATTCGACTTCAATTTTCACTAAAAAAAGTCTGATTTATCCCCTTGATCTTCATGTGATCCAAATTTATTGCAATACACTATTTCCTTGTTGTGTCTTTGATTATTTTCTTGCTTGTTTCTTGTTATGCTGCTCCATAATCAGCTGATAAACAAATTTCTACTGTCACAATGGAGTTCTTTGATGCCTTGTCCAAGGATGAGCAAGTATGTTGATATTGTTGGTAAATGTGGAGCTCATTTGTTTCCAGCTTCTTTACTTCTATATCTCATGATTATTGACTACTTTCTTGTGTGTTTTCAATCCATTTAAAGGTATCGGTTCCTCCAAGAACCACTGATGTGGGATGGTCACATGGTTCGATGGTAAATGGTGACCGACAAAAGATAAAGTGCAAATATTGCTCAAAGGTAATCTTGGGAGGTGGAATTTCTCGCCTTAAACAACATTTAGCAGGAGAAAGAGGAAATATAGCCCCATGCGAAAAAGCCCTGGACGATGTTAAAGCACTGATTCAACAACACATAGGATTTAAAATCCTTGAAAAGCTTAAAAGGCAGAAGGAATCAGACAATCCCAGAAGTTCCGCTCAACATTTCTGCGATGAAGTATATGATGGTGGAAGAAGAGGAGTATCTGGTAAAAGAAGAGAAAGGGAAGTGGAAAATTGGAAGTCTCACAAAAGAAGAACAAAGAAACCATTTGTTTCTCATGCAATAGCTCAGTCCAATCTGAACTCTACTTTCGCTTCACAAGAAAGCATAGACCAAGCTGATATCGCTATTGCGAAATTCATGTTCGATGCCGGCATACCATTTAATGCTGCCAATTCATATTATTTCCAAAAAATGGCTGATGCAATTGCTTCAGTAGGCCCTGGATATAAAATGCCCTCGTGTCATTCTTTAAGGGGTAAATTATTAAACAAGTGTGGGCATGAAGTAGGCGAAGTTTGTAAAGAGATTCGAAAATCATGGGAAGTGACGGGCTGTGCCATCATGGTTGACCGGTGGTGTGATACGATCGGTAAGGTTGTGATCAATTTTTTTGTTTATTTTCCGAAAGGAACCATGCTTCTCAAGCCAGTAGATGCTTCTGATATCGAAAATTATACCGATGGGCTTTTAAGTTTATTCGATAGCATTTTTCAAGAGGTTGGCCTTATGAATGTTGTAAATTTTATTACGGATGCTACACCTTCTTATAAAATCGCAGGAAGAATGTTAGTGAACAAGTACAAGAAATTTTTCTGGAGCACATGTGCTAACCATTGCATCGAGTTAATGCTCAAAGAGTTGGGTGAATTGGATGAAGTTAGAAAGGCCTTGGCGAAGGCGAAGAGAATATGTCAGTTTATATATAACAATTCATGGGTCCTTAACTTGATGAGGAAGAAAACTGAAGGAACGGATATTTTTCAACCTGCGACAACAGAGTTTGTGACCAAATTTTTAACACTAGACAGCATGGTATCTCTCAGAGACTCTCTTCATCAAATGTTCACAAGCACTCTATGGACTCAATCTGCTTTCTCTAAACAAAGAGTGGGGGAAGATGTGACAGAAATTGTGCTAAGTTCACAATTTTGGTTCTCGTGTACAAAAATTACAAAGGTATCAAAACCTCTTGTTACAGTTTTACACCTAGTTGATAGTGAAGAAAGGTCATCGATGGGATATCTTTATGATGCAATGGAGAAGGCGAAGAAAAGTATTATCTTGGCATTCAATAACAAGGAATTGGAATATCTGCCAGTTTTGGAGATTATTGATCGTGCACGGGATGAGCTCCATAGCCCCCTTCATGCCGCAGCTTGTTATCTAAACCCATCAGTCGATTATAGCCATAGCTTTTCCACCAATAGTGTTATTAAAAATGGTTTGCTTGATTGCATAGAGGCCTTGGAGCCGAATTTGACAGCCCAAGATAACATTACTAGGCATAAAGCTTACTATGAGGATGCTGTTGGGGATTTTAGTAGACCGGTGGCTTTAAGGGGTAGGGAAACACTAGCTCCAGGTTTATACCGCTCTTTCTATATGTTTCGTCGACTATAGATGTTTGGTTTAGTGTAATCTAATGTCGGGTTTATTGCACAAAACAGCCCTGTGGTTTATCTCGTATTGCACTTATTATGTCCCCTTAACCGATTTATGAGCAAACACCCCACAACCCTAAAAATCAATCAAATTCTACTCTAAACAACACAAACAAGTCAGAATTAAATTAGGCAGTCATTATTGAAGTTGTTCAAGACTTTAGAGTTGAATTTTAGTGTTTTTAAAGGTTTTGTCGATGAGCATGCAGAAGGGGCGTTTGAGTTAATAAATTCTTGAGGGGGTATAAGTTCCATCGGTGTAAACTACAGGGTGGTTTTGTTCAATTAACCCTTAAATGCTTAGACTATGCAAGTTTGAACAAGCTGTTCATCATTAACAATACCCTAACGACCGATAACTTGTAGAGCTTATTTATAACCAAATCTTAAGCCCAATCTCGAGCTACATAATTATGAAGCATATCTCGAGTTACGCTTGTCTTGGCTTTGAATATATTGTATAACACATATATCATGTGAGTTCAACAATTTTGTGTTGATATAGTTGTGCTGAGGTAAATTGCATGGCTTTACACACACACGCACACATGCAACATGCAACATGCACGACGCATGCGCGCACACGAGTCAAAAGCACTACTGTAAAAAGTTATCAACAGTGGTGCATTTCACATTGTATGACAGCACCCATTAGTCTTATTTATGCTTTAATTGAGGTGCATAAAATGAGTCTGTATAATAATAGGAGATGCATTCCACAATTGTTTAAATAGTAGGGAACCTCTAATGGGATATTGCCACAACACCATTACTGAAGGTAACTCCCTAGACACTGTGTCCTCCTATATACATATCTTGTACCAAGTCCTAAACTAAATGTCTCGTCCGTTTCAATCCTGCTTGTATGCTCTCCCCATATTTAGCCTATTATTTAGATAAATTATGGGACAGAGGCTTGGCGTTGCTGATGTATTTTATCTCTTAATCTGACAACGTAGTGTATTGTTTGCCTTGTCTCCAGCTACGTGGTGGTCTCTATATGCATCAGACTATCCAGATCTCCAGCGTTTTGCTGTGAGGATCTTAAGTCAGACATGCAGCATAGCTACATCCGAGAGGAATATGACCAACGATGAGTGCATCCGTTCAAGAAATAAGAATAGGTTGGAGCAAGAAAGGTTGACCGATTTCACATTCGTTCACTACAACTTACGCCTTCAGAAGAGGTAATCACTCTCTCTCTCTCTCTCTCTCTGGCTCCATTGCTGGAAATTCTCTTTAATTAGCCGAAACAACAGAAAACCACCCTGATTTCTAATTGCAAGTTATAAATTAAATACATGCATGCAACTCATGTGTCTACCCCAGTTTTTGACCATGTCCAATTAAATATAGGAATCTCCATAGGCTGTTAAATTTAGGAGTAGAGTGAAGATTTTTAAAAAGTCAAGGTGGTTTCTTGTTATTCAGCAAAAATTGAGGAGGTTCATTCAGTTTAGCCTTCTTTTTGTTAAGGGGTATTTACCAAAACCATCCCGTGGTTTGACCTTTTCACGAGAAACCACCATGTAGTTTTTTCTCTAACGAAAAACCATCCTGAAGTATGCAATGTTAGCGAAAAACCACCCTATAGATGGTTTCTTGCTAAAACCATTAAACTATATGGTGGTTGTTCGTTAAAACTATCGAATTTGGTGTTGTTAAAAATAAGGGATATAAGTGTCATTTTATGATATACTTAACGAAATGGTGGTTTTTCGGTAATAGTACATACTTCGTGATGGTTTTCGCTTGAGAAAAAACCACAGTGTGGTTTCTCATAAAAGGGTCAAACCACATTGTGGTTTTTGGTAAATACCCCTTTGGTTAATCATCAGAATCACCCCATCATCATAAAGTTGTTTCTAGTACTTTGTAGGTACCTCTCCCAAACCTTACTTTTGGCCAAATTGCAGGAAACCCCCCTCAGTTTTCGTAGAATAGTATTATCTTGACAATTCACAACCTGCACATTTTTTTCAGAATTTTTTCTTGCCATTATTATTTGCCTCTCAATAGTTGCGAGCCTTGAACATGTATTTCTGCCCCAAATTTTTTCCTCTCTACCAAGATTGTCATGTGCAAGGCACTTGATTAAATTATAGGCTGGATTTCTAAGAGTTGTGCATGTAATTAATTATTGACTGAAGTTCTAACATCTGTTAAATTTATAGATTGATGATGCTCGATATCGGCAACTCTCCAGATGCTGACACGTTGCAGATGACGTGTCCTAGAACCTACAAGAAAGGATCAAGAACTTCAGTTGGGATCACACCTCGGGCCTCCCGAAGATTATCCCGACCTTCGGTGGCCCTTCCAGACCACCCCCGGCTCGCCTCCGAGCTATCACAGAACCAAGATGCCTCGGCCTCCCACTCGTTCCCGAGCCTCCCGCCGAGCTCATCTTCCTCGGTCTCACCAACCGACCCACAGCGCTGATCACATGCGCCTCCGCCACGGCTTCGCGAATCTCGCCAGGCGCAAAATATCCGCCGCCCATGATCTCGCGTTCCATGCCATCACGATCCCCCATTAACGAGCCTGTCTCGACATTAATGCGGGATCCCGCCTATCACGCGGGGGTGACGTCAGGGGCGTAACGGCCGGCGTGAATCTCGCGCCCGCCTGCCCATTGCTGCCGCTATATAAACCCCTTTCCCAGACGGTCCAGGTAAATCATTTTCACTCCAATAGGTCGTTACTCTGCCAAAATAACCCGTTTAACTTGATCGTCGGAGGGTCCTCGGTGGCACAACCACCCCAGGACTTCTTTGCAGATAGCTCGGCCTCAACCACACAAACCCATTGAGTTCCACACGCTCCAGGAGGCAACCCTCCACTCAATCTCAGTCGTCCATCAACGCTCGCAGCAGATCAATGGAAGATAACATTTGAACAAGATACAGAGCTCTATCAGTTGGCGCCGTCTGTGGGAAACTGACTCCATTCAACCAAAAGTTCATCTTCCGATCTCGACTTCATGACGAGCAGTCACCATGACGATCCAAGCACCAGCCGTCGTCCTCCCTGCAGCGGAGACGAGGGAGAATCCCTTCCTCCCCCGAACACCATTCACGCCCTAGCCGCATGGATAGATCGACTCACGTCTGTTGTGGATGCACTCGTCCGTGTCCAAACGGCCGGGCAAGCTCCCCAGGTTGCCGCTCCACCTCGGGACCGGGACCCCCACAGAGAGAGAGAGAAGACTCTGCCCGCGTTAGCACGACCGATGAACGCTTCGCTGTCTCCGGCGGCCGCAGGTCCCCCGGGCTGACATATTCAATGACCCGATGGGCGCCTCACAGCCTGACTCCGAGGTCTTATGCCAGAGCGTCTCGTCCCGAGCCCCATCGCGCCCTTGTCCCTCCCGAGGAGGTTCGGTCAGCTCGCCTGCGCCCAAGCATGACCGGCACCCCCTCCCTCGACGGGGTCGCACGCATGGGACTCGCCACGACAGCTCGAAGACGACCTCGCCAGGAGACATGAGGAATCTCATTGAACGGAATCGGGGCCATGGCCAGGCAGAGATCTCCGGCAGCAGAGGCCGAAAATCAGAATGTGCTGAATCATTGGGATACCATGACCGACTCGATGCCCTCGAAAAGAGGATCGAAGGCATGCATCGGAAAAGTCGTCATTCAAGCGATGGGGCTAAATATGCCGCCGACTCGCTCACGAATCCCTTCACCGAAGAGCTACTTTCCGTCCACGTCTCCTCCCGGAACAAGCCCCCGAAAGTCTCGCTCTTCAACGGGAAGTCCGACCCTATAAGGTGTTTTTCGTCACCCCATTGAGATGGGAATACGCGCGCGCTTGTCAAGCGTACTACAGATTCCCCCTGCCTGGGGTAGGCCGGGGTTTAATGATTGTGGGGATCCGAATCTCCGGCAGCCGTGGACTAAGCTGCCGTTAATTACCCCTCGCCTTTGGGGCGAGAGAACCTCCGATTAACGGGTTAAACTGGTCATGCAAACTCAATGTGCGATGTGCATGTGTTGTGTTTTGTAAGGGGTTTTTGGATATATCGGGAGCCACGCAGAGTTTTTGCGGGGTGCGGGGCAGCGCCCCGTTAGAAATTTTTTTCTAACGGGGACAGTGTTGTGGAGCACGTGTGTGTGTGAATATGTATACATATGTATATGCATATGTATATGTATGTACATAAAAAGAGGGGGAAAATGCATCCAAGGGATGCGTGGGGGCATCACCTTGGGTGCAGTGCGCCTAGGTGCTGTGCACTCAGGCGCTAGAGTGCCACGTGTCGGCACATGGGCGCTCTGCGCTTGAGCGTTGGACGCTTGAGCGCAAGCGCGCCACGTGTCGGTACGTGGGCGCTTTGCGCTTCAGCGCCTGACGCTCGAGCGCAAGTGCGCCACGTGTCGGCACGGGAGCGACTTGCGCTTGAGCACTGGACGCTAGAGCGCAAGCGCGCCACGTGTCGGCACGGGAGCGACTTGCGCTTGAGCACTGGACGCTAGAGCGCAAGCGCGCCACGTGTCAGCACGGGGACGACTTGCGCCTGAGCGCTTGCGCTTGAGCGCAAGTGCGCCACATGTTGGCACCGGGGCGACTTGCGCTCGAGCGTTTATGCTTGAGCGCAAGCGTGCCACGTGTCGGCACGTGGGCGCTTTGCGCTTGAGCGCAGGGCGCCTCAGTGCAAACGCGCCACGTGTCGGCACGTGGGCGCTTTGCGCTCGAGCGCTGAGCGCAAGCGCCCCACGTGTCGGCACGCGGGCGTTCTGCGCTCGAGCGCTGAGCGCAAGCGCCCCACGTTCTGCGCTTGAGCGCTGGCAAGAAAAGAAGGTTTTTAGCCTAAGAAACAGAAGTTATGCTTCAGAAAGAAAATATTTGTTGTTATATATATATATATGGAGTTAAAACTCTTATGATGTTTTGAAGCTGATGAAGGGGGTTCTTCTTCTTCCTCCTGTTGTTTGGCCGGATCTTGAAGATCAAGAAGTAGGAGATTTTAAAAAAATCACTCCTTTTTGAGATCTGATGGGAGATCTGAGTTCCCCTTTGTGGGTTTTGTGGTGGAAAACTACTTAGTTTTGGAAAAGAAAGGGTAAAACTCTTGATTTAATTCAAAAGAAATGAGAAGGTTTAGAACCTTGGAGAAGGAGCAGGAGGCACAAAAAACCCCTAGTTTTGGGGGGAATGAAATGTGTATATTTTATTCATCATCATGCTGCCTTATATAGGCTTACATATTTACATATAGCCTCTTGGGCTTTACAAAAATGGCATTTTATCCATTCCATGGCTCATGTGCCATTTCATTTTTGCACATAAGCCATAGGTTTACAAAATATTGGCTTTATGCCTATTTTGTTTACATTCATGCATAAACAATTATATAAAAATTATTTATTATATGATTTTGTTGTTGGCATGGGGAGGCTGGCCGCGGGCTCGACTTGGGCATGGGCCCGCTTGACCTGGGCTTGGGCCCACCTAGCTTGGGGGTTGACCTTGACTTTGACTCGGTCAACCGGGGTGTAAATTTTTACCCCAACAAATTTCCCCCCATCAATGAATGCACACCGCACATGTGGGTTGTGCGCATGAAATTGATGGATCTTCCTTTGCGTGGAGGCGAGTTGCTTTGGTCCCCACTTTTTAGGATGCACTGCCCTTTTTACGACGTGGACGGTCGGCGCTTGACGCGTCCCCGAGACGGAGTGTCCGTGGTAGACGTTTCCCTGGCCCGGAGCGATCTGGTTCCTGCTTTGTAGGAAGCCTACACTGCTACTTTTGCGACGTGGACGGTCGACACTTGACGCGTCTCCAAGATGGAGTGTCCGTGGTAGACGTTTCCCTGACCCGGAGTGATCTGGTTCCTGCTTTGTAGGAAGCCTGCACTGCCCTTTTTACGACATTGACGGTCGACGCTTGACTCGTCTCCGAGACGGAGTGTCCGTGGTAGACGTTTTTCTAGCCCGGAGTGATCTGGTTCCTACTTTGTAGGAAGCCTGCACTGCCCTTTTTTGCGACATGGACGGTCGACACTCTGATCCGGAGCGATTTGGGTTCCCGATTTGTGAGGAGCCTGCACTGCCCGTTTTGCGACATGGACAGTCGACGCTCTGATCCGGAGCGATTTGGTAGACGTGTCCCCCGCACGGAGTGTCGCTGGTCGATGTTTCGCCGAGGCGGAGTGTCGTTGTTGGACGTTTTCCTGATGCGGAGTGTCTGTGTTGGACGTTTCCCCGATGCAGAGTGTCGCTGGTTGACGTGTCCCTGAGACGGAGTGTCTGTTGTAGGACGTTTCCCCGAGACAGAGTGCCTGTTGTAGGACGTTCCCCCGAGACGGAGTGCCTGTTGTAGGACGTTTCCCCGAGACTGAGTGTCTGCTGTTGGATGTTTCCCCGAGACGGAGTGTCTGTTGTAGGACGTTTCCCCGAGACGGAGCGCCTGCTGTTGGACGTTTCCCCGAGACGGAGTGTCTGCTGTTGGACGTTTCCCCGAGACTGAGTGTCTGTTGTTGGACGTTTCCCCGAGACGGAGTGCCTGTTGTAGGATGTTTCCCCGAGACGGAGTGCCTGCTGTTGGACGTTTCCCCAAGACGGAGTGTCTGCTGTAGGACGTTTCCCCGAGACGGAGTGCCTGTGGTAGGACGTTTCCCCGAGACGGAGTGCCTGTGGTAGGACGTTTCCCCGGCACGGAGTGCCTGTGGTCGATGTGCCCCCGGCATAGAGTGTCTGCATGACGTTTCCCCGAGGCGGAGTATCGGCTGGTTGACGTGTCCCCGGCACGGAGTGTCTGCTTGACGTTTCCCTGGCGCGGAGTGTCGCTGTTGGACGTTTCCCTGATGCGGAGTGTCTGTGTTGGACGTTTCCTCGATGCAGAGTGTCGCTGGTTTGACGCAGAGGTCGATGTTGGAATTGGTTGGTTTGATTTGTTTGATTTGAGTTGACATCAGCATCGCTATACTGGAATATGGTACCAGGAGCGAATCATCATCTGTCTTTAAGAGGATTTAGGAATTGGTTTTCTGTCGGCATCTGCATTGCTGCACTGGAATAATGCCAGGAGCAATTCATCATGTGCCCCGGGAGGATTTGGATTTGTTGTTTTTTTTGTTTGGCATCTGCATTGCTGCACTGGAATAATGCCAGGAGCAACTCATCATGTGCCCCGGGAGGATTTGGATTTTGGTGGCTTAGGAGACAGGTTTAGATCCCTATCACCTAAGGCTTTTCAATTTTATGGGCCGTAAGGGTCCCATAAAGCATTTTCTCCCTACGGGTCGTAAGGATCCGGTAGGTGTATTTTCTCCTTAGGAGTCGTGGGGACTCCTAAGTGTGTTGCTCCTTTGTGAGTCGTAGGGATCTCACGTGGGAATTTTCTCCTCACAAAGTCGAGAGGACTTTGTGAGTGTATTTCATTTCTTTTTTTTCTTTTACGAGTTTGCGCCCTTTCGGGTTTTCACAAACTCGCCGGCAGTCCTGCAGTTTTTACTCACGGAGCCTTTTCGGGTTTTCATCCGTGCCCATTTTGCTTGTGGACATACCTTCTTTTTTTTTCTTTTTCCTTTTTTTTTTGAATCTTCCCTGCCGGTGGGACTTTGAATGTGGTCTCGCCGGTAGGATTTGGGAGAGATTGGGATCGTTTTACGCCCGTGGATTGTATACGGTTTTACAGGATGTATGATCCAGACCGTAGGGCCAAAAACATTTTGGGTCTTTGTTGGCGTCTGCATCGCTGCACTGGAATATGGTACCAGGAGCGACTCATCATTCGCCATTGGGATTTGGAATTTGGCCGGCGTCTGCATCGCTGCACTGGAATATGGTACCAGGAGCGACTCATCATTCGCCACTTGGGAATTGGGGAGCGATGGCTTAGGAGACAGGTTCAAATCCCTATCGCCTAAGGCTTTTCAATTTTATGGGCCGTGAGGGTCCTATAAAAGCATTTTCTCCCTGCGAGTCGTAAGGATCCCGCAGGTGTATTTTCTCCTTAGGAGTCGTGAGGACTCCTAAGTGTGTTTTTCCTTTGTGAGTCGTAAGGATCCCACAAAGGTTTGTTGTCCTCATGTATCGTGAGGACACATGAATGGATTTCCCTCGTTCCCAGTTTAATGACTTAGAGGTCGACTGTTTCCAGTTTAACGACTTAGCGGTCATCTGTTTCCAGTTTAAAGACTTAGGGGTCTGTGGTGCCCAGTTTAACGACTTAGCGGTCATCTGTTTCCAGTTTAACGACTTAGAGGTCATCTGTTTCCAGTTTAACGACATAGAGGTCATCTGTTTCTAGTTTAAAGACTTAGAGATCTACTGTTTCCAGTTTAACGACTTAGAGGTCATCTGTTTCCAGTTTAACGACATAGAGGTCGTCTGTTTCCAGTTTAACGACTTAGAGGTCTGCTGTTTCCAGTTTAACGACTTAGAGGTCATCTGTTTCCAGTTTAACGACGTAGAGGTCGTCTGTTTCAAGTTTAACGACGTAGAGGTCGTCTGTTTCCAGTTTAACGACGTAGAGGTCTGCTGTTTCCAGTTTAAAGACTTAGAGGTCTGCTGTTTCAAGTTTAAAGACTTGGTGGTCGTCTGTTTCCAGTTTAACGACATAGAGGTCGTCTGTTTCCAGTTTAACGACTTGGTGGTCGTCTGTTTCCAGTTTAACTACGTAGAGGTCGTCCGTTTCCAGTTTAACGACTTGGTGGTCATCCGTTTCCAGTTTAACGACGTAGAGGTCGTCCGTTTCCAGTTTAACGACGTAGAGGTCGTCTGTTTCCAGTTTAACGACGTAGAGGTCGTCTGTTTCCAGTTTAACGACTTGGTCGTCATCTGTTTCCAGTTTAACGACGTAGAGGTCGTCTGCTTCCAGTTTAACGACGTAGAGGTCGTCTGCTTCCAGTTTAACGACTTGGTGGTCGTCTGCTTCCAGTTTAACGACTTGGTGGTCGTCTGTTTCCAGTTTAACGACGTAGAGGTCGTCTTTTTCCAGTTTAACGACTTGATGGTCATCTGTTTCCAGTTTAACGACGTAGAGGTCGTCTGTTTCCAGTTTAACGACTTGGTGGTCATCCGTTTCCAGTTTAGAGACTTGGAGGTCTATCGATGGCGAGCTTGGAATTTTGGGGTAGGGGCCGGCATCAGCGTTGCTAACACTGAAGCACATGTGCCAGGACACATAAGTGGGTCTTCCCAATGGAGCATAATTCCGAGGGCGGAGACCAACCGCTGGACTGGTGATTGCAGTGGGATATGTGTATGATGAGAATTATTTGAGCCCGTGGATTGTATACGGTAGTCAAGTTGGGGACTAACCGTAGGGCCGGGAGAATTTTGGAAAATTGGATTTTGGTTGGCGTCTGCATCGCTGCACTGGAATATGGTACCAGGAGCGACTCATCATTCGCCTTTGTTTTGTTTGTTTTTTTTCGTTTTTGTTTTATTAACGATTGCTCTATCATTTCAGCTTTTCTTATCGCGAAGGTCGCGATTGCCCCATCATTTCGGCTTTTATTCACGGGTGCCCCATCATTTCGGCTTTATTTTCTTCTTTATTTTACTCGCTGATTTTTATTGCGAGTTGCCCCATCATTTCGGCTTTTTTTTTTTTTTTATTTACACATTTTTTGTTTATTTACATATATATTTTTTTTTTACATTTCCAGTTTAACGACTTTGAGGTCAATTATTCCCAGTTTAATGACGTGGTGGTCGTTTGTTCCCAGTTTTATGACGTGGTGGTCGACTGTTTTCAGAGAAAGGCAGATGTCCGAGAAAATCAGTTTCACGAAGAACTTCGGTCTCCGTTTGTATGAAATTGGCGGTCGCAGCTTGCTCGTTGGTTAACACGCCAGGGGACAATGATATTTCTCCCGCCTTATATTGTTTCTCGATCCAATCCTTGAAGATGCAACAGTCTTCAATAGTGTGCCCTAGCACTCGGTAGTATGGGCAAAAGTTAGGATGATCAGTCCTGTTCGGTTCACTTAGCCTTTTTGGTTCTGGTAGCCGCAGGCCATTCTTCAGAGCATCTTTAAAAATTTTGTGGACCTTGTCCCTTCGGAATGAGTAGACATTATTTCTTCTCTCCTCCAAAGTTGGCTCTCGAGACTGGTCAGTTTTTGCTCCGCCCGCTCTCTGCTTATTTAGAGAATCGGTGCTGTTAGAACTTCCACCTTTTCGTTGTCGTCCCTCTAAGGTTAGGGTTTCGGTCTGTTTGTGAACTGAAGGTCCTGAGCAGACTCGGGCTTTGAGCGTTCCAACGCTTGGACCTTTTTGGTCAGCTCTTGGAATGTTTTGAGACCCGCGGTGCATAGAAACGGGGCCATCCAATTGTTGAGATTTCCGACGAGGAGACTGACAGATTGGTCTTTTGCTCTATCGGCGGTTCGCATTTGACGGAGAGATTGCGCCATCGGGTTATAAAATCTGTGCTGCTTTCGTTGTTCTTGGGCTTGGTCCTTACGAGCTCGGCAATGGTGATCTTATTGCTGACGCTCATGAACCTTTGTCGAAACAAAGATTCCATTTGGACGAAAGTAGTAACGGAGCCATCCGGTATGCTCGCGTACCAGTCGAAAGCAACATCGATCAAGCTATTAACGAACTGGTGGAGGAGAAGCTCATCGTTGCCCCCCAGTGTTCCCGCATGAGGCTTTGAAGTAGGCGATGTGCTGATTCGCATTTCCCGTCACGTCGAATCTTCCGAATTTGGGGATGACATAGCCGCTAGGAAATTCTACCAGATCATACTGAGCAGGATATGGTCTCCCACTACTGCTGACATCTTTTTTAGCTTCGGCTTCGGCTACCAAGGTTTTGACTTTGTCGGTAACCATGATTTGATCTTGAGTTAGCGGGCTACTGTCATGTTAGGTTTGTCTAGCACCCTATGTATAGTTTTGAAGCATCACATGTCAAAAAGTTTAAATTTTTATGGTGCTAAGCAAGCATACAAAGGAATCGATCCTAGAAAATTAGGGTTTCGAAAGTTAAAGCCAATAAAAACTAGGGTTTCGAGACTACAACCTTTGTAGCTCCCTTTCGCTAGACTCTTTGGCCTCTTGGGTGTTGGAAGGTCATCTTGAAGTCTTCTCGCGTCCACGACGATCCACCCGGAGTTCCTCGTCCAAGCTCGCAACTTCGATTATCAAGATGAGAAACGAAGAGAATACTCTAAACAAGTTGGCTAAACCTGTGTAGAATGATGTTGTGGTTATGATTCTCACTTCAAAAACCTTTCTTGATGTGTGTTTTACTCACTAGAAAAAACTAGAGAGCAAAAGGAAGAAGGAGGAGGAAGATGATGGCTTTTGTTTTTAACAAGAGTAGAAAAAAAATAACATCTTTGAAATATATCTATATATATTTTATTTCTTCTCACTTCAAACCATGGTTAAATCTTTGAGTTATTATTTAATTAGGGTTTAAAACATATAAGGAAAGTTTAATCCAAGGTTAAGGGTAGGTGAGAATGGTTAGGTTAAAAAAGAATGTAGAAGCAACTCAAGAATTATCCTTTCCTTTTCTATTTTGTTTTTAACATAAAATCAAATAATAATCCATATATTTATCCATGGTGTGAGTCTTATATTGCCACCATTTCCATGTGTAATCAACCATGATAGATGGTGTTATGTATGTATGTATGTATGCACATCTATATGTGCATGAAACTAGAAAGAAAGAAAGAAAGAAAAACATACATGCATGCATACATCCATCATATACAAGAAAGGTTTTAAGTGAGAAAACTAATGATTAAATGATAAATCAACACTAGATTTATCAATCCGGCCATATCACATATGACCCCACCAAAAGCAAGCCGCCCGATCAATGTTCGGTATCCTATACGTGCATTTTAATCGGGTCCATGCGCATATCGCATACGCGCACCACAACGTTTCGCCTGGACTAGGTAACTCCTTTGTGGGACTCTAAGACTCGTCAATACGCCGGCAGTGGGTGATGATCATATCAAGCACCCCCAAGCCGCAAGCGGTCAGCTAAACGTAACGGCCACCCGGGTATTGAGCGATCAGAAGAAAACAAGCGAACCTGCTACAACTCCCGTCGAGCCAACCGGCAACACTACCGTACAGTCCGGTCTCTTCGTCAGATATGCTGCATATCGAGCCTAGGGATGGTCACGTCGACCCCAATAACTCAATAAGTCGTGCCGGTGAATGGTCTATAACAGATCGAGAAACTACTGATAACACTTATCAGCAAATCTCAGCAGCCCTGGCCAGACTGATATAACCAGTCGGGCACAGCACAGCATCAACTCCCAATACCGGGAGAGACGAAACCCCTCCTATCGCTCATCGCCTTCGTGTGTCTCGGGACTGTACCCAACGGCCATCTGTTTGCACGACTCAGTAGAGCCGTGGTAGGGTAGCAATCAAAGTACAGTGGGAGAATACACAAGACTCTATGACGATTTCGGGTCTACAGACTAACCTGTACCAGTGTCACCTGAGAACTGCTATCCGACGATAGATATAATTCCATATAGGAGTTCTCGGTGAGTCCGTCCAGTGTACCCAGTCACCACTGAGCACCCTGAGCACCCGTATGTGATCTTGATGTCAAACATCGATGAATGTGGGAACATTCATCGCCCATCGTATGGGTCTAGTATCATATACGCTAGTCTACTCTGGTATGTCAATGCCCCGTCTCGATATACCTACGACTAGGGACATTCTAGGATATGCTTATGGACTACAGATGTCCCACTAGTATGATCTCTATCATAATCAGAGTAGTCAAGCCGATATCCTCAGGGCTTTATCAGTATGTATGAATGAATAAAAGTATGATCAAATCAACATGTCAGATAAAGAAGAACCAGATAGCATACTATCATGTCGAGCAAAAATGCATACTGAATATATATATATACATGTACAGATATATCCACTATCATATAATGGCCTCTAAGGCATATATATATCCAACAATCTCCCACTTGCACTAAGGCCAGTTATTGGCGTATCTCATACCCAACATCTCAAAAAGTCGCTCATGCTGCGGCTGAGGGAGGGCCTTAGTGAATGGATCCGCGGCGTTATTCTTTGTGTCTACTCTCTTAATCTCGATCTTGCGGCGATCTACAATCTCCCGGATCAAATGAAAGCGCCTCAGAATGTGTCTGGACCGCTGATGGGATCTGGGCTCCTTGGCTAACGCCATAGCCCCATTATTATCACAATACAAAGGTATTGGATCAATAATGGTTGGAACTACTCCTAACTCCGAGACGAACTTCTTCATCCAGACGGCTTCCTTGGCGGCATCATTTGCAGCAATGTACTCAGCTTCCATCATAGAGTCTGCAACGGTATCTTGTTTGGAACTCTTCTAATTTACCGCCCCTCCATTGAGGGTAAATACAAATCCAGAGATAGATTTGCTGTCGTCCTTATCGCTCTGGAAGCTCGAATCGGTAAAGGCCTCCATTTGGAGATCTCTATTACCATACACCAAGAACAATTCTTTAGTCCTTCGCAAGTACTTAAGAATGTTCTTCACAGCTGTCCAGTGATTCTCTCCTGGGTTAGATTGATACCTGCTTACAACACTAAGTGCGTAAGCTACATCTGGGCATGTACATAACATCGCATATATTATAGATCCTACTGCCGAAGCATAGGGTATAACACTCATGCGAGCTCTCTCTTTATCGGTCTTTGGACAAAAATCCTTGGAGAGAGTGGCCCCATGGCAAGCGGGTAAGGCACCCGGCTTGGAGTCTTCCATACTAAACCTTTTTAGGATGGTGTCAATGTACCTGGTTTGGGACAATCCCAATAACCTTTTGGATCTATCCCTATAGATCCTTATGCCCAGAATGTATATGGCATCACCCAGGTCCTTCATGGAGAATCTTAGTGATAAGAAAGATTTGA
Organism: Agapanthus africanus; assembly: GCA_030015575.1. Classification (NCBI taxonomy): domain Eukaryota; kingdom Viridiplantae; phylum Streptophyta; class Magnoliopsida; order Asparagales; family Amaryllidaceae; genus Agapanthus; species Agapanthus africanus. The sequence goes on along the minus strand of CM057338.1, from coordinate 849,778,311 downwards.
CCGACTGTAGCATAGGAATATCATTTCCTATCAGAAGAATGTCGTCCACGTACAATACGAGAAATGTGACAGCTCTCCCTACAGCCTTCTTATAAACACAAGGTTCATCTGGATTTTTGATGAAATCAAACTCTTTGATGACATCATCGAAACAGATGTTCCAACTACGTGATGCCTGCTTTAACCCATATATGGATTTAAGCAATTTACATGCTTTCCCGCTGCTCCCACTGTCAATGAAGCCCTCTGGCTGATCCATATAAACGCATTCTTCTAAATTTCCATTTAGAAATGCGGTTTTAACGTCCATCTGCCAGATTTCATAGTCGTAGTGAGCAGCAATAGCAAGTAGGATCCGAATGGATTTAAGCATGGCTACGGGAGAAAAAGTCTCGTCATAGTCCAAATCTGGTCTTTGACGAAAACCCTTCACCACAAGTCTTGCCTTATAGGTCTCCACCTGCCCATCTACACCAATCTTTCTTTTAAAGATCCATTTGCAGCCCACAGGTTTTACCCCAGGGGGTACAACGTCCAAAGTCCATACTTTGTTGGTGTACATAGACTCCATTTCGGATCTCATGGCATCCAGCCACTTCACAGTCTCTACTCGTGATAGCTTGCTGAAAACTGGTAGGATCATCATCATCCATGAAGCAGTCTTCTCCGTCACCATCAATGAGGAAACCGTAGTACCTCTCCGGTGGGAGAGAAGTCCTACCAGACCTACGGAGTGGCCGAGATTCTTCAGTTTCTGTTGCAACAGCCGGTTCAACCAAATCGTCATTTGTAGTTTGTGTCTCTAGAACCTCTTCTAGATCCACTACCTTGCCATCATCTTTATCTGTGAAAAACTCTTTTTCCAAGAATGTGGCATGTTGAGAAACAAACACTTTTTGTTCCTCTTTGTGGTAGAATAGATATCCATAAGAATTTTTTGGATATCCCACAAAGTTACACATGACTGACCGTGTCTCTAGTTTGTCCGGATTCTGCTTTTTAACATAGACCGGGCAACCCCAAATCTTAATTCTCTTAAGAGATGGTCTCTTCCCATACCATATCTCATATGGCATGGTAGACACGGTTTTGGTTGGAACCCTGTTTAGCAGAAACGCTGCAGTCTCCAATGCATGCCCCCAAAACGAGACTGGTAACTCAGCGTCACTCATCATGGACCGGACCATATCTAATAGGGTCCTATTCCGTCGTTCTGACACACCATTGTGCTGTGGTGTGTAAGGAGGAGTGAGCTGAGAGAGAATCCCATTCTCTTTTAGGAAGTTTGCAAATTCTGTACTGAGATACTCACCACCTCGATCTGATCGAAACATTTTGATACCCAAGCCGGTTTGTTTTTCTACTTCTTGTTTATATTCAATGAATTTCTCGAAAGCTTCGGACTTGTGCTTTAATAAAAATACATGACCGAATCTTGAGAAATCGTCAGTGAATGTAACGAAGTATGAAAAACCGCCTCTAGCCTGTGTAGACATTGGCCCGCATACATCACTATGTATGAGGCATAGGAGCTCAGTAGCTCTTTCTTCATGTCCGGTAAACGGAGTTTTGGTCATTTTACCCTTGATACAAGACTGGCAAGTCGCATAAGATTTATATTCAAAAGAGTTTAAATATCTATATCTGTGTAACTTGTTTAGTCTTGTTTCGTTAATATGACCAAGTCTACAGTGCCAAAGAAAAGCTTCATTTAATTCTGAAAGTTTTCTTTTATTAGTGTTTTGTATACTGAAAACTGTGTGTTGATTTAGGACATATATTCCGTTATTAAGCGTACCATACCCAACCAACATTTGATTCAGGTGAATGTTCATAATATTGTTCTGCAATACAAAATTATATTCTTCATTGTCTAACAAAGAAACGGATATTATATTAAAAAGCATACTTGGTACAAAATAACATGGATTCAAAACCAAAATACATCCAGATGGCAACCCCAAGTGATACTCTCCCACTGCGACTGTATGTACATTGGAACCATTTCCAACGCGGAGAGTATGGTCACCTGTCTTCAAAACTTTGCTATTTCTCAGCCCTTGCATAGAATTGCAAATATGAGAACCTGAACCGGTATCCAATACCCAGGAAGCAGAGTTTATTGAAAAACAGTTTTCTGTTACAAACGCACCTGAAGCAGAAGCATCACCATGCTTCTTCTTGAGACTTAAGTACTCCGTGCAGTTGCGCTTCCAATGTCCTGTCTTGTGGCAATGAAAACATTCGCCTTTCCCCGAGTCTCCAGCTTTGGACTTTTCCTTTCCCTTCACCTTTTTAACTCCACCCTTAGGATTAGTGGGCTTCTTCTTTTTCTTTCCCTTGGCCTTAGCTTTCGGACGAGAAGAGGAAGACTGTCCAATAGTCATAACATGAATTTTTGCTGACTTCATAGTGCTCTCTGCACTCCTTAACATATTAAGGAGTTCAGGGAGTTCCTTCTCCATGCCGTGCATGTTGAAGTTCACTATGAATTGAGCAAAGGTGGAGGGGAGGGACTGCAGAATAATATCTATATATTGTTCATTGTCCATCGTCCATCCAAGGTCCTCAAGCTCTTCTATAGGAGCTATCATCTTCAGAACATGGTCTCCTACTGGTGTGCCAGGGGCCATTCGCATCTGAAACAATTTCTTTGATGCTTCGTATCGTAATACGCGGGATTGCTCTCCATACAACTCCTTTGTATGGAGCAATATGGTTTGAATGTCCATATTCTCGTGCTGCTTTTGATGTGTATTGTCCATCGATGCAAGCGCGAGGCATTTGGCCGTGGCACAATCAGCGTCCCATGTCTTGCGGACTTCTTTGTCCGCAACTGAGGATTTTGGACCTGGGACGGGCGGGGCTGAAGCCGTGAGGACATATGATATTTTATCATAAGTCAAGGCGATTTTCAGATTCCTCAGCCAGTCTTTATAATTGGTCCCATTCAGTTTGTTTTTATCTAGTAGAAGCTTGAGTCCAATCATGGGTATCTGCCATTAAGAGAGAGAAAAGAATACACTCAGCGAAAGCTCTTGCATAGATCAGATTGGTTATTATCTTGTCTAATCGATGTTTCCCACTGCTTTTATCGAGTTTTTCTTTCAAACCTTAAAAAGAAAAACTAGCCAGGATTAATTACAGTCTACAACTTCGCTAACCGTTCAGCCAGGCCAGTGTCGGTACTTGAGGGAGGTTCCCCGTGCTTTCGCACGGACCTAATTAGAGTAAACCTCGTTTTCCCATAGGCGGAGCCTCGTTAACACCTTTCTAGACACCTAATGAGTTAGCTAATTGTAAACTGTAAAACTCTCCTAGGAGCAACTATTGCCCACAGTGGGATCGGGATCCAACCATCACATGGAAGGTATGCAATCTCATTGCAAATTTCAACTATTGAAATTCCCGATGTGGTTTTTAGCCCTAATACTCGTGACCTTGGCTAAGGTCAACAAATCACGAGTACTAGTCAAGCTCAACCCGTCATTTCTTGATTAATTAGACCCGTTCACATGACCCTTGGCTAAGGTCAACAAAGTCATATGCCCGTCCTAATTAATCTGCATCATATGCATTTGTAGGAAGACATCACTTAACTACCGTACACTACGTCTTGGCTAAGGTCAACAAACGTAGCATGAATACTAAGTACTCTACTTTCTAAAATGACGGAGGGTTGCGGATAATTTTTAAGAAAATCTTTAATGCTTTGAGCTTGATATCGTTGTAGAATCAAATGGTTTTCAAAAAGGAGTGGCTTAAGCTCCGCAGTTTTGAAATATAACTTTTTTATAAATAGCCGAGTGGTTTTCAAATCCGATTCTACAACATCTTTTTAGGTTTATTTTCTTTACATTAATCACATTAATGTAATCCCATCATTTAAGTCCTTAAGCCAATCACAGAAAAGAAACGAAAATAACACGTACGCTTATGCCATCCGCATTCGCCGCAATGTTCCGTTATGCACCGTTAGGTTACTTAACTAACGGCATACCGGGATGGGACTAGCGCGGGTGTAAAATATAAGCAACGTCTACTATATATCATATATATAATATGTCATTTGTCTCGGATATCACAGAACACAGGCAGCAGAAACATAAAAATAATGTGGGATATACTAGGACGTCCGCATTTAGTATTTTAGCCAGAATAGAAAATACGGATTCCACAGTCGCGATGAATAGCCAAGCCCACACCCTGGACCCCTATGAGAGCGGCAAGCGACCCTACTAATTCTGGAGTTTAGGAGACCCGGTCTCGACTCCTCGAGATGGCCTCCCACTGAACCCCAGAACCCGGTCACCTGTGCTCCCCTCCTTGGGTCCAACCTAATGCGGAAAAGTAAATAATATACAACACTGGTGACACAACCTCAACCCGGAAGTGCCCCAAATAAAAGAATATTACATTACACTTGATTTACATGAATGAAAATATAAAACTCTCATCTCACATAAAACCCCCCGGCTATTCAATCGCGACAATCCTGCACATCATATCTCAGCAACACATAATATCTCATATCATTAACGTAAGTAAGTATGCGTACCCCGATTGTCGTTGATGTATAGCAACGAAACCGGCGATATCGAACATACTACACTTACGGTCACAGAAAAGAAAGTGTAAAACTACAATATTTGTAATCCACACTCTCTTTAGACATCATAAATGCGAAATATCACATACTTCGTATTTCATGCCTAAACTATATGAATTCCACATATTGTATCATATTCCGGATAAACAGACAGTATTAAAGTTTTCGAACGAACGATCAAATACCCAAGATTCACTAAAGCTCAACACTTGAGCAGAGTTCAAAAACCCGGAGTGTGATATAGTAGTAGCGGTCCAGCCGTAGAAGGGTCAAGCCAACGCCTCACATGTGGCATGCCGTACTGCCCCAAATCCTAAGGTTCAAAGGGCAGTTCAAGACGGTCACATAATCGAGTTAAGGTTTGTTGTCTTCTAGAGGGACCACCATAAAAAGACTTGCACGTATCTCCAAAATATTTAAACCCCGTGAATAGTGAGCAAATGATACTCGTTCAAACACTTCAATACTTTCTAATTTACCCGGAAAAGTAACGAAATGAAAATTCCGATCGAATCTACGTGTCCAAAACCATCTCCAGAAAATGAAGTACTATTTTCAGATTAAACATACCCAAAACATTGTACAAGCAGATATAAGAATTACAGTCCAAATTTAAAGCAGTGATACCTCTGTACGGCCGCGGAGCTACGGCGCAAGCAAGGAACTACCGCGGTTCCGCGGCAGTTTATAGGGTTCAGGGCTTCGAATTTCACTGTTATTCTTAGAATTTCCTGCTGTATTTTTTAAGTATTTTTAATTCTGAAAAATGTCAGATTTTAAAATTTGTCCAGAGAGGGTCTAAAAAAATCGTATTTTTGTCCGATCGGGATTTTTACTTCGTAAAAGCGTCGCCTAATGTTCTAGGTCGGCTCTGATACCAATGTTAGGTTTGCCTAGCACCCTATGTATAGTTTTGAAGCATCACATGTCACAAAGTTTAAATTTTTATGGTGCTAAGCAAGCATACAAAGGAATCGATCCTAGAAAATTAGGGTTTCGAAAGTTAAAGCCAATAAAAACTAGGGTTTCGAGACTACAACCTTTGTAGCTCCCTTTCGCTAGACTCTTTGGCCTCTTGGGTGTTGGAAGAAGGTCCTCTTGAAGTCTTCTCGCGTCCACGACGATCCACCCGGAGTTCCTCGTCCAAGCTCGCAACTTCGATTATCAAGATGAGAAATGAAGAGAATACTCTAAACAAGTTGGCTAAACTTGTGTAGAATAATGTTGTGGTTATGATTCTCACTTCAAAAACCTTTCTTGATGTGTGTTTTACTCACTAGAAAAAACTAGAGAGCAAAAGGAAGAAGGAGGAGGAAGATGATGGCTTTTGTTTTTAACAAGAGTAGAAAAAAAATAACCTCTTTGAAATATATCTATATATATTTTATTTCTTCTCACTTCAAACCATGGTTAAATCTTTGAGTTATTATTTAATTAGGGTTAAAACATATAAGGAAAGTTTAATCCAAGGTTAAGGGTAGGTGAGAATGGTTAGGTTAAAGAAGAATGTAGAAGCAACTCAAGAATTATCCTTTCCTTTTCTATTTTGTTTTAAACATAAAATCAAATAATAATCCATATATTTATCCATGGTGTGAGTCTTATATTTCCACCATTTCCATGTGTAATCAACCATGATAGATGGTGTTATGTATGTATGTATGTATGCACATCCATATGTGCATGAAAGTAGAAAGAAAGAAAAACATACATGCATGCATACATCCATCATATACAAGAAAGGTTTTAAGTTAGAAAACTAATGGTTAAATGATAAATCAACACTTGATTTATCAATCCGGCCATATCACATATGACCCCACCAAAAGCAAGCCGCCCGATCAATGTTCGGTATCCTATACGCGCATTTTAATCGGGTCCATGCGCCTATCGTATACGCACACCACAACGTTTCGCCTGGACTAGGTAAATCCTTTGTGGGACTCTAAGACTCGTCAATACGCCGGCAGTGGGTGATGATCATATCAAGCACCCCCAAGCCGCAAGCGGTCAGCTAAACGTAACGGCCACCCGGGTATTGAGCGATCAGAAGAAAACAAGCGAACCTGCTACAACTCCCGTCGAGCCAACCGGCAACACTACCGTACAGTCCGGTCTCTTCGTCAGATATGCTGCATATCGAGCCTAGGGATGGTCACGTCGACCCCAATAACTCAATAAGTCGTGCCGGTGAATGGTCTATAACAGATCGAGAAACTACTGATAACACTTATCAGCAAATCTCAGCAGCCCTGGCCAGACTGATATAACCAGTCGGGCACAGCACAGCATCAACTCCCAATCCCGGGAGAGACGAAACCCCTCCTATCGCTCATCACCTTCGTGTGTCTCGGGACTGTACCCAACGGCCACCTGTTTGCACGACTCAGTAGAGCCGTGGTAGGGTGGCAATTAAAGTACAGTGGGAGAACATGCAAGACTCTATGACGATCTCGGGTCTACAGACTAACCTGTACCAGTGTTACCTGAGAACTGCTATCCGACGATAGAAATAATTCCATATAGGAGTTCTCGGTGAGTCCGTCCAGTGTACTCAGTCACCACTGATCACCCGTATGTGATCTTGATGTCAAACATCGATGAATGTGGGAACATTCATCGCCCATCGTATGGGTCTAGTATCATATACGCTAGTCTACTCTGGTATATCAATGCCCCGTCTCGATATACCTACGACTAGGGACATTCCAGGATATGCTTATGGACTACAGATGTCCCACTAGTATGATCTCCATCATAATCAGAGTAGTCAAGCCGATATCCTCAGGGCTTTATCAGCATGTATGAATGAATAAAAGCATGATCAAATCAACATGTCAGATAAAGAAGAACCAGATAGCATACTATCATGTCGAGCAAGAATGCATACTGAATATATATATACATGTACAGATATATCCACTATCATATAATGGCCTCTAGGGCGTACATATATCCAACATGTCATCGGTAGCCAAGACATTTCCCGAGATAGGATGCGACTGACTTTCATGCGGTCCGCTCACCTTTGGATTTGAGGGAATAGGCGTTGGCTGCGTTGGGACACCGTCTCCTGGTTCATGAGCAGAGCCCTTAGCTTGATTGGGCGGCTGAGAGGCAAGTCGGGCCGTGAGCTGCAAGACGACGTTCGTCAAGTCGTCAATTCTGGAGTAAAGTTTAGCCATCTCCTTGTCTTTGCTTCTGAGCTACTTTCAGAGCTCTCGAAGCAGCTCTTGCTCCGCGGTCCTGGGGCGAAAAGTCGGCTCTTCACTTTTCGAGCCTGACTCATGAATTGAGGGATCTCTCTGCCTATCATCCTCATCGAGAGGGTTTTTATCATCCAGCGGAGGCGGCTGTTCTTGGGAAGTGGCAACCACATTCAAGCCAGATTGGATTTGAGATGTGGTGGCCCTGTCCTTACTCTTGCAGCGCGTGCCCACCATGTAGACAGTGTGGACCACATACCCAGCCATCTCTTTACCCTTGGCAGCTGATTTCGCGGAGCGGTCCGGGCTTTGGAAATTCATAAATTTCAACATGGCCAGAGCCCTAGCCCTTTTGTTGGCTCTGTATCTGAGCCGCTTCTGCCTCAGCTTCTCTGCCTTGAGCGTCTGGCAGGCTTCTGCTCTTCGGGAAGCCGCCATAGGCTGGGTGATGGGGAGGCTTGAGAAGACACCCAATTGAGCAGTTGTCAGAGGCGTCGCTGGAGCTTGCCCGAGATGCCTTGTTTCTTTGCTGGTATTGATGGCCTTGCCTCCAGCTGGGGACAAGGAGAGTCGTTCAAACACCGACTTGCGTTTGAGTTGGGGCGTCTTCGAGACCACCACATTTGGCCTCTTGCCTTTCAAGACCGGTTTGTCTGTCACCGGGGCTTGAGGAGCTGGGATGGCGTTAGCCGACACGAACATAATAGTGCCAAATGGTAGCGGCGGCTCTTCCCATTGTCGCCCGAGACTGGCCGGAAGGACCGTCCTGGAGTCTATCTTCATCGTGTAGGAGACGGGAGCTGTGTCGAGAGCTGAGCTAATCCTTGGAGACATCGTTGAGAAGTGATTTCTTGGAAAACCTGCATGAAAGAGCATTACTTTAGTATAAATATAGATATGTATATTGATTGAGTTCGCATGAACGTTTAACCCGAAATATGGGAGAGATAGGTCCCACCGGGCATGCTAGAATCTGTAGGGTATTTTTCGTCACCCCATTGAGATGGGAATACGCGCGCGCTTGTCAAGCGTACTACAGATTTCCCCTGCCTCGGGTAGGCCGGGGTTTAATGATTGTGGGGATCCGAATCTCCGGCAGCCGCGGACTAAGCTGCCGTTAATTACCCCTCGCCTTTGGGGCGAGAGAACCTCCGATTAACGGGTTAAACTGGTCATGCGAACTCAATGTGCGATGTGCGTGTGTTGTGTTTTGAAAGGGGGTTTTGGATATATCGGGAGCCACGCAGAGTTTTTACGGGGGTCCCGCTACCCGGATAGCGGGCTGGGGGTCAAGGGGGCTAGCAGCCCCCTTGCGGGGTGCGGGGCAGCGTCCCGTTAGAAATTTTTTTCTAACGGGGACAGTGTTGTGGAGCACGTGTGTGTGTGAATATGTATACATATGTATATGTATATGTATATGTATGTACATAAAAAGAGGGGGAAAAGGCATCCAAGGGATGCGTGGGGGCAGCACCTTGGGCGCTGTGCGCCTAGGTGCTGTGCGCTCAGGCGCTAGAGTGCCACGTGTCGGCACGTGGGCGCTCTGCGCTTGAGCGCTGGATGCTCGAGCGCAAGCGCGCCACGTGTCGGTACGTGGGCGCTTTGCGCTTCAGCGCCTGACGCTCGAGCGCAAGTGCGCCACGTGTCGGCACGAGAGCGACTTGCGCTTGAGCACTGGGCGCTAGCGCGCAAGCGCGCCACGTGTCGGCACGGGGACGACTTGCGCCTGAGCGCTTGCGCTTGAGCGCAAGTGCGCCACGTGTTGACACGGGGGCCACTTGCGCTCGAGCGCCAGCACGCCACGTGTCGGCACCGGGGCGACTTGCGCTCGAGCGTTTGCGCTTGAGAGCAAGCGCACCACGTGTTGGCACGTGAGCGCTTTGCGCTTGAGCGCAGGGCGCCTTAGTGCAAACGCGCCACGTGTCGGCACGTGGGCGCTTTGCGCTCGAGCGCTGAGCGCAAGCGCGCCACGTGTCGGCACGCGGGCGTTCTGCGCTTGAGCGCCGGCGAGAAAATGAGGCTTTTACCCTAAGAAACAGAAGCTATGCTTCAGAAAGGAAATATTTGTTGTTATATATATATATATATATATATATATATATATATATATATATATATATATATGGAGTTAAAACTCCTAGGATGTTTTGAAGCTGATGAAGAGGGTTCTTCTTCTTCCTCCTGTTGTTTGGCCGGATCTTGAAGATCAAGAAGTAGGAGATTTTAAAAAAATCACTCCTTTTTGAGATCTGATGGGAGATCTGAGTTCCCCTTTGTGGGTTTTGTGGTGGAAAACTACTTAGTTTTGGAAAAGAAAGGGTAAAACTCTTGATTTAATTCAAAAGAAATGAGAAGGTTTAGAACCTTGGAGAAGGAGAAGCAGGCACAAAAAACCCCTAGTTTTGGGGGGAATGAAATGTGTATATTTTATTCATCATCATGCTGCCTTATATAGGCTTACATATTTACATATAGCCCCTTGGGCTTTACAAAAATGGCATTTTAGCCATCCCATGGCTCATGTGCCATTTCATTTTTGCACATAAGCCATAGGCTTACAAAATATTGGCTTTATGCCCATTTTGTTTACATTCATGCATAAACAATTACATAAAAATTATTTATTACATGATTTTGTTGTTGGCATGGGGAGGCTGGCCGCGGGCTCGACTTGGGCATGGGCCCGCTTGACCTGGGCTTGGGCCCACCTAGCTTGGGGGCTGACCTTGACTTTGACTCGGTCAACCGGGGTGTAAATTTTTACCCCAACAGACCCGAATGACCATTTGGATGCGTTTACGGCCGGGATGAGTTTTCAGGACTATTCCGACGCCGCTCAATGCCACGCTTTCCCGACCACTCTCATCCGCTCCGGACGAGACTGGTTCCGAGGACTTGCACCACGCTCAATGTTTACCTTCGATGAGCTGGCCACCCAATTTATCGGCCACTTCATCGGGAACAGACGGCAGAAGCCGACCGTCGACCACCTCTTCACAATAAAGAGCGAGGACAAAGAATCCTTCAAAGGATACGTCACCCGCTTCTACAACGCCCTCCTCGAGATCTCAGAACACCGGAAGAAATGGTCATTACGGTACTCGGGTTGGGTCTTAGGCATAAGGAGTGGCTACGCTCCTTTGCATTAGCGCAACCTAAGGACCATGGCCGAGGTAAAGGTCTGGACCGAACGTGAGATCCAGCTTGAATCCGAGGTGAACGCCAACTTACCCCGGACAGAACAAGCTGATCAGAAGAAAAGGGGCCGGGAGGAGAAAAAGAGGATTGAGCGGCCAAAGCCCTACTCCCCAAAGTTTCAGGAGTACACCCCGCTCAATGTCTCCCAGAAGGTACTGTTGAAGGAGGCTAAAGGCGAAAGGTTCTTCAAACCCCCCCAGTCTCGAACAGAGCGGCAAAACGCACTCGGGGCTCTTACTGTGGCTTCCACAGGTCGCAAGGCCATTCCACTGAGAACTGCAAACAGCTCCGGGACTACATCGAGGAGCTAATCCGCTTGGGGCACCTGGCAACATACTTGCAAGACAAGCGGCAAGCCGACCGTGAGCAAGAGCAACGTCATCCTCCCGGCGAATTGACAATCGGCCAAATCATGGTCATGTCAACGGGGGTACGGAGGAAACCGACGAAACTCAGCGTCCCTCACCGATCGAGGGGACTGACAGCCATTCGAGGAAGAGGGCCAAAGCAACCGAGCCGATCGTTTTTACTGACGAGAACCTCCACGGTAAATCCCTGCCTCACAATGCCCCGTTGGTGATCACAGCTCGGGTCCACCGCTACGAGGTGCAGAGGTTACTGATCGACTCTGGGAGCTCGGCAGACATTCTTTTCTATGACTGCTTCCTGCGCATGGGACTCACCCCGTCAGACCTAAGGCCGACCACTCACGTCCTGTCAGGGTTTACTAACCACTCCATCCCGGTGGAAGAGGTAATCACTCTACAATTTAATATCGGGGAGGCGGGCCGTACGCGCACAGTGCCTGTGGAATTTATCGTCGCAAGAATCCCATCGGCCTACAACGTCCTTCTCGGCCGCCCTACACTAAACTCCCTTCGGGCCCAGATATCGACTTACTACCTGACGATGAAATTCCCTCTCGACCAAGACGGGATAGGTCAGGCCTACGGAGACCAACGAACAACAAAGGTTTGTTTCACTGCAACTTCTACGTCTGAGCGGCCAAACAATGATGTTGAAGGCGAGGGTGACATCAAGGGTTCTCTGGATACTCGAGACGAGCAAAAGGAGGTCCGAGGGACCCCGGTGGAGCCACTGACAGAGCTCCTTCTCGTGGAAGGGGACGAAGAACGAACCGTTCAGATCGGGTCGCTTTTAACGGGGACTCAGCGAGACGACCTGGTTCTCTTCCTCAGAAACAACTCTGACGTGTTCGCCTGGGCACTCGCCGACATGCTTGGGATCGACCCCAAAATCATATCTCACAAGCTCGGGGTAGACCCTACGGCCCGATCCGTCAGGCAGAAAAAACGAAGCTTTGCCCCGATCAAGCAAAAGGTGATCGAGGACGAGGTAGATAGGCTTCTCGCCGCCAACTTCATTCGGAATGTGTCCTACTCAGAATGATTGGCGAACGTGGTCATGGTCAAAAAGTCAAGCGGGAAGTAGCGCAAGTGCGTCGACTTCACCGACCTCAACAAGGCCTGCCCGAAAGACAACTATCCCCTCCCTCGGATAGACCAGCTCGTCGATAGCTCGGCAGGCCACGAACTACTTAGCTTCATGGATGCCTTCTCCGGCTACAACCAGATCCGTATGAATTCGACAGACGAGGATCTCACCGCATTCACAACGGACTGGGGGGTATACTGTTACAAGGTAGTGCTTTTCGGCCTCAAAAACGCCGGAGCTACGTATCAACGCTTGGTCAATCGCATATTCAAGCCGCAGATCGGTAGGAACATAGAAGTTTACGTCGACGACATGCTTGTCAAATCGATCTCATCGGACGAGCACACCAAGGATCTGGGCGAGGCCTTCGACGTCCTCCGCAAATACAAGATGAAACTGAACCCCGCCAAGTGCGCATTCGGGGTCATCGGAGGAAAGTTTCTCGGTTTCATGGTCACTCACCGTGGGATCGAAGCTAACCAGGAGAAAATCAACGCCATCCTCAACATGGCCGCGCCTAAAACTAACGTCGAAATCATGCGGCTGACAGGGCTGGTTGCCGCTCTGAGCCGTTTCATGTCGAGGTCTGAGGAGAAGTGCCTCCCGTTCTTCAAGGCTCTGAGGAAGATTCCAAGGTTCGAGCGGTCGGAAGAGTGCCAGACCGTCTTTGACCAATTAAAGAGGCACCTAGCGACTCCACCGCTGCTCACTCGACCAGTTGAAGGGGACGGGCTTTTGCTATATCTGGCGGTATCTGACCAAGTGATCAGTCGAAAATACTGCATTTTTAACACGGCAATTTCCCTATCATTTACACTCATCTAGAAGTGTTCGGTATTCATATTGCACATATTAGCAAAACATCTCTGAAATACCAGATTGCATGTGTTAGACTTTAAAACCGGCACTTTTAGGGAAATTGTGTGTTTATCATGGCATCGCATCATCCTTATATTGTGCAACTCTTGTCTCGGGAAATTTTGCAGGAAATTGCAGGAACTAAGCCAAAATTGGGAAAAGAGCTGATAAAAAAATACACCAACTCCAAGTTTTGAGATCTAGTAGCAATCTAGAGGGAAACATGAAATTCAACATATCAAAACAATGCCCAAATATTATATCAAGAATTACCAGACGAAAATCCAGCATCAAGGCCCAAAAAGCGCCGCGGTTCCGCGGCGGGAGCCTGCTTGCGCCGCGGAACCGCGGCGGCTCCAAGGCTTAAGCTCCTCACATTTTCTTCACGTGCTTATTCTAACGGCCCAAGCTTCTAGAACATTGTAGAAATGCCACGTGGCTCATCTAGAAGGCTCGGCTTAACAAACTTTTGGAGGGAAATTCAAATCTTGCTAACAAACTTTTGGAGGGAAATTCAAATTTGAAATTCTAGATCTAGGGTTTTGAGATCTATAAAAGAGAGCCTAGATCTAGGGCTGAGGTTGTTCATTAACTCTTCATCTCTCCCCATTTTTCCATCCACAAGTTGAGTGACACGACTTGTGCGAAATCCTAACCCTAATTCCAATTCAAAATCAAGATCAAGATCCCGAGTACCATTCAAGCAAGAGAGCCTTCAACCTTTAGAAGCGACGCCGGATTTCAACGGAGCAAGAGATTCAAGCCGATCCGCGACTCAAGTAGCCGAGCGAAACCCAAATCGACGATCGAGTTCCATCCTTTTGTAAATTCAAGAGAGTTGTAACAAAATTTGTTGAGATAAATAAAGGTGAAATTTCTATATCTTGCTTATCTTTTGATTCAACATTATGATTCGATCTCAATTTGTGATTGCGTTTGATATTATGATGTTTGAGTAAACTCCGCTCGTATAGGAGTTGTGACGATCAATAGAATGATGATGATTTAGATCTTTTTACAATTCTTAAATCCTATAACGATTGTAAATTCTTGTGAATCAAATGATCGATGACCTAGTTTCGGGATGATCCTTTCTTGATTGTGTTCACTCAAAACTAAGGAATAACGATTGATCATTTGATTAACTAGAAGCTAGAATTTGAATGAGATTCATCGAAAGGATAAAGGATAAGATGAGGAAACCCTAGCTTCTTCGCAAGATCCTTAATCCTCGATGGATGATCATCGATCTAGTATCAATTAGTTAAAGGATAAGAACATGAAATCATTAGATCTCATCACATCTATAGATCCGATCTACTCCTACGAGCTACACTTCGAATCTTGATTGTTGGTTGGAAATCATCCCAAATTATCACTTCTTGATTTTAATGCTTTCTTAGATCTAGATATTTTCTCTTTCTTGAAATGCAATTTTATAAATCATGAATTGTTTTCTTTTCTTTTCTTTAAAGTTTCGACTCATCTAATTCGAAAGACGAACGATTACACTTTCCCTATGGACGATCCGCACTTACTAACGCGCTACATTCGACACCGTTATTAATTGCGGTCAAAATATTTTTGGTTGTGATTTCTATACAATTTTCCAACTACACATCCGGAAATCGTTCTTTCAATCAAATGGCGCCGTTGCCGGGGATAGTGCGTTAATTGTTCGTATTTTGAAATTTGAGTTGAAAAGTTTATTCCATCTAAATTTTTAGATCAAAAACATGCACAAACACTAATACATGTTGTGATTTGATTGTGAGGAAATCTGGAATTATCGGAGCTGGAGAAAATTTTTTCTGAAATTTCCAGAGAGCAGGAAAAGTGAACAGAAGCTTGCTGGAAAATTTTGGAGCCGTGATCCCTTCCTTCCACCGCGATTCCGCGGCATATACCCCTCTTACACCGCGACTCCGCGGCGGATCTAGCCCTTCACTGCACCAAAATTCCTCTGTGAGTTTCTAACTTTCTTATCTTCTTCCTCATCTGCTCCAATTAACATTTTGTGCAGGTTTCTTTGCAAATAAATTGCAGCGCCGCAAAACGCAAAAATAAATTGTGCGTGTTTTGATTTTTGGTTGTTTGCATATTAATACGGAATTTAAGGGACACGACCAAATCCAGATTAGGTGGGGAGTTCATTACCCTTCCTAAGCCCCAAAAATCACAAAATTGCATCCGCATTTACCCCCATTAATTAAAAAAGATCTAGAGATGACTCTAAGGACCGTCGCGCCCACTTAGGACAAGAGAAGGCCGTGGGTAATTCATTACTTATCCGCGTTTCTTTTGTGGTGTCTAAGGCAAGTGTGTTGAAGGCTAGTGGTTACTTAATTAGGCCCACTACTTACGTAGTGGAGAACCTCCCACTTACCTGGCACTTACCTGGCCACAGGAGAGACAAAAAGGCAGTGGAGGATTGATCCTGCGACTTGTCTTTTGGCAGTTAGGAGCGGTCTAGAGCTTTGACCTAGGTGACCCCTAGAATTAGGGTTTTGTGTGTTGCATTTGTTGTGTTGTATCATATTTTCAAAAATCCGTATCGTTTTCAAAACAAACACCAATCACATTCATTCTTTCCCCTAATTATAATTCACGCTGCCACTTGTACTAACCCTTTTTAGTGCAAGATAGGCTGGACACGGGATTCTAGTGCCCGTTAAGTCCGCGTCCCCTCGATCGACCCTAAAGTCGATATTTCTACATTTACCCTTTCTTTACCCACCACCACACCCACATCGATGGATCCGTCTCTATCGAACTTCTTTTCCACTACCCTGCCGCCGTCCGTTGGTGCGCAGAATCCACCTCGCATCTCTCTCCAAGAGAGGTGCTATCCTACTCGAGATCCCCTTTCCACCTGTCTTTCCATTCCACCAGCCAACGGGGAAAATTTTCAAATAAAACCCCAATACATCAACCTTCTGCCAAAATTTCACGGTCTCGAGTCTGAGGACGCATATGTGTTTATCACGAAATTTGAAAATGTATGCGCAATGATGGGTACCTCACAGCTTTCTGTAGATGCTATGCGTCTACGTCTTCTCCCATTTACCTTGTGCGATATAGCCGGGAAGTGGCTGTATAACACAATCGCACATTCCATTTCAAACTGGGAAGAATTCGTAAAAGCATTTCTTAAGAAATTCTACCAACATCATAAAACAGTTCGAGTCCGTAGCGAAATATATCAATTCACCCAGCTTTCAAATGAAACATTTTCACAATGTCTTGAATGCTTTAAGGATCTGTTAGTCCAATGTCTTCATCACGGAATCCCCAAATGGGAACTGTGCCGAATCATTTATGAGGGCATTAATCCTAACACAAGACATACCCTTGAATTAATGTGTCAAGGCAACTTCATGACCAAAGATGATGGGAAAGCCTGGAAATTTTTAGAAGATTTCGCTGAAAAATCTTTACAGTGGGAGGGTGCGAGTCAATCGTCTAGGGCTGGCAATAACCAATCGGATGTTTCCATAGGAGTTGGAGCTGAAATTTCAGCTATGCAAAAGAAACTCGAGACTATGGAAAACAAATTTTTAGCCGCCGCCCTAAATCAAATGTCACTCTCCAAAACTGTATGTAGATGCTGTTCTGATTCTTTTTATTTGACGGAAGAATATCCACGAAATTCTCCGTTTCAAGGTCACGAGCATACCATTGCCGCATTTCAAAGACCTAGAAACGATCCATTTTCTTCCACATATAATCAGGGTTGGAGGAATCACCCTAATTTTGCTTGGAACCAATCACAATCTCAAAACACGATTCCAACCCAACACAATTTCCAAAGGGTCCCTCCACCACAACAGCAACCACAACTTCAATTGAGTCAGCACCCCTTCCAATCACAAAACTTCCAAAATCCGGCCAACACTTTTGCACCACATGAAAACTCTTTGCAATTGACCGGTATAGATAATACCTCTGCACTAGCATAAACCTTGGATACTTTTATGAAACAATCCATCCAAGGGACGGCGAGTTTGCAATCTTCCGTCGAGAATGTGATGAAGATCATTGTCTCTCAAAATGAGAATATCAAATCGATGGAAGAACAAATTGCACAACTAAAAGCCGAAATGAGTGCAAGAGAGAAAGGGAAACTTCCAGCTCAACCTTTGCCCAATCCTGGCTATTCACATCATGTGAATGAAATCACGTTGAGATCTGGAAGAGTGCTTGACAATCACGTTGGGGAAGAGATTGATGACACTGAAAAATCTATCGATGATACCCCGGCTGAGACCTTTCCTTCCACCTCTACTTCTAATTCTAACCTCAGTTCTTCTACCCCACCACCTTCTCACGGGCCTATTCTCCGTTTTCCCAAAGGCTCGCCACCTCAGCCCACCTCTTCTACTCCTCCACGGACGATCCCCACTTCTATTCTGGGATCGGGTCTACACACACTTCCTTCTCCTATGATGGACCCAGCGTTTATTGCTAAAGCACCTTATCCTAATCGGTTAAGGGCTAACACATCGAGTCCACATATGGAGAAGATCATAGACATTTTTAAGCAAGTTAACATCAACATCTCTCTCCTACATGCTATCCAACAAGTTCCATCCTATGCGAAAACTCCCAAGAACTTGTGCACTAGGAAGAGGAAGACTCAAGTGCCCAAGAAGATATTCATGGCAAAAACAGTAGACACAGTCTTTCCCCAACAATTACCGAGGAAACATAAGGATCCTGGATATCCTACTATTTCCATTTCCATTGGGGAAAAACACATTAACCGTGCTCTACTAGGTCTTGGCGCTAGTGTTAACTTGCTTCCATACTCGGTTTATGAGCAGTTAGGGATCGGAGAGTTGAAGCCAATCCATTGCACTCTCCAGATGGCTGATCGATCAATCACCAAACCTAGGGGTGAACTGGAGGATGTGTTAATAAAAATCGGGGAATTTATATTCCCTGTGGAATTTATTGTAATTGATACACAGCCTGTAGCGAACCCACGGAATCAAATTCCGGTGATTTTAGGTCGCCCCTTTTTGGCCACTTCCAACGCTATCATCAACTGTCGTAATGGTTCTATGACCCTATCCTTCGGGAATAGGTCAATTGAGCTGAACATTTACAAGTTGGGAAGTATACCCTCCGAACCTACTGCTCAGGTCTGTTCTGTCGACTTAATGGATGTCGACAGCAGTGAATTTGATGATCCTCCTGATACCGATCTTGACTCTTTTCATACGTTATTGTTTGACCCAAATAGGTATCATACACATACGGACTCTTCCACCGAGATGTCCGGGTCAACAATTAACACGGATTATGAACTGTTCTTAGAGTCTGAAGATCACCCCGCACTTTGTGATGACATTATTCATCGGGGTATTGATGGAACTTTTGAGGAAATCTTCGCTGATGAACTCGCATTTTTGAATGACACGGGTGTTGAAATGACTCATCTGCCAATCAAGGAAATTGAACCTCCACCCCTTCTTCTGAATTGTAAAAAGAATGCGAGTAATCCATCACATTCACTGCATCGTCTCTCCAAAACGAGACGCACATACATTCTATTCCACCACTTACCCTTTCCTCACTTCTTCTTCCACCAACCAGAGCACTGCATTGATAAAATTTTTGAATGGTTGGTGTTAACTTTCGGTCTTTGCAAAGCTTGGCATCGACCAATGATTTTTGACCCCCTCACGTGATTTTCAAAGATTAACATTGCATAACTCAAGTTTGGGGGGTATATTTTCTGGCTCTTGAAAAGAAAATCTTTACAAAATTTTGAGCCAAAAATAAGTTTGGGGGAGGTTCTTCACTTAAATATTTTGCCCCCACTAATAAAATTCCTCCCAAACTTATAGGTTTTTCGAGATTTAGCAGATGGCAACGGTGAGGACACTGTTGAAAACAAGTTTGGGGGAGGTTTGTGCTTATTTTCGCATCATTTGCATATCATTTGCATAAGCACAAAACATTTTTTCGAAAACCTATAAAAATTTAAAAATTTTCAAAAAGATAAAAATATTTTTGTACATAAATAAGATAATAAAAGATTAGATAGTGAAAAATTACATCCATGAGATTGGAAAAATTTAAGAAAACTAAGAAAATTAGAAGTTTTCTTAGACGAACTAGTAATAAGTAGTTATGAGCCGTTGTCCCAAGGGTTAGTAAGATGAAGGAAGTCACTAATCTGAGGATAAAAATAAGTCTGAAAAAAAGTTTCTATTCTGGAAGCCAAACATTTTGAACGTTGATACCTTGCTATTCGCACTTACACACGTCTTGAAACCCGGGATAGTAGAGAATACCTTGAAATGCTCGTCTTAAAGCCGATGTATGAAGAAAAAAAAGTGAATAAAAAATATATATAAAGTGGCGAGAAAAATGGACACTGGTTTTGTTATCACCAAGGGCAATAAAAAAATATATAGCAAGGGTGCCTCTTCACCTAGTGCCCTAAGGCCAACTGGTCTGGGAGTCACTGCTATGCCTAACGTGGTGCAAGACGAGGAAAATACACCAAATAAGCAAGCACATGAGTAATCGGTCGGTTAGTACTTCAAGAAGTATTAACGGTCGCATGAAAGTGTGTGAGCAAATTCATTTAAATATTCATTAATTAAAAAGTACTGAGGTGGATGGACAAGAGTATAATAGCTTGAATTGAATTCTCCGGATGTAGGGATGTTCTTTACACACACGCAGGGTGATATGATCGATGTTTGGAAGAAAGATAGGAACGAAGAATAAGACGATGTTTTATTGAGGGAGGATGTGATTTCTGATATCTTTTCATGACCATTAAGATAGGGCTCATGACAACCGAAAAGCTAGTTTAGTTGGAAACCCTAATTTTCAAGGCTTTTCTTTTACAATTCTTGTTTTTAAATGTAATATTCATGATCTTCCTTTTATTATTGGATTTTGTGGGTGCAATCCGCTGAAAACCCTCAGGAGACAACACTCCTACTACTAGGGACACCTAGAGGTTTAAAGGCTTGTTGCACGTGCTCAGTGCATTACGAAAGTGTGCTAGTTAGTTTTTTCTCTTTCTTTATTTTCTCCTTCTCTTTTTAATAAAACAGTTTGATCGAGACGATCGAAAATAAGTTTGGGGGAATTTGATCAGTCGAAAATACTGTATTTTTAACACGGCAATTTCCCTATCATTTACACTCATCTAGAAGTGTTCGGTATTCATATTGCACATATTAGCAAAACATCTCTGAAATACCAGATTGCATGTGTTAGACTTTAAAACCGGCACTTTTAGGGAAATTGTGTGTTTATCATGGCATCGCATCATCCTTGTATTGCGCAACTCTTGTCTCGGGAAATTTTGCAGGAAATTGCAGGAACTAAGCCAAAATTGGGAAAAGAGCTGATCAAAAAATACACCAACTCCAAGTTTTGAGATCCGGTAGCAATCTAGAGGGAAACATGAAATTCAACATATCAAAACAAGACCCAAATATTATATCAAGAATTACCAGAAGAAAATCCAGCATCAAGGCCCACAAAGCGCCGCGGTTCAGCGGCGGGAGCCTGCTTGCGCCTTGGAACCGTGGCAGCTCCAAGGCTTAAGCTCCTCACATTTTCTTCACGAGCTTATTCTAACGGCCTAAGCTTCCAGAACATTGTAGAAATGCCACGTGGCTCATCTAGAAGGCTCGGCTTAACAAACTTTTGGAGAGATTCAAATCTTGCTAACAAACTTTTGGAGGGAAATTCAAATCTGAAATCCTAAATCTAGGGTTTTGAGATCTATAAAAGAGAGCCTAGATCTAGGGCTGAGGTTGTTCATTAACTCTTCATCTCTCCCCATTTTTCCATCCACAAGTTGAGTGACACGACTTGTGCGAAACCCTAATTCCAATTCAAAATCAAGATCAAGATCCCGAGTACCATTCAAGCAAGAGAGCCTTCAACCTTTAGAAGCGATGCCGGATTTCAACGGAGCAAGAGATCCAAGCCGATCCGCGACTCAAGGAGCCGAGCGAAGCCCAAATCGACGATCGAGTTCCATCCTTTTGTAAATTCAAGAGAGTTGTAACGAAATTTGTTGAGATAAATAAAGGTGAAATTTCTATATCTTGCTTATCTTTTGATTCAACATTATGATTCGATCTCAATTTGTGATTGCGTTTGATATTATGATGTTTGAGTAAACTCCGCTCGTATAGGAGTTGTGACGATCAATAGAATGATGATGATTTAGATCTTTTTACAATTCTTAAATCCTATAACGATTGTAAATTCTTGTGAATCAAATGATCGATGACCTAGTTTTGGGATGATCCTTTCTTGATTGTGTTCACTCAAAACTAAGGAACAACGATTGATCATTTGATTAACTAGAAGCTAGAATTTGAATGAGATTCATCGAAAGGATAAAGGATAAGATGAGGAAACCCTAGCTTCTTCGCAAGATCCTTAATCCTCGATGAATGATCATCGATCTAGTATCAATTAGTTAAAGGATAAGAACATGAAATCATTAGATCTCATCACATCTATAGATCCGATCTACTCCTACGAGCTACACTTCGAATCTTGATTGTTGGTTGGAAATCATCCCAAATTATCACTTCTTGATTTTAATGCTTTCTTAGATTTAGATATTTTCTCTTTCTTGAAATGCAATTTTGTAAATCATGAATTTTTTTCTTTTCTTTTCTTTAAAGTTTCGACTCATCTAATTCGAAAGACGAACGATTACACTTTCCCTGTGGACGATCCGCACTTACTAACGCGCTACATTCGACACCGTTATTGATTGCGGTCAAAATATTTTTGGTTGTGATTTCTATACAATTTTCCAACTACACATCCGGAAATCGTTCTTTCAATCACCAAGCTGCAGGCTCACCCAGAAGCTTGTATATTATGTGAGCCACGTCTTCAAGAACGCAGAAACGAGGTACCCAGACATAGAGAAGATCGTCTTGGCACTCATCATGGCTTCAAGGAAACTACGACACTATTTCCAGGCGCATACCATCCTTGTTCTTACCGAGCGCCCTTTGGGGGCTATCCTCGCCTCCCCCGAGTCCTCTGACCGCTTGGAGAAGTGGAGGTGGGAGTTGTCCCAGGTCGACATAAAATACCGCCCGAGGCAGACCATCAAAGCACAAGCCCTAGTCGATTTTATCGTCGAGTGCACCATCCCCAGTATGGAGCCAGAGTCAACGCCGGCCCCCGCAGCTCAACACTCGGTCGATGGGAAGCCCAACTCCGTCCCTGATTAAATTCTTTACGTCGACGGGTCCTCGACCGATGAAGGCTGTTGTGTCGGCCTCATCATTCGGGAACCGAACGAAGCAGAAATGGAGTATCTCTGAAACTCGAGTTTAAGGCCTCAAATAACGCGGCGGAATACGAGGCCTTGCTGGCTGGACTGTGCATAGCCTCTGGATTGGGGCTGAAAACGATTCGGATCCGTAGTGACTCCGTCCTAGTCGTTGGCCAAGTGACTGGCCGATTTGAGGCACGGGAGTCTCTGATGGTGAAGTGTTTAGTTGAGGTAAGAAGACTGTGAAAGGACTTCGATGAAGTCCAGGTGGAGTAGATCCCCAGACAGCTCAACGTCCAAGCCGACACCTTGAGTAAGCTGGCTTCATCCTATACGGCCAACAACAAGAGGAACATCCTCTTCGAGATCTTGCCACGGCCCTGCGTGGAGGACGGGGCAATAATACTTCAAGTGTATACAGCCCGGGAAGAAGACCGGGATTGGAGAAAGCCCCTCGTGGAATTTCTGAAGGAAGGCACACTCCCAGAAGATCGAGGAGAAGCCCGCCGCCTCCGAGCCAAAGCTCGCCATTTCGTCTGGAGCAATGGGAACCTATACAAGAAGTCCTTCACTCAGCCCCTGCTTCGGTGTGTCGACATCCATGAAGTCGACTATGTCGTCTGTGAGATCCACGAAGGGGTAGGCGGCGCGCACCAAGGGGCCCGCACCTTAATCCAGAAGGTATTGCTCCAGAGGTACTACTGGCCGACAATTCATCAGGACGCCTAGAAGCTGGTCAGGAGATGCAAGAGCTGCCAACTCCATGAAAGCATACTTCGCCTTCCCGCTACCGAGCTAACCGTCCTAACCTCCCCGTGGCCGTTTGCCCAGTGGGGAATGGACATGATAGGCCAGTTCCCTACCGGTACGGGTGGGCACAAGTACGTCCTCGTTGCAGTGGACTACTTCACGAAGTGGATCGAGGCTATTCCCATCAGGAAACCGGACGCTACCACGACTATTAAGTTCCTGCAGAACAACATGATACTCTGGTTCGGCATCCCGAGGTGTATCATCATTGACCATGGGATAAATTTCGAAAACGAAAGAGTTAAGGAATTCTGCAGCGAATATCGTATCCTCATGAAGTTTGCCGCAGTCGCACATCTCCAATGCAACGGGCAAGCCGAAGTCTCTAATCGGGGCGTTCTCCGAGATCTCCAGACATGCTTAGACGGACGCCAAGGCGGTTGGGTCGAGGAATTACCCCTGGTCTTATGGGCCCTGCGCACGTCGAATAAAACCCTCACCGGGGAGACCCCTTTCAGCCTCTGCTACGGTACCGAGGTAATGGTCCCAGCGGAGGTCGGGCTCCCTAGTTACCGGGTCGAGCATTTCGATGACGATACGAACACCTCAGCCCTCCGAACTAACCTGGACATCTTGTTAGAGAAACGAGACCGGGCCCAGATCAGAGCTGCTGTCCATCAACAGCAAACCGCCCGCTATTACAATGCGCGCGTCAAGCGTCGCTTCTTCAATACCGGAGATTTAGTCTTAAGGCGGAACGCGTTCGTCGATCAAGGCAAGCTGCATAAGTTTTCCCCAAAATGGGACGGTCCTTTCCTCGTCTTCGAGATCCTGCCCGGCGGAGCTTACCGCTTACAAGACGTGGATGGTCACAGATTTCCACGACCTTACAACGCTGAGAAGCTCAAGCTGTACCTCTGAATAGAATAACCATGCATGTATATTTCTTCTTTCGCAAAGGCGATGTAAACCTTTTTAAAGTTCTTTCTATTCAAATAATAAAAGGGGAACAACAGAGCATTGCAAAATGGAAGAATTTTATTCATTCAAAGGTATTAAGGGCTCCTCAGCCTTACAGAAAAGAGAAAGGAAAATTTACAACAGAGTGGAACGGGATCGAGGAAGTACTCCTGGTGATACTCAGAGTAGGTTTCCGCTAGCCGGGTCCTAGCCTCTGCAGCCCGCTCCCGCCGATGATGCACGCAAACCCGGGATGCCACGGAAGCACCTGACTCTCCGCCCTTTACGCCTTGGCTCACGATATACCTCATATTGAAGCACTCCAAAATGAGGGCCAGGGATCGGTCGTGCCTGGCCTTCGTGATGAGGCCGAACAGGAAGATTGAGCGCATCTTATCGAGCGTCTCGTCCAGCAGCTCCTCGGAGAAAGGATTGTCCAACCCCCGGGACCTCCAAATTGCGTACATCAGCAACTGAAGCAGGGACGACCGCCAAGAGAGAAGCCGGCCGACGTGATTCTCGAGGAGCTGAACCACTCCCCGGTACCCATTCTCGGCCAGGGATTGGTTGTACAAGGAAACATCGTCGAAAGTGATGATCTCTTCGATCAAATACATGCGCCCAGTCATCCCAAAAAGCGATGCCGAAGAAGTTGTCGTCTCCTTCTCTATTTATAACCTAAAACAGAATCCTGAAGGACCCGGATTCACGCGTGCATGGGCGCAAGTCCTGGAATCCGTCAAGATCGCTCCAATGCCGCACCGCCACGTAGCAGAACTGACGTGACTTCTCGAAACGTTACGCCTCCCCCAAGCGTCCCTGGCACGTGCGGCCTGCGACGGTCGCTGCCCCCAATGTTCACGAGCTAAGGAAGGTTAGACTGAGCCTTCGGATCCACCGAGCAGCTATCCTGTTCGGTCCTTCCTTAACAGACCACTACTTGGGTTCCTCAACGAAGCGATGTAAATTCTTCTAAGTTCTTTTTTAAACAACAAGGACACAATATAGCATTGCAGAAAGAAGAATTTTATTGATTCAAAAAGATGCTGTGGGCTCCTCAGTCTTACATAGAAAAATAAAATATAAAAAATTACAGCAGCGGGGGAAAGGGTTGCAAGAAGTATTCCTCATGGTACTCCGAGGAAATCTCCACCAGCCGAGCCCTTGCCGTCTCAGACCTCTGCCTCTAATGCTGTCTGCGAACCCTTGTGGCCACGGACGAGCCATAAACCTCCATAGGCGGGCACCCATCGGCGAGATGCTTCAATTGGTAACACTCGAGTACGAGTGCCACCGAGCGATCCCGCCGACTCATTGAGATCAGGCCGAGACGACATAGCGACCTCAGCTTCCCAACCGTCTCGTCCTTCAGCTGTTCGGACAAGGGGTTATGCAGCCCCGACAATGCCCTCCAGATGGAGTACATGAGCAGCTGGAGAAGGGGCGATCGCCGGGGGAGCAGGCGGCCGATGTGATCCTCAACCCGCCGGATCACCGCCTGCCGCATCTCCTCGGAGCACAGCTGGTCGTACAGGTACACGTCCTCGAAAGAGATGATCTTGGGATGGTGAAAGGGAAAGTGTCCATTCTTACGTTTAGGGGATGAAGAAAGGAGCGATCAATACGTC
The DNA here is from genome assembly GCA_030015575.1 of Agapanthus africanus. Lineage (NCBI taxonomy): Eukaryota > Viridiplantae > Streptophyta > Magnoliopsida > Asparagales > Amaryllidaceae > Agapanthus > Agapanthus africanus. The sequence goes on along the minus strand of CM057338.1, from coordinate 849,752,361 downwards.
CTCCTTTTTATAGCCCCACAGCGTCCTCAAGAGTCCAACAGTCGCTCGTTTCTCCCACTACTACACCGCCACGCGGCGGGCATCCCACCTTTCTCGGCGAAATCGAAACGACGCTGCTCTTATGCTTCGTCTCCCCCACGCGTTCATAACACGTATCGCCCGCGACGGTCCCTCTTCCCGATGCTTACACTATACAAGGTTGGACAGAACCTCACGAATCAACCGACCAGCTACCCTGCTCGGTCCATCCTTGGCTGGTAATTTCTTACCCCACGACGCCAAGGATCAAAGCCCTCACCAAGAGGCAACCGGACAGCAACCCTGCTCAATCCATCCTTAGCAGGCCTCCCCATGCCCTCCCGTGCTAAGGATCAAAGCCTTCACCAAGAGGCAACTGGGCAGCAACCCTGCTCGGACCATCCTTGGCTGATAATCTCTTACCTCACGACGCCAAATATCAAAGCCCTCACCAAGAGGCCACCGAGCAGCTACCCTGCTTGGTCCATCCTTGGCTGGTAATTTCTTACCCCACGACACCAAAGATTAAAGCCCTCACCAAAAAGCCACCGAGCAGCAATCCTGCTCGGTCCATCCTTACCAGGCCTCTCCATACTATCGGCGCTAAGGATCAAAGCCCACACCAAGAGGCAACCGGGCAGCAACCCTGCTCGGTCCATCCTTGGCTGGTAATTTCTTACCCTACGACGCCAAGGATCAAAGCCCTCATCAAGAGGCTACCGAGAAGCAACCCTGCTCGGTCCAGCCTTAGCAGGATTCTTCATGCCCTTCCGCGCTAAGGATCAAAGCGCTCACCAAGAGGCCACCGAGCAGCAATCCTGCTCGGTCCATCCCTAGCAGGCTTCTCCATACCCTCCTGTGCTAAGGATCAAAGCCCTCACCAAGAGGCAACTGGGCAGCAGCCCTGCTTGGTCCATCCTTGGCTGGTAATTTCCTATCCCACGACGTCAAGGATCAAAGCCGTCATCAAGAGGCTACCGAACAACTGCCTTGCTCGGTCCGTCCACATCTGAGCGATCTCCACCTCGACTTCGGGGCCATGGAGATACCGACCTTTCACTGGTATTTGCACACTTGGCAAATGGTCGACTTCAACTCCCAACTCGACGTGCAATCGCTAGACGAAAAACCGACCTAAACATGAAAGCAGTACTGCGCAAATATAAATGTTTACCACAAACAAAGGGAAAATGCGCACGCAAAGACTACTACAAAAAGATTTTTTTATTCACAAAAAACCGTAAGTCTTTACAGAGGTATTGTGGGCTCCCAGCCTTACAAAAATCTCCGGAGGCTTACAAAATTTTGGGCGTAAAGAAAATAAGGAGGCGGGGAACTTCAGGCCTCGGGGCCGGGGCGAACCTCGACGAGCTGCACGTCCATTGCGACGACCGGGGCGGCATCTGCAAGGTCGGCACCCACGGTGGGAACCTTAGTGCCGGTAGCCAGGGCGACCGACTTATCCCCGACGCTCCTACTGGGGGCCTCTTCCCCTGCAGCGTTTCCAGGGGCATTCCCCTGCGCGTCATCCTCGAGAGGGTACTCCTCCCGGAGCTTGCTGTCAGGGAACTCCGACATCTGGGCCTTGACGGCGTTGAGAGTGTCGTGCCAGACGACGGCAGTGGCTCCAGCGAGGTCGGCATAGAATTGGTCCGACTTTTTGTAGCTCTCCACCGCCATCGATGCCAGAAGCTCGGCCTTCGATGCCTGAAACTCGGCACGCCTCGTCCCCTCCTTCGCCGCCCCATTCTCCCTCCGGAGGGTGTTCGCCATCTTTTTCAAGGTGGCGACGAGCACCTTGGAGTTTTCCAACTGGGCCTCGGCGGCTCGGGCGGCCTCTCGGCACCTGGTGATCTCCCGATCCCCGGCCGCCACCCGGTCTTCAAGGGCAGCAACCCTCTCCATCGCCGCCTCCAGCTCCAGCCTTGAGCTCTCCTCCCGTGAGGAGAACTCTTCCGCGGCCCGCATCGCCGGGGCTATCGCCTCGTCCTCCATGTTGACGACGACGGCGACGTGCTAGAGGACCTGAAGAAAAGAAGGATTAAAAAGGAAGGGGATGCATCCAACCACGCGAGCAAAAGTACTAAAGGAAGAACCGGGAGGGATGCGAACACTAACCTGCACGGCCTCTTGGCTATATGGCCGCCATTTAGGCCCAGAGGGTCCCCCGAGCGATCTTGTCCCCGGCCGACCTTTCCATCTCCGAAAGCAGGCTGTCGGCGATGGAAAGTCCCGAGAGCACCTCGAAGCGAAGCTCCCCATCGTCCATGAGGATCGGGAAAGCCGGGGACTAGGGCGCCGTCCTATGAAATCTCTTGAGGAGCGACGCGGGAGAACCAGTCTCGCCTCTTACCTCGGAAGCCCGGGGCTCTTGCTCCCGAGCACGCTTTCGGCTCGGCGCACGACTGGACTCTAGGGCCCGGGGCGCGCTTGGGCGCTTGGATGGAGCGGCCGCCGATGGAGCTGGAGCTGACGACGGGAGAGAAGAGCCGGCACCTTCGGCCTTCTTCCCCTTCTTTGTGTCGACCAGGACTGCCCGAAACTTGCCTAGGTCTATGGGTTCTGCATAAGACAAAATACAGAGGAGTTAGCAATGCCAGAAAAAATGCACAAGTCTAAATAGGTCGCCTGAAAACTCCTAACTTACCCATGAACTGGGCAGGGCTGAGCCTGGCCCAATCGAGGGCCCGCTCAGACAGCAGCACATCAGCCCGGGGAATGGGCTTCCACTCCGACACCGCCACCGCGTCGGGATGATTCGACCGACTCACCCGTGAGCAGCTTGCCCCCGTACTTCTGGATGGGCACAGGCCAATCCTCACCTTTGGGCGACCCAACAAACAAAAACTTCTTCCATTCGTGAATGGAAGAAGGTACTACGACAACCCCCGACCCGGGAGTGTCCCCTGTTGTTTTCTAAAAGAGATGTATACCCAGCTCGGCTCGCCCCGATGAGCGCCAGGGTGTTTTTTGTAGCAAAGAGAAGAAACGAGAAGGCTCCGGCTGAAAGGGATCGGACGCAATTTCAACCGGACCAGCAACCCAAGGAGGATCCTTTAAGAGTTCGGCACTAACTGGCCCGGGGCTAACCCAAAAAAATTCAATGCCTCAATCACCTCAGGGGAAAAGAACAGGCGCATCCCGGCCCAAAAGGCTTCCAGGTTCAAGGCAATCTCCTTGCCCCGTACCTGGTCTGCTCTCTCCTCCTTCTCGACTAGACGAAGCGAATAGCCGGGAGGAATGTGGAAACGAGTCCGGATAGTGGCGAGCTCATCCGCGTGCCTCAGCGTGGATGACGAGCCATGAACACCCGTGACTTGCGCTCTGGGTACCGCCCCTGTCGCACGACCCCGGGGAGTGTGACTAACCCTAACTCTCTAGGGGGACTCTGACTCAGAAGAGGAAGAGGAAGAAGTAGAAGATGAAAGCTTCAGAAGACTCCCTAAACTCTACCCGGACTACTTCTACAGACTCCTCGGAAAAAGACATCTAACCTGATTGAAGGAACGTGTCCTCGGGAGAGAAAACGCGAGGAATCCGATCTGAGGAGGAGAGCGCCGGGCTAACACGACTAGGGACGAGAAAATTGTGAAGAGGTATGGGCCCTAATGGGGATCCCACCTCTATTTATAGCTGCCGGCGTACACATCCTACGGCTCCAATCGTCTCCCGCCAAAACAACGCTTTGCAACCAACGGTTGACAATATTCCACCTGTCACACTCGCATTGGGCGCGTCCCATTGGACACGGGAACGCCTGCGGCCTGTCTTGTCAGCCAACCAGCGCCGGACATGTGGGCTGTCGTTTCGGCGAACGTACACACAAACCGGCGCTTCCTCTTTAATGCGAGATCTTTCTCCTGATCCGCCGACGTCAACAAGAAAATACCACTCTTTGCCCGGGAATGAATGCCGACGATATCTTCGAGTGAGAGCTCACCCCGGGTAACCTATCAGACCACTCTCGACCCGAGTAGGAACGGGTCGAGATGAGAGTAGGGGGCTAATGATGATGCTCGATATCGGTGACTCTCCAGATGCTGACACGTTGCAGATATCGTGTCAGAACCTACAAGAAAGGATTAAGAACTTCAGTTGGGATCACACCTAGGGCCTCCGGCCCGAAGATTATCCCTACCTTCGGTGGCCTTCCAGACCACCCCCGGCTCGCCTCTGAGGTATCACAGAACCAAGATGCCTCGGCCTCTCGCTCATTCCCGAGTCTCCCGCCGAGCTCATCTCTCTCGGTCTCACCGACTGACCCACAGCGCTGATCACAGGCGCCTCCGCCACGGCTCCGTGAATCTCGTCAGGCGCGAGATATCCGCCGCCCATGATCTCGCGTTCCACACCATCGCGATCCCCTATTAACGAGCCTGTCTCGTCATTAATGCGGGATCCCGCCTATCATGAGGGCGTGACGTCAGGGGCGTAACGGCCGGCGTGAATCTCGCGCCCGCCTGCCCATTGCTGCCGTTATATAAACCCCTCTCAGACGGTTCAGGTAAGCCATTTTCACTCCAATAGGCCGTTACTCTGCCAAAATAGCCCGTCTAACTTGATCGTCGGAGGGTCCTCGGTGACACAACCATCCCGGGACTTCTTTGCAGGTAGCTCGGCCTCAACCACACAAACCCATTGAGATCCACGCGCTCCAGGAGGCAATCCTCCAACTCAATCTCAGCCGTCCATCAACGCTCGTAGCAGATCAACGGAAGATAACATCTGTTGGAGATCCAGAGCTCCATCAGAGATAAAGTGCATGTAATTAATTATTAACTGAATTTCTCACAGCTATTAAATTTAGAGATAAAGTGCATGTTATAATTAAAGAAGGAATCTCAAATAGGTTCTAAAGTTAGGGATAAAGTGCATGTTTTTAACTAAGAGGGTTTCCTGCTACTTAGCCTTATTTTTCAATTTATTATCATGATCATAAATTTGTTTTAAGAACTCATTAACTTCTCCCTTAAATTCACCAGGCAATTAGCGGCGTCAGGAAGCAAAGGATTCATAAGAGGCGAACATGACCCATTAAGTTTAGAGGGAAAAACTTTTGGTATTGGAGAATGGATCGAGGATCCTGGGGTGGTCGAAGGAGAAGACACCAGTTGGATGAATGTGGCTTTACCCAGCGACAATGATAATAGTATCAAGAGTGGTGATAGCATGGATTCTTAGTTCTTTCTGTGTGTTGTGTAATGTAGATGAACGATGGACATTACGTTTGAATGTGTAAGTTTTGTTGTAAATCAATGCATGAGCCCTTGCCATCATCTTTGGTGTTTATGATTTGTAGTATTTTCATGATCTACCCTTAAAATGAGGGCATTATATCTGTATTGACACGAGTGACAAGAGTAGCCATAGCATGGATGACGATGAATTTATTTGATTAGCTTAAGTTTGTATGTAAATTAATGCATGAGATATCGCCATCAGCTTGCATGAATTATTATTTGGTTGATGTAATCATTTTGTTTGTGGAATGCAAGATTTTTTCATGCTTTCATGTTTAGAATTATTTTGGATTTCTGCTAGATGCTGACATGTATGTTTTGGTTCTTGACATAAGGGATAGAAAAATTTGTAACGTACCTGTGGATTTTAAAAAACTGGAATACACTTTAAATAATTCTTTTTTAATCAGGTTTTTGTAATGTTAATTCTATACAAAAATCTTTATATTTTCGTCTCCCAAACAACTTCAAAAAAGCATAATTTCCTCAAGTTATATTACTATACTTTTATAATTTCCATGCTTTGGGGACAACATTGTTCTTCTTATGCTCAAATGTGAGGATCTTCAAGAGTTTTAAGTTAATATTTAGAACCTTTTATAATACATTATAAATGTTGCGGGTCGGGCGCTGCGCTCGACTCACCTATGGAGGTGGGCCTCACCCCCACTTACACTTAAAATCCCAAGAGACGCACCCTTTGATTTACATTATTTCGCTGCTAATTAGCTGGGGATCTAGGGTTGAGCGCAGTATATATACCTCCTCTATATAAAATTACTATGAACTTTCCTGCAAAAATCCTTAACAAAAACATGACTTAATGTATTTCCGGGTTTGTTATAATTTATAATGGTTGTTAAGCAATTGCAATAAAAGTAAAACAAACATTACCAGCGTGAATAAAAAATTAAACCAGAGGTCACACTCACACAGTATTAAAACGGAATATAAATGTTCATAGTACTTTTATTTGTAATTTACCAAATTTCAGGTACCCCCAAGAAGAAAAAATACATCCTATGCCAATTGTATGTCAATTTTTAATTTAAGGAGGTCTGGGTTTAGGGGGATTCATATCCCCTGCTTGTTTTCTCCCTGCTTCTTCAGATCCGACGGTCAGTATTAGGATCAGACAGAGAGGCTAATGGAGGCCTTGATCTCTTTCAGATGCTGTCCTCCGTCGATCCGTCGCGAGTGTTACTGGATGGTTGAGATTGGATTCGGAGGTTGGCTCCTTGAGTGTGTGGATCTTAATGGGTTGAGTTTGAGGTGGAAGCCGAGCTACCCGCAAAGAAGTCTCGGGGTGGGTGACCACCGTAGGACACTCCGACGATCAAGTTAGCCGAGAAATTTGAGCAGAGTAGCGGCCTATTGGGTGCCAGTCGTCTTACTTGAGTCGTTTGGGAGAGGAGTTTTATAGTGGTCGCATGGAGCGAGGAGGCGCGAGATCTTCTCCTTCGGTTACGTCCCTGACGTTACGCGTGCGTGAACGACGGGATCCCTTCATTAATGACGAGATACACTCATTAATGGGGGGACGTGCCCAGCGAGGGACGCGGGACGTGGGGCTGCGGTTATCTCGCTTTGGCGAGATACGCGGAGCCATTGCGGAGGCGCTAGGGCTCCGCAATCTCGGTTGATTAGGGGAGGCCGAGAAAGCTCGGCACATCAGGGGCTCGGAGACGAACGGGAGGCCGAGGAAGCTCGGCACAAGTGAAGGCTTGGAGGCGAGGAGACTGTGGAAGCTCGGAGACAAGCTGTTGGTAGTCTCTTAGACGAAGGTGGAATGTCTTTCAGGGGGTCTCCCGAAAGGTCGGGGAACTCCTCCGAGAAGGGGCCCGGGGAATGTCCCCGATGTGGCTCACTTATTCCACCCCCCATGGAATCCGGGACATATCATCTGCCACGTGTCGTAATCTAGGGGGACACCACTTGTGAGCATCATCATTAGCCCCCACTCTCGGTCCGATCTATCCAAGGGTCGGGTCGAGAGCGGTCTGATCGATCTTTTTTCTGCTCAATTTGGCGCCATGGAATCATAATGTGGATCGTCCGGGAACGGCCTGGCGTTTAGCGGTTATGTCGTTTCGATCCTTGGTCCCACGTGTCGTCGTGTCGTTTTGTCGTTCGCGCGTATCCCCGAAGACGTCAGCGGATCAGTGAAATGATTGCGTTTTTAGAGTGGGCGCGCCGCTTCGCTCGTAAGTCTATTGGGCTGCAGGCCACGTGTCCGATGTGGGTTGGCAGAAGCGACAGGCTGTCGCTGCCACCTGCAACTGAAGGGACGTCCCCAATGGCTGATCGCCACGTAGCTCCCCGTTGGTCATTAGGCGCGACGTTTCGTTTTGGCGGGAATCAGTCTAGGCCGTTGGATGTTCTTCTTTGGGGGTATATAAATAGGAAGGGACCCCCCAGGGCCGATGCTTCCACCATAATTTACCCTCGTTGTCAGAGATTGTCACGCCCCGCTTCCCAAAATACGGAATACGGGGGGTGACTAGGCCAGACATGCTCCTACGGTCATGCAACAATTCCGCCGTAGTCATACTTCGGATTCTAGTATTATATGGTAATCAGTAAATACAGCACAGAAGTAAACGAAACACATCACCAGTTTATTACACTAACTTTCATTGTTCACAGCTTATAATAGTTCGAAATAAAAAGAAACTACTAACTAAGTGAGAATACAATGTTGCTTTATGGAAAGCGGTAAAAGCACTGAAGGCACGACCGTCTAGATCTCTGCGAGCTCGAATGGTAGGTCTGACTCCTGAATCGGGTCCTCTCCAATCTCTGAGCATGCATACTCAGGTCGTCAGGGCGACGCAATAGCAATATTATGATAATAATAATAAGGCAAGAAAAATAAGATAATATTGGTGGAGACAATAAATGCAGGTAATCGATATGTCAATAAACAATGCAATGTATGATCTGTGTCATTATCGGTCTCTAAGTCACTTTTCAAATCGAGTTGCGGAAAGGAATGTTCATGTTTAACGAGGGTCTCGTACGTATCCGAGATTACGGCCCACTGTTGCCCGGGATATAACCCTGTCAGCTGGACTGCTAAGTTTAAACCTAATATATATATATATATATATATATATATATATATATATAAGAGTCGCTGTTAAAATGATCATCCTCTAAATCGCTAACCTCGCTTAATACGAGTTCCTTTTCGGTTTTCCCTTTTCCCCAGGTTTCACTATCTATAAGTATGGGCTAGTTGTGTATAAGTACGCACCAATAACACCGCTTTATTCACTATTCACCGTGTTGTTCACAATCACGAATCATTCACTTTTTTTCTGGTCTACTCGACACAACTAAACCGATACCATTCACGTTTGACAGTGCATTATACACTGAAAATCAATAAGGACGCTCACTATCGCTAGAGGTATTGCAGTCGGGTAAATATGTGAATTATGCCGCTAAACAAATCATATGCAATACAAGTCATTACGCGTCTTATGAACTTAGAAAAATCACATTAAATCATACGATTAGAATTAAGAAAAATGATTAAAAGGGATAAAAATTAAACTTAATCAGTAATTCAACGAAATTGGTTTCAAGTCAATCGGGTTTCGGGTTCGTAAATTACAGTCGTTTCTTTTTAAGTGTTCTCTTCTGGAAGTTCAGTTCCTCAGCTGAAAGTCCATTTCGTAACATAGTTTTCACCCTATTGGGATCACAATTAGACGACACTACAGTTGGATAATATTTAGGTTTATCAGTTATATTTCCAACGCACCAGACGGATCGATAATATTCGCTGTGTTATGGGAGTTATACATTATTTAAGATCGGGATATACGTTCTGTCCCTGCTTGGGACTGCAGTATGTACTGATGATTTAAAATATGATTAAAATAGAAAACGATGGTAAAAATGAATGAAACCCCTCCAATAGTTATCTAACAGATTAATATTCACAACGGTATAGGGTTCCGAATAATACCATTTTCACACAGAGTTGTAAAAGCATTTCATTTCAAGTGTCGACAAGTAGTGCTGCTTTGGACTGCAGTCTAGATCCGTAATTCTCCTCGATTTTCTTTATCATGACCTATTAAAATTTAGTGGGAAAAATATATTACTATAGGTTATTCCGTCAGCTTCGATATGAGTCCCTAAACGCCACAATCCGATCTATACATAATTTATTATAAATTTTACGGGTTAGCATATATGAAAATTCCAGATTTTACGACGGAAATCGGGGGTACCATTTTATGTGTGCAACGAGATTATTTGCAACCAAATTTCTATAGGATATTCATTAACCATACATGGGTTCATTAAACCCATGTTCCTCTATTTTAAAATAGGTTTTAGTCTAGGATATGTTTGAAAACTAGCTTAAGTAAACAGTTATCAATGAAAAGTCGGTTTCTTATTTGGCGAGCGTGAGATTTAAACCATAAGAATTATGAGCGTTTTCAAACACGGGGTAAAAGCCACTAGATGGATTAAATCACTAAAAGCAACGACGTGTGCTCGTAGTAGCAAATGATTCGATTACGGTATTCGATTCAAGCCTATAATCATAATAGAACTACTTAACTAATATATCTATATAGCATGTAAAAGCAAGCGGAATTCACTTACCTGCGACGATCGACGGTCACGAAGGCGATGATGGCGGCGACCTACAACAACAGCACGCACAAGACTACACACGGCTAGGGTTCGGGCTTAGCCTTGGCTATGGAGACGGAGCTTGGTGGCATAGTGAGATGGTGAAGCGACGGGCGGAGTTGCAGAGGTGATGGCTGGAGCTTAGAGGAAAGGGTGGTGTTGGGTTGTGAGGCTCGGTTGATGGAAGGAGAAGATGGAGGAGGCGGTGAGGGTTGCTCGGGGCAAGCGATGGAGGGAGTTGCGTGGTGGTCAGAAGTGGCAGGCGGCCGTGGAGGAGCCGGCGACAAGGGAGCAGGTTCGACGAAGAGATGCTCGTGGTCGCGGTGGCTGTGAGGTGGCGGTCGCAGTTGGAGGCAGGAAAGGGAACAGGAGAGGGAGGTGAAGAGGTCGGTGATGAGAGGAGGCGAGGGTGAGGCGGCGACGGCGACGCGGGCGAAGGCTAGGGTTTTGGGTTTCGTGAACGAGGTGGGAGGGAAAACGAGAGAGAGAAGAACGTGGTTTTTTTTATATTATTTTTTTTATAAAGAAAATACAAAGAAGAGACAGAGAGAGTAAACGGGAGAGAGAGAGAGTAATGGAAATTTTTAATTTTATAATTATTAGAATTTAATTAAGGATTTAATGAAATTGATTGGGTTAGGATTTGGGTTTTAAAGGAGGATAATTTTGAATTTAAAAGGGTTGAAAGAAATTATTGGGGAAAAAGTGGAAGGTTTGGGGTAATGGGCTTGGGCCCTGGGGTTAGGTTGTAGGAAACAAAATAATTAGAATACAAAGGAGAAATTATATGGGTAAATTATTTATACTAACATTTTATTTAAATACTGGCATTATCGTATAAAATAGGACCGGGTATTATATCATACCACCCTTACAAAAATTTCGTCCTCAAAATTAAAAGGACGAAAAAATTAAGAAAGCGACGATATAAAAGGCTACTCGAAAAGATGTGGGAACTGCAAATGGATATCCTCCTCACGTTCCCAGGTAGATTCCTCCAGGTGAACAACCGCCTCAAGACACTCGGACTAACGGAATGACTTTATTCTTCAGCACCTTTTCTCTTCAGTTGAGTAAGTAGTAGGCTGCTCCACATAAGTTAAATCGGTACCCAAAGTCAATTCAGAATGATCGAGAACGTGACTATCGTCTCGAACGTAGCGCCGCAACTGTGACACATGAAACGTGTTGTGTATTCCAGCTAACGATAAGGGTAAGGCAAGGCGGTAAGCTACTTCCCCTACCCGCTCCAATATCTCGAATGGTCCGATGAATCGGGGACTGAGTTTCCTGCGATTTCCAAACCTGATAACACCATAGGTAGGTGAAATCTTCAGAAACACATGATCACCGACTTCGAATTCTAGCGATCTCCTGCTGGTATTCTCCCAACTCTTCTGTCGGTCCCGAGCCGTCTTAATGCACTGTCTGATCATTTGGACCTTGTTTACCGTCTGAATTATAAGTTCGGGGCCCAGTAATTTTCGCTCACCAATGTCATCCCAACAAACAGGGGATCGACATTTCCGTCCATAAAGTGCTTCGAATGAAGCCATCTGGATGCTAGCTTGGAAACTGTTGTTATACGAAAACTCCATTAGATGGAGGTGATCCTCCCAAGAGCCTTGAAGGTCTAGCATGCATGCCCTCAACATGTCCTCGAGCGTCTGAATAGTACGCTCGGACTGTCCGTTCGTCTGTGGATGGTAAGCCGTGCTGAACTTGAGACGTTTATCCAGACTCTCCTGTAAGCTCTTCCAAAAATGCGAAACGAACCTGGTGTCTCGATCTGATACTATACTGACCGGAACTCCGTGAAGTCACACTACTTCTTGCATGTATTTCTCCGCAAGCGACTCTGTCGATTGTCCCACTCGGAAGGGTAAAAAGTGTGCTGCTTTCGTAATATGGTCGACGATAACTCAGACGGCGTTGTTGCCACTTGGACTCCGTGGTAAAGCAGTCATAAAATCCATTATGATGTGCTCCTATTTCTATTCGGGTATCGGAAGTGGTTGCAACAGTCCAACTGTTCTTTGGTGTTCTGCCTTTACTTGCTGGCATACTAAGCACTTGGATACAAACTGTGCAATCTCTCGCTTCATCCCATTCCACCAATAGTGCTGCCTCAGATCTCGGTACATTTTCGTGCCTCCCGGGTGCACTGAATAAGCTGAACTATGAGCCTCAACTAGTTCTTTTTCTCGAACATCCCCCTTGGGAACGTAGAGTCTGCTACCGAATCTTAAAGAACCGTCTCGATGTATGAGCAAGTCTGTCCTTAGTCCGGCTTCCACCCGCTCTCTGAACTTCTGCAATTGAGGATCATCAGCCTGTGCAGCCTTAATGTGATTTACGAGTGAAGACTGCACCTGTAATTGCCAAAACTGCCCGGTTGCACTCGGTGTAACAACCTCTAGTCGGAGCTTCTGAAAATCCTCAGTAATGCTCCTCTGACTGGTCAACATCATGACCGCTGGCTTGCGACCGAGAGCGTTGGGTACGACATTTACTTTCCCCAGATGGTACTGTAAGTCCAAGTCGTAGTCCGCCATTAGTTCTAGCCATCGGCGTTGTCTCTTATTCAATTCTCTCTTAGTGAACACGTATTTCAGACTCTTGTGATCCATGCACACTTCTACCTTTTCGCCTAATAGGTAATGTCTCCAGATCTTCAATGCAAAAACCACTGCAGCTAACTCTAAGTCGTGTGTTGGGTAGTTCCTCTCGTATTCTTCAGCTGCCGTGAGGCATAAGCAACTACCCGAACGTGCTGCATCAGAACACAGCCTAAACCTTTCCCTAAAGTATCGCTGTGTATCACCAAACCACCTGAATTATCTGGCACTATAAGAATAGGGGCCGTGCTCAACTTTTGTTTCAGTATCTCAAAAGCCTGAGTACATTCCTCTGTCCATACGTAAGGCACTTCGTTCTGTGTTAGCTTTTGTTAGTGGATATTGCACACCCTCACAACACTTGTGAGGAGGCGGAAGTGGCAAACGAATTTTTTTTTCCATGCAACACCCACATAAAACTTTGATCTTATGCTTAAACCTTAACTAGCAAACCCTATCTAGAGGTCTTAACTACTATGAAAGGGTTATACCTAATGAATTGGTCCTTCGGGTCTTCTTTTGGATGCAACTCCTAGGCTCTTTGGATGCTTGAAAGGAACTCGGTCTCCGGTCACCTCTAGGTCGTAGATGATCCACCCGAGAGCTATAGAACAAGTTTCAAACTCTTCTCAAGAGTTAACTAAGAAATCAAGTGTGCTAGAAATGATTACTTAGATGATGTAGAGATTAAGTAGAGGATTAAAATGATCCCTAAGCTTTTAATTCACAACTCATGTGAAGGGTAAAGCTTGGAGGAGGAAGAAGGAGATAATGAGGAGAGAGAATGTGAGAGTGATGAATGAATAAAATCAAGCATGGAAAAATGATATGGCTCAATGAAAATAAAAAGCATGCAATGTTTTCTCAAAAAATAATGCACCATGCTTCAATAGTAATCCCAAATGAATAAAAAATGATATAAGTTTATTCCTTCATCCATGCTTTAACTCTCTCCAAATTCCACTTCATAATTTCCATTTTCACAAAATGAAAACCATTTATGAGATGTCCCCTTCTAAAAGGTATTCTTGTACAATTACAAGAATACCCCTCACTGTATACCGTATAAATATACCCGTATCCGAATTCTGAAAAATATGAATACAAATAATCCAATAATATAATACCGGTATCCGCCTTAAACCAAAGCCTACCCGTATTATCCTTCCGATCATTATTTCTGTAACCATTACACGAATATGATCGAAACCCTGCCATAACAGCTTACGGCCTCTACATCTTTTGCCTAAGCTAGGAAACCCTCTGTGTGGGAATCTAAAGACTCGACAGTACGCTGGCAGTGAGTTTAACCACAAGCACGCCAGTGGCACTAGCTGTGCGTAACGGCTATCCAGGTACGTGACGAAAAGGTGGCCGACGAGCGAACTCATCCCAACCCTAACGAGCCTGTAAGCAACACTTACCGTACAGTCCGGTCTCTTCGTCTGATACGTTGCATATGAAGTCTAGGGGTGGTAAATGTCAGACCCCGGTAACTTTATAAGTCATGCTGATTTATGGCCCATAACGGTTCGAGAAACTACTGATAACTCTTATCAGTAAATCTCGACAACCCTGACCAGGGATTTGCTGTTATGGCCGATCAAGCATAGCGCGACATCAACTCCCTATACCGGGAGAGACGAAACCCCTCCTATCGCTCACTGCCTCCATGTGATTCGGGACTGTACCCAAAATCCACCTATTTGCACGACTCAGTAGAGCCATGGTAGGGAAGAAATCAAAGCACAGTGGGAATCACACAAGACACTATGACGATCTCGGGTCTACAAACTAACCTGTACAAGTGTCACCAGAGAACTGCTATCTGACAATAGGTATATATACTATCTAGGAGTTCTCGGCGAGTCCTGTTCGGTGTACCCATTCTCCAATGAGCACCTGTGTACAATCTTTGATATCAAAGACCAATGGTTGTGTGATCAACCATCGCCCCCAGGGTCAAGAAACGTACACACTACTCTACTCTGGTAATATCGATGCCCTGTCTCGATATACCCTCGACTAGGAACTATTAAAGGATATGCTTATAGACTGCCCATGCTCTACTAGTATGATCTACATCATAATCCCGGTAGTCAAGCATAATCCTAAGGGCTTCATCAACATGTATACAAAGATATGAAATACAATGCATCACACGTTAAGATGAAAATAAACCAGATAGCATACTATCATTTCGAGCAAAGATTGTTTATGTACATATACATGCCTAGCATCCTATACAATACATGCCTCTAGGGCATACATATCTGACAATCTTCCACTTGCACTAAGGCCTGTAATATGTGCAATAAGTACCCACTGTCTACACTAGAACCAATTGCCGGCGTACTGCATGCCCAACAGCTCGAAAAGTTTCTCAAACTGGACTTGAGGGATGACCTTGGTGAATGGATCTGCTATGTTGTCTTTCGTGTCTACTCTCCGTACCTCGATGTCTTGACGATCCACTATTTCCCTATGAGGTGATACTGCCTCAAGATATGTCTGGATTTCTGATGGGACCGTAGTTCCTTTGCCAAAACCATGGCTCCATTGTTATCGCAATACAGAGGTATTGGATTAGCAATGGATGGAACCACCTGAAATTCAGAAATGAACTTTCTCATCCAGACTGCCTCTTTTGCGGCATCATTAGCAGCAATATACTCAGCTTCCATCGTGGAGTCAATAACGGTATCTTGCTTGGAACTCTTACAACATACCGTCCCTCCATTTAGGGTAAATACAAACCCTGAGATGGACTTACTATCATCCTTGTCGCTCTGGAAGCTGGAGTCGGTAAAGCCCTCCATTTAGAGATCTCCGTTACCATACACTAAGAACATTTCTTTAGTTCTTCTCAAGTACTTCAGAATGTTCTTCACAGCAGTCCAGTATTTCTCCCCTGGATTGGATTGATACCTGCTTACTGCACTCAGTGTATAGGCTACATCTGGACAAGTACACAACATTGCATAAATTATAGATCCTACCGCCAAAGCGTAGAGTATAATGCTCATGCAAGCCCTCTCCTCATCATTCTTTGGAGACATCTCTTTGGAGAGGGTGATCCCGTGACAAGCGGGTAAATTACCTCGCTTGGAATCTTCCATACTAAACCTCTTTAGTATGGTGTCAATGTATCTCGATTGGGACAATCACAATAATTTCTTAGATCTATCTCAATAGATCATAATTCCCAGAATGTACGAGGTATCACCCAGGTCTTTTATGGAGAACCTCTGCGATAAGAATAGTTTGACCGATTGTAGCATAGGAACATCATTTCCTATCAAGAGAATGTCGTCCAAGTACAATATGAGGAATATAACAGTACTCTCTACAATCCTTTTATAAATACATGGTTCATCTACATTTTTGATAAAACCAAACTATTTGATTGTATAATCAAAGCAGATGTTCTAACTCCGTGATACCTGCTTTAATCCATAGAAAGATTTAAGCAACCTGCATACTTTTCCGCTGCTCCCACTATCAATGAAGCCTTCTGGCTGATCCATAAAAACGCATTTTTCTAAATCACCATTTAGAAATGTCATTTTAACACCCATCTTTCAGATCTTATAGTTATAGTGAGCAGCTATAGCAAGCAGGATCCGAATAGATTTGAGCATCGCGACTGGTGAAAAGGTTTCATCATAGTCCAAGCCTGGTCTTTGACAAAATCCTTTTGCTACCAGCCTAGCTTTATAGGTCTCCACCTGACCATCCACACTGATCTTTCTCTTAAAGATCCATTTGCACCCTATAGGTTTTACTTCAGAAGGTGCAACCTCCAAAGTCCATACTTAGTTGGTGTGCATGGATTCCATTTCGGATCTCATGGCATCCGGCTACTTCATTGAGTCACCACTCGTGATACCTTACTGATAACTAGTAGGGTCATCATAATCCATGATGCAATCTTCTCTATCACCATCAATTAGAAAACCGTAGTATTTATCAGGTGGGCGAGAAGTCCTACTAGATCTATGGAGTGGCTGAGGCTCGTCAGGTTCTATTGAAATCTCAGTTTCAACCAAATCATCAGTAATTGTTTGTGGATCTGGAATTTCTTCCAGTTTTACCGCATTGCCAATAGTATCATTTGTAAAAAATTCATTTTCTAAAAATGTGGCATACTAAGAAACAAACACCATTTGTTCCTCCTTGTGGTAGAAAAGATATCCATATGAGTGTTTTGGATATCCCACAAATTTACACAAAACCGATCGTGTCTCGAGTTTGTCCGGATTCTGCTTTTTCACATAAGCTGGACAACCCCATATCCTAACTCGTTTAAGAGATGGTTTCTTCCCATACCATATCTCATATGGAGTGGTAGACACGGTTTTGGTCGGAACCTTATTCAATAGATATATCGCAGTCTCCAATGCGTGCCCCCATAATGAAAGTGGTAACTCATCATCACTCATCATTGATCGTACCATATCTAATAGGGTATGATTCCTCCGTTCCGATACACCGTTGTGCTGTGGTGTGTACGGAGGAGTGAGCTGAGAGAGAATCACATTCTCTTCTAGGAAATCTAGAATCTCTGAGCTTAGATACTCATCTCCTCGATCCGATCGAAGTTTCTTGATACTCAAGCCTGTTTATTTTTCTACTTCAGATTTGTACTCCTTGAACTTTTCGATGGTTTCGGACTTATGTTTCAATAAGAACACGTGTCCGAATCTCGAGAAATCATCAGTAAAAGTTATGAAGTACGAAAAACCACCTCTCGCATGTGTAGACATTGGTCTACATACATCACTATGTATGAGGCCTAAGAGTTCAGTAGCTCTCTCTCCGTTTCCACTAAACGGAGTTTTGGTCATTTTACCTTTGATACAAGACTGGAAAGTCGCATAAGATTTATATTCAAAGGAGTTTAAATATCCATCTTTATGTAGCGTGGTTAGTCTTGTTTCATTAATATGACCAAGTCTACAATGCTAAATGAAAGCTTTATTCATGTCTGAAATCTTCCTTTTGTTTGTGTGTTGTATATTGAAAACTGTATGTTGATTTAGAACGTATATCCTGTTATTTAATGTACCAGACCCAATCAACTCTTGATTAAGGTTAATGTTCATAATATTAGATTGTAACACAAAATTATACCCTTCATTGTTCAACAACGATATTGATATAATATTACATAACATCGAAGGTACAAAATAACATGGGTTCAAAACCAATATACAATCCGGTGGCAAACCAAGGTGATACTCTCCCACTGCTACAATATGTACAGAGGAACCATTCCCAACTCGGAGAGTGTGATCACCTTTCTTCAAAAACCTGCTATTTCTCAGCCCGTGCACACAATTGCAGATGTGAGATCCTGATCTGGTATCTAATACCCAGGAAGCAGAGTTAATTGAAAAACAGTTTTCTGTTACAAACAAACCTGAAGTGGAAGCATCACCATACTTCTTCTTCTTGAGGCCGGAAAGGTATCCAATGCAGTTTCTCTTCCAGTGCCCAGTCTTGTGGCAGTGGAAGCATTCCCCTCTTCCTGACGCAGCAACCCCTATCTTGTCCTTCTCCGGTGCCTTTTTCACTCCTCCTCTCGGTTTGATGGGATTCTTCTTCTTCTTTCCCTTGGCCTTAGCTTTTGAGATAGAAGAGGAAGATGGCCCAGTAATTAGAGCGGGAGTTTTCGCTACCTTTAGCGTGCTCTATGCACTCCTCAACATATTGAGGAGTTCATGAAGTGACTTCTTCATGTTGTGCATGTTGAAGTTTACAATGAACCGAGCAAAGACGGGGGGAGGGACTGTAGAATAATATCAACATACTGTTCGTTCTCCATGGTCCATCCCAGGTCCTCTAGTTCTTCGAGAAGTCCAATCATCTTCAATACATGATCACCTACAGACGTGCCAACAGCCATCCGCATCTGAAACAACTTTCGAGATGCCTCGTATCGGAGAGTGCGAGATTGCTCACCATACAACTCCTTTGTATGTGTTAGTTATATGTATGCCCTAGAGACCATTACTGTACATGTGATGTATATTGTAGTGGATGCTTGGATATATATAGGGAGGAATTTCTTGCTCGACATGATAGTATGCTATCTGGTTGCTCTTTATCTTAACATGTACACTTATTGTCTCTCTATTACATATTAATAAAGCTCTTAGGATGAGTACTTGACTACCAGGATTATGATGCAGATTATACTAGTGGGGCAGAGGTAGTCGGTAAGTACATCCTTCAAATGTTCCTAGTCATGGAAGTATCGAGACAGGGTATTGATACTCCAGAGTAAACTAGCGTATACGCTTCTCGACCCATATGATAGGCGATGGATGATCTCATATCCATCGGTGTTTGACATCAGAGAAGGTATACGGGTGCTCAGTGGAGACTGGGTACACTGAACGGACTCGCCGAGAACTCCTAGATGGTATTATACCTATCGTCAGATAGCAGTTCTCTGGTGACACTGGTACAGGTTAGTTTTTCGACCCGAGATTGTCATAGAGTCTTGTGTGATTCCCACTGTGCTTTGATTTCCATCATACCACGGTCAAGAGATCGTGCAAAAAGGTGGTTTTTGGGTACAGTCCCGAGTCACATGGAGGCAATGAGCGATAGGAGGGGATTCGTCTCTCCCGGTATTGGGAGTTGATGTTGCGCTATGCTCGATTGGCTATAACAGGAAATCCCTGGCCAGGGTTGCTGAGATTTACTGGTAAGTGTTATCAGTAGTTTCTCGAACCGTTATGGACATCACATCGGCATGACTTATCAGGCTATTGGGGTCTGACGTTATACCACCCTCAGGCTGCGATATGCGACATATCTGACAAAGAGACCGGACTGTACGGTAGTGTTACTAATTGGATTCGTAGGAGTATGAGCAGGCTTGCTTGTTGATCTTCTGATCGATCAATACCCGGGTGGCCGTTACGTTTAGAATACCGCTTACGGCTTGTGGGTGTTTGATATGATCATCACCTACTGCCGGCGTATTGACGAGTCTTTAGAGTCTTACACAGAGCTTTCCTGGTTCATGCGAAACGAAATAGGAGCACATATGTGATATGTGCGGGACCGAGATTAATGCGCGTATGTGATACCGTATTCTATTCTCGCGATATGTGATATCGGTCGATTATATGAGATATAGCCGGGTTATCGGATTAAGTGTTGATTCGATAGGATGTTACATTTGCTATTAGCCGGTTGTATATGATATAGCCGGATTATTGAATCAAGTGTTGATTCAATAATTTAATGTATAATTATATATTTGATATATTGAATTATATTAACTAATATTAGCTCACTTAATCATTTCTTTTTCTCACTAGTATACACTTAGTATATATGTGATATATATTAATGTACATCTTTTGTGTCATGCTAGATGCCACATGCTACATAGGTGTATGAGACTTACACCATGCTTATAATAATATGAGGTTTTATTTATTTAAAGTAATTCAATATTAGTTGGAAATTGTAATGCTTGGAAGCTTGGAGAAGCTTGAAGCATCTTTGACTTAGTCCATTAGTTTTATTTTACTTGTAGATATTTATTAACCTAACCATTATTGTTTAGCCATGGTTTATTCTCTACATGAGTTAGTGTATGACACTAACTCACCCATGGTTCTATTCTCACCTTATTTCGTTTTCATTCTCATCTCCACTTCATCTTCTTCTTCCTCATGAAAAAGCTTGCTAGCTTTTCAAATGGTGATGAAATATTATGAGAAAAATTAATCTAAAGTGTGCCCATTTCCTACTTAATCATTCTCTATTATTAGCCATTTAGTTTAGGGTGTTTGCTTCACTAAACCCTAATTTAGTGAAGAGGTAGCATGAGCTTGAGTCTCTTCGACGTAGATCATCTTCGGCCTCGAAGACGTCGAGCAAGCTTGTTCATTTCTTCATGTGAACCCTTACTAGAGTTCGGGTGTTTACTACTTAGAGCGAAGGGACTACTACAAGAAACTTTAGAAGTGAAGGACCGGTTTACAAAGGTTGTATTCTTCATTCACTTAGATGTAAAGTTGTTTACATTGTTGTTTCGTCTAAATCTCTAGTTAAGATTCTAGGGTTAGGGTTCTTTAGTAGGACAAAAATTTGAAATTGGTATGGACGATGCCTTCCAAAACCTTGCTGCCGGCCTAGGGAACCCTGTAGTGGTATTAGAGCCAAGCTAGTGATTTAAACGATGTTTGTAGGATTACGAAACCGAAACAACTCCGAAACACCCGATACACATTCTTAGTTTCTGTCGAATTTTAAATGGCCTCTAAAAATTTTTTTAGCAACTGCAGAATGTTATATGAGATATAACATATACACTGTGAAAATTTGAAGCAATTTGGCCTCAAAGTGCCACATAGCCCTAAAAACCGAGCTCACCGGTTCAAAGGTGGGGTTTTGGCTTCAAATTTTTAGGGTGTTTCAGTCTCTGGATTTTAGTGTTTGAGGTGTTGCTTGTTTTTACTAAATTTGCATATGATGTTAATTTTCTGCAAAGGAGACTCGGAGTGTTTCATAGTCGTAATTATAACATGTATTCAGGTTATTTAGACGAAATTAAAAAGTTCGAACGGATATCAATAACCCATATTTTCTCTCGCTGGAAATTTTCCAAGAGTTGGATTTTTTCCGTGTTTAAAATCTTCAGAAAATCTTGCAAGCGATTCTGTGGACCCTCTAGAAGAACGATACCCAAACTTGACTTTTTGGATCGCGGAACCGCAGTAACACCCTAGGGTTTGCGGCAGTTCCTTGGCGACATGAGTGAGGCATGGGTCGGCCCTTCTACGGATGGTTCATAGGAGCTGTGGCATGTTCTGGATACTTTTTGAACTCCGCTCAAGTGTTGAGCTCTTTGGGAAATTTTGGGTGTTTGTGTATTCGATCGAAAAGTTTAACATTGTCTAGCTATCTGTGATTGTGATACAATATTTGGAATCCACATAATTAGTTATGAGATAACTAGTTTGAATTTTATAAATCTAGCAATTTAGTCTCATTTGATCGGTTGCCACGGAATTTTGATGTGGATCAAAAGTCCGTCGCAATTACATTGTGTATGCGGATACTCGTCCGGTAACCTTACTAGATAGCCACGTCCCATAGCCCCGACCAAGCGACTGTAGGAGAACCCCGTTGCCAAAAGCATCCGTTCGGGTGCTCGCGGCCGCGGTGTTCCGCCTTAGTGCACTTCGTCGTCGGCATCGGGGGTGCGGCCGTCTACTAAAGTTTCCGACGAGCATTCGATCAGGTTATTGGGAATCTTGTTGAATTACTCGACAGGTTATTGGAAAGTGTTTTCAATATCGAGACTAAAATGCGGGATTTATAATTGTTAGGCATGTGATGTCTAAGGAATTCAATTTGTTGGGCATGAAATCCAAAGTATGTGATACATTGGGTTTATGATGTCTAAGGTGGTTGTAGATTCCAATTGTTGTAGTTTTTCACTTTCTTTTCTGCGACCGTAAATGTAATATGTGGTGTATCGCCGGTTTCGTTGCTATACGTCAACGACAATTGGGATACGCATATTTACTTACGTTGATGACATGTGATGTTATGTGTTGTTGTGATATGTTATATTGGATCGTCGTGTTCTGAGTAGCTGGGTTTTTTTTTATGTGAGATGAGATTTTTTAATTTTCATTCATGTAAAAGCTTGTATGTAATATTCTTTTATTGGGGCACTTCCGGGTTGAGGATGATATCACCATTGATATATATTATTTACTTTTCCGCATTAGGATAGACCCAAGAAGGGGGGCACAAGTAACCGGGTTCTAAGGTCCAGTGGAAGACCATCTCAAGGAGTTAAGACTGGGTCTCCTAACTCTAGAATTAGTAGGGTTGCTTGCCGCTCTCGTAGGAGTGTAGAGATGTGGGTTTGGCTATTCATCGCGACCGAGGAATCTGTGTTTTATATTGGCTTAATTAAAACACGGAATTCCTAGTATATCCAATATTTCATATGTGTTCTTCTGCTGCTGATATTCTGTGATGTGATCACTTTATATATTGAGATGATTGCTTATATTATATATATGAGATATAATTAATATTGATGCTTTCGTTTCTTCTGTGATGCTTAGGAAGCATAATTGATGGGGCTTCATTAATGAGATTAATAGTAAAAGAAACCTAAAGATGTTGTAGAAACTTTTTTTAAAAACTGGTAGCTCTAGTTCTTGGTTTGCATAGCGGTATTCCTTGTAGAATATCCAGCAACTTATCCGATAAGGAAAGAGCCGAGATCCCTTCACCGGGAGTGACCTCTTTAGCGAAACTAGCAGATGCTACAACCCACTCGGTTTGTATTTTGATTGCTTCTATAGTTCTTACTTTGCATAGTGGTATTTGTGAAATATCCAGCACCTCATTTGATGAGGAAAGAGCCGAGATCCCTTCACCGGGAGTGACCTCTTTAGCGAAACTGGTAAAAGCCTAAAAAACACTCCTTTTCAAAATCACTCGATTCTACAACGATATCAAGTTCATTTCGCTCATGGTTTTCTTAAAAACCTGCGTAACCCTCCGTCATTTCAGATAAGTGCTATTTTAGTATTCGTGCTACTGTAGTTTGACCTCCGTCAAGGCGTAGTGTACGGTAGCTGATTAGTACTTATCTGCAGCATGAGATGCGATTGGATTAGGATATTCGTATGGCGTAGTTTGGCCTCCGACAAGGGTCGTGCGGGTGGGTTTAATTCAATCAGGAAATGACGGGTTGAACTTGACTAGTGCCCTATGGGTAGTTTGGGCTCCGTCAAGGTCATAGGACGCTAGGGGTAAAAACTATTATCGGGAATTTCAAGTGTTGGATTTTTCAATGAGATTGCATACCTTCTATGAGATAGTTGGATCCCGATACCCACTGCGAGAAAGAGTTACTCCTGGGAGAGTTTTACATATTACAATTAGCCGATCAAGTAGGTGTCTAGAAAGGTGTTAACGGGGTTATGCCCTTGGAAAAACGAGGTTTATTTTAATTAGGTCCGTGCGAAAGCACGGGGAACCCCCCTCAAAGTACCGACACTGGCCTGACCGAAAGATTGGCGAACTTGTAGGGTGTAATTAATCCCGGCTAGTCTTACTTTTTAGGGTTTGAAGTAAGATTTGATAAAAACAGTGGGAGCCATCCTGATTAGATAAAATAATAACCAATTTGATCCTGCAAGAGCGCACGCAGATTGTTTTCTTCTCTCTCTCTCCTGGTAGCGACCATGTCACGCCTTAATCAAGATAATGATATGGATGCATTGACCGAACCTGCTTAATATACTGAGCCGGGGAACGTTGGTTCCGCTCTATCTTATAACTGTTATAAGTCCGAGCAGGGAATAGGGGAATATCCAGATTCCTATGCCACCCATTCGAGGAATAATCATTTTGATGCATATTCTTCGGGTGTGTTCATTACCATGAACTGTTTCTCAGTATCCTCTACGTCCTAGGTATGAGATACCGCATCAGGATTCCACATATGTAATATGTTATATGGGTTACAGAAAGGTAGAGAACTGTGATTGGGTGATATGTCTCTAAGTGTTAGAGAATGGTGCAATTGTTGCAGCTAAGACAGTTGGCAAATATCAGCTTGTATTACCAAAAGGTAAATACATTGATTCCGAACGAATGTTATTACATACCGAACTTGATATACAACATTACATCGGTTTCTTTATTAAGTTAAAGAAGGATATAATTTTGTATTACAGGATAATGTTGTGAACATTTTTCTTGATCTAGAGTTGATTGAATCAGGCACGTTATGTAATGGCATATAAGTTCTAAATCAAACTACAGTTCAAAGTATGTAGAACACACACAAGAGGAGTAGTTCAGAAATGAACGAATCCTTCTTGTGGCATTGTTGACTAGGTCATATCAATGCGACATGACCAGCTAAGTAACATAAGAATGAATATAAGAATCTTTTCGAATTTTCATCTTATGATACTTGCCAGTCTTGTCACAAAGGTAAAGTGACCAATACTCTGTTTACTTGAAACAGAGAAAGAGTTACTGAACTCATAGGATAGATACATGATGATGTATACGGTTCAATGTCTACAAATGCCAGGTTTGGTTCTTCATACTTCATTATATTCATCGACAATATCTCAAGATTCGGACATGTATTCCTGTTGAAACACAAGTCTGAGACTTTTGAGAAATTCAAGGAATATAAACTTGAAGTTGAGAACCAGACGGGTAGAAGTATTATAGTCCTTCGTTATGATCGAGGAGGAGAATACTTGGGCATGGAGTTCCTAGATTATTTAAAGGAGAATGTGATTCTCTCTCAGCTTACTCCTTCGTATACACCACAGCACAACGGTGTATCGGAGCGGAGGTATCATACCTTATGAGATATGGTGCGCTCTATGATGCGTATTGCTGAGTTACCTGTTTCCTTTTAGAGTTATGCACTTGAGAAGCTGCATACCTATTGAATGGGGCTCCATCCAAATCAGTGCCTACCACTCCATATGAGATATGGAATGGGAAGATACCATTTCTTAAACGAGTTAAGATAAAGGGTTGACCGGCCTATGTTGAAAAGCAAAATCCGGACAAGCTCGAGGCAAGGTCAGTTCTGTGAGTTTGTTGGATATCCCAAATATCTGCGAGGGTATATCTTCTACCTAACTGAGGAGCAAAAGGTATTTTGTTTTTCAGCATGCCACCTTTTTAGAAAAGGAATTTTTTATGAAGAAATTTATGGTCATGAGGTAGAACTGGAAGGAGTTCCAGCTAGACAAACTAACAGCTGATAATTTAGTAAAACTAAATGATTCAATAGTCTCCAACGAACCTCAGCCTCTCCACGAATCTGGTAGGGTTCCTCATCCACTTGAGAGATACTACGGTCTTCTCGGTGACAGTAGGAGCGAGGATTGTATCATGGTAGATGATGGCCCAACTAGGTTCAGACAGGCCATCATAAGTGGGGACTCTGTGTAAAGGCTAGATGCTATGCGATCAAAGATGGAATCCATGTACACCAACAAAGTATGACTTTGATTATTGCACCTGAAGAAGTAAAACCCATCAGGAGCAAATGGATCTTGAGAAGATTCTTGGTGTAAATGGAAAAGTTGAGACTTTCAAAGCTATGCTTAAGTCCATCAGGATCAATGCGCGCATCGCGGAGTTGGAACATCTGTTTTGATGTGGCAGTCAAAGAGTTTGACTTAATCAAAAGGTAGATGAACTTTGTATATATAAGAAGGTTGTAGAGAGTGAGGTTGTCTTACATGTATAGTACATAGATGACATACTCTTGATAGGAAATGGTTTCTTATGCTACACTCGGTCAAGCTCCTCTTATCACGAGAATTTTCCATGGAAGATCTGGATGATACCTACTACATCTTATGGATTATGATCTATAGTGATAGATCTAAGTGGATGTTGGGAGTGTCCCAAATCCAGATACATTAACACCATACTAAAGGGGTACTATGGAGGATTCTAAGTGTGGTGGTTCGTCCACTTACTCAGGAATCACTCTCTCCAAAAAGATGTCTCTCGAGACTAATTTGGAGAGAGATCACGTGCAAGGGATAACTTATGCTTTGGCAGTATACTCTATTATGTATGCGATGTTATGTACCAGACCAGAGATGTAGATGACTCACTAGGTGTAATGATCAGGAATCAATCGGATCTTGGGAGAATTACAGGACAGCTGTGGAGGACATTCTTAAGTACTTGAGAAGCACTAAATGAATGTTCTTGATTCGAGCTTCCAGAGTGATAAGGTCGACTGAAAGTCAGTCACAGGCATTGTCTTTACCCTTAGTGGAGGGACGATATGTTGGAAGAGTTCCAAGCTAGATACCATAGCATGCTAGAAGATAAAGGTTGAATACATCGCTACCAACGATACTACCAAAATGGTTGTCTGACATTTCTTGTTCATGAGATGAACATGGTTCCTACCATTGAGCATCCAATAAGTGTTATTGAGACAACAATGGAGTTGTGTCTTTGGCCTAGGAACACCGGTCCCATCAGCGATCCAGACATATTCTGAAGCAAGTATCACCTGATCAGGAAGATGGTTGATCTCCCAGGGATCAAGGTCAGGAGAGTTGACGCAAAAGATAAACACAGCGGATCCACTCACAAAGGCCTTTCCCTAGAAAGACTTCTATAGGAAGTTGAGTATGAGATACTGCAACAAATGGCCTTTGTGCAAATGGGAGATTGTTAGTTATATGTATGCCGTAGAAGCCATTACTGTACATGTGATGTATATTGTAGTGGATGCTTGGACATATATAGGGAGGACTTTCTTGCTCGACATGATAGTATACTATCCGGTTGCTCTTTATCTTAACATATACACTTATTGTCTCTCTATTACATGTTGATAAAGCTCTTAGGATGAGTACTTGACTACCAGAATTATGATGCAGATCATACTAGTGGGCAGAGATAGTCGGTAAGTACATCTTTCAAATGTTCCTAGTCATGGGAGTATCGAGACGGGGCATCGATACTCCAGAGTAGACTAGCGTATACGCTTCTCAACCCATATGATGGGTGATGGATGATCCCATATCTATTGGTGTTTGACATTAGAGAAGGTATACGGGTGCTCAGTGGAGACTGGGTACACTGAACGGACTCGCCGAGAACTCCTAGATGGTATTATACTTATCGTCAGATAGCAGTTCTCTGGTGACACTGGTACAGGTTAGTCTGTCGACCCGAGATCGTCATAGAGTCTTGTGTGATTGCCACTGTGCTTTGATTTCCACCATACCATGGTCAAGAGATCGTGCAAAAAGGTGGTTTTTGGGTACAGTCCCGAGTCATATGGAGGCAATGAGTGATAGGAGGGGATTCGTCTCTCCCGGTATTGGGATTTGATGTTGCGCTATACTCGATTGGCCATAACAGGAAATCCCTGGTCAGGATTGCTGAGATTTACTGGTAAGTGTTATCAGTAGTTTCTTGAACCGTTATGGACCTCACATCGGCATGACTTATCAGGCTATTATGGTCTGACATTATACCACCCTTAGGCTGCGATATGCGACATATCTGACAAAGAGACCGGACTGTACGGTAGTGTTACTGATTGGATTCATAGGAGTATGAGCAGGCTTGCTTGTTGATCTTCTGATCGCTCAATACCCGGATGGCCGTTACGTTTATCAAATCGCTTGCGGCTTGTGGGTGTTTGATATGATCATCACCTACTGCCAGCGTATTGACGAGTCTTTAGAGTCCTACACAGAGGTTTCCTGGTTCATGCGAAACGAAATAGGAGCACATATGTGATATGTGCGGGACCGAGATTAATGCGCATATGTGATACTGTATTCTATACTCGCGATATGTGATATCGGTCGGTTATATGAGATATAGCCGGGTTATCAGATCAAATATTGATTCGATAAGATATTATATTTGCTATTAGCCGGTTATATGTGATATGGCCGGATTATTGAATCGAGTGTTGATTCAATAACTTAATGTATAGTTATATATTTGATATATTGAATTACATTAACTAATATTAGCTCACTTAATCATTTCTTTTTCTCACTAGTGTACACTTAGTATATATGTGATATATATTAATGTACATCTTTTGTGTCATGTTAGATGCCACATGCTATATGGGTGTATGAGACTTACACCATGCTTATAATAATATGAGGTTTTATTTATTTAAATTAATTCAATACTAGTTGGAAATTGTCATGCTTGGAAGCTTGGAGAAGCTTGAAGCATCTTTGACTTAATCCACTAGTTTTGTTTTACTTGTAGATATTTATTAACCTAACCATTATTGTTTAGCCATGGTTTATTCTCTACATGAGTTAGTATATGACACTAACTCACCCATGGTTTCTATTCTCACCTTATTTAGTTTTCATTCTCATCTCCACTTTATCTTCTTCTTCCTTATGAAAAAACTTGCTAGTTTTTCGAATGGTGATGAAATATTGTGAGAAAAATTAATCGAAAGTGAGCCCATTTGCTACTTCATCATCCTCTACTATTAGCCATTTAGTTTAGGGTGTTTGCTTCACTAAACCCTAATTTAGTGAAGAGATAGCATGAGCTTGAGTCTCCTCGACGTAGATCATCTTCGGCCTCGAAGACTTCAAGCAAGTTTGTTCATTTCTTTTATGTGAACCCTTACTAGAGTTCGAGTGTTCACTACTTAGAGCGAAGGGACTACTACACGGAGTTTTAGAAGTGAAGGACCAGTCTACAAAGGTTGTATTCCTCATTCACTTAGATGTAAAGTTGTTTACATTGTTGTTTCATCTAAATCTCTAGTTAAGATTCTAGGGTTAGGGTTCTTTAGTGCAGCAAAAATTTGAAATTGGCATGGACGATGCCTTCTGAAACCTTGCTGCCGGCGTAGGGAACCCTCCAGTATGGAGAAAGATGGATTGTACATCCATCTTCTCATGCTGCTTCTGATATTTATTGTTCATAGAAGCAAGCATGAGGCATTTGGCTGTTGCACATTCTATATCTCATGTCTTGCGGATTTCTTTATCCGCAACCGAAGAATCAAGGCCTAGGCTAGGAGGGGCTGGAGTAGTCAGGATGTATCCGACCTTATCATAGGTCAGGGCAATATTTACGTTCCTCAGCCAATCTTTGTAATTCGGTCCCATGAGTTTATTCTTGTCTAATAAAAGATTAACTCCCGTCATAGGTATCTTCCATTAGGAGAGAGTAAAGAGGACACTCACCGATTGCTCTTGCAAAATTAGATTGGTTATTAATCTTATCTAATCGATATCTCCCACTGCTTTTATCAAATTTTCTTTCAAACATTAAAAAGAAAATTAGCTAGGATTAATTGCATTCTACAAGTTCGCTAACCGGTCGGCCAGGTCAGTGTCGGTACTCCGAGGGAGGTTCCCCGTGTTTTCGCATGGACCTAATTAAAATAAACCTCATTTTCCTAGAGGCGTAACCCCGTTGACATCTTTCTAGACACTTACTGGATTAGCTAATTGTAAAGTGCAAAACTCTCCCGGGAGTAACTTTTACTTACAGTGGGATCGGGATCCAACTATCAAATAGAAGGTATGCAATCTCATTGCAAATTTAAACTCTTGAAATTCCCGATATGATTTTTACTCCTAGTGTCTTATGACCTTAACTATGGTTAACAAATTATAAGCACTAGTCATGTTCTACCCGCCATTTCGTGATTGATTTAGACCCACCCGCATAATCCTTAACTATGGTCAACAAGATCATGCGAATGTCCTAATCGATTGCATCATATGCTTTGTAGGAAGATATCACTTAGCTACCGTACACCACGCCTTAACTATAGTCAACAAACGTGGTACGAATACTAAATACTCTACTTCCTAAAATGGCGGAGGGCAACAGATGGTTTTGATAAAAACCTTTAACGCTTTGAACTTGATATCGTTGTAGAATCTAGTGAAAGGAGTGGTTTAAGCTCCAGTTTTAAAAGTCGAATGGTTTTGTAGTATCTTTCTAATTTTCCTAAAGAGGTCACTCCCGGTGAAAGGATCTTGGCTCTTTCCTCATTGAATGAGGTGCCCGGATATTCATGAATACCACGATGCAAACCAAAAGTTAGATCAACTATAAAAACAATCAAGTGCTTTGTAACATTTGCTCGTTTCTCTAAAGGGGTCACTCCCGGTGAAGGGATCTCGACCCTTTCCTCATCGAATGAGGTGCTGGATATTCATCATGGAATACCACTATGCAAAGCAAAAAACTAAAGTTACCTATTTTAAAAAAGTTTGATTCTACAACATCTTTAGGTTTCTTTTTCTTAACATTAATTACATTAATGTTGTCCCATCATTTACATTTCCTAAACATCACAGAAAAGAAACGAAAATAGAACGTACGCTTATTCCATCTGCATTCGCCACGGGGCCCCGTCATGCACCGTTAGGTTACTTAACTAACGACAGAGCGTGGGCTGGACTAGCGCGGGTGCAAAACATAAACAGCGTTTATTATATATCTTATATATAAATAGCCATACGTCGCACACATTTATAAATATTCCAGATCACAGATGAATACATTGGATATACTAGGAATTCCGTATTTCATTTAAGCTCTTAACGAAAAACGGGTTTCACGGTCATGATGAATAGCCAAACCCCAGCCTAGACCCCTACGGGTGCGGAAAACTACCAGCCAAATTCCTGAAGTGAAGCAACCCCCCCAACAAAGTGAGTGGTCACTCGGCATTTCAAAGAACCCGGTAGTTTATGCACCCTACCTTGGGTCTATCCTAGGAGTAAAAACAGTAAAAAAAAAATTATACAACGGTGGCTACAAGCTCAACTTGGATGTGCTCCGCAAAATAATATTACATCACTTTTTACAAAATACATGAATGAAAGAAAAGAAAAACGCTCTTCTCACATCCCCAGCTATTCATCCATGACGATCCAACATATTCATATACACATACCATCACATGATATCAATACAGATGTGAGCAACCCCGACTAATCGACGTATAGCAATTAGTCGACGTTTCCAAACACACATACACATCACAAAACTTGTAAAGTAACCGCGACATTAGAATTCCGCACGCAATTAGCAAACTAAACCAATTTTTCAACACTTGAAAAAATCCAGTGAGCTAAAGTTTCAAAACCGATCGTTTTAAGCCAATCCGGGAGTTGAAACGAACTCGAAACCCACCCGAATTTTCGCGGAGGCGAAGATCAAAAAATTAACTATCGAATGGTGGCCTCAAGGGGGGTACCCACCCCCGGAGGCCACCTCGAGGTGGCCCCTACAGGAAGGCAGACCCAAGAGCACCCAGTTGGGGTGCTCTTGGGTCAGCCACCCCCAAGGCCACCTTGTGGTGGTCTTGAGGTGTGGGTCCGGCCTCTGGTCCCCCCGGGGTGCGTACGCTCCATCCCGCGGCTTCTCGGTTCAAACCGTGAGCCCGCAGGGTGTGCAAATAACTGAAAACTTCAATTTTGGAAACTGTTTTTATCGGTAGTTTTTGCGCGATAAAAACGGCGGATTTCTAACGTCGCTATAAGCTAGTTAAGGTTTAAGAGAGGCTTTGATACCATGTTTGTGGATATTGCACACCCTCACAATACTTGTGAGGAGGCGGATGTGGAAAACGAAAAAATTCTTGCATGCAACATGATTGATACGAAAGAGTGTTGTTTTGTAGTTAGCCGCAATCAATAACGGTGTCGCGTATAGCTAGACTGAGATGAGTACGGGTCGTCCTCAGAGAAACGTTGAATCTTTTACTCTTACTTTAGATGTGTTGAAAAAGAGATGAGGAAGAAAGAATTTGTTGAATGGTTTCTAGATCTACGTTAAGCAAGAATGCAAAAATATAGATCTAGATTATTTTAGAGATGTAGATAATATAATAAGAGGGCTTGTAGGGTTCGTTAGGATTTAGTAGTTATGGACGATTAATTAAAAGTTACCCTTTTTATCCATTAATAGATTTAGAACTAGAACGACGGTGATGCGTGTAGATTAGGGTTTCTGGAGGGAAAAGGAATCCCACTCTTAACCCTTTTCTCGCTCCGTTCATATCTAGCTTTTACCAAAACAATCATTAATCTAATCTCTAATCGCGGTCGGAACTAACAAAGAATTGCTAGCGCACCCGATTAGGATGTTAATGATTCTTTTGATAAAGTTCCTAAACTTTATAGGACTTAAAAAGGGTTTAGTTATTTTCATCGTCCATTAGCCTACCCTAATCCTACGAACCCTAACAAGCAGGGAATTACTCGCGCATGTTGGGAAAAGAAGATGAAAAGATGGAGAGGGAAAACATAATGTAAAATGCAAAAGAATTAAATAAAATAACTACCTTTATTAATCAACTTGAACAATCTACACTTTATTCCTTAGAAAATGATTACAAAAACTTGGTTGCTTCTCGAACTCTTCCGAAGGAGGTAGACGAACAGTTGATGATCAGCCTGGATGCGTGAGCGTCTGGGGTTTCGTGATCGCGTCGGCTTGATGCCTTCTAACTTTAGCCCTTGGTCCTTTATATAGCCCTCAAAGAAGAAAAACTAGTTACCATATATGGTGACTTCCTAATATGGTGACTTTCCATATATGGATTCTGAGTCCCTGTCAGTATTGATTTTATGATTTGGCAGATTTTTGATCCTGACATCTTGAACATCTTGATCTCTTGACCTGAGCTAAATCTTGCACAATATCTCTATGAATAATGTTAGTACTATTTATTAAATTAGAGAGAGTGTCTTAATCACTATATATGGTAATAAATCTTTAAGAAACTTGATTAAGAATATTTAATATGCTATGCACTTTATATGGTAATAAATCTTTAACAAACATGATTAAGAATATTTGATATGCTATGCATCTTTTAATTAATAAAATATTATGCATATATTTTGAAATATTATTCTAACCATTTGTATGATATTATATCTTTTAAGAATTGCGATTAGAATATTTGATATGATATGCATATTTTCAATTACCAAAATATTATATAAATATAAAATGCCTATATTTTCCTTCATAATATTAATTATAATATATAAACATATGGCAAATAGTATTTTGCAGATAAATCCAAATATGTTTAATATTTATAATAAACACCTTTTATTATTTAAGAAATGTAAGGAAAATAGTTATACCAAAGTGCAATATTTTCAACTGAACAAATACCCCCAAACTTATCTTTGATCGTCCCGAGCAAACTAGTTTATTCAAGAGAAGAAGAAAAAAGAAAGGAGAAAACTAAGCACACTTTCGTAGGCAAACACGATTGCACTGAGCACGTGCAACAAGCCGTTAAACCTCTAGGTGTCCCTAGTAGGAGGAGTGTTGTCTCCTGAGGGTTTTCAGCGGATTACACCCACAAAATCCTATAATAAAAGAGAGATGGTGAAATTTACATATAAAGATAAGAACCATAAAAGAAATACTTTGAAAATTTAGAGTTTCCAACTACACTAGCTTTTTAGTTGTCATGAGCCCTATCTTAATAGTCATGAAAAAATGTTAGAAATCACATCATCCCTCAATAAAATATCGTCTTTATTCTTCATTCCTACCTTTCATCCAAACATTGATCATATAACCCCATGTGTGTGTAAAGAACATCCCTACACTCGGAGAATTCAATTCAAGCTATCATACTCTTGTCCATCTACCTTAGTACTTTTTAATTTGATGAATATTTAGATTTGCTCACACATTTTCATGCGACCGTTAATACTTCTTGAGATACTAACCGACCGATTACTCATGTGCTTGCTGATTAGGTGATAGTATTTTCCTCGTCTTGCACCTCCTAAGGCTTAGCAGTGACTCCCAAACCAGTTGGTCTAAGGCACTAGGTGATGAAGCACCCTCGCTATATTTTTTTATTGCTGCCTTGGCGATAACAAAAACAGTGTTCATTTTTCTTTTCACCATTTTTATATTTTCTTCATCTTTTTTTTTTCCATACTTTGGCTTTTAGACAAGAGCATTTCAAGGTATCCTCTACTATCCCGAGTTTCAAGACGTGTGTAAGTGCATATAGTAGGGTATCAACATTCAAATGTTTGGCTTCCAGAATTTTCAGACTTAATTTTATCCTCAGATTAGTGACTTCCTTCATCTTACTAACCCTTGGGACAACAGCTCATAACTACTTATTACCAGTTCGTTTAAGAAAACTTCTAATTTTCTTGGTTTTCTTAAACTATTCCTATCTTTTGGATGTAATTTTTCACTTTCTACTCTTTTGTTATAAAAGAAAAAATTTTAATTTTTTTTTAAAAATGTTGTGCTTATGCAAAATATGATGCAAATTGATGTGTAAATAAGCACAAACCTCCCCCAAACTTGTTTTCAACAGTGTCCTCACTGTTGCTATCTGCTGGATCACAAAAACCTGTAATCTTGGAAGGACATTATTAATGTGGGCAAAAATATATGAAAGTGAAAATCCTCCCCCAAACTTATTTTTGGCTCACAAATTTGAGGACAAAAGTTATGTTCAAGAGCCAAAAATATACCCCCCCTCAAACATGAGTTAGACAATATGAAGCATTTTAAGAGGGGGTGAGTCATTTGGTCAAAGTAAGACTTTACAAAGACCAAAAGTTAACACCAACCATTCAAAGATTTTATCAGTATAGCATATAGGTTGGTGGAAGAATGTGTTGTATCGAGTCAAGAAAAAATGGGGAAGGGATAAGAGGTGGTCTGGAAAGGGTTTGAAATTAGAGAAAAGAAAGGATGAATGTGAATGATTAGGAAGAAGGAATGGTGGAGGTTCAACTTCTATAGGTGGAGATTGATCAATCACAAAATCCGTATTGTTTAAAAATTCAAGTTCGTCAGCAAAAAGTTCTTCAAAACTTTTATCAATGGTGTGATTGAACATTTTGCTGTCAAAGAGTTTTGTGCTAGAATTTATCCAACTTGATTCATCAAAAATTATTGAGGTAGAGGATTTGAAAAACTCATCTACCTTATTTTCAAAAATATCCAAATCAAGTTGAATTTCTGGTATTATTGAACTTGAATTAATGGATTGTGGTTCATCGAAACTCACTGAAACTATAGGAACAGAAGAAAAACCGGAGAAAGTAGAAGGTAAAATGGGTAAACAATTTGGTGTGTCGAGTGTTGCTGAACCAGATGTGGAAGATGGAGGCTGTATTTCGGACTGATCTTCGTGTATACCATTATTATCAACTTTAAGACATATTTGGGGTTCGGGAAGAATTAAAGGCTCAAGATGATGACCACAAGGAAGTGAAAGAATTTGATGAATTGGTGGGACAAATTCATCCAGAATTTCGGGTTCATCAATCAAAATATCCCCAACGTCAATCACCTCATTCAAGTGAAGGTTAAAATTCTCAAACTCCTCATCAAAAGTATGGCTTTCAATCAGTTTTGGTTCAAGAGTGGAGGTGTAGAGATCACAAGGGTTGGGTATGGTTTCACTTGAAATGGACCCTTCACAGTTGGGTAAATCAAACACTACAAAGTCACACAACTTATCAGACATTGTACTTGATGAATCTATGAAACTGGAGTTGTGGATTTCAGTTTGAAATGGGAAGGTTTGATTAGGAAGGGTGTACAGTTCTGTCTTACTACCCAAATCCTTCATAATTTGATTCGTTGGTTCTATAAATTTTTCTAATGTCTGCTCTAGACTAGTCTTGGGTTGATAAGGGGTTTCAGTATAAGATTGAAATTCCTGTGGATAATTAAAACTCCCAAATGACTGATTAGAAGAACTGTCTAGAGTAGGTGGAAAAGTCGGATTGGATTGATAGGAACAGAATGGTTGCTGAACTTGGGTAGGAGTAGGATCAATATTATGATAAGAAGAATATTGATATGGGTTGGTTGGTTGGCTATATACAAATCGCATATCAAACTCTTCTCCGGACAGTGGTGGTGATGGTTGATATTGGTCCGTGTTGAAACTTTGGCCTCTAGACCTAGCTATGTGCTCAGCAATGGACATTCGTCTAGGGGCTTCCTCACTCTGGGTATGAACTGAAACAGGTGTCGGATTAGGATACGGTTGATAAGACCTAGACTGAGATGGCCAACTGTTTCTTCCTGCTTGTTCTATATGATCTCTTAAGGACATGGAAGAGCCGGACGGTATACCGAAGGGATTTTGAAAATAAGAGATATCTGGTTGTGGACAGCAAAGCTCGGCGAGTGTTCTTCTGTTTAGGTCACCCATTATAAGAAGAGAAGAAGGGGGAAGGGGAGAAAATAATTGGTTTGTTTTGAAAAATGATGGATTTAGACAAATCACACAAAAATGCACAAACAACCCTAGAACTATGGTTACCTAGGTCCAGTCTCTAGACCGCTCCTAGACTTCCAAAGGACAAGCCGCAGGATAAATCCTCTACCGCCTCCGTACTACCCTTGTAGCCAGGTAAGTGCCAGGTAAGTGGAAAGGAACCACGTCGTGGGCCTAATTAAAAACCACTAGCCTTTGTCACACTTGCCTAGGCACTACAAATGTAATGCGGATAAACGATAGATTACCCACGACCTTCCTCTGTCCTTATTGAGCGCGACAGTCCTTAGAGTCTGGTCTAGATATTTTTTTAAATTAATGAAGGGTTGATCTATATGCTCAGTTTGTGATTTGTGGGGTTTAGTAAGGGTGATGAAATCCCCACCTAATCTTGATTTGGTCTTTGCCCCTTAAAGTCTGTATTAAATATGCAAAACAAAACCAATCACAAAACTTTTGCAAAAAGATTTTTGAGCGGCGCGATTTTGTAAAGAATCCTGCAGAAA
Organism: Agapanthus africanus; assembly: GCA_030015575.1. Lineage (NCBI taxonomy): Eukaryota > Viridiplantae > Streptophyta > Magnoliopsida > Asparagales > Amaryllidaceae > Agapanthus > Agapanthus africanus. The sequence goes on along the minus strand of CM057338.1, from coordinate 849,715,496 downwards.
ATAGATTTTATTGGATTTGAGGGGAGAGAGAAGGAGTTAAGAAAGATACCAGAGAAGTGTGAAACCCTAGATCTCCTGTTCCCTCAAGTCCGTGACTCCAGATTCCCTCGCAAAATTAACACACAAATCGTTAAATATGCAATTTGCAGTTTTGTTTTAATAATGATATGAATCGTCTAAGAATTCAACACAAATAGTAAGAATAAAAAATTACGCACGTATCCCCAGCAACGGCGCCATTTGATTGATACGAAAGAGTGTTGTTTTGTAGTTAGCCGCAATCAATAACGATGTCGCATATAGCTAGACCGAGATGAGTACGGGTCGTCCTCAGAGAAACGTTGAATCTTTTACTCTTACTTTAGATGTGTTGAAAAAGAGAGGAGGAAGAAAGAATTTGTTGAATGGTTTCTAGATCTACGTTAAGCAAGAATGCAAAAATATAGATCTAGATTATTTTAGAAATGTAGATAATATAATAAGAGGGCTTGCAGGGTTCGTTAGGATTTAGTAGTTATGGACGATTAATTAAAAGTTACCCTTTTTATCCATTAATAGATTTAGAACTAGAACGACGGTGATGCGTGTAGATTAGGGTTTCTGGAGGGAAAAGGAATCCCACTCTTAACCCTTATCTTGACACGGAACTCTGTTCATATCTAGCCTTTACCAAAACAATCATTAATCTAATCTCTAATCGCGGTCGGAACTAACAAAGAATTGCTAGCGCGCCCGATTAGGATGTTAATGATTCTTTTGATAAAGTTCCTATACTTTATAGGACTTAAAAAGGGTTTAGTTATTTTCATCGTCCATTAGCCTACCCTAATCCTACGAATCCTAACAAGCAGGGAATTACTCGCGCATGTTGGGAAAAGAAGATGAAAAGATGGAGAGGGAAAACATAATGTAAAATGCAAAAGAATTAAATAAAACAACTATCTTTATTAATCAACTTGAACAATCTACACTTTATTCCTTAGAAAATGATTACAAAAACTTGGTTTGCTTCGCGAACTCTTCCGAAGGAGGTAGACGAACAGTTGATGATCAGCCTGGATGCGTGAGCGTCTGGGGCTTCGCGATCGCGTCGGCTTGATGCCTTCTAACTTTAGCCCTTGGTCCTTTATATAGCCCTCAAAGAAGAAAAACTAGTTACCATATATGGTGACTTCCTAATATGGTGACTTTCCATATATGGATTCTGAGTCCCTGTCAGTATTGATTTTATGATTTTGGCAGATTTTTGATCCTGACATCTTGAACATCTTGATCTCTTGACCTGAGCTAAATCTTGCACAATATCTCTATGAATAATGTTAGTACTATTTATTAAATTAGAGAGAGTGTCTTAATCACTATATATGGTAATAAATCTTTAAGAAACTTGATTAAGAATATTTAATATGCTATGCACTTTATATGGTAATAAATCTTTAACAAACATGATTAAGAATATTTGATATGCTATGCATCTTTTAATTAATAAAATATTATGCATATATTTTGAAATATTATTCTAACCATTTGTATGATATTATATCTTTTAAGAATTGTGATTAGAATATTTGATATGATATGCATATTTTCAATTACCAAAATATTATATAAATATAAAATGCCTATATTTTCCTTCATAATATTAATTATAATATATAAACATATGGCAAATAGTATTTTGCAGATAAATCCAAATATGTTTAATATTTATAATAAACACCTTTTATTATTTAAGAAATGTAAGGAAAATAGTTATACCAAAGTGCAATATTTTCAACTGAACACAACACCCACATAAAAGTTAGATCTTGTGCTTAAACCTTAACTAGGAAACCTTATCTAGAGTTCTTAACTACTATGAAAGGGTTATACCTAATGAATCGATCCTTCGGGTCTTCTTTTGGATATAACTCCTAGGCTTTTTGGATGCTTGAAAGGAACTCGGTCTCCGGTCACCTCTAGGTCGTAGATGATTCATCCGAGAGCTATAGAACAAGCTTTAAAATCTTCTCAAGTGTTAACTAAGAAATCAAGTGTGCTAGAAATGATTATTTAGATGATGTAGAGATTAAGTAGAGGATTAAAGTGATCCCTAAGCTTTTGATTCACAACTCCTGTGAAGGGTAAAGCTTGGAGGAGGAAGAAGGAGATAATGAGGAGAGAGAATGTGATAGTGATGAATGAATAAAATCAAGTATGGAAAAATGATATGGCTCAATGAAAATAATTGAAGCATGCAATATTTTCTCAAAAAATAATGCACCATGCTTCAATAGTAATCCCAAATGTATAAAAAATGATATAAGTTATTCCTTCATCCATGCTTTGACTCTTTCCAAATTCCACTTCATAATTTCCATTTTCACAAAATGAAAACCATTTATGAGGTGTCCCCTTCTAGAAGGTATTCTTGTACAATTACAAGAATACCCCTCACCGTATACCGTATAAGTATACCCGTATCCGAATTCTGAAAAATACGAATACAAATAATCCAATAATATAATACCGGTATCCGGCTTAAACCAAAGCCTACTAGTATTATCCTTCCGATCATTTTTCCTGTAACCATTACACGAACATGATCGAAACCCTTCCGTAACAGCTTACGGCCTCTACATCTTTTTCCTGAACCAGGGAACCCTCTGTGTGGGAATCTAAAGACTTGACAGTATGCTGGCAGTGGATTTAACAACAGGCACGTCAGCGGCACTAGCTGTGCGTAACGGCTACCCAGGTACGTAACGAAAAGATGGCCCACGAGCGAACTCATCCCAACCCTAACGAGCCTATAAGTAAAACTTACCGTACAGTTCGGTCTCTTCATCTGATACGTCACATAGATGTCTAGGGGTGGTAAATGTCAGACCCCGGTAACTTAATAAGTCATGCTGATTTATGGCCTATAACGGTTCAAGAAACCACTGATAACTCTTATCAGTAAATCTCGACAAGCCTGGCCAGGGATTTGCTGTTATGGCCGATCAAGCATAGCGCGACATCAACTCCATATACCAGGAGATACGAAACCCCTCCAATCGCTCACTGTCTCTATGTGATTCGGGATTGTACCCAAAATCCACCTGTTTGCACGACTCATTAGAGCCGTGGTAGGGAGGAAATCAAAGCACAGTGGGAATCATATAAGACACAATGACGATCTCGGGTCTACAGAATAACCTGTACAAGTGTCACCAGAGAACTGTTATCTGACAATAGATATATATACCATCTAGGAGTTCTCGGCGAGTCCTGTTCGGTGTACCCATTCTCCAATGAGCACCTGTGTACAATCTTTGATGTCAAACAGCAATGGTTGTGGGATCAACCATTGCCCCCAGGGTCAAGAAATGTACACACTAGTCTACTTTGGTAATATAGATGCCTTATCTCGATATACCTTCGACTAGGAACTATTAAAGGATATGCGTATAGACTGCCCAGGCCCCACTAGTATGATCTACATCATAATCCCGGTAGTCAAGCATAATCCTAATGGCTTCATCAACATGTATACAAAGATATGAAATACAACACATCACACATTAAGATGAAGATAAACCAGATAGCATACTATCATTTCGAGCAAAGATTGTTTCTGTACATATACATGCCTAGCATCCTATACAATACAGGCCTTTAGGGCAGACATATCTAACATTTTTTTCAAAGATTCAACGACTCGTGCAAACTCTTGAACGAAACGCCTATAATATCCTGCCAATCCCAGGAAGCTTCTGATCTCCGCCACTGATTTCGGTGTCGGCCAATCCCTAACAGATTCTATTTTCGCTGGGTCCACTGAGATGCCTTCGCCCAAAACAATGTGTCTCAAGAACTGCACTTTGTCGAGCCAGAACTCACACTTGCTCAATTTTGCGTTTATCTTCTCTTCCTGAAGAATTTGTAGTACAGTTCGCAAGTGTTCGGCGTGCTCCCCTCGAGTCTTAGAGTAGACTAGTATGTCATCGTTGAATACAATGATAAACGTGTCCAAGTATTTTGCAAATACTCTATTCATAAAATCCATAAATATAGCTGGAGTATTGGTAACGCCGAACAAGAAACTCATAATGCCCGTATCGGGTCTGGAAAGCCATCATGAACATATCCTTGGCCGTTACTCTAATCTGGTGATAACCCGAACGAAGATCCAGCTTCGAAAATACCTTGGCACCCCAATTAATCAAATAAGTCGTCGATAAGCAGAATGGGGGTATTGCACCCTACGGCAAAGCGCTTGGGAGAATAAATCTCTTCTCCAGAAGTTCTCCAATTTGCTTCTTCAATTCTGCCAACTGAACTGGTGCTATTCTGTACGGTGCCTTAGAAACTGGTGATGTGCCTGGAATCAAATCTATCGAGAATCCCAAGACGCGTGGCGGTGGTAGACCTGGTAAATCTTCAGGGAACACGTCAAGAAAATCCTGAATGATTTCTGGTGCGGGGTTTTCATCAACCTCCATAGCCTTCAATACTTTCAGTTTGGCTCTATATTTGGCAGGATCCAAAGACCCGCTTTCACCTTCAAAAACAAAGTCAGGGTGATTGGGAATGCGGAAAGTCACATTCCTAGCTCGGCAATCAATAATCGCATGGAATGTGCTCATCTAATCCATCCAGAGAATTGCGTCATAGCTGCCTGTTCCGATTAAAAGGAAATTTGCATAGAATTCCCTGCCATACACTACAGCTAGACAAGATCTACATTCTCGACTAGATACTATAACACCATTACCCATATGTATTTTCCATCCCTTGGTCAATGGTTCATGTGGTATAGAGTGTGTATCGATAAAATGCAGATATGAAACAATGTGATGCTCCAGAATCAAATAGTATTCTAGCTGGCATAGAATGAACGAGTAGAATACCTGTAACAACTTCACCTGAGGCCTTTGCCTGCTCGGCGGTCAGGGTGAAAGCCCTCCCTTGACCGCGACCTGTGTTGGTTTGCCTTTGCTGTTTCGGTCCAGACCCTCTCTGTAACTCTGTTTGCCGAGGGCAGCCACTAACCCGGTGCTGGTTGGATCCGCAAATCAAACACTGTCTCTTGGCATGGCGAAAGTCCATCTGGGTGTGCTCGTCCCTGTGACAGTAGCCGCAGACTAAAGCTTTCTTCTGTGGGTGCTGCTAGGGCACGAAAGGACGCTTCATCTGTGTCGTCCCTAGCCTGTGAACTGGTATGATCCATCGGGACGATGTGTGAGTACGTGTCAGAACAACTGGGGGCCTCCTATCACTCAAGCTGGCCTCCCTGAATTTATTGATTAGCTTCTCTTGAATTCGTGCAGCGTTGAGCACCTGCGTGAAAGTCTGCAACTCAAGTGACGCAATCAACTGTTGCAGCTCAAAGTCAAGTCCATGCAAGAAACGTCTGGCCCTAGTGGCCTCTGAAGCGACCATATACGAAGCGAATCGGCTCAGATGGTTGAATTCTGCCGCATACACGTCAGCGGGATCACCGTTTTGCTTCAGCAAGATAAATCTTTCTTCCATCTCTGCCTTGGCGGTGGGGGGAAAATAGTGGTCCAAGAAGTATTCTTTGAACTTGTTCCACTAGATTGTCCCATCAAGTATGCTCTCTTCGACAGACCACCAAGTACGGGTTTCGTCTTCCAGCTGGATCTTATCACATTCACCTTCTCTTCATCGGGGACCCGTGCGGCCGTCAGTAGATTCTCCACATTGACCAGCCATTGTTCAGCCTCAAGTGGTTTGGCTAGTCCTATAAACACAGCTAAGTGTAACCTCCGAAAATCCGATACAGTCCCAGTCCTGGCAGATGTAGCTGGTGTCGCGGTGCCCTTGGGGGCAGTAATGAGAGCGGAGGGTCCCCCTAATGCTGTAATTGCCTTGAGTCCCTCGGTAAGTAGGTTCGTCTTTCTCTCTTGGGCTTCCGCGAAGGTTGTCAGTGCATTCAGGATTCTCTCTGTGCGATCCTGAGAACTAGAGTCCGAGGAGAGGTCATTCGGAGAAGCCATGTCGCTGGAAAAAATAGATGATTGGATAAGATTAGATACAAAGATGAAAGTGAAAGATAGTGAAGTGAATATAATAAAGCGTAGTTAATGTTATCCCTTAATACTAAAGCCTGGCGCTCTGATACTAACAAAACCATGTCATGCTCCGCTTTCCAAAATACGGAATACGGGGGGCGACTAGGCCAGCCATACTCCTACGGCCAGAGAACAATACCGCCGTAATCATACTTCGGCTTCTAGTATTACATGGTAATCAGTAAACATAGCACAGAAGTAAAAGAAACACATCAATAGTTTATTATATCAACTTTCATTGTTCACAGCATACAATAGTTCGAAAGAAAAAGAAACTACTAACCAAGTGTGAATACAAGGTTGGTTTATGGAAAGTGGTAAAAGCACTGAAGGCAAGACCGTCTAGATCTCTGCGAGCTCGAATGGTAGGTCTGACTCCTGAATCGGGTCCTCGCCAATCTCTGAGCATGCATACTCAGGTCGTCAGGGCGACGCAATAGCAATATTATGATAATAGTAATAAGGCAAGAAAAATAAGGTAATAACGGTGGAGACAATAAATGCAGGTAATCGATATGTCAATAAACAATGCAATGTATGATCTGTGTCCCTATCAGTCTCTAAGTCACTTTTGAAATCGAGTCGAGGAAAGGAATGTTCATGTTTAATGAGGGTCTTGTACGTACCCGAGATTACGGCCCACTGTTGCCCGGGACATAACCCTGTCAGCAAGACCACTAAGTCCAAACCTAATATTTATAAGAGCCGCTGTTCGAATGATCATCATCTAAATCGCTAACCTCGCTAAATACGAGTTCCTTTCCACTTCGATTTCCCCTTTTCCCCAGGTTTCACTATCTATTAGTATGGTCTAGTTGTGTACAAGTACGCATCAATAACACTGCTTTATTCACTATTCACTGTGTTGTTCACTATCACGAATTATTCACTTTTTTCTGGCGTACTCAACACAACTAAACCGATACCATTCACGTTCGAAAATACATTATACACTGAAAATCAATATGGACGCTCACTATCACTAGAGGTATCGTAGTCGGGTAAATATGTGAATTATGCCGCTAAACAAATCATATGCAATACAAGTCATTACGCGTCTTATGAACTTAGAAATATCACATTAAATCGTACGATCAAAATTAAGAAAAATGATAAAAAGGGATAAAAAGTAAACTTAATTAGAAATTCAACGAAATTGGTTTCAAATCAATCGAGTTTCGGGTTCGCAAATTACAGTCATTTCTTTTTAAGTGTTCTTTTCTGGAAGTTCAGTTCCTGAACTGAAAGTCTATTTTGTAACACAGTTTTCACCCTATTGGGATCACAATTAGGCGACGCTACAGTTGGATAATATTTAGGTTTATCAGTTAGGTTTCCAACTCATAAGACGGATTGATAATATTCTCTATGTACTGGGAGTTATACATTATTTAAGATCGGGATATATGTTCTGTCCCTGCTTGGGACTGCAGTATGTACTGATGATTTAAAATATGATTCAAATAGAAAACGATGGTAAAAATGAATAAAACCACGTCTAATAGTTATCTAACAGATTAATCTTCGTAACGGTATAGGGTTCCTCATAATACCATTTTCACACAGAGTTGTAAAAGCATTTCATTTCAAGTGTCGACAAGTAGTGCTGCTCTGGACTGCAGTCCAGAGCCCCAATTCTCCTCGATTTTCTTTATCATGACTTATTAAAATTCAGTGAAAAAAATATATTACTGTAGGTTATTCCGTCAGCTTCGATATGAGCCTAAAACTCCACAATACGATCTATACATAATTTATTATAAATTTTATGGGTTAGCATGTATGAAAATCCCAGATTTTACGACGGAAATCGGGGATACCATTTTATGTGTGCAACGACATTAATTTGAAAAAAAAATTCTATAGGATATTCATTAACCATACATGGGTTCATTAAACCCATGTTCCTCTATTTTAAAATAGGTTTTAGTTCAGGATATGTTCGAAAACTAGCTTAAGTAAACGGTTATCAATGAAAAGTCGGTTTCTTATTTGGCGAGCGTGTGATCTAAACCATAAGAATTATGAGCATTTTTAAACACAGAGTAAAAGCCACTAGATGGATTAAATCACTAAAAGAAACGACGTGTGCTCGTAGTAGCAAATGATTCGATTACGGTATTCGATTCAAGCCTATAATTATAATAGAACTACTTAACTAATTGTTATGACCCGTAATTTAGCACGTGACCGGCGCTTAAATTACGCAACGTTTAAAGGCGTAACGTAAATCAAGTAAGCCGAAGCCCAGAAAATCTAAACCTTTTTGCGGAAAATAGTGGAGGGGAAGTTTGAAATAAAGGTATAATGAATCTTGTTTTTCTTTGAATGCATAGCTAATAAAATATGAAAATGCAAGTGGATTATACTATAGTTGAAAACATGTTTCGTCTTTAAAAATTTTGGGCAGCACCTCCCTTATATATTTTGATCCAAAAATATATACACAACAATATATAGGCATCCCTAAGCGGGAGCTAACTCTTCGCTAACTGGCGGAATCACAACCACGCAATAATATATATACGACGTCCAACGGCGAAGATCAACCCAGAAACAAAAATAAAGAAGCAAGACATCAAAACTCAAGAAAGCGATCATAAACACATTGCTCTAAGTCTCGCACAATACCCAAGTCTGACTAGGTCAACCCATAAACAATTTCTAGTTTCGGATTTGATCTGATAGAGTTTATCTAGATACAATGGAAAATAAAGTACGAGAGTGGGCACGATCCAACATGTGTCCCACCTACCGAAGCAAAGCAACCTGGATGAAGCTGTGTGCCAGCAATACCGCAACTGATCCCAAGCGGTCAAACCTGCAAGAACTGTGGCACAACGGGGGTGAGTTGCCAACTCTTGATTAGAAAATATCAGCAAATAGAAATCGAATCGACAACGATTTCCTAAGGCACTATATCGTGAAGGTAATACTAAGATATTTAGGGTGACCATGTACGCATATATGTCAACAATCGAGTCAATGTAATGACATATATAAATAAACATATGACATCATATGCCAGTATGCATGTGGATATCATCCACGTATCCGTCAACGACACAACTAATATCATGGAATCTGAGGGTCCAACACCGACACTCGAAACATCATGAAAACACACATACACACACACACACACACTCACACACACACACACACACACACACACACACACACACACATATATATATATATATATATATGAGGATATCAACCATGTGTGTCCATCAACGACACGTCAAAATCATGGAACCTGAGTGTCCAACATCGACACTTGAAACATCATGAAACCCGTGTCCAGTATCGACACGTAAATCCTCTTATCTAAAGCGCTGCATACTCAGATCGGCCCTCATATCTATCTCATCTCAGGTGCCACATACTTATATCGGCCCTCATATCCATCTCATATCATAACTCCAAAATGCTATCGTCTGGATATCCGCCGAGTTCTATACAATCACCGGTAGGTAGTGTTCCCTCTGCCAGACTTATCGTCTACACCACAAAAATCATTTCTTGCCCTGGGGTACCATAACAGGTCTACCATGTACCCGCAAACGGCATCCGCCAACTTCTCGAATCGGATCTCGAAAACAAGCTCAGAACTGAGAAAACTCATGGTGGACGTCTCGAAATATCATATCAAGAGAAACCGTGTTTTTAAAACAATACACAATTTCCTTTAAAATATAACCACGGTTCTCAAATTCAGAGATCTCATAAGAACAGCATCTCAAGAATATAACCATAAAGTACGATGTATGCAACATAGAGTAGTAATATGAGCATGTCGAGTATATCATGCAAGAAAATCAAGTGATAGTACTGAACAGTGAATGTACTTTTACGTTTAAGATTAATCTCATGATATGGCAGTTCTACTGTATTAGTGGCATGGCAATTACCGATGACGAATGTGTATGAGCCGGCAAATCTGTCTGAGTGTAACATGCGCATCAACGGTAATTGTGCAGGTGAACTAGCAGATGATATCATATAACAATAAATACCGAAAACATGATAGGTATCACACGAGGAATAATCCAACATAAACATGAACTATAATAATGTAGCCTCTTATGTCAACGATCCCGCCTCATAGTATCAAGTGTCGCAATATCCTCGATCATCATTCTCAATTCGTGAGCGCGGATCAAACATTCGGTAAACGCACCGCGTACGGTGTCACAAACAGAATAGGGAATCTATCGTCCTATTCAACAACAAAGGTACGGATCTAAAGTCTCGTATGGTATATCTTATCAATCACATAACATATCTATATCAATCTTATATCATGTCATCTTGCATATACGTCATATCTTATTAATCTCAAGTCATATCGATCTCGATCTCATATCCTACCATTATCAACTCATACTTTCCTCTTTCAATTCATACTTATCATGATTCACTTTCTCATTTCATATTCTCATATATCAATCCGAGTCATCTATATCTATCATCTCAATATCCCACATCATGTTATCTTATATACCTATATCATATTCTCATATATCAATCCGAGTCATCTATTTCAATCATCTCAATATCCCACATCATGTTATCTTATATACCTATATCATATTTTTATATATCAATCCGAGTCATCTATTTCAATCATCTCAATATCCCACATCATGTTATCTTATATACCTATATCATATTCTCAATCCGATATATCCATTAGTGTCAACTTTTGTGATATCATCTTTTACTAAATCCTATAATCATGTCCGTAAGTTCATAGCATATCTTTTATCAAAATTATAACTTATAAAATGATTTTTCATATCAATGGTTGCGAGGGTGCTATACGCCATCCACCCGACTTTCCCAGTAGATATAAATCTACTCACCTGCTAAACTCCTCGCTTAGTCGAAGTTGATGTGCTTTGTCGTCTCGGAAGTCCACGCGAAGGTACCTACAATCAATGCACAATCGCAATACTATTAAAATCAAGTTCGAAAAACCGATACGGCACACAGATTGCTTATAGGTTAGAACCTATAGCCTACGCATGCAAAAACAACCAAACAACCCTCATCATTGACGTATAAACATCCAACGACCAATTCAAATCAAAATACCAAAACCATGAATTCAAATATCTTAAAAACATAGCCAAAACACTCTCAAGTAGCTCCTAGATTTTGGCTCAGGTCAATTGGGACTAAACTAATAAGTACATGGGATAGGTTATAGGTGTGAGTTACAGGCAAAACCACAACACCAACACACATGTTTGATCCGGCGAAAACATCATATTTCCCGGCCTCGCCGGTCATACTAAAGAGAAAGGGGCTCGTACTTTGGTGGTGGTCTTTCTAGTGGTTTATCTAGCTCAATGGGCTTGTTTGATTTTCTTTAAAATACCCCAGATAGCTCCAGATACCCTGTAGGCCTCTAGGTTTCACAAAACCGACAAGGGAAAATTCTAATTTCGTATATCGGGTTCTATTCTCTGTTCAAGGTTAGGAAATCATTCTCTAAAATCTTATAAACACTCACTACACTTCTATTGCATCTTAACAAGTCCATAAATTACTAATTATCATCTTGGAAATTACCAAGATCACAAAACCTAACTAATACAAAATCTAAACTAACTAGGATATACTAACACAAATACTTAACTAAAAGTGTAGGGATTACCTCATTTGGCAACTTAGGAAAATTCTTGAGTTGCCCAAAGTCTTCAAAATCCAAACTTGAATAGTTCAAAGGGTTTAGGATAGGCTTGTGCATGTTTATTGTGAAGGTGGCATGTAGTTTTGAACAAGGATGGGAGATGATACATGGAGGTAGTGAAGGATGAAAGAGAAGAAGAAAATGGATGAAGAAATGAATAAGGAAGAAGAATGGAATGAAGAAGAAGATTTAGGAAGTCAAAGATGTCTCTCTCTCTTAACCTCACCCTCTCTCTCAAAATATCTCTTATTCTCACTCTCCCAAATATCTATTTTGTCTCCTCTCACTAATTCACAAGTCACAAAACAAATGAATAACATGAACATGACATGGTGCACTAGCCATAGAAAAATGTAGAAATACGAATTTGGCTTAGTCGTGATTAGTAGTGCACTAATCGATTTAATTTAAACTTGCATATATTTAATTATAAAAATGCCAAAATCCGATAAATATCTTTTTTTAATGAATAAATCATTTTAATCTCCGATTATTTTTCAAATATTGGTACCATTTTACGAAAACCCCTATTCGCAAATCGAATAGTTTTCGCGAAATATATTATTTTAATATTAAATTTCCAAAAATAATATTTTATATATATGAAATGTTGCAGTCTTTCCCCTTAAATAAATTCGGTCCCGAATTTAAAATTTAAATCCCCAAATACTAAAACATTTCAATAATCAGCTCAAATCAACGGAGTTCCGAAATCACGGAAGATATAGAAATACCACAGCGCATCATGTGCGCCTGAAAACGAGTATGAAACTCAAAATCAAACTTCGTCAAGCATCACGCAATCATCGGAGTTAAAATGGAAATACAAATCCTGAAATCCAATACCATACTCAATTATGCTATACTCAAAATCATAATACGTATATAGTACACATCCTTGTAAAACCATTCTAAAAGCTGAATAACTCATGTCAAATCTTTCCCAAATCGCCATGCTATGCATAGCTCATGGCACAAGTGGCGGACGATCATTTGTGAAGTAGTAAATATATACTTATATATGTTTTGCTCAAATTATACATCCCGCCATTTTGAAATATCCCAGAAGTTTCTCTTTGTAAAATTTCGTGTCACTCCGGACACGTAGGAAACTCGCGGACACGTAGGAAACAGTGAGACTATACCTCCTTTTTAAAAACCTCTTGATAAAATTTTCATGCATGTAAAAGTACTCAGGCATTGTCCTCAGACTAGTCCTGCTCGGCTACTATATAATATAGTATCCATCATCAAAACATGATACTCATAAATAAAATCAGCCTCAAAAGGCGTATCCAACATCACATACGTCTGGTGCGTACGAAATACCAAATCCAATACAAGTGCTACGAATATGCACAAAAGCAAACTAAGTGCAACGGGTGTCCACGAAAGCATCTGTCCAGTGCAACGGATGTGCACGACACCAATATCAAGTGCATCTAAAGTGCACAAAAATCTCAATCCAGTGCAACTAACATGCACAAATGAAAATCCCAATCAAGTGCATCCAACATGCACGAAAAAATCCTAATCAAGTACATCCAACATGCATGAATAAAAATCTCTATCGAGTGCAACTAACATGCATGAATAAAAATCTCAATCGAGTGCACCCGGTGTGCACAAAATCTTATATCATGCGCCCAACATGCGCGAAAATCCAAATCAAGTGCGTCGGTCCGCACAAAACATCTAGTGCAGTAGCGTGCACGATAACGAATGCCAAGTACAGACGCTCACGAAAACATAAACCTGGTGTAACAAATGCACGAAATATGAATCCGGTGCAACCAATGCACGAAATACAAATCCGGTGCAACAAATGCACGAAAACTCATCAATATCTCAAATGCTTACAAAAACAACACCGAGTATACCAAGGTGTATAGAATCATAAACGTGTGCAACCGCGTGCACAAAATCCATCTCAATGCACTGCAAGCACATATGAGCTATACCGAGTGCATAAGTAAAGGCAAGTGCATACAACATGCATGAAATCAAATCAACAGTATCGAATCCACGAAACCATAAATACATGCTACGAAGCCACTAATCGATACCAGGTGCAATAGATATGCACAATCATAAACCAATGTAGCGGTGTATAAAACAGAATCAAGTGCAAAAACTGTGCACAAAATATAAATCTCCAGTAGGTGCAGCCATGGTGCACGAAAACATAAATCACGAAACCCAATCATCGAAACTCAAGTCCAAGCGATAAGAGTGTGATACTCAGATCACAAAATGCAAATCGTAATAACTGACATTGAGGTACACCTCCTACAATGTCAAAAATATGTCAGTGCGCCCAAAGCTGGCAGAGCAAGATCATTTACTTGCCTCCTGCTCACGATCTGGCGTCCCTGGTCTCTAGGTCCTCGTTTTCTCTGTGGATTACCAATCTCATGATCCTTCTGCTCGTCGACCTGGTCAAGTGTACTAATGGAACGGTTCTGCTCTAGAACTCCTCTGATCACCGTTTGGCCAATCAACATGACCACTCGCATACGACACATAACTGGCGGCGGCATCTGGCCTTCTGAATATGCACGATATAACTGATCCTGGGTGCAAATCTTTATCGCTGCGGTGTCCTAGAAAGAACCTGCTCGTGGCTTCTTCCGATCTCATCTATACCGAACTATACGAAGATTGGCACCCTTGCTTAACTTTTTTCTCATAACCAGACAGCTGCGTCCTCAGCATGGTTTTCATGTAGAATTTGGCTGTATCTAATGCCTCTGCACACATATCAATCCTCTGGCATCAACGGAGACTAACAACTGCTCGCTAACATCTCGCACGAACTTCTTGTTCCACTTGTCTTTATTATTGTCCACTTCGACGTCATCTCTTGCTGTCTGCATATTGCAATTTGTTCTCGGCTATAGTCAATCTGAAGTCTCTCACACGGACTCGAAATTATGAACTCAGCATCTTCATCACTCTATAGAAGATATCTAGCCGAACATGTCCTCGGGAACTCATCCAAATCATCGAACGAATACAATTTATTCGTCCGTCCTCGATCAACTCACAACGCATCTGGGTGAGGTCCTTCTATCCGAAACTGGTCAACTTACCGATCTCACATCGGAGCATCCGACGAACAACGTTCTCTTTTGATCGACCCACTCTAGATCTAAGTAAGATCCTTCAAATGGAATTCTTCGACTCAACTGAGCCTCGATCGGTACATCAAATCTGATGAATCATATTAGTCGCTCTACTCGAGATAGACTAGCTATCTCCTGTCACATCTCTGCCTGAAAGTTCCAGTGGTTTCAGTTCATAAACTCTGGAATCGACATCCCATCAATCTCAGCAACAGCTAGGTCATCTGTCTGCATGGTAGACAACATCATGATCTCTGAGGTAGGCTGTACATCAACAGTCCTCTCAATCTTGCAGACTCTATCAATGGCCAGATCATCCGGTGCAAAACCGAACACTCGCCTCTGACGAGAGGTCACGATACAAACACTATATCTACATGTTCCCATATCACCAGAAAACATCATAGTCATCCCTCGTCCGTGACGAGCTCGCTCTGACCGCATATTTAGCAGCAGCTCTCTTTGTGCTCAAACCAAGGTGACAGGAATCTCAAGCAGGTATCGATGAAGATAAATCAAATGAACGAAAGAAATCAACAGATCCCAAACAGATATATGATCATAGGAACGAATAGTATCACAGATCTCAAGATATGTACATCCTAAGGTTTCTTAAGTGGAGTATTGTATCGTAAGTATGCTGCGGAATATACGTACGGTACGTCACTCTACTCAAGCTACCTACTCTATCAATCAAGGTAAACCTATGAAACGAAAGTTCTGGTCTAATACCCCCTGTCAAGTCTAAGTTCCGTAAGGTCAAGTCTAGGTTCCGAAATATTTATGCCCTAGACCCCGCATAGTCAAACCCAGACTCAAACAAAGGTTAAACCTAACGCTCTGATACCAACTTTGTCACGACCCGTAATTTAGCATGGGCGCTTAAATTACGCAACGTCTAAAGGCGTAACGTAAATCAAGTAAGCCGACGCCCAGAAAATCTAAACTTTTTTGCGGAAAATAGTGGGGGTGCAGTTTGAAATAAAGGTATAATGAATCTTGTTTTTCTTTGAATGCATAGCTAATGAAACATGAAAATGCAAGTGGATTATACTACAGTTGAAAATATGTTTCGTCTTTAAAAAATTTGGGCAGCACCTTCCTTGTATATTTTGATCCAAAAACATATACACAACAATATATAGGCATCCCCAAGCGGGAGCTAGCTCTTCGCCAACTGGCGGAATCACAACCACGCAATAATATATATACGACGCCCAACGGCGAAGATCAACCCAGAAAGAACAAATAACGAAGCAAGACAACAAAACTTAAGAAAACAATCATAAACCCATTGCTCTCGCATAATACCCAAGTCTGACTAGGTCTACCTATATACAATTTCTAGTTTCTGATTTGATCTGATGGAGTTTATCTAGATACAACGGAAAATAAAGTACAAGAGTAGGCACGATCCAACATGTGTCCTACCTACCGAAGCAAAGCACCCTGGATGAAACTGTGTGCCAGTAATACCGCAACTGATCCCAAGCGGTCAAACCTGCAAGAACTGTGGCACAATGGGGATGAGTTGCCAACTCGTGAGTAGAAAACATCAGCAAGTAGAAATCGAATCGACAACGATTTCCTAGGTCAATATATCCTGAAGGTAATACTATGATATTTAGGGTGACCATGTACGCATATATGTCAACAATCGAGTCAATGAAATGACATATATAAATAAACATATGACATCTTATGTCTGTATGCATGTGGATATCATCCACGTGTCTGTCAACGACACAACTAATATCATGGAACCTGAGGGTCCAACACCGACACTCGAAACATCATGAAAATATAAGCCTGTATATATATGAAGATATCAACCATGTGTGTCCATCAACGACACATCAAAATCATGGAACCTGAGTGTCCAACATCGATACTCGAAACATAATGAAACCCGTGTCCAGCATCGACACATAAATCCTCATATCTCAGGTGCCGCATTCTTAGATCGACCCTCATATCTATCTCATCTCAGGCGCTGCATACTCAGATCGGCCCTCATATCCATCTCATATCATAACTCCAAAACGGTATCCTCCGGATATCCGCCGAGTTCTATACATTCACCGGTAGGTAGTGTTCCCTCTGCCAGGCTCATCGTCTACACCACAAAAATCATTTCTTGCCCCGGGGTACCATACCGGGTCCACCATGTACCCACAAACGGTATCCGCCAACTCTTCGAATCGGGTCTCGAAAACAAGCTCAGAACTGAGAAAACTCATGGTGGACGTCTCGAAATATCATATCAAGAGAAACCATGTTTTTAAAACAATATGCAATTTCCTTTGAAATATAACCACGGTTCTAAAATCCAGAGATCTCATGAAAACATTATCTCAAGAATATAACCATAAAGTACGATGTATGCAACATAGAGTAATAATATGAGCATATCGAGTATATCATGCAAGCATATCAAGTGATAGTACTGAAAAGTGAATGTACTTTTATGTTTAAGATTAATCTCATGATATGGTAGTTCTACTATATTAGTGGCATGACAATTACCGATGATGAATGTGTGTGAGCCGGAAAATCTGTGTAAGTGTAACATGCGCATCAACGGTAATTGTGCAGGTGTACTAGCAGATGATATCATATAACAATAAATAACGGAAACATGATAGGTATCACACGAGGAATAATCCAACATAAACATGAACTATAATAATGTAGCCTCTATTGTCAACGATCCCGCCTCATAGTATCAAGTGCCGCAATATCCTCGATTATCGTTCTCAATCCATGAGCGCGGATCGAACATTCGGTAAACGCATCGCGTACGGTAATCCATCGTACGGTGTCAGAAACAGAATAGGGAATCTATCGTTCTATTCACCAACAAAGGTACGAATCTAAAGTCTCGTATGGTATATCTTATCAATCACATAACACATCTATATCAATCACATAACACCGTCATATCTTATTAATCTCAAGTCATATCGATCTCGATCTCATATCGTACCATTATCAACTCATACTTGTCCTCTTTCAATTCATACTTATCATGATTCACTTTCTCATTTCTTATTCTCATATATCAATCCGAGTCATCTATATCTATCATCTCAATATCCCACATCATGTTATCTTATATACCTATATCATATTCTCATATATCAATCCGAGTCATCTATTTCAATCATCTCAATATCCCACATCATTTTATCTTATATACCTATATCATATTCTCATATATCAATCCGAGTCATATATTTCAATCATCTCAATATCCCATATCATGTTATCTTATATACCTATATCATATTCTCAATCCAATATATCCATTAGTGTCAACTTTTGTCATATCATCTTTTACTAAATCCTATAATCATGTCCGTAAGTTTGTAGTATATCCTTTATCAAAATTATAACATATAAAATGATCTTTCATATCAATGGTTGCAGGGGTGCTATACGCCATCCACCCAACTTCCCCAGTAGATATAAATCTACTCACCTGCTAAACTCCTCGCTTAGCCGAAGTCGATGTGCTTCTTCGTCTCGGAAGTTGTTCAGTTGATAAAACTGCACTTTTCATATAACATTTTTCCTACTATTTCTATATAAAAAAGGTGTTTATTATAATATATGACACATATGAGGGTTTATCTATAAAAATGCTCTTTTCATGTGTTTATATATTATAATTAACATTATGAAGGAAAAAGTAAGCATATAATATCCATGTAACATTTGGCCCATTTAATATGCTTACCTTATTAAATACCTTTGACCAATTCTCTTAAAACAGACAAATGGTTAAAGATAATATCTCAATAAAAACAAATTCTACTAACATCATTTATTGATATAATTGTGCAGCAATTATATCATGACTGAAATCAAGGAAATCCGAGTTGGCAAGATCAAATCTGCCGAAAATATTCAAGTAAATTGAAGAAACTAATTCTGGCAGAAACGTAGAGAAGATTTTCAAAATCTAGATACTCAAAAGATCACCAAGTGCTACAGATATGAAGCTACAAAAATTAGAGGCCATGATCTCACCAAAAGGCGGCGGATCGGTGGCCAAACCTATCCAATGGCCGCGGTTCCGCCGCACTTCTAAGGATTTAGGGCTCGGGATTTTGGTGGTTGGGATCCTAACAACTAGTTTCCATATTAGGAAACTAGGGTCCTGGCTTTGTGACTATAAATAAGGACCGAGAGCCTCTTGGAAAAATCATCAAACCGACGCGATCACGAATTCCATGACGGCTCAAGAATCCTGGTTGATCATCAACGGTTTATCTACTTGAGAAAACAAGTCTAACATCTATCTTAAAAACTATCTAAGATGCCTTAAATATTAACGAGAACCGGCTAGTGAGCCTGGACCAGTGAGGGATTCCCGAGTCGGGGATCACGAATGGATAGCCTTGCTGCTAGTGGGCCCGGCGAGCCCGGTGAGCTCGGCGAGTTCGAACAGAGAGTGGTTGCCCAAGGCGACCATGAATGAGAAGGCAGTCAGTTGAACGAGTGGAACGGCGTAGTCCCATTTTCCCCCGGCGCATGAGGTTCTCAAACCCGTCCTAGCGTGTCGGAGTTGCTAGGATCTCCGAGATCCTGTACTTGCCCGACGAACCGAAACGTTTCATTTCGGGTCTTCAGGGCACAATTCACCCAACACGATCATCCGAGGTGAACAAGAATTGGGGATCGGATGCGGGCGAAATTCCCGCCAATGGCTGAGATGTTCAGTCGACTCCCCCCTTAGTGGGGTCTGGACCCCTACGAGTGAGGAGGTATAACTCAAAAGCCCTCGCATTATAAGCACTCTCGAATGCGCCGTTCTGCTCGTGCCGGGGATTAACCCCTTCTCTCACTCCACTCGTTCCAGCAACTCTTTCTTTACTCAATTGAATGTCATCTTAACTTGTTCCCTATTCCGCTCGCGAAGCTCCACTCAGTCTTAGTTGTTAAAGCTGTATCATGGGCCATTACCATCAGCTCCCCTCCGGCAACCCTCCCAGAACAAAAAAGAAAGAATCAATGAGGTGGATCGAAAGGACGATCCTAACTACTGCCCTACCTCCTTAGAAGAGATCGAGAAGCAAACTAGGGTTTTGTAATCATTTTCTAAGGAAACAAAGTGTATTTGATCTTGTTGATTAATAAAGGTAGTTGTTTTCTTATATCATTTTATTTTTCTGCATTTTACATTATGTTTTCCCTTTCTATCTTTTCTTTTCCCAACATGCGCGAGTAATTCTCCGCTTGTTAGGGTTCATAGGATTAGGGTAGATTAATGGAAGATGAAGATCCTTAAACTCTTTTAAATCCTATAAAGTTTATAAACTTTATCAAAAGAATAGTTAACATCCTACTAGGGCGCGCTATCAATTCATTGATGGTCACAACCATGATTAGAGATTAGATTAACAATTGTTTTGGTAAAGGCTAGACATGAACGGAGATCCATGGTAAGATAGGGATTAAGAGTGGGAACCCTTTTCCCTCCAGAAACCCTAATCTACATGCATCACTGTCGATCTAGTTTTAAATCTATTAAAGGATAAAAAGAGTAATCTTTAATTAATCATCCATGACTACTAAATCTTAATGAACCCTACAAGCCCTCTTTTACTATAAAACTTACATACGTAGTTAATCTAGATCTATATCCTGCATCTGTGTTTGATGTAGATCTAGAACCTACAACCATTCTTTATTCTTCCTCCTTTCTTTCTCAACACGTCTAAAGTAAGATTAAAAGATTCAACGTTTCCCTGAGGATGACCCGTTCTCATCTCGGTCTAGATACACGCGACACCGTTATTGATTGCGGTTAACTACCACACAAAAAACATCATCAACCAGAAGTCCATGCGAAGATATCTACAATCAATGCACAGTTGCAATACTATTAAAATCAAGTCCGAAAAGCCGATACGGCACACGGATTGTTTATATGTTAGAACATATAGCCTACGCATGCAAAAACAACCAAACAACCCTTGTCGTTGACGTACAAATGTCCAATGACCAATTCAAATCCAAATACCAAAACCATGAATTCAAATATCTTAAAAACATAGCCAAAAGACTCTCAAGTAGCTCCCAGATTTTGGTTCAGGTCAATTGGGACTAAACTAACAAGTACAGGGGATAGGTTATAGGGAGTGTGAGTTACAGGCAAAACCACAACACCAACACACATGTTTGGTCCGGCGAAAACATCATATTTCCCGGCTTCGCCGGTCATACTAAAGAGAAAGAGGCTCATACTTTGGTGGTGGTCTTCTAGTGGTTTATCTAGGTCAATGGGCTTATTTGATTTTCTAAGAAATATCCAAGATAGCTCCAGATACCCTATAGGCCTCTTGGTTTCACAAAACCGATATGGGAAAATTCTAAGTTCGTACATAGGGTTCTATTCTCTGTTCCAGGTCAGGAAATCATTCTCCAAAGTCTTGTAAACACTCACTACACTTTTATTGCATCTTAACAAGTCCACAAATCACTAATTATCATCTTGGAAATTACCAAGATCGCAAAACCTAACTAATACGAAATCTAAACTAGCTAGGATATACTAACACAAATACTTAACTAAGAGTGTAGGGATTACATCATTTGGCAACTTAGGAAAATTCTTGAGTTGCTCAAAATCTTCAAAATCCAAACTTGAATGGTTCAAAGGGTTTAAGATAGGCTTGTGCATGTTTATTGTGAAAGTGACATGTAGTTTTGAACAAGGATGGGAGATGATATATGGAGGTAGTGAAGGATGAAGGAGATGAAGAAATGGATGAAGAAATAAATAAGGAAGAAGAATGGAATGAAGAAGAAGATTTAAGAAGTCAAAGATGTCTGTCTCTCTCTCTCTCTTAAACCCCCCCTCTCTCTCAAAATATCTCTTATTCTCACTCTCCCAAATATCTATTTTGTCTCCTCTCACTAATTCATAAGTCACAAAACAAATGAATAATATGCACATGACCTGGTGCACTAGCCAAAGAAAAATGTAGAAATACGAATTTGGCTTAGTCGTGATTAGTAGTGCATTAATCGATTTAATTTAAACTTGCATATATTTAATTATAAAAATGCCAAAATTCGATATATACCTTTTTTAATGAATAAATCATTTTAATCTCCGATTATTTTTCAAATATTGGTATATACTTATACCATTTTACGAAAAACCCCTATTCGCAAATCGAATAGTTTTTGCGAAATATATTATTTTAATATTAAATTTCCAAAAATAATATTTTATATTTCTGAAATGTTACACTAATATATTTATATAGCATGTAAAAGCAAGCGGAATTCACTTTCCTGCGACGATCGACGGTCACGAAGGCGATGATGGCGGCGACCTACAACAACGGCACGCACTAGGCTACACACGGCTAGGGTTTGGGCTTGGCCTCGGCGATGGAGACGGAGCTTGGTGGCGTAGTAAGGTGGTGATGCGAAGGGCGGCCGGAGGTGGTGGTCAAGACAGTGACGACGTGGAGGCGGTCGGCGAACAGCATGGGGGTGGCCTGCTGATGTAGGAGCTAGCGGGTGAGGGCGTCGGAGTTGGGTAGAGGTGCTCGGGAGGTGAGACGAGGAGTCGATTATGGTGTGAGTGACTCCAGAGAGGTTGCTGATGGTGGTGACGAGGTAGCCAGAGTTGCATAGGTGATGGCCGGAGCTTGGAGGAAAGGGTGGTGTTGGGTTATGAGGCTCGGTTGATGGAAGGAGAGGAGGGAGGAGGCGGTGAGGGTTGCTCGGGGCAGGCTATGGAGGGAGTTGCGCGGTGGTCAGAGGTGGCAGGCGGCCATGGAGGAGCAGGCGACAAGGAAGCAGGTTCGGCGAAGAGATGCTCGTGGTCGCGGTGGCTATGAGGTGGCGGTCGCGGTTGGAGGCAGGAGAGGGAACGAGAGAGGGAGGTGAAGACGTCGGCGATGAGAGGAGGCGAGGGTGAGGCGGCGAAGGCTAGGGTTTTGGGTTTCGTGAATGAGGTGGGAGGGAAAACGAGAGAGAGAAGAACGTGTTTTTTTAATTTTATTTATTTTTATAAAGAAAATATAAAGAAGAGACAGAGAGAGTAAACGGGGGGGGGGGGGGGAGGGGGGCGAGGGAGAGGGAGAGAGTAATGGAAAATTTTAATTTTATAATTATTAGAATTTAATTAGGGATTTAATGAAATTGATTTGGTTAGGATTTGGGTTTTAAAGGAGGATAATTTTGAATTTGAAAGGGTTGAAAGAAATTGTTGGAGAAAAAGTGGAAGGTTTGGGCTAATGAGCTTGCGTCCTGGGGTTAGGTTGTAGGAAACAAAATAATTAGAATACAAAGGAGAAATTAAAATGGGTAAACTGTTTATACTAACATTTTATTTAAATACTGGCATTGTCGTATAAAACGGGACAGGGTATTACAGAGATTGCTCGGCGCTCCTTCCTTTTAGATTGGATCACCCGTGCTTTTTCCTCGGCCAACCCCTTCCTTTGAGTCAGGTTAGATTTCCTTCCTTTGAGTCAGGTTAGATGTCTTCATTTGAAGAGTCTATAGAGATAGTTAGGGTAGAGTCGGACGATGAGGTTCCAATTGTTAGAGCCGAGTCTGGAGGGTCTTCCTCCTTTTCGGCTTCCGATAGCCAAGAGGGTTCGTCTTCTTCTTATTCGTCCTCTGTGTCGGGATCGCATCCGAGAGTCAGGGCCGCCCTCATCACTCGCCGTCGGGCAGCAATAAGGGCTCCTAACGTGCGCATCGGGAACGCCCGTGATGCGCCCTTTGTCTTGAGGAATGTGGACGACCGAGATCCGGGCTCGATTCCATATCCCCTCAAACTATTCTCTCCGTTTAGCCAGAGAGTGTGAGCGGGCGGACTAGGTGCAAGGCAAGGAGATTGCCCTGTATTTGGAAGCATTCCGGGCGGGAATGCATCTGCCCTTCCTAACCGAGATATGTGGGGTGGTTCGTTGCTTCCATCTTGCCCCAGGCCAGCTAGCGCCAAACTCATGGAGAATCCTCCTCGGGTCTCTGGTCCGGTTGAAACTTAAAATTATCCCTTTTAGTTTGACCCTGCTAGTCTCCTTTCTTTGTTATAAGAATCATCCCGGAACCAGCAAGGATGAGCCGAGCTGGGTGTATTTTTCTTTCAAAAATTGCCAGGATGGGGTGGCCGGGTCAGGGGTAGTAGTCGTCCCTTCTTCTATTCACGAATGGAAGGAGAAGTTCATATTTGTCGGGCCACCCAAGGATGAGGATTGGCCTGTGCCTACACAGTGGCATAGGGCCGACTGCCAGAGGGCGAGGCAGTCATTCTCACCTGAGGCAAGGGAGGTATCCACATGGGATCCGATCCAGCGGACCGACGTTCTGCTTTCTGAGAAGGTCCTGAGCTGGGCTGGGCTCAGCCCTGCGCACTTTCTGGGTAAGTTAGGGCCATCGTAGACGATCTATTTAGACTTTGATGATTTTTCTTTGCCCTTTTCAGCGTCATTAACTCTATTTGTGTATTCTCCTTTCTGCAGAGAAAATGGAGCGATCCAAATTCTTAGCTGACATGGCCACGAAGACAGGAAAGAAGACCGGGGGCGCTAGCTCGTCCTGTCTTGGTTTGAGCTCGAACCCGAAACCAACTGTACCGACGAAGCCTTCCGCTGCGCCCCGAGCCCCGGAAGTCAGCCATGGGGAGAGCCAGAAGCATGCACGGGGACCAGAGACCCGGGTGAGGGGGGGTGGAGGATGAGGCCGACCTCACCGATGTCCCCCTCAAGAGGCACAAAAGGACGATCTCTCGCTCGCCACCCTCCGGGATCCCCGTGCAGGAGGGGGATGTATGTTTTGAGGTGCCTTCGGGGCTTTCCATTGCCGATAGCCTGCTCTCGGACATGGAGCAATCGTCCGGGAACAAAATTCCTCGTGGGAACCTAAAGGCCCAAGTGGCCACCATCGCTCAGGTGGCGGTCCAGGTCGGTATCCATTTTCCCTTAAGTATTTCGTTAAGTATTTTTCCTCAGTTTGAACATTTTTAACTCCATTTGCTGCTTTCCTCAGGTACTCCAACACTACGCCCTTATCGTCAACATGGAGTCCGAGGAGATTGCCCCGGCCATGAGGAAGGCGGGCGAATCTTCCTAGTGGGAGGAGGATCTGCGCCTGGAGTTGTAGCAGGCAAAGGAGAGGATATCCGTCCTCGAAATCCGGGTGGTCGCTGAGGAGTTGACGAACTCCAAGTGTAAGGAGTCTTACCGACTTCTTACTGAATCCAACAAGGCTATCCAGGCTAAGTCGGAGGAGGTCAGCAAGCTCTGCGCCGCGATGAAGAAGTCGAGGGATGCCAGCAGGAAGGACACCCAGACCGCGCTCGATGTGGTAAAGCTTGCCGATCTCCGAGCTTCAAAGTCCGTGGAGAGGTACAAGGTGTCGGACCAGTTCTACACTGACCTCGCTGACGCCTCGGCCATTGTTTGGCACTAGGCTCTCGACGCCGTCAAGGCGTTGATGTCGGGGTTCGCCGACAGCGAGCTCCGGGTCCAGTACCCTCTTTTCGAGGGTACGCCATAGGTGGAAGCTGCCGAGGATACCGCCGGGGGTGAGGCTTCCGGTGGAAGCACCGACCCAGAGGTCGCCGTTTTGGTTCCTGACGTTGGCGTCGAGCAGGGCGAGATCCTCCTCGGGCCTATGGCCTGAGCTTTCCTGCCTTTCCCTTTTTTTTTCCTTTTTTTTAGTTTTGTAAGAGTCCGGACGTTTTGTAAGGTTGAGGAGCCTAGAATACCTTGTAAAAATTTCTGGAATATAAATAAAGCTGAGCTTATTTTCCTCTGCATGACTGTGTGCTTTTTGCGTGAGTACTTCAGTTCATCAGTCTTTTCCTCGACTCGAGTGGTAGGCCATAGGTCGATGCTCCGCTTTTTAGATCACAATCGCGCGTCGAGTGTAAGTCAATTAATTGCCAAGTGTAGAAAGCTCAGTGCCAGTCCATTCCTCGGAGTTGGGTTGACAACTACGTTGTTCCCCTCCGAATGGCGGCCAAGACAGGGACGTCTTGCCTGAGATTCGGGGCAGATGCAATTTGGTTTTATCCGTCCACCTCTCCGAAGATGCCAAGTTGATTTATGGCACCGTGTATCGGAGGTTTAGACGGATGCGGCCGATGTAGCAGACTTCGTCAGATTCCCCCTCGTCTGAGGGGTTTTTGATTGTGGGGACGCTCTTCCCTGTAGGCGCAAGCCGCTGCAGTTAATTACGCTACCGGATCGCGGTAACAACTTTCTCCTTCTCCAGATGTTCACTTCGTGTCGTGGGTGTTTGTTTTGTTTGTGGTTGCCTGTGGATTGTATACGGAGACTAATTTATGTTGTCGTCCGTAGGACGTGGATTAGTCCAAATCCGTATTTTCTTAGATTTGGGTTTTGGGTTTTGGTTTAAGGATACGTTAGCCATATTTGAGGCTAAGATCAACTTAAACATTTGTTAAGGATACGTTAGTCCAATTTGAGACTAAGATCAACTTAACGGGATCGTTTGGATCCGACAAAAGAGCATTTGGGGGCTCGATTGTTCCAGTTTAGGGACATAGTGGTCCATTGCCAGTTTAGGTACATGGTGGTCCAACATTCCTATTTTGGGGATGGGTATTGGTTTAAGGACGCATTAGTCCATGAGTTTAAGGACCCCACAGTCCGTATTACCAGTTTAGGGACATGGTGGTCCAACATTCCCATTTTGGGGACGAATGTTGGTTTAAGGATGCATTAGTCCATGAGTTTCAGGACCCCACAGTCCGTATTACCAGTTTAGGGACATGGTGGTCCAACATTCCCATTTTGGGGACGAATATTGGTTTAAGGATGCATTAGTCCATGAGTTTAAGGACCCCACAGTCCGTAGCAATGTGTGGTTGTCGGGACCCGTCACCTCTCTGACGACGTTGAAGGATTACAACGACAAATATCAGAGGAGTTCAGAGATGTACCCTTAAACTGGGTGTAAATTGATTTGGGAGAGCAGTTGTGCTCAGTTCAATTTAATTTGAGGACTTATGGCCAGAATTGGGTTAAGTCCAGTCGAAAATATTCAACATTTATTTGTATTTGGCCTGTTAGGCCTTTGTTTGGGCTCTGCCCCTTTTAGAAAATGCATAGCATTGGGCTTAGCATGGCATTTATTTTGGCCTGTTAGGCCTTTTTAATTGGCTTCTGTCCCTTTTCTTTAATAATGCAGAGCATTAAATGTTCTAACAGTGCCCCACGTGGCTTGTCAGGCTCTTTGCACCAACTGAAGAGCGCAAGGCGCAAATTTATGTGGAGGTGACACGTGTCACGCGCTGGCGAGCGCAAGTCTGTTAGCGCAGTACGCTGCGCCAGTGCGCTGCGCTAGTGCGCTGCTGACACGTGGCGTGCTCTGGTGATTTGCGCCAAACCAAGAGAGCAGTGCTCTGTTTTTAGAAGCGCAGGGCGCAGTTATTCTGTGATTGACACGCGGCGCTCCCTGGTGGCTTGCGCCAATCTAAGGAGCGCAACAATGCAAACTTCGAAAGTGCAAGGCACTGTTTAATATTTGGATCAAAGAAAACAAGTTTTTCTTATTTCCAGAGAGGTTTTACCTCAAATTTCAAGAACCAGTGGTTCATCAAAAGGCAATGCCTTTATATAGATCAAAAGATCTAGTAAAGAAGTAAATTACTTCTTTTTTATTATTATTATTTTTTTATTAAGGATCTTGATCTTGTTCTTAGATCATCGATCTTTTTAGAAGAAATTCTTCTTTTTTCCAAAGGTTTTTACCTTTTTTTTATCTCTCTGAGTTTCTTCTCAAAGTTTTCTTTTTAAGAGCTCTGTATCTTTTTATCTTGATGTTAATGTGTTTTAGACTTGGAGTCTAGGGGCCTTTATATAGTGCCAATTGATTTGTTACGTTGGTTACAGAGATCTTTCTCTGATTGATCTGGGGATATTTCCCCACCGTCGGATCTTTGATCCAAGGGCTCTGTTTTACATAAGATAATCTTATTGTTTTAATAAGATTTAAAAAGATCTTTCCAGAATTTTTCTGTGTAAATGCTGGCACAGCTGGTGCAAGCGCACTTGCGCTTGACACGTGTCGCGCAGCGCAGAGCGCAGCGCAACTGCGCGAGCGCAACTGCGCTGACACGTGTCGCGCAGCGCAGAGCACACCGCAACTTCGCTAGCGTACCTGCGCTGACACGTGTCGCGCAGCGCAGAGGGCAAGTCAGCTGAAGCGTTGCTTCCTTTATTAAAATTTGAATTTTAAACAGAGCCTTGCTCTGATTAGGTGCGCTGCCTGGGACGCTGCGCTCCTTGCGCCGGCGTGTCTGATTTTGACACGTGGCACTCTGCGCGCAGCGCAAGCGGTCTGAAGCGTTGCTTCACCTTTTGAATTTGAAATTCAAACAGGGCTTTGCTCTGATTGGGGGAAACAAATGCCCCCCACCGTTGCGCTCACGTGGCGCACACGTGAGTGCAGCGGTGGCAAGATCCTAGCCGTTGGATCAACTCAGGAGTTGAAGGGGCGCACAAGCGCCTATAAATAGGACCCTTGGTCCTCAACAGATGATTATCATCTTCAAGAATTCTTATTCTCAGAACTTCAGAGCCTTGCTCTTGCTTTCAAGAACTTAAAAGTTAAACTCTAGAAAACTTTTAGGTAAAATTAACTTAAATTAAATTAAATTAATTTTAATTGACAGAGCCTTGCTTTCACAGATCTTTGATCTAAAGAAAACCCCTTTAGGGTTTCACCAACAGAGCCTTGCTCTCAAGAATCCATAGATCTAAAGAGATCTTGTTTCAGGGTTTTTAACCCATGAACAGAGCTTTGCTCATGGACAAAATATAGATCTTTTTGATCTAAAAATGAAGAACTTTTAAGAGTTTTCATGGATCTTTAAGATCCCAAACTTTAATCTTTTAGAAATCAATTTTCCTTTGATGGATTTTTCCATCATTATTACAGAGCCAGGCTCTTTAAGGAATTTTATTTTCTTGAGACCAGAGTTTGACAAGTGTCACTCTGTGACAGAGCTTTGCTCTGAAAGGGGAGATTTTCTTCTTGTCTCTAGGGATTTCTCATTTAATGAGAGTGTTCTTTTGGGGATCTCCTCATTAATTGACAGTCCCATCCAATGATGGGGCTGTTTTGTTAACTGATGCATTGTCATCTAGATTTTGTGGGTCCCCTTTTGGTCCCCTTTCCACTGCATTGCAGTGTGGTACAATTTTTAAAGTTCCAAGTGTCAGAAACTAAAAATTATAATACTGACAGTTGATCCTCGTCCCTCTTCTTTTTGTAGGAAACATGTCTTTCGATACCTCGTTCCCATTCGTTCGCTCAGAGGGAGGATTCCCTGGAGCACCTGTAGACTGGGAGGTCCTAGCTTTGATCAGAGACTACGATCCGGAACATAAGAATCTTCAGCTTTGGGGGTCATGGTACAATCAGATTATCAGGGGTCGACAGAGTTTTTCATGCGCGGTACCATCAGAACCCATTATGGCGATCTATTATGCCAACTCACCCCCGGTGAAGTATGCCATGGAGATGATCGATTGGACTTCAGATGGCCTTCTTCATCCCGCTATAGCCGCAATTCCCGTTCAGCCTCCCATGGTTTTGGATATCTTGGGACGCCGTATTTGTCAAGACGAGGCGCGACCCTAGGGGCAACCATATAATATAGGTCTGATCCCCCGTCATCCGATCGGTTATCTGCCGTGGGCTCGCTACATCTTGTCAGCGAAGAAGTCGCAGTTTATGAGGCTTGGGTTCTACACCGCTGTTTATGCTTCTCTCTTCCAATATCCTACGCTCCCTACCTGGTGGGTTAAGGCTTTTTTGGAGCAATGGAATATCCCTACTCACACTTTCTTCGCATTGGACCGGGAAGTGTCGATTTCTCTAGAGGAGTTCACAGAAGTCTCCGGCTTACCGGTCATAGGGGAGCATTACGAGGAGCTGCTTCCAACGGACGAATATGTCTTCGGTGCTAAGCCAGTGATAATGGGCCTTACTCCGGAGAATGCCGTTCAACACCAATTCCTTAGTTTGATCAAAGTGTTGAACATCTACGAGGGCCTTTTTATCGAGTCTGGGAGCCGCGGGGTTAGTTTCGAGGATTTCATCGCTCGTTTCCTTCATCCAAACAT
The DNA here is from genome assembly GCA_030015575.1 of Agapanthus africanus. Lineage (NCBI taxonomy): Eukaryota > Viridiplantae > Streptophyta > Magnoliopsida > Asparagales > Amaryllidaceae > Agapanthus > Agapanthus africanus. The sequence continues at coordinate 849,685,477 of CM057338.1, read as the reverse complement.
CCTCTCGGAGGAAGCTGCTAAGTTTGCCACGCTTAATGACCCTTTCGGTTTAGGTTTGGACAACCTGCCAGCGAAGGAGGTAGATCAAAAGGGTTTCTTCCTTCCTAACTCCCCAGTTGTCCCTTTTGCGGAGGTTGCAGCCCCTGGGATGGATGAGGAAGCGTTCTTCTTAAGATTTCTTGGGCTATGGCTGAGTTGGTTTGCGCTCCCGATGCATCTTCGCCGTATGAGGCCATCTGTCTTTTACCCAGCTCACCGGATGACCATTGGGGTAAAAGTGGCCGTCGGGATCGCCGGCTTAGCCCACCTGTATCATTGGCCTTAGCCAAGCGGCGGATGCTAATGAACCTGGAGTACCGCACGTGATCTTCTCGATGCATTACTTCATGTCATGGCTTGAGCTACATGCACTTGGCGTTTTTGGTATGCACAAGAGGCCTTCGTTCTATAACAGGTGCAGCTTCCTTCGGATTATGCGATTGGTCGGTGCCTCCATTGTAAATCTGTCGCCATGGAATGCCAGAGGTTTGCTCCTTCGCCCCCGCACAGTTGGAGACGGGATGTCCTTCACTGACAAAGTGTTAACCATTAGAAAGGCGTCTACTACCACAGTGCGACCGTTTCAAGATATTTTCAAAGATGGGGCCTCAGTTCTGATAGCCCGGGAGACCCTCCATTTGTATTCTATCAGACCGGGTTTCCTGGTGTTTAGGCAAAATGATGCGGCGCTTTTCATGAGATACAACCCGCATCGTTTTGCCCAGCAACTGAGCTATAATCAAGGAGTGCCGTTGGAGGCTTTCTTGCTGGAACCTGCTGCCACTGAAGAAGGGATGCGGAGCGCGCTGCATCACTTCATGCGTTTGAATACGGGCTCTCATTTTTTTATTAGCGAGCCGGCTTGCGCCCCACAGATCCTTAATACATATACGGCGTGGTACCAGCATTCGACGGGCGCTGTTATTAAGGAAAAATGGCGGTTGTTGGTTGACCGCAAGGGTGTGCCTCCCGGCAGCAGCAGCCGCAATGCTCCCCTGAGGCCAAGGACCCCTGTAGTTCCTCCGCTGAGAGATGCTGGAGCTGAGCCACCGCGCGTGCTGAGCCCTCCGCGCGGATTGCCCCGTACTACCGCGGACGTGCCCCCAGCACCCCGTGCTCCAGTGGAGACGGTGAATGTAGTTTTGCCCGAGTCTGGCGTGGGCTCGGACATCGGGACTCGCCATTCTAAGGTGCCTGCGAAGCGTAAGATGATTTTGGCGGCGACCGGGGCCCGCACTCAAAAGATGAAGAAGAAGTCCGTTCTTTCTCTGGATGCCTTCCTTGTCTTAGAGCCTCAGGCCCCTCTCACCGAAGGCTTAAGCGAATACGGGAGTAATGAAGGTTTCTTCGTAGATCCAGCAGATACTGATATGGCGGCCGCCATCGCGGCTTCTAAGCGATCGGCCAGGCTTGAAGCGTGGTTGGCTAAACTTGGCCAATCAGGTAATCACTAGTCGTATTCTTTGTCATTTCATCGTACTTTTATCATTGTCTTTGATTAATGCTTTTCTTTTTTAAACAGGCGTCTCTACCGAAGAAGCTATCGCTGCTTCCCTTAAAACCTTCCAGGAAGAAGAGATGAAACACACTCTATTGGGTGTTGGTATGTCTCGGCTCACTGAGTTTTTTTTATTCTCCTTTTTGCGGCCAATCTAAACTTTTCTTTGTCTCTTTGCAGGGGCCGCGGGATCTTCTGCGCAAGCCGATGCGGGGACTCTTCCTGGGCCAGCTACTGAAGTCCCGGCCTCTTCGGGGCTGCCGCGAGAGACCCGACTTGAAAAGCCGATGAGGGATGCCTTGAAGGTTCTGGAGGCAACTTTGAACGCGGACGAAGACGCCTTGATGAAGGAAGCTTCGAAGAGGTCCGTCATGACGGCCCGGGAGGAGAGGAAGTGCTTGAGGCGCGAGGCGAAGGAGCGCAGAGCTGCTTTGGCCGTGGGAGAGGGCCCAAGCGCTGTTCCTCATGCTGCTACTCCTTCGGAAGAGTCTCCGGTCGCCCTGTCCACTGCTCATAGGCGGGCGGTGCGTGCAGCTCGGGGGGCCAACAATCAATCCACCTCAGTTAATGTGTTTTTCGAGACTTTTGTTGTAAGAACTGTAGACCTATTGGTTCTTATATATCTTGTTCTGCAGGGCCGAGTCCAACTGAAGGAGCGGCGGAAACCGTCGAGCCTGAAGGGACGGTGGAGAAGGCGGCAGCTGATCCCGAAGCAATGGTGGGCGACGTAGACGGGGTTGCTGGACCCGAGCTAGGGGCTGACGAAACTATGCCAGAGAAGGTTGTCGATGCCGAGCCCGAGGTAGCGGCAAATGAGACGGCTACCATAACTGAGCCTGAGGCAGTAGCGGATGGAGTGGCTGAGACCGACGACCCTGTGGCAACGGTGGACGAGACAGCCGCGACTGCTGAGCCCGAGGGAGTAGCGGGTGAAACGGGTATGACTCCCGAGGACAAGCCAGCCGCTCTTTCTCAAGAGTCTGGCAATGCTCCAATCATTGCTCTCCCCGCCTACGGTCCTCCGCCATCTCTTGGCCTCGCGAGCACGACGACGGCTCCCGTAGAGTCTGGTGATGAGGCGACGGGGGGTGAACCCGTGTCAATGGAGTAGGGAGCCGCCGCCGTTTCAGCTGGTGACTCATTAGGTAAATTTTGGGTTACCATCTTTTTCTTTATTCTGTAACTTTTCTGACAGTGCTTATCTTGTTTCTAACGCAGGCGCGGCCAGTGTTGATGCCCCATTGCTCGGGGGAGCGCCGTTAGCTACTGCCTTGATGGTGGCCACCTCTTTACTTTCTCTCGCACCGTCGCGAATGCTGGAAGGTATGGATTCGTGACCCATCCGTCTTATCTTTATTGCATAATCTATGTACTGATGTCGTATTATTACGTCTTTGCAGGAGTGCTTTTTGATCACCTTTACCAGGTGCTGCACCCACACTTCTCCTTCCTGTCGAAGCTTGCTTCCTCCAGTGGCGCTGGTGAGTATAGTTTTCAATTAACACCATTTCTTTTTTCAATAATGGAATTATTTCTGATTCTTCCTTGCCCTGATTGCAGTGCTACAAATCGAAGTAGGAGATGTACGATCGGTCGCGCCACCGGCCCTCCCGGCTTTGCCGCCTGCTGCAGCTGGTATAGTAAACTCTCCCATTGATGACTTTCTTATATTTCTTGAACCGTCATCTGATCGTGTTTTGTTTTTCAGCTGTCGTTCCGATTCCGGCCCCCTTCGAGTCTTGCCTCATAATGCTGGCAGGCCCCTTCTTGAGACGTCCATCTTCAAAGGGTGCTGCGATGAGTTTGGGCATGCTAAGCGGATACGTCGAAGAGCTTAACGCAGACGCTCCCCCATCTGCCGCAGATTTCGCTGCGGAGGTTAATCCGATGCTGGCGATGCTTGTAAATTTTCATAATGAAGGCGTCGTCGAGTCTTGGGTTAATCACTGCAGGGAGATCGAGGCCCGCCTGCATCAACTGGAGTCTATGCGTCCTGCCCCCGAGATCTTGGCCGCGAGCACTTAACGGGCGGCATGGATCGAGCAGAGCGCTCCTTACTTCCACCATCTCGAACAAGAAGTTGCTTTAAGGCGTAAGGAGCACGGCGAGACTTCGAGCAAATCTGCCCAACTGCATGCTCAGGTGGATGCAAACGCTGCACAGCTGAAGGTTATCTTTGAAGGTCTTCTGCGATGCATCTCTGAAGGGTTAACACTGAGGCAGCAGCTTGACGTCGTCGAGCGGGATGCACCAAATCAGGAGGCAGCCCAGCAGGTAGTTGAGGAGCAACTTTAATCGTACCTGCAGCAGCGGGCCCAGGTGGAAGCAGAAGTGGCCGCGGCAGCTGTTCAGGAGGAGGCATTGAAGGAAGTGCGAGAGCAGTTCGCGGATTTGTTGAAGACACTTCCTTCTCCATGAACATTTTGTATCATTTGTAATTGTAAATAAAAATGTATTTGTTTCTTTTATTCTTTAACACAATGTATCTTGTACTCAATCAAATTTATGAATAAAAGATATACATTCTTCATAATGTCTTGTGTCATTGCTCCGCTTTCTTCTTTCTTTTATTATCAGCATGTTACTTTAGCAAACATGGTCGACAGATGATAGAGCGAGCATTCTTTCTTGGCTTCTTCAAGAGGTAGCGATGGCTTAGGCCGCAGATTCAGATCTGCTGCCTAAGACTTTTCAACTTTATGAGCCGTGAGGGTCTCATAAAGACTTTTCTCCCTACGGATCGAGAGGATCTCGTAGGTGTATTTTCTCCTTAGGAATCATGAGGATTCCTAAGTGCGTTTTCTCTTATAAGTCGTAAGGATCCTATAAGAGAATTCTCCTTCTTACGAGTCGAGAGGACCCATAAGCGGTTGTTTCCCTCCTTATCAAGATTTGACTTCGGAGAGTGTGACCCGTGAATAGTATACAAGAGTCCGTTTTGGACCGACTTGCAGGGTCCCAGTGCTTAGAAAACAGGTTTTTAATCCCCGCTGCCTAAGGCTTTATCTCGCAAGTCGAGAAGAATCGAGAAGTTCTCGTGCAGACACTAATTTCCTCACGAGTCGAGATGAATAGAGATGCTCTCGTCAAGGACACTAATTTCCCTGAATCGAGGTATTTACCAAGGACACTGATTTTCTCGGAGTCGAAAGGAATCGAGGTGCTCCTGCAAAGACACTAATTTCTCTACGGGTCGTTGCGAATCGTGGTGCTCTCGTCAAGGACGCTAATTTCCCTGAATCGAGGTATTTGCCAAGGACACTGATTTCCTCGTAGTTGAAACGAATCGAGGTATTCCTGCACAGACACTGATTTCTCTGCGGGTCGACGCGAATCAGGATGCTCTCGTCAAGGACGCTGATTTCCCTTAATCGAGGAGGTTGCCAAGGACACTGATTTCCTCGGAGTTGAGACGAATCGAGGTATTCCTGCAAAGACACTGATTTCTTTGCGGGTCGACGCGAATCAAGGTGCTCTCGTCAAGGACGCTGATTTTCCTGAATCGAGGAGGTTGCCAAGGACACTGATTTTCTTGGGGTTGAGACGAATCGAAGTATTCCTGCAAAGACGCTGATTTCCTTGCGGGTCGACATGAATCGAGGTGCTCTCGTCAAGGACGCTGATTTCCTTGGGGCTGAGGCGAATCGAGGAGCTCTCGTCAAGGACACTGATTTCCCTGAATCGAGGAGGTTGCCAAGGACACTGATTTCCCTGGAGGTCAAAACTAGTCGAGAGATTCCTGCAAAGACACTGATTTCCTTGCGGGTTGACGCGAATCGAGGTTCTCGCCAAGGACGCTGATTTCCCTGAATCGAGGTTTGGCCAAGGACACTGATTTCCCTGGAGGTCGGTTGAATTGTTTCCGAGACGGAGCGTTGATCCGGCGGGGAAGTCATTGGTTGACTCTAGGTTGTCTGTGGACCATAGAGATTTGGAACTAGGGGACTTTGCCATAGTTCCGGGGTAGTCTCTAGGCTGTTTGTGAACCGTCGAGATTTGGAACTAGGGACTTTGCCATGGATCCGATTGGTGATGTCGCGTCCGAATCTTGCTGGAATGAGGAGGAACGCCGTCGTGGGTCTCCAGGCTGTAGATGTGGCCATCGAGACTTGGAACTAAGGACTCTGCCAAGGCCCCGAAATTGATTTTCGCGTCTGAATCCTGATGGAATGAGGAGGAACGCCATTGTTGTTTTCTAGGCTGTAGACATGTCCGTCGAGATTTGGAACTAGGGACTTTGCCGTGGCTCCGAGATTGATTTTCGCATATAAATCCTGCTGGAATGAGGAGGAACGCCATTATTGTTCTCTAGGCTGTAGACATGGCCGTCGAGATTTGGAACTAGGGACTTTACCGTGGCTCCGAGATTGATTTTCGCGTCTGAATCCTGCTGGAATGAGGAGGAACGCTGTTGTGGGTCTCCAGGCTGTAGATGTGGCCGTCGAGACTTGGCTCTTATCTGATGGAGCCTGGTGGGATGATATGGTTCCCTTTTTGTTTGTTCCCCTGGATTGTATACAGGGATCGATGTGATCTCACCTGTAGGGCAAAAGTTTCATTTCATATGTATATTTTTTATTTTCTTTCCGCGATGCTCTATCATTTCAGCTTTTTGTATCGCGCAAGTCGTGATTGCCCATTCATTTTGGCTATTTTTCGCGGTGCCCAATCATTTCGACTATTTGTTTTATTTACTCGCTGCTTTTTATTATGAGTTGCCCAATCATTTCGGCTGTTTTTGTATGCATAAATTTTTACTTGCCGATTTCGTTGCAAGTTGCCCCATCATTTCAGCTATTTCATATGCATTTTTGGCTCGCTGATTTTTTTTATCGCGAGTGTGGAACTTGAAATCTGATGCCAATCTTAGCATCAGCATCGCTGTGACTGGAATATTGCCAGGAGCGAATCATCATTTGCCATGAAAGGACTTGGAATTTGATACCGATTTAGGCACCAGCATCGCTACAACTGTGATATTGCCAGGAGCGAATCATCATTTGCCTCTGTTGACGTAGAACAAAGGTGGCTCAGTAAACAGGGTTAGGATCCTGTCGACTAAGGCTTTTGACTTCATGATCCGTAAGGGTCTCACAAAGGTATTTCTCCCTACAAGTCGTGAGGATCTCGTAGGTGTGTTTTCTCCTTAGGAATCGTGAGGATTCCTAAGTGCATGTTCCCCTGTAAGTCGTAAGGATCTTACAAAAGGGTTTTCTCCTTATAAGTTGAGAGGACTTACAAGGGTTGTTCACCATATGGACATATCCCTAGTCACGGGTGGGACTTTGTTCGGGAAATGTTTATTCGCGCCCGTGGATTGTATACAAGGGTCATTATTGAGCCACTTGTAGGGCAATATCGAAGGTTGTGGGAGTTGCTTAAGAACAGGTTCAGGTCTCTGTAACTTAAGACTTTCAGATCTTATGAGCCGTGAGGGTCCCATAAGAGAGTTTGCCTTATGAGTCGTAAGGATCTCGCAAATGTAATTTTTCCTTAGGAATCGTGAGGATCCCTAAGTGTGCTGCTCCCTTGTGAGTCGTAAGGATCTCACGCGGGTGGTTTCTCCTTACAAGGTCGAGAGGACCCTGTAAGTGCCTTTTAACGAGCTTGCGCCCTTTCGGGTTTTCACAAACACTCGCCGGTAGTCCTGCTGTTTTTACTCACGGAGCCCTTTCGGGTTTTCATCCGTGCCCATTTTGCTTATGGACATACCGTCTTCTTTTTTTTATTCATTTTATTCCTTTTTTTTAACGAGGTCGCGCCCTTTCGGGTTTTCACGAACACTCGCCGGTAGCCCTGCTGTTTTTACTCATGAAGCCCTTTCGGATTTTCATCCGTGCCCAATTTGCTTATAGACATACCGTTTTTTTAAATTATTTTAAATTATTTTTTTATTTTTTTATTTTTTTTGTATCGGCTTTGGGATGTTGCACTCCACCGTAGTTTATCGACATCTCGGTCCACAGCTAGTTTTAGGACGTAGTGGTCCGTCATTAGTTTAAGGACGTTTCGGTCCGTTGTCGAAGAAGGCCGGTTACTACTTATAGAGTTTGGGGCTTAGGAAGATAGCGAGTGGACATAGTCATCGTCATCTATCATTGACCTAGGCTGTGACTCATTAAGCGTAGTGTTTCTTTAGGAAGCGACCGTTTATTGGCTTGAAAGGCCTTTCACCGTGCATATCCATGAGTAGATGGGCTCCACCCTGGTAGACCTTGTCTATGATGTATGGGCCTTCATAGTTCGGCTCGAATTTTTCCCGCTTAGCGCGATTGGGGATCATAGGTCTTTTGACCACTAGCACGAGTTCGCCTTGGCGGAATGTCCTCGGCCTAGTCAATCTTTCATATGAGCGCGTCATCTTTGCTTTATAGGCCTCCAGATTCTGTTGCGCTATGAGCCGGTTTTCATCAAGGGCATCAAGCTCCTCAAGCCGAAGGTGAGCATTTTCTTTGTCCGTTAGCTCATAGTGGACTGCCACTTGTAGAGAGGGTAATTCTATTTCGAGAGGGAGTACTGCTTCTGTACTGAATACCAACGCGTACGGCGTTGTGTTCATGGCCGTCTTGAACGTAGTTCGATACGCCCAGAGAGCTTCTTGCAGTCTCTCGTGCCAGTCCTTCTTATTTTGGGACACCGTCTTCTTCACGATCTTCGTCAAGGTCTTGTTGAAAGCCTCAGCTAGACCGTTAGCTCGGGGATTATAAACCGATGAATATCTCCAGTCTATGTTATGCTGTTGTGCGAAGCGGCTGATCTTGTGTCTTCTGTACGCTGGACCGTTATCGGAGATGATCCATCTCGGCGTTCCAAACCGATAAATGACGTGCGTCTTGAAGAAATAGGGGATATTCTCCGTCTTCACTTCCCTCAGCGGTACCGCTTCTGCCCATTTGGAGAAGTAGTCAGTCGTCGCCAAGATGAATCGATGTCCCATGGATGATGCTAGTTTAATGGGGCCGATTACGTCAGTCCCTAACATTTCGAACGGCCAGCTGGCCACTGTTGGATGTAGAGGATTTCGGTGCTGATGGATAAAGTCCACATGAATCTGGCATGAGTGGCATTGCTTCGCATATTCGAGGCTGTCCTGAATCATCGTGGGCCAATAGTAGCCCATCCGTTTAATCTTCAACTTCATCTTCGGGCCTGCTTGGTGAGAACCACAGAGTCCGTCGTGAACTTCCTGAATGACTCTTTTCGCCTCTTCAGGTCCCAGACATCTCAACCACAGAGAATCAAACGACCTCTTGTACAGAATATCATTGACGAAGGCGAAAGACAGAGCTCGTTTCATAAGCCGATGTCTTGAGGACGCATCTTCGGGCGTTCGACGGGATTTGAAGTAGTCTATAAAGACTTCTCTCCAATCCTCAGCCTCTTCCTGGTCTTTTATTTGCATAGCCATTTGCTCACTCGCTCCCTTTTCTTCGGATGATTCTAAAGATATTTCTGCTGGGGCAAGCACCCGACGGTTTTGTACCACGAATCTTACGTCATCGAGGTTCTCGTCCGCCAGTTCTTTAGCGAGCTTAGCTAGTGCATCTGCTTTGCTATTTTCTGCACGCGGTATGCTTTCCAGCATATAGGAGCGAATTTGAGTCAGCAATTGCTGTACTCTCTCGCCATACTTTACCAGTTCGGGTTTGCACGTTTGGTAGTCGCCATTTACTTGACTGACGACCAGTTGAGAATCCCCGTATATGTGGAGGGTTTCAATTCCCATGTCGATGGCGATCTCGAGGCCTGCTATCAAATCTTCATATTCAGCTTCATTATTCATCCTCGGCTCTGTTAAGGAGAAAGCAAAGCGCATTATCCCTCCTTGTGGAGTTACGAAGATGAGGCCTACCCCCGATTTGATTATAGGGGTGCTTTGTTTGCGCTTCTTCATGGAAGACGCTCCATCAAAATAGGGTTCCCATCGGGTATCACTACCATCGATCGCGTCGAACGCATGTTCGTCTGGAAGTTCGCAATTCAAGGGAGAATCGGCCGGTATCGGATACTCAACGAGGAAGTCGGCGATGGCCTGGCCTTTCACTGCCTTAAGAGGTTGATAAGTTATTGAGAACTCCATCAAGAGCAGGGCCCATTTAGCGAGCCGACCTGTCAGTATGGCCTTTCACATCAAATATTTAAGGGGGTCCGCCTTCGAAATGAGACGGACTTCATGCGCCAACGCATAGTGCCTGAGCTTTGTTATCGTGAAGATCAACGCCAGGCAGTGTTTTTCGATAGGGGAGTAATTGCTTTATGCCCCCAGGAGAACTCGACTTAAGTAGTAAAGAGCTCTTTCTTTCCCTTGGTCGTTCTCTTATGCCCATAATGCGCCTAAGGAACCTTCGAGGGCGGTTGTATAAAGAATGAGAGGCTTTCCCTTGACCGGAGCAGCCAACACTGGCGGATTCTGCAGGTATTGCTTGATTTCTTCCAGCGTGCTCTGGCATTTGTGATCCCAAACGAAAGGGGTTCCCTTCTTCATCAGGTGACTGTAAGGGCGGCACTTTCCTGAAAGGTTGACTATAAATCGCCGGATGTACGCGAGCTTCCCTTGGAGAGACCGCAATTGCTTGAGAGTCTTTGGTGGAGGCATTTCCATGATCGCCTTGATCTTTGACGGATCTATCTCGATACCTCGTGTCGGACGATGAATCCCAAGAATTTGCCCGAGAAGACCCCGAATGCGCATTTGAGTGGGTTCATCTTCATATTATATTGCCGAAGGCGTTGAAACACAGTCTTCAGATACTCGAGATGTTCCTCGTATGATTTGCTTTTCACCACGAGATCGTCAATATAGCATTCGACGATTTCATGTATGAGGTCATCGAAGATCTTCGTTATGGCCCTCTGATAGGTGGCACCGGCGTTCTTTAGACCGAAAGGCATCACCTTGTAGCAAAATATGCCCAAAGGGGTCCGAAAAGCAGTATGCTTCTGGTCCTCAGGGTGCATCTTTATCTGATTGTATCCCGATGAGCCGTCCATGAATGAGAAAACTTCATAAGTGGACGTATTGTCTATCATCAGCTCGGTGACCGGTAATGGGAAATCGTCCTTTGGGCACGCTTTATTGAGATCCCGGAAGTCTACGCATATGCGCACCGTTCCATTTTTCTTCATCACCGGAACGATGTTGGCGATCCAATCAGGATACTGGACTTCTTGGATAAACCCAGAGTCGATCAGCTTCTTGACTTCGGCGTTGATGCTCATCTCAAGTTCGAGTCGCATTCTCCTCGGCGCTTGTTTAATCGGCTTAATGTCCGGGGATATTGCCAATTTATGCACAGCGATTTCTGGATCTAGTCCTGGCATTTCGGAATAGTTCCATGCGAAGCAATCTTTATACTGCATAAGCACGTCTTTTAATGAAGCCACTCTCTCTTCAGATAATAGCTCAGGTCGGTCGCGGGTCACTCGCCGTCCCCAGATCAATTTTCTTGAGGTTATCTGCAGTGGTGTGTATTCCATCCTCTAGCTCTTTCGGCGCTGGTGGAAATTCTGAGATCACCTCGTCATCGCTGTTTTCGAAGCACCAGGGAAGGTCATCCATATTCTCGGGATCTTCTTTTGATATTGTTATCATATGACAAGTACGAGCCCGCTTCCAAGACCGATGTGGATCTGGTTCTGCTCTCGCTGATTTGGGTTCATGCTTCTGTGGTGGCGTTACCTTCCAGCTGTCAGATAGAGCGAACTTGCCGAGCTGATACTGATCTTCGACCCAATTCTTGAAGGTGAAGCAATCTTCGAGAGGGTGTCCTATTACCTTGTGATAAGAGCAATAGTTCGGGTGTGAGACTTCGCCTGCTTGTTAGGAGTGCTTGGACTCCGGAAGTGTAAGCATTTGGTGTTTTATAGCCAAGTCAAGTATCTTCTTTGTCTTGTCTTGAGGAAAAGAGTATACTCGACTCATCTTCTTCATAAGGGACAAATCCGAACCGCTTGATTCGCGACTGCGTGGCTTCTTGGTCCCGCTTTGTCATTGCTGAATGCCTTTTTCGCTTTTTGACTTGTTTCTGTCTCTGTGTCGGGCCTTTTTACAACAGGTTGACAGGGAGCGGCATTTTCGTCTTTCACAGCCTGTTGGAGGAGACGTTGCATCCTGTCTTTCTCGTAGATAGCCATTTCGCGGTTGTGGTCATCTCGAACTTTTTGACCAGCTTCCCTTATAAGCTTGTCCATTTGTTCTTCGAACGAAGGACTGGGCATTTTTGCATCGGGGACTTTTTCTGGCTCAGGATTAGCATCTTTCCATTGAGCGTCCCCTTCTTCATTGAAGTCATGTACAACATAGCAGTCGCGGAGTAGCTCCCGTTTCTTGGACTGAACATATCCAAGCCCGATTGCTTCCATTCTCCTGTTAGGCAACTTATGCTGTGTTCCGGGAACGTTCCAGATCCTGTCATAGAAATTAGCTTTTCGAGCGGTCTGTTTGAGAGGTACAACTTGGCGCCTCAAGAGTCACTTTAGTCCGTCTGTGTAATATCTGGGTAAACGGATGGGCTGAAGCCTGTCGAGCGTAGGATCCGCAACGTGCCAGATTTCTTTCTTCACTTTGGTTTCCCCGGAGCGGTAGAATAGAATCACCTTTTCGCCTTCCCTCCTGGGAGGGACATAGAACGTCCGCAGCTCTTCTACACTGTAGGTGCCAAGCGCGTCCAGTTCTTTTTGATGTTTGGGCAAAACCATGGCGACTTACAGACTTTGTTTTTCATCCGCGAATGTTTGTATTGAAGGCCGAGCAGAGAATATAGCATGGACTTCATATTCAGAGTCACTGCCGAAGATCAACATAGGAGCGGATGGTCCCGGCTTGTTGTATTGGGGTGGACCCGAATAAACCATTTCTTCCTCTTCCTCAGTGTCACTCCCGAAAACAGGGATGGTAGCGATAGGTTTGTTCTCCGGCTTGTGACACCTCTCCGTATCTTTGAAATCTGGCAAGAAGTATTTTGCATCTTCATATTTGTGGACTTCGTTCATGGAGAATGGGTTCAACTCTCCTGTTACGGTATACTCGAGACCATCCTTAAAATATTTCATACACTGATGCTGTGTAGAAGGGATGATGTTGTACTCGTGTAACCAGGGTCGGCCGAGCAAAGCATTATAGCATGTCTTGGCGCCTATGATGTGGAATTTAATGTCCGTGACGAGTAGCCCAAAGCGTAACGTCAGTATCACAGACCCGAGAGTCCGTGATGATTGAGAGTCAAACCCGGAGATGGTGATCTTATCCCGAGCGAGGTGCTAGACGCTCATGCAGATTTCCTTCAGTACCCGTACATTGAGGAGATTGACGGAAGATCCATTGTCAACCAAGATTTTGCCTATCTTTATATCATGGCAATACCCTGAGACATAGAGGGGACGATTGTGCTCGCACGTCCCCAGGAGGAGGTCTTCATCACCGAAAGTGACATCGGCTGTATGCACTTTTTCCAGCTCGTCCTTCATCTTTTCTTCGATGAGGAAAGCTTGGAATTGCTCTGGCTCCTGTAGCGCTTTGATCAATGATTTTCTTGCCTCTTCTGATAGTAAGAGGGCGTCAAGAATACTGAGTTGCGAGGGTAACTTTCTCAAGTGTGCCAGAACGTTATAGTCCACCTTATTTTTCTTTGGCGGGTCCTTGGCGGTTAGCTCTTCCATGACTTGGTCATCTAGGGCAATATCCTCAGAGACCTTTTCTTTTCCCTTATTTTTTTTATTTGAGGGTCCGAGATTCTTTTCGGGTAGCGTACGATTACGCAGCCGTATATTTTCGCAGGCTTTCGGCTCTTCCTCTTTTCCCGAGGTGGACTCTTTAAAGAGAGGGCTAAGAGCCATTTCCTCGTCAGAGTCGCTCCCGAATGTGAGAATTTGGGCTCTCTCGGCTTTAACCATGCGACAATCGCCGGTAGTTCTTCTAAGCTCTTCGGTCATACTTTTCCGTTCCCGACGAGTTTTGCGCTTCTCCCGCTTAAAATGTTGCCGGTGAACAACATACCCCTGCCACCATCTATTGAAAGCTTTGCACTCTTCGGTGGGGTGCGAAATCTTTCGGTGATATAAGCAGTAGGAAGGGTGCATTTCTGCTTCGCCGGCAGTGTTTCCTTCAGAGGGTGGTAGCTTCATCCCCATTGATATGGCTTTAGCAAACCTTTTCCTCGTCTTGAATTTGTTTTTATCCGCAACGGATGTCTTTTGATTCGACGGGAGTGTCTCAACTCTTTCGTCTAGTCGCCGGCGCTTGTCACTTTCAAATATGACCGTATCGCGTTCCCGATCAGCTTTACTTTTCAAAAGAGCTTCGTTGAGGAATGCGTCAATTGTTTCATCCGATGGCCCCAGAAGTTCCGGTTTAGGATCTGCCCCCAGCTTCTCAGTACAAGGAGTTTTCTCATCGTCTGTAAACGAGTGGGAGATCATATGACAACTCGCTACGTAACCCTCGGATTCATCCGACGAGCTTTCTCCATCATCTTCCTCCTGAAAAACGTGGCTGAGGAACTCTTGGAGCGTGATAGGAGTCCATGCCTTCTGATTATACTCTTCCAGCGCGTCAATCTGTTTCTGCAAGTCCGTGCGCTTGTCGCCAGGCCTCACGGGCTTTTTGGATCTCTTTTTCTTCCTCTTTGAAGATTTCGACGGCTGGGTGTGAGTGCTTGGGCCATCACCGCCGATCTTTGGAGTTGGGCGTGGCTTCAGCATCCCTTCGATGATCTGGGGTCTAGCGGTTCTTCCACCTGATCGCCGGGCATGTCTTGAGATCATTCAGCATCCTTTTCGTTTTGGCTGATAGCACAACCTCCCATGGAGCTTCTTCAACAAGGGAGCACGTTGCCCTCGGCGTATTCACCTTTTTAGAGGTATGAGGTTGCGGCGGGTTCACCTTCCATCTTTCAGACAACGCGAACTTGCCCTGTTGGTATTGGTCTTCAATCCAGTTTTTGAAGACGTAGCAATCTTCGATTGGATGACCCAATACTCAGTGGTAGGGGTAGTAACTGGGATCATTGACGTCGTTTGGCTACAACGGGCGTCTTGAATCCGGCAGATTGATAAGTCTGTTGCGCAATGCTAACTCGAACAGTCTTCTCGTTTTATCTTGAGGAAATGAGTAAGGACGTCCTAGCCTTTCCTCGAGGGATACGCGTGGACGCATATTGTTTTGACAGACAACCGGCTTCAAGTTGCTCGGCTGTTGTTGAGCATTGGCGACGACGATCGCTTTTCCTTTCCCCTTCTCATTTCGAGAGTCCGGCTTTGGAGGAGACGGCCTATGGCCCATCTGGTCCATTTGAGCTAGCTTGTCGATCAGGGCCTGGAACGTGGTTGGTTTAAAGAACATCATGAACTGTGAAATAGTTGCATGAGGATCTAAGGTGCCCACGAACATGCCCACCGCTGGCGCTTCTTCGATGCGTTGTCCGCACTTCGACCACAAGTTCCGCCACCGGATTGCATATTGAACCCAAGTTTCGCCTGGCTTTACTCTTGCATTGATCAAAGCTGTTATTGGAGTACGCTCACTGGCGCTTGCGAAATGCTGGGTAAACAACAACTCCATTTCAGCGAAGGTTTTAACAGAGTCGTTCGGAAGCTCGGAGTACCATTCAAACGCCGTCTCCGATAAGCTGCCGACGAATTGGCGAAGCAGGAGCTTATCATCGCCGCCGGTGTTACCACAAAGAGCCCGGAACTGGGCTACATGTTGATGAGGATTTCCTGTCCCCTTGTAGACATGGAATTTTGGGATCGTGTAGCCCGGTGGGTACTTGATCTGATCATACCAGCTCGGATATGGTCGCCCCGTTTTGACAACTTGACCGGCTGCCTCAGTTTCCTGGTGAACTCGTATCTGCTGGGCTATATATTCATCCAGGGCAGCTTTGGAAATCATCTCCTCCTTGGCCGTTGAAAGAGCCGGCGGTGGATTCGACGTTTCTCCTCAGTCATCTTCAAGGACAATCGGAGGATCTTCAGGAGGAGGATCCTGCTGGATCATCATACCCACCATGTCCTGGAACAGAAGGGCCATTCGTTTTATATTGGCTGCTTGTTCCGCAGCCTCTTTGTCCTTCTTTTCAAGTATCCTGCGAAGGAATTCGGCGTCGGTTTCTTGCTCTTGTCGCTGATCCGATGATGCTTTTGGGCTTTCTTTTGGCCCGGTGAGTGCAGCCATCGCAGTCATCATTTCTTGGAGTTTCTGCTGCTGCTCTTGAGCTTTAGTCACTGACCGCGTAAGCGGTCTATGACCTGTATATATACGGCTGTCCTCTTTCCCGGACGCCATGTAAACGGTGTGTACCACAATGCCCCCGGACTTAGGGCGTTTAGGCTCACTGCCTTTGACATTTGCCGCAGGCGTGGGGATTTTCTCTGGCCTTCTTCTCTTGTGGGCCGTCGAAGTTGAGGGGGCTGTTGCTTTGGGCACCCAGGTGGCCGTCGTCTTCCGTTGCTTAACAGGGTGGTTTTCCTCCTGTCGGACCTTCGACTTCTTATGCTGGTGAGAGAAATTCGGATCAATCACCGATTCTCGAACTCGCCGCCAAGTCTTGTAGACTTTGGAAGACAGCCGTTGAGGAGACTGCTTCGGCTTTTCTGGTTTTGCTTCCACGACGGTCTCTACCGGTGGAGGAGATCTTTTGAGTACCGCAGTTGGCGCATTTTTGCGTACCCTGTTCAGCAGCTCAAAGCTGTTCCCGGTTGGAACAGCAGCATTAACTTCCACCGTTGGAGCTGGTGGAGTTAGCCCTAAGGGGGAGTTGCCTCCAGTCTTCCTTATCCGGCGCCAGTGACGTCGGGCGTGACGGGTTGTTGGGATTGGTTCAGCGATGACTTTATCTTGCCCCCTGTTCAGGTGAGGGGCTGTTGCCGGTGTCAGCCTCTTGGAGACTGACGTCCGTTGAGAAGCCGTGTCCAACCGGTCAAACACAGATTTCTAAGCGGGAGCGGGACTGGGAGCAGTCAGCCTTGCGAAGACCGACCCTCTTGCAGGAGAAGCCGCCTCGACGACTTTAGGAGCAGGGATGGCAATCTTCTCTGGGATGGCCACTTAAGGTATTATGGGCTTCTTGGTAGGCCCTTTGGAGCTCGAGCTCAGCCTGGTGAAAACTGAGGAATTGGACGACCCGTTGAGAGTGTTGGAGATAGTGCCCTCAAAGTCAATTATTGGATTGCAGGAACGTGATTGCAATGATTGAGGCAGGACCTAAACCGATATGACAGTCTTGCTCGAGATGATAGTATGCTATCTGGTTTGTCTTTATCATCGTATACATGCTTTAGTTCACTATTGCATAATGATAGAGCCCATAGGATTCTTGCTTGACTACCAGCAGTATGAGGGCGATCATATACGTGGGAGCTGGGGTCTGTAAGCACATCCTTAAAAGTGTCCCTAGTCGTAGGAGTTTCGAGATAGGGCATCGATACTCCAGAGTAGACTAGTGTATACAGTCGAGACCCCGACGAGGGGCGATGGCCGGTCTCACAAGCCATTGGTGTTAGTTGGTTCACCTAAGATGTATACAGGTGCTCATTGAGTTATGAGTACACCGGACAGGACTCGCCGGGAATCTGCTAGTTGGTATTATACATATCGTCAGATAGCAATTCCCTGGTGACATGTGTACAGGTTAGTTCATCGACCTGAGATCGTCATTTGTCTCATGTGAGTTCCCACTGTGCTTAGATTACTACCCTGCCACGCTCAAAAGAGTTGTACAAACAGGTTTTAGTTGGGTACAGTCCCGAGCCACATTGGAGGCAAGTGAGCGGATCGTCGGGGATTCGTCTCTCCCGGTATTGGGGGTTGATGTCGCGCAGTGCACGGGTGGCCATCACTAGGAATCCTCAGCCGAGGTAGTGGAGAATTACTGATTGGGATCAGTGGTTTCTCAGGTGGTGATGGGCTTCATGAAGACACGATTTATCGCGTTATTAGGGGTCTGACTTTATTCACCCCCTAGACTCGATATGCGATACTCTTTAGACGAATGGACCAGACTGTATATACATTGTCACTGTCAGGCTCAGTAGGGTTTATAGATGAGTTCGCTCGTCAGCTTCCCTTCCAATCAATACATAGGCAAACCGTTACGTACAGCTTGTACCTCTGACGTGCTAGGGGTTATACCCAGTGCCAGTGTGTTGATGAGTCATTAGAATCCCCCACAGACACTTCCCAAGTTCGGGCGAAACGTTGTAGAGGCCGTATGGGTTTATGGCAGGGTTCGGAAAATGCACGTGCGTTTTCGCACGTATCCATTTTCGGGCAGATAATACTGGTAGGCTTTAGTTTAAGCCGGAACCCAGTATTATACTGTGTAGATATAATATCTTTGTCTCAGTTGCATTTGTATTCGGTCGTAATACAAATGCGGGTATGTTTATACTGATACGGGGTTATCCTGAAATTCGTTTCAGGATTACTTTTGGAAGTTGCCAGTTTCCAGTTTTCTATCAGCCGTATTTTGACATTCGGTTAAATACGGATTTATCTTTTTGGGTGAGTCATGAGGAGATGTGTGTGGATACTTCTAGAAATGATGACTAAGCTAGTGACTCATTAGTGTCATTAATGGTTCATTAATGATGGAGGATGACTAGGTTTATATTGATTGGTTTGCATTTAATGCTAGTTAGTGATTCATTCTTTGTTGATAAGTATCCTTGTTATGGTCACCCTCTTGCCCTCTCCTACACTCACCCTCCTCTTAATAAATTGTGGCCGGCCTCCTCTTGAAAGGAGAGAGATTCATTTTGATTAAAAAGATTATGGTTTTGGCCTCATGAAAATTAGATTGCTCATTTCTCAATTCGATCGATCCAAAAGGCAACTTCTTACCGTTCGTCCATAGTCTTGGAAGTAACGAGACAAAGTGTTCTACTCATTCTCTACTTCATCTTGGTCGTCTCTTTTGGCAAACTTGACGATCGAGTTGCCTCGGTTCAGAGGAGGGAGCCCGTTTAAAGATCCGTCGACGTGGTGCCACCTGGACGACAAGACTGGAGATCGAGGAGATCGGAGCAGCCGCAACAAAGCGTGGGATGATGGTTGAAGACCGAAGGACTCAGATCATTCGGTATAACGTTTCTACCCTTTTGTAGTTCGTTAGTTTAGTTTTAATGGCAGATCCGGGTTACGGTACACGATAGCGCCAGTTGTAAAAAGTTTTTGTTCCACATTTGGCGTCTGTTAGACGGCCAGGGCGCTACCGTGGACTTACAGTGGTATCAGAGCCTCACCATTAAGCTATACTAATTTGTGCTAACACGTTTAAAAGATCGATCGAACGGAATTTCCGAAATCACATTTTTCTAGCACCTGGGTTTCTGTCGATTTTTTAAAGTGTCTAAAAATTATTTGACATATCACAGAAAACTAAGCCGGCAATTATAAGCAAACTGGTGAAATTTGGTCACGTGATCCCACAAAACGGCAGCGGATCCGCGGCCCAAACCAGGGTTTGGCCGCTGATCCGCCGCGCTTTTGTGGGAATAGTGCCCCAAATTTTTCCAGAGAGTTTAACATGGGAAATTATGGTTTTTGGTATATGCTTTTTTGGCCCAAATTTTGTTTCTGTACACCAGATGTACGTGGGGCCCACTTCGGGAAATTTAGTCGATCGAAATTTTAAATTTGTTAGTATGCAGTATTTACATTATATCTCCGACCGGGAATGTCATTTGATCGGTAAACCGCGTCTGATTGCTATAGTTCTTTTAGACGGGTTTGCGAACGTGACATTCTCGTTGATGTTCTGTGTTGTGCTGTATTGTTGCGGATATGTCGTGGTGGATAGCAGGGTGCAATGATAGTGCAGTTTGGATTTATTTGTACATTTGATATTGCGGGGCGAGCGTCCAACATGTGGACTGTTGTTACTGCCTGTTTGTATAATATTCTTTTGGGGCACGACCGGGTCGAGGTCGATGTACCTGTTGTACATATTTTATTTTCTGTACTAGGTTTATTCCGCGAAGGAGTGCACGGATAGCCGGGTTCTGGAGGACAACGGGTCCGTATCTCATGGTTTTGAGAGGCAGAGGGACCTCACTCTAGAATTGGCAGACTATTCGCCGCGCTCGTAGGGGGTACAGGTTGACCCAAGGTGGGGTGCTCAATTTACCGGATTCCGTGAAGTGCCGGGTGTTCCATTCACTATGCTGTGGGGGACTACCTCGCTTCAGGTTTTGGCGGGTAACTTGCCGCACCCGTAGGGGTCTAGGTTTCATTACACAGGCTATCCACACGACCAGGGGAACGTCGGGTTTCAGCAGCCGCTCTGTGAAACTCGGGGATCCCAGATTATCTGTATTGTTCTGTGATGCTTATTACTTTTCTGTAATGTTGCATATTATCATGCCTGGAGCGATTATTGTATATTGGTATATATACTATTAGATGTTGTATATGTTTTACACCCGCGCTAGTCCAGCCCCCACTCTGTCGTTAGTTAATTAACCTAACGGTTGATGACGGGACCCAGTGGCGAATGCGGATGGCATATACGTACATTTTTATTTTCGTTCTTTTCTGGTGTGATTGATTGATGGGACTGCATTGATTCTTATCAATGCAAGGATAAAACAAACCAATATTTGATGTTGTTGGAACAAATTTTAAAAATGTGTTATTACAAAGATGTTTCCTTTTGTTTTGCATAGTGATATTCAGTTAGAATATCCCGCACCTCATTCGACGAGGCAAGGGCCGAGATCCCTTCACCGGGAGTGACCTCTTGGGCAGAAGTTTGCGTCAGGGTAGTAACTTTAATATAGTCGATTACAAGTTGCTTTGCATCGCGGTATTCAGTTGGAATATCCTGCACCTCATTCCACGAGGAAAGAGCTGAGATCCCTTCACCGGGAGTGACCTCTTTAGCAAAACGTTTTCGCCACTATATTTTTATAAAAAGCTATCAGTTTCCTTCAACGAGATCAAGTTCATTACGTTAAAGGTTTTTCGCCAAAAACCAGTCGTAGCCCTCCGTCATTTCTTATGGATGGTCAGTAGTATTCAAGCTATGTTTGTTGGCCAAAGTCAAGGCATAGTGTTTGGTAGCTGCTGGGTATTCATCTGTTGCATAAATAGATGTGTTGGTTTGTGTTGGTTTGGGACAGTCGTTCTGCCTTGTTGGCCAAAGTCAAGGGCATGTGCGGGTGGGTTCAAATTAACCTGGATAATGACGGGTAGAACTTGACATGTGACTTATGATTTGTTGGCCAAAGTCAAGGTCATAAGAGCATGAGGCAAAAATAACATCGGGAGTTTCTAAAGAAACTGAAACTTGCCAGATATGCGCATACCTTCTGGAGTGTGATAACTTGAGTGGCTTCCATCAAGTTATCATGCGATGATAGTTGGATCCCGATTCCCACTGATGAGTTAGTTTACTCTTTGGGTGATCCCGACTAATTCTTCTTTCAGATTTGGAGGAGAATTTGAGATTACAGTGGGAGGTTTCCTGATTAGATAAATTGATAACCATTCTGATCTAGGTTAGAGTGCACGCAGAGTGTTTCTTTTCTCTCTCTCTCTTTGGCAGCGACCTTTGACCGACCCTAGACTATGACTCAGTGACCAAGTTGACCGAACCTTCTTAAAATACTGGCTTTTGGATTGTCTTAAGTTGCATAAGTCATTGCCGCTCCTTCTTTTACCCTTTGTATTTCTCAGAACACCCTGTATTACTACGGACATCCACTTCCATTGGATAGATCCATCGTATGGTTATATACGAACTCGAAGGGACTTCTTCGAGGATGGATCCAGGTTCAGGAGAAATAGAATTGGTATATTCAGTTGTCTTTTATTATCACCTTCTCTCAGGTTGCGAGAGCTCCTTAGTTTAGGAGAGTACACCTATTACGCTTATTGGATAGTCTTATTCCAAATCATAGGCAGGTGCCGAAAGGTAGGGAATGAAGAAAACCAATTAGCCTAGGTAGGGTGTACAGAAGGTAATATGTAAAGACTAAAATAAAAGGGATTAGAAAGAGGGCAAAGTAAATTGCGACTGCTATCATTCACGACCAAACCGCGTACTTCATCGCTACTCCTATTTCACCTTTGCTTTTTCCCCAGTTCGGGAGAAATAGAATAAGGTATTATTCAGATTTTCTTTTATCATCACCTTCTCTCAAGTTGCGAGTACTCCTAGGATTAGGAGGGTGCACCTATTATGCTTACTGGATAGTCTTCTTCTAAACCATAGGCTGGTGCCGAACGGTAGGAAAGGAAGAAAACCATTTAGCCTAACGGTGGTGTACAGAAGGTAACGACTAAAGACAAATAAAGAGATTTGGAGAGATGACAAAGAAATATACGGTTATAGTCATGAATTGGATTATGGAAGAGGCATTACTAGGAATACCAGGATACCCCTACGAAACATTTTCATGTTTCAGTTACACTGTGCATTGTTAAAGGAAAACTGATTTCCCGATTCGATACTTACTCCAGGGTATGTATTTACCAGGTTACATTCTCATATCTGTATGGTATTACGGATGATGAGTGGGAGTAAGTTATTGGGAATTAGGTGATCATCCTCATTATATCGGAATTCGTTGTAATTGGTGATATTTGAGGAAATCGCCTGGGTACAGTTTTCAACCTACGACGCACAGGTTTTGAGTTATTCAACTCAGAGGACTTATACAGTGTATTGTATATTGTCCAGTGTCCATCAAGACAAAGGGGTAGGTCCTCGTACTATGTTCTGTTTACTTGTGACTTCTCTAGTTTTTAGACAAGTGTTTTGTAGAAATACAATGTCTAAGTTTTGAGAAGTTGTGGGTATAAGAATAAAGTAGAGAACCAGGTATCGCAAGTATCAGGATTCTTCAAAGAGATCGAAGATGTAGATTCTTGTGATAGGTATTCAGTTAATAGTAATAGTTTTGAGAAACTCGTTTCTCTTTCAGGTTACTCATAATTGGATGGATTCCTAAGTTGAGTAATGCTGAGTACCACTTTCCATTAAGTTGATATGCACTGGAGACAGCTGCATGATTTGAATCTGGTTCCAATTAAATTAGTGCCTCTATTTCTATATTGTATAGAGAATGGTTCATATCTTAACGATGTTAAGATACGGGGAGTTGTCCAGCTTATGCTTAAAACCAGACACTGGATAACTCAAGGCGCGTTTCTGTAATGGCAATTTGTGGGTTGACCTTGGCTTTGACGAGGGTTGACATTTCTACCATCTGGAAGATCAATAGTGATATTGTTCTTGACTCGCCACAGTTTTATTAAAATGGATTTTTTCAAAAAACAGTAGTGGGAGTATGGTAGAACTGGAAATAATTCCAGAACCGCAAACGATTACGGAAAATTTAATAGGACCTATATATTCAATCAGGTTTGACATTCCAATAGCCACTCCGCAGATATGGTGGATAACCTCAGACACCTGAGAGGTACTCTGGTAGCCTCAAGGACGGTGATAGGGAGGTTCTTGTTTACCCAGACTTGACACTACTGTTGTTCCAGAATATGAGACCCGGCAAGAGGATAAGTATAACGTCGTTCTAAACTAGTTTTAGAAGTGTACGTAGATATTATTCTGCCAGAGGGTTGTCGTAGTCAGTGGGAGCAGCGGAAGCGTAGTGGGCAAGTAGCTTAGGTCTATTTATAGGCTTGAGCAAATATAGCGGAGATTAGATCATCTAATTTTGATAAGACAGTCGTAGATTTGACTTCATCAGAATAGGGGATGGATCTGTTAAGAAGGTAGTAGGGTGTGATGTCCTGGTATTTGGATAACATACACAGAATAGGAAGTAAAATTCTTGTACTGTGGTCGTCACACAGTTGTTTCTCCAGACAGGATATGGATATAATATCAGACATTCTGGTTACTAGATCTATGGTTTTAGATCTAGATTTGGGTAGTTTCCCAATGTGGGTACTTTGACAGTATTCTAATAGTTTTTTAGAATAGATGACTCCTGGCATGATGGTGTACCTGCAGGTGATGGAGTCACCCTCTCTAAAGGTGTCTTAGAAACTAAAGGAAAGAGGGATGTGCATGATTGGCAGATCACTTACTTGGGCAATTGAGTCAATCATGAGATGTCAAGTACCACACCAGATGTTTTTTTTGCACTAGATGCGATATGTTTATATTAATCCAATCCTGAAGAAACATAAGGAAGCAGTTTAAGAACATAAGGTACATATTCTACGGATTTGATGACGGCAGCCTCCTTCGGGAGACGGTTATCATTCCAGGCTTCAGAGATGACATGGATGATAGAGTGATTGTCAGAGTTATAGTTTTCCCTCTGACGAGGGACAGTATTATGGACAGGTGGTCCAAGAGGATACTGTGGGAGGCATGGTGCTGGATACTGATTAGGTTCAGTTATCGATACAGTCTAAGAAGTTTGGATTTGGAGTTTATTTATGAACTAGGTCCCATCAGATATCCAGACATATTCTAAGACAGGTATTACTCGATTCGGGAGATGGCTTTCTCCGCGAACTTGAGATTTAGAGAGATATAGAAAGAAACATCAGGGCGGATCCACTCATTGAGGCTATTTCTTGAACACAAGAGTTTTACAAACTAGTTTTGTGAAACTGATTAGTAGAGGAGTTGGGTGTTCGGTATCACACGGGCTGTGAGTATGCGATATTGTAATAATTAGCCTTGAGTGCAAGTGGGAGATTGTTGGAGATAGTGCCCTCAAAGTCAATTATTGGATCGCAGGTACGTGATTGCAATGATTGAAGCAGGACCTATCCGATATGACAGTCTTGCTCGAGATGATAGTATGCTATCTGGTTTGTCTTTATCATCGTATACATGCTTTAGTTCACTATTGCATGATGATAAAGCCCATAGGATTCTTGCTTGACTACCAGCAGTATGAAGGCGATCATATACGTGGGAGCTGGGGTCTGTAAGCACATCCTTAAAAGTGTCCCTAGTCGTAGGAGTTTCGAGATAGGGCATCGATACTCCAGAGTAGACTAGTGTATACAGTCGAGACCCCGACGAGGGGCGATGGCCGGTCTCACAAGCCATTGGTGTTAGTTGGTTCACCTAAGATGTATACAGGTGCTCATTGAGTTATGAGTACACCGGACAGGACTCGCCGGGAATCTGCTAGTTGGTATTATACATATCGTCGATAGCAATTCCCTGGTGACATGTGTACATGTTAGTTCATCGACCTGAGATCGTCATTTGTCTCATGTGAGTTCCCACTGTGCTTAGATTACTACCCTACCACGCTCAAAGAAGTTGTGCAAACAGGTTTTAGTTGGGTACAGTCCCGAGCCACATTGGAGGCAAGTGAGCGGATCGTCGGGGATTCGTCTCTCCCGGTATTGGGGGTTGATGTCGCGCAGTGCACGGATGGCCATCACTAGGAATCCTCGGCCGAGGTAGTGGAGAATTACTGATTGGGATCAGTAGTTTCTCAGGTGGTGATGGGCTTCATGCCGACACGATTTATCGCGTTATTAGGGGTCTGACTTTATCCACCCCCTAGACTCGATATGCGATACTCTTTAGACGAATGGACCAGACTGTATATACATTGTCACTGTCAAGCTCAGTAGGGTTTATAGATGAGTTTGCTCGTCAGCTTCCCTTCCAATCAATACATAGGAAAACCGTTACGTACAGCTTGTACCTCTGACGTGCTAGGGGTTATACCCAGTGCTAGTGTGTTGATGAGTCATTAGAGTCCCCCACAGACACTTTCCCAAGTTTGGGCGAAACGTTGTAGAGGCCGTATGGGTTTATGGCAGGGTTCAGAAAATGCACGTGTGTTTTCGCACGTGTCCATTTTCGGGCAGATAATACTGGTAGGCTTTGGTTTAAGCCGGAACCCAGTATTATACTGTGTAGATATAATATCTTTGTCTCAGTTGCATTTGTATTCGGTCGTAATACAAATATGGGTATGTTTATACTGATACGGGGTTATCCTGAAATTCGTTTCAGGATTACTTTTGGAAGTTGCCAGTTTCCAGTTTTCTATCAGCCGTATTTTGACATTCGGTTAAATACGGATTTATCTTTTTTGGTGAGTCATGAGGTGATGTGTGTGGATGCTTCTAGAAGTGATGACTAAGCTAGTGACTCATTAGTGTCATTAATGGTTCATTAATGATGGAGGATGACTAGGTTTATGTTGATTGGTTTGCATTTAATGCTAGTTAGTGATTCATTCTTTGTTGATAAGTATCCTTGTTATGGTCACCCTCTTGCCCTCTCCTACACTCACCCTCCTCTTGATAAATTGTGGCCGGCCTCCTCTTGAAAGGAGAGAGATTCATTTTGATTAAAAAGATTATGGTTTTGGCCTCATGAAAATTAGATTGCTCATTTCTCAATTCGATCGATCCAAAAGGCAACTTCTTTTAACCGTTCGTCCATAGTCTTGGAAGTAACGAGACAAACTGTTCTACTCATTCTCTACTTCATCTTGGTCGTCTCTTTTGGCAAACTTGACGATCGAGTTGCCTCGGTTCAGAGGAGGGAGCTCGTTTAAAGATCCGTCGACGTGGTGCCACCTGGACGACAAGACTGGAGATCGAGGAGATCGGAGCAGCCGCAACAAAGCGTGGGATGATGGTTGAAGACCGAAGGACTCGGATCATTCGGTATAACGTTTCTACCCTTTTTTAGTTCGTTAGTTTAGTTTTAATGGTAGATCCGGGTTACGGTACACGATAGCGCCAGTTGTAAAAAGTAGGAAGAACCGTTTCTGGCATGCGTAGACATGGGACCGCATAAATCACTATGTATTAGTCCTAAGAGTTCAGTAACTCTTTCTCCGTGTCCACTAAACGGAGCTTTCGTTATTTTTCCTTTAAGACATGAATGGCAAGTATCATAAGATGATAATTCGAACGGATTCAAATAACCATCCTTATGTAACTTAGCCAGTCGTGTCGCATTGATATGACCAAGTCTACAATGCCACAAGTAGGATTCGTTCATATCTGCACTTTTCCTTTTGTGTGTGTTTTGTATATTCAGGACTGTATTCTGATTTAGAATGAATATACCATTATGTAACGAGCCTGATGCAATCAACTTTTGATCTAGGAATATGTTCATAATATTATCCTTTACTACAAAATTATATCCTTCTTTACTTAATAAAGAAACTGATATAATATTGCACATCATGTTCGGTATATAATAGCACTCATTTAGAATCAGTGTATTACGACTTGGTAATACAAGGTGATATTCGCCAACTGCTTTGGCTACAAAATTTGCACCGTTCCCTACTTGAACGGAATGATCACCTTTTCCCAGTTCTCTACCTTTACGTAGCCCATGTAACTGTTTACATATATGGGATCCTGATCCGGTATCTAATACCCAGGACGTAGGGTGAACTGAGAAACAGTTCTCAATAACTAACACACCCGAAGAAGATGTATCAACATGCATGTTCTTTTGGGCGGCGTGAGAATCCAGATATTCTCCTGTTTCCTGTTCTGTCTTATAACTCTTATAAGAAAGAACGGGTCCAACGTTCCCTTGCTCAGTACAATAATCGTGTTCAGTCAATACATCCATATTATTATCTTGATTATGTCCTGACATGGTCGCTACGTGGAGAGAGAGAGAAGAAAACACTTTAGCGTATGCTCTTGCAAGATTAGATTGGTTATTATCTTATCTAATCAGGATGTCTCCCACTGTTTTTATCAAATCTACCTTCAAACCCAAAATGGTAAGATTAACCGGGATTAATTACACCCTACAATTTCGTCAATCTTTCAGCCAGATCAGTGTCGGTACTTTGAGGGAGGTTCCCCGTGCTTTCGCACGGACCTAATTAAAGTAAACCTCGTTTTCCCAGAGGCGTAACCCCGTTAACACTTTTCTAGACACCTATTTGATCGGCTAATTGTCCTGTGTAAAACTCTCTCAGGAGTAACTCTTACTCGCAGTGGGTATCGGGATCCAACTATCTCATAGGAGGTATGCAATCTCATTGCAAATTTCAACACTTGAAATTCCCGATAATATTTTTACCCCTAGCATCTTATGACCTTGGCTAAGGTCAACAAATCATAAGTGCTAGTCAAGTTCAACCCGTCATTTCCTGATTGAATTAAACCCACCCGTACGACCCTTGGCTAAGGTCAACAAAGTCGTACGACTACCCTAACTCAATCACATCTCATGTTTTTAGCAGATAAATGCTAATTAGCTACCGTACACCACGCCTTGGCTAAGGTCAACAAACGCAGCAGGAATACTAACTAGTCTCTATCTGAAACAACGGAGGGCTACGCAGGTTTTTCAGAAAACTCTGAGCGTAATGAACTTGATATCGTCGTAGAATCGAGTGATTTTGAAAAGGAGTGTTTTTGAGGCTTCTAGTTTCGCTAAAGAGGTCACTCCCGGTGAAGGGATCTCGGCTCTATCCCCATCGAATAAGGTGCAGGATATATCATATATACCGCTGTGCAAAGCAAGAACTATATAAGCTGTCAAAACTAAACCGCGAGTTTGTAGCATCAGCCAGTTTCGCTAAAGAGGTCACTCCCGGTGAAGGGATCTCGGCTCTTTCATCATCGAATAAGGTGCAGGGCATATCATATATACCGCTGTGCAAAGCAAAACTGTAGCTACCCTTTTTATAAAGTTTTGATTCTACAACATCTTTAGGTTTCTTTTCTTTTTATTAATCTCATTAAAAAAATCCCATCAGCTTATGCTTCCTAAGCATCACAGAAGAAACGAAAGCAGTAATATTTATATATCAACATATATATATATAGTATAAGCATTCGTCTCAGGCAGTAATATGATCTCATCACAGAACATTGCAGCAGAAGAACATATATGAAATATTGGATATACTAGGACGTCCGTGTTTTCAATACGAGCCTGTATAAAACACGGATTCCACGGTCGCGACGAATAGCCAAACCCACATCCCAAGACCCCTACGAGAGCGGCAAGTAACACTGCCAATTCTAGGGTTAGGAGACCCGGTCTCGACTCCTCGAGATGGCCTCCCACTGGACCCTAGAACCCGGTTACTTGTGCTCCCCTCCTTGGGTCTACCTAATGCGGAAAAGTAAATAATATACAACGGTGACATCATCCGCAGCCTGGAACTGCCCCAAATAAAAGAATATTACATTACAAATGAATTTTACATGAATGAAAATAAAAACCCTCATCTCACATAAAACCCCCGGCTATTCAGAACGCGACGATCCAATATAACATATCACAGCAACACATAATATCACATATCATCAACGTAAGTAAATATGCGCATCCCAATTGTCGTTGACATATAGCAACGAAACCGGCGATATCACATATTACACTTACGGTCACAGAAAAGAAAGTGTAAAACTACAACATTTGGAATCCACAATCACTTTAGACATCGTAAATCCGAAATATCACATACTTCGCATTTCATGCCTAACTCTATGAATTCCACATATTGTATCACATTCCAGATAAATAGACAGTATTAAACTTTTCGAACAGATAATCAAATACCCAAAATTTCCTAAAGTGCTCAACACTTGAGCGAAGTTCAAATAATCCTAGAATATGTCATAATACCAGTGATCCAGCCGTAGAAGGGTCAAGCCAACGCCTCACATGTGGCACGCCGTACTGCCCCAAACCCGAAGCTTCAAAAGGCAGTTCAAGACGGTTACATAATCGAGTTAAGGTTTGTTGTCTTCTAGAGGGTCCACCGCTTAACTTGTACAATTTTTCCGAAAGATTTAAATCCGATAAAAATTCAACACTTGAAAGTTTGCCGTGCCGGGATAAAGTGGGTTAATGATATCCGTTCAAATAGTTTAACAATTTCTAAATATCCGGAAAGAAATACGAATTTAAATATTCCGATCGAATCTACTATTACAAAACAAACCCCAGAATATTCAACACTTGAGTCACATTAAAAATACCCAGAAGCATAAAAAAGTACCTACAGATATTACCATGAAGCCACGTGTCCCAATTCCACAATTCCGCCGCGGAACCGCCGCGAAAACCATGTTTTCGCTGCGGTTCCGCCGCGGTTTAGTGGAGTTGTGGGCCCGTGTTTCATGGTAATTCTTAGAATTCCCTGCTGATTTTTTAAGGTATTTTTAATTCAGAAAAATCCCAGATTTTGAAAAATTTCCAGAGAGGGGGTAAATTTTGTCGGTTCGGGTTCGATCGGAGTTTTAACTTCGTAAACACGTCGCCTAATGCTCTAGCTAGGCTCTGATACCACTGATGGGTTCCTAGGCACACTAGTGAAGGTTCATATAGCATCAAACATGCCCGGATAAAAATTTAGACGTGCCGAACAACCCAAAGACAGGATCTTTGCTAGATAATTAGTGTTAAGCATACAAGATTACACCTTTTAAGCTAAGTGTGAGGGATTACAACCTTTGTAGTCCGCTCCTTCGCTTCACAAGCTCCGAGTAGAAGTCCCTTTGCCGCGATCCACGATCTCCCGGACTCAAGAGAGGCTCCACGACTCGAACGATCCATGCTAGCTTGAAGTGTTCCAAATCTCCAATGATCTACGTCGAAGTATCAATAACTCAAGCTTTCTCACTCTAAAGAGATGAACACACTTATCTCATGGGCTAGATGAGATGAGGATGAGAGAGTAGTATTTATGCTTTCTTTTTAAATCATTTTCTCATAATTTATCATCACAAAATGAATTTCTTGTGAGCTCAAAATCAAGAGAGAAGAAGATGATAATGGAAATGATAATCTTTTTTGTGATGAATAGAAAAGAAATGTATATGATTGATATATCAACCATGGTCAAGGATGAGTGGCTAAGAGTTTGTAGAGAATAAACTAGAGTTAGGGTTTGGTTGGGTTAGCAATGAGTCATCAACAAATATCTTAACCATGACAAAAGAAAAAGCTTCTAGAAAGTGCAAGAAGCAACTAACCCTAATCAAACCCTAACCTCATTTAATCATCCTTAAACATGTTTAATAATAGATCATATCATGTCACAATAATATATATCACATATATATTATATATTTGCAACAAAAGAAAATAATACAATTAACATATATCGCATATATATCAATGTATCATCCAGTAAGAAAATGAAATAATAAAGCGAGCCAATATTAGATAATGTAATACAATATATCATATATATTATTATACATTAAATCATCGAATCAACACTTGATTCGACGATCCGGCTATAT
The DNA here is from genome assembly GCA_030015575.1 of Agapanthus africanus. Lineage (NCBI taxonomy): Eukaryota > Viridiplantae > Streptophyta > Magnoliopsida > Asparagales > Amaryllidaceae > Agapanthus > Agapanthus africanus. The sequence continues at coordinate 849,654,737 of CM057338.1, read as the reverse complement.
CGAATATTACCGACTAATATATCATGTACCGATTCATCGAATCAACACTTGATCCGATGTCCCGGTTCATATCTAAATATCGCGAGAATATAATACGGTATCTCATATCGCATTATTCTCGGTCCTGTACATATCACATATGTGCCTCTACTCCGTTTCGCCTGAGCCAAGAAACCTCTGTGTAGGACTCTAAAGAATCGTCAATACGCCGGTAGCAGGTGATGATCATATCAAACACCCACAAGCTGCAAGCGGTCAGCTAAACGTAACAGCCACCCAGGTATTGAGCGATCAGAAGATCAACAAGCTAGCCTGTGCGTTCTCCTGTGAATCCAATCAGTAACACTCCCGTACAGTCCGGTCTGTTCGTCTGATATGTCGCATATCAAGTCTAGGGGTGATATACGTCAGACCCCAGTAACCGATAAGTCGTGTCGATGTGTGGCTCATAACGGGTCGAGAAACTACTAGTAACACTTACCAGTAAATCTCTATATCAGCCCTGGCCAGGGACTTCCAGTTATAGCCAATCGAACACAGCACAACATCAACTCCCTATACCGGGAGAGACGAATCCCCTCCTATCGCTCATTGCCTCCATGTGATTCGGGACTGTACCCAAAAGCCACCGTTTTGCACGCCCTCTTGGACGCGGTAAGGTGGAAATCAAAGCACAGTGGGAATCACACAAGACTCTATGACGATCTCGGGTCTACAGACTACCCTGTACCAGTGTCACCGGAGAACTGCCATCTGACGTGTGGTATATCACCATCTGGGAGTTCTCGGCGAGTCCGTCCAGTGTACCCAGTCTCCACTGAGCACCCGTACACCATCTCTGATGTCAAACACCGATGGATATGGGATCATCCATCGCCCATCATATGGGTCAAGATGCATATACGCTAGTCTACTCTGGTGTATCGATGCCCTGTCTCGATATACCCTCGACTAGGAACAGTTATAGGATGTACTCATCGACTACCATGGCCCCACTAGTATGATCTCATCATAGTCCTAGTAGTCGAGTACAGATCCTAAGGGCTTTATCAACATGTGAGAGAAAAACAATAAACCAATACAAGTCAACATGTTAAGATAAAGTGAAACCAAATAGCATACTATCATGACGAGCAAGAAAGTCCTCTCTGTATATATCCAAGCATCCATTATAATATACATCATATGTACAACAATGGCCTCTAGGGCATATACATAACTAACAATCTCCTACTTGCACTAAGGCCAGCTGCTGTAGTATCTCATACCTAGCATCCCGAATAATCTCTCAAACTGTATCTGGGGAATAGCCTTCGTGAATGGATCCGCAGTGTTGTCCTTCGTATCTACTCTCCTGACCTCGATCTCCCGGCGATCAACTATCTCCCTGATCAGGTGATACCGCCTCAGAATATGTCTGGACTTCTGATGGGATCTGGGTTCCTTGGCCAAAGCCACAGCTCCATTGTTATCGCAATACAGAGGTATTGGATGCTCAATGGATGGAACCACACCAAGTTCACTAATGAACTTCTTGATCCAGACAGCCTCTTTGGCAACATCGTTGGTAGTGATGTATTCAGCTTCCATTGTCGAGTCTGCAACGGTATCCTGTTTGGAACTCTTCCAACATACCGCCCCTCCATTGAGGGTAAAGACAAAACCCGAATGCGACTTAGAGTCGTCCTTATCACTTTGGAAGCTGGAATCGGTAAAGGACTCTACCTGGAGTTCTCCGTTACCATACACCAAGAACATCTCCTTAGTCCTTCGCAAGTACTTGAGAATGTTCTTCACAGCTGTCCAGTGACTCTCTCCAGGATCTGCTTGATACCGACTCACTACACTTAGTGAGTATGCTACATCGGGTCTGGTACATAGCATTGCATACATGATAGAGCCTACTGCCGAAGCATAGGGTATCCCTTGCATGCGAGCTCTCTCCAAATCAGTCTTGGGAGACATCTCTTTGGAGAGAGTGAGTCCAGAGATCGTGGGTTGGTTCCCACGCTTGGATTCTTCCATACTAAACCTCTTTAGTATGGTGTCAATGTACCTGGATTGGGACAATCCCAGTATCCGTTTAGATCTATCTCTATAGATCATGATCACCAATATGCAGGAGGCATCACCTAGATCTTTCATTGAGAATCTCTGTGATAAGAAGAGCTTGACTGATTGCAGTATAGGAATATCATTTCCTATCAAGAGTATGTCATCCACGTACAATACGAGGAAGACAACCTTACCCTCTGCTACCTTATTTTAGATACAAGGTTCATCTATATTTTTGATGAAGTCAAACTCTTTGACTACAACATCAAAATAGATGTTCCAACTCCGCGATGCTTGCTTTAACCCATAAATGGATTTAAGCAGCTTGCACACCTTTCCGCTGCTCCCACTATCTACAAAGCCCTCTGGCGGAGTCATGTACACGCTCTCTTCTAAATCACCGTTTAGAAAGGCGGTCTTAACATCCATTTGCCAGATTTCGTAGTCATGGTATGCAGCAATGGCAAGTAAGATCCGGATAGACTTAAGCATAGCCACTGGAGAAAAGGTTTCGTCATAATCCACACCTGGTCGTTGACGAAAACCCTTTGCTACAAGTCTAGCTTTGAAAGTCTCAACTTTTCCATCTACACCAAATTTCTTTTTAAAAATCCACTTGCTCCCAATGGGTTTTACCCCTTCAGGAGCATTTTCCAAAATCCATACTTTATTGGTGTACATGGATTCCATCTCAGATCGCATTGCATCCAGCCATTTCATAGAGTCACCACTCGTGATGGCCTGCTCGAAACTAGTCGGGTCATCATCTTCCATGATGCAATCCTCGCTTCCACCATCAATGAGAAAACCGTAGTATCTCTCAGGCGGATGAGAAACCATGCTAGATCGGCGGAGAGGCTGGGGTTCGTCGGGTACTACTGAATCCTCTGGTTCCACTAAATCTTCAGTTGTAGTTTGTGTTGCTGGAACCTCTTCCAGCTCTACCTCATCGCCACTAATTTCTTTTGTAAGAAATTCCTTTTCTAAAAAGGTGGCATGTTAAGCAACAAACACATTTTGTTGTTCACTGTGGTAGAATAGATATCCATACGAATTGCTTGGATATCCTACAAACTTACAAAGAACTGATCGTGCCTCGAGTTTGTCCGGATTTTGCTTTTTAACATAAGCCGGACAACCCCATATCTTAACTCTTTTAAGAGATGGTCTCTTCCCATTCCATATCTCATATGGAGTGGTAGGCACAGATTTAGTTGGAACTCTATTCAATAGGTATATGGCTGTCTCCAGCGCATACCCCCAGAAGGAAATATGTAACTCAGCTGTACTCATCATAGAGCGCACCATATCTAATAGGGTGCGATTCCTCCACTCCGATACACTGTTGTGCTGTGGTGTATAAGGAGGAGTAAGCTGAGAGAGAATCCCATTCTCTTTTAGATAATCTAGGAACTCATTGCTTAAGTATTCACCTCCTCGATCAGATCGAAGAATCTTAATACTTTTGCCCGTTTGGTTCTCTACTTCGTGCTTATATTCTCTGAATTTCTCAAAAGCTTCAGACTTGTGCTTCATCAGGAACACATATCCGAATCTTGAGAGATCGTCGGTGAATGTAATGAAGTAGGAAGAACCGTTCCTGGCATGCGTAGACATGGGACCGCATACATCACTATGTATTAGTCCTAAGAGTTCAGTAACTCTTTCTCCGTGTCCACTAAACGGAGCTTTGGTCATTTTTCCTTTGAGACATGAATGGCAAGTATCATAAGATGATAATTCGAACAGATTCAAATAACCATCCTTATGTAACTTAGCCAGTCGTGTCGCATTGATATGACCAAGTCTACAATGCCACAAGTAGGATTCGTTCATATCTGAACTTTTCTTTTTGTGTGTGTTTTGTATATTCAGGACTGTATTCTGAATTAGAATGAATATGCCATTATGTAACGAGCCTGATGCAATCAACTTTTGATATAGGAATATGTTCATAATATTATCCTTTACTACAAAATTATATCCTTCTTTACTTAATAAAGAAACTGATATAATATTGCACATCATGTTCGGTATATAATAGCACTCATTTAGAATCAGTGTATTACGACTTGGTAATACAAGGTGATATTCGCCAACTGCTTTGGCTACAACATTTGCACTGTTCCCTACTTGAACAGAATGATCACCTTTTCCCAGTTCTCTACCTTTACGTAGCCCATGTAACTGTTTACATATGTGGGATCCTGATTCGGTATCTAATACCCAGGACGTAGGGTGAACTGAGAAACAGTTCTCAATAACTAACACACCCGAAGAAGATGCATCAACATGCATGTTCTTTTGGGCGGCGTGAGAATCCAGATATTCTCCTGTTTCCTGTTCTGTCTTATAACTCTTATAAGAAAGAACGGGTCCAACGTTTCCTTGCTCAGTACAATAATCGTGTTCAGTCAATACATCCATATTATTATCTTGATTATGGCCTGACATGGTCGCTACCTGGAGAGAGAGAGAAGAAAACACTTTAGCGTATGCTCTTGCAAGATTAGATTGGTTATTAACTTATCTAATCATGATGTCTCCCACTGTTTTTATCAAATCTACCTTCAAACCCAAAATGGTAAAATTAACCGGGATTAATTACACCCTACAATTTCGTCAATCTTTCAGCCAGATCAGTGTCGGTACTTTGAGGGAGGTTCCCCGTGCTTTCGCACGGACCTAATTAAAGTAAACCTCGTTTTCCCAGAGGCGTAACCCCGTTAACACTTTTCTAGACACCTATTTGATCGGCTAATTGTCCTGTGTAAAACTCTCGCAGGAGTAACTCTTACTCGCAGTGGGTATCGGGATCCAACTATCTCATAGGAGATATGTAATCTCATTGCAAATTTCAACACTTGAAATTCCCGATAATATTTTTACCCCTAGCATCTTATGACCTTGGCTAAGGTCAACAAATCATAAGTGCTAGTCAAGTTCAACCCGTCATTTCCTGATTGAATTAAACCCACCCGTACGACCCTTGGATAAGGTCAACAAAGTCGTACGACTACCCTAACTCAATCACATCTCATGTTTTTAGCAGATAAATGCTAATTAGCTACCGTACACCACGCCTTGGCTAAGGTCAACAAACGCAGCACGAATACTAACTAGTCTCTATCTGAAACAACGGAGGGCTACGCAGGTTTTTCAGAAAACCCTGAGCGTAATGAACTTGATATCGTCGTAGAATCGAGTGATTTTGAAAAGGAGTGTTTTTGAGGCTTCTAGTTTCGCTAAAGAGGTCACTCCCGGTGAAGGGATCTCGGCTCTTTCCCCATCGAATAAGGTGCAGGATATATCATATATACCGCTGTGCAAAGCAAGAACTATATAAGCTGTCAAAACTAAACAGCGAGTTTGTAGCATCTGCCAGTTTCGCTAAAGAGGTCACTCCCGGTGAAGGGATCTCGGCTCTTTCATCATCGAATAAGGTGCAGGGCATATCATATATACCGCTGTGCAAAGCAAAACTGTAGCTACCCTTTTTATAAAGTTTCGATTCTACAATATTTTTAGGTTTTTTTTCTTTTTATTAATCTCATTAATAAAATCCCATCAGCTTATGCTTCCTAAGCATCACAGAAGAAACGAAAGCAGTAATATTTATATATCAGCATATATATATAGTATAAGCATTCATCTCAGGCAGTAATATGATCTCATCACAGAACATTGCAGCAGAAGAACATATATGAAATATTGGATATACTAGGACGTCCGTGTTTTCAATACGAGCCTGTATAAAATACGGATTCCACGATCGCGACGAATAGCCAAACCCACATCCCAAGACCCCTACGAGAGCGGCAAGTAACACTGCCAATTCTAGGGTTAGGAGACCCGGTCTCGACTCCTCGAGATGGCCTCCCACTGGACCCTAGAACCCGGTTACTTATGCTCCCCTCCTTGGGTCTACCTAATGCGGAAAAGTAAATAATATACAACGGTGACATCATCCGTAGCCTGGAACTGCCCCAAATAAAAGAATATTATATTACAAATGAATTTTACATGAATGAAAATAAAAACCCTCATCTCACATAAAACCCCCGGCTATTCAGAACGCGACGATCCAATATAACATATCACAGCAACACATAATATCACATATCATCAACGTAAGTAAATATGCGCATCCCAATTGTCGTTGACATATAGCAACGAAACCGGCGATATCACATATTACACTTACGGTCACAGAAAAGAAAGTGTAAAACTACAACATTTGGAATCCACAATCACTTTAGACATCGTAAATCCGAAATATCACATACTTCGCATTTCATGCCTAACTCTATGAATTCCACATATTGTATCACATTCCAGATAAATAGACAGTATTAAACTTTTCGAACAGATAATCAAATACCCAAAATTTCCTAAAGTGCTCAACACTTGAGCGAAGTTCAAATAATCCCAGAATATGTCATAATACCAGTGATCCAGCCGTAGAAGGGTCAAGCCAACGCCTCACATGTGGCACGCCGTACTGCCCCAAACCCGAAGCTTCAAAAGGCAGTTCAAGACGGTCACATAATCGAGTTAAGGTTTGTTGTCTTCTAGAGGGTCCACCGCTTAACTTGTACAATTTTTCCGAAAGATTTAAACCCGATAAAAATTCAACACTTGAAAGTTTGCCGTGCCGGGATAAAGTGGGTTAATGATATCCGTTCAAATAGTTTAACAATTTCTAAATATCCGGAAAGAAATACGAATTTAAATATTCCGATCGAATCTACTATTACAAAACAAACCCCAGAATATTCAACACTTGAGTCACATTAAAAATACCCAGAAGCATAAAAAAGTACCTACAGATATTACCATGAAGCCACGTGTCCCAATTCCACAATTCCGCCACGGAACCGCCGCGAAAACCATGTTTTCGCCGTGGTTCCGCCGCGGTTTAGTGGAGTTGTGGGCCCGTGTTTCATGGTAATTCTTAGAATTCCCTGCTGATTTTTTTAGGTATTTTTAATTCAGAAAAATCCCAGATTTTGAAAAATTTCCAGAGAGGGGGTAAATTTTGTCGGTTCGGGTTCGATCGGAGTTTTAACTTCGTAAACACGTCGCCTAATGCTCTAGCTAGGCTCTGATACCACTGATGGGTTCCTAGGCACACTAGTGAAGGTTCATATAGCATCAAACATGCCCGGATAAAAATTTAGACGTGCCGAACAACCCAAAGACAGGATCTTTGCAAGATAATTAGGGTTAAGCATACAAGATTACACTTTTTAAGCTAAGTGTGAGGGATTACAACCTTTGTAGTCCGCTCCTTTGCTTCACAATCTCCGAGTAGAAGTCTCTTTGCCGCGATCCACGATCTCCCGGACTCAAGAGAGGCTCCACGACTCGAACGATCCATGCTAGCTTGAAGTGTTCCAAATCTCCGATGATCTACGTCGAAGTATCAATAACTCAAGCTTTCTCACTCTAAAGAGATGAACACACTTATCTCATGGGCTAGATGAGATGAGGATGAGAGAGTAGTACTTATGCTTTCTTTTTAAATCATTTTCTCATAATTTATCATCACAAAATGAATTTCTAGTGAGCTCAAAATCAAGAGAGAAGAAAATGATAATGGAAATGATAATCCTTTTTGTGATGAATAGAAAAGAAATGTATATGATTGATATATCAACCATGGTCAAGGATGAGTGGCTAAGAGTTTGTAGAGAATAAACTAGAGTTAGGGTTTGGTTGGGTTAGCAATGAGTCATCAACAAATATCTTAACCATGACAAAAGAAAAAGCTTCTAGAAAGTGCAAGAAGCAACTAACCCTAATCAAACCCTAACCTCATTTAATCATCCTTAAACATGTTTAATAATAAATCATATCATGTCACAATAATATATATCACATATATATTATATATTTGCAACAAAAGAAAATAATACAATTAATATATATCGCATATATATCAATGTATCATCCAGTGAGAAAATGAAATAATAAAGCGAGCCAATATTAGATAATGTAATACAATATATCATATATATTATTATACATTAAATCATCGAATCAACACTTGATTCGACGATCCGGCTATATCGAATATTACCGACTAATATATCATGTACCGATTCATCGAATCAACACTTGATCCGATGTCCCGGTTCATATCTAAATATCGCGAGAATATAATACGGTATCTCATATCGCATTATTCTCGGTCCTGCACATATCACATATGTGCCTCTACTCCGTTTCGCCTGAGCCAAGAAACCTCTGTGTAGGACTCTAAAGAATCGTCAATACGCCGGTAGCAGGTGATGATCATATCAAACACCCACAAGCTGCAAGCGGTCAGCTAAACGTAACAGCCACCCAGGTATTGAGCGATCAGAAGATCAACAAGCTAGCCTGTGCGTTCTCCTGTGAATCCAATCAGTAACACTCCCGTACAGTCCGGTCTGTTTGTCTGATATGTCGCATATCAAGTCTAGGGGTGGTATACGTCAGACCCCAGTAACCGATAAGTCGTGTCGATGTGTGGCTCATAACGGGTCGAGAAACTACTAGTAACACTTACCAGTAAATCTCTATATCAGCCCTGGCCAGGGACTTCCAGTTATAGCCAATCGAACACAGCACAACATCAACTCCCTATACCGGGAGAGACGAATCCCCTCCTATCGCTCATTGCCTCCATGTGATTCGGGACTGTACCCAAAAGCCACCATTTTGCACGCCCTCTTGGACGCGGTAAGGTGGAAATCAAAGCACAGTGGGAATCACACAAGACTCTATGACGATCTCGGGTCTACAGACTACCCTGTACCAGTGTCACCGGAGAACTGCCATCTGACGTGTGGTATATCACCATTTAGGAGTTCTCGGCGAGTCCGTCCAGTGTACCCAGTATCCACTGAGCACCCGTACACCATCTCTGATGTCAAACACCGATGGATATGGGATCATCAATCGCCCATCATATGGGTCAAGATGCATATACGCTAGTCTACTCTGGTGTATCGATGCCCTGTCTCGATATACCCTCGACTAGGAACAGTTATAGGATGTACTCATCGACTACCATGGCCCCACTAGTATGATCTCATCATAGTCCCAGTAGTCGAGTACAGATCCTAAAGGTTTTATCAACATGTGAGAGAAAAACAATAAACCAATACAAGTCAACATGTTAAGATAAAGTGAAACCAAATAGGATACTATCATGACGAGCAAGAAAGTCCTCTCTGTATATATCCAAGCATCCATTATAATATACATCATATGTACAACAATGGCCTCTAGGGCATATACATAACTAACAAGTCCATGAGTTTAAGGACCCCACAGTCCGTATTACCAGTTTAGGGACATGGTGGTCCAACATTCCCATTTTGGGGACGAATATTGGTTTAAGGACGCATTAGTCCATGAGTTTAAGGACCCCATAGTCCGTAGTAATGTGTGGTTGTCAGGACCCGTCACCTCTCTGACGACGTTGAAGGATTACAACGACAAATATCAGAGGAGTTCAGAGATGTACCCTTAAACCGGGTGTAAATTGATTTGGGAGAGTAGTTGTGCTCAGTTCAATTTAATTTGAGGACTTATGGCCAGAATTGGTTAAGTCCGGTCGAAAATGTTCAACATTTATTTGTATTTGGCCTGTTAGGACTTTGTTTGGGCTCTGCCCCTTTCAGACAATGCATAGCATTAGGCTTTGCATGGCATTTATTTTGGCCTGTTAGGCCTTTTTAATTGGGCTCTGTCCCTTTTCTTTAATAATGCAGAGCATTAAATGTTCTGACAGTGCCCCATGTGGCTTGTCAGACTCTTTGCGCCAACTGAGGAGCGCAAGGCATAAATTTATGTGGAGGTGACACGTGTCACGCGTTGGCGAGCGCAAGTCTGTTAGCGCAGAGCGCTGCGCCAGTGCGCTGCTGACACGTGGCATGCTTTGGTGACTTGCGCCAAACCAAGAGAGCAGTGCTCTGTTTTTAGAAGCGCAGGGCGCAGTTATTCTGTGATTGACACGTGGCGCTCCCTGGTGGCTTGCGCCAATCCAAAGAGCGCAACAGTGCAAACTTCGAAAGTGCAAGGCACTGTTTAATATTTGGATCAAAGAAAACAAGTTTTTCTTGTTTTCAGAGAGGTTTTACCTCAAATTTCAAGAACCGGTGGTTCATCAAAAGACAATGCCTTTATATAGATCAAAAGATCTAGTAAAGAAGTAAATTACTTATTTTTTATTATTATTATTTTTTTATTAAAGATCTTGATCTTGTTCTTAGTTCATCGATCTTTTTAGAAGAAATTCTTCTTTTTTCCAAAGGTTTTTACCTTTTTTTTTATCTCTCTGAGTTTCTTCTCAAAGTTTTCTTTTTAAGAGCTCTGTATCTCTCTATCTTGATGTCAATGTGTTTTAGACTTGGAGTCTAGGGGCCTTTATATAGTGCCAATTGATTTGTTACGTTGGTTACAAAGATCTTTCTCTGATTGATCTGGGGATATTTCCCCACCGTCGGATCTTTGATCCAAGGGCTCTGTTTTACAGAAGATAATCTTATTGTTTTAATAAGATTTAAAAAGATCTTTCCAGAATTTTTCTGTTTAAATGCTGGCACAGCTGGCGCAAGCGCAACTGCGCTGACACGTGTCGCGCAGCGCAGAGCGCAGCGCAACTGCGCTGACACGTGTCGCGCAGCGCAGAGCGCAGCGCAGGTGAAGCATTGCTTCCTTTATTAAAATTTGAATTTTAAACAGAGCCTTGCTCTGATTGGGTGCGCTGCCTGGGGTGCTGCGCTCCTTGCGCTGGCGTGTCTGATTTTGACACGTGGCGCTCTGCGCGCAGCGCAAGGGGTCTGAAGCGTTGCTTCACCTTTTGAATTTGAAATTCAAACAGAGCTTTGCTCTGAATGGGGGAAACATACGTCTCTTAGCATGAGTTGAAAAACGTAGAATAGGTCGACATCGACCGATTCCTCTTTGATGTGGTTCCTAGACTCGTGTCTTCGTAGGGTAGGGACTTACCCCTCGGAGACTAGCTGAGCAGGAATTTGCACGGTGGCTTCATTAGGAAGGCTTTAGCTCCTGAGCGTTGATGGGTAGGAAGCTACCCGCTCGGGATAGACCGGGCAGGGAAGCTGCTCGGTAGGCTCGTGAGGATGGCTTTGATCCTTAGCGTAGATGGGTAGGAATCTACCCGCTAGGGATGGACCGGGCAGGGAAGATGCTCGGTGGCCTCGAGAGGAGGGCTCTTGATCCTTAGCATAGATGGGTAGGAATCTACCCGCTAGGGATGGCCGAGCAGGAAGCTACTCGGTCACCTCGCGAGGAGGGCTTCGATCCACAGCGTAGATGAGCAGGAAGCTGCCCACTGTGGATGGACCGGGCAGGGAAGCTGCTCGGTGGCCTCGAGAAGAGGGCTTTTGATCCTTAGCGTATTGGATAGGAAGCTACCCGCTAGGGATGACCGAGCAGGAAGCTACTCGGTCGCCTAGCGAGGAGGGCTTCGATCTATAGCGTAGTTGGGCAGGAAGCTACCCGCTGCGGATGGACCGGGCATGGAAGCTGCTCGGTGGCTTCATGAGGAGGGCTTTGATCTTTAGAGTAGATGGGTAGGAATCTACCCGCTAAAGATAGACCGGGTAAGGAAGCTGCTCGGTGGCCTCGAGAGGAGGGCTTTGATCCTTAGCGTAGATAGGTAAGAATCTATCCGCTAGGGATGGACCGGGCAGGGAAGCTGCTCGGTGGCCTCGCAAGGAGGGCTTCGATCCACAACGTAGTTGGGCAGGAAGCTACCCGCTGTGGATGGACCGGGCAGGGAAGCTGCTCAAAGGCCTTGAGAGGAGGGCTTTTGATCCTTAGCATTGTTGGGTAGGAAGCTACCCGCTAGGGATGACCGAGCAGGAATCTACTCGGTCGCCTCACGAGGAGGGCTTCGATCCACAGTATAGTTGGGCAGGAAGCTACCCGTTGTGGATGGACCGGGCTGGGAAGCTTCTCGGTAGCTTCATGAGGAGGGCTTTGATCCTTAGCATAGATGGGTAGGAATCTACCCGCTAGGGATGGACCGGGCAGGGAAGCTGCTCGGTGGCCTCGAGAGGAGGGCTTTAATCCTTAGCATAGATGGGTAGGAATCTACCCGCTAAGAATGGCCGAGCATGAAGCTACTCGGTCGCATCGCAATGAGGGCTTCGATTCACAGCGTAGTTGGGTAGGAAGCTATCCGTTGCGGATGGACTGGGCAGGGAAGATGCTCGGTGGCCTCGAGAGGAGGGCTTTTGATCCTTAGCTTTGTTGGGTAGGAAGCTACCCGCTAGGGATGACCAAGAAGGAAAATACTCAGTGCCTCACGAGGAGGGCTTCGATCCACAGCGTAGTTGGGCAGGAAGATACCCACTGCAGATGGTCTGGGCAGGGA